>CAXDIW010000536.1:0-1433000 GCA_963989415.1 Cerceris ruficornis
TTCTTAGATTATATAGAAGCAATATATACAAAGATTTCAACCGTCTACGTGTTCCAATTATTGTTCTACTTATTCAAGTTACAAATAATTTCCGTTAAAGTATTAACAATGGGGCTCGTAGTTCACTTAAACTTGAAGAACAAAAAATTGGCGAATGGTACTGTTTGGATGCTTTGCATATATGTTTCTTAGACTATATAGAAGCAATATATTCGAAGATTTCAACCGTGTACCTGTTCCATTCATTGTTCTACTTGTCGAAAGTTACAAATAATTTCCTTTAAAGGATTAACAATGAGGCTCGTTGTTCACTTAAACTTGAAGAACAAAGAATTGGCGAATGGTACTGTTCGGATGCTTTGCACATATGTTTCTTAGACTATATAGAAGCAATATATACACAGATTTCAACCGTCTACGTGTTCCAATCATTGTTCTACTTGTAGAAAGTTACAATAAATTTCCGTTAAAATATTAACAATGGGGCTCGTTGTTCACTTAAACTTGAAGAACAAAGAATTGGCGAATGGTACTGTTTGGATGATTTGCATATATGTTTCTTAGACTATTTAGAAGCAATATATAGAAAGATTTCACCCGTCTACCTGTACTATTCATTGTTCTACTTGTCGAAAGTTACAAATAATTTCCGATAAAGGATTAACCATTGGGGCTCATTGTTCACTTAAACTTGGAAAACAAAAAATTGGCGAATTGTACTGTTTGGATGCTTTGCATATATGTTTCTTAGACTATATGGATGCAATATATACAATGAATTCAACCGTCTACCTATTCCATTCATTGTTCTACTTGTCGAAATTTACAAATAATTTCCTTTAAAGGATTAACAATGGGGCTCGTTGTACACTTAAACTTGAAGAACAATGAATTGGCAAATGGTATTGTTTGGATGCTTTGCGTACATGTTTCTTAGACTATATGGAAGCTATATATACAAAGATTTCAACAGTCTACGTGTTCCAATCATTGTTCTACTTGTCGAAATTTACAAATAATTTCCGATAAAGGATTAACAATGGGGCTCATTGTTCACTTAAACTTGAAGGACAAAAAATTGGCGATTGGTACTGTTTGGATGCATTGCATATATGTTTCTTAGACTATATGGAAGCAATATATACAATGATTTCAACCGTCTACATGATCCATTCATTGTTCTACTTGTCGAAATTTACAAATAATTTCCTTTAAAGGATTAACAATAGGGCTCGTAGTTCACTTAATCATGAAGATGAAATAATTGGCGAATTGTACTGTTTGGATGCTTTGCATATGTGTCTCTTAGATTATATAGAAGCAATATATACAATGATTTCAACCGTCTACCTGTTCCATTCATTGTTCTACTTGTCGAAAGTTACAAATAATTTCCGATAAAGGATTAACCATTGGGGCTCATTGTTCACATAAACTTGGAAAACAAAAAATTGGCGAATTGTACTGTTTGGATGCTTTGCATATATGTTTCTTAGACTATATGGAAGCAATATATACAATGATTTCAACCGTCTACCTATTCCATACATTGTTCTACTTGTCGAAACTTACAAATAATTTCCGATAAAGGATTAACCATTGGGGCTTGTTGTTCACTTAAACTTGAAGAACAATAAATTGGCGAATTGTACTGTTTGGATGCTTTGCACGTATGTTTCTTAGACTATATAGAAGCAATATATACAAAGATTTCAACTGTCTACCTGTTCCATTCATTGTTCTACTTGTCGAAAGTTACAATTAATTTCCGTTAAAGGATTAACAATGGGGCTCGTAGTTCACTTAAACTTGAAGAACAAAAAATTGGCGAATTGTACTGTTTGGATGCTTTGCATATTTGTTTCGTAGACTATATAGAAGCAATATATACAATGATTTCAACCGTCTACATGATCCATTCATTGTTCTACTTGTCGAAATTTACAAATAATTTCCTTTAAAGGATTAACAATGGGGCTCGTAGTTCGCTTAATCATGAAGATGAAATAATTGGCGAATTGTACTGTTTGGATGCTTTGCATATATGTTTCTTAGACTATATAGAAGCAATATATACAAAGATGTCAACCGTCTACCTGTTCCATTCATTGTTCTACTTGTCGAAAGTTACAAATAATTTCCGATAAAGGATTAACCATTGGGTCTCATTGTTCACTTAAACTTGGAAAACAAAAAATTGGCGAATTGTACTGTTTGGATGCTTTGCATATATGTTTCTTAGACTATATGGAAGCAATATATACAATGATTTCAACCGTCTACATGATCCATTCATTGTTCTACTTGTCGAAATTTACAAATAATTTCCTTTAAAGGATTAACAATGGGGCTCGTAATTCACTTAATCATGAAGATGAAATAATTGACGAATTGTACTGTTTGGATGCTTTGCATATTTGTTTCGTAGACTATATAGAAGCAATATATACAATGATTTCAACCGTCTACATGATCCATTCATTGTTCTACTTGTCGAAATTTACAAATAATTTCCTTTAAAGGATTAACAATGGGGCTCGTAATTCACTTAATCATGAAGATGAAATAATTGGCGAATTGTACTGTTTGGATGCTTTGCATATGTGTCTCTTAGATTATATAGAAGCAATATATACAATGATTTCAACCGTTTACCTGTTCCATTCATTGTTCTACTTGTCGAAAGTTACAAATAATTTCCGTTAAGGGATTAACAATGGGGATCGTAGTTTACTTAAACTTGAAGAACAAAAAATTGGCGAATTGTACTGTTTGGATGCTTTGCATATATGTTTCTTAGACTGTATAGAAGCAATATATACAAAGATTTCAACCGTCTACCTGTTCCATTCATTGTTCTACTTGTCGAAATTTACAAATAATTTCCTTTAAAGAATTAACAATGGGGCTCGTTGTACACTTAAACTTGAAGAACAATAAATTGGCGAATTGTACTGTTAGGATGCTTTGCACGTATGTTTCTTAGACTTTATGGAAGCAATATATACAAAGATTTCAACCGTCTACGTGTTCCAATCATTGTTCTACTTGTAGAAAGTTACAATTAATTTCCGTTAAAGGATTAACAATGGGGCTCGTAGTTCAATTAAACTTGAAGAACAAAAAATTGGCGAATTGTACTGTTTGGATGCTTTGCATATTTGTTTCGTAGACTATATAGAAGCAATATATACAATGATTTCAACCGTCTACCTGTTCCATTCATTGTTCTACTTGTCGAATGTTACAAATAATTTCCGATAAAGGATTAACCATTGGGGCTCGTTGTTCACTTAAACTTGAAGAACAAAAAATTGGCGAATTGTACTGTTTGGATGCTTTGCATATATGTTTCTTAGACTATTTAGAAGCAATATATAGAAAGATTTCACCCGACTACCTGTACTATTCACTGTTCTACTTGTAGAAAGTTACAAATAATTTCCATTTCATGATTATCAATGGGGCTCGCTGTTCACTTAAATTTGAAGATCAAAAAATTAGCGATTGTTACTGTTTAGAGGCTTTGCATATAGGTTTCGTAGACTATATAGAAGCAACATATACAAAGATTTCAACCGTCTACCTGTTCTATTCATTGTTCTACTTGTAGAAAGTTACAAATAATTTCCGTTTCATGATTATCAATGGGGCTCGTTGTTCACTTAAACTTGAAGAACAAAAAATTGGCGAATTGTACTGTTTGGATGCTTTGCATATATGTTTCTTAGACTATATAGAAGCAATATATACAAAGAATTCAACCGTCTACCTGTTCCATTCATTGTTCTACTTGTCGAAAGTTACAAATAATTACCGATAAAGGATTAACCATTGGGGCTCATTGTTCACTTAAAATTGAGGAACAACAAATTGGCGAATTGTACTGTTTGTATGCTTTGCATATATGTTTCTTAGACTATATAGAAGCAATATATACAAAGATTTCAACCGTCTACATGTTCCATTCATTGTTCTACTTGTCGAAAGATACAAATAATTTCCGATAAAGGATTAACAATGGGTCTCATTGTTCACTTAAACTTGAAGAACAAAAAATTGGCGAATGGTACTGTTTGGATGCTTTGCATATATGTTTCTAAGACTATATAGACGAAATATATACAAGGATTTCAACTGTCTACCTATTCCATTCATTGTTCTACTTGTCGAAAGTTACAAATAATTACCGATAAAGGATCAACCATTGGGGCTCATTCTTCACTTAAACTTGAAGAACAATAAATTGGCGATTTGTACTGTTTGGATGCTTTGCATATATGTTTCTTAGACTATATAGAAGCAATATATACAATGATTTCAACCGTCTACCTGTTCTATTCATTGTTCTACTTGTAGAAAGTTACAAATAATTTCCGTTTCAGGATTATCAATGGGGCTCGTTGTTCACTTAAACTTGAAGAACAAAAAATTGGCGAATTGTACTGTTTGGATGCTTTGCATATATGTTTCTTAGACTATATAGAAGCAATATATACAAAGAATTCAACCGTCTACCTGTTCCATTCATTGTTCTACTTGTCGAAAGTTACAAATAATTACCGATAAAGGATTAACCATTGGGGCTCATTGTTCACTTAAACTTGAGGAACAACAAATTGGCGAATTGTACTGTTTGTATGCTGTGCATATATGTTTCTTAGACTATATAGAAGCAATATATACACAGATTTCAACCGTCTACATGTTCCATTCATTGTTCTACTTGTCGAAAGATACAAATAATTTCCGATAAAGGATTAACAATGGGTCTCATTGTTCACTTAAACTTGAAGAACAAAAAATTGGCGAATGGTACTGTTTGGATGCTTTGCATATATGTTTCTAAGACTATATAGACGAAATATATACAAGGATTTCAACTGTCTACCTATTCCATTCATTGTTCTACTTGTCGAAAGTTACAAATAATTACCGATAAAGGATCAACCATTGGGGCTCATTGTTCACTTAAACTTGAAGAACAAAAAATGCGCGATTTGTACTGTTTGGATGTTTTGCATATATGTTTCTTAGACTATATGGAAGCAATATATACAATGATTTCAACCGTCTACCTATTCCATTCATTGTTCTACTTGTCGAAATTTACAAATAATTTCCTTTAAAGGATTAACAATGGGGCTCGTAATTCACTTAATCATGAAGATGAAATAATTGGCGAATTGTACTGTTTGGATGCTTTGCATATGTGTCTCTTAGATTATATAGAAGCAATATATACAATGATTTCAACCGTCTACCTGTTCCATTCATTGTTCTACTTGTCGAAAGTTACAAATAATTTCCGTTAAGGGATTAACAATGGGGATCGTAGTTTACTTAAACTTGAAGAACAAAAAATTTGCGAATTGTACTGTTTGGATGCTTTGCATATATGTTTCTTAGACTATATAGAAGCAATATATACAAAGATTTCAACCGTCTACCTGTTCCATTCATTGTTCTACTTGTCGAAATTTACAAATAATTTCCTTTAAAGGATTAACAATGGGGCTCGTACTTCACTTAAACTTGAAGAACAAAAAATTGGCGAATGGTACTGTTTGGATGCTTTGCACATATGTTTCTTAGACTATATAGAAGCAATATATACAATGATTTCAACCGTCTAGCTGTTCCATTCATTGTTCTACTTGTCGAAAGTTACAAATATTTTCCGATAAAGGATTACCAATGGGGCTCATTGTTCACTTAAACTTGAAGAACAAAAAATTGGCAAATGGTACTGTTTGGATGCTTTGCATATATGTTTCTTAGACTATATGGAAGCAATATATACAAAGATTTCAACCGTTTACATGTTCCATTCATTGTTCTACTCGTCGAAAATTACAAATAATTTCCGATAAAGGATTAACCATTGGGGCTCATTGTTCACTTAAACTTGAAGAACAAAAAATTGGGGAATGGTACTGTTTGGATGCTATGCGTACATGTTTCTTAGACTATATGGAAGCAATATATACAAAGATTTCAACCGTCTACGTGTTCCAATCATTGTTCTACTTGTCGAAATTTACAAATAATTTCCTATAAAGGATTAACAATGGGGCTCGTTGTTCACTTAAACTTGAAGAACAATAAATTGGCGAATTGTACTGTTTGGATGCTTTGCATATATGTTTCTTTGACTATATAGAAGCAATATATACAAAGATTTCAACCGTCTACCTGTTCCATTCATTGTTCTACTTGTCGAAAGTTACAAATAATTTCCGATAAAGGATTAACAATGGGGCTCGTAGTTCACTTAAACTTGAAGAACAAAAAATTGGCGAATTGTACTGTTCGGATGCTTTGCAAATATGTTTCTTAGACTATATAGAAGCAATATATACAAAGATTTCAACCGTCTACCTGTTCCATTCATTGTTCTACATGTCGAAAGTTACAAATAATTTCCGTTTCATGATTATCAATGGGGCTCATTGTTCACTTAACCTTGAAGAACAAAAAATTGGCGAATGGTACTGTTTGGATGCTTTGCATATAGGTTTCTTAGACTATATAGAAGCAACATATACAAAGATTTCAACCGTCTACATGTTCTATTCATTGTTCTTCTTGTCGAAAGTTACAAATAATTACCGATAAAGGATTAACAATGGGGCTCATTGTTCACTTAAACTTGAAGAACAAAAAATTGGCAAATGGTACTGTTTGGATGCTTTGCATACATGTTTCCTAGACTATATGGAAGCAATATATACAAAGATTTCAACCGTCTACCTGTTCCATTCATTGTTCTACATGTCGAAAGTTACAAATAATTTCCGTTTCATGATTATCAATGGGGCTCATTGTTCACTTAACCTTGAAGAACAAAAAATTGGCGAATGGTACTGTTTGGATGCTTTGCATATATGTCTCTTAGACTATATGGAAGCAATATATACAAATATTTCAACCGTCTACGTGTGCCAATCATTGTTCTACTTGTCGAAATTTACAAATAATTTCCTTTAAAGGATTAACAATGGGGCTCATTGTTCACTTAAACTTGAAGAACAAAAAATTGGCGTTTTGTACTGTTTGGATGCTTTGCATATATGTTTCTCAGACTATATAGAAGCAATATATCCAAAGATTTCAACCGTCTACCTGTTCCATTCATTGTTCAACTTGTCGAAAGTTACAAATAATTTCCGATAAAGGATTAACAATGGGGCTAATTAATCACTTAACCTTGAAGAACAAAAAATTGGCGAATGGTACTATTTGGATGCTTTGCATATATGTTTCTTAGACTATATAGAAGCAATATATACAATGATTTCAACCGTCTACGTGTTCCAATCATTGTTCTACTTGTAGAAAGTTACAATTAATTTCCATTAAAGGATTAACAATGGGGCTAATTAATCACTTAACCTTGAAGAACAAAAAATTGGCGAATGGTACTGTTTGGATGCTTTGCATATATGTTTCTTAGACTATATAGAAGCAATATATACAATGATTTCATCCGTTTACCTGTTCCATTCTTTGTTCTACTTGTCGAAATTTACAAATAATTTCCCTTTAAGGATTAACAATGGAGCTCGTAGTTCACTTAAACTTGAAGAACAAAAATTGGTGAATTGTACTGTTTGGATGCTTTGCACATATGTTTCTTAGACTATATAGAAGCAATATATACAATGATTTCAACCGTCTACCTGTTTCATTCCTTGTTCTACTTGTCGAAAGTTACAAATAATTTCCTTTAAAGGATTAACAATGGGGCTCGTTGTTCACTTAAACTTGAAGATGAATGAATTGGCGACTTGTACTGTTTGGATGCTTTGTATATATGTTTCTTAGACTATATAGAAGCAATATATACAAAGATTTCAACCGTCTACCTGTTCTATTCATTGTTCTACTTGTCGAAAGTTACAAATAATTTCCGATAAAGGATTAACAATGGGGCTCATTGTTCACTTAAACTTGAAGAACAAGGAATTGGCGAATGGTACTGTTTGGATGCTTTGCATATATGTTTCTTAGACTATATAGATGCAATATATACAAAGATTTCAACAGTCTAACTTTTCTATTCATTGTTCTACTTGTAGAAAGTTACAAATAATTTCCCTTTCATGATTATCAATGGGGCTCGTTGTTCACTTAAACTTGAAGAACAATAAATTGGCGAATGGTACTGTCTGGATGCTTTGCATATATGTTTCTTAGACTATATAGAAGCAATATATACAATGATTTCAACCGTCTACCTGTTCCATTCATTGTTCTACTTGTCGAAAGTTACAAATAATTTCCGTTAAATGATTATCAATGGGGATCGTAGTTTACTTAATCTTGAAGAACAAAAAATTGGCGAATTGTACTGTTTGGATGCTTTGCATATATGTTTCTTAGACTATATAGAAGCAATATATACAATGATTTCAACCGTCTACCTGTTCCATCCCTTGTTCTACTTGTCGAAAGTTACAAATAATTTCCTTTAAAGGATTAACAATAGGGCTCGTTGTTCACTTAAACTTGAAGAACAATGAATTGGCGACTTGTACTGTTTGGATGCTTTGCATATATGTTTCTTAGACTATATAGATGCAATATATACAAAGATTTCATCCGTCTACCTGTTCCATTCATTGTTCTACTTGTCCCAATTTACAAATAATTTCCTTTAAAGGATTAACAATGGGGCTCGTAGTTCATTTAAAGTTGAAGAACAAAAAATTGGCGAATTGTACTGTTTGGATGCTTTGCACATATGTTTCTTAGACTATATAGAAGCAATATATACAATGATTTCAACCGTCTACCTGTTCCATTCCTTGATCTACTTGTCGAAAGTTACAAATAATTTCCTTTAAAGGATTAACAATGGGGCTCGTTGTTCACTTAAACTTGAAGATGAATGAATTGGCGACTTGTACTGTTTGGATGCTTTGCATATATGTTTCTTAGGCTATACTAAAGCAATATATACAATCATTTCGACCGTCTACCTGTTCCATTCATTGTTCTTCTTGTCGAAATTTACAAATAATTTCCTTTAAAGGATTAACAATGGGGCTCGTAGTTCACTTAAACTTGAAGAACAAAAAATTGGCGAATTGTACTGTTTGGATGCTTTGCACATATGATTCTTAGTCTATATAGAAGCAATATATACAATGATTTCAACCGTCTACCTGTTCCATTCCTTGTTCTACTTGTCGAAAGTTACATATAATTTCCTTTAAAGGATTAACAATGGGGCTCGTTGTTCACTTAAACTTGAAGAACAATGAATTGGCGACTTGTACTGTTTGGATGCTTTGCATATATGTTTCTTAGGCTATACTGAAGCAATATATACAATGATTTCAACCGTCTACGTGTTCCAATCATTGTTCTATTTGTAGAAAGTTACAATTAATTTCCGTTAAAGGATTAACAGTGGGGCTCGTTGTTCACTTAAACTTGAAGAACAATAAATTGGCGAATGGTACTGTTTGGATGCTTTGCATATATGTTTCTTAGACTATATAGAAGCAATATATTCAAAGATTTCAACCGTCTACCTGTTCCATTCATTGTTCTACTTGTCGAAAGTTACAAATAATTTCCGATAAAGGATTAACAATGGGGCTCATTGTTCACTTAACCTTGAAGAACAAAAAATTGGCGAATGGTACTGTTTGGATTCTTTGCATATATGTTTCTTAGACTATATAGAAGCAATATATAGAAAGATTTCACCCGTCTACCTGTACTATTCATTGTTCTACTTGTAGAAAGTTACAAATAATTTCCATTTCATGATTATCAATGGGGCTCGTTGTTCCCTTAAACTTGAAGAACAATAAATTGGCGAATGGTACTGTTTGGATGCTTTGCATATATGTTTCTTAGACTATATAGAAGCAATATATACAATGATTTCAACCGTCTACCTGTTCCATTCATTGTTCTACTTGTCGAAAGTTACAAATAATTTCCGTTAAAGGATTAACAATGGGGATCGTAGTTTACTTAATCTTGAAGAACAAAAAATTGGCGAATGGTACTGTTTGGATGCTTTGCACATATGTTTCTTAGACTATATAGAAGCAATATATACAATGATTTCAACCGTCTAGCTGTTCCATTCATTGTTCTACTTGTCGAAAGTTACAAATATTTTCCGATAAAGGATTACCAATGGGGCTCATTGTTCACTTAAACTTGAAGAACAAAAAATTGGCAAATGGTACTGTTTGGATGCTTTGCATATATGTTTCTTAGACTATATGGAAGCAATATATACAAAGATTTCAACCGTTTACATGTTCCATTCATTGTTCTACTCGTCGAAAATTACAAATAATTTCCGATAAAGGATTAACCATTGGGGCTCATTGTTCACTTAAACTTGAAGAACAAAAAATTGGGGAATGGTACTGTTTGGATGCTATGCGTACATGTTTCTTAGACTATATGGAAGCAATATATACAAAGATTTCAACCGTCTACGTGTTCCAATCATTGTTCTACTTGTCGAAATTTACAAATAATTTCCTATAAAGGATTAACAATGGGGCTCGTTGTTCACTTAAACTTGAAGAACAATAAATTGGCGAATTGTACTGTTTGGATGCTTTGCATATATGTTTCTTTGACTATATAGAAGCAATATATACAAAGATTTCAACCGTCTACCTGTTCCATTCATTGTTCTACTTGTCGAAAGTTACAAATAATTTCCGATAAAGGATTAACAATGGGGCTCATTGTTCACTTAAACTTGAAGATCAAAAAATTGGCAAATGGTACTGTTTGGATGCTTTGCATACATGTTTCCTAGACTATATGGAAGCAATATATACAAAGATTTCAACCGTCTACCTGTTCCATTCATTGTTCTACATGTCGAAAGTTACAAATAATTTCCGTTTCATGATTATCAATGGGGCTCATTGTTCACTTAACCTTGAAGAACAAAAAATTGGCGAATGGTACTGTTTGGATGCTTTGCATATATGTCTCTTAGACTATATGGAAGCAATATATACAAATATTTCAACCGTCTACGTGTGCCAATCATTGTTCTACTTGTCGAAATTTACAAATAATTTCCTTTAAAGGATTAACAATGGGGCTCATTGTTCACTTAAACTTGAAGAACAAAAAATTGGCGTTTTGTACTGTTTGGATGCTTTGCATATATGTTTCTCAGACTATATAGAAGCAATATATACAAAGATTTCAACCGTCTACCTGTTCCATTCATTGTTCAACTTGTCGAAAGTTACAAATAATTTCCGATAAAGGATTAACAATGGGGCTAATTAATCACTTAACCTTGAAGAACAAAAAATTGGCGAATGGTACTATTTGGATGCTTTGCATATATGTTTCTTAGACTATATAGAAGCAATATATACAATGATTTCAACCGTCTACGTGTTCCAATCATTGTTCTACTTGTAGAAAGTTACAATTAATTTCCGTTAAAGGATTAACAATGGGGCTAATTAATCACTTAACCTTGAAGAACAAAAAATTGGCGAATGGTACTGTTTGGATGCTTTGCACATATGTTTCTTAGACTATATAGAAGCAATATATACAAAGATTTCAACCGTCTACGTGTTCCAATCATTGTTCTAATTGTAGAAAGTTACAAATAATTTCCGATAAAGGATTAACAATGGGGCTCATTGTTCACTTAACCTTGAAGATCAAAAAATTGGCGTTTTTTACTGTTTAGATGCTTTGCATATAGGTTTCTTAGACTATATAGAAGCAACATATACAAAGATTTCAACCGTCTACATGTTCTATTCATTGTTCTTCTTGTCGAAAGTTACAAATAATTTCCGTTTCATGATTATCAATGGGCCTCGTTGTTCACTTAAACTAGAAGAACAAGAAATTGGCGACTGGTACTGTTTGGATACTTTGCATATATGTTTCTTAGACTATATGGAAGCAATATATACAAAGATTTCAACCGTTTACATGTTCCATTCATTGTTCTACTCGTCGAAAATTACAAATAATTTCCGATAAAGGATTAACCATTGGGGCTCATTGTTCACTTAAACTTGAAGAACAAAAAATTGGGGAATGGTACTGTTTGGATGCTATGCGTACATGTTTCTTAGACTATATGGAAGCAATATATACAAAGATTTCAACCGTCTACGTGTTCCAATCATTGTTCTACTTGTCGAAATTTACAAATAATTTCCTATAAAGGATTAACAATGGGGCTCGTTGTTCACTTAAACTTGAAGAACAATAAATTGGCGAATTGTACTGTTTGGATGCTTTGCATATATGTTTCTTTGACTATATAGAAGCAATATATACAAAGATTTCAACCGTCTACCTGTTCCATTCATTGTTCTACTTGTCGAAAGTTACAAATAATTTCCGATAAAGGATTAACAATGGGGCTCGTAGTTCACTTAAACTTGTAGAACAAAAAATTGGCGAATTGTACTGTTCGGATGCTTTGCAAATATGTTTCTTAGACTATATAGAAGCAATATATACAAAGATTTCAACCGTCTACCTGTTCCATTCATTGTTCTACATGTCGAAAGTTACAAATAATTTCCGTTTCATGATTATCAATGGGGCTCATTGTTCACTTAACCTTGAAGAACAAAAAATTGGCGAATGGTACTGTTTGGATGCTTTGCATATAGGTTTCTTAGACTATATAGAAGCAACATATACAAAGATTTCAACCGTCTACATGTTCTATTCATTGTTCTTCTTGTCGAAAGTTACAAATAATTACCGATAAAGGATTAACAATGGGGCTCATTGTTCACTTAAACTTGAAGAACAAAAAATTGGCAAATGGTACTGTTTGGATGCTTTGCATACATGTTTCCTAGACTATATGGAAGCAATATATACAAAGATTTCAACCGTCTACCTGTTCCATTCATTGTTCTACATGTCGAAAGTTACAAATAATTTCCGTTTCATGATTATCAATGGGGCTCATTGTTCACTTAACCTTGAAGAACAAAAAATTGGCGAATGGTACTGTTTGGATGCTTTGCATATATGTCTCTTAGACTATATGGAAGCAATATATACAAATATTTCAACCGTCTACGTGTGCCAATCATTGTTCTACTTGTCGAAATTTACAAATAATTTCCTTTAAAGGATTAACAATGGGGCTCATTGTTCACTTAAACTTGAAGAACAAAAAATTGGCGTTTTGTACTGTTTGGATGCTTTGCATATATGTTTCTCAGACTATATAGAAGCAATATATCCAAAGATTTCAACCGTCTACCTGTTCCATTCATTGTTCAACTTGTCGAAAGTTACAAATAATTTCCGATAAAGGATTAACAATGGGGCTAATTAATCACTTAACCTTGAAGAACAAAAAATTGGCGAATGGTACTATTTGGATGCTTTGCATATATGTTTCTTAGACTATATAGAAGCAATATATACAATGATTTCAACCGTCTACGTGTTCCAATCATTGTTCTACTTGTAGAAAGTTACAATTAATTTCCATTAAAGGATTAACAATGGGGCTAATTAATCACTTAACCTTGAAGAACAAAAAATTGGCGAATGGTACTGTTTGGATGCTTTGCATATATGTTTCTTAGACTATATAGAAGCAATATATACAATGATTTCATCCGTTTACCTGTTCCATTCTTTGTTCTACTTGTCGAAATTTACAAATAATTTCCCTTTAAGGATTAACAATGGAGCTCGTAGTTCACTTAAACTTGAAGAACAAAAATTGGTGAATTGTACTGTTTGGATGCTTTGCACATATGTTTCTTAGACTATATAGAAGCAATATATACAATGATTTCAACCGTCTACCTGTTCCATTCCTTGTTCTACTTGTCGAAAGTTACATATAATTTCCTTTAAAGGATTAACAATGGGGCTCGTTGTTCACTTAAACTTGAAGAACAATGAATTGGCGACTTGTACTGTTTGGATGCTTTGCATATATGTTTCTTAGGCTATATAGAAGCAATATATACAATGATTTCAACCGTCTACCTGTTCCATTCATTGTTCTACTTGTCGAAAGTTACAAATAATTTCCGTTAAATGATTATCAATGGGGATCGTAGTTTACTTAATCTTGAAGAACAAAAAATTGGCGAATTGTACTGTTTGGATGCTTTGCATATATGTTTCTTAGACTATATAGAAGCAATATATACAATGATTTCAACCGTCTACCTGTTCCATCCCTTGTTCTACTTGTCGAAAGTTACAAATAATTTCCTTTAAAGGATTAACAATAGGGCTCGTTGTTCACTTAAACTTGAAGAACAATGAATTGGCGACTTGTACTGTTTGGATGCTTTGCATATATGTTTCTTAGACTATATAGATGCAATATATACAAAGATTTCATCCGTCTACCTGTTCCATTCATTGTTCTACTTGTCCCAATTTACAAATAATTTCCTTTAAAGGATTAACAATGGGGCTCGTAGTTCATTTAAAGTTGAAGAACAAAAAATTGGCGAATTGTACTGTTTGGATGCTTTGCACATATGTTTCTTAGACTATATAGAAGCAATATATACAATGATTTCAACCGTCTACCTGTTCCATTCCTTGATCTACTTGTCGAAAGTTACAAATAATTTCCTTTAAAGGATTAACAATGGGGCTCGTTGTTCACTTAAACTTGAAGATGAATGAATTGGCGACTTGTACTGTTTGGATGCTTTGCATATATGTTTCTTAGGCTATACTAAAGCAATATATACAATCATTTCAACCGTCTACCTGTTCCATTCATTGTTCTTCTTGTCGAAATTTACAAATAATTTCCTTTAAAGGATTAACAATGGGGCTCGTAGTTCACTTAAACTTGAAGAACAAAAAATTGGCGAATTGTACTGTTTGGATGCTTTGCACATATGATTCTTAGTCTATATAGAAGCAATATATACAATGATTTCAACCGTCTACCTGTTCCATTCCTTGTTCTACTTGTCGAAAGTTACATATAATTTCCTTTAAAGGATTAACAATGGGGCTCGTTGTTCACTTAAACTTGAAGAACAATGAATTGGCGACTTGTACTGTTTGGATGCTTTGCATATATGTTTCTTAGGCTATACTGAAGCAATATATACAATGATTTCAACCGTCTACGTGTTCCAATCATTGTTCTATTTGTAGAAAGTTACAATTAATTTCCGTTAAAGGATTAACAGTGGGGCTCGTTGTTCACTTAAACTTGAAGAACAATAAATTGGCGAATGGTACTGTTTGGATGCTTTGCATATATGTTTCTTAGACTATATAGAAGCAATATATTCAAAGATTTCAACCGTCTACCTGTTCCATTCATTGTTCTACTTGTCGAAAGTTACAAATAATTTCCGATAAAGGATTAACAATGGGGCTCATTGTTCACTTAACCTTGAAGAACAAAAAATTGGCGAATGGTACTGTTTGGATTCTTTGCATATATGTTTCTTAGACTATATAGAAGCAATATATAGAAAGATTTCACCCGTCTACCTGTACTATTCATTGTTCTACTTGTAGAAAGTTACAAATAATTTCCATTTCATGATTATCAATGGGGCTCGTTGTTCCCTTAAACTTGAAGAACAATAAATTGGCGAATGGTACTGTTTGGATGCTTTGCATATATGTTTCTTAGACTATATAGAAGCAATATATACAATGATTTCAACCGTCTACCTGTTCCATTCATTGTTCTACTTGTCGAAAGTTACAAATAATTTCCGTTAAAGGATTAACAATGGGGATCGTAGTTTACTTAATCTTGAAGAACAAAAAATTGGCGAATGGTACTGTTTGGATGCTTTGCACATATGTTTCTTAGACTATATAGAAGCAATATATACAATGATTTCAACCGTCTAGCTGTTCCATTCATTGTTCTACTTGTCGAAAGTTACAAATATTTTCCGATAAAGGATTACCAATGGGGCTCATTGTTCACTTAAACTTGAAGAACAAAAAATTGGCAAATGGTACTGTTTGGATGCTTTGCATATATGTTTCTTAGACTATATGGAAGCAATATATACAAAGATTTCAACCGTTTACATGTTCCATTCATTGTTCTACTCGTCGAAAATTACAAATAATTTCCGATAAAGGATTAACCATTGGGGCTCATTGTTCACTTAAACTTGAAGAACAAAAAATTGGGGAATGGTACTGTTTGGATGCTATGCGTACATGTTTCTTAGACTATATGGAAGCAATATATACAAAGATTTCAACCGTCTACGTGTTCCAATCATTGTTCTACTTGTCGAAATTTACAAATAATTTCCTATAAAGGATTAACAATGGGGCTCGTTGTTCACTTAAACTTGAAGAACAATAAATTGGCGAATTGTACTGTTTGGATGCTTTGCATATATGTTTCTTTGACTATATAGAAGCAATATATACAAAGATTTCAACCGTCTACCTGTTCCATTCATTGTTCTACTTGTCGAAAGTTACAAATAATTTCCGATAAAGGATTAACAATGGGGCTCATTGTTCACTTAAACTTGAAGATCAAAAAATTGGCAAATGGTACTGTTTGGATGCTTTGCATACATGTTTCCTAGACTATATGGAAGCAATATATACAAAGATTTCAACCGTCTACCTGTTCCATTCATTGTTCTACATGTCGAAAGTTACAAATAATTTCCGTTTCATGATTATCAATGGGGCTCATTGTTCACTTAACCTTGAAGAACAAAAAATTGGCGAATGGTACTGTTTGGATGCTTTGCATATATGTCTCTTAGACTATATGGAAGCAATATATACAAATATTTCAACCGTCTACGTGTGCCAATCATTGTTCTACTTGTCGAAATTTACAAATAATTTCCTTTAAAGGATTAACAATGGGGCTCATTGTTCACTTAAACTTGAAGAACAAAAAATTGGCGTTTTGTACTGTTTGGATGCTTTGCATATATGTTTCTCAGACTATATAGAAGCAATATATACAAAGATTTCAACCGTCTACCTGTTCCATTCATTGTTCAACTTGTCGAAAGTTACAAATAATTTCCGATAAAGGATTAACAATGGGGCTAATTAATCACTTAACCTTGAAGAACAAAAAATTGGCGAATGGTACTATTTGGATGCTTTGCATATATGTTTCTTAGACTATATAGAAGCAATATATACAATGATTTCAACCGTCTACGTGTTCCAATCATTGTTCTACTTGTAGAAAGTTACAATTAATTTCCGTTAAAGGATTAACAATGGGGCTAATTAATCACTTAACCTTGAAGAACAAAAAATTGGCGAATGGTACTGTTTGGATGCTTTGCACATATGTTTCTTAGACTATATAGAAGCAATATATACAAAGATTTCAACCGTCTACGTGTTCCAATCATTGTTCTAATTGTAGAAAGTTACAAATAATTTCCGATAAAGGATTAACAATGGGGCTCATTGTTCACTTAACCTTGAAGATCAAAAAATTGGCGTTTTTTACTGTTTAGATGCTTTGCATATAGGTTTCTTAGACTATATAGAAGCAACATATACAAAGATTTCAACCGTCTACATGTTCTATTCATTGTTCTTCTTGTCGAAAGTTACAAATAATTTCCGTTTCATGATTATCAATGGGCCTCGTTGTTCACTTAAACTAGAAGAACAAGAAATTGGCGACTGGTACTGTTTGGATACTTTGCATATATGTTTCTTAGACTATATAGAAGCAACATATAAAAAGAATTCAACCGTCTACCAGTTCCATTCATTGTTCTACTTGTCGAAAGTTACAAATAATTTCCGATAAAGGATTAACAATGGGGCTCATTGTTCACTTAAACTTGAAGAACAAAAAATTGGCAAATGGTACAGTTTGGATGCTTTGCATATATGTTTCTTAGACTATATGGAAGCAATATATACAAAGATTTCAACCGTCTACCTGTTCCATTCATTGATCTACATGTCGAAAGTTAAAAATAAGTTCCGTTTCATGATTATCAATGGGGCTCATTGCTCACTTAACCTTGAAGAACAAAAAATTGGCGAATGGTACTTTTTGGATGCTTTGCATATATGTTTCTTAGACAATATGGAAGCAATATATACAAATATTTCAACCGTCTACGTGTGCCAATCATTGTTCTACTTGTCGAAATTTACAAATAATTTCCTTTAAAGGATTAACAATGGGGCTCATTGTTCACTTAAACTTGAAGAACAAAAAATTGGCGAATTGTACTGTTTGGATGCTTTGCATATATGTTTCTCAGACTATATAGAAGCAATATATACAAAGATTTCAACCGTCTACCTGTTCCATTCATTGTTCTACTTGTCGAAAGTTACAAGTAATTTCCTTTAAAGGATTAACAATGGGGCTCGTTGTTCACTTAAACTTGAAGATCAAAAAATTGGCGAATTGTACTGTTTGGATGCTTTGCATAGATGTTTCGTAGGCTATATAGAAGCAATATATACAATGATTTCAACCGTCTACCTGATCCATTCCTTGTTCTACTTGTCGAAAGTTACAAATAATTTCCTTTAAAGGATTAACCATGGGGCTCGTTGTTCACATAAACTTGAAGAACAATGAATTGGCGAATTGTACTGTTTGGATGCTTTGCATATATGTTTCTTAGACAATATGGAAGCAATATATACAAATATTTCAACCGTCTACGTGTGCCAATCATTGTAATACTTGTCGAAATTTACAAATAATTTCCTTTAAAGGATTAACAATGGGGCTCATTGTTCACTTAAACTTGAAGAACAAAAAATTGGCGAATTGTACTGTTTGGATGCTTTGCATATATGTTTCTCAGACTATATAGAAGCAATATATACAAAGATTTCAACCGTCTACCTGTTCCATTCATTGTTCTACTTGTCGAAAGTTACAAGTAATTTCCTTTAAAGGATTAACAATGGGGCTCGTTGTTCACTTAAACTTGAAGATCAAAAAATTGGCGAATTGTACTGTTTGGATGCTTTGCATAGATGTTTCGTAGGCTATATAGAAGCAATATATACAATGATTTCAACCGTCTACGTGTTCCAATCATTGTCCTACTTGTCGAAATTTACAAATAATTTCCTTTAAAGGATTAACAATGGGGCTCGTTGTTCACTTAAACTTGAAGAACAATAAATTGGCGAATTGTACTGTTTGGATGCTTTGCATATATGTTTCTTAGACTATATAGAAGCAATATATACAAAGATTTCAACCGTCTACCTGTTCCATTCATTGTTCTACTTGTCGAAAGTTACAAATAATTTCCGATAAAGGATTAACAATGGGGCTCATAGTTCACTTAAACTTAAGAACAAAAAATTAGCGAATGGCACTGTTTGGATGCTTTGCATATATGTTTCTTAGACAATATGGAAGCAATATATACAAAGATTTCAACCGTCTACCTGTTCTATTCATTGTTCTACTTGTCGAAATTTACAAATAATTTCCGATAAAGGATTAACAATGGGGCTCATTGTTCACTTAAACTTGAAGAACAAGGAATTGGCGAATGGTACTGTTTGGATGCTTTGCATATATGTTTCTTAGTCTATATAGATGCAATATATACAAAGATTTCAACCGTCTACCTGTTCCATTCATTGTTCTACTTGTCGAAAGTTACAAATAATTTCCGTTAAAGGATTAACAATGGGGATCGTAGTTTACTTAATCTTGAAGAACAAAAAATTGGCGAATGGTACTGTTTGGATGCTTTGCACATATGTTTCTTAGACTATATAGAAGCAATATATACAATGATTTCAACCGTCTAGCTGTTCCATTCATTGTTCTACTTGTCGAAAGTTACAAATATTTTCCGATAAAGGATTACCAATGGGGCTCATTGTTCACTTAAACTTGAAGAACAAAAAATTGGCAAATGGTACTGTTTGGATGCTTTGCATATATGTTTCTTAGACTATATGGAAGCAATATATACAAAGATTTCAACCGTTTACATGTTCCATTCATTGTTCTACTCGTCGAAAATTACAAATAATTTCCGATAAAGGATTAACCATTGGGGCTCATTGTTCACTTAAACTTGAAGAACAAAAAATTGGGGAATGGTACTGTTTGGATGCTATGCGTACATGTTTCTTAGACTATATGGAAGCAATATATACAAAGATTTCAACCGTCTACGTGTTCCAATCATTGTTCTACTTGTCGAAATTTACAAATAATTTCCTATAAAGGATTAACAATGGGGCTCGTTGTTCACTTAAACTTGAAGAACAATAAATTGGCGAATTGTACTGTTTGGATGCTTTGCATATATGTTTCTTTGACTATATAGAAGCAATATATACAAAGATTTCAACCGTCTACCTGTTCCATTCATTGTTCTACTTGTCGAAAGTTACAAATAATTTCCGATAAAGGATTAACAATGGGGCTCATTGTTCACTTAAACTTGAAGATCAAAAAATTGGCAAATGGTACTGTTTGGATGCTTTGCATACATGTTTCCTAGACTATATGGAAGCAATATATACAAAGATTTCAACCGTCTACCTGTTCCATTCATTGTTCTACATGTCGAAAGTTACAAATAATTTCCGTTTCATGATTATCAATGGGGCTCATTGTTCACTTAACCTTGAAGAACAAAAAATTGGCGAATGGTACTGTTTGGATGCTTTGCATATATGTCTCTTAGACTATATGGAAGCAATATATACAAATATTTCAACCGTCTACGTGTGCCAATCATTGTTCTACTTGTCGAAATTTACAAATAATTTCCTTTAAAGGATTAACATTGGGGCTCATTGTTCACTTCAACTTGAAGAACAAAAAATTGGCGTTTTGTACTGTTTGGATGCTTTGCATATATGTTTCTCAGACTATATAGAAGCAATATATCCAAAGATTTCAACCGTCTACCTGTTCCATTCATTGTTCAACTTGTCGAAAGTTACAAATAATTTCCGATAAAGGATTAACAATGGGGCTAATTAATCACTTAACCTTGAAGAACAAAAAATTGGCGAATGGTACTATTTGGATGCTTTGCATATATGTTTCTTAGACTATATAGAAGCAATATATACAATGATTTCAACCGTCTACGTGTTCCAATCATTGTTCTACTTGTAGAAAGTTACAATTAATTTCCTTTAAAGGATTAACAATGGGGCTAATTAATCACTTAACCTTGAAGAACAAAAAATTGGCGAATGGTACTGTTTGGATGCTTTGCATATATGTTTCTTAGACTATATAGAAGCAATATATACAATGATTTCATCCGTTTACCTGTTCCATTCTTTGTTCTACTTGTCGAAATTTACAAATAATTTCCCTTTAAGGATTAACAATGGAGCTCGTAGTTCACTTAAACTTGAAGAACAAAAATTGGTGAATTGTACTGTTTGGATGCTTTGCACATATGTTTCTTAGACTATATAGAAGCAATATATACAATGATTTCAACCGTCTACCTGTTTCATTCCTTGTTCTACTTGTCGAAAGTTACAAATAATTTCCTTTAAAGGATTAACAATGGGGCTCGTTGTTCACTTAAACTTGAAGATGAATGAATTGGCGACTTGTACTGTTTGGATGCTTTGTATATATGTTTCTTAGACTATATAGAAGCAATATATACAAAGATTTCAACCGTCTACCTGTTCTATTCATTGTTCTACTTGTCGAAAGTTACAAATAATTTCCGATAAAGGATTAACAATGGGGCTCATTGTTCACTTAAACTTGAAGAACAAGGAATTGGCGAATGGTACTGTTTGGATGCTTTGCATATATGTTTCTTAGACTATATAGATGCAATATATACAAAGATTTCAACAGTCTAACTTTTCTATTCATTGTTCTACTTGTAGAAAGTTACAAATAATTTCCCTTTCATGATTATCAATGGGGCTCGTTGTTCACTTAAACTTGAAGAACAATAAATTGGCGAATGGTACTGTCTGGATGCTTTGCATATATGTTTCTTAGACTATATAGAAGCAATATATACAATGATTTCAACCGTCTACCTGTTCCATTCATTGTTCTACTTGTCGAAAGTTACAAATAATTTCCGTTAAATGATTATCAATGGGGATCGTAGTTTACTTAATCTTGAAGAACAAAAAATTGGCGAATTGTACTGTTTGGATGCTTTGCATATATGTTTCTTAGACTATATAGAAGCAATATATACAATGATTTCAACCGTCTACCTGTTCCATCCCTTGTTCTACTTGTCGAAAGTTACAAATAATTTCCTTTAAAGGATTAACAATAGGGCTCGTTGTTCACTTAAACTTGAAGAACAATGAATTGGCGACTTGTACTGTTTGGATGCTTTGCATATATGTTTCTTAGACTATATAGATGCAATATATACAAAGATTTCATCCGTCTACCTGTTCCATTCATTGTTCTACTTGTCCCAATTTACAAATAATTTCCTTTAAAGGATTAACAATGGGGCTCGTAGTTCATTTAAAGTTGAAGAACAAAAAATTGGCGAATTGTACTGTTTGGATGCTTTGCACATATGTTTCTTAGACTATATAGAAGCAATATATACAATGATTTCAACCGTCTACCTGTTCCATTCCTTGATCTACTTGTCGAAAGTTACAAATAATTTCCTTTAAAGGATTAACAATGGGGCTCGTTGTTCACTTAAACTTGAAGATGAATGAATTGGCGACTTGTACTGTTTGGATGCTTTGCATATATGTTTCTTAGGCTATACTAAAGCAATATATACAATCATTTCAACCGTCTACCTGTTCCATTCATTGTTCTACTTGTCGAAATTTACAAATAATTTCCTTTAAAGGATTAACAATGGGGCTCGTAGTTCACTTAAACTTGAAGAACAAAAAATTGGCGAATTGTACTGTTTGGATGCTTTGCACATATGATTCTTAGTCTATATAGAAGCAATATATACAATGATTTCAACCGTCTACCTGTTCCATTCCTTGTTCTACTTGTCGAAAGTTACATATAATTTCCTTTAAAGGATTAACAATGGGGCTCGTTGTTCACTTAAACTTGAAGAACAATGAATTGGCGACTTGTACTGTTTGGATGCTTTGCATATATGTTTCTTAGGCTATACTGAAGCAATATATACAATGATTTCAACCGTCTACGTGTTCCAATCATTGTTCTATTTGTAGAAAGTTACAATTAATTTCCGTTAAAGGATTAACAGTGGGGCTCGTTGTTCACTTAAACTTGAAGAACAATAAATTGGCGAATGGTACTGTTTGGATGCTTTGCATATATGTTTCTTAGACTATATAGAAGCAATATATTCAAAGATTTCAACCGTCTACCTGTTCCATTCATTGTTCTACTTGTCGAAAGTTACAAATAATTTCCGATAAAGGATTAACAATGGGGCTCATTGTTCACTTAACCTTGAAGAACAAAAAATTGGCGAATGGTACTGTTTGGATTCTTTGCATATATGTTTCTTAGACTATATAGAAGCAATATATAGAAAGATTTCACCCGTCTACCTGTACTATTCATTGTTCTACTTGTAGAAAGTTACAAATAATTTCCATTTCATGATTATCAATGGGGCTCGTTGTTCCCTTAAACTTGAAGAACAATAAATTGGCGAATGGTACTGTTTGGATGCTTTGCATATATGTTTCTTAGACTATATAGAAGCAATATATACAATGATTTCAACCGTCTACCTGTTCCATTCATTGTTCTACTTGTCGAAAGTTACAAATAATTTCCGTTAAAGGATTAACAATGGGGATCGTAGTTTACTTAATCTTGAAGAACAAAAAATTGGCGAATGGTACTGTTTGGATGCTTTGCACATATGTTTCTTAGACTATATAGAAGCAATATATACAATGATTTCAACCGTCTAGCTGTTCCATTCATTGTTCTACTTGTCGAAAGTTACAAATATTTTCCGATAAAGGATTACCAATGGGGCTCATTGTTCACTTAAACTTGAAGAACAAAAAATTGGCAAATGGTACTGTTTGGATGCTTTGCATATATGTTTCTTAGACTATATGGAAGCAATATATACAAAGATTTCAACCGTTTACATGTTCCATTCATTGTTCTACTCGTCGAAAATTACAAATAATTTCCGATAAAGGATTAACCATTGGGGCTCATTGTTCACTTAAACTTGAAGAACAAAAAATTGGGGAATGGTACTGTTTGGATGCTATGCGTACATGTTTCTTAGACTATATGGAAGCAATATATACAAAGATTTCAACCGTCTACGTGTTCCAATCATTGTTCTACTTGTCGAAATTTACAAATAATTTCCTATAAAGGATTAACAATGGGGCTCGTTGTTCACTTAAACTTGAAGAACAATAAATTGGCGAATTGTACTGTTTGGATGCTTTGCATATATGTTTCTTTGACTATATAGAAGCAATATATACAAAGATTTCAACCGTCTACCTGTTCCATTCATTGTTCTACTTGTCGAAAGTTACAAATAATTTCCGATAAAGGATTAACAATGGGGCTCATTGTTCACTTAAACTTGAAGATCAAAAAATTGGCAAATGGTACTGTTTGGATGCTTTGCATACATGTTTCCTAGACTATATGGAAGCAATATATACAAAGATTTCAACCGTCTACCTGTTCCATTCATTGTTCTACATGTCGAAAGTTACAAATAATTTCCGTTTCATGATTATCAATGGGGCTCATTGTTCACTTAACCTTGAAGAACAAAAAATTGGCGAATGGTACTGTTTGGATGCTTTGCATATATGTCTCTTAGACTATATGGAAGCAATATATACAAATATTTCAACCGTCTACGTGTGCCAATCATTGTTCTACTTGTCGAAATTTACAAATAATTTCCTTTAAAGGATTAACAATGGGGCTCATTGTTCACTTAAACTTGAAGAACAAAAAATTGGCGTTTTGTACTGTTTGGATGCTTTGCATATATGTTTCTCAGACTATATAGAAGCAATATATACAAAGATTTCAACCGTCTACCTGTTCCATTCATTGTTCAACTTGTCGAAAGTTACAAATAATTTCCGATAAAGGATTAACAATGGGGCTAATTAATCACTTAACCTTGAAGAACAAAAAATTGGCGAATGGTACTATTTGGATGCTTTGCATATATGTTTCTTAGACTATATAGAAGCAATATATACAATGATTTCAACCGTCTACGTGTTCCAATCATTGTTCTACTTGTAGAAAGTTACAATTAATTTCCGTTAAAGGATTAACAATGGGGCTAATTAATCACTTAACCTTGAAGAACAAAAAATTGGCGAATGGTACTGTTTGGATGCTTTGCACATATGTTTCTTAGACTATATAGAAGCAATATATACAAAGATTTCAACCGTCTACGTGTTCCAATCATTGTTCTAATTGTAGAAAGTTACAAATAATTTCCGATAAAGGATTAACAATGGGGCTCATTGTTCACTTAACCTTGAAGATCAAAAAATTGGCGTTTTTTACTGTTTAGATGCTTTGCATATAGGTTTCTTAGACTATATAGAAGCAACATATACAAAGATTTCAACCGTCTACATGTTCTATTCATTGTTCTTCTTGTCGAAAGTTACAAATAATTTCCGTTTCATGATTATCAATGGGCCTCGTTGTTCACTTAAACTAGAAGAACAAGAAATTGGCGACTGGTACTGTTTGGATACTTTGCATATATGTTTCTTAGACTATATAGAAGCAACATATAAAAAGAATTCAACCGTCTACCAGTTCCATTCATTGTTCTACTTGTCGAAAGTTACAAATAATTTCCGATAAAGGATTAACAATGGGGCTCATTGTTCACTTAAACTTGAAGAACAAAAAATTGGCAAATGGTACAGTTTGGATGCTTTGCATATATGTTTCTTAGACTATATGGAAGCAATATATACAAAGATTTCAACCGTCTACCTGTTCCATTCATTGATCTACATGTCGAAAGTTAAAAATAATTTCCGTTTCATGATTATCAATGGGGCTCATTGCTCACTTAACCTTGAAGAACAAAAAATTGGCGAATGGTACTTTTTGGATGCTTTGCATATATGTTTCTTAGACAATATGGAAGCAATATATACAAATATTTCAACCGTCTACGTGTGCCAATCATTGTTCTACTTGTCGAAATTTACAAATAATTTCCTTTAAAGGATTAACAATGGGGCTCATTGTTCACTTAAACTTGAAGAACAAAAAATTGGCGAATTGTACTGTTTGGATGCTTTGCATATATGTTTCTCAGACTATATAGAAGCAATATATACAAAGATTTCAACCGTCTACCTGTTCCATTCATTGTTCTACTTGTCGAAAGTTACAAGTAATTTCCTTTAAAGGATTAACAATGGGGCTCGTTGTTCACTTAAACTTGAAGATCAAAAAATTGGCGAATTGTACTGTTTGGATGCTTTGCATAGATGTTTCGTAGGCTATATAGAAGCAATATATACAATGATTTCAACCGTCTACCTGATCCATTCCTTGTTCTACTTGTCGAAAGTTACAAATAATTTCCTTTAAAGGATTAACCATGGGGCTCGTTGTTCACATAAACTTGAAGAACAATGAATTGGCGAATTGTACTGTTTGGATGCTTTGCATATATGTTTCTTAGACAATATGGAAGCAATATATACAAATATTTCAACCGTCTACGTGTGCCAATCATTGTTCTACTTGTCGAAATTTACAAATAATTTCCTTTAAAGGATTAACAATGGGGCTCATTGTTCACTTAAACTTGAAGAACAAAAAATTGGCGAATTGTACTGTTTGGATGCTTTGCATATATGTTTCTCAGACTATATAGAAGCAATATATACAAAGATTTCAACCGTCTACCTGTTCCATTCATTGTTCTACTTGTCGAAAGTTACAAGTAATTTCCTTTAAAGGATTAACAATGGGGCTCGTTGTTCACTTAAACTTGAAGATCAAAAAATTGGCGAATTGTACTGTTTGGATGCTTTGCATAGATGTTTCGTAGGCTATATAGAAGCAATATATACAATGATTTCAACCGTCTACCTGATCCATTCCTTGTTCTACTTGTCGAAAGTTACAAATAATTTCCTTTAAAGGATTAACCATGGGGCTCGTTGTTCACATAAACTTGAAGAACAATGAATTGGCGAATTGTACTGTTTGGATGCTTTGCATATATGTTTCTCAGACTATATAGAAGCAATATATACAAAGATTTCAACCGTCTACCTGTTCCATGCATTGTTCTACTTGTCGAAAGTTACAAATAGTTTCCGATAAAGGATTAACAATGGGGCTAATTATTCACTTAACCTTGAAGAACAAAAAATTGGCGAATGTTACTATTTGGATGCTTTGCATATATGTTTCTTAGACTATATGGAAGCAATATATACAAATATTTCAACCGTCTACGTGTGCCAATCATTGTTCTACTTGTCGAAATTTACAAATAATTTCCTTTAAAGGATTAACAATGGGGCTCATTGTTCACTTAAACTTGAAGAACAAAAAATTGGCGAATTGTACTGTTTGGATGCTTTGCATATATGTTTCTTAGACTATATGGAAGCAATATATACAAATATTTGAACCGTCTACGTGTGCCAATCATTGTTCTACTTGTCGAAATTTACAAATAATTTCCTTTAAAGGATTAACAATGGGGCTCATTGTTCACTTAAACTTGAAGAACAAAAAATTGGCGTTTTGTACTGTTTGGATGCTTTGCATATATGTTTCTCAGACTATATAGAAGCAATATATACAAAGGTTTCAACCGTCTACCTGTTCCATTCATTGTTCAACTTGTCGAAAGTTACAAATAATTTCCGATAAAGGATTAACAATGGGGCTAATTAATCACTTAACCTTGAAGAACAAAAAATTGGCGAATGGTACTATTTGGATGCTTTGCATATATGTTTCTTAGACTATATAGAAGCAATATATACAAAGATTTCAACCGTCTACGTGTTCCAATCATTGTTCTACTTGTAGAAAGTTACAATTAATTTCCGTTAAAGGATTAACAATGGGGCTAATTAATCACTTAACCTTGAAGAACAAAAAATTGGCGAATGGTACTGTTTGGATGCTTTGCACATATGTTTCTTAGACTATATAGAAGCAATATATACAAAGATTTCAACCGTCTACGTGTTCCAATCATTGTTCTACTTGTAGAAAGTTACAAATAATTTCCGATAAAGGATTAACAATGGGGCTCATTGTTCACTTAACCTTGAAGATCAAAAAATTGGCGAATTTTACTGTTTAGATGCTTTGCATATAGGTTTCTCAGACTATATAGAAGCAACATATACAAAGATTTCAACCGTCTACATGTTCTATTCATTGTTCTTCTTGTCGAAAGTTACAAATAATTTCCGTTTCATGATTATCAATGGGCCTCGTTGTTCACTTAAACTAGAAGAACAAGAAATTGGCGACTGGTACTGTTTGGATGCTTTGCATATATGTTTCTTAGACTATATAGAAGCAACATATAAAAAGAATTCAACCGTCTACCAGTTCCATTCATTGTTCTACTTGTCGAAAGTTACAAATAATTTCCGATAAAGGATTAACAATGGGGCTCATTGTTCACTTAAACTTGAAGAACAAAAAATTGGCGAATGGTACTGTTTGGATGCTTTGCATATATGTTTCTTAGACTATATAGAAGCAATATATACAAAGATTTCAACCGTCTACCTGTTCTATTCATTGTTCTACTTGTAGAAAGTTACAAATAATTTCCCTTTCATGATTATCAATGGGGCTCGTTGTTCACTTAAACTTGAAGAACAATAAATTGGCGAATGGTACTGTTTGGATGCTTTGCATATATGTTTCTTAGACTATATAGAAGCAATATATACAATGATTTCATCCGTTTACCTGTTCCATTCTTTGTTCTACTTGTCGAAATTTACAAATAATTTCCTTTAAAGGATTAACAATGGAGCTCGTAGTTCACTTAAACTTGAAGAACAAAAATTGGCGAATTGTACTGTTTGGATGCTTTGCACATATGTTTCTTAGACTATACGGAAGCAATATATACAAATATTTCAACCGTCTACCTGTTCCATTCATTGTTCTACTTGTCGAAAGTTACAAATAATTTGCTTTAAAGGATTAACAATGGGGCTCGTTGTTCACTTAAACTTGAAGACCAATAAATTGGCGAATTGTACTGTTTGGATGCTATGCATATATGTTTCTTAGACAATATGGAAGCAATATATACAAATATTTCAACCGTCTACGTGTGCCAATCATTGTTCTACTTGTCGAAATTTACAAATAATTTCCTTTAAAGGATTAACAATGGGGCTCATTGTTCACTTAAACTTGAAGAACAAAAAATTGGCGAATTGTACTGTTTGGATGCTTTGCATATATGTTTCTCAGACTATATAGAAGCAATATATACAAAGATTTCAACCGTCTACCTGTTCCATTCATTGTTCTACTTGTCGAAAGTTACAAGTAATTTCCTTTAAAGGATTAACAATGGGGCTCGTTGTTCACTTAAACTTGAAGATCAAAAAATTGGCGAATTGTACTGTTTGGATGCTTTGCATAGATGTTTCGTAGGCTATATAGAAGCAATATATACAATGATTTCAACCGTCTACCTGATCCATTCCTTGTTCTACTTGTCGAAAGTTACAAATAATTTCCTTTAAAGGATTAACCATGGGGCTCGTTGTTCACATAAACTTGAAGAACAATGAATTGGCGAATTGTACTGTTTGGATGCTTTGCATATATGTTTCTTAGACAATATGGAAGCAATATATACAAATATTTCAACCGTCTACGTGTGCCAATCATTGTTCTACTTGTCGAAATTTACAAATAATTTCCTTTAAAGGATTAACAATGGGGCTCATTGTTCACTTAAACTTGAAGAACAAAAAATTGGCGAATTGTACTGTTTGGATGCTTTGCATATATGTTTCTCAGACTATATAGAAGCAATATATACAAAGATTTCAACCGTCTACCTGTTCCATTCATTGTTCTACTTGTCGAAAGTTACAACTAATTTCCTTTAAAGGATTAACAATGGGGCTCGTTGTTCACTTAAACTTGAAGATCAAAAAATTGGCGAATTGTACTGTTTGGATGCTTTGCATAGATGTTTCGTAGGCTATATAGAAGCAATATATACAATGATTTCAACCGTCTACCTGATCCATTCCTTGTTCTACTTGTCGAAAGTTACAAATAATTTCCTTTAAAGGATTAACCATGGGGCTCGTTGTTCACATAAACTTGAAGAACAATGAATTGGCGAATTGTACTGTTTGGATGCTTTGCATATATGTTTCTCAGACTATATAGAAGCAATATATACAAAGATTTCAACCGTCTACCTGTTCCATGCATTGTTCTACTTGTCGAAAGTTACAAATAGTTTCCGATAAAGGATTAACAATGGGGCTAATTATTCACTTAACCTTGAAGAACAAAAAATTGGCGAATGTTACTATTTGGATGCTTTGCATATATGTTTCTTAGACTATATGGAAGCAATATATACAAATATTTCAACCGTCTACGTGTGCCAATCATTGTTCTACTTGTCGAAATTTACAAATAATTTCCTTTAAAGGATTAACAATGGGGCTCATTGTTCACTTAAACTTGAAGAACAAAAAATTGGCGAATTGTACTGTTTGGATGCTTTGCATATATGTTTCTTAGACTATATGGAAGCAATATATACAAATATTTGAACCGTCTACGTGTGCCAATCATTGTTCTACTTGTCGAAATTTACAAATAATTTCCTTTAAAGGATTAACAATGGGGCTCATTGTTCACTTAAACTTGAAGAACAAAAAATTGGCGTTTTGTACTGTTTGGATGCTTTGCATATATGTTTCTCAGACTATATAGAAGCAATATATACAAAGGTTTCAACCGTCTACCTGTTCCATTCATTGTTCAACTTGTCGAAAGTTACAAATAATTTCCGATAAAGGATTAACAATGGGGCTAATTAATCACTTAACCTTGAAGAACAAAAAATTGGCGAATGGTACTATTTGGATGCTTTGCATATATGTTTCTTAGACTATATAGAAGCAATATATACAAAGATTTCAACCGTCTACGTGTTCCAATCATTGTTCTACTTGTAGAAAGTTACAATTAATTTCCGTTAAAGGATTAACAATGGGGCTAATTAATCACTTAACCTTGAAGAACAAAAAATTGGCGAGTGGTACTGTTTGGATGCTTTGCACATATGTTTCTTAGACTATATAGAAGCAATATATACAAAGATTTCAACCGTCTACGTGTTCCAATCATTGTTCTACTTGTAGAAAGTTACAAATAATTTCCGATAAAGGATTAACAATGGGGCTCATTGTTCACTTAACCTTGAAGATCAAAAAATTGGCGAATTTTACTGTTTAGATGCTTTGCATATAGGTTTCTCAGACTATATAGAAGCAACATATACAAAGATTTCAACCGTCTACATGTTCTATTCATTGTTCTTCTTGTCGAAAGTTACAAATAATTTCCGTTTCATGATTATCAATGGGCCTCGTTGTTCACTTAAACTAGAAGAACAAGAAATTGGCGACTGGTACTGTTTGGATGCTTTGCATATATGTTTCTTAGACTATATAGAAGCAACATATAAAAAGAATTCAACCGTCTACCAGTTCCATTCATTGTTCTACTTGTCGAAAGTTACAAATAATTTCCGATAAAGGATTAACAATGGGGCTCATTGTTCACTTAAACTTGAAGAACAAAAAATTGGCAAATGGTACAGTTTGGATGCTTTGCATATATGTTTCTTAGACTATATGGAAGCAATATATACAAAGATTTCAACCGTCTACCTGTTCCATTCATTGATCTACATGTCGAAAGTTACAAATAATTTCCGTTTCATGATTATCAATGGGGCTCATTGTTCACTTAACCTTGAAGAACAAAAAATTGGCGAATGGTACTTTTTGGATGCTTTGCATATATGTTTCTTAGACTATATGGAAGCAATATATACAAAGATTTCAACCGTCTACGTGTTCCAATCATTGTCCTACTTGTCGAAATTTACAAATAATTTCCTTTAAAGGATTAACAATGGGGCTCGTTGTTCACTTAAACTTGAAGAACAATAAATTGGCGAATTGTACTGTTTGGATGCTTTGCATATATGTTTCTTAGACTATATAGAAGCAATATATACAAAGATTTCAACCGTCTACCTGTTCCATTCATTGTTCTACTTGTCGAAAGTTACAAATAATTTCCGATAAAGGATTAACAATGGGGCTCATTGTTCACTTAAACTTGAAGATCAAAAAATTGGCGTATTTTACTGTTTGGATGCTTTTCATATATGTTTCTCAGACTATATAGAAGCAATATATACAAGGATTTCAACCGTCTACGTGTGCCAATCATTGTTCTACTTGTCGAAATTTACAAATAATTTCCTTTAAAGGATTAACAATGGGGCTCATTGTTCACTTAAACTTGAAGAACAAAAAATTGGCGAATTGTACTGTTTGGATGCTATGCATATATTTTTCTTAGACTATATAGAAGCAATATATATAATGATTTCAACCGTCTACCTGTTCCATTCATTGTTCTACTTGTCGAAAGTTACAAATAATTTCCTTTAAAGGATTAACAATGGGGCTCATAGTTCACTTAAACTTAAGAACAAAAAATTAGCGAATGGCACTGTTTGGATGCTTTGCATATATGTTTCTTAGACTATATGGAAGCAATATATACACAGATTTCAACCGTCTACCTGTTCCATTCACTGTTCTACTTGTCGAAAGTTACAATTAATTTCCGTTAAAGGATTAACAATGGGGCTCGTAGTTCACTTAAACTTGAAGAACAAAAAATTGGCGAATTGTACTGTTCGGATGCTTTGCAAATATGTTTCTTAGACTATATAGAAGCAATATATACAAAGATTTCAACCGTCTACCTGTTCCATTCATTGTTCTACTTGTCGAAAGTTACAAATAATTTCCGATAAAGGATTAACAATGGGGCTCATTGTTCACTTAAACTTGAAGAAAAAGGAATTGGCGAATGGTACTGTTTGGATGCTTTGCATATATGCTTCTTAGACTATATAGATGCAATATATACAATGATTTCAACGGTCTAACTGTTCTATACATTGTTCTACTTGTAGAAAGTTACAAATAATTTCCGTTAAAGGATTAACGATGGGGATCGTAGTTCACATAAACTTGAAGAACAAAAAATTGGCGAATTGTACTGTTTGGATGCTTTGCATATATGTTTCTTAGACTATATAGAAGCAATATATACATAGATTTCAACAGTCTAACTGTTCTATTCATTGTTCTACTTGTAGAAAGTTACAAATAATTTCCCTTTCATGATTATCAATGGGGCTCGTTGTTCACTTAAACTTGAAGAACAAAAAATTGGCGAATTGTACTGTTTGGATGCTTTGCATATATGTTTCTTAGATTATATAGAAGCAATATATACAAAGATTTCAACCGTCTACCTGTTCTATTCATTGTTCTACTTGTCGAAATTTACAAATAATTTCCGATAAAGGATTAACAATGGGGCTCATTGTTCACTTAAACTTGAAGAACAAGGAATTGGCGAATGGTACTGTTTGGATGCTTTGCATATATGTTTCTTAGTCTATATAGATGCAATATATACAATGATTTCAACGGTCTAACTGTTCTATACATTGTTCTACTTGTAGAAAGTTACAAATAATTTCCGTTAAAGGATTAACGATGGGGATCGTAGTTCACTTAAACTTGAAGAACAATGAATTGGCGAATGGTACTGTTTGGATGCTTTGCATATATGTTTCTTAGACTATATAAAAGCAATATATACAATGATTTCAACCGTCTACCATTTCCATTCATTGTTCTCCATGTCGAAAGTTACAAATGATTTCCGTTAAAGGATTAACAATGGGGCTCGTAGTTCACTTAAACTTGAAGAACAAAAAATTGGCGAATTGCACTGATTGGATGCTTTACATATATGTTTCTTAGACTATATAGATGCAATATATACAATGATTTCAACCGTCTACCTGTTCCATTCATTGTTCTACTTGTCGAAATTTACAAATAATTTCCTTTAAAGGATTAACAATGGGGCTCGTAGTTCACTTAAACTTGAAGAACAAAAAATTGGCGAATTGTACTGTTTGGATGCTTTGCATATATGTTTCTTAGACTATATAGAAGCAATATATACAAAGATTTCAACCGTCTACCTGTTCTATTCATTGTTCTACTTGTAGAAAGTTACAAATAATTTCCCTTTCATGATTATCAATGGGGCTCGTTGTTCACTTAAACTTGAAGAACAATAAATTGGCGAATGGTACTGTTTGGATGCTTTGCATATACGTTTCTTAGACTATATAGAAGCAATATATTCAAAGATTTCAACCGTCTACCTGTTCCATTCATTGTTCTACTTGTCGAAAGTTACAAATAATTTCCGATAAAGGATTAACAATGGGGCTCATTGTTCACTTAACCTTGAAGAACAAAAAATTGGCGAATGGTACTGTTTGGATTCTTTGCATATATGTTTCTTAGACTATACGGAATCAATATATACAAATATTTCAACCGTCTACCTGTTCCATTCATTGTTCTACTTGTCGAAAGTTACAAATAATTTGCTTTAAAGGATTAACAATGGGGCTCGTTGTTCACTTAAACTTGAAGACCAATAAATTGGCGAATTGTACTGTTTGGATGCTATGCATATATGTTTCTTAGACTATATAGAAGCAATATATAATAATATTTCAACCGTCTACGTGTTCCAATCATTGTTCTACTTGTCGAAATTTACAAATAATTTCCTTTAAAGGATTAACAATGGGGCTCATTGTTCACTTAAACTTGAAGACCAATAAATTGGCGAATTGTACTGTTTGGATGCTATGCATATATTTTTCTTAGACTATATAGAAGCAATATATATAATGATTTCAACCGTCTACCTGTTCCATTCATTGTTCTACTTGTCGAAAGTTACAAATAATTTCCTTTAAAGGATTAACAATGGGGCTCATAGTTCACTTAAACTTAAGAACAAAAAATTAGCGAATGGCACTGTTTGGATGCTTTGCATATATGTTTCTTAGACAATATGGAAGCAATATATACACAGATTTCAACCGTCTACCTGTTCCATTCACTGTTCTACTTGTCGAAAGTTACAATTAATTTCCGTTAAAGGATTAACAATGGGGCTCGTAGTTCACTTAAACTTGAAGAACAAAAAATTGGCGAATTGTACTGTTCGGATGCTTTGCAAATATGTTTCTTAGACTATATAGAAGCAATATATACAAAGATTTCAACCGTCTACCTGTTCCATTCATTGTTCTACTTGTCGAAAGTTACAAATAATTTCCGATAAAGGATTAACAATGGGGCTCATTGTTCACTTAAACTTGAAGAACAAGGAATTGGCGAATGGTACTGTTTGGATGCTTTGCATATATGCTTCTTAGACTATATAGATGCAATATATACAATGATTTCAACGGTCTAACTGTTCTATACATTGTTCTACTTGTAGAAAGTTACAAATAATTTCCGTTAAAGGATTAACGATGGGGATCGTAGTTCACATAAACTTGAAGAACAAAAAATTGGCGAATTGTACTGTTTGGATGCTTTGCATATATGTTTCTTAGACTATATAGAAGCAATATATACATAGATTTCAACAGTCTAACTGTTCTATTCATTGTTCTACTTGTAGAAAGTTACAAATAATTTCCCTTTCATGATTATCAATGGGGCTCGTTGTTCACTTAAACTTGAAGAACAAAAAATTGGCGAATTGTACTGTTTGGATGCTTTGCATATATGTTTCTTAGACTATATAGAAGCAATATATACAAAGATTTCAACCGTCTACCTGTTCTATTCATTGTTCTACTTGTCGAAATTTACAAATAATTTCCGATAAAGGATTAACAATGGGGCTCATTGTTCACTTAAACTTGAAGAACAAGGAATTGGCGAATGGTACTGTTTGGATGCTTTGCATATATGTTTCTTAGTCTATATAGATGCAATATATACAATGATTTCAACGGTCTAACTGTTCTATACATTGTTCTACTTGTAGAAAGTTACAAATAATTTCCGTTAAAGGATTAACGATGGGGATCGTAGTTCACTTAAACTTGAAGAACAATGAATTGGCGAATGCTACTGTTTGGATGCTTTGCATATATGTTTCTTAGACTATATAAAAGCAATATATACAATGATTTCAACCGTCTACCATTTCCATTCATTGTTCTCCATGTCGAAAGTTACAAATAATTTCCGTTAAAGGATTAACAATGGGGCTCGTAGTTCACTTAAACTTGAAGAACAAAAAATTGGCGAATTGCACTGATTGGATGCTTTGCATATATGTTTCTTAGACTATATAGATGCAATATATACAATGATTTCAACCGTCTACCTGTTCCATTCATTGTTCTACTTGTCGAAATTTACAAATAATTTCCTTTAAAGGATTAACAATGGGGCTCGTAGTTCACTTAAACTTGAAGAACAAAAAATTGGCGAATTGTACTGTTTGGATGCTTTGCATATATGTTTCTTAGACTATATAGAAGCAATATATACAAAGATTTCAACCGTCTACCTGTTCTATTCATTGTTCTACTTGTAGAAAGTTACAAATAATTTCCCTTTCATGATTATCAATGGGGCTCGTTGTTCACTTAAACTTGAAGAACAATAAATTGGCGAATGGTACTGTTTGGATGCTTTGCATATATGTTTCTTAGACTATATAGAAGCAATATATACAATGATTTCATCCGTTTACCTGTTCCATTCTTTGTTCTACTTGTCGAAATTTACAAATAATTTCCTTTAAAGGATTAACAATGGAGCTCGTAGTTCACTTAAACTTGAAGAACAAAAATTGGCGAATTGTACTGTTTGGATGCTTTGCACATATGTTTCTTAGACTATATAGAAGCAATATATAATAATATTTCAACCGTCTACGTGTTCCAATCATTGTTCTACTTGTCGAAATTTACAAATAATTTCCTTTAAAGGATTAACAATGGGGCTCGTTGTTCACTTAAACTTGAAGAACAAAAAATTGGCGAATTGTACTGTTTGGATGCTTTGCACACATGATTCTTAGTCTATATAGAAGCAATATATACAATGATTTCAACCGTCTACCTGTTCCATTCCTTGTTCTACTTGTCGAAAGTTACAAATAATTTCCTTTAAAGGATTAACAATGGGGCTCGTTGTTCACTTAAACTTGAAGAACAATGAATTGGCGGCTTGTACTGTTTGGATGCTTGCATATATGTTTCTTAGGCTATATAGAAGCAATATATAATAATATTTCAACCGTCTACGTGTTCCAATCATTGTTCTACTTGTCGAAATTTACAAATAATTTCCTTTAAAGGATTAACAATGGGGCTCGTTGTTCACTTAAACTTGAAGAACAATGAATTGGCGGCTTGTACTGTTTGGATGCTTGCATATATGTTTCTTAGGCTATACTGAAGCAATATATACAATGATTTCAACCGTCTACGTGTTCCAGTCATTGTTCTATTTGTAGAAAGTTACAATTAATTTCCGTTAAAGGATTAACAGTGGGGCTCGTTGTTCACTTAAACTTGAAGAACAATAAATTGGCGAATGGTACTGTTTGGATGCTTTGCATATATGTTTCTTAGACTATATAGAAGCAATATATTCAAAGATTTCAACCGTCTACCTGTTCCATTCATTGTTCTACTTGTCGAAAGTTACAAATAATTTCCGATAAAGGATTAACAATGGGGCTCATTGTTCACTTAACCTTGAAGAACAAAAAATTGGCGAATGGTACTGTTTGGATTCTTTGCATATATGTTTCTTAGACTATATAGAAGCAATATATAGAAAGATTTCACCCGTCTACCTGTACTATTCATTGTTCTACGTGTAGAAAGTTACAAATAATTTCCATTTCATGATTATCAATGGGGCTCGTTGTTCCCTTAAACTTGAAGAACAATGAATTGGCGACTTGTACTGTTTGGATGCTTTGCATATATGTTTCTTAGGCTATACTGAAGCAATATATACAATGATTTCAACCGTCTACGTGTTCCAATCATTGTTCTATTTGTAGAAAGTTACAATTAATTTCCGTTAAAGGATTAACAGTGGGGCTCGTTGTTCACTTAAACTTGAAGAACAATAAATTGGCGAATGGTACTGTTTGGATGCTTTGCATATATGTTTCTTAGACTATATAGAAGCAATATATTCAAAGATTTCAACCGTCTACCTGTTCCATTCATTGTTCTAATTGTCGAAAGTTACAAATAATTTGCGGTAAAGGATTAACAATGGGGCTCATTGTTCACTTAACCTTGAAGAACAAAAAATTGGCGAATGGTACTGTTTGGATTCTTTGCATATATGTTTCTTAGGCTATACTGAAGCAATATATACAATGATTTCAACCGTCTACGTGTTCCAATCATTGTTCTATTTGTAGAAAGTTACAATTAATTTCCGTTAAAGGATTAACAGTGGGGCTCGTTGTTCACTTAAACTTGAAGAACAATAAATTGGCGAATGGTACTGTTTGGATGCTTTGCATATATGTTTCTTAGACTATATGGAAGCAATATATACAAAAATTTCAACCGTCTACGTGTGCCAATCATTGTTCTACTTGTCGAAATTTACAAATAATTTCCTTTAAAGGATTAACAATGGGGCTCGTTGTTCACTTAAACTTGAAGAACAAAAAATTGGCGAATTGTACTGTTTGGATGCTTTGCATATATGTTTCGTAGACTATATAGAAGCAATATATACAATGATTTCAACCGTCTACGTGTTCCAATCATTGTTCTATTTGTAGAAAGTTACAAATAATTTCCTTTAAAGGATTAACAATGGGGCTCATTGTTCACTTAAACTTGAAGAACAAAAAAAGTGGCGAATTGTACTGTTTGGATGCTTTGCATATATGTTTCTTAGACTATATGGAAGCAATATATACAAAGATTTCAACCGTCTACCTGTTCCATTCATTGTTCTACATGTCGATAGTTACAAATAATTTCCGTTTCATGATTATCAATGGGGCTCATTGTTCACTTAACCTTGAAGAACAAAAAATTGGCGAATGGTACTGTTTGGATGCTTTGCATATATGTTTCTTAGACTATAAGGAAGCAATATATACAAATATTTCAACCGTCTACGTGTGCCAATCAGTGTTCTACTTGTCGAAATTTACAAATAATTTCCTTTAAAGGATCAACAATGGGGCTCATTGTTCACTTAAACTTGAAGAACAAAAAATTGGCGAATGGTACTATTTGGATGCTTTGCATATATGTTTCTTAGACTATATGGAAGCAATATATACAAATATTTCAACCGTCTACGTGTGCCAATCATTGTTCTACTTGTCGAAATTTACAAATAATTTCCTTTAAAGGATTAACAATGGGGCTCGTTGTTCACTTAAACTTGAAGAACAATAAATTGGCGAATTGTACTGTTTGGATGCTTTGCACATATGTTTCTTAGACTATATAGAAGCAATATATACAAATATTTCAACCGTCTACGTGTTCCAATCATTGCTCTACTTGTAGAAAGTTACAATTAATTTCCGTTAAAGGATTAACAATGGGGCTCTTTGTTCACTTAAACTTGAAGAACAAAAAATTGGCGAATGGTACTGTTTGGATGATTTGCATATATGTTTCTTAGACTATACGGAAGCAATATATACAAATATTTCAACCGTCTACCTGTTCCATTCATTGTTCTACTTGTCGAAAGTTACAAATAATTTGCTTTAAAGGATTAACAATGGGGCTCGTTGTTCACTTAAACTTGAAGACCAATAAATTGGCGAATTGTACTGTTTGGATGCTATGCATATATGTTTCTTAGACTATATAGAAGCAATATATAATAATATTTCAACCGTCTACGTGTTCCAATCATTGTTCTACTTGTCGAAATTTACAAATAATTTCCTTTAAAGGATTAACAATGGGGCTCATTGTTCACTTAAACTTGAAGACCAATAAATTGGCGAATTGTACTGTTTGGATGCTATGCATATATTTTTCTTAGACTATATAGAAGCAATATATATAATGATTTCAACCGTCTACCTGTTCCATTCCTTGTTCTACTTGTCGAAAGTTACAAATAATTTCCTTTAAAGGATTAACAATGGGGCTCATAGTTCACTTAAACTTAAGAACAAAAAATTAGCGAATGGCACTGTTTGGATGCTTTGCATATATGTTTCTTAGACTATATGGAAGCAATATATACACAGATTTCAACCGTCTACCTGTTCCATTCACTGTTCTACTTGTCGAAAGTTACAATTAATTTCCGTTAAAGGATTAACAATGGGGCTCGTAGTTCACTTAAACTTGAAGAACAAAAAATTGGCGAATTGTACTGTTCGGATGCTTTGCAAATATGTTTCTTAGACTATATAGAAGCAATATATACAAAGATTTCAACCGTCTACCTGTTCCATTCATTGTTCTACTTGTCGAAAGTTACAAATAATTTCCGATAAAGGATTAACAATGGGGCTCATTGTTCACTTAAACTTGAAGAAAAAGGAATTGGCGAATGGTACTGTTTGGATGCTTTGCATATATGCTTCTTAGACTATATAGATGCAATATATACAATGATTTCAACGGTCTAACTGTTCTATACATTGTTCTACTTGTAGAAAGTTACAAATAATTTCCGTTAAAGGATTAACGATGGGGATCGTAGTTCACATAAACTTGAAGAACAAAAAATTGGCGAATTGTACTGTTTGGATGCTTTGCATATATGTTTCTTAGACTATATAGAAGCAATATATACATAGATTTCAACAGTCTAACTGTTCTATTCATTGTTCTACTTGTAGAAAGTTACAAATAATTTCCCTTTCATGATTATCAATGGGGCTCGTTGTTCACTTAAACTTGAAGAACAAAAAATTGGCGAATTGTACTGTTTGGATGCTTTGCATATATGTTTCTTAGACTATATAGAAGCAATATATACAAAGATTTCAACCGTCTACCTGTTTCATTCCTTGTTCTACTTGTCGAAAGTTACAAATAATTTCCTTTAAAGGATTAACAATGGGGCTCGTTGTTCACTTAAACTTGAAGATGAATGAATTGGCGACTTGTACTGTTTGGATGCTTTGCATATATGTTTCTTAGGCTATACTAAAGCAATATATACAATCATTTCAACCGTCTACCTGTTCCATTCATTGTTCTACTTGTCGAAATTTACAAATAATTTCCTTTAAAGGATTAACAATGGGGCTCGTTGTTCACTTAAACTTGAAGAACAAAAAATTGGCGAATTGTACTGTTTGGATGCTTTGCACACATGATTCTTAGTCTATATAGAAGCAATATATACAATGATTTCAACCGTCTACCTGTTCCATTCCTTGTTCTACTTGTCGAAAGTTACAAATAATTTCCTTTAAAGGATTAACAGTGGGGCTCGTTGTTCACTTAAACTTGAAGAACAATAAATTGGCGAATGGTACTGTTTGGATGCTTTGCATATATGTTTCTTAGACTATATAGAAGCAATATATTCAAAGATTTCAACCGTCTACCTGTTCCATTCATTGTTCTACTTGTCGAAAGTTACAAATAATTTCCGATAAAGGATTAACAATGGGGCTCATTGTTCACTTAACCTTGAAGAACAAAAAATTGGCGAATGGTACTGTTTGGATTCTTTGCATATATGTTTCTTAGGCTATACTGAAGCAATATATACAATGATTTCAACCGTCTACGTGTTCCAATCATTGTTCTATTTGTAGAAAGTTACAATTAATTTCCGTTAAAGGATTAACAGTGGGGCTCGTTGTTCACTTAAACTTGAAGAACAATAAATTGGCGAATGGTACTGTTTGGATGCTTTGCATATATGTTTCTTAGACTATATGGAAGCAATATATACAAAAATTTCAACCGTCTACGTGTGCCAATCATTGTTCTACTTGTCGAAATTTACAAATAATTTCCTTTAAAGGATTAACAATGGGGCTCGTTGTTCACTTAAACTTGAAGAACAAAAAATTGGCGAATTGTACTGTTTGGATGCTTTGCATATATGTTTCGTAGACTATATAGAAGCAATATATACAATGATTTCAACCGTCTACGTGTTCCAATCATTGTTCTATTTGTAGAAAGTTACAAATAATTTCCTTTAAAGGATTAACAATGGGGCTCATTGTTCACTTAAACTTGAAGAACAAAAAAAGTGGCGAATTGTACTGTTTGGATGCTTTGCATATATGTTTCTTAGACTATATGGAAGCAATATATACAAAGATTTCAACCGTCTACCTGTTCCATTCATTGTTCTACATGTCGAAAGTTACAAATAATTTCCGTTTCATGATTATCAATGGGGCTCATTGTTCACTTAACCTTGAAGAACAAAAAATTGGCGAATGGTACTGTTTGGATGCTTTGCATATATGTTTCTTAGACTATAAGGAAGCAATATATACAAATATTTCAACCGTCTACGTGTGCCAATCAGTGTTCTACTTGTCGAAATTTACAAATAATTTCCTTTAAAGGATCAACAATGGGGCTCATTGTTCACTTAAACTTGAAGAACAAAAAATTGGCGAATGGTACTATTTGGATGCTTTGCATATATGTTTCTTAGACTATATGGAAGCAATATATACAAATATTTCAACCGTCTACGTGTGCCAATCATTGTTCTACTTGTCGAAATTTACAAATAATTTCCTTTAAAGGATTAACAATGGGGCTCGTTGTTCACTTAAACTTGAAGAACAATAAATTGGCGAATTGTACTGTTTGGATGCTTTGCACATATGTTTCTTAGACTATATAGAAGCAATATATACAAATATTTCAACCGTCTACGTGTTCCAATCATTGCTCTACTTGTAGAAAGTTACAATTAATTTCCGTTAAAGGATTAACAATGGGGCTCTTTGTTCACTTAAACTTGAAGAACAAAAAATTGGCGAATGGTACTGTTTGGATGATTTGCATATATGTTTCTTAGACTATACGGAAGCAATATATACAAATATTTCAACCGTCTACCTGTTCCATTCATTGTTCTACTTGTCGAAAGTTACAAATAATTTGCTTTAAAGGATTAACAATGGGGCTCGTTGTTCACTTAAACTTGAAGACCAATAAATTGGCGAATTGTACTGTTTGGATGCTATGCATATATGTTTCTTAGACTATATAGAAGCAATATATAATAATATTTCAACCGTCTACGTGTTCCAATCATTGTTCTACTTGTCGAAATTTACAAATAATTTCCTTTAAAGGATTAACAATGGGGCTCATTGTTCACTTAAACTTGAAGACCAATAAATTGGCGAATTGTACTGTTTGGATGCTATGCATATATTTTTCTTAGACTATATAGAAGCAATATATATAATGATTTCAACCGTCTACCTGTTCCATTCCTTGTTCTACTTGTCGAAAGTTACAAATAATTTCCTTTAAAGGATTAACAATGGGGCTCATAGTTCACTTAAACTTAAGAACAAAAAATTAGCGAATGGCACTGTTTGGATGCTTTGCATATATGTTTCTTAGACTATATGGAAGCAATATATACACAGATTTCAACTGTCTACCTGTTCCATTCACTGTTCTACTTGTCGAAAGTTACAATTAATTTCCGTTAAAGGATTAACAATGGGGCTCGTAGTTCACTTAAACTTGAAGAACAAAAAATTGGCGAATTGTACTGTTCGGATGCTTTGCAAATATGTTTCTTAGACTATATAGAAGCAATATATACAAAGATTTCAACCGTCTACCTGTTCCATTCATTGTTCTACTTGTCGAATGTTACAAATAATTTCCGATAAAGGATTAACAATGGGGCTCATTGTTCACTTAAACTTGAAGAAAAAGGAATTGGCGAATGGTACTGTTTGGATGCTTTGCATATATGCTTCTTAGACTATATAGATGCAATATATACAATGATTTCAACGGTCTAACTGTTCTATACATTGTTCTACTTGTAGAAAGTTACAAATAATTTCCGTTAAAGGATTAACGATGGGGATCGTAGTTCACATAAACTTGAAGAACAAAAAATTGGCGAATTGTACTGTTTGGATGCTTTGCATATATGTTTCTTAGACTATATAGAAGCAATATATACATAGATTTCAACAGTCTAACTGTTCTATTCATTGTTCTACTTGTAGAAAGTTACAAATAATTTCCCTTTCATGATTATCAATGGGGCTCGTTGTTCACTTAAACTTGAAGAACAAAAAATTGGCGAATTGTACTGTTTGGATGCTTTGCATATATGTTTCTTAGACTATATAGAAGCAATATATACAAAGATTTCAACCGTCTACCTGTTTCATTCCTTGTTCTACTTGTCGAAAGTTACAAATAATTTCCTTTAAAGGATTAACAATGGGGCTCGTTGTTCACTTAAACTTGAAGATGAATGAATTGGCGACTTGTACTGTTTGGATGCTTTGCATATATGTTTCTTAGGCTATACTAAAGCAATATATACAATCATTTCAACCGTCTACCTGTTCCATTCATTGTTCTACTTGTCGAAATTTACAAATAATTTCCTTTAAAGGATTAACAATGGGGCTCGTTGTTCACTTAAACTTGAAGAACAAAAAATTGGCGAATTGTACTGTTTGGATGCTTTGCACACATGATTCTTAGTCTATATAGAAGCAATATATACAATGATTTCAACCGTCTACCTGTTCCATTCCTTGTTCTACTTGTCGAAAGTTACAAATAATTTACTTTAAAGGATTAACAGTGGGGCTCGTTGTTCACTTAAACTTGAAGAACAATAAATTGGCGAATGGTACTGTTTGGATGCTTTGCATATATGTTTCTTAGACTATATAGAAGCAATATATTCAAAGATTTCAACCGTCTACCTGTTCCATTCATTGTTCTACTTGTCGAAAGTTACAAATAATTTCCGATAAAGGATTAACAATGGGGCTCATTGTTCACTTAACCTTGAAGAACAAAAAATTGGCGAATGGTACTGTTTGGATTCTTTGCATATATGTTTCTTAGGCTATACTGAAGCAATATATACAATGATTTCAACCGTCTACGTGTTCCAATCATTGTTCTATTTGTAGAAAGTTACAATTAATTTCCGTTAAAGGATTAACAGTGGGGCTCGTTGTTCACTTAAACTTGAAGAACAATAAATTGGCGAATGGTACTGTTTGGATGCTTTGCATATATGTTTCTTAGACTATATGGAAGCAATATATACAAAAATTTCAACCGTCTACGTGTGCCAATCATTGTTCTACTTGTCGAAATTTACAAATAATTTCCTTTAAAGGATTAACAATGGGGCTCGTTGTTCACTTAAACTTGAAGAACAAAAAATTGGCGAATTGTACTGTTTGGATGCTTTGCATATATGTTTCGTAGACTATATAGAAGCAATATATACAATGATTTCAACCGTCTACGTGTTCCAATCATTGTTCTATTTGTAGAAAGTTACAAATAATTTCCTTTAAAGGATTAACAATGGGGCTCATTGTTCACTTAAACTTGAAGAACAAAAAAAGTGGCGAATTGTACTGTTTGGATGCTTTGCATATATGTTTCTTAGACTATATGGAAGCAATATATACAAAGATTTCAACCGTCTACCTGTTCCATTCATTGTTCTACATGTCGAAAGTTACAAATAATTTCCGTTTCATGATTATCAATGGGGCTCATTGTTCACTTAACCTTGAAGAACAAAAAATTGGCGAATGGTACTGTTTGGATGCTTTGCATATATGTTTCTTAGACTATAAGGAAGCAATATATACAAATATTTCAACCGTCTACGTGTGCCAATCAGTGTTCTACTTGTCGAAATTTACAAATAATTTCCTTTAAAGGATCAACAATGGGGCTCATTGTTCACTTAAACTTGAAGAACAAAAAATTGGCGAATGGTACTATTTGGATGCTTTGCATATATGTTTCTTAGACTATATGGAAGCAATATATACAAATATTTCAACCGTCTACGTGTGCCAATCATTGTTCTACTTGTCGAAATTTACAAATAATTTCCTTTAAAGGATTAACAATGGGGCTCGTTGTTCACTTAAACTTGAAGAACAATAAATTGGCGAATTGTACTGTTTGGATGCTTTGCACATATGTTTCTTAGACTATATAGAAGCAATATATACAAATATTTCAACCGTCTACGTGTTCCAATCATTGCTCTACTTGTAGAAAGTTACAATTAATTTCCGTTAAAGGATTAACAATGGGGCTCTTTGTTCACTTAAACTTGAAGAACAAAAAATTGGCGAATGGTACTGTTTGGATGATTTGCATATATGTTTCTTAGACTATACGGAAGCAATATATACAAATATTTCAACCGTCTACCTGTTCCATTCATTGTTCTACTTGTCGAAAGTTACAAATAATTTGCTTTAAAGGATTAACAATGGGGCTCGTTGTTCACTTAAACTTGAAGACCAATAAATTGGCGAATTGTACTGTTTGGATGCTATGCATATATGTTTCTTAGACTATATAGAAGCAATATATAATAATATTTCAACCGTCTACGTGTTCCAATCATTGTTCTACTTGTCGAAATTTACAAATAATTTCCTTTAAAGGATTAACAATGGGGCTCATTGTTCACTTAAACTTGAAGACCAATAAATTGGCGAATTGTACTGTTTGGATGCTATGCATATATTTTTCTTAGACTATATAGAAGCAATATATATAATGATTTCAACCGTCTACCTGTTCCATTCCTTGTTCTACTTGTCGAAAGTTACAAATAATTTCCTTTAAAGGATTAACAATGGGGCTCATAGTTCACTTAAACTTAAGAACAAAAAATTAGCGAATGGCACTGTTTGGATGCTTTGCATATATGTTTCTTAGACTATATGGAAGCAATATATACACAGATTTCAACTGTCTACCTGTTCCATTCACTGTTCTACTTGTCGAAAGTTACAATTAATTTCCGTTAAAGGATTAACAATGGGGCTCGTAGTTCACTTAAACTTGAAGAACAAAAAATTGGCGAATTGTACTGTTCGGATGCTTTGCAAATATGTTTCTTAGACTATATAGAAGCAATATATACAAAGATTTCAACCGTCTACCTGTTCCATTCATTGTTCTACTTGTCGAATGTTACAAATAATTTCCGATAAAGGATTAACAATGGGGCTCATTGTTCACTTAAACTTGAAGAAAAAGGAATTGGCGAATGGTACTGTTTGGATGCTTTGCATATATGCTTCTTAGACTATATAGATGCAATATATACAATGATTTCAACGGTCTAACTGTTCTATACATTGTTCTACTTGTAGAAAGTTACAAATAATTTCCGTTAAAGGATTAACGATGGGGATCGTAGTTCACATAAACTTGAAGAACAAAAAATTGGCGAATTGTACTGTTTGGATGCTTTGCATATATGTTTCTTAGACTATATAGAAGCAATATATACATAGATTTCAACAGTCTAACTGTTCTATTCATTGTTCTACTTGTAGAAAGTTACAAATAATTTCCCTTTCATGATTATCAATGGGGCTCGTTGTTCACTTAAACTTGAAGAACAAAAAATTGGCGAATTGTACTGTTTGGATGCTTTGCATATATGTTTCTTAGACTATATAGAAGCAATATATACAAAGATTTCAACCGTCTACCTGTTTCATTCCTTGTTCTACTTGTCGAAAGTTACAAATAATTTCCTTTAAAGGATTAACAATGGGGCTCGTTGTTCACTTAAACTTGAAGATGAATGAATTGGCGACTTGTACTGTTTGGATGCTTTGCATATATGTTTCTTAGGCTATACTAAAGCAATATATACAATCATTTCAACCGTCTACCTGTTCCATTCATTGTTCTACTTGTCGAAATTTACAAATAATTTCCTTTAAAGGATTAACAATGGGGCTCGTTGTTCACTTAAACTTGAAGAACAAAAAATTGGCGAATTGTACTGTTTGGATGCTTTGCACACATGATTCTTAGTCTATATAGAAGCAATATATACAATGATTTCAACCGTCTACCTGTTCCATTCCTTGTTCTACTTGTCGAAAGTTACAAATAATTTCCTTTAAAGGATTAACAATGGGGCTCGTTGTTCACTTAAACTTGAAGAACAATGAATTGGCGGCTTGTACTGTTTGGATGCTTTGCATATATGTTTCTTAGGCTATACTGAAGCAATATATACAATGATTTCAACCGTCTACGTGTTCCAATCATTGTTCTATTTGTAGAAAGTTACAATTAATTTCCGTTAAAGGATTAACAGTGGGGCTCGTTGTTCACTTAAACTTGAAGAACAATAAATTGGCGAATGGTACTGTTTGGATGCTTTGCATATATGTTTCTTAGACTATATAGAAGCAATATATTCAAAGATTTCAACCGTCTACCTGTTCCATTCATTGTTCTACTTGTCGAAAGTTACAAATAATTTCCGATAAAGGATTAACAATGGGGCTCATTGTTCACTTAACCTTGAAGAACAAAAAATTGGCGAATGGTACTGTTTGGATTCTTTGCATATATGTTTCTTAGACTATACGGAAGCAATATATACAAATATTTCAACCGTCTACCTGTTCCATTCATTGTTCTACTTGTCGAAAGTTACAAATAATTTGCTTTAAAGGATTAACAATGGGGCTCGTTGTTCACTTAAACTTGAAGACCAATAAATTGGCGAATTGTACTGTTTGGATGCTATGCATATATGTTTCTTAGACTATATAGAAGCAATATATAATAATATTTCAACCGTCTACGTGTTCCAATCATTGTTCTACTTGTCGAAATTTACAAATAATTTCCTTTAAAGGATTAACAATGGGGCTCATTGTTCACTTAAACTTGAAGACCAATAAATTGGCGAATTGTACTGTTTGGATGCTATGCATATATTTTTCTTAGACTATATAGAAGCAATATATATAATGATTTCAACCGTCTACCTGTTCCATTCATTGTTCTACTTGTCGAAAGTTACAAATAATTTCCTTTAAAGGATTAACAATGGGGCTCATAGTTCACTTAAACTTAAGAACAAAACATTAGCGAATGGCACTGTTTGGATGCTTTGCATATATGTTTCTTAGACTATATGGAAGCAATATATACACAGATTTCAACCGTCTACCTGTTCCATTCACTGTTCTACTTGTCGAAAGTTACAATTAATTTCCGTTAAAGGATTAACAATGGGGCTCGTAGTTCACTTAAACTTGAAGAACAAAAAATTGGCGAATTGTACTGTTCGGATGCTTTGCAAATATGTTTCTTAGACTATATAGAAGCAATATATACAAAGATTTCAACCGTCTACCTGTTCCATTCATTGTTCTACTTGTCGAAAGTTACAAATAATTTCCGATAAAGGATTAACAATGGGGCTCATTGTTCACTTAAACTTGAAGAACAAAAAATTGGCGAATTGTACTGTTTGGATGCTATGCATATATTTTTCTTAGACTATATAGAAGCAATATATATAATGATTTCAACCGTCTACCTGTTCCATTCATTGTTCTACTTGTCGAAAGTTACAAATAATTTCCTTTAAAGGATTAACAATGGGGCTCATAGTTCACTTAAACTTAAGAACAAAAAATTAGCGAATGGCACTGTTTGGATGCTTTGCATATATGTTTCTTAGACTATATGGAAGCAATATATACACAGATTTCAACCGTCTACCTGTTCCATTCACTGTTCTACTTGTCGAAAGTTACAATTAATTTCCGTTAAAGGATTAACAATGGGGCTCGTAGTTCACTTAAACTTGAAGAACAAAAAATTGGCGAATTGTACTGTTCGGATGCTTTGCAAATATGTTTCTTAGACTATATAGAAGCAATATATACAAAGATTTCAACCGTCTACCTGTTCCATTCATTGTTCTACTTGTCGAAAGTTACAAATAATTTCCGATAAAGGATTAACAATGGGGCTCATTGTTCACTTAAACTTGAAGAAAAAGGAATTGGCGAATGGTACTGTTTGGATGCTTTGCATATATGCTTCTTAGACTATATAGATGCAATATATACAATGATTTCAACGGTCTAACTGTTCTATACATTGTTCTACTTGTAGAAAGTTACAAATAATTTCCGTTAAAGGATTAACGATGGGGATCGTAGTTCACTTAAACTTGAAGAACAATGAATTGGCGAATGGTACTGTTTGGATGCTTTGCATATATGTTTCTTAGACTATATAAAAGCAATATATACAATGATTTCAACCGTCTACCATTTCCATTCATTGTTCTCCATGTCGAAAGTTACAAATAATTTCCGTTAAAGGATTAACAATGGGGCTCGTAGTTCACTTAAACTTGAAGAACAAAAAATTGGCGAATTGCACTGATTGGATGCTTTGCATATATGTTTCTTAGACTATATAGATGCAATATATACAATGATTTCAACCGTCTACCTGTTCCATTCATTGTTCTACTTGTCGAAAATTACAAATAATTTCCGATAAAAGATTAACCATCGGGGCTCATTGTTCACTAAACTTGAAGAACAAAAAATTGTCGAATTGTACAGTTTGGATGCTTTGCATATAGGTTTCTTAGACTATATAGAAGCAGCATATACAAAGATTTCAACCGTCTACCTGTTCTATTCATTGTTCTACTTGTAGAAAGTTACAAATAATTTCCCTTTCATGATTATCAATGGGGCTCGTTGTTCACTTAAACTTGAAGAACAATAAATTGGCGAATGGTACTGTTTGGATGCTTTGCATATATGTTTCTTAGACTATATAGAAGCAATATATACAATGATTTCATCCGTTTACCTGTTCCATTCTTTGTTCTACTTGTCGAAATTTACAAATAATTTCCTTTAAAGGATTAACAATGGAGCTCGTAGTTCACTTAAACTTGAAGAACAAAAATTGGCGAATTGTACTGTTTGGATGCTTTGCACATATGTTTCTTAGACTATATAGAAGCAATATATACAATGATTTCAACCGTCTACCTGTTTCATTCCTTGTTCTACTTGTCGAAAGTTACAAATAATTTCCTTTAAAGGATTAACAATGGGGCTCGTTGTTCACTTAAACTTGAAGATGAATGAATTGGCGACTTGTACTGTTTGGATGCTTTGCACATATGTTTCTTAGGCTATACTAAAGCAATATAGACAATCATTTCAACCGTCTACCTGTTCCATTCATTGTTCTACTTGTCGAAATTTACAAATAATTTCCTTTAAAGGATTAACAATGGGGCTCGTTGTTCACTTAAACTTGAAGAACAAAAAATTGGCGAATTGTACTGTTTGGATGCTTTGCACACATGATTCTTAGTCTATATAGAAGCAATATATACAATGATTTCAACCGTCTACCTGTTCCATTCCTTGTTCTACTTGTCGAAAGTTACAAATAATTTCCTTTAAAGGATTAACAATGGGGCTCGTTGTTCACTTAAACTTGAAGAACAATGAATTGGCGGCTTGTACTGTTTGGATGCTTTGCATATATGTTTCTTAGGCTATACTGAAGCAATATATACAATGATTTCAACCGTCTACGTGTTCCAATCATTGTTCTATTTGTAGAAAGTTACAATTAATTTCCGTTAAAGGATTAACAGTGGGGCTCGTTGTTCACTTAAACTTGAAGAACAATAAATTGGCGAATGGTACTGTTTGGATGCTTTGCATATATGTTTCTTAGACTATATAGAAGCAATATATTCAAAGATTTCAACCGTCTACCTGTTCCATTCATTGTTCTACTTGTCGAAAGTTACAAATAATTTCCGATAAAGGATTAACAATGGGGCTCATTGTTCACTTAACCTTGAAGAACAAAAAATTGGCGAATGGTACTGTTTGGATTCTTTGCATATATGTTTCTTAGACTATACGGAAGCAATATATACAAATATTTCAACCGTCTACCTGTTCCATTCATTGTTCTACTTGTCGAAAGTTACAAATAATTTGCTTTAAAGGATTAACAATGGGGCTCGTTGTTCACTTAAACTTGAAGACCAATAAATTGGCGAATTGTACTGTTTGGATGCTATGCATATATGTTTCTTAGACTATATAGAAGCAATATATAATAATATTTCAACCGTCTACGTGTTCCAATCATTGTTCTACTTGTCGAAATTTACAAATAATTTCCTTTAAAGGATTAACAATGGGGCTCATTGTTCACTTAAACTTGAAGACCAATAAATTGGCGAATTGTACTGTTTGGATGCTATGCATATATTTTTCTTAGACTATATAGAAGCAATATATATAATGATTTCAACCGTCTACCTGTTCCATTCATTGTTCTACTTGTCGAAAGTTACAAATAATTTCCTTTAAAGGATTAACAATGGGGCTCATAGTTCACTTAAACTTAAGAACAAAAAATTAGCGAATGGCACTGTTTGGATGCTTTGCATATATGTTTCTTAGACTATATGGAAGCAATATATACACAGATTTCAACCGTCTACCTGTTCCATTCACTGTTCTACTTGTCGAAAGTTACAATTAATTTCCGTTAAAGGATTAACAATGGGGCTCGTAGTTCACTTAAACTTGAAGAACAAAAAATTGGCGAATTGTACTGTTCGGATGCTTTGCAAATATGTTTCTTAGACTATATAGAAGCAATATATACAAAGATTTCAACCGTCTACCTGTTCCATTCATTGTTCTACTTGTCGAAAGTTACAAATAATTTCCGATAAAGGATTAACAATGGGGCTCATTGTTCACTTAAACATGAAGAACAAGGAATTGGCGAATGGTACAGTTTGGATGCTTTGCATATATGCTTCTTAGACTATATAGATGCAATATATACAATGATTTCAACGGTATAACTGTTCTATACATTGTTCTACTTGTAGAAAGTTACAAATAATTTCCGTTAAAGGATTAACGATGGGGATCGTAGTTCACTTAAACTTGAAGAACAATGAATTGGCGAATGGTACTGTTTGGATGCTTTGCATATATGTTTCTTAGACTATATAAAAGCAATATATACAATGATTTCAACCGTCTACCATTTCCATTCATTGTTCTCCATGTCGAAAGTTACAAATAATTTCCGTTAAAGTATTAACAATGGGGCTCGTAGTTCACTTAAACTTGAAGAACAAAAAATTGGCGAATTGCACTGATTGGATGCTTTGCATATATGTTTCTTAGACTATATAGATGCAATATATACAATGATTTCAACCGTCTACCTGTTCCATTCATTGTTCTACTTGTCGAAATTTACAAATAATTTCCTTTAAAGGATTAACAATGGGGCTCGTAGTTCACTTAAACTTGAAGAACAAAAAATTGGCGAATTGTACTGTTTGGATGCTTTGCATATATGTTTCTTAGACTATATAGAAGCAATATATACAAAGATTTCAACCGTCTACCTGTTCTATTCATTGTTCTACTTGTAGAAAGTTACAAATAATTTCCCTTTCATGATTATCAATGGGGCTCGTTGTTCACTTAAACTTGAAGAACAATAAATTGGCGAATGGTACTGTTTGGATGCTTTGCATATATGTTTCTTAGACTATATAGAAGCAATATATACAATGATTTCATCCGTTTACCTGTTCCATTCTTTGTTCTACTTGTCGAAATTTACAAATAATTTCCTTTAAAGGATTAACAATGGAGCTCGTAGTTCACTTAAACTTGAAGAACAAAAATTGGCGAATTGTACTGTTTGGATGCTTTGCACATATGTTTCTTAGACTATATAGAAGCAATATATACAATGATTTCAACCGTCTACCTGTTTCATTCCTTGTTCTACTTGTCGAAAGTTACAAATAATTTCCTTTAAAGGATTAACAATGGGGCTCGTTGTTCACTTAAACTTGAAGATGAATGAATTGGCGACTTGTACTGTTTGGATGCTTTGCATATATGTTTCTTAGGCTATACTAAAGCAATATAGACAATCATTTCAACCGTCTACCTGTTCCATTCATTGTTCTACTTGTCGAAATTTACAAATAATTTCCTTTAAAGGATTAACAATGGGGCTCGTTGTTCACTTAAACTTGAAGAACAAAAAATTGGCGAATTATACTGTTTGGATGCTTTGCACACATGATTCTTAGTCTATATAGAAGCAATATATACAATGATTTCAACCGTCTACCTGTTCCATTCCTTGTTCTACTTGTCGAAAGTTACAAATAATTTCCTTTAAAGGATTAACAATGGGGCTCGTTGTTCACTTAAACTTGAAGAACAATGAATTGGCGGCTTGTACTGTTTGGATGCTTTGCATATATGTTTCTTAGGCTATACTGAAGCAATATATACAATGATTTCAACCGTCTACGTGTTCCAATCATTGTTCTATTTGTAGAAAGTTACAATTAATTTCCGTTAAAGGATTAACAGTGGGGCTCGTTGTTCACTTAAACTTGAAGAACACTAAATTGGCGAATGGTACTGTTTGGATGCTTTGCATATATGTTTCTTAGACTATATAGAAGCAATATATTCAAAGATTTCAACCGTCTACCTGTTCCATTCCTTGTTCTACTTGTCGAAAGTTACAAATAATTTCCTTTAAAGGATTAACAATGGGGCTCGTTGTTCACTTAAACTTGAAGAACAATGAATTGGCGACTTGTACTGTTTGGATGCTTTGCATATATGTTTCTTAGGCTATACTGAAGCAATATATACAATGATTTCAACCGTCTACGTGTTCCAATCATTGTTCTATTTGTAGAAAGTTACAAATAATTTCCTTTAAAGGATTAACAATGGGGCTCATTGTTCACTTAAACTTGAAGAACAAAAAAAGTGGCGAATTGTACTGTTTGGATGCTTTGCATATATGTTTCTCAGACTATATAGAAGCAATATATACAAAGATTTCAACCGTCTACCTGTTCCATTCATTGTTCTACTTGTCGAAAGTTACAAATAATTTCCGATAAAGGATTAACAATGGGGCTAATTAATCACTTAACCTTGAAGAACAAAAAATTGGCGAATGGTACTATTTGGATGCTTTGCATGTATGTTTCTTAGACTATATGGAAGCAATATATACAAATATTTCAACCGTCTACGTGTGCCAATCATTGTTCTACTTGTCGAAATTTACAAATAATTTCCTTTAAAGGATTAACAATGGGGCTCGTTGTTCACTTAAACTTGAAGAACAATAAATTGGCGAATTGTACTGTTTGGATGCTATGCATATATGTTTCTTAGACTATATAGAAGCAATATATATATATATAATGATTTCAACCGTCTAACTGTTCCATTCATTGTTCTACATGTCGAAAGTTACAAATAATTTCCGTTTCATGATTATCAATGGGGCTCGTTGTTTACTTAAACTTGAAGAACAAAAAATTGGCGAATGGTACTGTTTGGATGCTTTGCACATATGTTTCTTAGGCTATATAGAAGCAATATATACAAAGATTTCAACCGTCTACGTGTTCCAATCATTGTTCAACTTGTAGAAAGTTACAATTAATTTCCGTTAAAGGATTAACAATGGGGCTCGTAGTTCACTTAAACTTGAAGAACAAAAAATTGGCGAATTGTACTGTTTGGATGCTTTGCATATATGTTTCGTAGACTATATAGAAGCAATATATACAATGATTTCAACCGTCTACATGATCCATTCATTGTTCTACTTGTCGAAAGTTACAAATAATTTCCGATAAAGGATTAACAATGGGGCTCATTCTTCACTTAAACTTGAAGATCAAAAAATTGGCGAATTTTACTGTTTAGATGCTTTGCATATAGGTTTCTTAGAATATATAGAAGCAACATATACTAAGATTTCAACCGTCTACATGTTCTATTCATTGTTCTTCTTGTCGAAAGTTACAAATAATTTCCGATAAAGGATTAACAATGGGGCTCATTGTTCACTTAAACTTGAAGAACAAAAAATTGGCAAATGGTACTGTTTGGATGCTTTGCATACATGTTTCCTAGACTATATGGAAGCAATATATACAAAGATTTCAACCGTCTACCTGTTCCATTCATTGTTCTACATGTCGAAAGTTACAAATAATTTCCGTTTCATGATTATCAATGGGGCTCATTGTTCACTTAACCTTGAAGAACAAAAAATTGGCGAATGGTACTGTTTGGATGCTTTGCATATATGTCTCTTAGACTATATGGAAGCAATATATACAAATATTTCAACCGTCTACGTGTGCCAATCATTGTTCTACTTGTCGAAATTTACAAATAATTTCCTTTAAAGGATTAACAATGGGGCTCATTGTTCACTTAAACTTGAAGAACAAAAAATTGGCGTTTTGTACTGTTTGGATGCTTTGCATATATGTTTCTCAGACTATATAGAAGCAATATATACAAAGATTTCAACCGTCTACCTGTTCCATTCATTGTTCAACTTGTCGAAAGTTAAAAATAATTTCCGATAAAGGATTAACAATGGGGCTAAATAATCACTTAACCTTGAAGAACAAAAAATTGGCGAATGGTACTATTTGGATGCTTTGCATATATGTTTCTTAGACTATATAGAAGCAATATATACAAAGATTTTAACCGTCTACGTGTTCCAATCATTGTTCTACTTGTAGAAAGTTACAATTAATAAACGTTAAAGGATTAACAATGGGGCTAATTAATCACTTAACCTTGAAGAACAAAAAATTGGCGAATGGTACTGTTTGGATGCTTTGCACATATGTTTCTTAGACTATATAGAAGCAATATATACAAAGATTTCAACCGTCTACGTGTTCCAATCATTGTTCAACTTGTAGAAAGTTACAATTAATTTCCGTTAAAGGATTAACAATGGGGCTCGTAGTTCACTTAAACTTGAAGAACAAAAAATTGGCGAATTGTACTGTTTGGATGCTTTGCATATATGTTTCGTAGACTATATAGAAGCAATATATACAATGATTTCAACCGTCTACATGATCCATTCATTGTTCTACTTGTCGAAAGTTACAAATAATTTCCGATAAAGGATTAACAATGGGGCTCATTCTTCACTTAAACTTGAAGATCAAAAAATTGGCGAATTTTACTGTTTAGATGCTTTGCATATAGGTTTCTTAGAATATATAGAAGCAACATATACTAAGATTTCAACCGTCTACATGTTCTATTCATTGTTCTTCTTGTCGAAAGTTACAAATAATTTCCGATAAAGGATTAACAATGGGGCTCATTGTTCACTTAAACTTGAAGAACAAAAAATTGGCAAATGGTACTGTTTGGATGCTTTGCATACATGTTTCCTAGACTATATGGAAGCAATATATACAAAGATTTCAACCGTCTACCTGTTCCATTCATTGTTCTACATGTCGAAAGTTACAAATAATTTCCGTTTCATGATTATCAATGGGGCTCATTGTTCACTTAACCTTGAAGAACAAAAAATTGGCGAATGGTACTGTTTGGATGCTTTGCATATATGTCTCTTAGACTATATGGAAGCAATATATACAAATATTTCAACCGTCTACGTGTGCCAATCATTGTTCTACTTGTCGAAATTTACAAATAATTTCCTTTAAAGGATTAACAATGGGGCTCATTGTTCACTTAAACTTGAAGAACAAAAAATTGGCGTTTTGTACTGTTTGGATGCTTTGCATATATGTTTCTCAGACTATATAGAAGCAATATATACAAAGATTTCAACCGTCTACCTGTTCCATTCATTGTTCAACTTGTCGAAAGTTAAAAATAATTTCCGATAAAGGATTAACAATGGGGCTAAATAATCACTTAACCTTGAAGAACAAAAAATTGGCGAATGGTACTATTTGGATGCTTTGCATATATGTTTCTTAGACTATATAGAAGCAATATATACAAAGATTTTAACCGTCTACGTGTTCCAATCATTGTTCTACTTGTAGAAAGTTACAATTAATAAACGTTAAAGGATTAACAATGGGGCTAATTAATCACTTAACCTTGAAGAACAAAAAATTGGCGAATGGTACTGTTTGGATGCTTTGCACATATGTTTCTTAGACTATATAGAAGCAATATATACAAAGATTTCAACCGTCTACGTGTTCCAATCATTGTTCTACTTGTAGAAAGTTACAAATAATTTCCGATAAAGGATTAACAATGGGGCTCATTGTTCACTTAACCTTGAAGATCAAAAAATTGGCGTTTTTTACTGTTTAGATGCTTTGCATATAGGTTTCTTAGACTATATAGAAGCAACATATACAAAGATTTCAACCGTCTACATGTTCTATTCATTGTTCTTCTTGTCGAAAGTTACAAATAATTTCCGTTTCATGATTATCAATGGGCCTCGTTGTTCACTTAAACTAGAAGAACAAGAAATTGGCGACTGGTACTGTTTGGATACTTTGCATATATGTTTCTTAGACTATATAGAAGCAACATATAAAAAGAATTCAACCGTCTACCAGTTCCATTCATTGTTCTACTTGTCGAAAGTTACAAATAATTTCCGATATTGGATTAACAATGGGGCTCATTGTTCACTTAAACTTGAAGAACAAAAAATTGGCAAAAGGTAGAGTTTGGATGCTTTGCATATATGTTTCTTAGACTATATGGAAGCAATATATACAAAGATTTCAACCGTCTACCTGTTCCATTCATTGATCTACATGTCGAAAGTTACAAATAATTTCCGTTTCATGATTATCAATGGGGCTCATTGTTCACTTAACCTTGAAGAACAAAAAATTGGCGAATGGTACTTTTTGGATGCTTTGCATATATGTTTCTTAGACTATATGGAAGCAATATATACAAATATTTCAACCGTCTACGTGTGCCAATCATTGTTCTACTTGTCGAAATTTACAAATAATTTCCTTTAAAGGATTAACAATGGGGCTCATTGTTCACTTAAACTTGAAGAACAAAAAATTGGCGAATGGTACTGTTTGGATGCTTTGCACATATGTTTCTTAGACTATATAGAAGCAATATATACAAAGATTTCAACCGTCTACGTGTTCCAATCATTGTTCTACTTGTAGAAAGTTACAATTAATTTCCGTTAAAGGATTAACAATGGGGCTCGTAGTTCACTTAAACTTGAAGAACAAAAAATTGGCGAATTGTACTGTTTGGATGCTTTGCATATATGTTTCGTAGACTATATAGAAGCAATATATACAATGATTTCAACCGTCTACATGATCCATTCATTGTTCTACTTGTCGAAAGTTACAAATAATTTCCGATAAAGGATTAACAATGGGGCTCATTCTTCACTTAAACTTGAAGATCAAAAAATTGGCGAATTTTACTGTTTAGATGCTTTGCATATAGGTTTCTTAGAATATATAGAAGCAACATATACAAAGATTTCAACCGTCTACATGTTCTATTCATTGTTCTTCTTGTCGAAAGTTACAAATAATTTCCGATAAAGGATTAACAATGGGGCTCATTGTTCACTTAAACTTGAAGAACAAAAAATTGGCAAATGGTACTGTTTGGATGCTTTGTATACATGTTTCCTAGACTATATGGAAGCAATATATACAAAGATTTCAACCGTCTACCTGTTCCATTCATTGTTCTACATGTCGAAAGTTACAAATAATTTCCGTTTCATGATTATCAATGGGGCTCATTGTTCACTTAACCTTGAAGAACAAAAAATTGGCGAATGGTACTGTTTGGATGCTTTGCATATATGTCTCTTAGACTATATGGAAGCAATATATACAAATATTTCAACCGTCTATGTGTGCCAATCATTGTTCTACTTGTCGAAATTTACAAATAATTTCCTTTAAAGGATTAACAATGGGGCTCATTGTTCACTTAAACTTGAAGAACAAAAAATTGGCGTTTTGTACGGTTTGGATGCTTTGCATATATGTTTCTCAGACTATATAGAAGCAATATATACAAAGATTTCAACCGTCTACCTGTTCCATTCATTGTTCAACTTGTCGAAAGTTACAAATAATTTCCGATAAAGGATTAACAATGGGGCTAAATAATCACTTAACCTTGAAGAACAAAAAATTGGCGAATGGTACTATTTGGATGCTTTGCATATATGTTTCTTAGACTATATAGAAGCAATATATACAAAGATTTTAACCGTCTACGTGTTCCAATCATTGTTCTACTTGTAGAAAGTTACAATTAATTTCCGTTAAAGGATTAACAATGGGGCTAATTAATCACTTAACCTTGAAGAACAAAAAATTGGCGAATGGTACTGTTTGGATGCTTTGCACATATGTTTCTTAGACTATATAGAAGCAATATATACAAAGATTTCAACCGTCTACGTGTTCCAATCATTGTTCTACTTGTAGAAAGTTACAAATAATTTCCGATAAAGGATTAACAATGGGGCTCATTGTTCACTTAACCTTGAAGATCAAAAAATTGGCGTTTTTTACTGTTTAGATGCTTTGCATATAGGTTTCTTAGACTATATAGAAGCAACATATACAAAGATTTCAACCGTCTACATGTTCTATTCATTGTTCTTCTTGTCGAAAGTTACAAATAATTTCCGTTTCATGATTATCAATGGGCCTCGTTGTTCACTTAAACCAGAAGAACAAGAAATTGGCGACAGGTACTGTTTGGATACTTTGCATATATGTTTCTTAGACTATATAGAAGCAACATATAAAAAGAATTCAACCGTCTACCAGTTCCATTCATTGTTCTACTTGTCGAAAGTTACAAATAATTTCCGATAAAGGATTAACAATGGGGCTCATTGTTCACTTAAACTTGAAGAACAAAAAATTGGCAAATGGTAGAGTTTGGATGCTTTGCATATATGTTTCTTAGACTATATGGAAGCAATATATACAAAGATTTCAACCGTCTACCTGTTCCATTCATTGATCTACATGTCGAAAGTTACAAATAATTTCCGTTTCATGATTATCAATGGGGCTCATTGTTCACTTAACCTTGAAGAACAAAAAATTGGCGAATGGTACTTTTTGGATGCTTTGCATATATGTTTCTTAGACTATATGGAAGCAATATATACAAATATTTCAACCGTCTACGTGTGCCAATCATTGTTCTACTTGTCGAAATTTACAAATAATTTCCTTTAAAGGATTAACAATGGGGCTCATTGTTCACTTAAACTTGAAGAACAAAAAATTGGCGAATTGTACTGTTTGGATGCTTTGCATATATGTTTCTCAGACTATATAGAAGCAATATATACAAAGATTTCAACCGTCTACCTGTTCCATTCATTGTTCTACTTGTCGAAAGTTACAAGTAATTTCCTTTAAAGGATTAACAATGGGGCTCGTTGTTCACTTAAACTTGAAGATCAAAAAATTGGCGAATGTTACTGTTTAGATGCTTTGCATATAGGTTTCTTAGACTATATAGAAGCAACATATACAAAGATTTCAACCGTCTACCTGTTCTATTCATTGTTCTACTTGTCGAAAGTTACAAATAATTTCCGATAAAGGATTAACCATGGGGCTCGTTGCTCACATAAACTTGTAGAACAATGAATTGGCGACTTGTACTGTTTGGATGCTTTGCATATATGTTTCTTAGACTATATAGAAGCAATATATACAAAGATTTCAACCGTCTACCTGTTCCATTCATTGTTCTACTTGTCGAAAGTTACAAATAATTTCCGATAAAGGATTAACAATGCGGCTCATTCTTCACTTAAACTTGAAGATCAAAAAATTGGCGAATTTTACTGTTTAGATGCTTTGCATATAGGTTTCTTAGAATATATAGAAGCAACATATACAAAGATTTCAACCGTCTACATGTTCTATTCATTGTTCTTCTTGTCGAAAGTTACAAATAATTTCCGATAAAGGATTAACAATGGGGCTCATTGTTCACTTAAACTTGAAGAACAAAAAATTGGCAAATGGTACTGTTTGGATGCTTTGCATACATGTTTCCTAGACTATATGGAAGCAATATATACAAAGATTTCAACCGTCTACCTGTTCCATTCATTGTTCTACATGTCGAAAGTTACAAATAATTTCCGTTTCATGATTATCAATGGGGCTCATTGTTCACTTAACCTTGAAGAACAAAAAATTGGCGAATGGTACTGTTTGGATGCTTTGCATATATGTTTCTTAGACTATATGGAAGCAATATATACAAATATTTCAACCGTCTACGTGTGCCAATCATTGTTCTTCCTGTCGAAAGTTACAAATAATTTCCGATAAAGGATTAACAATGGGGCTCATTGTTCACTTAAACTTGAAGAACAAAAAACTAGCGAATTGTACTGTTTGGATGCTTTGCATAGATGTTTCGTAGGCTATATAGAAGCAATATATACAATGATTTCAACCGTCTACCTGATCCATTCCTTGTTCTACTTGTCGAAAGTTACAAATAATTTCCTTTAAAGGATTAACCATGGGGCTCGTTGTTCACATAAACTTGAAGAACAATGAATTGGCGACTTGTACTGTTTGGATGCTTTGCATATATGTTTCTTAGACTATATAGAAGCAATATATACAAAGATTTCAACCGTCTACCTGTTCCATTCATTGTTCTACTTGTCGAAAGTTACAAATAATTTCCGATAAAGGATTAACAATGGGGCTCATTCTTCACTTAAACTTGAAGATCAAAAAATTGGCGAATTTTACTGTTTAGATGCTTTGCATATAGGTTTCTTAGAATATATAGAAGCAACATATACAAAGATTTCAACCGTCTACATGTTCTATTCATTGTTCTTCTTGTCGAAAGTTACAAATAATTTCCGATAAAGGATTAACAATGGGGCTCATTGTTCACTTAAACTTGAAGAACAAAAAATTGGCAAATGGTACTGTTTGGATGCTTTGCATACATGTTTCCTAGACTATATGGAAGCAATATATACAAAGATTTCAACCGTCTACCTGTTCCATTCATTGTTCTACATGTCGAAAGTTACAAATAATTTCCGTTTCATGATTATCAATGGGGCTCATTGTTCACTTAACCTTGAAGAACAAAAAATTGGCGAATGGTACTGTTTGGATGCTTTGCATATATGTTTCTTAGACTATATGGAAGCAATATATACAAATATTTCAACCGTCTACGTGTGCCAATCATTGTTCTACTTGTCGAAATTTACAAATAATTTCCTTTAAAGGATTAACAATGGGGCTCATTGTTCACTTAAACTTGAAGAACAAAAAATTGGCGAATTGTACTGTTTGGATGCTTTGCATATATGTTTCTCAGACTATATAGAAGCAATATATACAAAGATTTCAACCGTCTACCTGTTCCATGCATTGTTCTACTTGTCGAAAGTTACAAATAATTTCCGATAAAGGATTAACAATGGGGCTAATTATTCACTTAACCTTGAAGAACAAAAAATTGGCGAATGTTACTATTTGGATGCTTTGCATATATGTTTCTTAGACTATATGGAAGCAATATATACAAATATTTCAACCGTCTACGTGTGCCAATCATTGTTCTACTTGTCGAAATTTACAAATAATTTCCGATAAATGATTGTCAATGGGCCTCGTTGTTCACTTAAACTAGAAGAACAAGAAATTGGCGACTGGTACTGTTTGGATGCTTTGGATATATGTTTCTTAGACTATATAGAAGCAACATATAAAAATAATTCAACCGTCTATCAGTTCCATTCATTGTTCTACTTGTCGAAAGTTACAAATAATTTCCGATAAAGGATTAACAATGGGGCTAATTAATCCCTTAACCTTGAAGAACAAAAAATTGGCGAATGGTACTATTTGGATGCTTTGCATATATGTTTCTTAGACTATATGGAAGCAATATATACAAATATTTGAACCGTCTACGTGTGCCAATCATTGTTCTACTTGTCGAAATTTACAAATAATTTCCTTTAAAGGATTAACAATGGGGCTCATTGTTCACTTAAACTTGAAGAACAAAAAATTGGCGTTTTGGACTGTTTGGATGCTTTGCATATATGTTTCTCAGACTATATAGAAGCAATATATACAAAGATTTCAACCGTCTACCTGTTCCATTCATTGTTCAACTTGTCGAAAGTTACAAATAATTTCCGATAAAGGATTAACAATGGGGCTAATTAATCACTTAACCTTGAAGAACAAAAAATTGGCGAATGGTACTATTTGGATGCTTTGCATATATGTTTCTTAGACTATATAGAAGCAATATATACAAAGATTTCAACCGTCTACGTGTTCCAATCATTGTTCTACTTGTAGAAAGTTACAAATAATTTCCGATAAAGGATTAACAATGGGGCTCATTGTTCACTTAACCTTGAAGATCAAAAAATTGGCGAATTTTACTGTTTAGATGCTTTGCATATAGGTTTCTTAGACTATATAGAAGCAACATATACAAAGATTTCAACCGTCTACATGTTCTATTCATTGTTCTTCTTGTCGAAAGTTACAAATAATTTCCGTTTCATGATTATCAATGGGCCTCGTTGTTCACTTAAACTAGAAGAACAAGAAATTGGCGACTGGTACTGTTTGGATGCTTTGCATATATGTTTCTTAGACTATATAGAAGCAACATATAAAAAGAATTCAACCGTCTACCAGTTCCATTCATTGTTCTACTTGTCGAAAGTTACAAATAATTTCCGATAAAGGATTAACAATGGGGCTCATTGTTCACTTAAATTTGAAGAACAAAAAATTGGCGAATGGTACTATTTGGATGCTTTGCATATATGTTTCTTAGACTATATAGAAGCAATATATACAAAGATTTCAACCGTCTACCTGTTCCATTCATTGTTCAACTTGTCGAAAGTTACAAATAATATCCGATAAAGGATTAACAATGGGGCTCATTGTTCACTTAAACTTGAAGAACAAAAAATTGGCGAATGGTAATGTTTGGATGATTTGCATATATGTTTCTTAGACTATACGGAAGCAATATATAATAATATTTCAACCGCCTACTTGTTCCAATCATTGTTATACTTGTCGAAATTTACAAATAATTTCCTTTAAAGGATTAACAATGGGGCTCATTGTTCACTTAAACTTGAAGAACAAAAAATTGCCGAATGGTAATGTTTGGATGATTTGCATATATGTTTCTTAGACTATACGGAAGCAATATATACAAATATTTCAACCGTCTACCTGTTCCATTCATTGTTCTACTTGTCGAAAGTTACAAATAATTTCCTTTAAATGATTAACAATGGGGCTCGTTGTTCACTTAAACTTGAAGACCAATAAATTGGCGAATTGTACTGTTTGGATGCTATGCATATATGTTTCTTAGACTATAGAGAAGCAATATATAATAATATTTCAACCGTCTACGTGTTCCAATCATTGTTCTACTTGTCGAAATTTACAAAGAATTTCCTTTAAAGGATTAACAATGGGGCTCATTGTTCACTTAAACTTGAAGAACAAAAAATTGGCGAATGGTACTGTTTGGATGCTTTGCATATATGTTTCTTAGACTATACGGAAGCAATATATACAAATATTTCAACCGTCTACGTGTTCCAATCATTGTTCTACTTGTCGAAATTTACAAAGAATTTCCTTTAAAGGATTAACAATGTGGCTCATTGTTCACTTAAACTTGAAGAACAAAAAATTGGCGAATGGTACTGTTTGGATGCTTTGCATATATGTTTCTTAGACTATACGGAAGCAATATATACAAATATTTCAACCGTCTACGTGTTCCAATCATTGTTCTACTTGTCGAAATTTACAAAGAATTTCCTTTAAAGGATTAACAATGTGGCTCATTGTTCACTTAAACTTGAAGAACAAAAAATTGGCGAATGGTACTGTTTGGATGCTTTGCATATATGTTTCTTAGACTATATGGAAGCAATATATAATAATATTTCAACCGTCTACTTGTTCCAATCATTGTTATACTTGTCGAAATTTACAAATAATTTCCTTTAAAGGATTAACAATGGGGCTCATTGTTCACTTAAACTTGAAGAACAAAAAATTGGCGAATGGTAATGTTTGGATGATTTGCATATATGTTTCTTAGACTATACGGAAGCAATATATACAAATATTTCAACCGTCTACCTGTTCCATTCATTGTTCTACTTGTCGAAAGTTACAAATAATTTCCTTTAAATGATTAACAATGGGGCTCGTTGTTCACTTAAACTTGAAGACCAATAAATTGGCGAATTGTACTGTTTGGATGCTATGCATATATGTTTCTTAGACTATAGAGAAGCAATATATAATAATATTTCAACCGTCTACCTGTTCCATTCATTGTTCTACTTGTCGAAATTTACAAAGAATTTCCTTTAAAGGATTAACAATGGGGCTCATTGTTCACTTAAACTTGAAGAACAAAAAATTGGCGAATGGTACTGTTTGGATGCTTTGCATATATGTTTCTTAGACTATATGGATGCAATATATAATAATATTTCAACCGTCTACTTGTTCCAATCATTGTTATACTTGTCGAAATTTACAAATAATTTCCTTTAAAGGATTAACAATGGGGCTCGTTGTTCTCTTAAACTTGAAGAACAAGAAATTGGCGAATGGTACTGTTTGGATGCTTTGCATATATGTTTCTTAGACTATATAGAAGCAATATATACATTGATTTCAACCGTCTACCTGTTCCATTCATTGTTCTACTTGTCGCAAGTTACAAATAATTTCCGTTAAAGGATTAACAATGGGGCTCATTGTTCACTTAAACTTGAAGATCAAAAAATTGGCGAATGGTACTGTTTGGATGCTTTGCATATATGTTTCTTAGACTATATAGAAGCAATATATATATAATGATTTCAACCGTCTACCTGTTCCATTCATTGTTCTACATGTCGAAAGTTACAAATAATTTCCGTTTCATGATTATCAATGGGGCTCGTTGTTCACTTAACCTTGAAGAACAAAAAATTGGCGAATGGTACTGTTTGGATACTATGCATATATGTTTCTTAGACTATATAGAAGCAATATATATAATGATTTCAACCGTCTACCTGTTCCATTCATTGTTCTACATGTCGAAATTTACAAATAATTTCCGTTAAAGGATTAACAATGGGGCTCGTAGTTCACTTAAACTTGAAGAACAAAAAATTGGCGAATTGTACTGTTTGGATGCTTTGCACATATGTTTCTTAGACTATATGGAAGCAATATATACAAATATTTCAACCGTCTACGTGTGCCAATCATTATTCTACTTGTCGAAATTTACAAATAATTTCCTTTAAAGGATTAACAATGGGGCTCGTTGTTCTCTTAAACTTGAAGAACAAAAAATTGGCGAATGGTACTATTTGGGTGCTTGGCATATATGTTTCTTAGACTATATGGAAGCAATATATACAAATATTTCAACCGTCTACGTGTGCCAATCATTATTCTACTTGTCGAAATTTACAAATAATTTCCTTTAAAGGATTAACAATGGGGCTCGTTGTTCTCTTAAACTTGAAGAACAAGAAATTGGCGAATGGTACTGTTTGGATGCTTTGCATATATGTTTCTTAGACTATATAGAAGCAATATATACATTGATTTCAACCGTCTACCTGTTCCATTCATTGTTCTACTTGTCGCAAGTTACAAATAATTTCCGTTAAAGGATTAACAATGGGGCTCATTGTTCACTTAAACTTGAAGAACAAAAAATTGGCGAATGGTACTATTTGGGTGCTTGGCATATATGTTTCTTAGACTATATGGAAGCAATATATACAAATATTTCAACCGTCTACGTGTGCCAATCATTATTCTACTTGTCGAAATTTACAAATAATTTCCTTTAAAGGATTAACAATGGGGCTCGTTGTTCACTTAAACTTGAAGAACAATAAATTGGCGAATTGTACTGTTTGGATGCTATGCATATATGTTTCTTAGACTATAAAGAAGCAATATATATATAATGATTTCAACCTTCTACCTGTTCCATTCAATGTTCTACATGTCGAAAGTTACAAATAATTTCCGTTTCATGATTATCAATGTGGCTCGTTGTTCACTTAAACTTGAAGAACAAAAAATTGGCGAATGGTACTGTTTGGATGCTTTGCATATATGTTTCTTAGACTATATAGAAGCATTATATACAAAGATTTCAACCGTCTACGTGTTCCAATCATTGTTCTACTTGTAGAAAGTTACAAATAATTTCCGATAAAGGATTAACAACGGGGCTAATTAATCACTTAATCTTGAAGAACAAAAAATTGGCGAATGGTACTATTTGGGTGCTTGGCATATATGTTTCTTAGACTATATGGAAGCAATATATACAAATATTTCAACCGTCTACGTGTGCCAATCATTGTTCTACTTGTCGAAATTTACAAATAATTTCCTTTAAAGGATTAACAATGGGGCTCGTTGTTCACTTAAACTTGAAGAACAAAAAATTGGCGAATGGTACTGTTTGGATGCTTTGCATATATGTTTCTTAGACTATATGGAAGCAATATATACAAAGATTTCAACCGTCTACGTGTTCCAATCATTGTTCTACTTGTAGAAAGTTACAATTAATTTCCGTTAAAGGATTAACAATGGGGCTCGTAGTTCACTTAAACTTGAAGAACAAAAAATTGGCGAATGGAACTGTTTGGATGCTTTGCATATATGTTTCTTAGATTATATAGAAGCAATATATATAAAGATTTCAACCGTCTACCTGTTCCATTCATTGTTCTACTTGTCGAAAGTTACAAATAATTTCCGATCAAGGATTAACAATGGGTCGCATTGTTCACTTAAACTTGACGAACAAAAAATTGGCGAATGGTACTGTTTGGATGCTTTGCGTACATGTTTCTTAGACTATATAGAAGCAATATATACATTGATTTCAACCGTCTACCTGTTCCATTCATTGTTCTACTTGTCGAAATTTACAAATAATTTCCTTTAAAGGATTAACAATGGGGCTCGTTGTACACTTAAACTTGAAGAACAAAAAATTGGCGAATTGTACTGTTTGGATGCTTTGCATATATGTTTCTTAGATTATATAGAAGCAATATATACAAAGATTTCAACCGTCTACGTGTTCCAATCATTGTTCTACTTGTCGAAATTTACAAATAATTTCCTTTAAAGGATTATCAATGGGGCTCGTAGTTCACTTAAACTTGAAGAACAAAAAATTGGCAAATGGTACTGTTTGGATGCTATGCATAAATGTTTCTTAGACTATATAGAAGCACTATATACAATGATTTCAACCGTCTACGTGTGCCAATCATTGTTCTACTTGTCGAAATTTACAAATAATTTCCTTTAAATGATTAACAATGGGGCTCATTGTTCACTTAAACTTGAAGAACAAAAAATTGGCGAATTGTACTGTTCGGATACTATGCATATATGTTTCTTAGACTATATAGAAGCAATATATATAATGATTTCAACCGTCTACCAGTTCCATTCATTGTTCTACATGTCGAAATTTACAAATAATTTCCTTTAAAGGATTAACAATGGGGCTTATTGTTCACTTAAACTTGAAGAACAAAAAATTGGCGAATTGTACTGTTTGGATGCTTTGCATATATGTTTCGTAGATTATATAGAAGCCATATATATATAATGATTTCAACCGTCTACCTGATCCATTCATTGTTCTACTTGTCGAAAGTTACAAATAATTTCTTTAAAGGATTAACAATGGGGCTCGTTGTTCACTTAAACTTGAAGAACAAAAAATTGGCGAATGGTACTGTTTGGATGCTTTGCATATATGTTTCTTAGACTATATGGAAGCAATATATACAAATATTTCAACCGTCTACCTGTTCCATTCATTGTTCTACATGTCGAAAGTTACAAATAATTTCCGTTTCATGATTATCAATGGGGCTCGTTGTTCACTTAAACTTGAAGACCAAAAAATTGGCGAATGGTACTGTTTGGATGCTTTGCGCATATGTTTCTTAGACTATATAGAACAATATATACAAAGATTTCAACCGCCTACGTGTTCCAATCATTGTTCTACTTGTAGAAAGTTACAATTAAGTTCCGTTAAAGGATTAACAATGGGGCTCATTGTTCACTTAAACTTGAAGAACAAAAAATTGGCGAATGGTAATGTTTGGATGATTTGCATATATGTTTCTTAGACTATACGGAAGCAATATATACAAATACTTCAACCGTCTACCTGTTCCATTCATTGTTCTACTTGTCGAAAGTTACAAATAACTTCCTTTAAATGATTAACAATGGGGCTCGTTGTTCTCTTAAACTTGAAGACCAATAAATTGGCGTATTGTACTGTTTGGATACTATGCATATATGTTTCTTAGACTATATAGAAGCAATATATATAATGATTTCAACCGTCTACCTGTTCCATTCATTGTTCTACATGTCGAAATTTACAAATAATTTCCTTTAAAGGATTAACAATGGGGCACATTGTTCACTTAAACTTGAAGAACAAAAAATTGGCGAATTGTACTGTTTGGATGCTTGGCATATATGTTTCTCAGACTATATAGAAGCAATATATATATAATGATTTCAACCGTCTGCCTGTTCCATTCATTGTTCTACTTGTCGAAAGTTACAAATAATTTCCGATAAAGGATTAACAATGGGGCTAATTAATCACTTAACCTTGAAGAACAAAAAATTGGCGAAAGGTACTATTTGGGTGCTTGGCATATATGTTTCTTAGACTATATGGAAGCAATATATACAAATATTTCAACCGTCTACGTGTGCCAATCATTGTTCTTCTTGTCGAAAGTTACAAATAATTTCCGATAAAGGATTAACAATGGGGCTCATTGTTCACTTAAACTTGAAGAACAAAAAACTAGCGAATTGTACTGTTTGGATGCTTTGCATAGATGTTTCGTAGGCTATATAGAAGCAATATATACAATGATTTCAACCGTCTACCTGATCCATTCCTTGTTCTACTTGTCGAAAGTTACAAATAATTTCCTTTAAAGGATTAACCATGGGGCTCGTTGTTCACATAAACTTGAAGAACAATGAATTGGCGACTTGTACTGTTTGGATGCTTTGCATATATGTTTCTTAGACTATATAGAAGCAATATATACAAAGATTTCAACCGTCTACCTGTTCCATTCATTGTTCTACTTGTCGAAAGTTACAAATAATTTCCGATAAAGGATTAACAATGGGGCTCATTCTTCACTTAAACTTGAAGAACAAAAAACTAGCGAATTGTACTGTTTGGATGCTTTGCATAGATGTTTCGTAGGCTATATAGAAGCAATATATACAATGATTTCAACCGTCTACCTGATCCATTCCTTGTTCTACTTGTCGAAAGTTACAAATAACTTCCTTTAAATGATTAACAATGGGGCTCGTTGTTCTCTTAAACTTGAAGACCAATAAATTGGCGTATTGTACTGTTTGGATACTATGCATATATGTTTCTTAGACTATATAGAAGCAATATATATAATGATTTCAACCGTCTACCTGTTCCATTCATTGTTCTACATGTCGAAATTTACAAATAATTTCCTTTAAAGGATTAACAATGGGGCACATTGTTCACTTAAACTTGAAGAACAAAAAATTGGCGAATTGTACTGTTTGGATGCTTGGCATATATGTTTCTCAGACTATATAGAAGCAATATATATATAATGATTTCAACCGTCTGCCTGTTCCATTCATTGTTCTACTTGTCGAAAGTTACAAATAATTTCCGATAAAGGATTAACAATGGGGCTAATTAATCACTTAACCTTGAAGAACAAAAAATTGGCGAAAGGTACTATTTGGGTGCTTGGCATATATGTTTCTTAGACTATATGGAAGCAATATATACAAATATTTCAACCGTCTACGTGTGCCAATCATTGTTCTTCTTGTCGAAAGTTACAAATAATTTCCGATAAAGGATTAACAATGGGGCTCATTGTTCACTTAAACTTGAAGAACAAAAAACTAGCGAATTGTACTGTTTGGATGCTTTGCATAGATGTTTCGTAGGCTATATAGAAGCAATATATACAATGATTTCAACCGTCTACCTGATCCATTCCTTGTTCTACTTGTCGAAAGTTACAAATAATTTCCTTTAAAGGATTAACCATGGGGCTCGTTGTTCACATAAACTTGAAGAACAATGAATTGGCGACTTGTACTGTTTGGATGCTTTGCATATATGTTTCTTAGACTATATAGAAGCAATATATACAAAGATTTCAACCGTCTACCTGTTCCATTCATTGTTCTACTTGTCGAAAGTTACAAATAATTTCCGATAAAGGATTAACAATGGGGCTCATTCTTCACTTAAACTTGAAGATAAAAAAATTGGCGAATTTTACTGTTTAGATGCTTTGCATATAGGTTTCTTAGAATATATAGAAGCAACATATACAAAGATTTCAACCGTCTACATGTTCTATTCATTGTTCTTCTTGTCGAAAGTTACAAATAATTTCCGATAAAGGATTAACAATGGGGCTCATTGTTCACTTAAACTTGAAGAACAAAAAATTGGCAAATGGTACTGTTTGGATGCTTTGCATACATGTTTCCTAGACTATATGGAAGCAATATATACAAAGATTTCAACCGTCTACCTGTTCCATTCATTGTTCTACATGTCGAAAGTTACAAATAATTTCCGTTTCATGATTATCAATGGGGCTCATTGTTCACTTAACCTTGAAGAACAAAAAATTGGCGAATGGTACTGTTTGGATGCTTTGCATATATGTTTCTTAGACTATATGGAAGCAATATATACAAATATTTCAACCGTCTACGTGTGCCAATCATTGTTCTACTTGTCGAAATTTACAAATAATTTCCTTTAAAGGATTAACAATGGGGCTCATTGTTCACTTAAACTTGAAGAACAAAAAATTAGCGTTTTGGACTGTTTGGATGCTTTGCATATATGTTTCTCAGACTATATAGAAGCAATATATACAAAGATTTCAACCGTCTACCTGTTCCATTCATTGTTCAACTTGTCGAAAGTTACAAATAATTTCCGATAAAGGATTAACAATGGGGCTAATTAATCACTTAACCTTGAAGAACAAAAAATTGGCGAATGGTACTATTTGGATGCTTTGCATATATGTTTCTTAGACTATATAGAAGCAATATATACAAAGATTTCAACCGTCTACGTGTTCCAATCATTGTTCTACTTGTAGAAAGTTACAATTAATTTCCGTTAAAGGATTAACAATGGGGCTAATTAATCACTTAACCTTGAAGAACAAAAAATTGGCGAATGGTACTGTTTGGATGCTTTGCACATATGTTTCTTAGACTATATAGAAGCAATATATACAAAGATTTCAACCGTCTACGTGTTCCAATCATTGTTCTACTTGTAGAAAGTTACAAATAATTTCCGATAAAGGATTAACAATGGGGCTCATTGTTCACTTAACCTTGAAGATCAAAAAATTGGCGAATTTTACTGTTTAGATGCTTTGCATATAGGTTTCTTAGACTATATAGAAGCAACATATACAAAGATTTCAACCGTCTACATGTTCTATTCATTGTTCTTCTTGTCGAAAGTTACAAATAATTTCCGTTTCATGATTATCAATGGGCCTCGTTGTTCACTTAAACTAGAAGAACAAGAAATTGGCGACTGGTACTGTTTGGATGCTTTGCATATATGTTTCTTAGACTATATAGAAGCAACATATAAAAAGAATTCAACCGTCTACCAGTTCCATTCATTGTTCTACTTGTCGAAAGTTACAAATAATTTCCGATAAAGGATTAACAATGGGGCTCATTGTTCACTTAAATTTGAAGAACAAAAAATTGGCGAATGGTACTATTTGGATGCTTTGCATATATGTTTCTTAGACTATATAGAAGCAATATATACAAAGATTTCAACCGTCTACCTGTTCCATTCATTGTTCAACTTGTCGAAAGTTACAAATAATATCCGATAAAGGATTAACAATGGGGCTCATTGTTCACTTAAACTTGAAGAACAAAAAATTGGCGAATGGTAATGTTTGGATGATTTGCATATATGTTTCTTAGACTATACGGAAGCAATATATAATAATATTTCAACCGTCTACTTGTTCCAATCATTGTTATACTTGTCGAAATTTACAAATAATTTCCTTTAAAGGATTAACAATGGGGCTCATTGTTCACTTAAACTTGAAGAACAAAAAATTGCCGAATGGTAATGTTTGGATGATTTGCATATATGTTTCTTAGACTATACGGAAGCAATATATACAAATATTTCAACCGTCTACCTGTTCCATTCATTGTTCTACTTGTCGAAAGTTACAAATAATTTCCTTTAAATGATTAACAATGGGGCTCGTTGTTCACTTAAACTTGAAGACCAATAAATTGGCGAATTGTACTGTTTGGATGCTATGCATATATGTTTCTTAGACTATAGAGAACCAATATATAATAATATTTCAACCGTCTACGTGTTCCAATCATTGTTCTACTTGTCGAAATTTACAAAGAATTTCCTTTAAAGGATTAACAATGGGGCTCATTGTTCACTTAAACTTGAAGAACAAAAAATTGGCGAATGGTACTGTTTGGATGCTTTGCATATATGTTTCTTAGACTATACGGAAGCAATATATACAAATATTTCAACCGTCTACGTGTTCCAATCATTGTTCTACTTGTCGAAATTTACAAAGAATTTCCTTTAAAGGATTAACAATGTGGCTCATTGTTCACTTAAACTTGAAGAACAAAAAATTGGCGAATGGTACTGTTTGGATGCTTTGCATATATGTTTCTTAGACTATATGGAAGCAATATATAATAATATTTCAACCGTCTACTTGTTCCAATCATTGTTATACTTGTCGAAATTTACAAATAATTTCCTTTAAAGGATTAACAATGGGGCTCATTGTTCACTTAACCTTGAAGAACAAAAAATTGTCGAATGGTACTATTTGGGTGCTTGGCATATATGTTTCTTAGACTATATGGAAGCAATATATACAAATATTTCAACCGTCTACGTGTGCCAATCATTGTTCTACTTGTCGAAATTTACAAATAATTTCCTTTAAAGGATTAACAATGGGGCTCGTTGTTCACTTAAACTTGAAGAACAAAAAATTGGCGAATGGTACTGTTTGGATGCTTTGCATATATGTTTCTTAGACTATATGGAAGCAATATATACAAAGATTTCAACCGTCTACGTGTTCCAATCATTGTTCTACTTGTAGAAAGTTACAATTAATTTCCGTTAAAGGATTAACAATGGGGCTCGTAGTTCACTTAAACTTGAAGAACAAAAAATTGGCGAATGGTACTGTTTGGATGCTTTGCATATATGTTTCTTAGATTATATAGAAGCAATATATATAAAGATTTCAACCGTCTACCTGTTCCATTCATTGTTCTACTTGTCGAAAGTTACAAATAATTTCCGATCAAGGAGTAACAATGGGTCGCATTGTTCACTTAAACTTGACGAACAAAAAATTGGCGAATGGTACTGTTTGGATGCTTTGCGTACATGTTTCTTAGACTATATAGAAGCAATATATACATTGATTTCAACCGTCTACCTGTTCCATTCATTGTTCTACTTGTCGAAATTTACAAATAATTTCCTTTAAAGGATTAACAATGGGGCTCGTTGTACACTTAAACTTGAAGAACAATAAATTGACGAATTGTACTGTATGGATGCTTTGCATATACGTTTCTTAGACTATATAGAAGCAATATATACAATGATTTCAACAGTCTACCTGTTCCATTCATTGTTCTACTTGTCGAAAGTTAGAAATAATTTCCGTTAAAGGATTAACAATGGGGCTCGTAGTTCACTTAAACTTGAAGAACAAAAAATTGGCGAATTGTACTGTTTGGATGCTTTGCACATATGTTTCTTAGACTATATAGAAGCAATATATACAAAGATTTCAACCGCCTACCTGTTCCATTCATTGTTCTACATGTCGAAATTTACAAATAATTTCCTTTATAGCATTAACAATGGGGCTCGTTGTTCACTTAAACTTGAAGAACAATAAATTGGCGAATTGTACTGTTTGGATGCTTTGCATATATGTTTCTTAGACTATATAGAAGCAATATATACAAAGATTTCAGCCGTCTACCTGTTCCTTTCATTGTTCTACTTGTCGAAAATTACAAATAATTTCCCTTTCATGATTATCAATGGGGCTCGTTGTTCACTTAAACTTGAAGAACAATAAATTCTCGAATTGTACTGTTTGGATGCTTTGCATATATGTTTCATAGACTATATAGAAGCAATATATACAATGATTTCAACCGTCTACCTGTTCCACTCATTGTTCTACTTATAGAAAGTTACAATTAATTTCCGTTAAAGGATTAACAATGGGGCTCGTAGTTCACTTAAACTCGAAGAACAAAAAATTGGCGAATTGTACTGTTTGGATGCTTTGCATATATGTTTCCTAGACTATACGGAAGCAATATATAATAATATTTCAACCGTCTACTTGTTCCAATCATTGTTATACTTGTCGAAATTTACAAATAATTTCCTTTAAAGGATTAACAATGGGGCTCATTGTTCACTTAAACTTGAAGAACAAAAAATTGGCGAATGGTACTATTTGGATGCTTTGCATATATGTTTCTTAGACTATATAGAAGCAATATATACAAAGATTTCAACCGTCTACCTGTTCCATTCATTGTTCAACTTGTCGAAAGTTACAAATAATATCCGATAAAGGATTAACAATGGGGCTCATTGTTCACTTAAACTTGAAGAACAAAAAATTGGCGAATGGTAATGTTTGGATGATTTGCATATATGTTTCTTAGACTATACGGAAGCAATATATAATAATATTTCAACCGTCTACTTGTTCCAATCATTGTTATACTTGTCGAAATTTACAAATAATTTCCTTTAAAGGATTAACAATGGGGCTCATTGTTCACTTAAACTTGAAGAACAAAAAATTGCCGAATGGTAATGTTTGGATGATTTGCATATATGTTTCTTAGACTATACGGAAGCAATATATACAAATATTTCAACCGTCTACCTGTTCCATTCATTGTTCTACTTGTCGAAAGTTACAAATAATTTCCTTTAAATGATTAACAATGGGGCTCGTTGTTCACTTAAACTTGAAGACCAATAAATTGGCGAATTGTACTGTTTGGATGCTATGCATATATGTTTCTTAGACTATAGAGAACCAATATATAATAATATTTCAACCGTCTACGTGTTCCAATCATTGTTCTACTTGTCGAAATTTACAAAGAATTTCCTTTAAAGGATTAACAATGGGGCTCATTGTTCACTTAAACTTGAAGAACAAAAAATTGGCGAATGGTACTGTTTGGATGCTTTGCATATATGTTTCTTAGACTATATAGAAGCAATATATACATTGATTTCAACCGTCTACCTGTTCCATTCATTGTTCTACTTGTCGCAAGTTACAAATAATTTCCGTTAAAGGATTAACAATGGGGCTCATTGTTCACTTAAACTTGAAGATCAAAAAATTGGCGAATGGTACTGTTTGGATGCTTTGCATATATGTTTCTTAGACTATATAGAAGCAATATATATATAATGATTTCAACCGTCTACCTGTTCCATTCATTGTTCTACATGTCGAAAGTTACAAATAATTTCCGTGTCATGATTATCAATGGGGCTCGTTGTTCACTTAACCTTGAAGAACAAAAAATTGGCGAATGGTACTGTTTGGATACTATGCATATATGTTTCTTAGACTATATAGAAGCAATATATATAATGATTTCAACCGTCTACCTGTTCCATTCATTGTTCTACATGTCGAAATTTACAAATAATTTCCGTTAAAGGATTAACAATGGGGCTCGTAATTCACTTAAACTTGAAGAACAAAAAATTGGCGAATTGTACTGTTTGGATGCTTTGCACATATGTTTCTTAGACTATATGGAAGCAATATATACAAATATTTCAACCGTCTACGTGTGCCAATCATTATTCTACTTGTCGAAATTTACAAATAATTTCCTTTAAAGGATTAACAATGGGGCTCGTTGTTCTCTTAAACTTGAAGAACAAAAAATTGGCGAATGGTACTATTTGGGTGCTTGGCATATATGTTTCTTAGACTATATGGAAGCAATATATACAAATATTTCAACCGTCTACGTGTGCCAATCATTATTCTACTTGTCGAAATTTACAAATAATTTCCTTTAAAGGATTAACAATGGGGCTCGTTGTTCACTTAAACTTGAAGAACAAAAAATTGGCGAATTGTACTGTTTGGATGCTTTGCATATATGTTTCTTAGATTATATAGAAGCAATATATACAAAGATTTCAACCGTCTACGTGTTCCAATCATTGTTCTACTTGTCGAAATTTACAAATAATTTCCTTTAAAGGATTATCAATGGGGCTCGTAGTTCACTTAAACTTGAAGAACAAAAAATTGGCGAATTGTACTGTTTGGATGCTTTGCATATATGTGTCTTAGACTATATAGAAGCAATATATACAAAGATTTCAACCGTCTACCTGTTCCATTCATTGTTCTACTTGTAGAAAGTTACAAATAATTTCCCTTTCATGATTATCAATGGGGCTCGTAGTTCACTTAAACTTGAAGAACAATAAATTCTCGAATTGTACTCTTTGGATGCTTTGCATATATGTTTCATAGACTATATGGAAGCAATATATACAAAGATTTCAACAGACTACCCGTTCTATTCATTGTTCTACTTGTAGAAACTTATAAATAAATTCCCTTTCATGATTATCAATGGGGCTCGTTGTTCACTTAAACTTGAAGAACAAAAAATTGGCGAATGGTACTGTTTGGATGCTTTGCGCATATGTTTCTTAGACTATAAAGAAGCAATATATATATAATGATTTCAACCTTCTACCTGTTCCATTCAATGTTCTACATGTCGAAAGTTACAAATAATTTCCGTTTCATGATTATCAATGGGGCTCGTTGTTCACTTAAACTTGAAGAACAAAAAATTGGCGAATGGTACTGTTTGGATGCTTTGCATATATGTTTCTTAGACTATACGGAAGCAATATATACAAATACTTCAACCGTCTACCTGTTCCATTCATTGTTCTACTTGTCGAAAGTTACAAATAACTTCCTTTAAATGATTAACAATGGGGCTCGTTGTTCTCTTAAACTTGAAGACCAATAAATTGGCGTATTGTACTGTTTGGATACTATGCATATATGTTTCTTAGACTATATAGAAGCAATATATATAATGATTTCAACCTTCTACCTGTTCCATTCATTGTTCTACATGTCGAAATTTACAAATAATTTCCTTTAAAGGATTAACAATGGGGCTCATTGTTCACTTAAACTTGAAGAACAAAAAATTGGCGAATTGTACTGTTTGGATGCTTGGCATATATGTTTCTCAGACTATATAGAAGCAATATATATATAATGATTTCAACCGTCTGCCTGTTCCATTCATTGTTCTACTTGTCGAAAGTTACAAATAATTTCCGATAAAGGATTAACAATGGGGCTAATTAATCACTTAACCTTGAAGAACAAAAAATTGGCGAAAGGTACTATTTGGGTGCTTGGCATATATGTTTCTTAGACTATATGGAAGCAATATATACAAATATTTCAACCGTCTACGTGTGCCAATCATTGTTCTTCTTGTCGAAAGTTACAAATAATTTCCGATAAAGGATTAACAATGGGGCTCATTGTTCACTTAAACTTGAAGAACAAAAAACTAGCGAATTGTACTGTTTGGATGCTTTGCATAGATGTTTCGTAGGCTATATAGAAGCAATATATACAATGATTTCAACCGTCTACCTGATCCATTCCTTGTTCTACTTGTCGAAAGTTACAAATAATTTCCTTTAAAGGATTAACCATGGGGCTCGTTGTTCACATAAACTTGAAGAACAATGAATTGGCGACTTGTACTGTTTGGATGCTTTGCATATATGTTTCTTAGACTATATAGAAGCAATATATACAAAGATTTCAACCGTCTACCTGTTCCATTCATTGTTCTACTTGTCGAAAGTTACAAATAATTTCCGATAAAGGATTAACAATGGGGCTCATTCTTCACTTAAACTTGAAGATCAAAAAATTGGCGAATTTTACTGTTTAGATGCTTTGCATATAGGTTTCTTAGAATATATAGAAGCAACATATACAAAGATTTCAACCGTCTACATGTTCTATTCATTGTTCTTCTTGTCGAAAGTTACAAATAATTTCCGTTTCATGATTATCAATGGGGCTCATTGTTCACTTAACCTTGAAGAACAAAAAATTGGCGAATGGTACTGTTTGGATGCTTTGCATATATGTTTCTTAGACTATATGGAAGCAATATATACAAAGATTTCAACCGTCTACGTGTTCCAATCATTGTTCTACTTGTCGAAATTTACAAATAATTTCCTTTAAAGGATTATCAATGGGGCTCGTAGTTCACTTAAACTTGAAGAACAAAAAATTGGCGAATTGTACTGTTTGGATGCTTTGCATATATGTGTCTTAGACTATATAGAAGCAATATATACAAAGATTTCAACCGTCTACCTGTTCCATTCATTGTTCTACTTGTAGAAAGTTACAAATAATTTCCCTTTCATGATTATCAATGGGGCTCGTAGTTCACTTAAACTTGAAGAACAATAAATTCTCGAATTGTACTCTTTGGATGCTTTGCATATATGTTTCATAGACTATATGGAAGCAATATATACAAAGATTTCAACAGACTACCCGTTCTATTCATTGTTCTACTTGTAGAAACTTATAAATAAATTCCCTTTCATGATTATCAATGGGGCTCGTTGTTCACTTAAACTTGAAGAACAAAAAATTGGCGAATGTTACTGTTTGGATGCTTTGCGCATATGTTTCTTAGACTATAAAGAAGCAATATATATATAATGATTTCAACCTTCTACCTGTTCCATTCAATGTTCTACATGTCGAAAGTTACCAATAATTTCCGTTTCATGATTATCAATGGGGCTCGTTGTTCACTTAAACTTGAAGAACAAAAAATTGGCGAATGGTACTGTTTGGATGCTTTGCATATATGTTTCTTAGACTATACGGAAGCAATATATACAAATACTTCAACCGTCTACCTGTTCCATTCATTGTTCTACTTGTCGAAAGTTACAAATAACTTCCTTTAAATGATTAACAATGGGGCTCGTTGTTCTCTTAAACTTGAAGACCAATAAATTGGCGTATTGTACTGTTTGGATACTATGCATATATGTTTCTTAGACTATATAGAAGCAATATATATAATGATTTCAACCGTCTACCTGTTCCATTCATTGTTCTACATGTCGAAATTTACAAATAATTTCCTTTAAAGGATTAACAATGGGGCTCATTGTTCACTTAAACTTGAAGAACAAAAAATTGGCGAATTGTACTGTTTGGATGCTTGGCATATATGTTTCTCAGACTATATAGAAGCAATATATATATAATGATTTCAACCGTCTGCCTGTTCCATTCATTGTTCTACTTGTCGAAAGTTACAAATAATTTCCGATAAAGGATTAACAATGGGGCTAATTAATCACTTAACCTTGAAGAACAAAAAATTGGCGAAAGGTACTATTTGGGTGCTTGGCATATATGTTTCTTAGACTATATGGAAGCAATATATACAAATATTTCAACCGTCTACGTGTGCCAATCATTGTTCTTCTTGTCGAAAGTTACAAATAATTTCCGATAAAGGATTAACAATGGGGCTCATTGTTCACTTAAACTTGAAGAACAAAAAACTAGCGAATTGTACTGTTTGGATGCTTTGCATAGATGTTTCGTAGGCTATATAGAAGCAATATATACAATGATTTCAACCGTCTACCTGATCCATTCCTTGTTCTACTTGTCGAAAGTTACAAATAATTTCCTTTAAAGGATTAACCATGGGGCTCGTTGTTCACATAAACTTGAAGAACAATGAATTGGCGACTTGTACTGTTTGGATGCTTTGCATATATGTTTCTTAGACTATATAGAAGCAATATATACAAAGATTTCAACCGTCTACCTGTTCCATTCATTGTTCTACTTGTCGAAAGTTACAAATAATTTCCGATAAAGGATTAACAATGGGGCTCATTCTTCACTTAAACTTGAAGATCAAAAAATTGGCGAATTTTACTGTTTAGATGCTTTGCATATAGGTTTCTTAGAATATATAGAAGCAACATATACAAAGATTTCAACCGTCTACATGTTCTATTCATTGTTCTTCTTGTCGAAAGTTACAAATAATTTCCGTTTCATGATTATCAATGGGGCTCATTGTTCACTTAACCTTGAAGAACAAAAAATTGGCGAATGGTACTGTTTGGATGCTTTGCATATATGTTTCTTAGACTATATGGAAGCAATATATACAAATATTTCATCCGTCTACGTGTGCCAATCATTGTTCTACTTGTCGAAATTTACAAATAATTTCCTTTAAAGGATTAACAATGTGGCTCATTGTTCACTTAAACTTGAAGAACAAAAAATTGGCGAATTGTACTGTTTGGATGCTTTGCATATATGTTTCTCAGACTATATAGAAGCAATATATACAAAGATTTCAACCGTCTACCTGTTCCATGCATTGTTCTACTTGTCGAAAGTTACAAATAATTTCCGATAAAGGATTAACAATGGGGCTAATTATTCACTTAACCTTGAAGAACAAAAAATTGGCGAATGTTACTATTTGGATGCTTTGCATATATGTTTCTTAGACTATATGGAAGCAATATATACAAATATTTCAACCGTCTACGTGTGCCAATCATTGTTCTACTTGTCGAAATTTACAAATAATTTCCGATAAATGATTGTCAATGGGCCTCGTTGTTCACTTAAACTAGAAGAACAAGAAATTGGCGACTGGTACTGTTTGGATGCTTTGGATATATGTTTCTTAGACTATATAGAAGCAACATATAAAAATAATTCAACCGTCTATCAGTTCCATTCATTGTTCTACTTGTCGAAAGTTACAAATAATTTCCGATAAAGGATTAACAATGGGGCTAATTAATCCCTTAACCTTGAAGAACAAAAAATTGGAGAATGGTACTATTTGGATGCTTTGCATATATGTTTCTTAGACTATATGGAAGCAATATATACAAATATTTGAACCGTCTACGTGTGCCAATCATTGTTCTACTTGTCGAAATTTACAAATAATTTCCTTTAAAGGATTAACAATGGGGCTCATTGTTCACTTAAACTTGAAGAACAAAAAATTGGCGTTTTGGACTGTTTGGATGCTTTGCATATATGTTTCTCAGACTATATAGAAGCAATATATACAAAGATTTCAACCGTCTACCTGTTCCATTCATTGTTCAACTTGTCGAAAGTTACAAATAATTTCCGATAAAGGATTAACAATGGGGCTAATTAATCACTTAACCTTGAAGAACAAAAAATTGGCGAATGGTACTATTTGGATGCTTTGCATATATGTTTCTTAGACTATATAGAAGCAATATATACAAAGATTTCAACCGTCTACGTGTTCCAATCATTGTTCTACTTGTAGAAAGTTACAATTAATTTCCGTTAAAGGATTAACAATGGGGCTAATTAATCACTTAACCTTGAAGAACAAAAAATTGGCGAATGGTACTGTTTGGATGCTTTGCACATATGTTTCTTAGACTATATAGAAGCAATATATACAAAGATTTCAACCGTCTACGTGTTCCAATCATTGTTCTACTTGTAGAAAGTTACAAATAATTTCCGATAAAGGATTAACAATGGGGCTCATTGTTCACTTAACCTTGAAGATCAAAAAATTGGCGAATTTTACTGTTTAGATGCTTTGCATATAGGTTTCTTAGACTATATAGAAGCAACATATACAAAGATTTCAACCGTCTACATGTTCTATTCATTGTTCTTCTTGTCGAAAGTTACAAATAATTTCCGTTTCATGATTATCAATGGGCCTCGTTGTTCACTTAAACTAGAAGAACAAGAAATTGGCGACTGGTACTGTTTGGATGCTTTGCATATATGTTTCTTAGACTATATAGAAGCAACATATAAAAAGAATTCAACCGTCTACCAGTTCCATTCATTGTTCTACTTGTCGAAAGTTACAAATAATTTCCGATAAAGGATTAACAATGGGGCTCATTGTTCACTTAAATTTGAAGAACAAAAAATTGGCGAATGGTACTATTTGGATGCTTTGCATATATGTTTCTTAGACTATATAGAAGCAATATATACAAAGATTTCAACCGTCTACCTGTTCCATTCATTGTTCAACTTGTCGAAAGTTACAAATAATATCCGATAAAGGATTAACAATGGGGCTCATTGTTCACTTAAACTTGAAGAACAAAAAATTGGCGAATGGTAATGTTTGGATGATTTGCATATATGTTTCTTAGACTATACGGAAGCAATATATAATAATATTTCAACCGTCTACTTGTTCCAATCATTGTTATACTTGTCGAAATTTACAAATAATTTCCTTTAAAGGATTAACAATGGGGCTCATTGTTCACTTAAACTTGAAGAACAAAAAATTGCCGAATGGTAATGTTTGGATGATTTGCATATATGTTTCTTAGACTATACGGAAGCAATATATACAAATATTTCAACCGTCTACCTGTTCCATTCATTGTTCTACTTGTCGAAAGTTACAAATAATTTCCTTTAAATGATTAACAATGGGGCTCGTTGTTCACTTAAACTTGAAGACCAATAAATTGGCGAATTGTACTGTTTGGATGCTATGCATATATGTTTCTTAGACTATAGAGAAGCAATATATAATAATATTTCAACCGTCTACGTGTTCCATTCATTGTTCTACTTGTCGCAAGTTACAAATAATTTCCGTTAAAGGATTAACAATGGGGCTCATTGTTCACTTAAACTTGAAGATCAAAAAATTGGCGAATGGTACTGTTTGGATGCTTTGCATATATGTTTCTTAGACTATATAGAAGCAATATATATATAATGATTTCAACCGTCTACCTGTTCCATTCATTGTTCTACATGTCGAAAGTTACAAATAATTTCCGTTTCATGATTATCAATGGGGCTCGTTGTTCACTTAACCTTGAAGAACAAAAAATTGGCGAATGGTACTGTTTGGATACTATGCATATATGTTTCTTAGACTATATGGAAGCAATATATACAAATATTTCAACCGTCTACGTGTGCCAATCATTATTCTACTTGTCGAAATTTACAAATAATTTCCTTTAAAGGATTAACAATGGGGCTCGTTGTTCTCTTAAACTTGAAGAACAAAAAATTGGCGAATGGTACTATTTGGGTGCTTGGCATATATGTTTCTTAGACTATATGGAAGCAATATATACAAATATTTCAACCGTCTACGTGTGCCAATCATTATTCTACTTGTCGAAATTTACAAATAATTTCCTTTAAAGGATTAACAATGGGGCTCGTTGTTCTCTTAAACTTGAAGAACAAGAAATTGGCGAATGGTACTGTTTGGATGCTTTGCATATATGTTTCTTAGACTATATAGAAGCAATATATACATTGATTTCAACCGTCTACCTGTTCCATTCATTGTTCTACTTGTCGCAAGTTACAAATAATTTCCGTTAAAGGATTAACAATGGGGCTCATTGTTCACTTAAACTTGAAGAACAAAAAATTGGCGAATGGTACTATTTGGGTGCTTGGCATATATGTTTCTTAGACTATATGGAAGCAATATATACAAATATTTCAACCGTCTACGTGTGCCAATCATTATTCTACTTGTCGAAATTTACAAATAATTTCCTTTAAAGGATTAACAATGGGGCTCGTTGTTCACTTAAACTTGAAGAACAATAAATTGGCGAATTGTACTGTTTGGATGCTATGCATATATGTTTCTTAGACTATTAAGAAGCAATATATATATAATGATTTCAACCTTCTACCTGTTCCATTCAATGTTCTACATGTCGAAAGTTACAAATAATTTCCGTTTCATGATTATCAATGGGGCTCGTTGTTCACTTAAACTTGAAGAACAAAAAATTGGCGAATGGTACTGTTTGGATGCTTTGCATATATGTTTCTTAGACTATATAGAAGCATTATATACAAAGATTTCAACCGTCTACGTGTTCCAATCATTGTTCTACTTGTAGAAAGTTACAAATAATTTCCGATAAAGGATTAACAACGGGGCTAATTAATCACTTAACCTTGAAGAAGAAAAAATTGGCGAATGGTACTATTTGGGTGCTTGGCATATATGTTTCTTAGACTATATGGAAGCAATATATACAAAGATTTCAACCGTCTACCTGTTCCATTCATTGTTCAACTTGTCGAAAGTTACAAATAATATCCGATAAAGGATTAACAATGGGGCTCATTGTTCACTTAAACTTGAAGAACAAAAAATTGGCGAATGGTAATGTTTGGATGATTTGCATATATGTTTCTTAGACTATACGGAAGCAATATATAATAATATTTCAACCGTCTACTTGTTCCAATCATTGTTATACTTGTCGAAATTTACAAATAATTTCCTTTAAAGGATTAACAATGGGGCTCATTGTTCACTTAAACTTGAAGAACAAAAAATTGCCGAATGGTAATGTTTGGATGATTTGCATATATGTTTCTTAGACTATACGGAAGCAATATATACAAATATTTCAACCGTCTACCTGTTCCATTCATTGTTCTACTTGTCGAAAGTTACAAATAATTTCCTTTAAATGATTAACAATGGGGCTCGTTGTTCACTTAAACTTGAAGACCAATAAATTGGCGAATTGTACTGTTTGGATGCTATGCATATATGTTTCTTAGACTATAGAGAAGCAATATATAATAATATTTCAACCGTCTACGTGTTCCATTCATTGTTCTACTTGTCGCAAGTTACAAATAATTTCCGTTAAAGGATTAACAATGGGGCTCATTGTTCACTTAAACTTGAAGATCAAAAAATTGGCGAATGGTACTGTTTGGATGCTTTGCATATATGTTTCTTAGACTATATAGAAGCAATATATATATAATGATTTCAACCGTCTACCTGTTCCATTCATTGTTCTACATGTCGAAAGTTACAAATAATTTCCGTTTCATGATTATCAATGGGGCTCGTTGTTCACTTAACCTTGAAGAACAAAAAATTGGCGAATGGTACTGTTTGGATACTATGCATATATGTTTCTTAGACTATATGGAAGCAATATATACAAATATTTCAACCGTCTACGTGTGCCAATCATTATTCTACTTGTCGAAATTTACAAATAATTTCCTTTAAAGGATTAACAATGGGGCTCGTTGTTCTCTTAAACTTGAAGAACAAAAAATTGGCGAATGGTACTATTTGGGTGCTTGGCATATATGTTTCTTAGACTATATGGAAGCAATATATACAAATATTTCAACCGTCTACGTGTGCCAATCATTATTCTACTTGTCGAAATTTACAAATAATTTCCTTTAAAGGATTAACAATGGGGCTCGTTGTTCTCTTAAACTTGAAGAACAAGAAATTGGCGAATGGTACTGTTTGGATGCTTTGCATATATGTTTCTTAGACTATATAGAAGCAATATATACATTGATTTCAACCGTCTACCTGTTCCATTCATTGTTCTACTTGTCGCAAGTTACAAATAATTTCCGTTAAAGGATTAACAATGGGGCTCATTGTTCACTTAAACTTGAAGAACAAAAAATTGGCGAATGGTACTATTTGGGTGCTTGGCATATATGTTTCTTAGACTATATGGAAGCAATATATACAAATATTTCAACCGTCTACGTGTGCCAATCATTATTCTACTTGTCGAAATTTACAAATAATTTCCTTTAAAGGATTAACAATGGGGCTCGTTGTTCACTTAAACTTGAAGAACAATAAATTGGCGAATTGTACTGTTTGGATGCTATGCATATATGTTTCTTAGACTATTAAGAAGCAATATATATATAATGATTTCAACCTTCTACCTGTTCCATTCAATGTTCTACATGTCGAAAGTTACAAATAATTTCCGTTTCATGATTATCAATGGGGCTCGTTGTTCACTTAAACTTGAAGAACAAAAAATTGGCGAATGGTACTGTTTGGATGCTTTGCATATATGTTTCTTAGACTATATAGAAGCATTATATACAAAGATTTCAACCGTCTACGTGTTCCAATCATTGTTCTACTTGTAGAAAGTTACAAATAATTTCCGATAAAGGATTAACAACGGGGCTAATTAATCACTTAACCTTGAAGAAGAAAAAATTGGCGAATGGTACTATTTGGGTGCTTGGCATATATGTTTCTTAGACTATATGGAAGCAATATATACAAATATTTCAACCGTCTACGTGTGCCAATCATTGTTCTACTTGTCGAAATTTACAAATAATTTCCTTTAAAGGATTAACAATGGGGCTCGTTGTTCACTTAAACTTGAAGAACAAAAAATTGGCGAATGGTACTGTTTGGATGCTTTGCATATATGTTTCTTAGACTATATGGAAGCAATATATACAAAGATTTCAACCGTCTACGTGTTCCAATCATTGTTCTACTTGTAGAATGTTACAATTAATTTCCGTTAAAGGATTAACAATGGGGCTCGTAGTTCACTTAAACTTGAAGAACAAAAAATTGGCGAATGGTACTGTTTGGATGCTTTGCATATATGTTTCTTAGATTATATAGAAGCAATATATATAAAGATTTCAACCGTCTACCTGTTCCATTCATTGTTCTACTTGTCGAAAGTTAGAAATAATTTCCGTTAAAGGATTAACAATGAGGCTCGTAGTTCACTTAAACTTGAAGAACAAAAAATTGGCGAATTGTACTGTTTGGATGCTTTGCATATATGTTTCTTAGACTATATAGAAGCATTATATAGAAAGATTTCAACCGCCTACCTGTTCCATTCATTGTTCTACTTGTCGAAATTTACAAATAATTTCCTTTAAAGCATTAACAATGGGGCTCGTTGTTCACTTAAACTTGAAGAACAAAAAATTGGCGAATTGTACTGTTTGGATGCTTTGCATATATGTTTCTTAGATTATATAGAAGCAATATATACAAAGATTTCGACCGTCTACGTGTTCCAATCATTGTTCTACTTGTCGAAATTTACAAATAATTTCCTTTAAAGGATTATCAATGGGGCTCGTAGTTCACTTAAACTTGAAGAACAAAAAATTGGCAAATGGTACTGTTTGGATGCTATGCATAAATGTTTCTTAGACTATATAGAAGCACTATATACAATGATTTCAACCGTCTACCTGTTCCATTCATAGTTCTACTTGTAGAAAGATACAAATAATTTCCCTTTCATGATTATCAATGGGGCTCGTAGTTCACTTAAACTTGAAGAACAAAAAATTGGCGAATGGTACTGTTTGGATGCTTTGCGCATATGTTTCTTAGACTATATAGAACAATATATACAAAGATTTCAACCGCCTACGTGTTCCAATCATTGTTCTACTTGTAGAAAGTTACAATTAAGTTCCGTTAAAGGATTAACAATGGGGCTCATTGTTCACTTAAACTTGAAGAACAAAAAATTGGCGAATGGTAATGTTTGGATGATTTGCATATATGTTTCTTAGACTATACGGAAGCAATATATACAAATATTTCAACCGTCTACCTGTTCCATTCATTGTTCTACTTGTCGAAAGTTACAAATAACTTCCTTTAAATGATTAACAATGGGGCTCGTTGTTCTCTTAAACTTGAAGACCAATAAATTGGCGTATTGTACTGTTTGGATACTATGCATATATGTTTCTTAGACTATATAGAAGCAATATATATAATGATTTCAACCGTCTACCTGTTCCATTCATTGTTCTACATGTCGAAATTTACAAATAATTTCCTTTAAAGGATTAACAATGGGGCTCATTGTTCACTTAAACTTGAAGAACAAAAAATTGGCGAATTGTACTGTTTGGATGCTTTGCATATATGTTTCTCAGACTATATAGAAGCAATATATATATAATGATTTCAACCGTCTGCCTGTTCCATTCATTGTTCTACTTGTCGAAAGTTACAAATAATTTCCGATAAAGGATTAACAATGGGGCTAATTAATCACTTAACCTTGAAGAACAAAAAATTGGCGAAAGGTACTATTTGGGTGCTTGGCATATATGTTTCTTAGACTATATGGAAGCAATATATACAAATATTTCAACCGTCTACGTGTGCCAATCATTGTTCTACTTGTCGAAATTTACAAATAATTTCCTTTAAAGGATTAACAATGGGGCTCGTTGTTCACTTAAACTTGAAGAACAATAAATTGGCGAATTGTACTGTTTGGATGCTATGCATATATGTTTCTTAGACTATATAGAAGCAATATATATATAATGATTTCCATCGTCTGCCTGTTCCATTCATTGTTCTACATGTCGAAAGTTACAAATAATTTCCGTTTCATGATTATCAATGGGGCTAGTTGTTCACTTAAACTTGAAGAACAAAAAATTGGCGAATGGTACTGTTTGGATGCTTTGCATATATGTTTCTAAGGCTATATAGAAGCAATATATACAAAGATTTCAACCGTCTACGTGTTCCAATCATTGTTCTACTTGTAGAAAGTTAGAAATAATTTCCTTTAAAGGATTAACAATGGGGCTCGTTGTTCACTTAACCTTGAAGAACAAAAAATTGGCGAATGGTACTGTTTGGATGCTTTGCATATATGTTTCTTAGACTATACGGAAGCAATATATACAAATATTTCAACCGTCTACCAGTTCCATTCATTGTTCTACATGTCGAAAGTTACAAATAATTTCCGTTTCATGATTATCAATGGGGCTCGTTGTTCACTTAAACTTGAAGACCAAAAAATTGGCGAATGGTACTGTTTGGATGCTTTGCACATATGTTTCTTAGACTATATAGAACAATATATACAAAGATTTCAACCGTCTTACTTGTTCCAATCATTGTTCTACTTGTAGAAAGTTACAATTAATTTCCGTTAAAGGATTAACAATGGGGCTCATTGTTCACTTAAACTTGAAGAACAAAAAATTGGCGAATGGTAAGGTTTGGATGATTTGCATATATGTTTCTTAGACTATACGGAAGCAATATATAATAATATTTCAACCGTCTACGTGTGCCAATCATTGTTCTACTTGTCGAAATTTACAAATAATTTCCTTTAAAGGATTAACAATGGGGCTCGTTGTTCACTTAAACTTGAAGAACAATAAATTGGCGAATTGTACTGTTTGGATGCTATGCATATATGTTTCTTAGACTATATAGAAGCAATATATACAAAGATTTCAGCCGTCTACCTGTTCCTTTCATTGTTCTACTTGTCGAAAATTACAAATAATTTCCCTTTCATGATTATCAATGGGGCTCGTTGTTCACTTAAACTTGAAGAACAATAAATTCTCGAATTGTACTGTTTGGATGCTTTGCATATATGTTTCATAGACTATATAGAAGCAATATATACAATGATTTCAACCGTCCACCTGTTCCAATCATTGTTCTACTTATAGAAAGTTACAATTAATTTCCGTTAAAGGATTAACAATGGGGCTCGTAGTTCACTTAAACTCGAAGAACAAAAAATTGGCGAATTGTACTGTTTGGATGCTTTGCATATATGTTTCCTAGACTATATAGAAGCAATATATACAAAGATTTCAACCGTCTACCGGTTCCATTCATTGTTCTACTTGTCGAAATTTACAAATAATTTCCTTTAAAGGATTAACAATGGGGCTCGTAGTTCACTTAAACTTGAAGAAAAAAAATTGGCGAATTGTACTGTTTGGATGCTTTGCATATGTGTTTCTTAGACTATATAGAAGCAATATATTGAAAGACTTCACCCGTCTACCTGTACTATTCATTGTTCTACTTGTAGAATGTTACAAATAATTTCCATTTCATGATTATCAATGGAGCTCGCTGTTCACTTTAACTTGAAGAACAAAAAATTGGCGAATTGTACTGTTTGGATGCTTTGCACATATGTTTCTTAGACTATATAGAAGCAATATGTACAAAGATTTCAACCGTCTACCTGTTCCATTCATTGTTCTACTTGTCGAAATTTACAAATAATTTCCTTTAAAGCATTAACAATGGGGCTCGTTGTTCACTTAAACTTGAAGAACAAAAAATTGGCGAATTGTACTGTTTGGATGCTTTGCATATATGTTTCTTAGACTATATAGAAGCAATATATAGAAAGACTTCACCCGTCTACCTGTACTATTCATTGTTCTACTTGTAGAAAGTTACAAATAATTTCCATTTCATGATTATCAATGGAGCTCGCTGTTCACTTAAACTTGAAGAACAAAAAATTGGCGAATTGTACTGTTTGGATGCTTTGCACATATGTTTCTTAGACTATATAGAAGCAATATATACAAAGATTTCAACCGTCTACCTGTTCCATTCATTGTTCTACTTGTCGAAAGTTAGAAATAATTTCCGTTAAAGGATTAACAATGAGGCTCGTAGTTCACTTAAACTTGAAGAACAAAAAATTGGCGAATTGTACTGTTTGGATGCTTTGCATATATGTTTCTTAGACTATATAGAAGCATTATATAGAAAGATTTCAACCGCCTACCTGTTCCATTCATTGTTCTACTTGTCGAAATTTACAAATAATTTCCTTTAAAGCATTAACAATGGGGCTCGTTGTTCACTTAAACTTGAAGAACAAAAAATTGGCGAATTGTACTGTTTGGATGCTTTGCATATATGTTTCTTAGATTATATAGAAGCAATATATACAAAGATTTCAACCGTCTACGTGTTCCAATCATTGTTCTACTTGTCGAAATTTACAAATAATTTCCTTTAAAGGATTATCAATGGGGCTCGTAGTTCACTTAAACTTGAAGAACAAAAAATTGGCAAATGGTACTGTTTGGATGCTATGCATAAATGTTTCTTAGACTATATAGAAGCACTATATACAATGATTTCAACCGTCTACCTGTTCCATTCATAGTTCTACTTGTAGAAAGATACAAATAATTTCCCTTTCATGATTATCAATGGGGCTCGTAGTTCACTTAAACTTGAAGAACAAAAAATTGGCGAATTGTACTGTTTGGATGCTTTGCATATATGTGTCTTAGACTATATAGAAGCAATATATACAAAGATTTCAACCGTCTACCTGTTCCATTCATTGTTCTACTTGTAGAAAGTTACAAATAATTTCCCTTTCATGATTATCAATGGGGCTCGTAGTTCACTTAAACTTGAAGAACAAAAAATTGGCGAATTGTACTGTTTGGATGCTTTGCATATATGTTTCTTAGACTATATAGAAGCAATATATACAAAGATTTCAACAGTCTACCTGTTCCATTCATTGTTCTACTTGTTGAAAGTTACAAATAATTTCCGATAAAGGATTAACCATTGGGGCTCATTGTTCACTTAAACTTGAAGAACAAAGAATTGGCGACTGGTACTGTTTGGATGCTTTGCGTACATGTTTCTTAGACTATATGGAAGCAATATATACAAAGATTTCAACCGTCTACGTGTGCCAATCATTGTTCTACTTGTCGAAATTTACAAATAATTTCCTTTAAATGATTAACAATGGGGCTCATTGTTCACTTAAACTTGAAGAACAAAAAATTGGCGAATTGTACTGTTCGGATACTATGCATATATGTTTCTTAGACTATATAGAAGCAATATATATAATGATTTCAACCGTCTACCAGTTCCATTCATTGTTCTACATGTCGAAATTTACAAATAATTTCCTTTAAAGGATTAACAATGGGGCTTATTGTTCACTTAAACTTGAAGAACAAAAAATTGGCGAATTGTACTGTTTGGATGCTTTGCATATATGTTTCGTAGATTATATAGAAGCCATATATATATAATGATTTCAACCGTCTACCTGATCCATTCATTGTTCTACTTGTCGAAAGTTACAAATAATTTCTTTAAAGGATTAACAATGGGGCTCGTTGTTCACTTAAACTTGAAGAACAAAAAATTGGCGAATGGTACTGTTTGGATGCTTTGCATATATGTTTCTTAGACTATATGGAAGCAATATATACAAATATTTCAACCGTCTACCTGTTCCATTCATTGTTCTACATGTCGAAAGTTACAAATAATTTCCGTTTCATGATTATCAATGGGGCTCGTTGTTCACTTAAACTTGAAGACCAAAAAATTGGCGAATGGTACTGTTTGGATGCTTTGCGCATATGTTTCTTAGACTATATAGAACAATATATACAAAGATTTCAACCGCCTACGTGTTCCAATCATTGTTCTACTTGTAGAAAGTTACAATTAAGTTCCGTTAAAGGATTAACAATGGGGCTCATTGTTCACTTAAACTTGAAGAACAAAAAATTGGCGAATGGTAATGTTTGGATGATTTGCATATATGTTTCTTAGACTATACGGAAGCAATATATACAAATATTTCAACCGTCTACCTGTTCCATTCATTGTTCTACTTGTCGAAAGTTACAAATAACTTCCTTTAAATGATTAACAATGGGGCTCGTTGTTCTCTTAAACTTGAAGACCAATAAATTGGCGTATTGTACTGTTTGGATACTATGCATATATGTTTCTTAGACTATATAGAAGCAATATATATAATGATTTCAACCGTCTACCTGTTCCATTCATTGTTCTACATGTCGAAATTTACAAATAATTTCCTTTAAAGGATTAACAATGGGGCTCATTGTTCACTTAAACTTGAAGAACAAAAAATTGGCGAATTGTACTGTTTGGATGCTTTGCATATATGTTTCTCAGACTATATAGAAGCAATATATATATAATGATTTCAACCGTCTGCCTGTTCCATTCATTGTTCTACTTGTCGAAAGTTACAAATAATTTCCGATAAAGGATTAACAATGGGGCTAATTAATCACTTAACCTTGAAGAACAAAAAATTGGCGAAAGGTACTATTTGGGTGCTTGGCATATATGTTTCTTAGACTATATGGAAGCAATATATACAAATATTTCAACCGTCTACGTGTGCCAATCATTGTTCTACTTGTCGAAATTTACAAATAATTTCCTTTAAAGGATTAACAATGGGGCTCGTTGTTCACTTAAACTTGAAGAACAATAAATTGGCGAATTGTACTGTTTGGATGCTATGCATATATGTTTCTTAGACTATATAGAAGCAATATATATATAATGATTTCCATCGTCTGCCTGTTCCATTCATTGTTCTACATGTCGAAAGTTACAAATAATTTCCGTTTCATGATTATCAATGGGGCTAGTTGTTCACTTAAACTTGAAGAACAAAAAATTGGCGAATGGTACTGTTTGGATGCTTTGCATATATGTTTCTAAGGCTATATAGAAGCAATATATACAAAGATTTCAACCGTCTACGTGTTCCAATCATTGTTCTACTTGTAGAAAGTTAGAAATAATTTCCTTTAAAGGATTAACAATGGGGCTCGTTGTTCACTTAACCTTGAAGAACAAAAAATTGGCGAATGGTACTGTTTGGATGCTTTGCATATATGTTTCTTAGACTATACGGAAGCAATATATACAAATATTTCAACCGTCTACCAGTTCCATTCATTGTTCTACATGTCGAAAGTTACAAATAAATTCCGTTTCATGATTATCAATGGGGCTCGTTGTTCACTTAAACTTGAACACCAAAAAATTGGCGAATGGTACTGTTTGGATGCTTTGCACATATGTTTCTTAGACTATATAGAACAATATATACAAAGATTTCAACCGTCTTACTTGTTCCAATCATTGTTCTACTTGTAGAAAGTTACAATTAATTTCCGTTAAAGGATTAACAATGGGGCTCATTGTTCACTTAAACTTGAAGAACAAAAAATTGGCGAATGGTAAGGTTTGGATGATTTGCATATATGTTTCTTAGACTATACGGAAGCAATATATAATAATATTTCAACCGTCTACGTGTGCCAATCATTGTTCTACTTGTCGAAATTTACAAATAATTTCCTTTAAAGGATTAACAATGGGGCTCGTTGTTCACTTAAACTTGAAGAACAATAAATTGGCGAATTGTACTGTTTGGATGCTATGCATATATGTTTCTTAGACTATATAGAAGCAATATATATATAATGATTTCAACCGTCTACCTGTTCCATTCATTGTTCTACATGTCGAAAGTTACAAATAATTTCCGTTTCATGATTATCAATGGGGCTCGTTGTTCACTTAAACTTGAAGAACAAAAAATTGGCGAATGGTACTGTTTGGATGCTTTGCATATATGTTTCTAAGGCTATATAGAAGCAATATATACAAAGATTTCAACCGTCTACGTGTTCCATTCATTGTTCTACATGTCGAAATTTACAAATAATTTCCGTTAAAGGATTAACAATGGGGCTCGTAGTTCACTTAAACTTGAAGAACAAAAAATTGGCGAATTGTACTGTTTGGATGCTTTGCACATATGTTTCTTAGACTATATGGAAGCAATATATACAAATATTTCAACCGTCTACGTGTGCCAATCATTATTCTACTTGTCGAAATTTACAAATAATTTCCTTTAAAGGATTAACAATGGGGCTCATTGTTCACTTAAACTTGAAGAACAAAAAATTGGCGAATGGTAATGTTTGGATGATTTGCATATATGTTTCTTAGACTATACGGAAGCAATATATACAAATATTTCAACCGTCTACCTGTTCCATTCATTGTTCTACTTGTCGAAAGTTACAAATAATTTCCTTTAAATGATTAACAATGGGGCTCGTTGTTCACTTAAACTTGAAGACCAATAAATTGGCGAATTGTACTGTTTGGATGCTATGCATATATGTTTCTTAGACTATAGAGAAGCAATATATAATAATATTTCAACCGTCTACCTGTTCCATTCATTGTTCTACTTGTCGAAATTTACAAAGAATTTCCTTTAAAGGATTAACAATGGGGCTCATTGTTCACTTAAACTTGAAGAACAAAAAATTGGCGAATGGTACTGTTTGGATGCTTTGCATATATGTTTCTTAGACTATATGGATGCAATATATAATAATATTTCAACCGTCTACTTGTTCCAATCATTGTTATACTTGTCGAAATTTACAAATAATTTCCTTTAAAGGATTAACAATGGGGCTCGTTGTTCACTTAAACTTGAAGAACAAGAAATTGGCGAATGGTACTGTTTGGATGCTTTGCATATATGTTTCTTAGACTATATAGAAGCAATATATACAAAGATTTCAACCGTCTACGTGTTCCAATCATTGTTCTACTTGTAGAAAGTTACAAATAATTTCCGATAAATGATTAACAACGGGGCTAATTAATCACTTAACCTTGAAGAACAAAAAATTGGCGAATGGTACTATTTGGGTGCTTGGCATATATGTTTCTTAGACTATATGGAAGCAATATATACAAATATTTCAACCGTCTACGTGTGCCAATCATTGTTCTACTTGTCGAAATTTACAAATAATTTCCTTTAAAGGATTAACAATGGGGCTCGTTGTTAACTTAAACTTGAAGAACAAAAAATTGGCGAATGGTACTGTTTGGATGCTTTGCATATTTGTTTCTCAGACTATATAGAAGCAATATATACAAAGATTTCAACCGTCTACATGTTCCATTCATTGTTCTACTTGTCGAAAGTTACAAATAATTTCCGATAAATGATTAACAACGGGGCTAATTAATCACATAACCTTGAAGAACAAAAAATTGGCGAATGGTACTATTTGGGTGCTTGGCATATATGTTTCTTAGACTATATGGAAGCAATATATACAAATATTTCAACCGTCTACGTGTGCCAATCATTATTCTACTTCTCGAAATTTACAAATAATTTCCTTTAAAGGATTAACAATGGGGCTCGTTGTTCACTTAAACTTGAAGAACAATAAATTGGCGAATTGTACTGTTTGGATGCTATGCATATATGTTTCTTAGACTATAAAGAAGCAATATATATATAATGATTTCAACCTTCTACCTGTTCCATTCATTGTTCTACATGTCGAAAGTTACAAATAATTTCCGTTTCATGATTATCAATGGGGCTCGTTGTTCACTTAAACTTGAAGAACAAAAAATTGGCGAATGGTACTGTTTGGATGCTTTGGATATATGTTTCTTAGACTATATAGAAGCATTATATACAAAGATTTCAACCGTCTACGTGTTCCAATCATTGTTCTACTTGTAGAAAGTTACAAATAATTTCCGATAAAGGATTAACAACGGGGCTAATTAATCACTTAACCTTGAAGAACAAAAAATTGGCGAATGGTACTATTTGGGTGCTTGGCATATATGTTTCTTAGACTATATGGAAGCAATATATACAAATATTTCAACCGTCTACCTGTTCCACTCATTGTTCTACTTATAGAAAGTTACAATTAATTTCCGTTAAAGGATTAACAATGGGGCTCGTAGTTCACTTAAACTCGAAGAACAAAAAATTGGCGAATTGTACTGTTTGGATGCTTTGCATATATGTTTCCTAGACTATATAGAAGCAATATATACAAAGATTTCAACCGTCTACCGGTTCCATTCATTGTTCTACTTGTCGAAATTTACAAATAATTTCCTTTAAAGGATTAACAATGGGGCTCGTAGTTCACTTAAACTTGAAGAAAAAAAATTGGCGAATTGTACTGTTTGGATGCTTTGCATATGTGTTTCTTAGACTATATAGAAGCAATATATTGAAAGACTTCACCTGTCTACCTGTACTATTCATTGTTCTACTTGTAGAATGTTACAAATAATTTCCATTTCATGATTATCAATGGAGCTCGTTGTTCACTTAAACTTGAAGAACAATAAATTGGCGAATGGTACTGTTTGGATGCTTTGCGTACATGTTTCTTAGACTATATAGAAGCAATATATACATTGATTTCAACCGTCTACCTGTTCCATTCATTGTTCTACTTGTCGAAATTTACAAATAATTTCCTTTAAAGGATTAACAATGGGGCTCGTTGTACACTTAAACTTGAAGAACAATAAATTGACGAATTGTACTGTTTGGATGCTTTGCATGTACGTTTCTTAGACTATATAGAAGCAATATATACAATGATTTCAACAGTCTACCTGTTCCATTCATTGTTCTACTTGTCGAAAGTTAGAAATAATTTCCGTTAAAGGATTAACAATGGGGCTCGTAGTTCACTTAAACTTGAAGAACAAAAAATTGGCGAATTGTACTGTTTGGATGCTTTGCACATATGTTTCTTAGACTATATAGAAGCAATATATACAAAGATTTCAACCGTCTACCTGTTCCACTCATTGTTCTACTTATAGAAAGTTACAATTAATTTCCGTTAAAGGATTAACAATGGGGCTCGTAGTTCACTTAAACTCGAAGAACAAAAAATTGGCGAATTGTACTGTTTGGATGCTTTGCATATATGTTTCCTAGACTATATAGAAGCAATATATACAAAGATTTCAACCGTCTACCGGTTCCATTCATTGTTCTACTTGTCGAAATTTACAAATAATTTCCTTTAAAGGATTAACAATGGGGCTCGTAGTTCACTTAAACTTGAAGAAAAAAAATTGGCGAATTGTACTGTTTGGATGCTTTGCATATGTGTTTCTTAGACTATATAGAAGCAATATATTGAAAGACTTCACCTGTCTACCTGTACTATTCATTGTTCTACTTGTAGAATGTTACAAATAATTTCCATTTCATGATTATCAATGGAGCTCGCTGTTCACTTTAACTTGAAGAACAAAAAATTGGCGAATTTTACTGTTTGGATGCTTTGCACATATGTTTCTTAGACTATATAGAAGCAATATGTACAAAGATTTCAACCGTCTACCTGTTCCATTCATTGTTCTACTTGTCGAAATTTACAAATAATTTCCTGTAAAGCATTAAAAATGGGGCTCGTTGTTCACTTAAACTTGAAGAACAAAAAATTGGCGAATTGTACTGTTTGGATGCTTTGCATATATGTTTCTTAGACTATATAGAAGCAATATATAGAAAGACTTCACCCGTCTACCTGTACTATTCATTGTTCTACTTGTAGAAAGTTACAAATAATTTCCATTTCATGATTATCAATGGAGCTCGCTGTTCACTTAAACTTGAAGAACAAAAAATTGGCGAATGGTACTATTTGGGTGCTTGGCATATATGTTTCTTAGACTATATGGAAGCAATATATACAAATATTTCAACCGTCTACGTGTGCCAATCATTGTTCTACTTGTCGAAATTTACAAATAATTTCCTTTAAAGGATTAACAATGGGGCTCGTAGTTCACTTAAACTTGAAGAACAAAAAATTGGCGAATGGTACTGTTTGGATGCTTTGCATATATGTTTCTTAGATTATATAGAAGCAATATATATAAAGATTTCAACCGTCTACCTGTTCCATTCATTGTTCTACTTGTCGAAAGTTACAAATAATTTCCGATCAAGGATTAACAATGGGTCGCATTGTTCACTTAAACTTGACGAACAAAAAATTGGCGAATGGTACTGTTTGGATGCTTTGCGTACATGTTTCTTAGACTATATAGAAGCAATATATACAAAGATTTCAACCGTCTACCGGTTCCATTCATTGTTCTACTTGTCGAAATTTACAAATAATTTCCTTTAAAGGATTAACAATGGGGCTCGTAGTTCACTTAAACTTGAAGAAAAAAAATTGGCGAATTGTACTGTTTGGATGCTTTGCATATGTGTTTCTTAGACTATATAGAAGCAATATATTGAAAGACTTCACCCGTCTACCTGTACTATTCATTGTTCTACTTGTAGAATGTTACAAATAATTTCCATTTCATGATTATCAATGGAGCTCGCTGTTCACTTTAACTTGAAGAACAAAAAATTGGCGAATTGTACTGTTTGGATGCTTTGCACATATGTTTCTTAGACTATATAGAAGCAATATGTACAAAGATTTCAACCGTCTACCTGTTCCATTCATTGTTCTACTTGTCGAAATTTACAAATAATTTCCTTTAAACCATTAAAAATGGGGCTCGTTGTTCACTTAAACTTGAAGAACAAAAAATTGGCGAATTGTACTGTTTGGATGCTTTGCATATATGTTTCTTAGACTATATAGAAGCAATATATAGAAAGACTTCACCCGTCTACCTGTACTATTCATTGTTCTACTTGTAGAAAGTTACAAATAATTTCCATTTCATGATTATCAATGGAGCTCGCTGTTCACTTAAACTTGAAGAACAAAAAATTGGCGAATTGTACTGTTTGGATGCTTTGCACATATGTTTCTTAGACTATATAGAAGCAATATATACAAAGATTTCAACCGTCTACCTGTTCCATTCATTGTTCTACTTGTCGAAAGTTAGAAATAATTTCCGTTAAAGGATTAACAATGAGGCTCGTAGTTCACTTAAACTTGAAGAACAAAAAATTGGCGAATTGTACTGTTTGGATGCTTTGCATATATGTTTCTTAGACTATATAGAAGCAATATATACAAAGATTTCAACAGACTACCTTTTCTATTCATTGTTCTACTTGTAGAAACTTATAAATAATTTCCCTTTCATGATTATCAATGGGGCTCGTAGTTCACTTAAACTTGAAGAACAAAAAATTGGCGAATTGTACTGTTTGGATGCTTTGCATATATGTTTCTTAGACTATATAGAAGCATTATATAGAAAGATTTCAACCGCCTACCTGTTCCATTCATTGTTCTACTTGTCGAAATTTACAAATAATTTCCATTAAAGCATTAACAATGGGGCTCGTTGTTCACTTAAACTTGAAGAACAAAAAATTGGCGAATTGTACTGTTTGGATGCTTTGCATATATGTTTCTTAGATTATATAGAAGCAATATAAACAAAGATTTCAACCGTCTACGTGTTCCAATCATTGTTCTACTTGTCGAAATTTACAAATAATTTCCTTTAAAGGATTATCAATGGGGCTCGTAGTTCACTTAAACTTGAAGAACAAAAAATTGGCGAAAGGTACTGTTTGGATGCTATGCATAAATGTTTCTTAGACTATATAGAAGCACTATATACAATGATTTCAACCGTCTACCTGTTCCATTCATAGTTCTACTTGTAGAAAGATACAAATAAATTCCCTTTCATGATTATCAATGGGGCTCGTAGTTCACTTAAACTTGAAGAACAAAAAATTGGCGAATTGTACTGTTTGGATGCTTTGCATATATGTGTCTTAGACTATATAGAAGCAATATATACAAAGATTTCAACCGTCTACCTGTTCCATTCATTGTTCTACTTGTAGAAAGTTACAAATAATTTCCCTTTCATGATTATCAATGGGGCTCGTAGTTCACTTAAACTTGAAGAACAATAAATTCTCGAATTGTACTCTTTGGATGCTTTGCATATATGTTTCATAGACTATATGGAAGCAATATATACAAAGATTTCAACAGACTACCCGTTCTATTCATTGTTCTACTTGTAGAAACTTATAAATAAATTCCCTTTCATGATTATCAATGGGGCTCGTTGTTCACTTAAACTTGAAGAACAAAAAATTGGCGAATTGTACTGTTTGGATGCTTTGCATATATGTTTCTTAGACTATATAGAAGCAATATATACAAAGATTTCAACCGTCTACGTGTTCCAATCATTGTTCTACTTGTCGAAATTTACAAATAATTTCCTTTAAAGGATTAACAATGGGGCTCGTTGTTCACTTAAACTTGAAGAACAATAAATTGGCGAATTGTACTGTTTGGATGCTTTGCATATATGTTTCTTAGACTATATAGAAGCAATATATACAAAGATTTCAACCGTCTACGTGTTCCAATCATTGTTCTACTTGTCGAAATTTACAAATAATTTCCTTTAAAGGATTAACAATGGGGCTCGTTGTTCACTTAAACTTGAAGAACAATAAATTGGCGAATTGTACTGTTTGGATGCTTTGCATATATGTTTCTTAGACTATATAGAAGCAATATATACAAAGATTTCAACCGTCTACCTGTTCCAATCATTGTTCTACTTGTCGAAATTTACAAATAATTTCCTTTAAAGGATTAACAATGGGGCTCGTTGTTCACTTAAACTTGAAGAACAATAAATTGGCGAATTGTACTGTTTGGATGCTTTGCATATATGTTTCTTAGACTATATAGAAGCAATATATACATTGATTTCAACCGTCTACCTGTTCCATTCATTGTTCTACTTGTCGAAATTTACAAATAATTTCCTTTAAAGGATTAACAATGGGGCTCGTTGTTCACTTAAACTTGAAGAACAATAAATTGGCGAATTGTACTGTTTGGATGCTTTGCATATATGTTTCTTAGATTATATAGAAGCAATATATACAAAGATTTCAACCGTCTACGTGTTCCAATCATTGTTCTACTTGTCGAAATTTACAAATAATTTCCTTTAAAGGATTATCAATGGGGCTCGTAGTTTACTTAAACTTGAAGAACAAAAAATTGGCGAATGGTACTGTTTGGATGCTATGCATAACTGTTTCTTAGACTATATAGAAGCACTATATACAATGATTTCAACCGTCTACCTGTTCCATTCATAGTTCTACTTGTAGAAAGATACAAATAATTTCCCTTTCATGATTATCAATGGGGCTCGTAGTTTACTTAAACTTGAAGAACAAAAAATTGGCGAATTGTACTGTTTGGATGCTTTGCATATATGTGTCTTAGACTATATAGAAGCAATATATACAAAGATTTCAACCGTCTACCTGTTCCATTCATTGTTCTACTTGTAGAAAGTTACAAATAATTTCCCTTTTATGATTATCAATGGGGCTCATAGTTCACTTAAACTTGAAGAACAAAAAATTGGCGAATGGTACTGTTTGGATGCTTTGCATATATGTTTCTTAGACTATATAGAAGCAATATATACAAAGATCTCAACCGTCTACCTGTTCCATTCATTGTTCTACCTGTCGAAAGTTACAAATAATTTCCTTTAAAGGATTAACAATGGGGCTCGTAGTTCACTTAAACTTGAAGAACAAAAAATTGGCGAATGGTACTGTTTGGATGCTATGCATAAATGTTTCTTAGACTATATAGAAGCACTATATACAATGATTTCAACCGTCTACCTGTTCCATTCATAGTTCTACTTGTAGAAAGATACAAATAATTTCCCTTTCATGATTATCAATGGGGCTCGTAGTTCACTTAAACTTGAAGAACAAAAAATTGGCGAATTGTACTGTTTGGATGCTTTGCATATATGTTTCTTAGACTATATAGAAGCAATATATACAAAGATTTCAACCGTCTACGTGTTCCAATCATTGTTCTACTTGTCGAAATTTACAAATAATTTCCTTTAAAGGATTAACAATGGGGCTCGTTGTTCACTTAAACTTGAAGAACAATAAATTGGCGAATTGTACTGTTTGGATGCTTTGCATATATGTTTCTTAGACTATATAGAAGCAATATATACAATGATTTCAACCGTCTACCTTTTCCATTCAATGTTCTACTTGTCGAAAGTTACAAATAATTTCCGGTAAAGGATTAACAATGGGGCTCGTAGTTCACTCAAAAATTGAAGAACAAAAAATTGGCGAATGGTACTGTTTGGATGCTTTGCATATATGTTTCTTAGACTATATAGAAGCAATATATACAATGATTTCAACTGTCTACCTGTTCCATTCATTGTTCTACTTGCCGAAATTTACAAATAATTTCCGTTAAAGGATTACCAATGGGGATCGTAGTTCACTTAAACTTGAAGAACAATATACTGGCGAATTGTAATGTTTGGATGCTTTGCATATATGTTTCTTAGACTATATAGAAGCAACATATACAAAGATCTCAACCGTCTACCTGTTCCATTCATTGTTCTACCTGTCGAAAGTTACAAATAATTTCCTTTAAAGGATTAACAATGGGGCTCGTAGTTCACTTAAACTTGAAGAACAAAAAATTGGCGAATGGTACTGTTTGGATGCTTTGCATATATGTTTCTTAGACTATATAGAAGCAATATATACAATGATTTCAACCGTCTACATGTTCCATTCATTGTTCTACTTGCCGAAATTTACAAATAATTTCCGTTAAAGGATTAGCAATGGGGATCGTAGTTCACTTAAACTTGAAGAACAATATACTGGCGAATTGTACTGTTTGGATGCTTTGCATATATGTTTCTTAGACTATATAGAAGCAATATATACAATGATTTCAACCGTCTACCTTTTCCATTCAATGTTCTACTTGTCGAAAGTTACAAATAATTTCCGGTAAAGGATTAACAATTGGGCTCGTAGTTCACTCAAAAATTGAAGAACAAAAAATTGGCGAATGGTACTGTTTGGATGCTTTGCATATATGTTTCTTAGACTACATAGAAGCAATATATACAATGATTTCAACCGTCTACCTGTTCCATTCATTGTTCTACTATTAGAAAGTTAGAAATAATTTCCGTTTCATGATTATCAATGGGGCTCGTTGTTCACTTAAACTTGAAGAACAAAAAATTGGCGAATGGTACTGTTGGAACGCTATGCATATATGTTTCTTAGACTATATAGAAGCAATATATACAAAGATTTCAACCGTCTACCTGTTCCATTCACTGTTCTACTTGCCGAAATTTACAAATAATTTCCGTTAAAGGATTAGCAATGGGGATCGTAGTTCACTTAAACTTGAAGAACAATATACTGGCGAATTGTACTGTTTGGATGCTTTGCATATATGTTTCTTAGACTATATAGAAGCAATATATACAAATATTTCAACCGTCTACCTGTTCCATTCATTGTTCTACTTGTCGAAAGTTACAAATAATTTCCTTTAAATTATTAACAATAGGGCTCGTTGTTCACTTAAACTTGAAGACCAATAAATTGGCGAATTGTACTGTTTGGATGCTATGCATATATGTTTCTTAGACTATAGAGAAGCAATATATAATAATATTTCAACCGTCTACGTGTTCAAATCATTGTTCTACTTGTCGAAATTTACAAATAATTTCCTTTAAAGGATTAACAATGGGGCTCGTAGTTCACTTAAATTTGAAGAACAAAAAAAATTGACGAATTGTACTGTTTGGATGCTTTGCATATATGTTTCTTAGACTATATGTAAGCAATATATACAAAGATTTCAACCGTCTACGTGTTCCAATCATTGTTCTACTTGTCGAAATTTACAAATAATTTCCGCTAAAGGATTATCAATGGGGCTCGTTGTTCACTTAAACCTGAAGATCAAAAAAATTGGCGAATGTTACTGTTTAGATGCTTTGCATATAGGTTTCTTAGACTATATAGAAGCAACATATACAAAGATTTCAACCGTCTACCTGTTCTATTCATTGTTCTACTTGTAGAAAGTTACAAATAATTTCCGTTTCATGATTATCAATGGGGCTCGTTGTTCACTTAATCTTGAAGAACAAAAAATTGGCGAATGGTACTGTTTAGATGCTTTGCATATAGGTTTCTTAGACTATATAGAAGCAATGTATATAAAGATTTCAACCGTCTACCTGTTCCATTCGCTGTTCTACATGTCGAAATTTACAAATAATTTCCTTTAAAGGATTGACAATGGGGCTCGTAGTTCACTTAAACTTGAAGAACAAAAATTGGCGAATTGTACTGTTTGGATGCTATGCATATATGTTTCTTAGACTATATAGAAGCAATATATACATTGATTTCAACCGTATACGTGTTCCAATCATTGTTTTACTTGTCGAAATTTAGAACTAATTTCCTTTAATGGATTAACAATGGGGCTCGTTGTTCACGTAAACTTGAAGAACAATAAAATGGCGAATTGTACTGTTTGGATGCTTTGCATATATGTTTCTTAGACTATATGGCAGCAATATATACAAAGATTTCAACCGTCTACCTGTTCCATTCATTGTTCTACTATTAGAAAGTTAGAAATAATTTCCCTTTCATGATTATCAATGGGGCTCGTTGTTCACTTAAACTTGAAGAACAAAAAATTGGCGAATGGTACTGTTTGGATGCTTTGCATATATGTTTCTTAGACTATATGGAAGCAATATATACAAAGATTTCAACCGTATACGTGTTCCAATCATTGTTTTACTTGTCGAAATTTAGAACTAATTTCCTTTAATGGATTAACAATGGGGCTCGTTGTTCACGTAAACTTGAAGAACAATAAAATGGCGAATTGTACTGTTTGGATACTTTGCATATATGTTTCTTAGACTATATGGCAGCAATATATACAAAGATTTCAACCGTCTACCTGTTCCATTCATTGTTCTACCTGTCGAAAGTTACAAATAATTTCCTTTAAAGGATTAACAATGGGGCTCGTAGTTCACTTAAACTTGAAGAACAAAAAATTGGCGAATGGTACTGTTTGGATGCTATGCATAAATGTTTCTTAGACTATATAGAAGCACTATATACAATGATTTCAACCGTCTACCTGTTCCATTCATAGTTCTACTTGTAGAAAGATACAAATAATTTCCCTTTCATGATTATCAATGGGGCTCGTAGTTCACTTAAACTTGAAGAACAAAAAATTGGCGAATTGTACTGTTTGGATGCTTTGCATATATGTGTCTTAGACTATATAGAAGCAATATATACAAAGATTTCAACCGTCTACCTGTACCATTCATTGTTCTACTTGTAGAAAGTTACAAATAATTTCCCTTTCATGATTATCAATGGGGCTCGTAGTTCACTTAAACTTGAAGAACAATAAATTCTCGAATTGTACTCTTTGGATGCTTTGCATATATGTTTCATAGACTATATGGAAGCAATATATACAAAGATTTCAACAGACTACCCATTCTATTCATTGTTCTACTTGTAGAAACTTATAAATAAATTCCCTTTCATGATTATCAATGGGGCTCGTTGTTCACTTAAACTTGAAGAACAAAAAATTGGCGAATTGTACTGTTTGGATGCATTGCATATATGTTTCTTAGACTATATAGAAGCAATATATACAAAGATTTCAACCGTCTACGTGTTCCAATCATTGTTCTACTTGTCGAAATTTACAAATAATTTCCTTTAAAGGATTAACAATGGGGCTCGTTGTTCACTTAAACTTGAAGAACAATAAATTGGCGAATTGTACTGTTTGGATGCTTTGCATATATGTTTCTTAGACTATATAGAAGCAATATATACAATGATTTCAACCGTCTACCTTTTCCATTCAATGTTCTACTTGTCGAAAGTTACAAATAATTTCCGGTAAAGGATTAACAATGGGGCTCGTAGTTCACTCAAAAATTGAAGAACAAAAAATTGGCGAATGGTACTGTTTGGATGCTTTGCATATATGTTTCTTAGACTATATAGAAGCAATATATACAATGATTTCAACTGTCTACCTGTTCCATTCATTGTTCTACTTGCCGAAATTTACAAATAATTTCCGTTAAAGGATTAGCAATGGGGATCGTAGTTCACTTAAACTTGAAGAACAATATACTGGCGAATTGTAATGTTTGGATGCTTTGCATATATGTTTCTTAGACTATATAGAAGCAATATATACAATGATTTCAACCGTCTACCTTTTCCATTCACTGTTCTACTTGTCGAAAGTTACAAATAATTTCCGGTAAAGGATTAACAATGGGGCTGGTAGTTCACTCAAAAATTGAAGAACAAAAAATTGGCGAATGGTACTGTTTGGATGCTTTGCATATATGTTTCTTAGACTATATAGAAGCACTATATACAATGATTTCAACCGTCTACCTGTTCCATTCATAGTTCTACTTGTAGAAAGTTACAAATAATTTCCCATTCATGATTATCAATGGGGCTCGTAGTTCACTTAAACTTGAAGAACAAAAAATTGGCGAATTGTACTGTTTGGATGCTTAGCATATATGTGTCTTAGACTATATAGAAGCAATATATACAAAGATTTCAGCCGTCTACCTGTTCCATTCATTGTTCTACTTGTAGAAAGTTACAAATAATTTCCCTTTCATGATTATCAATGGGGCTCGTAGTTCACTTAAACTTGAAGAACAAAAAATTGGCGAATGGTACTGTTTGGATGCTTTGCATATATGTTTCTTAGACTATATAGAAGCAACATATACAAAGATCTCAACCGTCTACCTGTTCCATTCATTGTTCTACCTGTCGAAAGTTACAAATAATTTCCTTTAAAGGATTAACAATGGGGCTCGTAGTTCACTTAAACTTGAAGAACAAAAAATTGGCGAATTGTACTGTTTGGATGCTTTGCATATATGTTTCTTAGACTATATAGAAGCAATATATAGAAAGATTTCAACCGTCTACCTGTTCCATTCATTGTTCTACTTGTCGAAATATACAAATAATTTCCGTTTCATGATTATCAATGGGGCTCGTTGTTCACTTAAACTTGAAGAACAAAAAATTGGCGAATGGTACTGTTTGGATGCTTTGCATATATGTTTCTTAGACTATATAGAAGCAATATATACAATGATTTCAACCGTCTACATGTTCCATTCATTGTTCTACTTGCCGAAATTTACAAATAATTTCCGTTAAAGGATTAGCAATGGGGATCGTAGTTCACTTAAACTTGAAGAACAATATACTGGCGAATTGTACTGTTTGGATGCTTTGCATATATGTTTCTTAGACTATATAGAAGCAATATATACAATGATTTCAACCGTCTACCTTTTCCATTCAATGTTCTACTTGTCGAAAGTTACAAATAATTTCCGGTAAAGGATTAACAATTGGGCTCGTAGTTCACTCAAAAATTGAAGAACAAAAAATTGGCGAATGGTACTGTTTGGATGCTTTGCATATATGTTTCTTAGACTACATAGAAGCAATATATACAATGATTTCAACCGTCTACCTGTTCCATTCATTGTTCTACTATTAGAAAGTTAGAAATAATTTCCGTTTCATGATTATCAATGGGGCTCGTTGTTCACTTAAACTTGAAGAACAAAAAATTGGCGAATGGTACTGTTGGAACGCTATGCATATATGTTTCTTAGACTATATAGAAGCAATATATACAAAGATTTCAACCGTCTACCTGTTCCATTCACTGTTCTACTTGCCGAAATTTACAAATAATTTCCGTTAAAGGATTAGCAATGGGGATCGTAGTTCACTTAAACTTGAAGAACAATATACTGGCGAATTGTACTGTTTGGATGCTTTGCATATATGTTTCTTAGACTATATAGAAGCAATATATACAAATATTTCAACCGTCTACCTGTTCCATTCATTGTTCTACTTGTCGAAAGTTACAAATAATTTCCTTTAAATTATTAACAATAGGGCTCGTTGTTCACTTAAACTTGAAGACCAATAAATTGGCGAATTGTACTGTTTGGATGCTATGCATATATGTTTCTTAGACTATAGAGAAGCAATATATAATAATATTTCAACCGTCTACGTGTTCAAATCATTGTTCTACTTGTCGAAATTTACAAATAATTTCCTTTAAAGGATTAACAATGGGGCTCGTAGTTCACTTAAATTTGAAGAACAAAAAAAATTGACGAATTGTACTGTTTGGATGCTTTGCATATATGTTTCTTAGACTATATGTAAGCAATATATACAAAGATTTCAACCGTCTACGTGTTCCAATCATTGTTCTACTTGTCGAAATTTACAAATAATTTCCGCTAAAGGATTATCAATGGGGCTCGTTGTTCACTTAAACCTGAAGATCAAAAAAATTGGCGAATGTTACTGTTTAGATGCTTTGCATATAGGTTTCTTAGACTATATAGAAGCAACATATACAAAGATTTCAACCGTCTACCTGTTCTATTCATTGTTCTACTTGTAGAAAGTTACAAATAATTTCCGTTTCATGATTATCAATGGGGCTCGTTGTTCACTTAATCTTGAAGAACAAAAAATTGGCGAATGGTACTGTTTAGATGCTTTGCATATAGGTTTCTTAGACTATATAGAAGCAATGTATATAAAGATTTCAACCGTCTACCTGTTCCATTCGCTGTTCTACATGTCGAAATTTACAAATAATTTCCTTTAAAGGATTGACAATGGGGCTCGTAGTTCACTTAAACTTGAAGAACAAAAATTGGCGAATTGTACTGTTTGGATGCTATGCATATATGTTTCTTAGACTATATAGAAGCAATATATACATTGATTTCAACCGTATACGTGTTCCAATCATTGTTTTACTTGTCGAAATTTAGAACTAATTTCCTTTAATGGATTAACAATGGGGCTCGTTGTTCACGTAAACTTGAAGAACAATAAAATGGCGAATTGTACTGTTTGGATGCTTTGCATATATGTTTCTTAGACTATATGGCAGCAATATATACAAAGATTTCAACCGTCTACCTGTTCCATTCATTGTTCTACTATTAGAAAGTTAGAAATAATTTCCCTTTCATGATTATCAATGGGGCTCGTTGTTCACTTAAACTTGAAGAACAAAAAATTGGCGAATGGTACTGTTTGGATGCTTTGCATATATGTTTCTTAGACTATATGGAAGCAATATATACAAAGATTTCAACCGTATACGTGTTCCAATCATTGTTTTACTTGTCGAAATTTAGAACTAATTTCCTTTAATGGATTAACAATGGGGCTCGTTGTTCACGTAAACTTGAAGAACAATAAAATGGCGAATTGTACTGTTTGGATACTTTGCATATATGTTTCTTAGACTATATGGCAGCAATATATACAAAGATTTCAACCGTCTACCTGTTCCATTCATTGTTCTACCTGTCGAAAGTTACAAATAATTTCCTTTAAAGGATTAACAATGGGGCTCGTAGTTCACTTAAACTTGAAGAACAAAAAATTGGCGAATGGTACTGTTTGGATGCTATGCATAAATGTTTCTTAGACTATATAGAAGCACTATATACAATGATTTCAACCGTCTACCTGTTCCATTCATAGTTCTACTTGTAGAAAGATACAAATAATTTCCCTTTCATGATTATCAATGGGGCTCGTAGTTCACTTAAACTTGAAGAACAAAAAATTGGCGAATTGTACTGTTTGGATGCTTTGCATATATGTGTCTTAGACTATATAGAAGCAATATATACAAAGATTTCAACCGTCTACCTGTACCATTCATTGTTCTACTTGTAGAAAGTTACAAATAATTTCCCTTTCATGATTATCAATGGGGCTCGTAGTTCACTTAAACTTGAAGAACAATAAATTCTCGAATTGTACTCTTTGGATGCTTTGCATATATGTTTCATAGACTATATGGAAGCAATATATACAAAGATTTCAACAGACTACCCATTCTATTCATTGTTCTACTTGTAGAAACTTATAAATAAATTCCCTTTCATGATTATCAATGGGGCTCGTTGTTCACTTAAACTTGAAGAACAAAAAATTGGCGAATTGTACTGTTTGGATGCATTGCATATATGTTTCTTAGACTATATAGAAGCAATATATACAAAGATTTCAACCGTCTACGTGTTCCAATCATTGTTCTACTTGTCGAAATTTACAAATAATTTCCTTTAAAGGATTAACAATGGGGCTCGTTGTTCACTTAAACTTGAAGAACAATAAATTGGCGAATTGTACTGTTTGGATGCTTTGCATATATGTTTCTTAGACTATATAGAAGCAATATATACAATGATTTCAACCGTCTACCTTTTCCATTCAATGTTCTACTTGTCGAAAGTTACAAATAATTTCCGGTAAAGGATTAACAATGGGGCTCGTAGTTCACTCAAAAATTGAAGAACAAAAAATTGGCGAATGGTACTGTTTGGATGCTTTGCATATATGTTTCTTAGACTATATAGAAGCAATATATACAATGATTTCAACTGTCTACCTGTTCCATTCATTGTTCTACTTGCCGAAATTTACAAATAATTTCCGTTAAAGGATTAGCAATGGGGATCGTAGTTCACTTAAACTTGAAGAACAATATACTGGCGAATTGTAATGTTTGGATGCTTTGCATATATGTTTCTTAGACTATATAGAAGCAATATATACAATGATTTCAACCGTCTACCTTTTCCATTCACTGTTCTACTTGTCGAAAGTTACAAATAATTTCCGGTAAAGGATTAACAATGGGGCTGGTAGTTCACTCAAAAATTGAAGAACAAAAAATTGGCGAATGGTACTGTTTGGATGCTTTGCATATATGTTTCTTAGACTATATAGAAGCACTATATACAATGATTTCAACCGTCTACCTGTTCCATTCATAGTTCTACTTGTAGAAAGTTACAAATAATTTCCCATTCATGATTATCAATGGGGCTCGTAGTTCACTTAAACTTGAAGAACAAAAAATTGGCGAATTGTACTGTTTGGATGCTTAGCATATATGTGTCTTAGACTATATAGAAGCAATATATACAAAGATTTCAGCCGTCTACCTGTTCCATTCATTGTTCTACTTGTAGAAAGTTACAAATAATTTCCCTTTCATGATTATCAATGGGGCTCGTAGTTCACTTAAACTTGAAGAACAAAAAATTGGCGAATGGTACTGTTTGGATGCTTTGCATATATGTTTCTTAGACTATATAGAAGCAACATATACAAAGATCTCAACCGTCTACCTGTTCCATTCATTGTTCTACCTGTCGAAAGTTACAAATAATTTCCTTTAAAGGATTAACAATGGGGCTCGTAGTTCACTTAAACTTGAAGAACAAAAAATTGGCGAATTGTACTGTTTGGATGCTTTGCATATATGTTTCTTAGACTATATAGAAGCAATATATAGAAAGATTTCAACCGTCTACCTGTTCCATTCATTGTTCTACTTGTCGAAATATACAAATAATTTCCGTTTCATGATTATCAATGGGGCTCGTTGTTCACTTAAACTTGAAGAACAAAAAATTGGCGAATGGTACTGTTTGGATGCTTTGCATATATGTTTCTTAGACTATATAGAAGCAATATATACAATGATTTCAACCGTCTACATGTTCCATTCATTGTTCTACTTGCCGAAATTTACAAATAATTTCCGTTAAAGGATTAGCAATGGGGATCGTAGTTCACTTAAACTTGAAGAACAATATACTGGCGAATTGTACTGTTTGGATGCTTTGCATATATGTTTCTTAGACTATATAGAAGCAATATATACAATGATTTCAACCGTCTACCTTTTCCATTCAATGTTCTACTTGTCGAAAGTTACAAATAATTTCCGGTAAAGGATTAACAATTGGGCTCGTAGTTCACTCAAAAATTGAAGAACAAAAAATTGGCGAATGGTACTGTTTGGATGCTTTGCATATATGTTTCTTAGACTACATAGAAGCAATATATACAATGATTTCAACCGTCTACCTGTTCCATTCATTGTTCTACTATTAGAAAGTTAGAAATAATTTCCGTTTCATGATTATCAATGGGGCTCGTTGTTCACTTAAACTTGAAGAACAAAAAATTGGCGAATGGTACTGTTGGAACGCTATGCATATATGTTTCTTAGACTATATAGAAGCAATATATACAAAGATTTCAACCGTCTACCTGTTCCATTCACTGTTCTACTTGCCGAAATTTACAAATAATTTCCGTTAAAGGATTAGCAATGGGGATCGTAGTTCACTTAAACTTGAAGAACAATATACTGGCGAATTGTACTGTTTGGATGCTTTGCATATATGTTTCTTAGACTATATAGAAGCAATATATACAAATATTTCAACCGTCTACCTGTTCCATTCATTGTTCTACTTGTCGAAAGTTACAAATAATTTCCTTTAAATTATTAACAATAGGGCTCGTTGTTCACTTAAACTTGAAGACCAATAAATTGGCGAATTGTACTGTTTGGATGCTATGCATATATGTTTCTTAGACTATAGAGAAGCAATATATAATAATATTTCAACCGTCTACGTGTTCAAATCATTGTTCTACTTGTCGAAATTTACAAATAATTTCCGCTAAAGGATTATCAATGGGGCTCGTTGTTCACTTAAACCTGAAGATCAAAAAAATTGGCGAATGTTACTGTTTAGATGCTTTGCATATAGGTTTCTTAGACTATATAGAAGCAACATATACAAAGATTTCAACCGTCTACCTGTTCTATTCATTGTTCTACTTGTAGAAAGTTACAAATAATTTCCGTTTCATGATTATCAATGGGGCTCGTTGTTCACTTAATCTTGAAGAACAAAAAATTGGCGAATGGTACTGTTTAGATGCTTTGCATATAGGTTTCTTAGACTATATAGAAGCAATGTATATAAAGATTTCAACCGTCTACCTGTTCCATTCGCTGTTCTACATGTCGAAATTTACAAATAATTTCCTTTAAAGGATTGACAATGGGGCTCGTAGTTCACTTAAACTTGAAGAACAAAAATTGGCGAATTGTACTGTTTGGATGCTATGCATATATGTTTCTTAGACTATATAGAAGCAATATATACATTGATTTCAACCGTATACGTGTTCCAATCATTGTTTTACTTGTCGAAATTTAGAACTAATTTCCTTTAATGGATTAACAATGGGGCTCGTTGTTCACGTAAACTTGAAGAACAATAAAATGGCGAATTGTACTGTTTGGATGCTTTGCATATATGTTTCTTAGACTATATGGCAGCAATATATACAAAGATTTCAACCGTCTACCTGTTCCATTCATTGTTCTACTATTAGAAAGTTAGAAATAATTTCCCTTTCATGATTATCAATGGGGCTCGTTGTTCACTTAAACTTGAAGAACAAAAAATTGGCGAATGGTACTGTTTGGATGCTTTGCATATATGTTTCTTAGACTATATGGAAGCAATATATACAAAGATTTCAACCGTATACGTGTTCCAATCATTGTTTTACTTGTCGAAATTTAGAACTAATTTCCTTTAATGGATTAACAATGGGGCTCGTTGTTCACGTAAACTTGAAGAACAATAAAATGGCGAATTGTACTGTTTGGATACTTTGCATATATGTTTCTTAGACTATATGGCAGCAATATATACAAAGATTTCAACCGTCTACGTGTTCCAATCATTGTTGTACTTGTCGAAATTTACAAATAATTTCCGATAAAGGATTAACAATGGGGCTCGTAGTTCACTTAAACTTGAAGAATAATAAATTGGCGAATGGTACTGTTTGGATGCTTTGCATATATGTTTCATAGACTATGTGGAAGCAATATATACAATGATTTCAACCGTCTACCTGTTCCATTCATTGTTCTACTTGTAGAAAGTTACAAATAATTTCCTTTAAAGGATTAACAATGGCGCTCGTGGTTCACTTAAACTTGAAGAACAAAAAATTGGCGAATTGTACTGTTTGGACGCTTTGCATATATGTTTCATAGACTATGTGGAAGCAATATATACAATGATTTCAACCGTCTACCTGTTCCATTCATTGTTCTACTTGTAGAAAGTTACAAATAATTTCCTTTAAAGGATTAACAATGGCGCTCGTGGTTCACTTAAACTTGAAGAACAAAAAATTGGCGAATTGTACTGTTTGGACGCTTTGCATATATGTTTCTTAGACTATATAGAAGCAATATATACAAAGATTTCAACAGACTACCTGTTCTATTCATTGTTCTACTTGTAGAAACTTACAAATAATTTCCCTTTCATGATTATCAATGGGGCTCGTAGTTCACTTAAACTTGAAGAATAATAAATTGGCGAATGGTACTGTTTGGATGCTTTGCATATATGTTTCATAGACTATGTGGAAGCAATATATACAATGATTTCAACCGTCTACCTGTTCCATTCATTGTTCTACTTGTAGAAAGTTACAAATAATTTCCTTTAAAGGATTAACAATGGCGCTCGTGGTTCACTTAAACTTGAAGAACAAAAAATTGGCGAATTGTACTGTTTGGACGCTTTGCATATATGTTTCTTAGACTATATAGAAGCAATATATACAAAGATTTCAACAGACTACCTGTTCTATTCATTGTTCTACTTGTAGAAACTTACAAATAATTTCCCTTTCATGATTATCAATGGGGCTTGTTGTTCACTTAAACTTGAAGAATAAAAAATTGGCGACTTGTACTGTTTGGATGCTTTGCATATATGTTTCTTAGACTATATAGAAGCAATATATACATTGATTTCAACCGTATACGTGTTCCAATCATTGTTTTACTTGTCGAAATTTAGAACTAATTTCCTTTAATGGATTAACAATGGGGCTCGTTGTTCACGGAAACTTGAAGAACAATAAAATGGCGAATTGTACTGTTTGGATGCTTTGCATATATGTTTCTTAGACTATATGGCAGCAATATATACAAAGATTTCAACCGTCTACCTGTTCCATTCATTGTTCTACTATTAGAAAGTTAGAAATAATTTCCCTTTCATGATTATCAATGGGGCTCGTTGTTCACTTAAACTTGAAGAACAAAAAATTGGCGAATGGTACTGTTTGGATGCTTTGCATATATGTTTCTTAGACTATATGGAAGCAATATATACAAAGATTTCAACCGTATACGTGTTCCAATCATTGTTTTACTTGTCGAAATTTAGAACTAATTTCCTTTAATGGATTAACAATGGGGCTCGTTGTTCACGTAAACTTGAAGAACAATAAAATGGCGAATTGTACTGTTTGGATACTTTGCATATATGTTTCTTAGACTATATGGCAGCAATATATACAAAGATTTCAACCGTCTACCTGTTCCATTCATTGTTCTACCTGTCGAAAGTTACAAATAATTTCCTTTAAAGGATTAACAATGGGGCTCGTAGTTCACTTAAACTTGAAGAACAAAAAATTGGCGAATGGTACTGTTTGGATGCTATGCATAAATGTTTCTTAGACTATATAGAAGCACTATATACAATGATTTCAACCGTCTACCTGTTCCATTCATAGTTCTACTTGTAGAAAGATACAAATAATTTCCCTTTCATGATTATCAATGGGGCTCGTAGTTCACTTAAACTTGAAGAACAAAAAATTGGCGAATTGTACTGTTTGGATGCTTTGCATATATGTGTCTTAGACTATATAGAAGCAATATATACAAAGATTTCAACCGTCTACCTGTACCATTCATTGTTCTACTTGTAGAAAGTTACAAATAATTTCCCTTTCATGATTATCAATGGGGCTCGTAGTTCACTTAAACTTGAAGAACAATAAATTCTCGAATTGTACTCTTTGGATGCTTTGCATATATGTTTCATAGACTATATGGAAGCAATATATACAAAGATTTCAACAGACTACCCATTCTATTCATTGTTCTACTTGTAGAAACTTATAAATAAATTCCCTTTCATGATTATCAATGGGGCTCGTTGTTCACTTAAACTTGAAGAACAAAAAATTGGCGAATTGTACTGTTTGGATGCATTGCATATATGTTTCTTAGACTATATAGAAGCAATATATACAAAGATTTCAACCGTCTACGTGTTCCAATCATTGTTCTACTTGTCGAAATTTACAAATAATTTCCTTTAAAGGATTAACAATGGGGCTCGTTGTTCACTTAAACTTGAAGAACAATAAATTGGCGAATTGTACTGTTTGGATGCTTTGCATATATGTTTCTTAGACTATATAGAAGCAATATATACAATGATTTCAACCGTCTACCTTTTCCATTCAATGTTCTACTTGTCGAAAGTTACAAATAATTTCCGGTAAAGGATTAACAATGGGGCTCGTAGTTCACTCAAAAATTGAAGAACAAAAAATTGGCGAATGGTACTGTTTGGATGCTTTGCATATATGTTTCTTAGACTATATAGAAGCAATATATACAATGATTTCAACTGTCTACCTGTTCCATTCATTGTTCTACTTGCCGAAATTTACAAATAATTTCCGTTAAAGGATTAGCAATGGGGATCGTAGTTCACTTAAACTTGAAGAACAATATACTGGCGAATTGTAATGTTTGGATGCTTTGCATATATGTTTCTTAGACTATATAGAAGCAATATATACAATGATTTCAACCGTCTACCTTTTCCATTCACTGTTCTACTTGTCGAAAGTTACAAATAATTTCCGGTAAAGGATTAACAATGGGGCTGGTAGTTCACTCAAAAATTGAAGAACAAAAAATTGGCGAATGGTACTGTTTGGATGCTTTGCATATATGTTTCTTAGACTATATAGAAGCACTATATACAATGATTTCAACCGTCTACCTGTTCCATTCATAGTTCTACTTGTAGAAAGTTACAAATAATTTCCCATTCATGATTATCAATGGGGCTCGTAGTTCACTTAAACTTGAAGAACAAAAAATTGGCGAATTGTACTGTTTGGATGCTTAGCATATATGTGTCTTAGACTATATAGAAGCAATATATACAAAGATTTCAGCCGTCTACCTGTTCCATTCATTGTTCTACTTGTAGAAAGTTACAAATAATTTCCCTTTCATGATTATCAATGGGGCTCGTAGTTCACTTAAACTTGAAGAACAAAAAATTGGCGAATGGTACTGTTTGGATGCTTTGCATATATGTTTCTTAGACTATATAGAAGCAACATATACAAAGATCTCAACCGTCTACCTGTTCCATTCATTGTTCTACCTGTCGAAAGTTACAAATAATTTCCTTTAAAGGATTAACAATGGGGCTCGTAGTTCACTTAAACTTGAAGAACAAAAAATTGGCGAATTGTACTGTTTGGATGCTTTGCATATATGTTTCTTAGACTATATAGAAGCAATATATAGAAAGATTTCAACCGTCTACCTGTTCCATTCATTGTTCTACTTGTCGAAATATACAAATAATTTCCGTTTCATGATTATCAATGGGGCTCGTTGTTCACTTAAACTTGAAGAACAAAAAATTGGCGAATGGTACTGTTTGGATGCTTTGCATATATGTTTCTTAGACTATATAGAAGCAATATATACAATGATTTCAACCGTCTACATGTTCCATTCATTGTTCTACTTGCCGAAATTTACAAATAATTTCCGTTAAAGGATTAGCAATGGGGATCGTAGTTCACTTAAACTTGAAGAACAATATACTGGCGAATTGTACTGTTTGGATGCTTTGCATATATGTTTCTTAGACTATATAGAAGCAATATATACAATGATTTCAACCGTCTACCTTTTCCATTCAATGTTCTACTTGTCGAAAGTTACAAATAATTTCCGGTAAAGGATTAACAATTGGGCTCGTAGTTCACTCAAAAATTGAAGAACAAAAAATTGGCGAATGGTACTGTTTGGATGCTTTGCATATATGTTTCTTAGACTACATAGAAGCAATATATACAATGATTTCAACCGTCTACCTGTTCCATTCATTGTTCTACTATTAGAAAGTTAGAAATAATTTCCGTTTCATGATTATCAATGGGGCTCGTTGTTCACTTAAACTTGAAGAACAAAAAATTGGCGAATGGTACTGTTGGAACGCTATGCATATATGTTTCTTAGACTATATAGAAGCAATATATACAAAGATTTCAACCGTCTACCTGTTCCATTCACTGTTCTACTTGCCGAAATTTACAAATAATTTCCGTTAAAGGATTAGCAATGGGGATCGTAGTTCACTTAAACTTGAAGAACAATATACTGGCGAATTGTACTGTTTGGATGCTTTGCATATATGTTTCTTAGACTATATAGAAGCAATATATACAAATATTTCAACCGTCTACCTGTTCCATTCATTGTTCTACTTGTCGAAAGTTACAAATAATTTCCTTTAAATTATTAACAATAGGGCTCGTTGTTCACTTAAACTTGAAGACCAATAAATTGGCGAATTGTACTGTTTGGATGCTATGCATATATGTTTCTTAGACTATAGAGAAGCAATATATAATAATATTTCAACCGTCTACGTGTTCAAATCATTGTTCTACTTGTCGAAATTTACAAATAATTTCCTTTAAAGGATTAACAATGGGGCTCGTAGTTCACTTAAATTTGAAGAACAAAAAAAATTGACGAATTGTACTGTTTGGATGCTTTGCATATATGTTTCTTAGACTATATGTAAGCAATATATACAAAGATTTCAACCGTCTACGTGTTCCAATCATTGTTCTACTTGTCGAAATTTACAAATAATTTCCGCTAAAGGATTATCAATGGGGCTCGTTGTTCACTTAAACCTGAAGATCAAAAAAATTGGCGAATGTTACTGTTTAGATGCTTTGCATATAGGTTTCTTAGACTATATAGAAGCAACATATACAAAGATTTCAACCGTCTACCTGTTCTATTCATTGTTCTACTTGTAGAAAGTTACAAATAATTTCCGTTTCATGATTATCAATGGGGCTCGTTGTTCACTTAATCTTGAAGAACAAAAAATTGGCGAATGGTACTGTTTAGATGCTTTGCATATAGGTTTCTTAGACTATATAGAAGCAATGTATATAAAGATTTCAACCGTCTACCTGTTCCATTCGCTGTTCTACATGTCGAAATTTACAAATAATTTCCTTTAAAGGATTGACAATGGGGCTCGTAGTTCACTTAAACTTGAAGAACAAAAATTGGCGAATTGTACTGTTTGGATGCTATGCATATATGTTTCTTAGACTATATAGAAGCAATATATACATTGATTTCAACCGTATACGTGTTCCAATCATTGTTTTACTTGTCGAAATTTAGAACTAATTTCCTTTAATGGATTAACAATGGGGCTCGTTGTTCACGTAAACTTGAAGAACAATAAAATGGCGAATTGTACTGTTTGGATGCTTTGCATATATGTTTCTTAGACTATATGGCAGCAATATATACAAAGATTTCAACCGTCTACCTGTTCCATTCATTGTTCTACTATTAGAAAGTTAGAAATAATTTCCCTTTCATGATTATCAATGGGGCTCGTTGTTCACTTAAACTTGAAGAACAAAAAATTGGCGAATGGTACTGTTTGGATGCTTTGCATATATGTTTCTTAGACTATATGGAAGCAATATATACAAAGATTTCAACCGTATACGTGTTCCAATCATTGTTTTACTTGTCGAAATTTAGAACTAATTTCCTTTAATGGATTAACAATGGGGCTCGTTGTTCACGTAAACTTGAAGAACAATAAAATGGCGAATTGTACTGTTTGGATACTTTGCATATATGTTTCTTAGACTATATGGCAGCAATATATACAAAGATTTCAACCGTCTACGTGTTCCAATCATTGTTGTACTTGTCGAAATTTACAAATAATTTCCGATAAAGGATTAACAATGGGGCTCGTAGTTCACTTAAACTTGAAGAATAATAAATTGGCGAATGGTACTGTTTGGATGCTTTGCATATATGTTTCATAGACTATGTGGAAGCAATATATACAATGATTTCAACCGTCTACCTGTTCCATTCATTGTTCTACTTGTAGAAAGTTACAAATAATTTCCTTTAAAGGATTAACAATGGCGCTCGTGGTTCACTTAAACTTGAAGAACAAAAAATTGGCGAATTGTACTGTTTGGACGCTTTGCATATATGTTTCATAGACTATGTGGAAGCAATATATACAATGATTTCAACCGTCTACCTGTTCCATTCATTGTTCTACTTGTAGAAAGTTACAAATAATTTCCTTTAAAGGATTAACAATGGCGCTCGTGGTTCACTTAAACTTGAAGAACAAAAAATTGGCGAATTGTACTGTTTGGACGCTTTGCATATATGTTTCTTAGACTATATAGAAGCAATATATACAAAGATTTCAACAGACTACCTGTTCTATTCATTGTTCTACTTGTAGAAACTTACAAATAATTTCCCTTTCATGATTATCAATGGGGCTCGTAGTTCACTTAAACTTGAAGAATAATAAATTGGCGAATGGTACTGTTTGGATGCTTTGCATATATGTTTCATAGACTATGTGGAAGCAATATATACAATGATTTCAACCGTCTACCTGTTCCATTCATTGTTCTACTTGTAGAAAGTTACAAATAATTTCCTTTAAAGGATTAACAATGGCGCTCGTGGTTCACTTAAACTTGAAGAACAAAAAATTGGCGAATTGTACTGTTTGGACGCTTTGCATATATGTTTCTTAGACTATATAGAAGCAATATATACAAAGATTTCAACAGACTACCTGTTCTATTCATTGTTCTACTTGTAGAAACTTACAAATAATTTCCCTTTCATGATTATCAATGGGGCTTGTTGTTCACTTAAACTTGAAGAATAAAAAATTGGCGACTTGTACTGTTTGGATGCTTTGCATATATGTTTCTTAGACTATATAGAAGCAATATATACAATGATTTCAACCGTCTACCTGTTCCATTCATTGTTCTACTTTTCGAAATTTACAAATAATTTCCTTTAAAGGATTAACAATGGGGCTCGTAGTTCACTTAAACTTGAAGAACAAAAAATTGGCGAATTGTACTGTTTGGATGCTTTGAATATATGTTTCTTAGACTATATAGAATCAATATATAGAAAGATTTTAACCGTCTACCTGTTCTATTCATTGTTCTACTTGTAGAAAGTTACAAATAATTTCCCTTTCATGATTACCAATGGGGCTCGTAGTTCGGGCATCGCATTTTGTCTTTCGCGTGAAACATTTTCCCATCATTTTTACAGGTTTAAACGACGGAATGAGCGACGGAATGAACGACGGAATGAACGACGGCATGAACGACGGAATGAACGACGGCATGAACGACAAAATGAACGGGAAAATATGTCAGGCAAAATTTCTTGCTCTACTTTACTTTCGTTACCCACCTCGCACTGGGAGAAATAAATTCCCGACCGTGATGCGACGAGCATCCAATGCTTAAGGGCTGACGCGAAATTTATTCCTTATTAAATTAACCTTACGAATAATCTTAATCTCAACATACCACGAACGTCTTAAAGTCTAATCCATTACAATTACAATTTGATCGCCCGCCCGCAATATCAATCTTACCTTCGATATGGGAGCAGTTTTTGTACACAGTGAAAATCATCCTATCTCGGGGGAAATACAAACACAATCTGAGCCTGTCCAATTAACAGCAAAGATTTCTTTGCAAAATATTGCCTGATTGCTTATCTGCATAGCAGAAAGCAAACCTCTTGGCCAGAAAATGAAAAATGCATTCTGCTTGAAGCAGAATGAAGAGAAACATCGTATTGCTTCAAGAATGAAGAAAGTCGGACAACAATTATCTCATGAATCAGACTTCGAAAACAATACAGACGATACTTTGATCCAAAAATCAAACGTATCGAAACCATTAACAACGAAACCATTAAGAAATGGTCATCACATGATCGTAACAAATTTTCAGAAGAAATATCTGCAAACCTAACACACAATTTGCAACACAAGATGTCACCGAGAAATATCCATCGAACTCCCTTCGATGTGATTCGATTCATGCAACTCCTGCAATAAAAACTCATTTGTTAGTAAAATGTCATTACACTGAGGATTCCCCCAGCGTCTCTGGACGCCTGTCTCTCTTAATTTCCATGGGCATGGTCCAATTCATTTCCTCTAAATATCCATTATTAGTATTCCGTCTTCTGCAACAAACTCTCATTAATTTTGCCCAAAACGCGCAACATAAAACGAAATATCACCGACCCTTGAATATTGTAACAGACGAGTATCGAAATTTACGAAAATCAAATGAAGCATAATTTATTAAAAATTGTAGGAAATGCAAATGTTGTAAACTTTACGATAAAGAATGATCAGAAATTTAAAAAAGCAAATATAAAATTTGAAGTTACATATCGAGTCGACAAACGCGAATTGAATAGTATGGACAATTTAGCAAATTGTGCAATGTCACAATCATTTGCTATCAAATAAATTACTTGAATGAAATAAGCTAATTTCGACGCAGTTGCATTCGAAATTATTTGAAACCTTTCCATCATCCGAGCATAAAAATAAATGCATCACTCTTTAATTCGCGACGCGAAAAGTGTTAAATAAAGACAGACTTCCCCCTTTGCTACAATATAACTCTACCATTTAGTGAAATAAATAAGCAAATATCTAAAAGCGACGCGTTTACTTCTTATCTGTATTTGCCATCCGTCTATCACACTGCAATTTCGATATATATGTTTCGGGCGCAAGTTTGTTATTTTCATTCTATTAAAAAAGTATGCAAAACCCGTGGTCCGTAATTTTTGTAAGAAATTTGCGAGAATTCATCGAAACCTCTACGTCGACGCGGTATTCTCACAAAAATGTCATCGCGATCCAAGTAAAATCCAGACAATATTAAATTAATAACTTTAACCATGACAGCCAGCAGCGTGTTTCCTATTTCACGAATTTTATTAAATTAACTGACACTCATTTTCTATCTGTGTCATCAAATGTGCATATAACTTTTTGCACTTTTATTTGCGGAGTGGTTTCAATGACCGCGATGAAACTCATTGACTGATTGGTCTCAATAGGCAATACATAATATAACTTGACAAAAATTCTACATAAATCCCCAAAATTTCTTGTATTAAAAGATACATTTGCAGCAGTATTTCTATTTGCAAGCACTTGATTAACAATACAAAAATCATGACATGAAGCAGCCAAAAGGCGCTGAAAATCCCGAAATCATCGAGCAGCCAAGAGGCGCTTTCAATAAAAATCGCGAGAAACCGGTGCCATTTCAGGCTCTTACTGTTCGCAACGCTAGCTCAAAACCCGCCTATTGCCATTTCATGGCTCTCATTCTTCGCAACGCTACTTTAAAACCCGCCTATTGCCATTCCATGGCTATCATACGTAATATTTTTTTTTTTTTTTTCACCCCGCTAAAAATATATTTACATTGTCACTCACTGCTAAAACTATGTTTCGAGAAGCAGCAATATGCTGCCACATTACATATACATGCCCATTTGTATTTTGCCTGCCGTTTATCAGGCTAATTGCTATTATATGGTGACGTCAAAATAAACGAATTTTAAAAAAAAAAATACGTAATATTATTTAATAAACAATCGCGTACTGCCATTTCGAGGCTTTCATTGTTCGCAACGCTACTTCAAAACCCGCCTACTGCCATTCCGGGGGCTCTCAGAATTCGCAACACTACCTATCCGGAAAAAAAGAAGCTATCGTTGGGAGCAGGCCTCCTGAGGCACTCCATGGGGAGTTGCATTTTTGCAACTCCAATTGCTGAGTCTCTGACTCAGCAGATGCGCATCTCTCAGCTGCTTTTCTATTTCGCAACGCTAGTTTCGCGATTGTTCAAAAGAAAACCGCGTATAATTCATATTTCGCAACACAAATTTAGAATTTATTAAGAGCAAACTCCCGGACACCCATTTCAGGTGCTAAATCGTGATGCTATACTCTACAAATTATTAAGAAAATACTAATTCGAAATATTCTATAACATACTAAAACAAACTCCCGTGCTCCTTGATCAAGGGCTATGTCGCAACTCTACTTAAACAATTAATTATTCAAAGACAAACCGGGCACTTTTCGTGCTTTATATCGCAACGCTACTTTAAAGAATTACTGTTCAAACAAAAACCGGTCACTTTTCGTGCTTCAATTCGCAACGCTACTTCTAAACATCTAATTAAAGCAAGATCCCGTTCGCCATCTCGGGCGATATCTCTCGCAACTCTATCTCTAATTTAATATAATATTCTAATAATTAAAAAACCGAGTATATTCATATCGCAACACTAACAACTACCAATTAATTCGAACAAACCCGTGGGTACCATCCGGGGTGACCTTAATTTCGCAACACTAACGAGCAAGGTATACGTAACTCTAATTTCGCGATGAAAAACCGCATGCAGCCAAGATGCGCTCGTTGGACGGGAATGTTACAGCCGTCAGAGGACAAATACAGAAAGCGAGCACAGTGAATTAACAAATACTAATAATGACTTTCCATTCTAGAACCCAAAACGGATTCGAGGATGAAAAGCCATTCGCTGCAGCCCTCTTCGTGACAGTTTGTCGGGCCTCTTCGGCACTTGTTAGCCGCTTCTTCTGCCGCTAGAGAATGCTCGAATACTTTGCACCAATAAAAGTCTTACTATTATCAAATTCAACAGTGAAAACCACACCACGAGCGTGCAGAGCGTATTCGCTGCTCGTGTAGCACAGTTTTCATAAAAAAAGGCAAAGTATTCGAACCTCGCGCCGGGAGTTTCACCACGTGCGCAAAAAATTTACAAACTAGAAACTACGGTCAAAAAGAGGGGGACACTCGGTTTGACCGTAGTTTGATCCCAGGTCCAGGCATATCACTTTTACCCGACCTACACAGAGAATGTGATATCCTGAATTCCTGGCCCTTCCTGCTTATATTTAACTCACATTCAAGAACGGTATGCTACCTACGTACCTAAAACCTATATTTAAAAATGCAAATCGCGACACAAATCACACAAACACACATCACTCCACGGTTCTGAATCAGGAACCCGGGTGCATGGGTCTGAACTAGAGAGGACTCCCCGGGGTTCCTCCGACACCCGAGTTCGCAAACAACATTCATACTCTAAAATGTACGTACCAATTTCCTGAAATCGACTGACAAGGGTGGCGACCATTGCGTTACTTCATTATAATACTCTATCGCGATTTGACAGGTTTATAGAATTATAAATATTTGACATTGTATCGTTTGATATTTGAGGCAATGTATATGGCATATGTTGCACAGATAGAGAGAATTTCATCATTGGCATGCCATATACATCGATGAGTTGTAGTAAGAGTGAAAAGGAGAATAAGGCAAAATGTATTGTTGAAGGTTGTATAAATTATTTTATGATACGAGAAAATTTCAAGCGACGCAAGATCCACAGCCTAACACACATCACACACATGTGGAAATTACGTCGTGCACGATTCGCCACCGCAATGTCAGTCGCTGATTTTTCAAAAAAAAGTCCGTGCCCACCGCCTTTACCCATTCGAAGTGCACCTGGGCACTCGAATGAGTTCGGGCTTAGAGTGAACACGGCAGAACTTTGTACTCACTGCGTATTTTTGCTGAAAATCCTAGCTAAGAGGATGATTAGTAGAATTCTAACGGTCTGATTTATGAAAAATTGCAGCAAGTGACTCGAATTTGATATTTAATGAAGCAAATGACTCGACTTTGTTACGTCCCGGGGACTAAAATTCTTTTTCTTTTGAGTTCATTGCCTGCGCATTTGCCAATGATTGAAATTCCTTCGGCAAATACGCAGAACGTTAATAATTGTTCTCCGATTCCGATGATGCAGGAATGCTTATGCATTCAGAGTTCTCTCTAACTGCATTACGATATCGTTTGAGATTCTCTATAACGAAAGAAATGCACATCCGGCTGCTCTGCTGACAAAGGTCGTTTCGAGTCACGTATGTCCTCCGGTCCCAGGAATTGCGAGGCAAATCAGCAGCGGCTGATGTGTGGGGCTCGGACGGAAGGGAGGATGGAGACTAGCACCCAAAATTGTTAACCTTAGCAAAACGTGACCACGGAACGTGGCTACCACCTCCACCTAGGGCCCACCCTTGTGAGGCCAAAGACGAGCTCAACTCGTCACTATCGTCTGGAAAGTCGCGAGGTGCGTAGGCATAGTCCGAGGGTTTAGTTAAGCTTAGGTTATACGCGAATAACTTCAATAGTTCGATACGCGGTAACGGACTTTATAATCCTCGTTAAACAAATAAATCTCTTGGTTTTCAATCGTAAAGTCGCGAGGTGCGTGATTGTTAATCCGCGAAACCGTGAGAGAATCCTAGATTCTCCGTGAGCGTAGTTCGGTAACGCTGTAGTTCCGAAAGACTCAGAGTTTCGTGCGAGAATTGTATTGTAAAACCTACTTATAAGATTCGTTAACCGTATATTTTAGTATTGCATGATCTATAGAATCATTAGAATAGGTAAATTCGAAAAGGTGCAGTTCTAATCCATCCACTCTTCTGTGCAGCCACTTGAACTCCGAGTTGATCTCGACGAGAGTAAAAGATAACACAAACCGCAATTATCATCGTATATTTGTATCATCTCAAAATCCAGGGTGAGTTCTAATTTGCCATTACCATAATTATCTGGTCACATTCTATTGTAAACCGCCGTCTCATTAGTGAGTTTCTCTACCGTTGGACTATTTTAAAATATACATTTTGCCTGTAAATGGGAGGTTGTTTCGGAAACGAAAGATAGATTCGATTGGATCATAATCACTCGATTTCGAGCCAGCTTCACCACCAATAAATTGTTAACGTACATATATCTATTCAAAATCAATTATTTTATATCCAACTTAGCCGATATTATAATCCATTTCATTACCGTTTGTAACGTTTCTTTGTTTAAATTTGAATACACATTGCTTTTACCCATTATAACATTGTGAGATTCAGTTCTATTATTCAATATCCTTATCGTTTAGATTTCGATTAAGCCAGACCTGTATAGGTCTTAACAGATCGACCCATCCATCCTGTCCTCTCCTCGCCTTAAGCTGGGGAGAGCTACAAAATTTTCAAATAGAGTCAACCGCGGAAACCCGCGCGCGATTCGTTTTCGTCTTGGCCGTTACGCACGGAATCTACCATCCGTCGGCACCCGCTCGACGACGGACGGGACGTTCGAATAATACGCCGTTCGTAACAGCTAAAACTGGTGTCAGAAGTGGGATAGATCTGTTAAATCGAGATTTAAATCTGATAAGGATTATTGATTTAAGATTTTTCAATTTAGATTTTTGATTTAAAGGAAATTGTTTTATGTATTTTTCTCTTCTTCCACCTTCGGTCCAGAAGCTCTCTATTTATAATTTAAATTTCGTTTCATTAATTGTTCCATGATATCGTAAAATATTATTTTACTGAATTTTCTGTATTTTTACGAATTGATTACTGGTCTACTATTATATATTGCTTTGATGACATTTATCTGTTTGATATTTTAATATTTGTGTATTTGATATATTGTTGCTATTTATGCGAATAATTTCTCTTGAATTGTGATCTATTGCATTGATGTTTTGTTACCTACTGGGAAGAAGGATTGTACATTGACAACGTCAGAATCTTTGGTATTATAAAAAAAAAAAAAAAAAAAAAAAATAATCTCTTAGCACCGAATTCAATCCTTGTTCTCATATATTACACACGCATATATATATATATTGATCCTTTCTTTTGCAAACCATACATAACTATATACATATTGTTGAAAATAAATCCGAATGGAAACGCAGCTCGGAGCGCGAACGCGACTAATGCGGCAAGCGCATTCGCCGAAGATTTAAATATTACTAATTCTATAATGACATCTATGGCAGAATGCTTCGCGGTACAAAATAGCACGTTAAATATGTTGGGAGTATAATCACTCCCTGCATTATCTACGAGAGTGAATGTATGAGCGAGTGGAAGAAAAAGTGAAGCGAAGAAGGCAGAAGCCTCGTGCTAGTCAGAAAGGAAAGGTGTGAGAGAGCGTAGTCTTGTTTAAAGCAAAAGATTTGAGTTTAGTTATTTTGTCTTATTTAGTACACATACTTTGATATCATTTAGTTTGTAAAACCTGTGTTAAATATATATATATTGTTTAAGTACCAAGGGTTTTTTCGATTTAATAACCTGCAACAGGTTATGGGCCCAGAGCACGTGTTAAAAAAAGTAAGTGCAGTGTAGATTAAAATTCCGTCTAGAACCAGTGGAAGACTAAAAATAAAGTAGGTCAGAGCAAAACCAAGATGTCTCAGATGCAACAAAACAAAGAAGACTCCGATTTCGTCGAAAAACTGAGGGATGCCGATGGATTTCAAATCTGGAAATTCAAGATCACCATCGTATTGAAAGCACATGGCCTCATGGGTCAAGTGACTGAGGTTCCAGAGGAAAAAGCGACCATAACAGAAGAATGGCAAAAGAAGGATGCACGTGCACAGAAAATATTAGTTACGAATGTAACAGACCAGGTACTTATACACATTATTAATTGCGCTACGAGTAACGCCATGTGGACGAAACTCAGGATAATTTACGAAAGGGACACAGAGCAACAGAAATGTGGACTGATGCAAGAACTCTTCACGTACGCATACAAGACTGACAGCAATATCGCAGAGCACATAGCACACCTGAGAAATATAGGTTTTCGATTGAAAACGCTAGGTAGCGATATAGAAGACAAGTTGCTAATGTCAAAAATATTAACGTCTCTGCCCGACAGGTACAGGGTGTTTGTATGTGCATGGGACTCAACTCCAACAGAAGAAAAGACGTTGGACAATCTCACGTCGAGGCTGCTCGCTGAAGAAGCGAAGGATCAAGCGCAAGAAGAGCCAGTTGCGTTCAGTGCGCCAGAAAGGAGATGCTTTAAATGCAACTCTCCGAAGCATCTTGCCGCGACTTGCAAGGAAAACGTACGCAGTGACCGATGGAAGAGTAAGGATGTGAAATGCTTTGTGTGTGGTAAGAATGGACACATTGCGGGAGATTGCAAGTATAAACAAAATAAAATCAGAACAGAGTATCCTCCATGTAACGTATGCAAAAGGACAAATCACACGGAGAAGGAGTGTTACTTTGCAAGAAACAGACAAGCAAATGCCAGAAGAGAAGAAAAGAAAGTGAGCTTCTTGACAGCGATGCCGAACTCGAAAACTTGGGTATTGGATTCAGGCTCAACAAATCACATGGTAAACGATAGAGGGTTACTGCAAGACAGAAAGAAGATACACGCTGAGATAGGATCGGCCAAGAAAGGCGTTGTGATGAAAGCTACAGAGAAAGGTACAGTGGATCTTGGAAAATGTGTGCTTGAAAACGTATATTATGTTCCAGAACTGAGACAAAACCTGATGTCAGTAGATGCAATAGTAAAAAAAGGAGGGGAAGTTTACTTTAAGGAAGGATCGGTGAAAGTAATGAAGAACGAAGAGGAAATACTCACAGGAAAAAGGTACGAAGCTGGGCTGTACTGTGTAAACGGTATGGAAAAGGAGAACAAACGAGAAGCGCTGCTAGTGAACAAGAAGTCCAAAGTGCAAGACTGGCATAGAAGGCTAGGACATCTAAGTTTGGGAAAAATGAAAGATCTCCTGAAACAAGCAACGGGTCTGGATATCTCTGAAGAGGAAATCAGTGCAGAAGGTCAAGCATGTGGTGTGTGTGCAGAAGCGAAGCATGCAAGAACTCCTTTTGGAGAGTCGAGGAATCGAGCTACGAGGCCACTTGAGATCGTTCATACAGATATCTGCGGACCAGTGGATCCGACAACGTGGAATAAAAAAAGGTACTGCATGACATTTCTGGTTGACTACACAAATTTTGTAATGGTGTATCTGTTAGAGTCCAAGAGTGAAGCACTGGAAATTGTAAAGGAGTATGTGTCCTCCGTAGAAGCAAAATGGGATTTGAAAGTGTCGATGCTGAGAAGTGACAATGGCGGTGAGTATACCAGCGGAGAATTTGTGAGATGGTGTAAGAATAGAGGTATAAGACTGAATTACACGCCTCCACACACGCCGCAACTGAATGGGCGTGCAGAAAGACTGAATAGGACGTTGTTTGAAAAGGCAAGAGCGGTTTTGTTTGACGCAAACTTGGGAAAAGAAATGTGGGGAGAAGCAGTATTGGTGGCTTCTTATTTGTCAAACAGAAGTCCTATTAAAAATAATAACAAAACTGCGTTTGAACTATGGAGTGGTAAACAACCAGACTTGAAAAATCTGAGATTTTTTGGAAGCGTGGTTCACGCGAAACGACTGGGACAACTGAGAAAGCTAGACAAACGAAGTGACAGCTATCGGTTTATAGGTTATGCACCAAATGCATACAGGCTCTGGGATGGAAAAAGAAGGAAGGTAGTGATATCAAGAGATGTCATTTTTCAAGATCAAGAAACCCAAGAAAATGTCGTAAGAAAAGGAAAAATTATCGATCCCGAAGAAAGTGGAGAAACAGAAGAAGAGGAAACTCAAGATGAAACAATACAGATTGGAGAAAAGGAAACTGAATCAGAAGAAGGAATAGAAAACACTGCAACGCGAGAAGACACAAGCAATTCTACCAGACCGAGTAGAACCAGAAAAGCACCCGATAGGTACGCAAGCGAAGTTTTCCTAACCTACAAAGAAGCAACGACAGGAGAAGAGAAAGAAAAATGGATGGAAGCAATAGAAGAGGAAAAGGAATCTCTCAAGAGGAATAACACCTGGGAAATCGTGAATAAGAAAGAAGCAGAAGGAAGAAAGATACTAAGCAGCAAATGGGTCTTCAAAGTCAAGGATGATGGACGGTACAGAGCCAGATTAGTGGTGAGAGGCTGCGAACAAGAGAAAGAAAGTTATCGTGAAGACAACATTTACAGTCCAGTAATAAATACTAGTGCATTAAGAATAGCACTTGCGCTTGCTACGGCAAGGAACTACCACGTGGTGAAGTTTGACGTAACAACAGCCTTTTTGTATGGTGAGCTGGAAGAAACTGTATACATCCATCTGCCAGAAGGATACGTGACAGAAAATGACAAGATTTGTAAGCTAAAAAAGGCATTGTATGGCCTGAAACAGGCACCACTACAGTGGAACAAGCGGTTCACTGAAGCTTTGTGCAGAAGAAGATTAACGCAGCTGACAACAGAGAGATGCCTCTTTAAAAGGGAGAAGAGTACGCTTGTGGTGGCAGTATACGTGGATGACGGTGTAATTATCGGAAAGGATCTACAAGAAATTACTGATTTGATGACAGAACTGAGTAAAGAATTTGACATGAAAATCGACTACAAACCAAATTCGCTGTTAGGTATGGACATGGACAGAACGGACAGTGACCTTAAATTGACACAAAAGACGTACGCTGACCAAATCTTGAAATCCTATGGAATGGAAAATTCTAAGTCAGTTTCCACACCTATGTGTGAAAACAATAGTATTGTATGCGAGGAAAAGGTAAGATCGTTCCCTTATAGAGAAGCAGTGGGTGGATTGTTGTATCTAGCGAACAAAACCAGACCAGATCTAAGTTTTGCGGTAAACTATAGCAGTAGGAGTACTCAGAATCCCTCTGACGTAGACATTGTTAATGTAAAAAGAATTTTCAGGTACCTGCAGGGAAACAGGAATCTGGGAATAAAATATTTTTACCAAACCGTTAAGTAGTTGTAAGTTTGTGAAACACAGAAATTTTTTGGTTACCTGAATGTGTGAGTCGTGATTAAAAGGGAGTGTTGGGAGTATAATCACTCCCTGCATTATCTACGAGAGTGAATGTATGAGCGAGTGGAAGAAAAAGTGAAGCGAAGAAGGCAGAAGCCTCGTGCTAGTCAGAAAGGAAAGATGTGAGAGAGCGTAGTCTTGTTTAAAGCAAAAGATTTGAGTTTAGTTATTTTGTCTTATTTAGTACACATACTTTGATATCATTTAGTTTGTAAAACCTGTGTTAAATATATATATATATATTGTTTAAGTACCAAGGGTTTTTTCGATTTAATAACCTGCAACAAAATATACCGTATTTTGATGGCAAAAATATCCCTCTTAAGAATTTTCTTCAAGACGTACATAATGGGTCAGTTTTCGTACCACCGGCATTAGAGGGATCGTTCCTTAGGGCAGTACTAGGCAAATTGCAAGGGGCTGCTAGAGATAGCACTTGGGGAAGAACATTCAGGAAAGTAGATGATTTGGTTAAACACCTAAAGGAAAGATTCGCGCCTGGAAAAGGTTATTCATATTACAATCGCGAAATAGAAAGTATCCGAATGAACAGGGGCGAATCCGTGAACGATTTTTCCGACAGATTAAATATTCTGGTAAATGGTGCTCGCACTGCATTAGAAGATAAATATGGATGTGACGCTGAGCGGATGATGACGCTTGTCGAGGAAAGTGCATTAGAAGCATTTATTCGAGGGCTGCCGGACGAAATAGCTTTGTCTGTTGCTACGCGCGAACCCAAAACCTTAGATAGCGCGGTAAAGATTGCTTCAATGCTAGAGTCACGCATGAAAACAGGGGTAATTCCGGGGTTCGGACCTACTCGGTTAATGCTATCTCGCGATTCAAATCCAGATTCAGAAATAAATTCGAAGCCTATAGAATCACGTTATCGGCACAAGAATTATCGCGACCAAGAATCAAGGAGTCCTAGTCCTATCCCAGGGCCTGCAAATCGGTCGACACCACCCATTAGCATTTTGAAATCAGCTGCTCGCGAACCTGTGCCACCAGATCCATACAAGTACCAATTCCCACCATATCCACCATATCCGCCGTACTACCCTTATTATTTTGGTCCTCCTATGCCTTACAATCCTATGTACCCCTACCCGAATACCAGTCATAACTCCATGCCGAGCCCGCACAACGTTACACCACAAAACCAACCTTTACCAATCGAACCTCCTCCATTTTCCCCATACAAACGCGAACCAAGATCACCTTCCCCATTTCGGAAATCTATACAATTTCGCGAAGAATCCCCTCCGTCACGGAAAAGTGAATTTAGACCAAATTCGCCGAACTATAAATCTAATCAACCTCGATCCGAATCGCCGAATCGATTCGAAAATACGAATTTAAACTCCGAAATGACTCGCTGGAGAGGCGCGACGGCGAGTTATCCGAGCCGAGAGCGTCGCAGCAAGGCCGGGACCTTGGAAGGCAACGAACCTACTTCTCTTACTCGCGTCAGCGGGAGTCACCGCTCGTAGAAATGCAAGCTAAGGAGTTCCGCGATGGTTTCGCTCGCCTCTTAGTAGATACCGGGTCGGACATAAATTTAATTAAAGTAAACGCTCTACATGTAGACCAGATTGTAGAATTGCATGAATCCATTACAATAGCCGGGATAACACCGGAAAGCCTAGAAACAATTGGTACAACCACAGTCACGCTTTTGGGGCAACCTGTGAAATTTCATGCGGTAAAATCGTCTTTCCCTCTTAAAAGTGACGGAATTCTAGGAAAGGAATTTTTGCGCCAAAAACAGGCCGAAATATCTTTTGCTCGTAATACACTAGTAACCAAATCAGAACCCACAAAACCTTTTAGATTTATCGGAGAAAAACCAAACACGTATAAACCGCGAAATTTTAAACCGCGTATACTTTTGTTGAAAGCCCGTACTCGTCAAGCAGTCGCTATCGATGTCATCAATCCAGAATTATTAGAAGGTTATTTACCTAAATTATCGACTAAAGCGGGTATATACATCGGGGAAGCAGCAGTTAGCGTAAATCAAGGCGTATGCCATGTGTTAGCCATAAATACCCTTGAAAAAGATATTGAGTTAGAAGTTCCTCCACAAGAAATTTATCCGTTTGAATATCATAATTTCCCAGAAGAAGATAAACACTTAGAAACAGATTCTGATTCGGAATATATAGAAACGAAACATTACGGCGACAGAGTCTCCAGAATCTTAGACAAGTTACGTCTGAGTCATTTGAATATAGAAGAACGGGAACATGTAATAGATTTGATAGAAGAGTTTCCTGATTGCTTTCATTTACCGGGTGACAAATTAGAGGCAACTCCCTTAATTCAACACAGAATACACACAACTGACGATTTACCCATAAATACCCGACAGTACAGATTTCCACCGGTTCATAAAACTGAAATAGAAAACCAAATTTCTTCAAAATTAAATAGTGGGATAATTACGCCTTCAAAGTCTCCATACAATTCTCCACTTTGGATCGTACCAAAGAAACCTGATTCCCAGGGCAATCCCAGGTGGCGAATGGTAATTGATTTTCGAAAGTTAAATGAGAAAACCGTTGGTGATGCGTACCCACTACCGAACATAACAGATATTTTGGATCATTTGGGTGAAGCTAGATATTTTACAACCTTTGATTTGGCAAGTGGGTTCCAACAAATTGAAATGGACCCACGTGACAGACAGAAAACGGCATTTTCCACACCAAATGGCCATTACGAATACATTCGAATGCCAGAGGGTCTGAAAAATGCTCCAGCTACTTTTCAAAGACTTATGGATCAAGTACTGCGCGGATTGCAAGGGGTAGAATTATTCGTGTATTTGGACGACATAGTTATTTACGCTAAAACTCTAGATGAACACGGGAAAAAGATTCGCCGCTTGTTGACTAAATTGACCGATGCTAAATTAACATTGCAACCGGACAAGTGCGAATTCTTGAAAACAGAAGTATCTTATTTAGGACACGTAATTAGTCGAAAAGGGGTAAAACCAGATCCCAGGAAAATAAAGGCAGTCAGAAAATTTCCGAAACCCCAGAATCAGAAAAACATTAGGCAGTTCCTAGGACTTGCTGGTTACTATCGGCGCTTCATAAGAGATTTCGCTGCGAAGGCCAAACCGTTAACAGCACTTTTGAAAAAGGACACCAAATTTGAATGGGGAATGGAACAGAAGCGTAGTTTTCGTGAGCTGCGCAAGGCGCTGTGCGAGTTTCCAATCCTCCAGTATCCGAATTTTGATAAACCATTTACACTTACGACGGATGCATCTGACTTTGCAATAGGTGCCGTTTTATCTCAAGAAGTTGATGGCCACGATTTGCCAGTAGCTTACCTTTCCAGAAATTTAACCAAACCGGAACAAAATTACTCCACTACTGAGAAAGAATGCTTGGCAGTTCTATACTCAGTTTTGCATTTTAGGCCGTACCTATATGGCAGAAAATTTACTTTATTCAGCGATCATGAACCACTAAAGTGGATAGATTCAATAAAGGATCCAGGTCAGAGGCTAATCCGTTGGAGATTAAAATTGCGAGATTACGAATACAACTTTGTTCATAAACCGGGTCGCCTAAATGTAAACGCAGATGCACTATCTCGTAATCCAGTAAACCCTTCCGATACTTCATCCACGGACAATTTTTCCGATTCCGACTCCGATTCCATACAGATTTTCCCGATCCAGAAACGGGCGGCATGTTCAAAACCAACGACCACCAATTCTGAAATTCCTAAGGGACCTGGTCGACCAGTTGGCTCTAAGAATAAGCCCAAAAACCCCATAAATCCCGATTCGATTGCACTACGTACTCGACAGAAACTGAGACCAACTACTTCACCGACAATAACAGACGATAAAGACACCGACGAGACTGACACAGAAACTGTTATACCACCAATATTACGCAAACGGAAAAGTACTTTACCTAGCCTAGATTTACCTCCGAAGTCTTTAGTTACCCCGCGAAGATCAAAACCAGGTGAAACTGACTTACAATTGGAACCCATTCGGGAGGAAAAGACAGACGAAGCTGATAATAATATGAGAAATTTACCGGACAATATTATAGTAGAAGTACAACCACCTCTAGACAACAGTGACGACGACGTTTTTATTGATACTTCAGATCAGCCAATCGACTTACAGGAATTACAAAATTCATTTGCCAAATTTGACGAATCTTTGCAACAACGTAACCTTACTCTGGAACAATCTCAATCAGACGCAACAAACGACAGTAATGAGGAAGAAATTGACGATGAAGAACTGGATAGACGAATTAAGGGGCTATTAAACCGTTATGACACATCAGAAAGACAGAATGAACAAACGAAAATTCACTGGCAACCGCGTAGATCTGTGTTTCCTACTCCTATGCCATTACGCCGACCACTAGCCTTATCTACACCCCGTCCCTCATATCACACCTTTTCCGTACCTCAAGAAGTGTCCGCTGGAAAGGAGGAACCAAAGGTCTCATCAGCTGAAATTCCGAATGAACCTTACTATGCCGGCATTAGGATAACAGAAGATATACCACCTGATATAGAAACAACCTCACCATTAAATCTTCCTCGAAGAACGTCAAAACTGTTGAGTTTTAGTAGAGACAACTTAACTGCAACCACTGGAAATTACGTGCATTTCATTTCGTCGGACTGTGAACTTGTCAACCCTATAGGAAGATTACTCGTAGACATAGGGGCTATAAGCATTGAAAATCTCCGAGAAATGAAACCAAGGGTAGGTCAAATTCTCATCACGACACGAGGAAAGCACAGAATTTTTAGTGTGGTTATTCAAAAGAACCATTTCGATACTTTGGATATAGATCAAGTAAAAATAGGATTGAAAAATTTAAAGAAATCATTAATAAAAGTGGGCATAAAATCACTCAAAATTTCGAAATCAGGAGATCTAATCGGTACACTATCTCAAGGTACATTGATATATTTATTAATGAATACCTTTGGTGAAACCGATATCGACATAATTATTTGCAATGGTACAATTCAAGTGCCACCTGAAGAACTCCGATCGGAAATAATTTCCGAATATCACGGTAGTTTGGTAGGTGGACATAAGGGAATTACGAAAACTTATCAGAGAATTCGAGAAAGATTTTATTGGCCAGGAATGAGGAACGATATTCAAAATTTTATAAGGACCTGCAGTAGCTGTCAGGAAAACAAGATAGTACGTGCTAAAACAAGGGAGCCGATGTTAATTACAGATACCCCGTTAGAACCATTTGTTAAAGTATCCTTAGATACCGTGGGACCGTTACCTATTACTCCTAATGGCAATCGTCACATACTCACCATGCAAGATAATTTAACTAAATACTGTCTAGCCATACCTGTTCCGGATATTAAAGCAGAAACAATAGCACACGCCATAGTAGAAACACTAATTCTTCAGTTTGGAGCGCCACGCGTTATATTAACGGATAGAGGCACTAGCTTCGTAAACAAACTTCTCGGGGAAATGGCAAAATTATTTAGAATGGATCACGTAACCACATCAAGCTATAGACCACAATCAAACGGTGCATTAGAGAGAAGTCACATAGTATTGACAGATTATATAAAACACTATTTAGATGATTTCGACGACTGGGATCGTTTAGTTCCCTTTGCAATGTTTTCGTATAACACTTCGGTTCATGAAGCTACAAATTTTACTCCTTACGAATTGGTATTTGGCAAATTAGCTAGATTTCCTAGTACTTTGCCAACCGAAGAAGAATTGCCGACTTATAACTCGTATCTTCGCGACCTAATAGTTAGATTAACGGAAATGCAAGTATTAGCGGGCAAAAATTTAATATCTGCAAAGCACACTTCAAAATTTTACTACGACCAAAAAGCCAAACCGTTTCAAGGAAGAATCGGAGATATGGCACGCGTTCTAGTACAACCAAGACAAGGAAAATTCAGTAAACGATATCACGGACCATATAAAATTGTTGGAATTTTAGAACATAATAACGTCATACTAGAAGATAATGATGGGAAAAGATTCGTTAAACATACAGATAAATTAGAACTCACACCTAATTAAGAATTTTTTTTTTTCCTTCACCCTGGACCTGGAACAACAAACAAATTGGAGAATGGATACTTACATATTAATACTTCTTGTTAAGCTTTAGACATTCCTTGGAATTACGATCATTGGACGACGAATGTTTATGTTTGCCGATATGCGATCATTGTGACATCTTACTCAACCTTGTTATTTGGGAAATAGGATTCGAGAAACCTAGACTTGTACGCGGAAACGAGAGAAACATTTTAAGAAATTGTAATAGCACACATAGACTATGTACTTCGTTCCTTAGTTCATAGAAGCGTATTCTTTGGAGTCACCGGATCAGCAAGCCCCACATCCTCAGATCCTTCACGGAAGACAATGCCGAATGTTTCAATGCGGAAATAGACACACCATATCAGGACCAAAACTTGCTTACACGAATCGCCAAAAACCTAACTCACATAATTCAGAGCGACCTACAGAGTTTTTACGATGATACACAAATCATGCGGGACCAGATCCCAAATATATACATCCTAACAGTGGGGAAGAAAACGTCTGAAGACAACTTTATACGGAACTCAATCATCGACCATACACAGCGATCTGGCGTCCGACACTCCGTTAAGGCCAAGCTATCAGGTTGCTGGACAGCCCTTATACAATCTGGAAGCCGACTGAACGAGTTGAGGAATCACCATTTGGAAAATACCTCCAAACCCGGAAAATGAGATAAATGAAACTAATTCGAAAGATATCACAGCATCTAACCAGAAACCACTGGTGGACCAAGATTTTATCTCAATTGCTATACCTCTTCTGTTTCCTCTTATATATATTCTTGATTCTTCCGTTTGTCTTCTTCACCTATTCTGTTATAATGAAATGTTAGTTATTGAAACCCGTAACTAATCTGTACAATAACGACAGGGAAAATATGGCATCGACAAGCTCTGAGACCAGGTCAGGCTGATATTATGTGGCGAGGCCAGCACCTTACACCAAACAGGGAACGATATATTGAAGTCCTCTGCATCCTGTGGATCCACCCACGTGGCGATGCTTCAGCAATCAGCGGAAAAACGTTGCCTTCGTGACGTTTGGTACAACTGAAGTCACACCCAGGGCATTGCGAACATCAAAACAACCCACGATAATGGACTCAAGGAGGGATTGGATAGCACTACCGCAAGGCAGCATAGACCACCTGTATGTCTGTACTATTTCCCGCGTATGGATGCGCTACGACAGGATCTCCGAGTGCCCATATGGCTGAGTCTCGAGGACGAGGTCTCAGAACGCTTGCGTGCGCACGTATTACCGTAGAAACATCGGGGACGATGTTCATTCTAAGGGGGGAGGGATGTTACGTCCCGGGGACTAAAATTCTTTTTCTTTTGAGTTCATTGCCTGCGCATTTGCCAATGATTGAAATTCCTTCGGCAAATACGCAGAACGTTAATAATTGTTCTCCGATTCCGATGATGCAGGAATGCTTATGCATTCAGAGTTCTCTCTAACTGCATTACGATATCGTTTGAGATTCTCTATAACGAAAGAAATGCACATCCGGCTGCTCTGCTGACAAAGGTCGTTTCGAGTCACGTATGTCCTCCGGTCCCAGGAATTGCGAGGCAAATCAGCAGCGGCTGATGTGTGGGGCTCGGACGGAAGGGAGGATGGAGACTAGCACCCAAAATTGTTAACCTTAGCAAAACGTGACCACGGAACGTGGCTACCACCTCCACCTAGGGCCCACCCTTGTGAGGCCAAAGACGAGCTCAACTCGTCACTATCGTCTGGAAAGTCGCGAGGTGCGTAGGCATAGTCCGAGGGTTTAGTTAAGCTTAGGTTATACGCGAATAACTTCAATAGTTCGATACGCGGTAACGGACTTTATAATCCTCGTTAAACAAATAAATCTCTTGGTTTTCAATCGTAAAGTCGCGAGGTGCGTGATTGTTAACCCGCGAAACCGTGAGAGAATCCTAGATTCTCCGTGAGCGTAGTTCGGTAACGCTGTAGTTCCGAAAGACTCAGAGTTTCGTGCGAGAATTGTATTGTAAAACCTACTTATAAGATTCGTTAACCGTATATTTTAGTATTGCATGATCTATAGAATCATTAGAATAGGTAAATTCGAAAAGGTGCAGTTCTAATCCATCCACTCTTCTGTGCAGCCACTTGAACTCCGAGTTAATCTCGACGAGAGTAAAAGATAACACAAACCGCAATTATCATCGTATATTTGTATCATCTCAAAATCCAGGGTGAGTTCTAATTTGCCATTACCATAATTATCTGGTCACATTCTATTGTAAACCGCCGTCTCATTAGTGAGTTTCTCTACCGTTGGACTATTTTAAAATATACATTTTGCCTGTAAATGGGAGGTTGTTTCGGAAACGAAAGATAGATTCGATTGGATCATAATCACTCGATTTCGAGCCAGCTTCACCACCAATAAATTGTTAACGTACATATATCTATTCAAAATCAATTATTTTATATCCAACTTAGCCGATATTATAATCCATTTCATTACCGTTTGTAACGTTTCTTTGTTTAAATTTGAATACACATTGCTTTTACCCATTATAACATTGTGAGATTCAGTTCTATTATTCAATATCCTTATCCTTTAGATTTCGATTAAGCCAGACCTGTATAGGTCTTAACAGATCGACCCATCCATCCTGTCCTCTCCTCGCCTTAGGCTGGGGAGAGCTACAAAATTTTCAAATAGAGTCAACCGCGGAAACCCGCGCGCGATTCGTTTTCGTCTTGGCCGTTACGCACGGAATCTACCATCCGTCGGCACCCGCTCGACGACGGACGGGACGTTCGAATAATACGCCGTTCGTAACAACTTTTATATTTATTTAAGCAAGTGACTCGACTTTCATATTTGTTCAAGCAAAGAGAATTTTAATTGAAAAAGTGAACTCTATAGAAGCAAAATACTCTACTTTATATATTTGTAAATATGCAAAATTTACTTTGAATTGAAAATGAATATTGAAAACTGGGAGATCTCGTCATCAGGGGAAGAATTTTAACAGGGAAATGTATTAACTGTCACTCTGACTTCGAGATCTACCCGTCGCGAATTGCCTTCTTGTAGATAATACAATAATTGTTATTGAAACGACGCGAAACAAATTTACAAACTTCCGAAATTTCGTCTATCAAAAGCACAAATCGAGCGATCTATTTTAAAACATAAATCGTCTCGAAGAAAGCAATTAGCCGCGATCTTATAACAAATTTTGTTATAAGAATATTTTTCCAGTGAATATAAAGAACGCACAATACTCGTCAACTGTTCATTTGTGTTGATAAATTCGCAACGCTAACTGTAAATTTCATGATTACATTCATGTAAATAATGCAAAAATCGCGCTACAAGAAGGCCCTGTCCTAAGCTACGATATACATGACAGTACACAAGGAAAATATATAACAGTTTCTACTCACGAGTAATTTTTAAATTACTCGTGTTCACTATGCTCGCTTTATAGAACAATACAACCAATCTCCAGTGCCGCTTCGGACCTTTCGTCCTACGGCATGGTTTGGAGACCGGAGGGACAGTTAAAGTTTTTGACTCACCAGTGTCGAGACACCAGAATACCATTGATTACCTTAGAATCTCTGCCGCTGCTGTCTCTGCCAGTGTTGTCTCCGCCGCTGTTATCAAGGTTGTCCTCAGGTCATCTCAAGGAATGTCCAAGGTCTAAACAAAACAAAGCATTTCGCATTGCAGGAGGCACCGTTCGTAGAACGTTAAACTGCCTTCCGTTCCGATTTTACAAAGAAAGCTAATTGAATTTTGAAAACAGCGGATGAAAAAAAGTCGTAATTATATATCAAGAAACGTTAAGAGTAGATCGTAAGAATGATTAGTTTATGAATGATTTTCAGAATTGAGAATTCAAGGAGAAGTTATATATCGAACTATGTATCGAAACTTTCCGACAAGTACGTAGAAATAAAACATCTCTGTGTTTACGTTACTCACCTTCAAGGCGGAAGGTGCATCGCAGTTTCATAGGGTACAGCGATGCCCCACGAATTCGAGCAAAGTCTGTAACAAAAATAAGATGCACATCTTAAATACTTATTCCCTGAAAATTTCATGTTGGGAAATTTTTAATTTTTATTTATTTTATTGTTAGAACATACAATGTAAGGGTATGGAAATTTGATATAAAACTTGTAAGGACGTTTTGGAGAAAATTTTCAAGTAGCAACTGAAACTTGGGGAAAAATTGCGGGTTACATGCGAATTAAAATTTCAGCTCACCTATAAAAGATTTGCCCTTCGCCTGGGAGTGATTGTCGCCGTTCAACCATCCCGTCATTTGACTGTTCTGTAACAAAAAAATTAACATTTTCATTAGTATAAGCCATCTTTGTATTTCTCGACTGTGAATTTTTATTTCTCGATCATGTGATACTTACTTTTTAAATTCGTGAAGCCTTGCCCGATGGAAATCCTTTCCACAGCTGCTCCTGTTGCACTGACTCTACTTCCGGCGCGGTATAATTGAAAAAAAGACAATTTGCGACAGAGAATTATTTTCGGCGAACAATTTGACTCTACTTTCGCGTGAAGTTATAAATTTAAGTGTATAATATGAAATACGAAGCAAACACTGACTCTACTTTCGCGTAAAGTTATAAATTGAAGTGTATAATATGAAATACGAAGCAAACACTGACTCTACTTTCGCGTAAAATTACTAGAAATTTAACACTTATTAAAGTATATATAAAATGCGAAACAAACACTCCAGCGATGCCTCACGAATTCGGACAAAGTCTGTAACAAAAATAAAACGCAAAATCTAAAATATTTGCTCTCTGAAAACTTGAAAATTCAGCTAATTTTTTATTTAGCATAAAAATGTTGCAAGTATTCTATGAGAACTGCAAAAGCTAATTAATACTTTATTTACGTTAATTAAATTGATGGAGAGAACAAAGTTAAGTTTGCAAGGGAATTGGCAAATATCAAAGTTATGACGAGTGTGCGGAATAAAATTTCAACTTACCTTCACAGACTTTGCCCATCGCCAAGGAATGATTGTGGCTGCTCAACCATCCCGTCATTTGACTGTTCTGTAACAAACAAATTAACATTTTGGTTAGTTTATATACATATTTTTTAATTAAAAAATTTCATTTCTCGAGAATCTTATACTTACTTTTAAAATTCGTGAAGCCTTGCCCGATGGAAGTCCTTTCCACAGCTGCTGCTCGATGCACTGTCTCTACTTCCAGTACGATCAATTTAAATATAATAAGGAAGCTACCGCGACCGAGAATCATTTCCGGCGAACAATTTTGACTCTACTTTCGCGGAGAATAGAATTCTTAATATTTTTAATAATTATTCAAAATATATTAATAATTATAATAGCGGGTTGCAAACACTGACTCTATGTCGCGTGAATTTCTTATAACTTGAAAAAATATTGAGTAATAAATATATACAGATATAAATATTAATATAATACGAAACAAGCACTGACTCTAGACCGCATTGCGCTCGGCCACAAATTTTGCTGAAAATAAAAGGGTGGGGTGGGGAACACAAGAAAATCAAACAACCATGTTTTTCTTTTTCATATCAAATCAAGTGCTTGCTTCAAGAAATACTGCTTAAAAATTATGTCTTACTCATTGATTCGTCATGTTCTTTGTGTAATACAATACACTATTAATTAAATGTATAAACAATAAATACTGCGAGCTGCCACTGTTAAAGTTATAAGATTAGTCATGCTTATTCCCTATTACATATGAACACTAACCCCCTTCGATAAATTCACGAAAATCTTTATAGAAATTACGGACGAATCTAACGCAGGACCTTAACACCCTACATCGGCAAATACGATTTTTATTTACTTCTATACTTATGCCCTGAAACCTATGTAAATCCATTGCAGCGTCTCAAAACGGAAGGATAAGTCGTAACATGTAAATACCAAGTAAAAACGAATCGCGATTTATTTGTAGCATAGAATTGTAGCCGTCGAAATTTAACACCGCGAATTGGTAAACACTGTCAGAATAAGGAGCAGCTTTCTTGGAAGTCGACTATCGTATTGTAAATATTGACTGAATACTCGTATATTGTAAGAGGTTTCAAATAATCCCGAAAGATTTCAATCGTTGCATGTTTCCGTAGAACCGTATTAATTCGTAGAAATGTAAATTCTATTCGTCGGATGTACGACTCGATATCAATTAATATGAATATTGTATAAATTCAAACAAAATATCGCGAAGACCCGAAGTAAATGAAAATGTTACTTGCGTATGGCGTCGTAATATCTTACGTTTTGTTGCTCCACCGTGCACGTGTCCGATCGTGCCAGCCCGGAAAGTCGTTCAAAGGATACTCCGAGTCCTGCAAGCACACACGAGCAAACTATTAAATAATTGCGTAAAAGTACAATAATTCCGTATAATCACGTTTCAGAGCAACAATAATCGCGGTCTTCGTCAATAAAATCGAAATACGAAGCTATAGAAGAAGTACTAATGTTGTAGACGAGAAAAGCACCGCGTAAATGTCGCGAGAGGTCAGTGACGTCACCAATTGCGTCGTAGTTATTTCGCGATTGTTACTAAATTCGTAATTATTATTGTCCAAATTGATTGATATGGTACAGCAGAAGACTATTACGTAGTAGATAAACAAGTGAACTATTTTTTAGCGGTCGGTAAACGAGGGCGATGTAAAAGAAAAGGTACTCACAGCGGATACGTGTTAACGGTTCCAAGTCCGGAGAGAGAAAGAGGTAGGTGACCGCTCAGGTAGGAGTGGGGATAGCTCGCGGCGGCTTGGTTGCCGCTCGGTGGGGGAAAAGCGAGCCAATCAGAATACGGCTGCATGTCACGCGCTACAAGGCCTATCCTCTAGCACGCCAAAACCAGGGATTTTGAGAAAGGGTATAGCAGGATAAGGGGGTCAAAAGTGCCCTTAAACCGATTTCAATGGGGACGGTCTCATTCGATAGATAATGCTCGGCGATTGATGTGTACAAATTTTTAACCCTGAATTTTGACAGGAAGGGTAGTTATGGGGAAAATTAAAAAAACAGGTTTTTGGCCCTTTTTCCCCATTTATTGAGGCGTAAAAAATCCAAATAAATTCTGACATATTCTGCACGGTACCGGACATATTGGAGAATTTTTTCAGATTTTTCCGTCGAAGTAGCTAAGCGTGACAAATCGGCAAATTAAAAAAAAACGGAAAAAAGAAGATTTCGTATCGAAATCTTCGAGGTACAACTTTTTGGTTTATATAGTAACAATCTAACACCTACGATTGTTATCCCCAATTTTTTTCAGATTTTTAAACCACCTGCGTCATTGTGAAAAAAATCGAAAACCGATTTCCGGGACGTATTTTGATCTAAAACGCAAGAAGTAATTGTTATTTTTCCATTATTTTGATAGAGTATGTTCATTTTGTGCTTTTCAATGTTTCTGCATACAAAGCAATTGCGAGTGAATGCAAAGGATTGAATTGATTCAATTATTCGTAAGCTACACACTTCCTTATCAGCTAAAAATACGAACGTCCTTTCAATAGCAGCGATGGCGCAGTCGGTAGAGTTCTTGGCTGCGGAACCTCTCGAAACTTTTTGTCGCCGGTTCGAGTCCCAATGAGGTAAAATAATTTTTTTTTTTTTTAATCATTCACTGCATAACAACAAATAATAATCATTTTTCAATTGTACAATGTTTTTTAAACATTTTTAAATACTTATTCAATATGAAATATATGTAAAAATAATTATGGAGCATATTGTTTTTTTCATTGATTCGTCCTAGCCACATCTCTTTATTCTTTTGTACATTGAACGAATATTAGTTTACTGTAACGAATGCAAATATGTATTCAATATTAAAAGGATCCAATTGTGTATTCTGATGAATTGTAATGAAGGTGATGTCTAACGGAAAGAAGGTTTTATTTCTTTTTAAACATTCTTATTTTTGTATTTACCGCTTCTCCATTTATGCAGAGATCATCCAAAATGGACAATGAATTGAAAGAAAGAAGGTATATTGGGATTTCATGCGTTATGATTCCTTTACTGTTTTATGCAAATCAACTCCTCAATATTCTTAAATGCCTCGTCCGATCACGCCACATTAATCAAAGAAGTTATCGTTGCTTCATTGACTATACCCCTAATATAATTGGAATTTCGGGCATCAAATGTTATTGCTGTGAATGTGCGAGTGGTAACCGTACCATAGGTTGTTGTTCGCACATTGCTGCAATAATATACTACCTGTCGCACGCACGGTATCTATCGACAATTGTTAGGCCTTCAGAGATATTGACAAAAATATTTAATAAAAATGAAGTGGTGCCCATCATTAATGAACATAGTGACGGGGATTAAAGCCACACGAAACGTGTTTCAACTTTTAATTATCAAAAGGTAATCTATCGCATGCCATTTATATTTTCACACTAATATTAATTTCCGTATTAACAATTGTTATCCAGTTAATACTTAAAAACATTTTATTTCTAATTATATTTCATGGGAGGTGAATTGGCGAGAGAAAAGTTTGAAGTATTCCGCAGCTAGATACTGTAGCCTAATCGTCAAATGGTAATCTATCATTCGTATTTTTACATTAATATTCATTTACGTATTAATAACATTCCAGTCAATAATTTAAAAAAAATGATCATCAGTTCTAAAGGTACAACTCGGTACCTGCCCGCTACCTACACGCTGCGCAGGTAATTGCGGACTAGATAACTGAAGGAAGTACATAATACTGGAGTAAGTGTAATAAAACAATAAAACCTTCTGAACTGAATTTAATGTTTTCGTGTACTTAAAGTGGTTGGAAAACACGATTGCAATGGGGCACAAAACCTAAAGCTGAAGAAGTTGATTTGCATAAAACAGTAAAGGAATTATAACGCATGAAATCCCAATATACCTTCTTTCTTTCAATTCATTGTCCATTTTGGATGATCTCTGCATAAATGGAGAAGCGGTAAATACAAAAATAAGAATGTTTAAAAAGAAATAGACCCTTCTTTCCGTTAGACATCACCTTCATTACAATTCATCAGAATATACAATTGGATCCTTTTAATATTGAATACATATTTGCATTCGTTACAGTAAACTAATATTCGTTCAATGTACAAAAGAATAACGAGATGTGGCTAGGACGAATCAATGAAAAAAACAATATGCTCCATAATTATTTTTACATATATTTCATATCGAATAAGTATTTAAAAATGTTTAAAAAACATTGAAAAATTGAAAAATGATTATTATTTGTTGTTATGCAGTGAATGATTAAAAAAAAAATAATAATTATTTTACCTCATTGGGACTCGAACCGGCGACAAAAAGTTTCGAGAGGTTCCGCAGCCAAGAACTCTACCGACTGCGCCATCGCTGCTATTGAAAGGACGTTCGTATTTTTAGCTGATAAGGAAGTGTGTAGCTTACGAATAATTGAATCAATTCAATCCTTTGCATTCACTCGCAATTGCTTTGTATGCAGAAACATTGAAAAGCACAAAATGAACATACTCTATCAAAATAATGGAAAAATAACAATTACTTCTTGCATTTTAGATCAAAATACGTCCCGGAAATCGGTTTTCGATTTTTTTCACAATGACGCAGGTGGTTTAAAAATCTGAAAAAAATTGGGGATAACAATCGTAGGTGTTAGATTGTTACTATATAAACCAAAAAGTTGTACCTCGAAGATTTCGATACGAAATCTTCTTTTTTCCGTTTTTTTTTACTTTGCCGATTTGTCACGCTTAGCTACTTCGACGGAAAAATCTGAAAAAATTCTCTAATATGTCCGGTACCGTGCAGAATATGTCAGAATTTATTTGGATTTTTTACGCCTCAATAAATGGGGAAAAAGGGCCAAAAACCTGTTTTTTTAATTTTCCCCATAACTACCCTTCCGGTCAAAATTCAGGGTTAAAAATTTGTAGACATCAATCGCCAAGAATTATCTATCGAATGAGACCGTCCCCATTGAAATCGGTTGAAGGGCACTTTTGACCCCCTTATCCTGCTATACCCTTTCAAACAAAGAATTATAATATCTCGAAATAAGAGATTTGAGCATGAATTACTAAAATAGTTATTAAGTAGAAAGATCTCCACCGGTAATATGTAGAAGATATATCGTTTAGAGCAGAGAAACGAATCTTTTTACTTATTTAAATAACAAGAAGTTGTTCTTTACGTGATAATATAGTATTAATGTTCAATGACGATATAAATCAATATTAGAATTTAAAACAATTTGGGTACCAAAACCGTGAGAGCCGATCACATAACTTCAAAAATAACAAAAGGTCTGCCTTCTTTCACTTTGTCTTTAAGTTTGTGGCTTTCTCATGAAGACCATATTTATAATGTTTCCAATTTACATTCGCAGAATAAGAGCATTATGGAGTCAGTTTATTATGCTATATGTACGAGTGAATGAACAACCGAAACAATAGAGACAGCATGATCGCACGAGCAACAGTGATAAAGAGAAAACATCTGACCACCGTTGACTCATCTCCAATGCGAGGCTTAATTTCTACTTAATCGCGTAATCTTAAAGCTACCTTAAACGCTAATTCTTTGATGTAACTAATTGTAAGACTAGGAATCCGAACATTCGTTAGTCAGGGCTACCGAATATTCGGATTTCGTGGCTATTCGCCCGATACCACTTGCTATTTAGTATTACTATTGAAGAAAGTATCGTGCTAAAAGCACATTTAATAAAATTTACAATCATAGCAAGTGATATCGACCCAGGTCCCACCACGAGGAGGTTGCCACGAAACGGGACCCAAAAATGCATGGCCAACCAACCTCCGTTTCATTTTGCTCTTCCTCTGTTACATTTTCCCCCGACATTGAATTCGTCGATGTCGAGGGAAAGTGTAACAGAGGAATCGCCGACTCTACTTTACTTATTCCGTTTCGCGAAAAGAGATAGACACCCGCCGAATGGTGTCGATCTCCCTTTACAATATTTACTTATTCGACATTCCTAATTCTTATCTTACTTTCCGCACGCAATCACTCTTACAAAACCATAATATCGCATCCATGCTCAAGAAATATCCGAGAAGAAGGCAAACGACTTTGAAAAGCAAAATGAAAACGCGATCGCGAAAGGGGGAAGAAAGTTAGTCTTCTGCGGCTGGAGTCCAGTTGCACCCCTTCCTGAGACGGACTGGGTTGGTACGATCTGTAGCTGAACCGGATTATCTGCCAGGCGGGTCATGATCCAAATTGAACCACGACGGGGTTGCGTCTTTGAACCCTCGGGTCGTACGTCGTCCGATGACAAATGCGATTATCCGGTCGGTGGTGGAGCACTGGCCAGTCGCGTACCGTAACTGGACGCGATGAGTGCCAGAGGTTACGTCTTACAACGACGAGGCTGCGTAACGTGGCGGCTCATCGGCCCAGTCAGAGGGTCCGGCTTACACCGACACAGTGCCCCCCATCGATCGGTATGAAGCACATATGTCATAAGTCGATCGTACGACCTTCGGCTCAAAGACCAACCCTGAAGACGTCCCTGGGCCGTAGAACCACGCTTCTCGCCTCCGCGCCGCCGCAGAAACACTCGTCGGTCTTCTGGACAGGGGCTGCAATTGGGATAGGAAGTAAGTAACGAGGACGGCTACACGAGAAAAACGTTTGCCTTCTTTCGCATATTTTCGAGAGCATGGAATTGAGTTACGATGACACTCTTCCATTCAATTTTACGCTTAGGTGACATGTTTAAATCTAACTTAAATCTTACTGGAACTATCTTAACGCTAAACGATGTCTTCTTTCGAGGTGATGACTGGAACTTTTAATCAACGAAGTGTTAAAGAATTGTTGTCACCAAAGAAAGAAAACGAATAGTCAGAGATAAAAGCGAACAAATCTGCCCAACGTTGTCTCTTCTTCGATGCGAAGCTTAATTTCTACTTAATCGCGTAACCTTAAAGCTAACTTAAACGCAAATTCTTAGATGTAACTAATTGTAAGACTAGGAATCCGAACATTCGGTAGCCAAGGCTGCCGAATATTCGGATTTCGTGGCTATTCGCTCGATATCACTTGCTATTTAGTACTACTATTTAACAAAATATCGTACTAAAAGCACGTTTAATAAAAGTTAAAATCATAGCAAGTGATATCGACACAGGTCCCACCGCGAGGAGGTTGCCACGAAACGGGACCCAAAAATGCATACCCAACCAACCTCCATTTCATTCTGCTCTTCCTCTGAGACACTTTCCCTCGACATTGACGAATTCAATGTCGAGAGAAAGTGTAGCAGAGGAATCGCCGACTCTACTTTTCTCATCCCGTTTCGCGAAAAGAGATAGACACCCGCCGAATGGTGTCGATCTCCCTTTACAATATTTACTTATTCGACATTCCTAATTCTTATCTTACTTTCCGCACGCAATCACTCTTACAGAACCATAATATCGCATCCATGCTCAAGAAATATCCGAGAATAAGGCAAACGACTTTGAAAAGCCAAATTAAAACGCGATCGCGAAAGGGGGAAGAAATTTAGTCTTCTGCGGCTGGAGTCCAGTTGCACCCCTTCCTGAGACGGACTGGGTTGGTACGATCTGTAGCTGAACCGGATTATCTGCCAGGCGGGTCATGATCCAACTTGAACCACGACGAGGTTGCGTCTTTGAGCCCTCGGGTTGTACGTCGACCGATGACAAATGCGATCATCCGGTCGGTGGTGGAGCACTGGCCAGTCGCGTACCGTAACTGGACGCGATCAGTGCCAGAGGTTACGTCTTACAACGACGAGGCTGCGTAACGTGGCGGCTCATCGGCCCAGTCAGAGGGTCCGGCTTACACCGACACAGTGCCCCCCATCGATCGGTATGAAGCACATATGTCATAAGTCGATCGTACGACCTTCGGCTCAAAGACCAACCCTGAAGACGTCCTTGGGCCGTAGAACCACGCTTCTCGCCTCCGCGCCGCCGCAGAAACACTCGTCGGTCTTCTGGACAGGGGCTGCAATTGGGATAGGAAGTAAGTAACGAGGACGGCTACACGAGAAAAACGTTTGCCTTCTTTCGCATATTTTCGAGAGCATGGAATTGAGTTACGATGACACTCTTGCATTCAACTTTACGCTTAGGTGACATGTTTAAATCTAACTTAAATCTTACTGGAACTATCTTAACGCTAAACGATGTCTTCTTTCGAGGTGATGACTGGAACTTTTAATCAACGAAGAGTTAAAGAATTGTTGTCACCAAAGAAAGAAAACGAATAGTCAGAGATAAAAGCGAACAAATCTGCCCAACGTTGACTCTTCTTCGATGCGAAGCTTAATTACTACTTAGTCGCGTAACCTTAAAGCTAACTTAAACGCAAATTCTTAGATGTAACTAATTGTAAGACTAGGAATCCGAACATTCGGTAGCCAAGGCTGCCGAATATTCGGATTTCGTGGCTATTCGCTCGATATCACTTGCTATTTAGTACTACTATTTAACAAAATATCGTACTAAAAGCACGTTTAATAAAAGTTAAAATCATAGCAAGTGATATCGACCCAGGTCCCACCGCGAGGAGGTTGCCACGAAACGGGACCCAAAAATGCATGCCCAACCAACCTCCATTTCATTCTGCTCTTCCTCTGAGACACTTTCCCTCGACATTGACGAATTCAATGTCGAGAGAAAGTGTAGCAGAGGAATCGCCGACTCTACTTTTCTCATCCCGTTTCGCGAAAAGAGATAGACACCCGCCGAATGGTGTCGATCTCCCTTTACAATATTTACTTATTCGACATTCCTAATTCTTATCTTACTTTCCGCACGCAATCACTCTTACAAAACCATAATATCGCATCCATGCTCAAGAAATATCCGAGAATAAGGCAAACGACTTTGAAAAGCAAAATGAAAACGCGATCGCGAAAGGGGGAAGAAATTTAGTCTTCTGCGGCTGGAGTCCAGTTGCACCCCTTCCTGAGACGGACTGGGTTGGTACGATCTGTAGCTGAACCGGATTATCTGCCAGGCGGGTCATGATCCAACTTGAACCACGACGAGGTTGCGTCTTTGAGCCCTCGGGTCGTACGTCGACCGATGACAAATGCGATCATCCGGTCGGTGGTGGAGCACTGGCCAGTCGCGTACCGTAACTGGACGCGATGAGTGCCAGAGGTTACGTCTTACAACGACGAGGCTGCGTAACGTGGCGGCTCATCGGCCCAGTCAGAGGGTCCGGCTTACACCGACACAGTGCCCCCCATCGATCGGTATGAAGCACATATGTCATAAGTCGATCGTACGACCTTCGGCTCAAAGACCAACCCTGAAGACGTCCCTGGGCCGTAGAACCACGCTTCTCGCCTCCGCGCCGCCGCAGAAACACTCGTCGGTCTTCTGGACAGGGGCTGCAATTGGGATAGGAAGTAAGTAACGAGGACGGCTACACGAGAAAAACGTTTGCCTTCTTTCGCATATTTTCGAGAGCATGGAATTGAGTTACGATGACACTCTTCCATTCAATTTTACGCTTAGGTGACATGTTTAAATCTAACTTAAATCTTACTGGAACTATCTTAACGCTAAACGATGTCTTCTTTCGAGGTGATGACTGGAACTTTTAATCAACGAAGAGTCAAAGAATTGTTGTCACCAAAGAAAGAAAACGAATAGTCAGAGATAAAAGCGAACAAATCTGCCCAACGTTGACTCTTCTTCGATGCGAAGCTTAATTTCTACTTAATCGCGTAACCTTAAAGCTAACTTAAACGCAAATTCTTAGATGTAACTAATTGTAAGACTAGGAATCCGAACATTCGGTAGCCAAGGCTGCCGAATATTCGGATTTCGTGGCTATTCGCTCGATATCACTTGCTATTTAGTACTACTATTTAACAAAATATCGTACTAAAAGCACGTTTAATAAAAGTTAAAATCATAGCAAGTGATATCGACACAGGTCCCACCGCGAGGAGGTTGCCACGGAACGGGACCCATAAATGCATGCCCAACCAACCTCCATTTCATTCTGCTCTTCCTCTGAGACACTTTCCCTCGACATTGACGAATTCAATGTCGAGAGAAAGTGTAGCAGAGGAATCGCCGACTCTACTTTTCTCATCCCGTTTCGCGAAAAGAGATAGACACCCGCCGAATGGTGTCGATCTCCCTTTACAATATTTACTTATTCGACATTCCTAATTCTTATCTTACTTTCCGCACGCAATCACTCTTACAAAACCATAATATCGCATCCATGCTCAAGAAATATCCGAGAATAAGGCAAACGACTTTGAAAAGCAAAATGAAAACGCGATCGCGAAAGGGGGAAGAAATTTAGTCTTCTGCGGCTGGAGTCCAGTTGCACCCCTTCCTGAGACGGACTGGGTTGGTACGATCTGTAGCTGAACCGGATTATCTGCCAGGCGGGTCATGATCCAACTTGAACCACGACGGGGTTGCGTCTTTGAGCCCTCGGGTCGTACGTCGACCGATGACAAATGCGATTATCCGGTCGGTGGTGGAGCACTGGCCAGTCGCGTACCGTAACTGTACGCGACGAGTGCCAGAGGTTACGTCTTACAACGACGAGGCTGCGTAACGTGACGGCTCATCGGCCCAGTCAGAGGGTCCGGCTTACACCGACACAGTGCCCCCCATCGATCGGTATGAAGCACATATGTCATAAGTCGATCGTACGACCTTCGGCTCGAAGACCAACCCTGAAGATGTCCCTGGGCCGTAGAACCACGCTTCTCGCCTCCGCGCCGCCGCAGAAACACTCGCCGGTCTTCTGGACAGTGGCTGCAATTGGGATAGGAAGTAAGTAACGAGGACGGCTACACGAGAAAAACGTTTGCCTTCTTTCGCATATTTTCGAGAGCATCGAATTGAGTTACGATGACACTCTTGCATTCAATTTTACGCTTAGGTGACATTTTTAAATCTAACTTAAATCTTACTGGAACTATCTTAACGCTAAACGATGTCTTCTTTCGAGGTGATGACTGGAACTCTTAATCAACGAAGAGTTAAAGAATTGTTGTCACCAAAGAAAGAAAACGAATAGTCAGAGATAAAAGCGAACAAATCTGCCCAACGTTGACTCTTCTTCGATGCGAAACTTAATTTCTACTTAATCGCGTAACCTTAAAGCTAACTTAAACGGAAATTCTTAGATATAACTAATTGTAAGACTAGGAATCCGAACATTCGGTAGCCAAGGCTGCCGAATATTCGGATTTCGTGGCTATTCGCTCGATATCACTTGCTATTTAGTACTACTATTTAACAAAATATCGTACTAAAAGCACGTTTAATAAAAGTTAAAATCCTAGCAAGTGATATCGACACAGGTCCCACCGCGAGGAGGTTGCCACGAAACGGGACCCAAAAATGCATGCCCAACCAACCTCCATTTCATTCTGCTCTTCCTCTGAGACACTTTCCCTCGACATTGACGAATTCAATGTCGAGAGAAAGTGTAGCAGAGGAATCGCCGACTCTACTTTTCTCATCCCGTTTCGCGAAAAGAGATAGACACCCGCCGAATGGTGTCGATCTCCCTTTACAATATTTACTTATTCGACATTCCTAATTCTTATCTTACTTTCCGCACGCAATCACTCTTACAAAACCATAATATCGCATCCATGCTCAAGAAATATCCGAGAATAAGGCAAACGACTTTGAAAAGCAAAATGAAAACGCGATCGCGAAAGGGGGAAGAAATTTAGTCTTCTGCGGCTGGAGTCCAGTTGCACCCCTTCCTGAGACGGACTGGGTTGGTACGATCTGTAGCTGAACCGGATTATCTGCCAGGCGGGTCATGATCCAACTTGAACCACGACGGGGTTGCGTCTTTGAGCCCTCGGGTCGTACGTCGACCGATGACAAATGCGATCATCCGGTCGGTGGTGGAGCACTGGCCAGTCGCGTACCGTAACTGGACGCGATGAGTGCCAGAGGTTACGTCTTACAACGACGAGGCTGCGTAACGTGGCGGCTCATCGGCCCAGTCAGAGGGTCCGGCTTACACCGACACAGTGCCCCCCATCGATCGGTATGAAGCACATATGTCATAAGTCGATCGTACGACCTTCGGCTCAAAGACCAACCCTGAAGACGTCCCTGGGCCGTAGAACCACGCTTCTCGCCTCCGCGCCGCCGCAGAAACACTCGTCGGTCTTCTGGACAGGGGCTGCAATTGGGATAGGAAGTAAGTAACGAGGACGGCTACACGAGAAAAACGTTTGCCTTCTTTCGCATATTTTCGAGAGCATGGAATTGAGTTACGATGACACTCTTCCATTCAATTTTACGCTTAGGTGACATGTTTAAATCTAACTTAAATCTTACTGGAACTATCTTAACGCTAAACGATGTCTTCTTTCGAGGTGATGACTGGAACTTTTAATCAACGAAGAGTTAAAGAATTGTTGTCACCAAAGAAAGAAAACGAATAGTCAGAGATAAAAGCGAACAAATCTGCCCAACGTTGACTCTTCTTCGATGCGAAGCTTAATTTCTACTTAATCGCGTAACCTTAAAGCTAACTTAAACGCAAATTCTTAGATGTAACTAATTGTAAGACTAGGAATCCGAACATTCGGTAGCCAAGGCTGCCGAATATTCGGATTTCGTGGCTATTCGCTCGATATCACTTGCTATTTAGTACTACTATTTAACAAAATATCGTACTAAAAGCACGATTAATAAAAGTTAAAATCATAGCAAGTGATATCGACACAGGTCCCACCGCGAGGAGGTTGCCACGAAACGGGACCCAAAAATGCATGCCCAACCAACCTCCATTTCATTCTGCTCTTCCTCTGAGACACTTTCCCTCGACATTGCCGAATTCAATGTCGAGAGAAAGTGTAGCAGAGGAATCGCCGACTCTACTTTTCTCATCCCGTTTCGCGAAAAGAGATAGACACCCGCCGAATGGTGTCGATCTCCCTTTACAATATTTACTTATTCGACATTCCTAATTCTTATCTTACTTTCCGCACGCAGTCACTCTTACAAAACCATAATATCGCATCCATGCTCAAGAAATATCCGAGAATAAGGCAAACGACTTTGAAAAGCAAAATGAAAACGCGATCGCGAAAGGGGGAAGAAATTTAGTCTTCTGCGGCTGGAGTCCAGTTGCACCCCTTCCTGAGACGGACTGGGTTGGTACGATCTGTAGCTGAACCGGATTATCTGCCAGGCGGGTCATGATCCAACTTGAACCACGACGGGGTTGCGTCTTTGAGCCCTCGGGTCGTACGTCGACCGATGACAAATGCGATCATCCGGTCGGTGGTGGAGCACTGGCCAGTCGCGTACCGTAACTGGACGCGATGAGTGCCAGAGGTTACGTCTTACAACGACGAGGCTGCGTAACGTGGCGGCTCATCGGCCCAGTCAGAGGGTCCGGCTTACACCGACACAGTGCCCCCCATCGATCGGTATGAAGCACATATGTCATAAGTCGATCGTACGACCTTCGGCTCAAAGACCAACCCTGAAGACGTCCCTGGGCCGTAGAACCACGCTTCTCGCCTCCGCGCCGCCGCAGAAACACTCGTCGGTCTTCTGGACAGGGGCTGCAATTGGGATAGGAAGTAAGTAACGAGGACGGCTACACGAGAAAAACGTTTGCCTTCTTTCGCATATTTTCGAGAGCATGGAATTGAGTTACGATGACACTCTTCCATTCAATTTTACGCTTAGGTGACATGTTTAAATCTAACTTAAATCTTACTGGAACTATCTTAACGCTAAACGATGTCTTCTTTCGAGGTGATGACTGGAACTTTTAATCAACGAAGAGTTAAAGAATTGTTGTCACCAAAGAAAGAAAACGAATAGTCAGAGATAAAAGCGAACAAATCTGCCCAACGTTGACTCTTCTTCGATGCGAAGCTTAATTTCTACTTAATCGCGTAACCTTAAAGCTAACTTAAACGCAAATTCTTAGATGTAACTAATTGTAAGACTAGGAATCCGAACATTCGGTAGCCAAGGCTGCCGAATATTCGGATTTCGTGGCTATTCGCTCGATATCACTTGCTATTTAGTACTACTATTTAACAAAATATCGTACTAAAAGCACGTTTAATAAAAGTTAAAATCATAGCAAGTGATATCGACACAGGTCCCACCGCGAGGAGGTTGCCACGGAACGGGACCCATAAATGCATGCCCAACCAACCTCCATTTCATTCTGCTCTTCCTCTGAGACACTTTCCCTCGACATTGACGAATTCAATGTCGAGAGAAAGTGTAGCAGAGGAATCGCCGACTCTACTTTTCTCATCCCGTTTCGCGAAAAGAGATAGACACCCGCCGAATGGTGTCGATCTCCCTTTACAATATTTACTTATTCGACATTCCTAATTCTTATCTTACTTTCCGCACGCAATCACTCTTACAAAACCATAATATCGCATCCATGCTCAAGAAATATCCGAGAATAAGGCAAACGACTTTGAAAAGCAAAATGAAAACGCGATCGCGAAAGGGGGAAGAAATTTAGTCTTCTGCGGCTGGAGTCCAGTTGCACCCCTTCCTGAGACGGACTGGGTTGGTACGATCTGTAGCTGAACCGGATTATCTGCCAGGCGGGTCATGATCCAACTTGAACCACGACGGGGTTGCGTCTTTGAGCCCTCGGGTCGTACGTCGACCGATGACAAATGCGATCATCCGGTCGGTGGTGGAGCACTGGCCAGTCGCGTACCGTAACTGGACGCGATGAGTGCCAGAGGTTACGTCTTACAACGACGAGGCTGCGTAACGTGGCGGCTCATCGGCCCAGTCAGAGGGTCCGGCTTACACCGACACAGTGCCCCCCATCGATCGGTATGAAGCACATATGTCATAAGTCGATCGTACGACCTTCGGCTCAAAGACCAACCCTGAAGACGTCCCTGGGCCGTAGAACCACGCTTCTCGCCTCCGCGCCGCCGCAGAAACACTCGTCGGTCTTCTGGACAGGGGCTGCAATTGGGATAGGAAGTAAGTAACGAGGACGGCTACACGAGAAAAACGTTTGCCTTCTTTCGCATATTTTCGAGAGCATGGAATTGAGTTACGATGACACTCTTCCATTCAATTTTACGCTTAGGTGACATGTTTAAATCTAACTTAAATCTTACTGGAACTATCTTAACGCTAAACGATGTCTGATTTCGAGGTGATGACTGGAACTTTTAATCAACGAAGAGTTAAAGAATTGTTGTCACCAAAGAAAGAAAACGAATAGTCAGAGATAAAAGCGAACAAATCTGCCCAACGTTGACTCTTCTTCGATGCGAAGCTTAATTTCTACTTAATCGCGTAACCTTAAAGCTAACTTAAACGCAAATTCTTAGATGTAACTAATTGTAAGACTAGGAATCCGAACATTCGGTAGCCAAGGCTGCCGAATATTCGGATTTCGTGGCTATTCGCTCGATATCACTTGCTATTTAGTACTACTATTTAACAAAATATCGTACTAAAAGCACGTTTAATAAAAGTTAAAATCATAGCAAGTGATATCGACACAGGTCCCACCGCGAGGAGGTTGCCACGAAACGGGACCCAAAAATGCATGCCCAACCAACCTCCATTTCATTCTGCTCTTCCTCTGAGACACTTTCCCTCGACATTGACGAATTCAATGTCGAGAGAAAGTGTAGCAGAGGAATCGCCGACTCTACTTTTCTCATCCCGTTTCGCGAAAAGAGATAGACACCCGCCGAATGGTGTCGATCTCCCTTTACAATATTTACTTATTCGACATTCCTAATTCTTATCTTACTTTCCGCACGCAATCACTCTTACAAAACCATAATATCGCATCCATGCTCAAGAAATATCCGAGAATAAGGCAAACGACTTTGAAAAGCAAAATGAAAACGCGATCGCGAAAGGGGGAAGAAATTTAGTCTTCTGCGGCTGGAGTCCAGTTGCACCCCTTCCTGAGACGGACTGGGTTGGTACGATCTGTAGCTGAACCGGATTATCTGCCAGGCGGGTCATGATCCAACTTGAACCACGACGGGGTTGCGTCTTTGAGCCCTCGGGTCGTACGTCGACCGATGACAAATGCGATCATCCGGTCGGTGGTGGAGCACTGGCCAGTCGCGTACCGTAACTGGACGCGATGAGTGCCAGAGGTTACGTCTTACAACGACGAGGCTGCGTAACGTGGCGGCTCATCGGCCCAGTCAGAGGGTCCGGCTTACACCGACACAGTGCCCCCCATCGATCGGTATGAAGCACATATGTCATAAGTCGATCGTACGACCTTCGGCTCAAAGACCAACCCTGAAGACGTCCCTGGGCCGTAGAACCACGCTTCTCGCCTCCGCGCCGCCGCAGAAACACTCGTCGGTCTTCTGGACAGGGGCTGCAATTGGGATAGGAAGTAAGTAACGAGGACGGCTACACGAGAAAAACGTTTGCCTTCTTTCGCATATTTTCGAGAGCATGGAATTGAGTTACGATGACACTCTTCCATTCAATTTTACGCTTAGGTGACATGTTTAAATCTAACTTAAATCTTACTGGAACTATCTTAACGCTAAACGATGTCTTCTTTCGAGGTGATGACTGGAACTTTTAATCAACGAAGAGTTAAAGAATTGTTGTCACCAAAGAAAGAAAACGAATAGTCAGAGATAAAAGCGAACAAATCTGCCCAACGTTGACTCTTCGTCGATGCGAAGCTTAATTTCTACTTAATCGCGTAACCTTAAAGCTAACTTAAACGCAAATTCTTAGATGTAACTAATTGTAAGACTAGGAATCCGAACATTCGGTAGCCAAGGCTGCCGAATATTCGGATTTCGTGGCTATTCGCTCGATATCACTTGCTATTTAGTACTACTATTTAACAAAATATCGTACTAAAAGCACGTTTAATAAAAGTTAAAATCATAGCAAGTGATATCGACACAGGTCCCACCGCGAGGAGGTTGCCACGAAACGGGACCCAAAAATGCATGCCCAACCAACCTCCATTTCATTCTGCTCTTCCTCTGAGACACTTTCCCTCGACATTGACGAATTCAATGTCGAGAGAAAGTGTAGCAGAGGAATCGCCGACTCTACTTTTCTCATCCCGTTTCGCGAAAAGAGATAGACACCCGCCGATTGGTGTCGATCTCCCTTTACAATATTTACTTATTCGACATTCCTAATTCTTATCTTACTTTCCGCACGCAATCACTCTTACAAAACCATAATATCGCATCCATGCTCAAGAAATATCCGAGAATAAGGCAAACGACTTTGAAAAGCAAAATGAAAACGCGATCGCGAAAGGGGGAAGAAATTTAGTCTTCTGCGGCTGGAGTCCAGTTGCACCCCTTCCTGAGACGGACTGGGTTGGTACGATCTGTAGCTGAACCGGATTATCTGCCAGGCGGGTCATGATCCAACTTGAACCACGACGGGGTTGCGTCTTTGAGCCCTCGGGTCGTACGTCGACCGATGACAAATGCGATCATCCGGTCGGTGGTGGAGCACTGGCCAGTCGCGTACCGTAACTGGACGCGATGAGTGCCAGAGGTTACGTCTTACAACGACGAGGCTGCGTAACGTGGCGACTCATCGGCCCAGTCAGAGGGTCCGGCTTACACCGACACAGTGCCCCCCATCGATCGGTATGAAGCACATATGTCATAAGTCGATCGTACGACCTTCGGCTCAAAGACCAACCCTGAAGACGTCCCTGGGCCGTAGAACCACGCTTCTCGCCTCCGCGCCGCCGCAGAAACACTCGTCGGTCTTCTGGACAGGGGCTGCAATTGGGATAGGAAGTAAGTAACGAGGACGGCTACACGAGAAAAACGTTTGCCTTCTTTCGCATATTTTCGAGAGCATGGAATTGAGTTACGATGACACTCTTCCATTCAATTTTACGCTTAGGTGACATGTTTAAATCTAACTTAAATCTTACTGGAACTATCTTAACGCTAAACGATGTCTTCTTTCGAGGTGATGACTGGAACTTTTAATCAACGAAGAGTTAAAGAATTGTTGTCACCAAAGAAAGAAAACGAATAGTCAGAGATAAAAGCGAACAAATCTGCCCAACGTTGACTCTTCGTCGATGCGAAGCTTAATTTCTACTTATTCGCGTAACCTTAAAGCTAACTTAAACGCAAATTCTTAGATGTAACTAATTGTAAGACTAGGAATCCGAACATTCGGTAGCCAAGGCTGCCGAATATTCGGATTTCGTGGCTATTCGCTCGATATCACTTGCTATTTAGTACTACTATTTAACAAAATATCGTACTAAAAGCACGTTTAATAAAAGTTAAAATCATAGCAAGTGATATCGACACAGGTCCCACCGCGAGGAGGTTGCCACGAAACGGGACCCAAAAATGCATGCCCAACCAACCTCCATTTCAATCTGCTCTTCCTCTGAGACACTTTCCCTCGACATTGACGAATTCAATGTCGAGAGAAAGTGTAGCAGAGGAATCGCCGACTCTACTTTTCTCATCCCGTTTCGCGAAATGAGATAGACACCCGCCGAATGGTGTCGATCTCCCTTTACAATATTTACTTATTCGACATTCCTAATTCTTATCTTACTTTCCGCACGCAATCACTCTTACAAAACCATAATATCGCATCCATGCTCAAGAAATATCCGAGAATAAGGCAAACGACTTTGAAAAGCAAAATGAAAACGCGATCGCGAAAGGGGGAAGAAATTTAGTCTTCTGCGGCTGGAGTCCAGTTGCACCCCTTCCTGAGACGGACTGGGTTGGTACGATCTGTAGCTGAACCGGATTATCTGCCAGGCGGGTCATGATCCAACTTGAACCACGACGGGGTTGCGTCTTTGAGCCCTCGGGTCGTACGTCGACCGATGACAAATGCGATCATCCGGTCGGTGGTGGAGCACTGGCCAGTCGCGTACCGTAACTGGACGCGATGAGTGCCAGAGGTTACGTCTTACAACGACGAGGCTGCGTAACGTGGCGGCTCATCGGCCCAGTCAGAGGGTCCGGCTTACACCGACACAGTGCCCCCCATCGATCTGTATGAAGCACATATGTCATAAGTCGATCTTACGACCTTCGGCTCAAAGACCAACCCTGAAGACGTCCCTGGGCCGTAGAACCACGCTTCTCGCCTCCGCGCCGCCGCAGAAACACTCGTCGGTCTTCTGGACAGGGGCTGCAATTGGGATAGGAAGTAAGTAACGAGGACGGCTACACGAGAAAAACGTTTGCCTTCTTTCGCATATTTTCGAGAGCATGGAATTGAGTTACGATGACACTCTTCCATTCAATTTTACGCTTAGGTGACATGTTTAAATCTAACTTAAATCTTACTGGAACTATCTTAACGCTAAACGATGTCTTCTTTCGAGGTGATGACTGGAACTTTTAATCAACGAAGAGTTAAAGAATTGTTGTCACCAAAGAAAGAAAACGAATAGTCAGAGATAAAAGCGAACAAATCTGCCCAACGTTGACTCTTCTTCGATGCGAAGCTTAATTTCTACTTAATCGCGTAACCTTAAAGCTAACTTAAACGCAAATTCTTAGATGTAACTAATTGTAAGACTAGGAATCCGAACATTCGGTAGCCAAGGCTGCCGAATATTCGGATTTCGTGGCTATTCGCTCGATATCACTTGCTATTTAGTACTACTATTTAACAAAATATCGTACTAAAAGCACGTTTAATAAAAGTTAAAATCATAGCAAGTGATATCGACACAGGTCCCACCGCGAGGAGGTTGCCACGAAACGGGACCCAAAAATGCATGCCCAACCAACCTCCATTTCAATCTGCTCTTCCTCTGAGACACTTTCCCTCGACATTGACGAATTCAATGTCGAGAGAAAGTGTAGCAGAGGAATCGCCGACTCTACTTTTCTCATCCCGTTTCGCGAAATGAGATAGACACCCGCCGAATGGTGTCGATCTCCCTTTACAATATTTACTTATTCGACATTCCTAATTCTTATCTTACTTTCCGCACGCAATCACTCTTACAAAACCATAATATCGCATCCATGCTCAAGAAATATCCGAGAATAAGGCAAACGACTTTGAAAAGCAAAATGAAAACGCGATCGCGAAAGGGGGAAGAAATTTAGTCTTCTGCGGCTGGAGTCCAGTTGCACCCCTTCCTGAGACGGACTGGGTTGGTACGATCTGTAGCTGAACCGGATTATCTGCCAGGCGGGTCATGATCCAACTTGAACCACGACGGGGTTGCGTCTTTGAGCCCTCGGGTCGTACGTCGACCGATGACAAATGCGATCATCCGGTCGGTGGTGGAGCACTGGCCAGTCGCGTACCGTAACTGGACGCGATGAGTGCCAGAGGTTACGTCTTACAACGACGAGGCTGCGTAACGTGGCGGCTCATCGGCCCAGTCAGAGGGTCCGGCTTACACCGACACAGTGCCCCCCATCGATCTGTATGAAGCACATATGTCATAAGTCGATCTTACGACCTTCGGCTCAAAGACCAACCCTGAAGACGTCCCTGGGCCGTAGAACCACGCTTCTCGCCTCCGCGCCGCCGCAGAAACACTCGTCGGTCTTCTGGACAGGGGCTGCAATTGGGATAGGAAGTAAGTAACGAGGACGGCTACACGAGAAAAACGTTTGCCTTCTTTCGCATATTTTCGAGAGCATGGAATTGAGTTACGATGACACTCTTCCATTCAATTTTACGCTTAGGTGACATGTTTAAATCTAACTTAAATCTTACTGGAACTATCTTAACGCTAAACGATGTCTTCTTTCGAGGTGATGACTGGAACTTTTAATCAACGAAGAGTTAAAGAATTGTTGTCACCAAAGAAAGAAAACGAATAGTCAGAGATAAAAGCGAACAAATCTGCCCAACGTTGACTCTTCGTCGATGCGAAGCTTAATTTCTACTTAATCGCGTAACCTTAAAGCTAACTTAAACGCAAATTCTTAGATGTAACTAATTGTAAGACTAGGAATCCGAACATTCGGTAGCCAAGGCTGCCGAATATTCGGATTTCGTGGCTATTCGCTCGATATCACTTGCTATTTAGTACTACTATTTAACAAAATATCGTACTAAAAGCACGTTTAATAAAAGTTAAAATCATAGCAAGTGATATCGACACAGGTCCCACCGCGAGGAGGTTGCCACGAAACGGGACCCAAAAATGCATGCCCAACCAACCTCCATTTCATTCTGCTCTTCCTCTGAGACACTTTCCCTCGACATTGACGAATTCAATGTCGAGAGAAAGTGTAGCAGAGGAATCGCCGACTCTACTTTTCTCATCCCGTTTCGCGAAAAGAGATAGACACCCGCCGAATGGTGTCGATCTCCCTTTACAATATTTACTTATTCGACATTCCTAATTCTTATCTTACTTTCCGCACGCAATCACTCTTACAAAACCATAATATCGCATCCATGCTCAAGAAATATCCGAGAATAAGGCAAACGACTTTGAAAAGCAAAATGAAAACGCGATCGCGAAAGGGGGAAGAAATTTAGTCTTCTGCGGCTGGAGTCCAGTTGCACCCCTTCCTGAGACGGACTGGGTTGGTACGATCTGTAGCTGAACCGGATTATCTGCCAGGCGGGTCATGATCCAACTTGAACCACGACGGGGTTGCGTCTTTGAGCCCTCGGGTCGTACGTCGACCGATGACAAATGCGATCATCCGGTCGGTGGTGGAGCACTGGCCAGTCGCGTACCGTAACTGGACGCGATGAGTGCCAGAGGTTACGTCTTACAACGACGAGGCTGCGTAACGTGGCGACTCATCGGCCCAGTCAGAGGGTCCGGCTTACACCGACACAGTGCCCCCCATCGATCGGTATGAAGCACATATGTCATAAGTCGATCGTACGACCTTCGGCTCAAAGACCAACCCTGAAGACGTCCCTGGGCCGTAGAACCACGCTTCTCGCCTCCGCGCCGCCGCAGAAACACTCGTCGGTCTTCTGGACAGGGGCTGCAATTGGGATAGGAAGTAAGTAACGAGGACGGCTACACGAGAAAAACGTTTGCCTTCTTTCGCATATTTTCGAGAGCATGGAATTGAGTTACGATGACACTCTTCCATTCAATTTTACGCTTAGGTGACATGTTTAAATCTAACTTAAATCTTACTGGAACTATCTTAACGCTAAACGATGTCTTCTTTCGAGGTGATGACTGGAACTTTTAATCAACGAAGAGTTAAAGAATTGTTGTCACCAAAGAAAGAAAACGAATAGTCAGAGATAAAAGCGAACAAATCTGCCCAACGTTGACTCTTCGTCGATGCGAAGCTTAATTTCTACTTATTCGCGTAACCTTAAAGCTAACTTAAACGCAAATTCTTAGATGTAACTAATTGTAAGACTAGGAATCCGAACATTCGGTAGCCAAGGCTGCCGAATATTCGGATTTCGTGGCTATTCGCTCGATATCACTTGCTATTTAGTACTACTATTTAACAAAATATCGTACTAAAAGCACGTTTAATAAAAGTTAAAATCATAGCAAGTGATATCGACACAGGTCCCACCGCGAGGAGGTTGCCACGAAACGGGACCCAAAAATGCATGCCCAACCAACCTCCATTTCAATCTGCTCTTCCTCTGAGACACTTTCCCTCGACATTGACGAATTCAATGTCGAGAGAAAGTGTAGCAGAGGAATCGCCGACTCTACTTTTCTCATCCCGTTTCGCGAAATGAGATAGACACCCGCCGAATGGTGTCGATCTCCCTTTACAATATTTACTTATTCGACATTCCTAATTCTTATCTTACTTTCCGCACGCAATCACTCTTACAAAACCATAATATCGCATCCATGCTCAAGAAATATCCGAGAATAAGGCAAACGACTTTGAAAAGCAAAATGAAAACGCGATCGCGAAAGGGGGAAGAAATTTAGTCTTCTGCGGCTGGAGTCCAGTTGCACCCCTTCCTGAGACGGACTGGGTTGGTACGATCTGTAGCTGAACCGGATTATCTGCCAGGCGGGTCATGATCCAACTTGAACCACGACGGGGTTGCGTCTTTGAGCCCTCGGGTCGTACGTCGACCGATGACAAATGCGATCATCCGGTCGGTGGTGGAGCACTGGCCAGTCGCGTACCGTAACTGGACGCGATGAGTGCCAGAGGTTACGTCTTACAACGACGAGGCTGCGTAACGTGGCGGCTCATCGGCCCAGTCAGAGGGTCCGGCTTACACCGACACAGTGCCCCCCATCGATCTGTATGAAGCACATATGTCATAAGTCGATCTTACGACCTTCGGCTCAAAGACCAACCCTGAAGACGTCCCTGGGCCGTAGAACCACGCTTCTCGCCTCCGCGCCGCCGCAGAAACACTCGTCGGTCTTCTGGACAGGGGCTGCAATTGGGATAGGAAGTAAGTAACGAGGACGGCTACACGAGAAAAACGTTTGCCTTCTTTCGCATATTTTCGAGAGCATGGAATTGAGTTACGATGACACTCTTCCATTCAATTTTACGCTTAGGTGACATGTTTAAATCTAACTTAAATCTTACTGGAACTATCTTAACGCTAAACGATGTCTTCTTTCGAGGTGATGACTGGAACTTTTAATCAACGAAGAGTTAAAGAATTGTTGTCACCAAAGAAAGAAAACGAATAGTCAGAGATAAAAGCGAACAAATCTGCCCAACGTTGACTCTTCTTCGATGCGAAGCTTAATTTCTACTTAATCGCGTAACCTTAAAGCTAACTTAAACGCAAATTCTTAGATGTAACTAATTGTAAGACTAGGAATCCGAACATTCGGTAGCCAAGGCTGCCGAATATTCGGATTTCGTGGCTATTCGCTCGATATCACTTGCTATTTAGTACTACTATTTAACAAAATATCGTACTAAAAGCACGTTTAATAAAAGTTAAAATCATAGCAAGTGATATCGACACAGGTCCCACCGCGAGGAGGTTGCCACGAAACGGGACCCAAAAATGCATGCCCAACCAACCTCCATTTCATTCTGCTCTTCCTCTGAGACACTTTCCCTCGACATTGACGAATTCAATGTCGAGAGAAAGTGTAGCAGAGGAATCGCCGACTCTACTTTTCTCATCCCGTTTCGCGAAAAGAGATAGACACCCGCCGAATGGTGTCGATCTCCCTTTACAATATTTACTTATTCGACATTCCTAATTCTTATCTTACTTTCCGCACGCAATCACTCTTACAAAACCATAATATCGCATCCATGCTCAAGAAATATCCGAGAATAAGGCAAACGACTTTGAAAAGCAAAATGAAAACGCGATCGCGAAAGGGGGAAGAAATTTAGTCTTCTGCGGCTGGAGTCCAGTTGCACCCCTTCCTGAGACGGACTGGGTTGGTACGATCTGTAGCTGAACCGGATTATCTGCCAGGCGGGTCATGATCCAACTTGAACCACGACGGGGTTGCGTCTTTGAGCCCTCGGGTCGTACGTCGACCGATGACAAATGCGATCATCCGGTCGGTGGTGGAGCACTGGCCAGTCGCGTACCGTAACTGGACGCGATCAGTGCCAGAGGTTACGTCTTACAACGACGAGGCTGCGTAACGTGGCGGCTCATCGGCCCAGTCAGAGGGTCCGGCTTACACCGACACAGTGCCCCCCATCGATCGGTATGAAGCACATATGTCATAAGTCGATCGTACGACCTTCGGCTCAAAGACCAACCCTGAAGACGTCCTTGGGCCGTAGAACCACGCTTCTCGCCTCCGCGCCGCCGCAGAAACTCTCGTCGGTCTTCTGGACAGGGGCTGCAATTGGGATAGGAAGTAAGTAACGAGGACGGCTACACGAGAAAAACGTTTGCCTTCTTTCGCATATTTTCGAGAGCATGGAATTGAGTTACGATGACACTCTTGCATTCAACTTTACGCTTAGGTGACATGTTTAAATCTAACTTAAATCTTACTGGAACTATCTTAACGCTAAACGATGTCTTCTTTCGAGGTGATGACTGGAACTTTTAATCAACGAAGAGTTAAAGAATTGTTGTCACCAAAGAAAGAAAACGAATAGTCAGAGATAAAAGCGAACAAATCTGCCCAACGTTGACTCTTCTTCGATGCGAAGCTTAATTACTACTTAATCGCGTAACCTTAAAGCTAACTTAAACGCAAATTCTTAGATGTAACTAATTGTAAGACTAGGAATCCGAACATTCGGTAGCCAAGGCTGCCGAATATTCGGATTTCGTGGCTATTCGCTCGATATCACTTGCTATTTAGTACTACTATTTAACAAAATATCGTACTAAAAGCACGTTTAATAAAAGTTAAAATCATAGCAAGTGATATCGACCCAGGTCCCACCGCGAGGAGGTTGCCACGAAACGGGACCCAAAAATGCATGCCCAACCAACCTCCATTTCATTCTGCTCTTCCTCTGAGACACTTTCCCTCGACATTGACGAATTCAATGTCGAGAGAAAGTGTAGCAGAGGAATCGCCGACTCTACTTTTCTCATCCCGTTTCGCGAAAAGAGATAGACACCCGCCGAATGGTGTCGATCTCCCTTTACAATATTTGCTTATTCTAAACTAAACTAAACTCTTAAATCTAGCCTTACTTACTATTTGCAGTAAGTACAGGAAGAGAATAAACTATAGGGAAGCAGATCGCAGCAGCCTTTAACTTCGTTCGAGAAGAGAGGCAGATTATTATATCGTATTAATTTCTCAGCATTAGAAATCGTTATAATGAACGAATTATTTTTGAATGTATTAGAGGTTAATTTTTCTTGCAACTAAGATCCTGCCTGTAGCATTGCTAAATTTCATTAAAATCTAGTAAGACATCTATCCGAGGACTAAGTTCTCTTAAAGTTAAAAGCTTTCATATTCAGTAACTTACTATTCTTAAAATTAAAAGTCTGCCTGTTCGGTTAATAACTTGTCTGAGAACAAGATATTAATAATTTGTCTTAAAGCTAAAAACCTGCCTATTCGGTAACTAACTCGTCTTAAAATTAAAATCCTGCCTATTCTGATAGGAACATACATTAAAATTAAGAGTTGACCACCTCCATAAAGACGATATCTTGCCTTAATATTTAAAACCTGCCTATTCAGTGACTAACTCATTTTAAAGCTAATAGCCTGCCTATTCAGCGACTAACTCATCTTAAAGCTAATACCCTGCCTATTCAGTGATTAACTCGTCTTAAAACTAAACGCCTGCCTGTTCTGAAACTAACTCGCCTTAAAATTAAGAGCTGGCCGGCTCGATACATGCACTATTTTGTCTTAAAATTTAAAACCTGTCTATTCAACAACTAACTCGTCTTAAAACTAAACGCCTGCCTATTCTGAAACTAATTCGCCTTAAAATTAGGAGCTGGCCGGCTCGATACATGCACTATTTTGTCTTAAAATTTAAAACCTGTCTATTCAACAACTAACTCGTCTTAAAACTAAACGCCTGCCTATTCTGAAACTAATTCGCCTTAAAATTAGGAGCTGGCTGGCTCGATAAATGAATGTCTTGTCTTAAAATTTAAAACCTGCCTATTCAGTAACTAACTCGTCTTAAAATTCGAAGCCTGCCTTTTCGATAGCTAAGTTTTATAAAAATTAAAGTCCCATATATTCGATAATTAAGAGCTCTTAGAAGTAACGTCGTTACCATGTTTCCTTAATAACGAATAACCTGCCTATTAAGGAATTAAGTTCAATTCCAAAATGGTTGATAGTTAAAACCTCATGCAAAATATATAGGATTTAAGTTTCTTGAAAAATAAGGAATGGCCTTCTCCGAAAACTTAGTTTATCCGGTTACAAAAATATACTTAAACCAAACATCTGCTTGTGCGATGTGTAGATTCCATTGAAACTGAAGAAATTGCCTCCCGATAACAAAGACCTTCTAAATTCCTGAGAATCGGATTTAACTGACACCTGAAATCTTTTGAGAATCAGAGACTTAACTATACGAAAACTAAATTTACCAGTTTCGATGATAATCTCAAATCGTTGGTTATCATCGTCATCACCATCATCGTCATCGTTATCGTGGAAGATCGGAATATTATACATTAAAAGAGAACGACCCACTTTCGCTACAGTATACACAGAATATCATATACGCGAGAAAACTCGAAAGAAAATTCGCCATCGATCTAAAGTCCTCGATTGCACTATCATAAAGTAAGAATGCGAGCTTATGGAACTCCATGTAATTGCAAATGTACGATAAAAATAAACCATGATTTGTGCAAAGCATTTGGGAAAATGTATCGGCGGAACTTTATCCTCGATGAAAAATTGAATTGAGAAAACAGGTAATTCGAACGGCCAACAGTCACAGTATCAATATTATTGTAGAATAAGATGAAATATTTTGACAATATATTAATTCAATTAATAGTTCGTAATGTTCCATTTGACAAACGCTTGCGAAAACAGCTTCACTTTATTATTAATCATAGTTATTTTAATCGTAAAAAGAACGCGAGCACCTGTTTCCGAGGCGCTACGGAAATTCGCGGCTAACGGAATCGCGAGTATCTTTCCGAGGTGCTGTCAATTTTCGCAACACTAATTTCGCGTACGAGCAATAATCGCGAGCGCCTACGCGAGGCGCTGTGAATTTTCGCAACACTAATTTTGCGACGAGCAAAATCGCGAGCATCTTCGCGAGACGCTGTGAATTTTCGCAACGCTAAGTTCGCGAAGAGTGATCGAACAAAATCGCGGGCAATCTCTACCGAGGTGCACTTTTAATTTCGCAACTCTAATAATCGCGAATATTTTATACAATTGACGGGATAGAATCCCGCACTGGCGTCATGACGTAGACGCAGTACTGTACTGCGATATTAATCGCAATTTTGCGATATTTACCGCAATTTTGCAATATTAATCGCAGTGTTGCGATTTTTCGCAGAGCTGAAATCGCGAATATAATATCGAACAAACCGTGTACTTAATTTCGCAACACTACTTTAAAAAAGAAAGAGAATTGTAAATCGCGTATACATTTTCGCAACACTACTTTGAAAAATAAAGAAATGGGCAAAATCGCGTATAAATTTTCGCTACACTACCCTGAAAAATAAAGAAAAGAGCAAAATCGCGTGTAAATTTTCGCAACACTACCTTGAAAAATAAAGAAAACAGCAATATCCCGTATAAATTTTCGCAACACTACTTTGAAAAATAAAGAAAAGAAGAAAATCGCGTATAAATTCTCGCAACACTAGTCTGTGAAATAAAGGAAAGAGCAAAATCGCAGGCAACCTCTACTGAGGTGCAGTTTTAATTTCGCAACTCTAATAATCACGAATATTTTATAAAATTGACGGGATAGAATCCCGCACTGGCGTCATGACATAGACGCAGTACTGTACTGCGATATTAATCGCAATTTTGCGATATTAATCGCAGTTTTGCGATTTTTCGCAGTGCTGAAGTCGCGAATATAATATCGAACAAACCGTGTATTTAGTTTCGCAACGCTACTTTAATCAATAGAGAAAAGCAAAATCGCGTATAAATTTTCGCCACACTACTTTGAAAAAGTAAAGAAAAGGGCAAAATCGCGTATAAATTTTCGCAACACTACTCTGAAAAATAAAGAAAAGAGCAAAATCGCGTTTAAATGTTAGCTACACTACCCTGAAAAATAAAGAAAAGAGCAAAATCGCGTATAAATTTTCGCAACACTACTTTATAAAATAATGAAAGAAGCAAAGACGCGTATTGTTATTTTCGCGAAACTAATTTCGTGGACGAAGCCGAATTCGCAGCATTTTGCTGCGATTCGGCGAAGCAACTAACTACCACACAACTATTGCTACTACTACTACAAGCGAACATAGTGACAAAGTAGTAACGTAAAACATAAACTTACTGTATATTTCTGAAAGAAAAAGGAAAGAATTAGGGTTACAACCTGAAAATCCTAACGAGAATGATTAATTAATATAATAAAAGCGGCGTAAGAAATTTCAATAAATAACTTGACTTTAAATGAGAATTGAAATCTATTAAAGTGACTCTACTTAGAGCATTGACACTCTATATGCAAATGAATTTAAAAGTGAATTGTAATTGACTAAAAGTGACTCTTCTGAGATCATTGAAATTTCTCGATCAATACCATCGTCAAAGTAATTCGTCGAAAAATTCAATATACATTCGTTATTATTACTTTGACAATGGAATTGACCATCCGCGAAATTCTTACATACTAAACATCCTAGAAAAATCGTTACTACTCGCGACTATTGTACTAATTACCATAATCGCGGTCACTATGTTCGCAAACTACTAGCACACATAAAATACAACCAGTCGTTCGGTGCCGTTTCGGACCATTCGTCCTGCGGCATGATCGAACGACCGGAGGAACTTTGAATTTTGTCACTCACCAACCGAAGAAAGTGATAGTTGAAAAGTGTTTACCTCCACGTTGAGATCGTAGTCCATGGTCTGGCTGCGTCCATGGTCCGGCTGCATCCATGGTCCGGCTGCATCCATGGTCCGGCTGCATCCATGGTCCGGCTGCATCCATGGTCCGGCTGCATCCATGGTTGGGCTGCGTCCATGGCCTGGCTGCATCCATGGCCTGGAGATTGTCCTTTCTTTAACACAAGAGAAGACAACATTATAGAATCTCTAAGGAGAATTATTTGAATATACGGTGGATAAAATTAAACTCTAATTTAATTCTCTTAACCGTTTGAGTCTCAGGATATATTGGACAAATTTTGAGAGAAATAAAACAATTTTCTTCATAGAGATAGAGTATAACGGATCTTTTTGATACTGAGACTCAAACGGTTAAAGTGAACTTTAAGTTCCAATTGAAATAGGGTTCGATTAATGAAAATGTTAGTGAAATAATGAAACTTACATCCTCCATCGTCCACCGACTGCACGATGGAGGTCCTCTCCGCAGGAGCAGGTGCTGACCCGCGAGTTTCGCGATTTCGGTGATCGGTATTCGCGACCGGTACGTTGAACGTACGGTCGAAGAACGAACTTACGGTACGAACGAACACTGGCTCTACTTGCGCGAATACTCGTTTCGAGTATGTTTTAAATATATGCGATACAAAACCCGGCACTGACTCTAAGACCGATAAATCGGTCGCAAATTTTAATATGCAAGCGTTTGTCAATGAAACATTACATTTATATAATCGAGATACTTTAATTATAAGGTATTGAAATTAAAATTATAACGTATACTGTGATTATATCGTATGTCGTTCGAATTACTATTGAATGACAAAATATTAAAAAATTTCAACGATACAGTTCCCCAAACGAGTTACACAGATCAAAGTCCCATTTCTAATTGAAGATTTCATAATTCTGTGAACTTCTAAGCGCGAATGTTATTCTATACTCGCACTACAGACTTTACGATAGTGCAATCGAGTTCTAGAATGACGGCAGCTTCTACTATATCATTTGAAAAATATCAAGAATCTCGAAACAGGGGGAAATTGTAGCGAAAGTGAGTCATTTCTCATTTAACGTGAGTTCCAACTGATTGAGATTGGCCCAATATCCCAAAACCTTCTGCCGGAGATACTGTAAACAGAAATAACAATCGGACTTGAAAAAATGAATCTATTTTTGTGAAAATTAATTAAGAACTGACATTACGGAGGAAATGGAGGTGGAAATATTAAGCTACGATAATTGCGAGTTTCGAGGAAAGAGAAAATGAATTGATAACATAATACAACATCTACGGGAACCAACTATCGAAAATAAATGTGCAATATTTTAATGGTTATTTCACAACACGTTGTGTTCAATCGCTTAAATTATTTAGAAACACTGGCGCGAAACCGTAACTTTAAGTTATTGACATTTACACGAAGTAATCACTTTATGTCACTGACACTATAACAACACGTTGTATTTAATCGCTTAAATTATTCAAAATCACTTGCACAAAACTATCACTTTGTGTCACTAACACTTCCACAAAACGTTATATTTAATTGTCGAAATAATTTAAAAACACTTGCACAAAATTGTCACTTGATGTCACTGACACATCCACAAAACCTTGTATTTAATTGTCGAAATAATTTAAAAACACTTGCACAAAACTGCCACTTGATGTCACGGACACATCCACAAAACGTTGTATTCAATTGTTAAAATGATGTAAAAACACTACAAGTAACGATCACTTGATGTCACGGACACATCCACAAAACGTTGTATTCAATTGTTAAAATGATGAAAAAACACTACACGTAACGATCACTTGATGTCACTGATACTTCCACAAAACGTTGTGTTTAATTGTCGAAATTATTTAAAAACACTTGCACAAAACTGTCACTTGCTGTTACTGACACATCCACAAAACCTTGTATTTAATTGGCGAAATAATTTAAAAACACTTGCACAAAACTGTCACTTGATATCACTGACACATCCACAAAACCTTGTATTTAATTGTCGAAATAATTTAAAAACACTTGCACAAAACTGTCACTTGATGTCACTGACACATCCACAAAACCTTGTATTTAATTGTTGAAATAATTTAAAAACACTTGCACAAAACTGTCACTTGATGTCACTGACACATCCACAAAACCTTGTATTTAATTGTCGAAATAATTTAAAAACACTTGCAGGTAACTGGCACTTGAGGTCACTGATACTTCCAGAAAACGTTGTATTTAATTGTTAAAATGATGTAAAAACACTACAAGTAACTATCACTTGATGCCACTAATACTTCCACAAAACATTGTATTTAATTGTTAAAATTATTTAATATCACTTTTAATTTATTGTTTAAGTAGTTTAATATTATAGCACACATGCACTAATAGTCCTAATCCAAGATCAAGAGTGACTAGGTACCCATATGCAAGTGCACAAATATACATAGGGACCAACCTGTCAAATCACGCGACCCGTTCGATGTCTGAAGCTGTACTGTGCTCTCCCGCCTCAGCGAGGTGGCTCGCTGAACATGCGCAGTGCACCTTACGTATTGAGATCCCCTTTCTCCATGGATAATTTTGCAAACTTCGGTTATTACAATAATTTTCGTCAATAATCGTTTATTACAGATGTAATTATTATTTAATAACTTGTCTCTGCTTATTTTTAATAAATCTTATGGTGAATAAAAATTATAGGAGTGAAGTACGTGAGTTTATAATTGACGATGTACTTTTCAATGCTTACGAATATTTGATTCTTTGTGTAATACTTTTATCTTATCGATAAATAATATATTTGCAGCTATCTTCGATGAATTTCAAGCAACCTCCAATATTATTTGGGGCATAAAATGTAAGAAATATATAAGGAAAGGATTTTCGAAGGTAGACACCTCGTTCGCCGACTGCGCGTGCTAAGCTAGTTTACCAACCGCACCAACTCGATACTCTGATTGGACGAACGATGCAAAAGGAAGAAAAAACGAAAATTATTGTTGTTATAATTTAGTTAGAGACAACGGAACTGTTCCACGCTGAACGTATTCAGTTTTTGGCAGATATTATCTCTCAAAACGGAGGGTTCAAATACATTTCATACCATCAAAATAGAAGGTTCCTGCTTGACTGCAATCCGATAGCGATAACGTTATCAAGAACTTCTATTTTACAGACGGTCGAACAAGTAGAAATATTTTACCATCCCTTATTTTGTTATCATCCCGCTGCTTTAACGTACACGGTTAACATCCTAGTCCAAATAAAATATGTTTTGCAATATTTCATCCCAACAAAGTAAGCATTACTGTATGCCAGTATAATGCAATTATATCTTTTATAATCTATAGTATCTTCTATGATATAGTAATTAAACCAATACAACCAATTCCTATTACTATCATGATTTTCTCCGGTACAATACATTTCCAATTGTTTTCTCAAGCCTTTCGTCGAGCCATTCAGGCAGACTTTCAAGTTGAATTCCTTTGCAACCATTTGACAAAATGCACTCCATTACATACGTCCTTTATTCCCTGACATTTGCAAATCGATACACAATGCTTCCGAAGCACATTTACGAATGTTGCACAACAGATCGCCGGAGGCTTTTTTGTAAAGGTCAAGTGCTTGGATCCACACGTTTACCATGGAATTTGCAATACAAAATTCTCCGTTCGCATGTATATTTTACTAGTATGCAAATACTTGACAACCTCGACCGACGAAAGAATAATAATTTTGCAAAACCTCTACGCGATATATCAGAAAACATCAACAAAAGAGCTTTCACCGTCTAACCAGCTGCATAATAAATTTTCGAGGCTGCATAACAAATATTCAAATTTTACGATAACACGATAACAATAATTCGAAATTATTCTCTATATTTTTTACGACTATCCCATTTATCAGGGCTTCGAATAAGCGCGAAAATAATATTATATATTCAGTATTTAATATTTTGATGACGCTCCCGTCAATTTTCTCACATTCGCTGTATGGTCCGAGGGAAAATCGATGGAACTTCGTTAACTATGATTTCTCCCCAACGTGGCCACCGTAAAGCAATTATCAGTCGAAGAGAGAATGTCTTCTGAGCATTTACTCCCTTTCATTGGCGAAAATGGCATTGGAGGTCGAATTACCCCGGTTTTTGCATCGTCGCTTTGTCAGCGAACGATATTTCGCACCGTTCAACCGACAGCATCGTCGAGCCTCCACTTCTATCCACGAATCTAACGCGGTAGATCAAAGTTTTTCGATTTCAATACGCGCAAACAGCGAATTCTCTGTACGATGACTTTCTTCGGCTTTCCTCTCACCATTTAGCAGGAAATGTTTGGAAAAGCGAGGTAAAAATCGAGTAGGAAGCGGAAATATCGTACTCTTTGTTCCGCGCAACGTTTCTGTCCTCCCCAGTTTTCTCTCTGTGCTCCTCCTCTACACGCACTTCCTAGCATCGGAACAAAATAATAGGAATGCCAATCAACGAAAGTTTGACGAAACGCAAAAAATTTATTGAAACGCAGAAATCACATTGTCGAAGGTCGCCGTGAGCTCGGTTTAATAAAACGCTTTTTGCCGCACCGTGCATACGTGCGGCTTTTTTCTTCCATTGCCGATCCGCGATCAATTCGTGAAAATATGAAATATGCGAATAACAGAGAGGAGAGATGCAAAGTGATAAAGAGAGAGAGAGAGACATATCTCGATGAAGAGTATTAGGATTTTCCGTCTGCTCTTCCCTTTTATTTTTCTCATTGTACACCTTCCGATTGTACTCTTTGACGTTTATTAATTCAACGAATGGATATCTCGAGAAAGGGAGATTCGTTTTAAACAGTCGTCTTTGTAGATATCACGGGTCGCCGTTGCACGGGGAAAGTAATTGCACGGAAGTGGAGAATTATGCTGGTATTTATTTAAGTGTAAATTTTAATTACATCAGATGCAGAATAATGTAAATCGACTGTGTAATGTATTCGGTGATCGCGATGTTAATAACTGCGAAAAACAAGCATCGATGGAACGTGAAATTTTAATAAAATCGAGCCACTGTCGTTTCACGACTCTCAAATGAACACAGTGATACGGTACTCAAAGAGAAATCTGACCTAAACGATAAGAAACACGACGCCGTTGCGAAACGTCCAACCATCCTCTTGTACGTCGATGCGTCGGAAATGCCATTCGTTTTTAGCACAATTTATAAGTTGCTCGTTTCAACGGACAACGATAGCCAGTGATTCCTGCTCACTCCTCACGATTCAGTGACAGAGGATTATTAAAATGGTGGAAAATAATAATGCACTTTGCGCTAATTATACTAATATATCATTAATTCATAAAGATCTAGGTATAAGCTACATAAGTGATTACATTCAAAAATTCTCAATACGCTTTTACCAAACGTGCCATAAAAGTAAAGATAAAGCTATTAATTCCATAGGAAATTATTCTCAGGTTGACCTTAACTATAAGAAGTATAAACATAAGCGAATCATTCATTTGTTACTTAGTCTCTAGCCTTGTACTTATTGTATATTACTTCAAGTCTTCTATGATGAGACAGGTTTTTATAATTTTCCTATCATTCTTCTAAACTATAGACAATCGCGTTAATTTGTTAAAAACTTAATTTACTAATGACTGGGGTGACAGTTAATCTTGGTACCCAGTTATCGTATCTTTATGTAATTGTTTATTATTGTATATTGTAAATAAAAAAGAAAAAAAAAAAGAAAGTTACAAATAATTTTCCTTTCATGATTATCAATGGGTCTCGTTGTTCACTTAATCATGAAGAACAATAAATTCTCGAATGGTACTGTTTGGATGCATTGCATATATGTTTCTTAGACTATATAGAAGCAATATATACAGAGATTTCAACCATCTACGTGTTCCATTCATTGTTCTACTTTTCGAAATTTACAAATAATTTCCGTTAAAGGATTAACAATGGGGCTCGTTGTTCACTTAAACTTGAAGAACAAAAAATTGGCGAATGGTACTGTTTGGATGCTTTGCATATATGTTTCTTAGACTATATAGAAGCAATATATACAATGATTTCAACCGTCTACCTATTCCATTCATTGTTCTCCTTGCCGTAATTTACAAATAATTTCCTTTAAAGGATTAACAATGGGGCTCGTAGTTCACTTAAACTTGAAGAACAAAAAATTGGCGAATTGTACTGTTTGGATGCTTTGCATATATGTTTCATAGACTATTTAGAAGCAATATACAGAAAGATTTCACCCGTCTACCTGTACTATTCATTGTTCTACTTGTAGAAAGTTGCAAATAATTTTCATTTCATGATTATCAATGGGGCTCGCTGTTCACTTAAACTTGAAGATCAAAAAATTGGCGATTGTTACTGTTTAGATGCTTTGCATATATGTTTCTTAGACTATATAGAAGCAATATATACAAAGATTTCAACCGTCTACCTGTTCCATTCATTGTTCTACTTGTCGCAAGTTACAAATAATTTCCGTTAAAGGATTAACAATGGGGCTCGTTGTTCACTTAAACTTGAAGAACAAAAAATTGGCGAATGGTACTGTTTGGATGCTTTGCATATATGTTTCTTAGACTATATAGAAGCAATATATACAATGATTTCAACCGTCTACCTATTCCATTCATTGTTCTCCTTGCCGTAATTTACAAATAATTTCCTTTAAAGGATTAACAATGGGGCTCGTAGTTCACTTAAACTTGAAGAACAAAAAATTGGCGAATTGTACTGTTTGGATGCTTTGCATATATGTTTCATAGACTATTTAGAAGCAATATACAGAAAGATTTCACCCGTCTACCTGTACTATTCATTGTTCTACTTGTAGAAAGTTGCAAATAATTTTCATTTCATGATTATCAATGGGGCTCGCTGTTCACTTAAACTTGAAGATCAAAAAATTGGCGATTGTTACTGTTTAGATGCTTTGCATATATGTTTCTTAGACTATATAGAAGCAATATATACAAAGATTTCAACCGTCTACCTGTTCCATTCATTGTTCTACTTGTCGCAAGTTACAAATAATTTCCGTTAAAGTATTAACAATGGGGCTCGTAGTTCACTTAAAATTGAAGATCAAATAATTGGCGAATTGTACTGTTTGGATGATTTGCAGATATGTTTCTTAGACTATATAGCAGCAATATATACAATGATTTCAACCGTCTACCTGTTCCATTCATTGTTCTACTTGTCGCAAGTTACAAATAATTTCCGTTAAAGTATTAACAATGGGGCTCGTAGTTCACTTAAACTTGAAGATCACATAATTGGCGAATTGTACTGTTTGGATGATTTGCAGATATGTTTCTTAGACTATATAGAAGCAATATATACAATGATTTCAACAGTCTACCTGTTCCATTCATTGTTCTACTTGTCGAAATTTACAAATAATTTCCTTTAAAGGATTAACAATGGGGCTGGTAGTTCACTTAAACTTGAAGAACAAAAAATTGGCGAATGGTACTGTTTGTATGCTTTGAATATATGTTTCTTAGATTATATAGGAGCAATATATACAAAGATTTCAACCGTCTACCTGTTCCATTCATTGTTCTACTTGTCGAAAATTACAAGTAATTTCCGATAAAGGATTAACCATTGGGGCTCATTGTTCACTTAAACTTGAAGAACAAAAAATTGGCGAATCGTACTGTTTTGATGCTTTGCGTACATGTTTCTTAGACTATATGGAAGCAATATATACAAAGATTTCAACCGTCTACGTGTTCCAATCATTGTTCTACTTGTCGAAATTTACAAATAATTTCCTTTAAAGGATTAACAATGGGGCTCGTTGTTCACTTAAACTTGAAGAACAAAAAATTGGCGAATGGTACTGTTTGGATGCTTTGAATATATGTTTCTTAGATTATATAGAAGCAATATATACAAAGATTTCAACCGTCTACCTGTTCCATTCATTGTTCTACTTGTCGCAAGTTACAAATAATTTCCTTTAAAGGATTAACAATGGGGCCCGTAGTTCACTTAAACTTGAAGATCAAATAATTGGCGAATTGTACTGTTTGGATGATTTGCAGATATGTTTCTTAGACTATATAGAAGCAATATATACAATGATTTCAACCGTCTACCTGTTCCATTCATTGTTCTACTTGTCGAAAGTTACAAATAATTTCCGTTAAGGGATTAACAATGGGGATCGTAGTTTACTTAAAATTGAAGAACAAGAAATTGGCGAATTGTACTGTTTGGATGCTTTGCATATATGTTTCTTAGACTATATAGAAGCAATATATACAACGATTTCAACCGTCTACCTATTCCATTCATTGTTCTCCTTGCCGAAATTTACAAATAATTTCCTTTAAAGGATTAACAATGGATCTCGTAGTTCACTTAAACTTGAAGAGCAAAAAATTGGCGAATTGTTCTGTTTGGATGCTTTGCATATATGTTTGTTAGACTATATAGAAGCAATATATACAATGATTTCAACCGTCTACCTGTTCCATTCATTGTTCTACTTGACGAAATTTACAAATAATTTCCTTTAAAGGATTAACAATGGGGCTCGTAGTTCACTTAAACTTGAAGAACAAAAAATTGGCGAATTGTACTGTTTGGATGCATTGCATATATGTTTCTTAGACTATATAGAAGCAATATATACAGAGATTACAACCGTCTACCTGTTCCATTCATTGTTCTACTTGTCGAAATTTACAAATACTTTCCTTTAAAGGATTAACAATGGGGCTCGTAGTTCACTTAAACTTGAAGAACAAAAAATTGGCGAATTGTTCTGTTTGGATGCTTTGCATATATGTTTGTTAGACTATATAGAAGCAATATATACAATGATTTCAACCGTCTACCTGTTCCATTCATTGTTCTACTTGCCGAAATTTACAAATAATTTCCTTTAAAGGATTCACAATGGGGCTCGTAGTTCAGTTAAACTTGAAGAACAAAAAATTGGCGAATTGTACTGTTTGGATGCATTGCATATATGTTTCTTAGACTATATAGAAGCAATATATACAGAGATTACAACCGTCTACCTGTTCCATTCATTGTTCTACTTGTCGAAATTTACAAATACTTTCCTTTAAAGGATTAACAATGGGGATCGTAGTTCACTTAAACTTGAAGAACAAAAAATTGGCGAATTGTACTGTTTGGATGCTTTGCATATATGTTTGTTAGACTATATAGAAGCAATATATACAATGATTTCAACCGTCTACCTGTTCCATTCATTGTTCTACTTGCCGAAATTTACAAATAATTTCCTTTAAAGGATTAACCATAGGGGCTCATTGTTCACTTAAACATGAAGAACAAAAAATTGGCGAATGGTACTGTTTGGATGCTTTGCGAACATGTTTCTTAGACAATATGGAAGCAATATATACAAAGATTTCAACCTTCTACGTGTTCCAATCATTGTTCTACTTGTCGAAATTTACAAATAATTTCCTTTAAAGGATTAACAATGGGGCCCGTAGTTCACTTAAACTTGAAGAACAAAAAATTGGCGAATTGTTCTGTTTGGATGCTTTGCATATATGTTTGTTAGACTATATAGAAGCAATATATACAATGATTTCAACCGTCTACCTGTTCCATTCATTGTTCTACTTGTCGAAATTTACAAATAATTTCCTTTAAAGGATTAACAATGGGGCTCGTAGTTCACTTAAACTTGAAGAACAAAGAATTGTCGAATTGTACTGTTTGGACGCTTTGCATATATGTTTCTTAGACTATATAGAAGCAATATATACAATGATTTCAACCGTCTACCTGTTCCATTCATTGTTCTACTTGCCGAAATTTACAAATAATTTCCTTTAAAGGATTCACAATGGGGCTCGTAGTTCAGTTAAACTTGAAGAACAAAAAATTGGCGAATTGTACTGTTTGGATGCATTGCATATATGTTTCTTAGACTATATAGAAGCAATATATACAATGATTTCAACCGTCTACCTGTTCCATTCATTGTTCTACTTGCCGAAATTTACAAATAATTTCCTTTAAAGGATTAACCATAGGGGCTCATTGTTCACTTAAACATGAAGAACAAAAAATTGGCGAATGGTACTGTTTGGATGCTTTGCGAACATGTTTCTTAGACAATATGGAAGCAATATATACAAAGATTTCAACCTTCTACGTGTTCCAATCATTGTTCTACTTGTCGAAATTTACAAATAATTTCCTTTAAAGGATTAACAATGGGGCCCGTGGTTCACTTAAACTTGAAGAACAAAAAATTGGCGAATTGTTCTGTTTGGATGCTTTGCATATATGTTTGTTAGACTATATAGAAGCAATATATACAATGATTTCAACCGTCTACCTGTTCCATTCATTGTTCTACTTGTCGAAATTTACAAATAATTTCCTTTAAAGGATTAACAATGGGGCTCGTAGTTCACTTAAACTTGAAGAACAAAGAATTGTCGAATTGTACTGTTTGGACGCTTTGCATATATGTTTCTTAGACTATATAGAAGCAATATATACAATGATTTCAACCGTCTACCTATTTCATTCATTGTTCTACTTGCCGAAATTTACAATTAATTTCCTTTAAAGGATTAACAATGGGGCTCGTAGTTCACTTAAACTTGAAGAGCAAAAAATTGGCGAATTGTACTGTTTGGACGCTTTGCATATATGTTTCTTAGATTATATAGGAGCAATATATACAAAGATTTCAACCGTCTACCTGTTCCATTCATTGTTCTACTTGTCGAAAATTACAAGTAATTTCCGATAAAGGATTAACCATTGGGGCTCATTGTTCACTTAAACTTGAAGAACAAAAAATTGGCGAATGGTACTGTTTTGATGCTTTGCGTACATGTTTCTTAGACTATATGCAAGCAATATATACAAAGATTTCAATCGTCTACGTGTTCCAATCATTGTTCTACTTGTCGAAATTTACAATTAATTTCCTTTAAAGGATTAACAATGGGGCTCGTTGTTCACTTAAACTTGAAGAACAAAAAATTGGCGAATGGTACTGTTTGGATGCTTTGAATATATGTTTCTTAGATTATATAGAAGCAATATATACAAAGATTTCAACCGTCTACCTGTTCCATTCATTGTTCTACTTGTCGAAATTTACAAATAATTTCCTTTAAAGGATTAACAATGGGGCTCGCAGTTCACTTAAACTTGAAAAACAAAAAATTGGCGAATGGTACTGTTTGGATGCTTTGCATATATGTTACTTAAACTATATAGAAGCAATATATAGAAAGATTTCAACCGCCTACCTGTTCCATTCATTGTTCTACTTATAGAAAGTTACAAATAATTTCCTTTAAAGGATTAAGAATGGGGCTCGTAGTTCACTTAAACTTGAAGAACTATAAATTGTCGAATTGTACTGTTTGGATGCTTTGCATATATGTTTCTTAGACTATATAGAAGCAATATATACAAAGATTTCAACCGTATACGTGTTCCAATCATTGTTTTACTTGTCGAAAATTGCAAATAATTTCCGATAAAGGATTAACCATTGGGGCTCATTGTTCACTTAATCTTGAAGAACAAAAAATTGGCGAATGGTACTGTTTGGATGCTTTGCGTACATGTTTCTTAGACTATATAGAAGCAATATATAAAAAGATTTCAATCGTCTACCTGCTCCCTTCATTGTTCTACTTGTCGAAAATTACAAATAATTTCCGATAAAGGATTAACCATTGGGGCTCATTGTTCACTTAATCTTGAAGAACAAAAAATTGGCGAATGGTACTGTTTGGATGCTTTGCGTACATGTTTCTTAGACTATATGGAAGCAATATATACAAAGATTTCAACCGTCTACGTGTTCCAATCATTGTTCTACTTGGCGAAATTTACAAATAATTTCCTTTAAAGGATTAAGAATGGGACTCGTAGTTCACTTAAACTTGAAGAACTATAAATTGGCGAATTGTACTGTTTGGACGCTTTGCATATATGTTTCTTAGACTATATAGAAGCAATATATACAATGATTTCAACCGTCTACCTATTTCATTCATTGTTCTACTTGCCGAAATTTACAATTAATTTCCTTTAAAGGATTAACAATGGGGCTCGTAGTTCACTTAAACTTGAAGAACAAAAAATTGGCGAATGGTATTGTTTGGATGATTTGCATATATGTTTCTTAGACTATATAGAAGCAATATATAAAAAGATTTCAATCGTCTACCTGCTCCCTTCATTGTTCTACTTGTCGAAAATTACAAATAATTTCCGATAAAGGATTAACCATTGGGGCTCATTGTTCACTTAATCTTGAAGAACAAAAAATTGGCGAATGGTACTGTTTGGATGCTTTGCGTACATGTTTCTTAGACTATATGGAAGCAATATATACAAAGATTTCAACCGTCTACGTGTTCCAATCATTGTTCTACTTGGCGAAATTTACAAATAATTTCCTTTAAAGGATTAAGAATGGGGCTCGTAGTTCACTTAAACTTGAAGAACTATAAATTGGCGAATTGTACTGTTTGGACGCTTTGCATATATGTTTCTTAGACTATATAGAAGCAATATATACAATGATTTCAACCGTCTACCTATTTCATTCATTGTTCTACTTGCCGAAATTTACAATTAATTTCCTTTAAAGGATTAACAATGGGGCTCGTAGTTCACTTAAACTTGAAGAGCAAAAAATTGGCGAATTGTACTGTTTGGACGCTTTGCATATATGTTTCTTGGACTATATAGAAGCAATATATACAATGATTTCAACAGTCTACCTTTTCCATTCATTGTTCTACTTGTCGAAATTTACAAATAATTTCCGATAAAGTATTAACAATGGGGCCCATTGTTCACTTAAACTTGAAGAACAAAAAATTGGCGAATGGTACTGTTTGGATGCTTTGCATATATGTTTGTTAGACTATATAGAAGCAATATATACAATGATTTCAACCGTCTACCTGTTCCATTCATTGTTCTACTTGTCGAAATTTACAAATAATTTCCTTTAAAGGATTAACAATGGGGCTCGCAGTTCACTTAAACTTGAAAAACAAAAATTGGCGAATGGTACTGTTTGGATGCTTTGCATATATGTTACTTAAACTATATAGAAGCAATATATAGAAAGATTTCAACCGCCTACCTGTTCCATTCATTGTTCTACTTATAGAAAGTTACAAATAATTTCCTTTAAAGGATTAAGAATGGGGCTCGTAGTTCACTTAAACTTGAAGAACTATAAATTGTCGAATTGTACTGTTTGGATGCTTTGCATATATGTTTCTTAGACTATATAGAAGCAATATATACAAAGATTTCAACCGTATACGTGTTCCAATCATTGTTTTACTTGTCGAAAATTACAAATAATTTCCGATAAAGGATTAACCATTGGGGCTCATTGTTCACTTAATCTTGAAGAACAAAAAATTGGCGAATGGTACTGTTTGGATGCTTTGCGTACATGTTTCTTAGACTATATGGAAGCAATATATACAAAGATTTCAACCGTCTACGTGTTCCAATCATTGTTCTACTTGGCGAAATTTAGAACTAATTTCCTTTAAAGGATTAACAATGGGGCTCGTAGTTCACTAAAACTTGAAGAGCAAAAAATTGGCGAACTGTACTGTTTGGATGCTTTGCATATATGTTTCTTAGACTATATAGATGCAACATATAGAAGGATTTCGCCCGTCTACCTGTTCTATTCATTGTTCTACTATTAGAAAGTTACAAATAATTTCCGTTTCGTGATTAGCAATGGGGCTCGTTGTTCACTTAAACTTGAAGAACAAAAAATTGGCGAATTGTACTGTTTGGATGCTTTGCATGTATGTTTCTTAGACTATATAGAAGCAATATATACAAAGATTTCAACCGTCTACCTGTTCCATTCATTGTTCTACTTGTCGAAAGTTACAAATAATTTCCGATAAAGGATTAACCATTGGGGCTCGTTGTTCACTTATACTTGAAGAACAAAAAATTGGCGAATGGTACTGTTTGGATGCTTTGCATATATGTTTCTTAGACTATATAGAAGCAATATATACAAAGATTTCAACCGTATACGTGTTCCAATCATTGTTTTACTTGTCGAAAATTACAAATAATTTCCGATAAAGGATTAACCATTGGGGCTCATTGTTCACTTAATCTTGAAGAACAAAAAATTGGCGAATGGTACTGTTTGGATGCTTTGCGTACATGTTTCTTAGACTATATGGAAGCAATATATACAAAGATTTCAACCGTCTACGTGTTCCAATCATTGTTCTACTTGGCGAAATTTACAAATAATTTCCTTTAAAGGATTAAGAATGGGGCTCGTAGTTCACTTAAACTTGAAGAACTATAAATTGGCGAATTGTACTGTTTGGACGCTTTGCATATATGTTTCTTAGACTATATAGAAGCAATATATACAATGATTTCAACCGTCTACCTATTTCATTCATTGTTCTACTTGCCGAAATTTACAATTAATTTCCTTTAAAGGATTAACAATGGGGCTCGTAGTTCACTTAAACTTGAAGAGCAAAAAATTGGCGAATTGTACTGTTTGGACGCTTTGCATATATGTTTCTTGGACTATATAGAAGCAATATATACAATGATTTCAACAGTCTACCTTTTCCATTCATTGTTCTACTTGTCGAAATTTACAAATAATTTCCGATAAAGTATTAACAATGGGGCTCATTGTTCACTTAAACTTGAAGAACAAAGAATTGTCGAATTGTACTGTTTGGATGCTTTGCGAACATGTTTCTTAGACAATATGGAAGCAATATATACAAAGATTTCAACCTTCTACGTGTTCCAATCATTGTTCTACTTGTCGAAATTTACAAATAATTTCCTTTAAAGGATTAACAATGGGGCCCGTAGTTCACTTAAACTTGAAGAACAAAAAATTGGCGAATTGTTCTGTTTGGATGCTTTGCATATATGTTTGTTAGACTATATAGAAGCAATATATACAATGATTTCAACCGTCTACCTGTTCCATTCATTGTTCTACTTGTCGAAATTTACAAATAATTTCCTTTAAAGGATTAACAATGGGGCTCGTAGTTCACTTAAACTTGAAGAACAAAGAATTGTCGAATTGTACTGTTTGGACGCTTTGCATATATGTTTCTTAGACTATATAGAAGCAATATATACAATGATTTCAACCGTCTACCTATTTCATTCATTGTTCTACTTGCCGAAATTTACAATTAATTTCCTTTAAAGGATTAAGAATGGGGCTCGTAGTTCACTTAAACTTGAAGAACTATAAATTGTCGAATTGTACTGTTTGGATGCTTTGCATATATGTTTCTTAGACTATATAGAAGCAATATATACAAAGATTTCAACCGTATACGTGTTCCAATCATTGTTTTACTTGTCGAAAATTACAAATAATTTCCGATAAAGGATTAACCATTGGGGCTCATTGTTCACTTAATCTTGAAGAACAAAAAATTGGCGAATGGTACTGTTTGGATGCTTTGCGTACATGTTTCTTAGACTATATGGAAGCAATATATACAAAGATTTCAACCGTCTACGTGTTCCAATCATTGTTCTACTTGGCGAAATTTAGAACTAATTTCCTTTAAAGGATTAACAATGGGGCTCGTAGTTCACTAAAACTTGAAGAGCAAAAAATTGGCGAACTGTACTGTTTGGATGCTTTGCATATATGTTTCTTAGACTATATAGATGCAACATATAGAAGGATTTCGCCCGTCTACCTGTTCTATTCATTGTTCTACTATTAGAAAGTTACAAATAATTTCCGTTTCGTGATTAGCAATGGGGCTCGTTGTTCACTTAAACTTGAAGAACAAAAAATTGGCGAATGGTATTGTTTGGATGATTTGCATATATGTTTCTTAGACTATATAGAAGCAATATAAACAAAGATTTCAATCGTCTACCTGCTCCCTTCATTGTTCTACTTGTCGAAAATTACAAATAATTTCCGATAAAGGATTAACCATTGGGGCTCATTGTTCACTTAATCTTGAAGAACAAAAAATTGGCGAATGGTACTGTTTGGATGCTTTGCGTACATGTTTCTTAGACTATATGGAAGCAATATATACAAAGATTTCAACCGTCTACGTGTTCCAATCATTGTTCTACTTGGCGAAATTTACAAATAATTTCCTTTAAAGGATTAAGAATGGGGCTCGTAGTTCACTTAAACTTGAAGAACTATAAATTGGCGAATTGTACTGTTTGGACGCTTTGCATATATGTTTCTTAGACTATATAGAAGCAATATATACAATGATTTCAACCGTCTACCTATTTCATTCATTGTTCTACTTGCCGAAATTTACAATTAATTTCCTTTAAAGGATTAACAATGGGGCTCGTAGTTCACTTAAACTTGAAGAGCAAAAAATTGGCGAATTGTACTGTTTGGACGCTTTGCATATATGTTTCTTGGACTATATAGAAGCAATATATACAATGATTTCAACAGTCTACCTTTTCCATTCATTGTTCTACTTGTCGAAATTTACAAATAATTTCCGATAAAGTATTAACAATGGGGCTCATTGTTCACTTAAACTTGAAGAACAAAAAATTGGCGAATGGTACTGTTTGGATGCTTTGCATATATGTTTCTTAGACTATATAGAAACAATTTATATAATGATTTCAACCGTCTACCTGTTCCATTCATTGTTCTACTTGTCGAAATTTACAAATAATTTCCGATAAAGTATTAACAATGGGGCTCATTGTTCACTTAAACTTGAAGAACAAAAAATTGGCGAATGGTACTGTTTGGATGCTTTGCATATATGTTTGTTAGACTATATAGAAGCAATATATACAATGATTTCAACCGTCTACCTGTTCCATTCATTGTTCTACTTGTCGAAATTTACAAATAATTTCCTTTAAAGGATTAACAATGGGGCTAGTTGTTCACTTAAACATGAAGAACAAAAAATTCGCGAATTGTACTGTTTGGATGCTTTGCATATATGTTTCTTAGACTATATGGAAGCAATATATACAAAGATTTCAACCGTCTACCTGTTCCATTCATTGTTCTACTTGTCGAAAATTACAAATAATTTCCGGTAAAGGGTTAACCATTGCGGCTCATTGTTCACTTAAACTTGAAGAACAAAAAATTGGCGAATGGTACTGTTTGGATGCTTTGCTTATATGTTTCTTAGACTATATAGAAGCAATATATACATTGATTTCGACCGTCTACCTGTTCCATTCATTGTTCTACTTGTCGAAAATTACAAAAAATTTCCGTTAAAGTATTAACAATGGGGCTCGTAGTTCACTTAAACTTGAAGAACAATAAATTCGCGAATTGTACTGTTTGGATGCTTTGCATATATGTTTCTTAGACTATATAGAAGCAATATATACAATGATTTCAACCGTCTACCTGTTCCATTCATTGTTCTACTTGTCGAAAGTAACAAATAATTTCCGTTAAAGTATTAACAATGGGGCTCGTAGTTCACTTAAACTTGAAGAACAATAAATTGGCGAATTGTACTGTTTGGATGCTTTGCATATATGTTTCTTAGACTATATAGAAGCAATATATACAAAGATTTCAACCGTCTACCTGTTCCATTCATTGTTCTACTTGTCGAAAGTAACAAATAATTTCCGTTAAAGTATTAACAATGGGGCTCGTAGTTCACTTAAACTTGAAGAACAGAAAATTGGCAAATTGTACTGTTTGGATGCTTTGGATATATGTTTTTTAGACTATATGGAAGCAATATATTCAAAGATTTCAACCGTCTACGTGTTCCAATCATTGTTCTACTTGTCGAAATTTACAAATAAATTCCTTTAAAGGATTAACAATGGGGCTCGTTGTTCATTTAAACTTGAAGAACAATAAATTGGCAAATTGTACTGTTCGGATGGTTTGCATATATGTTTCTTAGACTATATAGAAGCAATAAATACAATGATTTCAACCGTCTACCTGTTCCATTCATTGTTCTACTTGTCGACATATACAAATAATTTCCTTTAAAGGATTAACAATGGGGTCCATAGTTTACTTAAACTTCAAGAACAAAAAATTGGCGAATTGTACTGTTTGGATGCTTTGCATATATGTTTCTTAGACTATATAGAAGCAATATATACAAAGATTTCAACCGTCTACCTGTTCCATTCATTGTTCTACTTGTCGAAAATTACAAATAATTTCCGATAAAGGATTAACCATTGGGGCTTATTGTTCACTTAAACTTGAAGAACAATAAATTGGCGAATGGTACTGTTTGGATGCTTTGCGTACATGTTTCTAAGACTATATGGAAGCAATATATACAAAGATTTCAACCGTCTACGTGTCCCAATCATTGTTCTACTTGTCGAAATTTACAAATAATTTCCTTTAAACGATTAAGAATGGGGCTCGTTGTTCACTTAAACTTGAAGAACAAAAAATTGGCGAATTGTACTGGTTGGATGCTTTGCATATATGTTTCTTAGACTATATAGAAACAATATATACAAAGATTTCAACAGTCTACGTGTTCCAATCATTGTTCTACTTGTAGAAATTTACAAATAAATTCCTTTAAAGTATTAACAATGGGGCTCGTTGTTCACTTAAACTTGAAGAACAGTAAATTGGCGAATTGTACTCTTTGGATGCTTTGCATATATGTTTCTTAGACTATATTGAAGCAATATATACAATGATTTCAACCGTCTACCTGTTCAATTCATTGTTCTACTTGTCGAAAGTTACAAATAATTTCCGTTAAAGTATTAACAATGGGGCTCGCAGTTCATTTAAACTTGAAGAACAAAAAATTGGCGAATTGTACTGTTTGGATGCTTTGCGTATATGTTTCTTAGACTATACAGGGTGGGGCAATAACTATTAGCACCTCAGATATCTTCGAAACTATAAGTTTCACAGAAATATTTGCAGAAATAAAATTGCAGAGTACGAAGGGGCCCATCTGGTGGCGATAATAGTTTTTTTTCAGGTGGAGGTACTTCGGACATTTGAAGGTCACCTCCATTTTTTTAAATGGATCGGTATATTTTTACTTCCGTATCAAGATAGAGGATATTAAAACGAGTTCAACGACCTATTACACAAGGTCATTGCCGTAACTGATTTCATTTGCTGTTTTCCCGAGATCGGTCGGGCTGCAAAGGTCCCATCGTAACGGCGACGGGCCGACGTGTCGCCAAGCTCAAGCGCCTCTTGTCGAAAATGTAAGTTACGTGGCGACGCGTTATCGCGTTTTCGATGCGACGTGCTCGTTGTACGTCGCTGCCACATCCTGCAAACTTATTAAAGAGTCCTTCAAGCAGTGTTTAGTCTCAGTGAAGTAAACGGTAAGTATTACGCCTTCTTCTACTGCTTACAATACGTATGTTTCATTTACTACCAAAACCTAAGTATTATCGCCTTTCTCTACTTTCTATGACCGTGAATGACCTTGTATAATAGGTCGTTGAACTCGTTTTAATATCCTCTATCATGATACGGAAGCAAAAATATACCGGTATATTTAAAAAAAGGGAGGTGACCTTCAAATGTCCGAAGTACCTCCACCTGAAAACAAACTATTATCGCCACCGGATGGGCCCCTTCGTACTCTGCAATTTTATTTCAGCAAATATTTCTGTGAAACTTATAGTTTCGAAGATATCTGAGGTGCTAATAGTTATTGCCCCACCCTGTATAGTCTAAGAAACATATACGCAAAGCATCCAAACAGTACAATTCGCCAATTTTTTGGTCTTCAAGTTTAACTGAACTGCGAGCTCCATTGTTAATACTTTAACGGAAATTATTTGTAACTTTCGGCAAGTAGAACAATGAATGGAACAGGTAGGCGGTTGAAATCGTTATATATATTGCTTCTGTATAGTCTAAGAAACATATATGCAAAGCATCCAAACAGTACCATTCGCCAATTTTTTGTTCTTCAAGTTTAAGTGAACTACGAGCCCCATTGTTACTCCTTTAAAGGAAATTATTTGTAAATTTCGACAAGTAGAACAATGAATGGAACAGGTAGACGGTTGAAATCTTTGTATATATTGCTTCTATATAATCTACGAAACATATATGCAAACATCCAAACAGTACAGGTCGCGAATTTTTTGTTCTTCAAGTTTAAGTGAACTACGAGCCCCATTGTTAATCCTTTAACGGAAATTATTTGTAACTTTCGACAATTAGAACAATGAATGGAACAGGTAGACGGATGAAATCTTTCTATATATTGCTTCTACATAGTCTAAGAAACATATATGCAAAGCATCCAAACAGTACAATTCGCCAATTTTTTGTTCTTCAAGTTTAAGTGAACAATGAGCCCCAATGGTTAATCCGTTATCGGAAATTATTTGTAACTTTCGACAAGTAGAACAATGAATGGAACAGGTAGACGGTTGAAATCTTTGTATATATTGCTTCTATATAGTCTAAGAAACATATATGCAAAGCATCCAAACAGTACCATTCGCCAATTTTTTGTTCTTCAAGTTTAAGTGAACTACGAGCCCCATTGTTACTCCTTTAAAGGAAATTATTTGTAAATTTCGACAAGTAGAACAATGAATGGAACAGGTAGACGGTTGAAATCAATGTATATTTTGCTTCTATATAGTCTAAGAAACATATATGCAAAGCATCTAAACAGTACCATTCGCCAATTCTTTGTTCTTCAAGTTTAAGTGAACAATGAGCCCCATTGTTAATCCTTTATCGGAAATTATTTGTAACTTTCGACAAGTAGAACAATGAATGGAACTGGTAGACGGTTGAAATCTTTGTATATGTTGCTTCTATATAGTCTAAGCAACCTATATGCAAAGCATCCAAACAGTACAATTCGCCAATTTTTTGTTCTTCAAGTTTAAGTGAACTACGAGTCCCATTGTTAATCCTTTAACGGAAATTATTTCTAACTTTCGACAAGTAGAACAATGAATGGAACAGTTAGACGGTTGAAATCTTTCTATATATTGCTTCTATATAGTCTAAGAAACATATATGCAAAGCATCCAAACAGTACAATTCGCCAATTTATTGTTCTTCAAGTTTAAGTGAACAACGAGCCCCATTGTTAATCCTTTAAAGGAAATTATTTGTAAATTTCGACAAGTAGAACAATGATTGGAACACGTAGACGGTTGAAATCTTTGTATATATTGCTTCCATATGGTCTAAGAAACATGTACGCAAAGCATCCAAACAGTACCATTCGCCAATTTTTTGTTCTTCAAGTTTAAGTGAACAATGAGCCCCATAGTTAATCCTTTAAAGGAAATTATTTGTAAATTTCGACAAGTAGAACAATGATTGGAACACGCCGACGGTTGAAATCTTTGTATATATTGCTTCCATATAGTCTAAGAAACATGTACGCAAAGCATCCAAACAGTACCATTCGCCAATTTTTTGTTCTTCAAGTTTAAGTAAACTACGAGCCCCATTGTTAATCCTTTAAAGGAAATTATTTGTAAATTTCGACAAGTAGAACAATGATTGGAACACGCCGACGGTTGAAATCTTTGTATATATTGCTTCCATATAGTCTAAGAAACATGTACGCAAAGCATCCAAACAGTACCATTCGCCAATTTTTTGTTCTTCAAGTTTAAGTGAACAATGAGCCCCATTGTTAATCCTTTAACGGAAATTAATTGTAACTTTCTACAAGTAGAACAATGATTGGAACACGTAGACGGTTGAAATCTTTGTATATATTGCTTCTATATAGTCTAAGAAACATATATGCATAGCATCCAAACAGTACAATTCGCCAATTTATTGTTCTTCAAGTTTAAGTGAACAACGAGCCCCATTGTTAATCCTTGAAAGGAAATTATTTGTACATTTCGACAGGTAGAACAATGATTGGCACACGTAGACGGTTGAAATATTTGTATATATTGCTTCCATATAGTCTAAGAAACATATATGCAAAGCATCCAAACAGTACCATTCGCCACTTTTTTGTTCTTCAAGTTTAAGTGAACAATGAGCCCCATTGTTAATCCTTTATCGGAAATTATTTGTAACTTTCGACAAGTAGAACAATGAATGGAACAGGTAGACGGTTGAAATCTTTGTATATATTGCTTCTATATAGTCTGAAAAACATATATGCAAAGCATCCAAACAGTACAATTCGCCAATTTTATGTTCTTCAAGTTTAAGTGAACAATGAGCCCCATTGTTAATCCTTTAAAGGAAATTATTTGTAAATTTCGACGAGTAGAACAATGATTGGCACACGTAGACGGTTGAAATATTTGTATATATTGCTTCCATATAGTCTAAGAAACATATATGCAAAGCATCCAAACAGTACCATTCGCCAATTTTTTGTTCTTCAAGGTTAAGTGAACAATGAGCCCCATTGTTAATACTTTATCGGAAATTATTGGTAACTTTCGACAATTAGAACAATGAATGGAACAGGTATACGGTTGAAATCTTTGTATATAGTGCTTCTATATAGTCTAAGAAACATGTACGCAAAGCATCCAAACAGTACAATTTGCCAATTTATTGTTCTTCAAGTTTAAGTAAACATCGAGCCCCATTGATAATCATGAAACGGAAATTATTTGTAAATTTCGACATGTAGAACAATGAATGGAACAGGTTGACGGTTGAAATCATTATATATATTGCTTCTACATAGTCTAAGAAACATATATGCAAAGCATCCAATCAGTACCATTCGCCAATTGTTTGTTCTTCAAGTTTATGTGAACTACGAGCCCCATTGTTAATACTTTAACGGAAATTAATTGTAACTTTCTACAAGTAGAACAATGATTGGAACACGTAGACGGTTGAAATCTTTGTATATATTGCTTCCATATAGTCTAAGAAACATGTACGCAAAGCATCCAAACAGTACCATTCGCCAATTTTTTGTTCTTCAAGTTTAAGTGAACTACGAGCCCCATTGTTAATCCTTCAACGGAAATTAATTGTAACGTTCTACAATTAGAACAATGATTGGAACACGTAGACGGTTGAAATCTTTGTATATATTGCTTCCATATAGTCTAAGAAACATATATGCAAAGCATCCAAACAGTACCATTCGCCAATTTTTTGTTCTTCAAGTTTAAGTGAACTACGAGCCCCATTGTTACTCCTTTAAAGGAAATTATTTGTAAATTTCGACAAGTAGAACAATGAATGGAACAGGTAGACGGTTGAAATCAATGTATATTTTGCTTCTATATAGTCTAAGAAACATATATGCAAAGCATCTAAACAGTACCATTCGCCAATTCTTTGTTCTTCAAGTTTAAGTGAACAATGAGCCCCATTGTTAATCCTTTAACGGAAATTATTTCTAACTTTCGACAAGTAGAACAATGAATGGAACAGTTAGACGGTTGAAATCTTTCTATATATTGCTTCTATATAGTCTAAGAAACATATATGCAAAGCATCCAAACAGTACAATTCGCCAATTTATTGTTCTTCAAGTTTAAGTGAACAACGAGCCCCATTGTTAATCCTTTAAAGGAAATTATTTGTAAATTTCGACGAGTAGAACAATGATTGGAACACGTAGACGGTTGAAATCTTTGTATATATTGCTTCCATATGGTCTAAGAAACATGTACGCAAAGCATCCAAACAGTACCATTCGCCAATTTTTTGTTCTTCAAGTTTAAGTGAACAATGAGCCCCATTGTTAATCCTTTAAAGGAAATTATTTGTAAATTTCGACAAGGAGAACAATGATTGGATCACGCCGACGGTTGAAATCTTTGTATATATTGCTTCCATATAGTCTAAGAAACATGTACGCAAAGCATCCAAACAGTACCATTCGCCAATTTTTTGTTCTTCAAGTTTAAGTAAACTACGAGCCCCATTGTTAATCCTTTAAAGGAAATTATTTGTAAAGTTCGACAAGTAGAACAATGATTGGAACACGCCGACGGTTGAAATCTTTGTATATATTGCTTCCATATAGTCTAAGAAACATGTACGCAAAGCATCCAAACAGTACCATTCGCCAATTTTTTGTTCTTCAAGTTTAAGTGAACAATGAGCCCCATTGTTAATCCTTTAACGGAAATTAATTGTAACTTTCTACAAGTAGAACAATGATTGGAACACGTAGACGGTTGAAATCTTTGTATATATTGCTTCTATATAGTCTAAGAAACATATATGCATAGCATCCAAACAGTACAATTCGCCAATTTATTGTTCTTCAAGTTTAAGTGAACAACGAGCCCCATTGTTAATCCTTGAAAGGAAATTATTTGTAAATTTCGACAGGTAGAACAATGATTGGCACACGTAGCCGGTTGAAATATTTGTATATATTGCTTCCACATAGTCTAAGAAACATATATGCAAAGCATCCAAACAGTACAATTCGCCAATTTTTTGTTCTTCAAGTTTAAGTGAACAATGAGCCCCATTGTTAATCCTTTATCGGAAATTATTTGTAACTTTCGACAAGTAGAACAATGAATGGAACAGGTAGACGGTTGAAATCTTTGTATATATTGCTTCTATATAGTCTGAAAAACATATATGCAAAGCATCCAAACAGTACAATTCGCCAATTTTATGTTCTTCAAGTTTAAGTGAACAATGAGCCCCATTGTTAATCCTTTAAAGGAAATTATTTGTAAATTTCGACGAGTAGAACAATGATTGGCACACGCAGACGGTTGAAATATTTGTATATATTGCTTCCATATAGTCTAAGAAACATATATGCAAAGCATCCAAACAGTACCATTCGCCAATTTTTTGTTCTTCAAGGTTAAGTGAACAATGAGCCCCATTGTTAATCCTTTATCGGAAATTATTGGTAACTTTCGACAATTAGAACAATGAATGGAACAGGTATACGGTTGAAATCTTTGTATATAGTGCTTCTATATAGTCTAAGAAACATGTACGCAAAGCATCCAAACAGTACAATTTACCAATTTATTGTTCTTCAAGTTTAAGTAAACATCGAGCCCCATTGATAATCATGAAACGGAAATTATTTGTAAATTTCGACATGTAGAACAATGAATGGAACAGGTTGACGGTTGAAATCATTATATATATTGCTTCTACATAGTCTAAGAAACATATATGCAAAGCATCCAATCAGTACCATTCGCCAATTTTTTGTTCTTCAAGTTTATGTGAACTACGAGCCCCATTGTTAATACTTTAACGGAAATTAATTGTAACTTTCTACAAGTAGAACAATGATTGGAACACGTAGACGGTTGAAATCTTTGTATATATTGCTTCCATATAGTCTAAGAAACATGTACGCAAAGCATCCAAACAGTACCATTCACCAATTTTTTGTTCTTCAAGTTTAAGTGAACTACGAGCCCCATTGTTAATCCTTTAACGGAAATTAATTGTAACGTTCTACAAGTAGAACAATGATTGGAACACGTAGACGGTTGAAATCTTTGTATATATTGCTTCCATATAGTCTAAGAAACATATATGCAAAGCATCCAAACAGTACAATTCGCCAATTTTTTGTTCTTCAAGTTTAAGTGTACTACGAGCCCCATTGTTAATCCTTTAACGGAAATTAATTGTAACTTTCTACAAGTAGAACAATGATTGGAACAGGTAGACGGTTGAAATCTTTGTATATATTGCTTCCATATAGTCTAAGAAACATATATGCAAAGCATCCAAACAGTACAATTCGCCAATTTTTTGTTCTTCAAGTTTAAGTGAACAATGAGCCCCAATCGTTAATCCTTTACCGGAAATTATTTGTAACTTTCGACAAGTAGAACAATGAATGGATGAGGTAGACGGTTGAAATCTTTGTATATATTGCTTCTATATAATCTAAGAAACATATATGCAAAGCATCCAAACAGTACCATTCGCCAATTTTTTGTTCTTCAAGTTTAAGTGAACAGCGAGCCCCATTGTTAATCCTTAATCGGAAATTATTTGTAACTTTCGACAAGTAGAACAATGAATGGAACAGGTAGACGGTTTAAATCTTTGTATATGTTGCTTCTATATAGTCTAAGAAACCGATATGCAAAGCATCTAAACAGTAACAATCGCCAATTTTTTGATCTTCAAGTTTAAGTGAACAGCGAGCCCCATTGATAATCATGAAACGGGAATTATTTGTAACTTTCTACAAGTAGAACAATGAATAGAACAGGTAGACGGTTGAAATCTTTGTATATGCTGCTTCTATATAGTCTAAGAAACCTATATGCAAAGCATCCAAACAGTAACAATTGCCAATGTTTTGATCTTCAAGTTTAAGTGAACTACGAGCCCCATTGTTAATCCTTTAACGGAAATTATTTCTAACTTTCGACAAGTAGAACAATGAATGGAACAGTTAGACGGTTGAAATCTTTCTATATATTGCTTCTATATAGTCTAAGAAACATATATGCAAAGCATCCAAACAGTACAATTCGCCAATTTATTGTTCTTCAAGTTTAAGTGAACAACGAGCCCCATTGTTAATCCTTTAAAGGAAATTATTTGTAACTTTCTACAAGTAGAACAATGAATAGTACAGGTAGACGGGTGAAATCTTTCTATATATTGCTTCTAAATAGTCTAAGAAACATATATGCAAAGCATCCAAACAGTACCATTCGCCAATTTACTGTTCTTCAAGTTTAAGTGAACAATGAGCCCCAATGGTTAATCCTTTATCGGAAATTATTTGTAAATTTCGACAAGTAGAACAATGAATGGAACAGGTAGCCGGTTGAAATCAATGTATATATTGCTCCTATATAGTCTAAGAAACATATATGCAAAGCATCCAAACAGTACAATTCGCCAATTTATTGTTCTTCAAGTTTAAGTGAACAACGAGCCCCATTGTTAATCCATTAACGGAAATTATTTGTAACTTTCTACAAGTAGAACAATGAATAGTACAGGTAGACGGGTGAAATCTTTCTATATATTACTTATAAATAGTCTAAGAAACATATATGCAAATCATCCAAACAGTACAATTCGACAATTTTTTGTTCTTCAAGTTTAAGTGAACTACGAGCCCCATTGTTAATCCTTTAAAGGAAATTATTTGTAAATTTCGACAAGTAGAACAATGAATGGATCATGTAGGCGGTTGAAATCATTGTATATATTGCTTCTATATAGTCTACGAAACATATATGCAAAGCATCCAAACAGTACCATTCGCCAATTTTTTGTTCTTCAAGTTTAAGTGAACAAAGAGCCCCATTGTTAATCCTTTAAATGAAATTATTTGTAAATTTCGAAAAGTAGAACAATGATTGGAACAGGTAGACGGTTGAAATCTTTGTATATATTGCTTCCATATAGTCTAAGAAACATGTACGCAAAGCATCCAAACAGTACCATTCGCCAATTTTATGTTCTTCAAGTTTAAGTGAACAATGAGCCCCAATGGTTAATCCTTTATCGGAAATTATTTGTAATTTTCGACAAGTAGAACAATGAATGGAACAGGTAGACGGTTGAAATCAATGTATATATTGCTTCTATATAGTCTAAGAAACATATATGCAAAGCATCCAAACAGTACAATTCGCCAATTTTTTGTTCTTCAAGTTTAAGTGTACTACGAGCCCCATTGTTAATCCTTTAACGGAAATTAATTGTAACTTTCTACAAGTAGAACAATGATTGGAACAGGTAGACGGTTGAAATCTTTGTATATATTGCTTCCATATAGTCTAAGAAACATATATGCAAAGCATCCAAACAGTACAATTCGCCAATTTTTTGTTCTTCAAGTTTAAGTGAACAATGAGCCCCAATCGTTAATCCTTTATCGGAAATTATTTGTAACTTTCGACAAGTAGAACAATGAATGGATGAGGTAGACGGTTGAAATCTTTGTATATATTGCTTCTATATAATCTAAGAAACATATATGCAAAGCATCCAAACAGTACCATTCGCCAATTTTTTGTTCTTCAAGTTTAAGTGAACAGCGAGCCCCATTGTTAATCCTTAATCGGAAATTATTTGTAACTTTCGACAAGTAGAACAATGAATGGAACAGGTAGACGGTTGAAATCAATGTATATATTGCTTCTATATAATCTAAGAAACATATATGCAAAGCATCCAAACAGTACAATTCGCCAATTTTTTGTTCTTCAAGTTTAAGTAAACTACGAGCCCCATTGTTAATCCTTTAAAGGAAATTATTTGTAAATTTCGACAAGTAGAACAATGATTGGAACACGCCGACGGTTGAAATCTTTGTATATATTGCTTCCATATAGTCTAAGAAACATGTACGCAAAGCATCCAAACAGTACCATTCGCCAATTTTTTGTTCTTCAAGTTTAAGTGAACAATGAGCCCCATTGTTAATCCTTTATCGGAAATTATTTGTAACTTTCGACAAGTAGAACAATGAATGGAACAGGTAGACGGTTGAATTCTTTGTATATATTGCTTCTATATAGTCTAAGAAACATATATGCAAAGCATCCAAACAGTACAATTCGCCAATTTGTTGTTCTTCAAGTTTAAGTGAACAACGAGCCCCATTGTTAATCCATTAACGGAAATTATTTGTAACTTTCTACAAGTAGAACAATGAATAGTACAGGTAGACGGGTGAAATCTTTCTATATATTACTTATAAATAGTCTAAGAAACATATATGCAAAGCATCCAAACAGTACAATTCGACAATTTTTTGTTCTTCAAGTTTAAGTGAACTACGAGCCCCATTGTTAATCCTTTAAAGGAAATTATTTGTAAATTTCGACAAGTAGAACAATGAATGGATCATGTAGACGGTTGAAATCATTGTATATATTGCTTCTATATAGTCTACGAAACATATATGCAAAGCATCCAAACAGTACCATTCGCCAATTTTTTGTTCTTCAAGTTTAAGTGAACAAAGAGCCCCATTGTTAATCCTTTAAATGAAATTATTTGTAAATTTCGAAAAGTAGAACAATGATTGGAACAGGTAGACGGTTGAAATCTTTGTATATATTGCTTCCATATAGTCTAAGAAACATGTACGCAAAGCATCCAAACAGTACCATTCGCCAATTTTATGTTCTTCAAGTTTAAGTGAACAATGAGCCCCAATGGTTAATCCTTTATCGGAAATTATTTGTAATTTTCGACAAGTAGAACAATGAATGGAACAGGTAGACGGTTGAAATCAATGTATATATTGCTTCTATATAGTCTAAGAAACATATATGCAAAGCATCCAAACAGTACAATTCGCCAATTTTTTGTTCTTCAAGTTTAATTGTACTACGAGCCCCATTGTTAATCCTTTAACGGAAATTAATTGTAACTTTCTACAAGTAGAACAATGATTGGAACAGGTAGACGGTTGAAATCTTTGTATATATTGCTTCCATATAGTCTAAGAAACATATATGCAAAGCATCCAAACAGTACAATTCGCCAATTTTTTGTTCTTCAAGTTTAAGTGAACAATGAGCCCCAATCGTTAATCCTTTATCGGAAATTATTTGTAACTTTCGACAAGTAGAACAATGAATGGATGAGGTAGACGGTTGAAATCTTTGTATATATTGCTTCTATATAATCTAAGAAACATATATGCAAAGCATCCAAACAGTACCATTCGCCAATTTTTTGTTCTTCAAGTTTAAGTGAACAGCGAGCCCCATTGTTAATCCTTAATCGGAAATTATTTGTAACTTTCGACAAGTAGAACAATGAATGGAACAGGTAGACGGTTTAAATCTTTGTATATGCTGCTTCTATATAGTCTAAGAAACCTATATGCAAAGCATCCAAACAGTAACAATTGCCAATGTTTTGATCTTCAAGTTTAAGTGAACTACGAGCCCCATTGTTAATCCTTTAACGGAAATTATTTCTAACTTTCGACAAGTAGAACAATGAATGGAACAGTTAGACGGTTGAAATCTTTCTATATATTGCTTCTATATAGTCTAAGAAACATATATGCAAAGCATCCAAACAGTACAATTCGCCAATTTATTGTTCTTCAAGTTTAAGTGAACAACGAGCCCCATTGTTAATCCTTTAAAGGAAATTATTTGTAAATTTCGCCAAGTAGAACAATGATTGGAACACGTAGACGGTTGAAATCTTTGTATATATTGCTTCTATATAGTCTAAGAAACCTATATGCAAAGCATCCAAACAGTAACAATTGCCAATGTTTTGATCTTCAAGTTTAAGTGAACTACGAGCCCCATTGTTAATCCTTTAACGGAAATTAATTGTAACTTTCGACAAGTAGAACAATGAATGGAACAGGTAGACGGTTGAAATCAATGTATATATTGCTTCTATATAGTCTAAGAAACATATATGCAAAGCATCCAAACAGTACATTTCGCCAATTTTTTGTCCTTCAAGTTTAAGTGAACTGCGAGCCCCATTGTTAATCCTTTAACGGAAATTAATTGTAACTTTCTACAAGTAGAACAATGATTGGAACACGCCGACGGTTGAAATCTTTGTATATATTGCTTCCATATAGTCTAAGAAACATGTACGCAAAGCATCCAAACAGTACCATTCGCCAATTTTTTGTTCTTCAAGTTTAAGTGAACAATGAGCCCCATTGTTAATCCTTTAACGGAAATTAATTGTAACTTTCTACAAGTAGAACAATGATTGGAACACGTAGACGGTTGAAATCTTTGTATATATTGCTTCTATATAGTCTAAGAAACATATATGCATAGCATCCAAACAGTACAATTCGCCAATTTATTGTTCTTCAAGTTTAAGTGAACAACGAGCCCCATTGTTAATCCTTGAAAGGAAATTATTTGTAAATTTCGACAGGTAGAACAATGATTGGCACACGTAGACGGTTGAAATATTTGTATATATTGCTTCCATATAGTCTAAGAAACATATATGCAAAGCATCCAAACAGTACCATTCGCCAATTTTTTGTTCTTCAAGTTTAAGTGAACAATGAGCCCCATTGTTAATCCTTTATCGGAAATTATTTGTAACTTTCGACAAGTAGAACAATGAATGGAACAGGTAGACGGTTGAAATCTTTGTATATATTGCTTCTATATAGTCTGAAAAACATATATGCAAAGCATCCAAACAGTACAATTCGCCAATTTTATGTTCTTCAAGTTTAAGTGAACAATGAGCCCCATTGTTAATCCTTTAAAGGAAATTATTTGTAAATTTCGACGAGTAGAACAATGATTGGCACACGTAGACGGTTGAAATATTTGTATATATTGCTTCCATATAGTCTAAGAAACATATATGCAAAGCATCCAAACAGTACCATTCGCCAATTTTTTGTTCTTCAAGGTTAAGTGAACAATGAGCCCCATTGTTAATCCTTTATCGGAAATTATTGGTAACTTTCGACAATTAGAACAATGAATGGAACAGGTATACGGTTGAAATCTTTGTATATAGTGCTTCTATATAGTCTAAGAAACATGTACACAAAGCATCCAAACAGTACAATTTGCCAATTTACTGTTCTTCAAGTTTAAGTAAACATCGAGCCCCATTGATAATCATGAAACGGAAATTATTTGTAAATTTCGACATGTAGAACAATGAATGGAACAGGTTGACGGTTGAAATCATTATATATATAGCTTCTACATAGTCTAAGAAACATATATGCAAAGCATCCAATCAGTACCATTCGCCAATTGTTTGTTCTTCAAGTTTATGTGAACTACGAGCCCCATTGTTAATACTTTAACGGAAATTAATTGTAACTTTCTACAAGTAGAACAATGATTGGAACACGTAGACGGTTGAAATCTTTGTATATATTGCTTCCATATAGTCTAAGAAACATGTACGCAAAGCATCCAAACAGTACCATTCGCCAATTTTTTGTTCTTCAAGTTTAAGTGAACTACGAGCCCCATTGTTAATCCTTCAACGGAAATTAATTGTAACGTTCTACAAGTAGAACAATGATTGGAACACCTAGACGGTTGAAATCTTTGTATATATTGCTTCCATATAGTCTAAGAAACATATATGCAAAGCATCCAAACAGTACCATTCGCCAATTTTTTGTTCTTCAAGTTTAAGTGAACTACGAGCCCCATTGTTAATCCTTCAACGGAAATTAATTGTAACGTTCTACAAGTAGAACAATGAATGGAACAGGTAGACGGTTGAAATCTTTGTATATATTGCTTCTATATAGTCTAAGAAACATATATGCAAAGCATCCAAACAGTACCATTCGCCAATTTTTTGTTCTTCAAGTTTAAGTGAACTACGAGCCCCATTGTTAATCCTTCAACGGAAATTAATTGTAACGTTCTACAAGTAGAACAATGATTGGAAAACGTAGACGGTTGAAATCTTTGTATATATTGCTTCCATATAGTCTAAGAAACATATATGCAAAGCATCCAAACAGTACCATTCGCCAATTTTTTGTTCTTCAAGTTTAAGTGAACAATGAGCCCCAATAGTTAATCATTTATCGGAAATTATTTGTAACTTTCGACAAGTAGAACAATGAATGGAACAGGTAGACGGTTGAAAACATTGTTTATATTGCTTCTATATAGTCTAAGAAACATATCTGCATATCATCCAAACAGTACAATTCGACAATTATTTGATCTTCAAGTTTAAGTGAACTACGAGCCCCATTGTTAATACTTTAACGGAAATTATTTGTAACTTGCGACAAGTAGAACAATGAATGGAACAGGTAGACGGTTGAAATCAATGTATATATTGCTTCTATATAGTCTAAGAAACATATATGCAAAGCATCCAATCAGTACCATTCGCCAATTTTTTGTTCTTCAAGTTTATGTGAACTACGAGCCCCATTGTTAATCCTTTAACGGAAATTAATTGTAACTTTCTACAAGTAGAACAATGAATGGAACTGGTAGACGGTTGAAATCTTTGTATATATTGCTTCCATATAGTCTAAGAAACATGTACGCAAAGCATCCAAACAGTACCATTCGCCAATTTTTTGTTCTTCAAGTTTAAGTGAACTACGAGCCCCATTGTTAATCCTTTAACGGAAATTATTTGTAACTTTCGACAAGTAGAACAATGAATGGAACAGGTAGACGGATGAAATCTTTCTATATATTGCTTCTACATAGTCTAAGAAACATATATGCAAAGCATCCAAACAGTACAATTCGCCAATTTATTGTTCTTCAAGTTTAAGTAAACATCGAGCCCCATTGATAATCATGAAACGGAAATTATTTGTAAATTTCGACATGTAGAACAATGAATGGAACAGGTTGACGGTTGAAATCATTATATATATTGCTTCTACATAGTCTAAGAAACATATATGCAAAGCATCCAATCAGTACCATTCGCCAATTTTTTGTTCTTCAAGTTTATGTGAACTACGAGCCCCATTGTTAATACTTTAACGGAAATTAATTGTAACTTTCTACAAGTAGAACAATGATTGGAACACGTAGACGGTTGAAATCTTTGTATATATTGCTTCCATATAGTCTAAGAAACATGTACGCAAAGCATCCAAACAGTACCATTCACCAATTTTTTGTTCTTCAAGTTTAAGTGAACTACGAGCCCCATTGTTAATCCTTTAACGGAAATTAATTGTAACGTTCTACAAGTAGAACAATGATTGGAACACGTAGACGGTTGAAATCTTTGTATATATTGCTTCCATATAGTCTAAGAAACATATATGCAAAGCATCCAAACAGTACCATTCGCCAATTTACTGTTCTTCAAGTTTAAGTGAACAATGAGCCCCAATGGTTAATCCTTTATCGGAAATTATTTGTAAATTTCGACAAGTAGAACAATGAATGGAACAGGTAGCCGGTTGAAATCAATGTATATATTGCTCCTATATAGTCTAAGAAACATATATGCAAAGCATCCAAACAGTACAATTCGCCAATTTATTGTTCTTCAAGTTTAAGTGAACAACGAGCCCCATTGTTAATCCATTAACGGAAATTATTTGTAACTTTCTACAAGTAGAACAATGAATAGTACAGGTAGACGGGTGAAATCTTTCTATATATTACTTATAAATAGTCTAAGAAACATATATGCAAATCATCCAAACAGTACAATTCGACAATTTTTTGTTCTTCAAGTTTAAGTGAACTACGAGCCCCATTGTTAATCCTTTAAAGGAAATTATTTGTAAATTTCGACAAGTAGAACAATGAATGGATCATGTAGGCGGTTGAAATCATTGTATATATTGCTTCTATATAGTCTACGAAACATATATGCAAAGCATCCAAACAGTACCATTCGCCAATTTTTTGTTCTTCAAGTTTAAGTGAACAAAGAGCCCCATTGTTAATCCTTTAAATGAAATTATTTGTAAATTTCGAAAAGTAGAACAATGATTGGAACAGGTAGACGGTTGAAATCTTTGTATATATTGCTTCCATATAGTCTAAGAAACATGTACGCAAAGCATCCAAACAGTACCATTCGCCAATTTTATGTTCTTCAAGTTTAAGTGAACAATGAGCCCCAATGGTTAATCCTTTATCGGAAATTATTTGTAATTTTCGACAAGTAGAACAATGAATGGAACAGGTAGACGGTTGAAATCAATGTATATATTGCTTCTATATAGTCTAAGAAACATATATGCAAAGCATCCAAACAGTACAATTCGCCAATTTTTTGTTCTTCAAGTTTAAGTGTACTACGAGCCCCATTGTTAATCCTTTAACGGAAATTAATTGTAACTTTCTACAAGTAGAACAATGATTGGAACAGGTAGACGGTTGAAATCTTTGTATATATTGCTTCCATATAGTCTAAGAAACATATATGCAAAGCATCCAAACAGTACAATTCGCCAATTTTTTGTTCTTCAAGTTTAAGTGAACAATGAGCCCCATTGTTAATCCTTTAACGGAAATTAATTGTAACTTTCTACAAGTAGAACAATGATTGGAACACGTAGACGGTTGAAATCTTTGTATATATTGCTTCTATATAGTCTAAGAAACATATATGCATAGCATCCAAACAGTACAATTCGCCAATTTATTGTTCTTCAAGTTTAAGTGAACAACGAGCCCCATTGTTAATCCTTGAAAGGAAATTATTTGTAAATTTCGACAGGTAGAACAATGATTGGCACACGTAGACGGTTGAAATATTTGTATATATTGCTTCCACATAGTCTAAGAAACATATATGCAAAGCATCCAAACAGTACCATTCGCCAATTTTTTGTTCTTCAAGTTTAAGTGAACAATGAGCCCCATTGTTAATCCTTTATCGGAAATTATTTGTAACTTTCGACAAGTAGAACAATGAATGGAACAGGTAGACGGTTGAAATCTTTGTATATATTGCTTCTATATAGTCTGAAAAACATATATGCAAAGCATCCAAACAGTACAATTCGCCAATTTTATGTTCTTCAAGTTTAAGTGAACAATGAGCCCCATTGTTAATCCTTTAAAGGAAATTATTTGTAAATTTCGACGAGTAGAACAATGATTGGCACACGCAGACGGTTGAAATATTTGTATATATTGCTTCCATATAGTCTAAGAAACATATATGCAAAGCATCCAAACAGTACCATTCGCCAATTTTTTGTTCTTCAAGGTTAAGTGAACAATGAGCCCCATTGTTAATCCTTTATCGGAAATTATTGGTAACTTTCGACAATTAGAACAATGAATGGAACAGGTATACGGTTGAAATCTTTGTATATAGTGCTTCTATATAGTCTAAGAAACATGTACGCAAAGCATCCAAACAGTACAATTTACCAATTTATTGTTCTTCAAGTTTAAGTAAACATCGAGCCCCATTGATAATCATGAAACGGAAATTATTTGTAAATTTCGACATGTAGAACAATGAATGGAACAGGTTGACGGTTGAAATCATTATATATATTGCTTCTACATAGTCTAAGAAACATATAGGCAAAGCATCCAATCAGTACCATTCGCCAATTTTTTGTTCTTCAAGTTTATGTGAACTACGAGCCCCATTGTTAATACTTTAACGGAAATTAATTGTAACTTTCTACAAGTAGAACAATGATTGGAACACGTAGACGGTTGAAATCTTTGTATATATTGCTTCCATATAGTCTAAGAAACATGTACGCAAAGCATCCAAACAGTACCATTCACCAATTTTTTGTTCTTCAAGTTTAAGTGAACTACGAGCCCCATTGTTAATCCTTTAACGGAAATTAATTGTAACGTTCTACAAGTAGAACAATGATTGGAACACGTAGACGGTTGAAATCTTTGTATATATTGCTTCCATATAGTCTAAGAAACATATATGCAAAGCATCCAAACAGTACCATTCGCCAATTTTTTGTTCTTCAAGTTTAAGTGAACAATGAGCCCCAATAGTTAATCATTTATCGGAAATTATTTGTAACTTTCGACAAGTAGAACAATGAATGGAACAGGTAGACGGTTGAAAACATTGTTTATATTGCTTCTATATAGTCTAAGAAACATATCTGCATATCATCCAAACAGTACAATTCGACAATTATTTGATCTTCAAGTTTAAGTGAACTACGAGCCCCATTGTTAATACTTTAACGGAAATTATTTGTAACTTGCGACAAGTAGAACAATGAATGGAACAGGTAGACGGTTGAAATCAATGTATATATTGCTTCTATATAGTCTAAGAAACATATATGCAAAGCATCCAAACAGTACAATTCGCCAATTATTTGTTCTTCAAGTTTAAGTAAACTACGATCCCTATTGTTAATCCCTTAACGGAAATTATTTGTAACTTTCGACAAGTAGAACAATGAATGGAACAGGTAGACGGTTGAAAACATTGTTTATATTGCTTCTATATAGTCTAAGAAACATATCTGCATATCATCCAAACAGTACAATTCGACAATTATTTGATCTTCAAGTTTAAGTGAACTACGAGCCCCATTGTTAATACTTTAACGGAAATTATTTGTAACTTGCGACAAGTAGAACAATGAATGGAACAGGTAGACGGTTGAAATCAATGTATATATTGCTTCTATATAGTCTAAGAAACATATATGCAAAGCATCCAAACAGTACAATTCGCCAATTATTTGTTCTTCAAGTTTAAGTAAACTACGATCCCTATTGTTAATCCCTTAACGGAAATTATTTGTAACTTTCGACAAGTAGAACAGTGAATGGAACTGGTAGACGGTTGAAATCTTCTTATATATTGCTTCCATATAGTCTAAGAAGCATACATGCAAAGCATCCAAACAGTACCATTCGCCAATTTTTTGTTATTCAAGTTTAAGTGAACAATGAACCCCAATGGTTAATCCTTTATCGGAAATTATTTGTAACATTCGACAAGTAGAACAATGAATGGAACAGGTAGACGGTTGAATTCTTTGTATATATTGCTTCTATATAGTCTAAGAAACATATATGCAAAGCATCCAAACAGTACAATTCGCCAATTTGTTGTTCTTCAAGTTTAAGTGAACAACGAGCCCCATTGTTAATCCATTAACGGAAATTATTTGTAACTTTCTACAAGTAGAACAATGAATAGTACAGGTAGACGGGTGAAATCTTTCTATATATTACTTATAAATAGTCTAAGAAACATATATGCAAAGCATCCAAACAGTACAATTCGACAATTTTTTGTTCTTCAAGTTTAAGTGAACTACGAGCCCCATTGTTAATCCTTTAAAGGAAATTATTTGTAAATTTCGACAAGTAGAACAATGAATGGATCATGTAGACGGTTGAAATCATTGTATATATTGCTTCTATATAGTCTACGAAACATATATGCAAAGCATCCAAACAGTACCATTCGCTAATTTTTTGTTCTTCAAGTTTAAGTGAACAAAGAGCCCCATTGTTAATCCTTTAAATGAAATTATTTGTAAATTTCGAAAAGTAGAACAATGATTGGAATAGGTAGACGGTTGAAATCTTTGTATATATTGCTTCCATATAGTCTAAGAAACATGTACGCAAAGCATCCAAACAGTACCATTCGCCAATTTTATGTTCTTCAAGTTTAAGTGAACAATGAGCCCCAATGGTTAATCCTTTATCGGAAATTATTTGTAATTTTCGACAAGTAGAACAATGAATGGAACAGGTAGACGGTTGAAATCAATGTATATATTGCTTCTATATAGTCTAAGAAACATATATGCAAAGCATCCAAACAGTACAATTCGCCAATTTTTTGTTCTTCAAGTTTAATTGTACTACGAGCCCCATTGTTAATCCTTTAACGGAAATTAATTGTAACTTTCTACAAGTAGAACAATGATTGGAACAGGTAGACGGTTGAAATCTTTGTATATATTGCTTCCATATAGTCTAAGAAACATATATGCAAAGCATCCAAACAGTACAATTCGCCAATTTTTTGTTCTTCAAGTTTAAGTGAACAATGAGCCCCAATCGTTAATCCTTTATCGGAAATTATTTGTAACTTTCGACAAGTAGAACAATGAATGGATGAGGTAGACGGTTGAAATCTTTGTATATATTGCTTCTATATAATCTAAGAAACATATATGCAAAGCATCCAAACAGTACCATTCGCCAATTTTTTGTTCTTCAAGTTTAAGTGAACAGCGAGCCCCATTGTTAATCCTTAATCGGAAATTATTTGTAACTTTCGACAAGTAGAACAATGAATGGAACAGGTAGACGGTTTAAATCTTTGTATATGTTGCTTCTATATAGTCTAAGAAACCGATATGCAAAGCATCTAAACAGTAACAATCGCCAATTTTTTGATCTTCAAGTTTAAGTGAACAGCGAGCCCCATTGATAATCATGAAACGGGAATTATTTGTAACTTTCTACAAGTAGAACAATGAATAGAACAGGTAGACGGTTGAAATCTTTGTATATGCTGCTTCTATATAGTCTAAGAAACCTATATGCAAAGCATCCAAACAGTAACAATTGCCAATGTTTTGATCTTCAAGTTTAAGTGAACTACGAGCCCCATTGTTAATCCTTTAACGGAAATTAATTGTAACTTTCGACAAGTAGAACAATGAATGGAACAGGTAGACGGTTGAAATCAATGTATATATTGCTTCTATATAGTCTAAGAAACATATATGCAAAGCATCCAAACAGTACATTTCGCCAATTTTTTGTCCTTCAAGTTTAAGTGAACTGCGAGCCCCATTGTTAATCCTTTAACGGAAATTAATTGTAACTTTCTACAAGTAGAACAATGATTGGAACAGGTAAACGGTTGAAATCTTTGTATATATTGCTTCCATATAGTCTAAGAAACATATATGCAAAGCATCCAAACAGTACCATTCGCCAATTTTTTGTTCTTCAAGTTTAAGTGAACAATGAGCCCCATTGTTAATCCTTAATCGGAAATTATTTGTAACTTTCGACAAGTAGAACAATGAATGGAACAGGTAGACTGTTGAAATCTTTGTATATATTGCTTCTATATAGTCTAAGAAACATATATGCAAAGCATCCAAACAGTACCATTCGCCAATTTTTTGTTCTTCAAGTTTAAGTGAACAACGAGCCCCATTGATAATCATGAAACGGAAATTATTTGTAACTTTCTACAAGTAGAACAATGAATAGAACAGGTAGACGGTTGAAATCTTTGTATATGTTGCTTCTATATAGTCTAAGAAACCTATATGCAAAGCATCTAAACAGTAACAATCGCCAATGTTTTGATCTTCAAGTTTAAGTGAACAGCGAGCCCCATTGATAATCATGAAATGGAAATTATTTGTAACTTTCTACAAGTAGAACAATGAATAGTACAGGTAGACGGGTGAAATCTTTCTATATATTGCTTCTAAATAGTCTAAGAAACATATATGCAAAGCATCCAAACAGTACCATTCGCCAATTTACTGTTCTTCAAGTTTAAGTGAACAATGAGCCCCAATGGTTAATCCTTTATCGGAAATTATTTGTAAATTTCGACAAGTAGAACAATGAATGGAACAGGTAGCCGGTTGAAATCAATGTATATATTGCTCCTATATAGTCTAAGAAACATATATGCAAAGCATCCAAACAGTACAATTCGCCAATTTATTGTTCTTCAAGTTTAAGTGAACAACGAGCCCCATTGTTAATCCATTAACGGAAATTATTTGTAACTTTCTACAAGTAGAACAATGAATAGTACAGGTAGACGGGTGAAATCTTTCTATATATTACTTATAAATAGTCTAAGAAACATATATGCAAAGCATCCAAACAGTACAATTCGACAATTTTTTGTTCTTCAAGTTTAAGTGAACTACGAGCCCCATTGTTAATCCTTTAAAGGAAATTATTTGTAAATTTCGACAAGTAGAACAATGAATGGATCATGTAGGCGGTTGAAATCATTGTATATATTGCTTCTATATAGTCTACGAAACATATATGCAAAGCATCCAAACAGTACCATTCGCCAATTTTTTGTTCTTCAAGTTTAAGTGAACAAAGAGCCCCATTGTTAATCCTTTAAATGAAATTATTTGTAAATTTCGAAAAGTAGAACAATGATTGGAACAGGTAGACGGTTGAAATCTTTGTATATATTGCTTCCATATAGTCTAAGAAACATGTACGCAAAGCATCCAAACAGTACCATTCGCCAATTTTATGTTCTTCAAGTTTAAGTGAACAATGAGCCCCAATGGTTAATCCTTTATCGGAAATTATTTGTAATTTTCGACAAGTAGAACAATGAATGGAACAGGTAGACGGTTGAAATCAATGTATATATTGCTTCTATATAGTCTAAGAAACATATATGCAAAGCATCCAAACAGTACAATTCGCCAATTTTTTGTTCTTCAAGTTTAAGTGTACTACGAGCCCCATTGTTAATCCTTTAACGGAAATTAATTGTAACTTTCTACAAGTAGAACAATGATTGGAACAGGTAGACGGTTGAAATCTTTGTATATATTGCTTCCATATAGTCTAAGAAACATATATGCAAAGCATCCAAACAGTACAATTCGCCAATTTTTTGTTCTTCAAGTTTAAGTGAACAATGAGCCCCAATCGTTAATCCTTTATCGGAAATTATTTGTAACTTTCGACAAGTAGAACAATGAATGGATGAGGTAGACGGTTGAAATCTTTGTATATATTGCTTCTATATAATCTAAGAAACATATATGCAAAGCATCCAAACAGTACCATTCGCCAATTTTTTGTTCTTCAAGTTTAAGTGAACAGCGAGCCCCATTGTTAATCCTTAATCGGAAATTATTTGTAACTTTCGACAAGTAGAACAATGAATGGAACAGGTAGACGGTTTAAATCTTTGTATATGTTGCTTCTATATAGTCTAAGAAACCGATATGCAAAGCATCTAAACAGTAACAATCGCCAATTTTTTGATCTTCAAGTTTAAGTGAACAGCGAGCCCCATTGATAATCATGAAACGGGAATTATTTGTAACTTTCTACAAGTAGAACAATGAATAGAACAGGTAGACGGTTGAAATCTTTGTATATGCTGCTTCTATATAGTCTAAGAAACCTATATGCAAAGCATCCAAACAGTAACAATTGCCAATGTTTTGATCTTCAAGTTTAAGTGAACTACGAGCCCCATTGTTAATCCTTTAACGGAAATTAATTGTAACTTTCGACAAGTAGAACAATGAATGGAACAGGTAGACGGTTGAAATCAATGTATATATTGCTTCTATATAGTCTAAGAAACATATATGCAAAGCATCCAAACAGTACATTTCGCCAATTTTTTGTCCTTCAAGTTTAAGTGAACTGCGAGCCCCATTGTTAATCCTTTAACGGAAATTAATTGTAACTTTCTACAAGTAGAACAATGATTGGAACACGCCGACGGTTGAAATCTTTGTATATATTGCTTCCATATAGTCTAAGAAACATGTACGCAAAGCATCCAAACAGTACCATTCGCCAATTTTTTGTTCTTCAAGTTTAAGTGAACAATGAGCCCCATTGTTAATCCTTTAACGGAAATTAATTGTAACTTTCTACAAGTAGAACAATGATTGGAACACGTAGACGGTTGAAATCTTTGTATATATTGCTTCTATATAGTCTAAGAAACATATATGCATAGCATCCAAACAGTACAATTCGCCAATTTATTGTTCTTCAAGTTTAAGTGTACTACGAGCCCCATTGTTAATCCTTTAACGGAAATTAATTGTAACTTTCTACAAGTAGAACAATGATTGGAACAGGTAGACGGTTGAAATCTTTGTATATATTGCTTCCATATAGTCTAAGAAACATATATGCAAAGCATCCAAACAGTACAATTCGCCAATTTTTTGTTCTTCAAGTTTAAGTGAACAATGAGCCCCAATCGTTAATCCTTTATCGGAAATTATTTGTAACTTTCGACAAGTAGAACAATGAATGGATGAGGTAGACGGTTGAAATCTTTGTATATATTGCTTCTATATAATCTAAGAAACATATATGCAAAGCATCCAAACAGTACCATTCGCCAATTTTTTGTTCTTCAAGTTTAAGTGAACAGCGAGCCCCATTGTTAATCCTTAATCGGAAATTATTTGTAACTTTCGACAAGTAGAACAATGAATGGAACAGGTAGACGGTTTAAATCTTTGTATATGTTGCTTCTATATAGTCTAAGAAACCGATATGCAAAGCATCTAAACAGTAACAATCGCCAATTTTTTGATCTTCAAGTTTAAGTGAACAGCGAGCCCCATTGATAATCATGAAACGGGAATTATTTGTAACTTTCTACAAGTAGAACAATGAATAGAACAGGTAGACGGTTGAAATCTTTGTATATGCTGCTTCTATATAGTCTAAGAAACCTATATGCAAAGCATCCAAACAGTAACAATTGCCAATGTTTTGATCTTCAAGTTTAAGTGAACTACGAGCCCCATTGTTAATCCTTTAACGGAAATTAATTGTAACTTTCGACAAGTAGAACAATGAATGGAACAGGTAGACGGTTGAAATCAATGTATATATTGCTTCTATATAGTCTAAGAAACATATATGCAAAGCATCCAAACAGTACATTTCGCCAATTTTTTGTCCTTCAAGTTTAAGTGAACTGCGAGCCCCATTGTTAATCCTTTAACGGAAATTAATTGTAACTTTCTACAAGTAGAACAATGATTGGAACACGCCGACGGTTGAAATCTTTGTATATATTGCTTCCATATAGTCTAAGAAACATGTACGCAAAGCATCCAAACAGTACCATTCGCCAATTTTTTGTTCTTCAAGTTTAAGTGAACAATGAGCCCCATTGTTAATCCTTTAACGGAAATTAATTGTAACTTTCTACAAGTAGAACAATGATTGGAACACGTAGACGGTTGAAATCTTTGTATATATTGCTTCTATATAGTCTAAGAAACATATATGCATAGCATCCAAACAGTACAATTCGCCAATTTATTGTTCTTCAAGTTTAAGTGAACAACGAGCCCCATTGTTAATCCTTGAAAGGAAATTATTTGTAAATTTCGACAGGTAGAACAATGATTGGCACACGTAGACGGTTGAAATATTTGTATATATTGCTTCCATATAGTCTAAGAAACATATATGCAAAGCATCCAAACAGTACCATTCGCCAATTTTTTGTTCTTCAAGGTTAAGTGAACAATGAGCCCCATTGTTAATCCTTTATCGGAAATTATTGGTAACTTTCGACAATTAGAACAATGAATGGAACAGGTATACGGTTGAAATCTTTGTATATAGTGCTTCTATATAGTCTAAGAAACATGTACGCAAAGCATCCAAACAGTACAATTTGCCAATTTACTGTTCTTCAAGTTTAAGTAAACATCGAGCCCCATTGATAATCATGAAACGGAAATTATTTGTAAATTTCGACATGTAGAACAATGAATGGAACAGGTTGACGGTTGAAATCATTATATATATAGCTTCTACATAGTCTAAGAAACATATATGCAAAGCATCCAATCAGTACCATTCGCCAATTGTTTGTTCTTCAAGTTTATGTGAACTACGAGCCCCATTGTTAATACTTTAACGGAAATTAATTGTAACTTTCTACAAGTAGAACAATGATTGGAACACGTAGACGGTTGAAATCTTTGTATATATTGCTTCCATATAGTCTAAGAAACATGTACGCAAAGCATCCAAACAGTACCATTCGCCAATTTTTTGTTCTTCAAGTTTAAGTGAACTACGAGCCCCATTGTTAATCCTTCAACGGAAATTAATTGTAACGTTCTACAAGTAGAACAATGATTGGAACACCTAGACGGTTGAAATCTTTGTATATATTGCTTCCATATAGTCTAAGAAACATATATGCAAAGCATCCAAACAGTACCATTCGCCAATTTTTTGTTCTTCAAGTTTAAGTGAACTACGAGCCCCATTGTTAATCCTTCAACGGAAATTAATTGTAACGTTCTACAAGTAGAACAATGAATGGAACAGGTAGACGGTTGAAATCTTTGTATATATTGCTTCTATATAGTCTAAGAAACATATATGCAAAGCATCCAAACAGTACCATTCGCCAATTTTTTGTTCTTCAAGTTTAAGCGAACTACGAGCCCCATTGTTAATCCTTCAACGGAAATTAATTGTAACGTTCTACAAGTAGAACAATGATTGGAACACGTAGACGGTTGAAATCTTTGTATATATTGCTTCCATATAGTCTAAGAAACATATATGCAAAGCATCCAAACAGTACCATTCGCCAATTTTTTGTTCTTCAAGTTTAAGTGAACAACGAGCCCCATTGTTAATCCATTAACGGAAATTATTTGTAACTTTCTACAAGTAGAACAATGAATAGTACAGGTAGACGGGTGAAATCTTTCTATATATTACTTATAAATAGTCTAAGAAACATATATGCAAAGCATCCAAACAGTACAATTCGACAATTTTTTGTTCTTCAAGTTTAAGTGAACTACGAGCCCCATTGTTAATCCTTTAAAGGAAATTATTTGTAAATTTCGACAAGTAGAACAATGAATGGATCATGTAGGCGGTTGAAATCATTGTATATATTGCTTCTATATAGTCTACGAAACATATATGCAAAGCATCCAAACAGTACCATTCGCCAATTTTTTGTTCTTCAAGTTTAAGTGAACAAAGAGCCCCATTGTTAATCCTTTAAATGAAATTATTTGTAAATTTCGAAAAGTAGAACAATGATTGGAACAGGTAGACGGTTGAAATCTTTGTATATATTGCTTCCATATAGTCTAAGAAACATGTACGCTAAGCATCCAAACAGTACCATTCGCCAATTTTATGTTCTTCAAGTTTAAGTGAACAATGAGCCCCAATGGTTAATCCTTTATCGGAAATTATTTGTAATTTTCGACAAGTAGAACAATGAATGGAACAGGTAGACGGTTGAAATCAATGTATATATTGCTTCTATATAGTCTAAGAAACATATATGCAAAGCATCCAAACAGTACAATTCGCCAATTTTTTGTTCTTCAAGTTTAAGTGTACTACGAGCCCCATTGTTAATCCTTTAACGGAAATTAATTGTAACTTTCTACAAATAGAACAATGATTGGAACAGGTAGACGGTTGAAATCTTTGTATATATTGCTTCCATATAGTCTAAGAAACATATATGCAAAGCATCCAAACAGTACAATTCGCCAATTTTTTGTTCTTCAAGTTTAAGTGAACAATGAGCCCCAATCGTTAATCCTTTATCGGAAATTATTTGTAACTTTCGACAAGTAGAACAATGAATGGATGAGGTAGACGGTTGAAATCTTTGTATATATTGCTTCTATATAATCTAAGAAACATATATGCAAAGCATCCAAACAGTACCATTCGCCAATTTTTTGTTCTTCAAGTTTAAGTGAACAGCGAGCCCCATTGTTAATCCTTAATCGGAAATTATTTGTAACTTTCGACAAGTAGAACAATGAATGGAACAGGTAGACGGTTTAAATCTTTGTATATGTTGCTTCTATATAGTCTAAGAAACCGATATGCAAAGCATCTAAACAGTAACAATCGCCAATTTTTTGATCTTCAAGTTTAAGTGAACAGCGAGCCCCATTGATAATCATGAAACGGGAATTATTTGTAACTTTCTACAAGTAGAACAATGAATAGAACAGGTAGACGGTTGAAATCTTTGTATATGCTGCTTCTATATAGTCTAAGAAACCTATATGCAAAGCATCCAAACAGTAACAATTGCCAATGTTTTGATCTTCAAGTTTAAGTGAACTACGAGCCCCATTGTTAATCCTTTAACGGAAATTAATTGTAACTTTCGACAAGTAGAACAATGAATGGAACAGGTAGACGGTTGAAATCAATGTATATATTGCTTCTATATAGTCTAAGAAACATATATGCAAAGCATCCAAACAGTACATTTCGCCAATTTTTTGTCCTTCAAGTTTAAGTGAACTGCGAGCCCCATTGTTAATCCTTTAACGGAAATTAATTGTAACTTTCTACAAGTAGAACAATGATTGGAACACGCCGACGGTTGAAATCTTTGTATATATTGCTTCCATATAGTCTAAGAAACATGTACGCAAAGCATCCAAACAGTACCATTCGCCAATTTTTTGTTCTTCAAGTTTAAGTGAACAATGAGCCCCATTGTTAATCCTTTAACGGAAATTAATTGTAACTTTCTACAATTAGAACAATGATTGGAACACGTAGACGGTTGAAATCTTTGTATATATTGCTTCTATATAGTCTAAGAAACATATATGCATAGCATCCAAACAGTACAATTCGCCAATTTATTGTTCTTCAAGTTTAAGTGAACAACGAGCCCCATTGTTAATCCTTGAAAGGAAATTATTTGTAAATTTCGACAGGTAGAACAATGATTGGCACACGTAGACGGTTGAAATATTTGTATATATTGCTTCCATATAGTCTAAGAAACATATATGCAAAGCATCCAAACAGTACCATTCGCCAATTTTTTGTTCTTCAAGGTTAAGTGAACAATGAGCCCCATTGTTAATCCTTTATCGGAAATTATTGGTAACTTTCGACAATTAGAACAATGAATGGAACAGGTATACGGTTGAAATCTTTGTATATAGTGCTTCTATATAGTCTAAGAAACATGTACGCAAAGCATCCAAACAGTACAATTTGCCAATTTACTGTTCTTCAAGTTTAAGTAAACATCGAGCCCCATTGATAATCATGAAACGGAAATTATTTGTAAATTTCGACATGTAGAACAATGAATGGAACAGGTTGACGGTTGAAATCATTATATATATAGCTTCTACATAGTCTAAGAAACATATATGCAAAGCATCCAATCAGTACCATTCGCCAATTGTTTGTTCTTCAAGTTTATGTGAACTACGAGCCCCATTGTTAATACTTTAACGGAAATTAATTGTAACTTTCTACAAGTAGAACAATGATTGGAACACGTAGACGGTTGAAATCTTTGTATATATTGCTTCCATATAGTCTAAGAAACATGTACGCAAAGCATCCAAACAGTACCATTCGCCAATTTTTTGTTCTTCAAGTTTAAGTGAACTACGAGCCCCATTGTTAATCCTTCAACGGAAATTAATTGTAACGTTCTACAAGTAGAACAATGATTGGAACACCTAGACGGTTGAAATCTTTGTATATATTGCTTCCATATAGTCTAAGAAACATATATGCAAAGCATCCAAACAGTACCATTCGCCAATTTTTTGTTCTTCAAGTTTAAGTGAACTACGAGCCCCATTGTTAATCCTTCAACGGAAATTAATTGTAACGTTCTACAAGTAGAACAATGAATGGAACAGGTAGCCGGTTGAAATCTTTGTATATATTGCTTCTATATAGTCTAAGAAACATATATGCAAAGCATCCAAACAGTACCATTCGCCAATTTTTTGTTCTTCAAGTTTAAGTGAACTACGAGCCCCATTGTTAATCCTTCAACGGAAATTAATTGTAACGTTCTACAAGTAGAACAATGATTGGAACACGTAGACGGTTGAAATCTTTGTATATATTGCTTCCATATAGTCTAAGAAACATATATGCAAAGCATCCAAACAGTACCATTCGCCAATTTTTTGTTCTTCAAGTTTAAGTGAACAATGAGCCCCAATAGTTAATCATTTATCGGAAATTATTTGTAACTTTCGACAAGTAGAACAATGAATGGAACAGGTAGACGGTTGAAAACATTGTTTATATTGCTTCTATATAGTCTAAGAAACATATCTGCATATCATCCAAACAGTACAATTCGACAATTATTTGATCTTCAAGTTTAAGTGAACTACGAGCCCCATTGTTAATACTTTAACGGAAATTATTTGTAACTTGCGACAAGTAGAACAATGAATGGAACAGGTAGACGGTTGAAATCAATGTATATATTGCTTCTATATAGTCTAAGAAACATATATGCAAAGCATCCAATCAGTACCATTCGCCAATTTTTTGTTCTTCAAGTTTATGTGAACTACGAGCCCCATTGTTAATCCTTTAACGGAAATTAATTGTAACTTTCTACAAGTAGAACAATGAATGGAACTGGTAGACGGTTGAAATCTTTGTATATATTGCTTCCATATAGTCTAAGAAACATGTACGCAAAGCATCCAAACAGTACCATTCGCCAATTTTTTGTTCTTCAAGTTTAAGTGAACTACGAGCCCCATTGTTAATCCTTTAACGGAAATTATTTGTAACTTTCGACAAGTAGAACAATGAATGGAACAGGTAGACGGATGAAATCTTTCTATATATTGCTTCTACATAGTCTAAGAAACATATATGCAAAGCATCCAAACAGTACAATTCGCCAATTTTTTGTTCTTCAAGTTTAAGTGAACAATGAGCCCCAATGGTTAATCCGTTATCGGAAATTATTTGTAACTTTCGACAAGTAGAACAATGAATGGAACAGGTAGACGGTTGAAATCTTTGTATATATTGCTTCTATATAGTCTAAGAAACATATATGCAAAGCATCCAAATAGGACCATTCGCCAATTTTTTGTTCTTCAAGTTTAAGTGAACTACGAGCCCCATTGTTACTCCTTTAAAGGAAATTATTTGTAAATTTCGACAAGTAGAACAATGAATGGAACAGGTAGACGGTTGAAATCAATGTATATTTTGCTTCTATATAGTCTAAGAAACATATATGCAAAGCATCTAAACAGTACCATTCGCCAATTCTTTGTTCTTCAAGTTTAAGTGAACAATGAGCCCCATTGTTAATCCTTTATCGGAAATTATTTGTAACTTTCGACAAGTAGAACAATGAATGGAACTGGTAGACGGTTGAAATCTTTGTATATGTTGCTTCTATATAGTCTAAGCAACCTATATGCAAAGCATCCAAACAGTGCAATTCGCCAATTTTTTGTTCTTCAAGTTTAAGTGAACTACGAGTCCCATTGTTAATCCTTTAACGGAAATTATTTCTAACTTTCGACAAGTAGAACAATGAATGGAACAGTTAGACGGTTGAAATCTTTCTATATATTGCTTCTATATAGTCTAAGAAACATATATGCAAAGCATCCAAACAGTACAATTCGCCAATTTATTGTTCTTCAATTTTAAGTGAACAACGAGCCCCATTGTTAATCCTTTAACGGAAATTAATTGTAACTTTCTACAAGTAGAACAATGATTGGAACAGGTAGACGGTTGAAATCTTTGTATATATTGCTTCCATATAGTCTAAGAAACATATATGCAAAGCATCCAAACAGTACAATTCGCCAATTTTTTGTTCTTCAAGTTTAAGTGAACAATGAGCCCCAATCGTTAATCCTTTATCGGAAATTATTTGTAACTTTCGACAAGTAGAACAATGAATGGATGAGGTAGACGGTTGAAATCTTTGTATATATTGCTTCTATATAATCTAAGAAACATATATGCAAAGCATCCAAACAGTACCATTCGCCAATTTTTTGTTCTTCAAGTTTAAGTGAACAGCGAGCCCCATTGTTAATCCTTAATCGGAAATTATTTGTAACTTTCGACAAGTAGAACAATGAATGGAACAGGTAGACGGTTTAAATCTTTGTATATGTTGCTTCTATATAGTCTAAGAAACCGATATGCAAAGCATCTAAACAGTAACAATCGCCAATTTTTTGATCTTCAAGTTTAAGTGAACAGCGAGCCCCATTGATAATCATGAAACGGGAATTATTTGTAACTTTCTACAAGTAGAACAATGAATAGAACAGGTAGACGGTTGAAATCTTTGTATATGCTGCTTCTATATAGTCTATGAAACCTATATGCAAAGCATCCAAACAGTAACAATTGCCAATGTTTTGATCTTCAAGTTTAAGTGAACTACGAGCCCCATTGTTAATCCTTTAACGGAAATTAATTGTAACTTTCGACAAGTAGAACAATGAATGGAACAGGTAGACGGTTGAAATCAATGTATATATTGCTTCTATATAGTCTAAGAAACATATATGCAAAGCATCCAAACAGTACATTTCGCCAATTTTTTGTCCTTCAAGTTTAAGTGAACTGCGAGCCCCATTGTTAATCCTTTAACGGAAATTAATTGTAACTTTCTACAAGTAGAACAATGATTGGAACACGCCGACGGTTGAAATCTTTGTATATATTGCTTCCATATAGTCTAAGAAACATGTACGCAAAGCATCCAAACAGTACCATTCGCCAATTTTTTGTTCTTCAAGTTTAAGTGAACAATGAGCCCCATTGTTAATCCTTTAACGGAAATTAATTGTAACTTTCTACAAGTAGAACAATGATTGGAACACGTAGACGGTTGAAATCTTTGTATATATTGCTTCTATATAGTCTAAGAAACATATATGCATAGCATCCAAACAGTACAATTCGCCAATTTATTGTTCTTCAAGTTTAAGTGAACAACGAGCCCCATTGTTAATCCTTGAAAGGAAATTATTTGTAAATTTCGACAGGTAGAACAATGATTGGCACACGTAGACGGTTGAAATATTTGTATATATTGCTTCCATATAGTCTAAGAAACATATATGCAAAGCATCCAAACAGTACCATTCGCCAATTTTTTGTTCTTCAAGTTTAAGTGAACAATGAGCCCCATTGTTAATCCTTTATCGGAAATTATTTGTAACTTTCGACAAGTAGAACAATGAATGGAACAGGTAGACGGTTGAAATCTTTGTATATATTGCTTCTATATAGTCTGAAAAACATATATGCAAAGCATCCAAACAGTACAATTCGCCAATTTTATGTTCTTCAAGTTTAAGTGAACAATGAGCCCCATTGTTAATCCTTTAAAGGAAATTATTTGTAAATTTCGACGAGTAGAACAATGATTGGCACACGTAGACGGTTGAAATATTTGTATATATTGCTTCCATATAGTCTAAGAAACATATATGCAAAGCATCCAAACAGTACCATTCGCCAATTTTTTGTTCTTCAAGGTTAAGTGAACAATGAGCCCCATTGTTAATCCTTTATCGGAAATTATTGGTAACTTTCGACAATTAGAACAATGAATGGAACAGGTATACGGTTGAAATCTTTGTATATAGTGCTTCTATATAGTCTAAGAAACATGTACGCAAAGCATCCAAACAGTACAATTTGCCAATTTACTTTTCTTCAAGTTTAAGTAAACATCGAGCCCCATTGATAATCATGAAACGGAAATTATTTGTAAATTTCGACATGTAGAACAATGAATGGAACAGGTTGACGGTTGAAATCATTATATATATAGCTTCTACATAGTCTAAGAAACATATATGCAAAGCATCCAATCAGTACCATTCGCCAATTGTTTGTTCTTCAAGTTTATGTGAACTACGAGCCCCATTGTTAATACTTTAACGGAAATTAATTGTAACTTTCTACAAGTAGAACAATGATTGGAACACGTAGACGGTTGAAATCTTTGTATATATTGCTTCCATATAGTCTAAGAAACATGTACGCAAAGCATCCAAACAGTACCATTCGCCAATTTTTTGTTCTTCAAGTTTAAGTGAACTACGAGCCCCATTGTTAATCCTTCAACGGAAATTAATTGTAACGTTCTACAAGTAGAACAATGATTGGAACACCTAGACGGTTGAAATCTTTGTATATATTGCTTCCATATAGTCTAAGAAACATATATGCAAAGCATCCAAACAGTACCATTCGCCAATTTTTTGTTCTTCAAGTTTAAGTGAACTACGAGCCCCATTGTTAATCCTTCAACGGAAATTAATTGTAACGTTCTACAAGTAGAACAATGAATGGAACAGGTAGACGGTTGAAATCTTTGTATATATTGCTTCTATATAGTCTAAGAAACATATATGCAAAGCATCCAAACAGTACCATTCGCCAATTTTTTGTTCTTCAAGTTTAAGTGAACTACGAGCCCCATTGTTAATCCTTCAACGGAAATTAATTGTAACGTTCTACAAGTAGAACAATGATTGGAACACGTAGACGGTTGAAATCTTTGTATATATTGCTTCCATATAGTCTAAGAAACATATATGCAAAGCATCCAAACAGTACCATTCGCCAATTTTTTGTTCTTCAAGTTTAAGTGAACAATGAGCCCCAATAGTTAATCATTTATCGGAAATTATTTGTAACTTTCGACAAGTAGAACAATGAATGGAACAGGTAGACGGTTGAAAACATTGTTTATATTGCTTCTATATAGTCTAAGAAACATATCTGCATATCATCCAAACAGTACAATTCGACAATTATTTGATCTTCAAGTTTAAGTGAACTACGAGCCCCATTGTTAATACTTTAACGGAAATTATTTGTAACTTGCGACAAGTAGAACAATGAATGGAACAGGTAGACGGTTGAAATCAATGTATATATTGCTTCTATATAGTCTAAGAAACATATATGCAAAGCATCCAATCAGTACCATTCGCCAATTTTTTGTTCTTCAAGTTTATGTGAACTACGAGCCCCATTGTTAATCCTTTAACGGAAATTAATTGTAACTTTCTACAAGTAGAACAATGAATGGAACTGGTAGACGGTTGAAATCTTTGTATATATTGCTTCCATATAGTCTAAGAAACATGTACGCAAAGCATCCAAACAGTACCATTCGCCAATTTTTTGTTCTTCAAGTTTAAGTGAACTACGAGCCCCATTGTTAATCCTTTAACGGAAATTATTTGTAACTTTCGACAAGTAGAACAATGAATGGAACAGGTAGACGGATGAAATCTTTCTATATATTGCTTCTACATAGTCTAAGAAACATATATGCAAAGCATCCAAACAGTACAATTCGCCAATTTTTTGTTCTTCAAGTTTAAGTGAACAATGAGCCCCAATGGTTAATCCGTTATCGGAAATTATTTGTAACTTTCGACAAGTAGAACAATGAATGGAACAGGTAGACGGTTGAAATCTTTGTATATATTGCTTCTATATAGTCTAAGAAACATATATGCAAAGCATCCAAATAGGACCATTCGCCAATTTTTTGTTCTTCAAGTTTAAGTGAACTACGAGCCCCATTGTTACTCCTTTAAAGGAAATTATTTGTAAATTTCGACAAGTAGAACAATGAATGGAACAGGTAGACGGTTGAAATCAATGTATATTTTGCTTCTATATAGTCTAAGAAACATATATGCAAAGCATCTAAACAGTACCATTCGCCAATTCTTTGTTCTTCAAGTTTAAGTGAACAATGAGCCCCATTGTTAATCCTTTATCGGAAATTATTTGTAACTTTCGACAAGTAGAACAATGAATGGAACTGGTAGACGGTTGAAATCTTTGTATATGTTGCTTCTATATAGTCTAAGCAACCTATATGCAAAGCATCCAAACAGTGCAATTCGCCAATTTTTTGTTCTTCAAGTTTAAGTGAACTACGAGTCCCATTGTTAATCCTTTAACGGAAATTATTTCTAACTTTCGACAAGTAGAACAATGAATGGAACAGTTAGACGGTTGAAATCTTTCTATATATTGCTTCTATATAGTCTAAGAAACATATATGCAAAGCATCCAAACAGTACAATTCGCCAATTTATTGTTCTTCAATTTTAAGTGAACAACGAGCCCCATTGTTAATCCTTTAAAGGAAATTATTTGTAAATTTCGACAAGTAGAACAATGATTGGAACACGTAGACGGTTGAAATCTTTGTATATATTGCTTCCATATGGTCTAAGAAACATGTACGCAAAGCATCCAAACAGTACCATTCGCCAATTTTTTGTTCTTCAAGTTTAAGTGAACAATGAGCCCCATTGTTAATCCTTTAAAGGAAATTATTTGTAAATTTCGACAAGGAGAACAATGATTGGAACACGCCGACGGTTGAAATCTTTGTATATATTGCTTCCATATAGTCTAAGAAACATGTACGCAAAGCATCCAAACAGTACCATTCGCCAATTTTTTGTTCTTCAAGTTTAAGTAAACTACGAGCCCAATTGTTAATCCTTTAAAGGAAATTATTTGTAAATTTCGACAAGTAGAACAATGATTGGAACACGCCGACGGTTGAAATCTTTGTATATATCGCTTCCATATAGTCTAAGAAACATGTACGCAAAGCATCCAAACAGTACCATTCGCCAATTTTTTGTTCTTCAAGTTTAAGTGAACAATGAGCCCCAATAGTTAATCATTTATCGGAAATTATTTGTAACTTTCGACAAGTAGAACAATGAATGGAACAGGTAGACGGTTGAAAACATTGTTTATATTGCTTCTATATAGTCTAAGAAACATATCTGCATATCATCCAAACAGTACAATTCGACAATTATTTGATCTTCAAGTTTAAGTGAACTACGAGCCCCATTGTTAATACTTTAACGGAAATTATTTGTAACTTGCGACAAGTAGAACAATGAATGGAACAGGTAGACGGTTGAAATCAATGTATATATTGCTTCTATATAGTCTAAGAAACATATATGCAAAGCATCCAAACAGTACAATTCGCCAATTATTTGTTCTTCAAGTTTAAGTAAACTACGATCCCTATTGTTAATCCCTTAACGGAAATTATTTGTAACTTTCGACAAGTAGAACAATGAATGGAACAGGTAGACGGTTGAAAACATTGTTTATATTGCTTCTATATAGTCTAAGAAACATATCTGCATATCATCCAAACAGTACAATTCGACAATTATTTGATCTTCAAGTTTAAGTGAACTACGAGCCCCATTGTTAATACTTTAACGGAAATTATTTGTAACTTGCGACAAGTAGAACAATGAATGGAACAGGTAGACGGTTGAAATCAATGTATATATTGCTTCTATATAGTCTAAGAAACATATATGCAAAGCATCCAAACAGTACAATTCGCCAATTATTTGTTCTTCAAGTTTAAGTAAACTACGATCCCTATTGTTAATCCCTTAACGGAAATTATTTGTAACTTTCGACAAGTAGAACAGTGAATGGAACTGGTAGACGGTTGAAATCTTCTTATATATTGCTTCCATATAGTCTAAGAAGCATACATGCAAAGCATCCAAACAGTACCATTCGCCAATTTTTTGTTATTCAAGTTTAAGTGAACAATGAACCCCAATGGTTAATCCTTTATCGGAAATTATTTGTAACATTCGACAAGTAGAACAATGAATGGAACAGGTAGACGGTTGAATTCTTTGTATATATTGCTTCTATATAGTCTAAGAAACATATATGCAAAGCATCCAAACAGTACAATTCGCCAATTTGTTGTTCTTCAAGTTTAAGTGAACAACGAGCCCCATTGTTAATCCATTAACGGAAATTATTTGTAACTTTCTACAAGTAGAACAATGAATAGTACAGGTAGACGGGTGAAATCTTTCTATATATTACTTATAAATAGTCTAAGAAACATATATGCAAAGCATCCAAACAGTACAATTCGACAATTTTTTGTTCTTCAAGTTTAAGTGAACTACGAGCCCCATTGTTAATCCTTTAAAGGAAATTATTTGTAAATTTCGACAAGTAGAACAATGAATGGATCATGTAGACGGTTGAAATCATTGTATATATTGCTTCTATATAGTCTACGAAACATATATGCAAAGCATCCAAACAGTACCATTCGCTAATTTTTTGTTCTTCAAGTTTAAGTGAACAAAGAGCCCCATTGTTAATCCTTTAAATGAAATTATTTGTAAATTTCGAAAAGTAGAACAATGATTGGAATAGGTAGACGGTTGAAATCTTTGTATATATTGCTTCCATATAGTCTAAGAAACATGTACGCAAAGCATCCAAACAGTACCATTCGCCAATTTTATGTTCTTCAAGTTTAAGTGAACAATGAGCCCCAATGGTTAATCCTTTATCGGAAATTATTTGTAATTTTCGACAAGTAGAACAATGAATGGAACAGGTAGACGGTTGAAATCAATGTATATATTGCTTCTATATAGTCTAAGAAACATATATGCAAAGCATCCAAACAGTACAATTCGCCAATTTTTTGTTCTTCAAGTTTAATTGTACTACGAGCCCCATTGTTAATCCTTTAACGGAAATTAATTGTAACTTTCTACAAGTAGAACAATGATTGGAACAGGTAGACGGTTGAAATCTTTGTATATATTGCTTCCATATAGTCTAAGAAACATATATGCAAAGCATCCAAACAGTACAATTCGCCAATTTTTTGTTCTTCAAGTTTAAGTGAACAATGAGCCCCAATCGTTAATCCTTTATCGGAAATTATTTGTAACTTTCGACAAGTAGAACAATGAATGGATGAGGTAGACGGTTGAAATCTTTGTATATATTGCTTCTATATAATCTAAGAAACATATATGCAAAGCATCCAAACAGTACCATTCGCCAATTTTTTGTTCTTCAAGTTTAAGTGAACAGCGAGCCCCATTGTTAATCCTTAATCGGAAATTATTTGTAACTTTCGACAAGTAGAACAATGAATGGAACAGGTAGACGGTTTAAATCTTTGTATATGTTGCTTCTATATAGTCTAAGAAACCGATATGCAAAGCATCTAAACAGTAACAATCGCCAATTTTTTGATCTTCAAGTTTAAGTGAACAGCGAGCCCCATTGATAATCATGAAACGGGAATTATTTGTAACTTTCTACAAGTAGAACAATGAATAGAACAGGTAGACGGTTGAAATCTTTGTATATGCTGCTTCTATATAGTCTAAGAAACCTATATGCAAAGCATCCAAACAGTAACAATTGCCAATGTTTTGATCTTCAAGTTTAAGTGAACTACGAGCCCCATTGTTAATCCTTTAACGGAAATTAATTGTAACTTTCGACAAGTAGAACAATGAATGGAACAGGTAGACGGTTGAAATCAATGTATATATTGCTTCTATATAGTCTAAGAAACATATATGCAAAGCATCCAAACAGTACATTTCGCCAATTTTTTGTCCTTCAAGTTTAAGTGAACTGCGAGCCCCATTGTTAATCCTTTAACGGAAATTAATTGTAACTTTCTACAAGTAGAACAATGATTGGAACAGGTAAACGGTTGAAATCTTTGTATATATTGCTTCCATATAGTCTAAGAAACATATATGCAAAGCATCCAAACAGTACCATTCGCCAATTTTTTGTTCTTCAAGTTTAAGTGAACAATGAGCCCCATTGTTAATCCTTAATCGGAAATTATTTGTAACTTTCGACAAGTAGAACAATGAATGGAACAGGTAGACTGTTGAAATCTTTGTATATATTGCTTCTATATAGTCTAAGAAACATATATGCAAAGCATCCAAACAGTACCATTCGCCAATTTTTTGTTCTTCAAGTTTAAGTGAACAACGAGCCCCATTGATAATCATGAAACGGAAATTATTTGTAACTTTCTACAAGTAGAACAATGAATAGAACAGGTAGACGGTTGAAATCTTTGTATATGTTGCTTCTATATAGTCTAAGAAACCTATATGCAAAGCATCTAAACAGTAACAATCGCCAATGTTTTGATCTTCAAGTTTAAGTGAACAGCGAGCCCCATTGATAATCATGAAATGGAAATTATTTGTAACTTTCTACAAGTAGAACAATGAATAGTACAGGTAGACGGGTGAAATCTTTCTATATATTGCTTCTAAATAGTCTAAGAAACATATATGCAAAGCATCCAAACAGTACCATTCGCCAATTTACTGTTCTTCAAGTTTAAGTGAACAATGAGCCCCAATGGTTAATCCTTTATCGGAAATTATTTGTAAATTTCGACAAGTAGAACAATGAATGGAACAGGTAGCCGGTTGAAATCAATGTATATATTGCTCCTATATAGTCTAAGAAACATATATGCAAAGCATCCAAACAGTACAATTCGCCAATTTATTGTTCTTCAAGTTTAAGTGAACAACGAGCCCCATTGTTAATCCATTAACGGAAATTATTTGTAACTTTCTACAAGTAGAACAATGAATAGTACAGGTAGACGGGTGAAATCTTTCTATATATTACTTATAAATAGTCTAAGAAACATATATGCAAAGCATCCAAACAGTACAATTCGACAATTTTTTGTTCTTCAAGTTTAAGTGAACTACGAGCCCCATTGTTAATCCTTTAAAGGAAATTATTTGTAAATTTCGACAAGTAGAACAATGAATGGATCATGTAGGCGGTTGAAATCATTGTATATATTGCTTCTATATAGTCTACGAAACATATATGCAAAGCATCCAAACAGTACCATTCGCCAATTTTTTGTTCTTCAAGTTTAAGTGAACAAAGAGCCCCATTGTTAATCCTTTAAATGAAATTATTTGTAAATTTCGAAAAGTAGAACAATGATTGGAACAGGTAGACGGTTGAAATCTTTGTATATATTGCTTCCATATAGTCTAAGAAACATGTACGCAAAGCATCCAAACAGTACCATTCGCCAATTTTATGTTCTTCAAGTTTAAGTGAACAATGAGCCCCAATGGTTAATCCTTTATCGGAAATTATTTGTAATTTTCGACAAGTAGAACAATGAATGGAACAGGTAGACGGTTGAAATCAATGTATATATTGCTTCTATATAGTCTAAGAAACATATATGCAAAGCATCCAAACAGTACAATTCGCCAATTTTTTGTTCTTCAAGTTTAAGTGTACTACGAGCCCCATTGTTAATCCTTTAACGGAAATTAATTGTAACTTTCTACAAGTAGAACAATGATTGGAACAGGTAGACGGTTGAAATCTTTGTATATATTGCTTCCATATAGTCTAAGAAACATATATGCAAAGCATCCAAACAGTACAATTCGCCAATTTTTTGTTCTTCAAGTTTAAGTGAACAATGAGCCCCAATCGTTAATCCTTTATCGGAAATTATTTGTAACTTTCGACAAGTAGAACAATGAATGGATGAGGTAGACGGTTGAAATCTTTGTATATATTGCTTCTATATAATCTAAGAAACATATATGCAAAGCATCCAAACAGTACCATTCGCCAATTTTTTGTTCTTCAAGTTTAAGTGAACAGCGAGCCCCATTGTTAATCCTTAATCGGAAATTATTTGTAACTTTCGACAAGTAGAACAATGAATGGAACAGGTAGACGGTTTAAATCTTTGTATATGTTGCTTCTATATAGTCTAAGAAACCGATATGCAAAGCATCTAAACAGTAACAATCGCCAATTTTTTGATCTTCAAGTTTAAGTGAACAGCGAGCCCCATTGATAATCATGAAACGGGAATTATTTGTAACTTTCTACAAGTAGAACAATGAATAGAACAGGTAGACGGTTGAAATCTTTGTATATGCTGCTTCTATATAGTCTAAGAAACCTATATGCAAAGCATCCAAACAGTAACAATTGCCAATGTTTTGATCTTCAAGTTTAAGTGAACTACGAGCCCCATTGTTAATCCTTTAACGGAAATTAATTGTAACTTTCGACAAGTAGAACAATGAATGGAACAGGTAGACGGTTGAAATCAATGTATATATTGCTTCTATATAGTCTAAGAAACATATATGCAAAGCATCCAAACAGTACATTTCGCCAATTTTTTGTCCTTCAAGTTTAAGTGAACTGCGAGCCCCATTGTTAATCCTTTAACGGAAATTAATTGTAACTTTCTACAAGTAGAACAATGATTGGAACACGCCGACGGTTGAAATCTTTGTATATATTGCTTCCATATAGTCTAAGAAACATGTACGCAAAGCATCCAAACAGTACCATTCGCCAATTTTTTGTTCTTCAAGTTTAAGTGAACAATGAGCCCCATTGTTAATCCTTTAACGGAAATTAATTGTAACTTTCTACAAGTAGAACAATGATTGGAACACGTAGACGGTTGAAATCTTTGTATATATTGCTTCTATATAGTCTAAGAAACATATATGCATAGCATCCAAACAGTACAATTCGCCAATTTATTGTTCTTCAAGTTTAAGTGAACAACGAGCCCCATTGTTAATCCTTGAAAGGAAATTATTTGTAAATTTCGACAGGTAGAACAATGATTGGCACACGTAGACGGTTGAAATATTTGTATATATTGCTTCCATATAGTCTAAGAAACATATATGCAAAGCATCCAAACAGTACTATTCGCCAATTTTTTGTTCTTCAAGGTTAAGTGAACAATGAGCCCCATTGTTAATCCTTTATCGGAAATTATTGGTAACTTTCGACAATTAGAACAATGAATGGAACAGGTATACGGTTGAAATCTTTGTATATAGTGCTTCTATATAGTCTAAGAAACATGTACGCAAAGCATCCAAACAGTACAATTTGCCAATTTACTGTTCTTCAAGTTTAAGTAAACATCGAGCCCCATTGATAATCATGAAACGGAAATTATTTGTAAATTTCGACATGTAGAACAATGAATGGAACAGGTTGACGGTTGAAATCATTATATATATAGCTTCTACATAGTCTAAGAAACATATATGCAAAGCATCCAATCAGTACCATTCGCCAATTGTTTGTTCTTCAAGTTTATGTGAACTACGAGCCCCATTGTTAATACTTTAACGGAAATTAATTGTAACTTTCTACAAGTAGAACAATGATTGGAACACGTAGACGGTTGAAATCTTTGTATATATTGCTTCCATATAGTCTAAGAAACATGTACGCAAAGCATCCAAACAGTACCATTCGCCAATTTTTTGTTCTTCAAGTTTAAGTGAACTACGAGCCCCATTGTTAATCCTTCAACGGAAATTAATTGTAACGTTCTACAAGTAGAACAATGATTGGAACACCTAGACGGTTGAAATCTTTGTATATATTGCTTCCATATAGTCTAAGAAACATATATGCAAAGCATCCAAACAGTACCATTCGCCAATTTTTTGTTCTTCAAGTTTAAGTGAACTACGAGCCCCATTGTTAATCCTTCAACGGAAATTAATTGTAACGTTCTACAAGTAGAACAATGAATGGAACAGGTAGACGGTTGAAATCTTTGTATATATTGCTTCTATATAGTCTAAGAAACATATATGCAAAGCATCCAAACAGTACCATTCGCCAATTTTTTGTTCTTCAAGTTTAAGTGAACTACGAGCCCCATTGTTAATCCTTCAACGGAAATTAATTGTAACGTTCTACAAGTAGAACAATGATTGGAACACGTAGACGGTTGAAATCTTTGTATATATTGCTTCCATATAGTCTAAGAAACATATATGCAAAGCATCCAAACAGTACCATTCGCCAATTTTTTGTTCTTCAAGTTTAAGTGAACAACGAGCCCCATTGTTAATCCATTAACGGAAATTATTTGTAACTTTCTACAAGTAGAACAATGAATAGTACAGGTAGACGGGTGAAATCTTTCTATATATTACTTATAAATAGTCTAAGAAACATATATGCAAAGCATCCAAACAGTACAATTCGACAATTTTTTGTTCTTCAAGTTTAAGTGAACTACGAGCCCCATTGTTAATCCTTTAAAGGAAATTATTTGTAAATTTCGACAAGTAGAACAATGAATGGATCATGTAGGCGGTTGAAATCATTGTATATATTGCTTCTATATAGTCTACGAAACATATATGCAAAGCATCCAAACAGTACCATTCGCCAATTTTTTGTTCTTCAAGTTTAAGTGAACAAAGAGCCCCATTGTTAATCCTTTAAATGAAATTATTTGTAAATTTCGAAAAGTAGAACAATGATTGGAACAGGTAGACGGTTGAAATCTTTGTATATATTGCTTCCATATAGTCTAAGAAACATGTACGCTAAGCATCCAAACAGTACCATTCGCCAATTTTATGTTCTTCAAGTTTAAGTGAACAATGAGCCCCAATGGTTAATCCTTTATCGGAAATTATTTGTAATTTTCGACAAGTAGAACAATGAATGGAACAGGTAGACGGTTGAAATCAATGTATATATTGCTTCTATATAGTCTAAGAAACATATATGCAAAGCATCCAAACAGTACAATTCGCCAATTTTTTGTTCTTCAAGTTTAAGTGTACTACGAGCCCCATTGTTAATCCTTTAACGGAAATTAATTGTAACTTTCTACAAGTAGAACAATGATTGGAACAGGTAGACGGTTGAAATCTTTGTATATATTGCTTCCATATAGTCTAAGAAACATATATGCAAAGCATCCAAACAGTACAATTCGCCAATTTTTTGTTCTTCAAGTTTAAGTGAACAATGAGCCCCAATCGTTAATCCTTTATCGGAAATTATTTGTAACTTTCGACAAGTAGAACAATGAATGGATGAGGTAGACGGTTGAAATCTTTGTATATATTGCTTCTATATAATCTAAGAAACATATATGCAAAGCATCCAAACAGTACCATTCGCCAATTTTTTGTTCTTCAAGTTTAAGTGAACAGCGAGCCCCATTGTTAATCCTTAATCGGAAATTATTTGTAACTTTCGACAAGTAGAACAATGAATGGAACAGGTAGACGGTTTAAATCTTTGTATATGTTGCTTCTATATAGTCTAAGAAACCGATATGCAAAGCATCTAAACAGTAACAATCGCCAATTTTTTGATCTTCAAGTTTAAGTGAACAGCGAGCCCCATTGATAATCATGAAACGGGAATTATTTGTAACTTTCTACAAGTAGAACAATGAATAGAACAGGTAGACGGTTGAAATCTTTGTATATGCTGCTTCTATATAGTCTAAGAAACCTATATGCAAAGCATCCAAACAGTAACAATTGCCAATGTTTTGATCTTCAAGTTTAAGTGAACTACGAGCCCCATTGTTAATCCTTTAACGGAAATTAATTGTAACTTTCGACAAGTAGAACAATGAATGGAACAGGTAGACGGTTGAAATCAATGTATATATTGCTTCTATATAGTCTAAGAAACATATATGCAAAGCATCCAAACAGTACATTTCGCCAATTTTTTGTCCTTCAAGTTTAAGTGAACTGCGAGCCCCATTGTTAATCCTTTAACGGAAATTAATTGTAACTTTCTACAAGTAGAACAATGATTGGAACACGCCGACGGTTGAAATCTTTGTATATATTGCTTCCATATAGTCTAAGAAACATGTACGCAAAGCATCCAAACAGTACCATTCGCCAATTTTTTGTTCTTCAAGTTTAAGTGAACAATGAGCCCCATTGTTAATCCTTTAACGGAAATTAATTGTAACTTTCTACAATTAGAACAATGATTGGAACACGTAGACGGTTGAAATCTTTGTATATATTGCTTCTATATAGTCTAAGAAACATATATGCATAGCATCCAAACAGTACAATTCGCCAATTTATTGTTCTTCAAGTTTAAGTGAACAACGAGCCCCATTGTTAATCCTTGAAAGGAAATTATTTGTAAATTTCGACAGGTAGAACAATGATTGGCACACGTAGACGGTTGAAATATTTGTATATATTGCTTCCATATAGTCTAAGAAACATATATGCAAAGCATCCAAACAGTACCATTCGCCAATTTTTTGTTCTTCAAGGTTAAGTGAACAATGAGCCCCATTGTTAATCCTTTATCGGAAATTATTGGTAACTTTCGACAATTAGAACAATGAATGGAACAGGTATACGGTTGAAATCTTTGTATATAGTGCTTCTATATAGTCTAAGAAACATGTACGCAAAGCATCCAAACAGTACAATTTGCCAATTTACTGTTCTTCAAGTTTAAGTAAACATCGAGCCCCATTGATAATCATGAAACGGAAATTATTTGTAAATTTCGACATGTAGAACAATGAATGGAACAGGTTGACGGTTGAAATCATTATATATATAGCTTCTACATAGTCTAAGAAACATATATGCAAAGCATCCAATCAGTACCATTCGCCAATTGTTTGTTCTTCAAGTTTATGTGAACTACGAGCCCCATTGTTAATACTTTAACGGAAATTAATTGTAACTTTCTACAAGTAGAACAATGATTGGAACACGTAGACGGTTGAAATCTTTGTATATATTGCTTCCATATAGTCTAAGAAACATGTACGCAAAGCATCCAAACAGTACCATTCGCCAATTTTTTGTTCTTCAAGTTTAAGTGAACTACGAGCCCCATTGTTAATCCTTCAACGGAAATTAATTGTAACGTTCTACAAGTAGAACAATGATTGGAACACCTAGACGGTTGAAATCTTTGTATATATTGCTTCCATATAGTCTAAGAAACATATATGCAAAGCATCCAAACAGTACCATTCGCCAATTTTTTGTTCTTCAAGTTTAAGTGAACTACGAGCCCCATTGTTAATCCTTCAACGGAAATTAATTGTAACGTTCTACAAGTAGAACAATGAATGGAACAGGTAGCCGGTTGAAATCTTTGTATATATTGCTTCTATATAGTCTAAGAAACATATATGCAAAGCATCCAAACAGTACCATTCGCCAATTTTTTGTTCTTCAAGTTTAAGTGAACTACGAGCCCCATTGTTAATCCTTCAACGGAAATTAATTGTAACGTTCTACAAGTAGAACAATGATTGGAACACGTAGACGGTTGAAATCTTTGTATATATTGCTTCCATATAGTCTAAGAAACATATATGCAAAGCATCCAAACAGTACCATTCGCCAATTTTTTGTTCTTCAAGTTTAAGTGAACAATGAGCCCCAATAGTTAATCATTTATCGGAAATTATTTGTAACTTTCGACAAGTAGAACAATGAATGGAACAGGTAGACGGTTGAAAACATTGTTTATATTGCTTCTATATAGTCTAAGAAACATATCTGCATATCATCCAAACAGTACAATTCGACAATTATTTGATCTTCAAGTTTAAGTGAACTACGAGCCCCATTGTTAATACTTTAACGGAAATTATTTGTAACTTGCGACAAGTAGAACAATGAATGGAACAGGTAGACGGTTGAAATCAATGTATATATTGCTTCTATATAGTCTAAGAAACATATATGCAAAGCATCCAATCAGTACCATTCGCCAATTTTTTGTTCTTCAAGTTTATGTGAACTACGAGCCCCATTGTTAATCCTTTAACGGAAATTAATTGTAACTTTCTACAAGTAGAACAATGAATGGAACTGGTAGACGGTTGAAATCTTTGTATATATTGCTTCCATATAGTCTAAGAAACATGTACGCAAAGCATCCAAACAGTACCATTCGCCAATTTTTTGTTCTTCAAGTTTAAGTGAACTACGAGCCCCATTGTTAATCCTTTAACGGAAATTATTTGTAACTTTCGACAAGTAGAACAATGAATGGAACAGGTAGACGGATGAAATCTTTCTATATATTGCTTCTACATAGTCTAAGAAACATATATGCAAAGCATCCAAACAGTACAATTCGCCAATTTTTTGTTCTTCAAGTTTAAGTGAACAATGAGCCCCAATGGTTAATCCGTTATCGGAAATTATTTGTAACTTTCGACAAGTAGAACAATGAATGGAACAGGTAGACGGTTGAAATCTTTGTATATATTGCTTCTATATAGTCTAAGAAACATATATGCAAAGCATCCAAATAGGACCATTCGCCAATTTTTTGTTCTTCAAGTTTAAGTGAACTACGAGCCCCATTGTTACTCCTTTAAAGGAAATTATTTGTAAATTTCGACAAGTAGAACAATGAATGGAACAGGTAGACGGTTGAAATCAATGTATATTTTGCTTCTATATAGTCTAAGAAACATATATGCAAAGCATCTAAACAGTACCATTCGCCAATTCTTTGTTCTTCAAGTTTAAGTGAACAATGAGCCCCATTGTTAATCCTTTATCGGAAATTATTTGTAACTTTCGACAAGTAGAACAATGAATGGAACTGGTAGACGGTTGAAATCTTTGTATATGTTGCTTCTATATAGTCTAAGCAACCTATATGCAAAGCATCCAAACAGTGCAATTCGCCAATTTTTTGTTCTTCAAGTTTAAGTGAACTACGAGTCCCATTGTTAATCCTTTAACGGAAATTATTTCTAACTTTCGACAAGTAGAACAATGAATGGAACAGTTAGACGGTTGAAATCTTTCTATATATTGCTTCTATATAGTCTAAGAAACATATATGCAAAGCATCCAAACAGTACAATTCGCCAATTTATTGTTCTTCAATTTTAAGTGAACAACGAGCCCCATTGTTAATCCTTTAACGGAAATTAATTGTAACTTTCTACAAGTAGAACAATGATTGGAACAGGTAGACGGTTGAAATCTTTGTATATATTGCTTCCATATAGTCTAAGAAACATATATGCAAAGCATCCAAACAGTACAATTCGCCAATTTTTTGTTCTTCAAGTTTAAGTGAACAATGAGCCCCAATCGTTAATCCTTTATCGGAAATTATTTGTAACTTTCGACAAGTAGAACAATGAATGGATGAGGTAGACGGTTGAAATCTTTGTATATATTGCTTCTATATAATCTAAGAAACATATATGCAAAGCATCCAAACAGTACCATTCGCCAATTTTTTGTTCTTCAAGTTTAAGTGAACAGCGAGCCCCATTGTTAATCCTTAATCGGAAATTATTTGTAACTTTCGACAAGTAGAACAATGAATGGAACAGGTAGACGGTTTAAATCTTTGTATATGTTGCTTCTATATAGTCTAAGAAACCGATATGCAAAGCATCTAAACAGTAACAATCGCCAATTTTTTGATCTTCAAGTTTAAGTGAACAGCGAGCCCCATTGATAATCATGAAACGGGAATTATTTGTAACTTTCTACAAGTAGAACAATGAATAGAACAGGTAGACGGTTGAAATCTTTGTATATGCTGCTTCTATATAGTCTATGAAACCTATATGCAAAGCATCCAAACAGTAACAATTGCCAATGTTTTGATCTTCAAGTTTAAGTGAACTACGAGCCCCATTGTTAATCCTTTAACGGAAATTAATTGTAACTTTCGACAAGTAGAACAATGAATGGAACAGGTAGACGGTTGAAATCAATGTATATATTGCTTCTATATAGTCTAAGAAACATATATGCAAAGCATCCAAACAGTACATTTCGCCAATTTTTTGTCCTTCAAGTTTAAGTGAACTGCGAGCCCCATTGTTAATCCTTTAACGGAAATTAATTGTAACTTTCTACAAGTAGAACAATGATTGGAACACGCCGACGGTTGAAATCTTTGTATATATTGCTTCCATATAGTCTAAGAAACATGTACGCAAAGCATCCAAACAGTACCATTCGCCAATTTTTTGTTCTTCAAGTTTAAGTGAACAATGAGCCCCATTGTTAATCCTTTAACGGAAATTAATTGTAACTTTCTACAAGTAGAACAATGATTGGAACACGTAGACGGTTGAAATCTTTGTATATATTGCTTCTATATAGTCTAAGAAACATATATGCATAGCATCCAAACAGTACAATTCGCCAATTTATTGTTCTTCAAGTTTAAGTGAACAACGAGCCCCATTGTTAATCCTTGAAAGGAAATTATTTGTAAATTTCGACAGGTAGAACAATGATTGGCACACGTAGACGGTTGAAATCAATGTATATTTTGCTTCTATATAGTCTAAGAAACATATATGCAAAGCATCTAAACAGTACCATTCGCCAATTCTTTGTTCTTCAAGTTTAAGTGAACAATGAGCCCCATTGTTAATCCTTTATCGGAAATTATTTGTAACTTTCGACAAGTAGAACAATGAATGGAACTGGTAGACGGTTGAAATCTTTGTATATGTTGCTTCTATATAGTCTAAGCAACCTATATGCAAAGCATCCAAACAGTGCAATTCGCCAATTTTTTGTTCTTCAAGTTTAAGTGAACTACGAGTCCCATTGTTAATCCTTTAACGGAAATTATTTCTAACTTTCGACAAGTAGAACAATGAATGGAACAGTTAGACGGTTGAAATCTTTCTATATATTGCTTCTATATAGTCTAAGAAACATATATGCAAAGCATCCAAACAGTACAATTCGCCAATTTATTGTTCTTCAATTTTAAGTGAACAACGAGCCCCATTGTTAATCCTTTAACGGAAATTAATTGTAACTTTCTACAAGTAGAACAATGATTGGAACAGGTAGACGGTTGAAATCTTTGTATATATTGCTTCCATATAGTCTAAGAAACATATATGCAAAGCATCCAAACAGTACAATTCGCCAATTTTTTGTTCTTCAAGTTTAAGTGAACAATGAGCCCCAATCGTTAATCCTTTATCGGAAATTATTTGTAACTTTCGACAAGTAGAACAATGAATGGATGAGGTAGACGGTTGAAATCTTTGTATATATTGCTTCTATATAATCTAAGAAACATATATGCAAAGCATCCAAACAGTACCATTCGCCAATTTTTTGTTCTTCAAGTTTAAGTGAACAGCGAGCCCCATTGTTAATCCTTAATCGGAAATTATTTGTAACTTTCGACAAGTAGAACAATGAATGGAACAGGTAGACGGTTTAAATCTTTGTATATGTTGCTTCTATATAGTCTAAGAAACCGATATGCAAAGCATCTAAACAGTAACAATCGCCAATTTTTTGATCTTCAAGTTTAAGTGAACAGCGAGCCCCATTGATAATCATGAAACGGGAATTATTTGTAACTTTCTACAAGTAGAACAATGAATAGAACAGGTAGACGGTTGAAATCTTTGTATATGCTGCTTCTATATAGTCTATGAAACCTATATGCAAAGCATCCAAACAGTAACAATTGCCAATGTTTTGATCTTCAAGTTTAAGTGAACTACGAGCCCCATTGTTAATCCTTTAACGGAAATTAATTGTAACTTTCGACAAGTAGAACAATGAATGGAACAGGTAGACGGTTGAAATCAATGTATATATTGCTTCTATATAGTCTAAGAAACATATATGCAAAGCATCCAAACAGTACATTTCGCCAATTTTTTGTCCTTCAAGTTTAAGTGAACTGCGAGCCCCATTGTTAATCCTTTAACGGAAATTAATTGTAACTTTCTACAAGTAGAACAATGATTGGAACACGCCGACGGTTGAAATCTTTGTATATATTGCTTCCATATAGTCTAAGAAACATGTACGCAAAGCATCCAAACAGTACCATTCGCCAATTTTTTGTTCTTCAAGTTTAAGTGAACAATGAGCCCCATTGTTAATCCTTTAACGGAAATTAATTGTAACTTTCTACAAGTAGAACAATGATTGGAACACGTAGACGGTTGAAATCTTTGTATATATTGCTTCTATATAGTCTAAGAAACATATATGCATAGCATCCAAACAGTACAATTCGCCAATTTATTGTTCTTCAAGTTTAAGTGAACAACGAGCCCCATTGTTAATCCTTGAAAGGAAATTATTTGTAAATTTCGACAGGTAGAACAATGATTGGCACACGTAGACGGTTGAAATATTTGTATATATTGCTTCCATATAGTCTAAGAAACATATATGCAAAGCATCCAAACAGTACCATTCGCCAATTTTTTGTTCTTCAAGTTTAAGTGAACAATGAGCCCCATTGTTAATCCTTTATCGGAAATTATTTGTAACTTTCGACAAGTAGAACAATGAATGGAACAGGTAGACGGTTGAAATCTTTGTATATATTGCTTCTATATAGTCTGAAAAACATATATGCAAAGCATCCAAACAGTACAATTCGCCAATTTTATGTTCTTCAAGTTTAAGTGAACAATGAGCCCCATTGTTAATCCTTTAAAGGAAATTATTTGTAAATTTCGACGAGTAGAACAATGATTGGCACACGTAGACGGTTGAAATATTTGTATATATTGCTTCCATATAGTCTAAGAAACATATATGCAAAGCATCCAAACAGTACCATTCGCCAATTTTTTGTTCTTCAAGGTTAAGTGAACAATGAGCCCCATTGTTAATCCTTTATCGGAAATTATTGGTAACTTTCGACAATTAGAACAATGAATGGAACAGGTATACGGTTGAAATCTTTGTATATAGTGCTTCTATATAGTCTAAGAAACATGTACGCAAAGCATCCAAACAGTACAATTTGCCAATTTACTTTTCTTCAAGTTTAAGTAAACATCGAGCCCCATTGATAATCATGAAACGGAAATTATTTGTAAATTTCGACATGTAGAACAATGAATGGAACAGGTTGACGGTTGAAATCATTATATATATAGCTTCTACATAGTCTAAGAAACATATATGCAAAGCATCCAATCAGTACCATTCGCCAATTGTTTGTTCTTCAAGTTTATGTGAACTACGAGCCCCATTGTTAATACTTTAACGGAAATTAATTGTAACTTTCTACAAGTAGAACAATGATTGGAACACGTAGACGGTTGAAATCTTTGTATATATTGCTTCCATATAGTCTAAGAAACATGTACGCAAAGCATCCAAACAGTACCATTCGCCAATTTTTTGTTCTTCAAGTTTAAGTGAACAATGAGCCCCATTGTTAATCCTTCAACGGAAATTAATTGTAACGTTCTACAAGTAGAACAATGATTGGAACACCTAGACGGTTGAAATCTTTGTATATATTGCTTCCATATAGTCTAAGAAACATATATGCAAAGCATCCAAACAGTACCATTCGCCAATTTTTTGTTCTTCAAGTTTAAGTGAACTACGAGCCCCATTGTTAATCCTTCAACGGAAATTAATTGTAACGTTCTACAAGTAGAACAATGAATGGAACAGGTAGACGGTTGAAATCTTTGTATATATTGCTTCTATATAGTCTAAGAAACATATATGCAAAGCATCCAAACAGTACCATTCGCCAATTTTTTGTTCTTCAAGTTTAAGTGAACTACGAGCCCCATTGTTAATCCTTCAACGGAAATTAATTGTAACGTTCTACAAGTAGAACAATGAATGGAACTGGTAGACGGTTGAAATCTTTGTATATATTGCTTCCATATAGTCTAAGAAACATGTACGCAAAGCATCCAAACAGTACCATTCGCCAATTTTTTGTTCTTCAAGTTTAAGTGAACTACGAGCCCCATTGTTAATCCTTTAACGGAAATTATTTGTAACTTTCGACAAGTAGAACAATGAATGGAACAGGTAGACGGATGAAATCTTTCTATATATTGCTTCTACATAGTCTAAGAAACATATATGCAAAGCATCCAAACAGTACAATTCGCCAATTTTTTGTTCTTCAAGTTTAAGTGAACAATGAGCCCCAATGGTTAATCCGTTATCGGAAATTATTTGTAACTTTCGACAAGTAGAACAATGAATGGAACAGGTAGACGGTTGAAATCTTTGTATATATTGCTTCTATATAGTCTAAGAAACATATATGCAAAGCATCCAAATAGGACCATTCGCCAATTTTTTGTTCTTCAAGTTTAAGTGAACTACGAGCCCCATTGTTACTCCTTTAATTGAAATTATTTGTAAATTTCGACAAGTAGAACAATGAATGGAACAGGTAGACGGTTGAAATCAATGTATATTTTGCTTCTATATAGTCTAAGAAACATATATGCAAAGCATCTAAACAGTACCATTCGCCAATTCTTTGTTCTTCAAGTTTAAGTGAACAATGAGCCCCATTGTTAATCCTTTATCGGAAATTATTTGTAACTTTCGACAAGTAGAACAATGAATGGAACTGGTAGACGGTTGAAATCTTTGTATATGTTGCTTCTATATAGTCTAAGCAACCTATATGCAAAGCATCCAAACAGTGCAATTCGCCAATTTTTTGTTCTTCAAGTTTAAGTGAACTACGAGTCCCATTGTTAATCCTTTAACGGAAATTATTTCTAACTTTCGACAAGTAGAACAATGAATGGAACAGTTAGACGGTTGAAATCTTTCTATATATTGCTTCTATATAGTCTAAGAAACATATATGCAAAGCATCCAAACAGTACAATTCGCCAATTTATTGTTCTTCAATTTTAAGTGAACAACGAGCCCCATTGTTAATCCTTTAAAGGAAATTATTTGTAAATTTCGACAAGTAGAACAATGATTGGAACACGTAGACGGTTGAAATCTTTGTATATATTGCTTCCATATGGTCTAAGAAACATGTACGCAAAGCATCCAAACAGTACCATTCGCCAATTTTTTGTTCTTCAAGTTTAAGTGAACAATGAGCCCCATTGTTAATCCTTTAAAGGAAATTATTTGTAAATTTCGACAAGGAGAACAATGATTGGAACACGCCGACGGTTGAAATCTTTGTATATATTGCTTCCATATAGTCTAAGAAACATGTACGCAAAGCATCCAAACAGTACCATTCGCCAATTTTTTGTTCTTCAAGTTTAAGTAAACTACGAGCCCAATTGTTAATCCTTTAAAGGAAATTATTTGTAAATTTCGACAAGTAGAACAATGATTGGAACACGCCGACGGTTGAAATCTTTGTATATATTGCTTCCATATAGTCTAAGAAACATGTACGCAAAGCATCCAAACAGTACCATTCGCCAATTTTTTGTTCTTCAAGTTTAAGTGAACAATGAGCCCCATTGTTAATCCTTTAACGGAAATTAATTGTAACTTTCTACAAGTAGAACAATGATTGGAACACGTAGACGGTTGAAATCTTTGTATATATTGCTTCTATATAGTCTAAGAAACATATATGCATAGCATCCAAACAGTACAATTCGCCAATTTATTGTTCTTCAAGTTTAAGTGAACAACGAGCCCCATTGTTAATCCTTGAAAGGAAATTATTTGTAAATTTCGACAGGTAGAACAATGATTGGCACACGTAGACGGTTGAAATATTTGTATATATTGCTTCCACATAGTCTAAGAAACATATATGCAAAGCATCCAAACAGTACCATTCGCCAATTTTTTGTTCTTCAAGTTTAAGTGAACAATGAGCCCCATTGTTAATCCTTTATCGGAAATTATTTGTAACTTTCGACAAGTAGAACAATGAATGGAACAGGTAGACGGTTGAAATCTTTGTATATATTGCTTCTATATAGTCTGAAAAACATATATGCAAAGCATCCAAACAGTACAATTCGCCAATTTTATGTTCTTCAAGTTTAAGTGAACAATGAGCCCCATTGTTAATCCTTTAAAGGAAATTATTTGTAAATTTCGACGAGTAGAACAATGATTGGCACACGCAGACGGTTGAAATATTTGTATATATTGCTTCCATATAGTCTAAGAAACATATATGCAAAGCATCCAAACAGTACCATTCGCCAATTTTTTGTTCTTCAAGGTTAAGTGAACAATGAGCCCCATTGTTAATCCTTTATCGGAAATTATTGGTAACTTTCGACAATTAGAACAATGAATGGAACAGGTATACGGTTGAAATCTTTGTATATAGTGCTTCTATATAGTCTAAGAAACATGTACGCAAAGCATCCAAACAGTACAATTTACCAATTTATTGTTCTTCAAGTTTAAGTAAACATCGAGCCCCATTGATAATCATGAAACGGAAATTATTTGTAAATTTCGACATGTAGAACAATGAATGGAACAGGTTGACGGTTGAAATCATTATATATATTGCTTCTACATAGTCTAAGAAACATATATGCAAAGCATCCAATCAGTACCATTCGCCAATTTTTTGTTCTTCAAGTTTATGTGAACTGCGAGCCCCATTGTTAATCCTTTAACGGAAATTAATTGTAACTTTCTACAAGTAGAACAATGATTGGAACAGGTAGACGGTTGAAATCTTTGTATATATTGCTTCCATATAGTCTAAGAAACATATATGCAAAGCATCCAAACAGTACCATTCGCCAATTTTTTGTTCTTCAAGTTTAAGTGAACAATGAGCCCCATTGTTAATCCTTAATCGGAAATTATTTGTAACTTTCGACAAGTAGAACAATGAATGGAACAGGTAGACTGTTGAAATCTTTGTATATATTGCTTCTATATAGTCTAAGAAACATATATGCAAAGCATCCAAACAGTACCATTCGCCAATTTTTTGTTCTTCAAGTTTAAGTGAACAACGAGCCCCATTGATAATCATGAAACGGAAATTATTTGTAACTTTCTACAAGTAGAACAATGAATAGAACAGGTAGACGGTTGAAATCTTTGTATATGTTGCTTCTATATAGTCTAAGAAACCTATATGCAAAGCATCTAAACAGTAACAATCGCCAATGTTTTGATCTTCAAGTTTAAGTGAACAGCGAGCCCCATTGATAATCATGAAATGGAAATTATTTGTAACTTTCTACAAGTAGAACAATGAATAGTACAGGTAGACGGGTGAAATCTTTCTATATATTGCTTCTAAATAGTCTAAGAAACATATATGCAAAGCATCCAAACAGTACCATTCGCCAATTTATTGTTCTTCAAGTTTAAGTGAACAATGAGCCCCAATGGTTAATCCTTTATCGGAAATTATTTGTAAATTTCGACAAGTAGAACAATGAATGGAACAGGTAGCCGGTTGAAATCAATGTATATATTGCTTCTATATAGTCTAAGAAACATATATGCAAAGCATCCAAACAGTACAATTCGCCAATTTATTGTTCTTCAAGTTTAAGTGAACAACGAGCCCCATTGTTAATCCATTAACGGAAATTATTTGTAACTTTCTACAAGTAGAACAATGAATAGTACAGGTAGACGGGTGAAATCTTTCTATATATTACTTATAAATAGTCTAAGAAACATATATGCAAAGCATCCAAACAGTACAATTCGACAATTTTTTGTTCTTCAAGTTTAAGTGAACTACGAGCCCCATTGTTAATCCTTTAAAGGAAATTATTTGTAAATTTCGACAAGTAGAACAATGAATGGATCATGTAGACGGTTGAAATCATTGTATATATTGCTTCTATATAGTCTACGAAACATATATGCAAAGCATCCAAACAGTACCATTCGCCAATTTTTTGTTCTTCAAGTTTAAGTGAACAAAGAGCCCCATTGTTAATCCTTTAAATGAAATTATTTGTAAATTTCGAAAAGTAGAACAATGATTGGAACAGGTAGACGGTTGAAATCTTTGTATATATTGCTTCCATATAGTCTAAGAAACATGTACGCAAAGCATCCAAACAGTACCATTCGCCAATTTTATGTTCTTCAAGTTTAAGTGAACAATGAGCCCCAATGGTTAATCCTTTATCGGAAATTATTTGTAATTTTCGACAAGTAGAACAATGAATGGAACAGGTAGACGGTTGAAATCAATGTATATATTGCTTCCATATAGTCTAAGAAACATATATGCAAAGCATCCAAACAGTACAATTCGCCAATTTTTTGTTCTTCAAGTTTAAGTGTACTACGAGCCCCATTGTTAATCCTTTATCGGAAATTATTTGTAACTTTCGACAAGTAGAACAATGAATGGATGAGGTAGACGGTTGAAATCTTTGTATATATTGCTTCTATATAATCTAAGAAACATATATGCAAAGCATCCAAACAGTACCATTCGCCAATTTTTTGTTCTTCAAGTTTAAGTGAACAGCGAGCCCCATTGTTAATCCTTAATCGGAAATTATTTGTAACTTTCGACAAGTAGAACAATGAATGGAACAGGTAGACGGTTTAAATCTTTGTATATGTTGCTTCTATATAGTCTAAGAAACCGATATGCAAAGCATCTAAACAGTAACAATCGCCAATTTTTTGATCTTCAAGTTTAAGTGAACAGCGAGCCCCATTGATAATCATGAAACGGGAATTATTTGTAACTTTCTACAAGTAGAACAATGAATAGAACAGGTAGACGGTTGAAATCTTTGTATATGCTGCTTCTATATAGTCTAAGGAACCTATATGCAAAGCATCCAAACAGTAACAATTGCCAATGTTTTGATCTTCAAGTTTAAGTGAACTACGAGCCCCATTGTTAATCCTTTAACGGAAATTAATTGTAACTTTCGACAAGTAGAACAATGAATGGAACAGGTAGACGGTTGAAATCAATGTATATATTGCTTCTATATAGTCTAAGAAACATATATGCAAAGCATCCAAACAGTACATTTCGCCAATTTTTTGTCCTTCAAGTTTAAGTGAACTGCGAGCCCCATTGTTAATCCTTTAACGGAAATTAATTGTAACTTTCTACAAGTAGAACAATGATTGGAACAGGTAGACGGTTGAAATCTTTGTATATATTGCTTCCATATAGTCTAAGAAAGATATATGCAAAGCATCCAAACAGTACCATTCGCCAATTTTTTGTTCTTCAAGTTTAAGTGAACAATGAGCCCCATTGTTAATCCTTAATCGGAAATTATTTGTAACTTTCGACAAGTAGAACAATGAATGGAACAGGTAGACTGTTGACATCTTTGTATATATTGCTTCTATATAGTCTAAGAAACATATATGCAAAGCATCCAAACAGTACCATTCGCCAATTTTTTGTTCTTCAAGTTTAAGTGAACAACGAGCCCCATTGATAATCATGAAACGGAAATTATTTGTAACTTTCTACAAGTAGAACAATGAATAGAACAGGTAGACGGTTGAAATCTTTGTATATGTTGCTTCTATATAGTCTAAGAAACCTATATGCAAAGCATCTAAACAGTAACAATCGTCAATGTTTTGGTCTTCAAGTTTAAGTGAACAGCGAGCCCCATTGATAATCATGAAATGGAAATTATTTGTAACTTTCTACAAGTAGAACAATGAATAGTACAGGTAGACGGGTGAAATCTTTCTATATATTGCTTCTAAATAGTCTAAGAAACATATATGCAAAGCATCCAAACAGTACCATTCGCCAATTTATTGTTCTTCAAGTTTAAGTGAACAATGAGCCCCAATGGTTAATCCTTTATCGGAAATTATTTGTAAATTTCGACAAGTAGAACAATGATTGGAACACGTAGATGGTTGAAATCTTTGTATATATTGCTTCCATATAGTCTAAGAAACATGTACGCAAAGCATCCAAACAGTACAATTCGCCAATTTTTTGTTCTTCTAGTTTAAGTGAACTACGATCCCCATTGTTAATCCCTTAACGGAAATTATTTGTAACTTTCGACAAGTAGAACAGTGAATGGAACAGGTAGACGGTTGAAATCTTTGTATATATTGCTTCTATATAGTCTAAGAAACATATATGCAAAGCATCCAAACAGTACCATTCGCCAATTTTTTGTTCTTCAAGTTTAAGTGAACTACGAGCCCCATTGTTAATCCTTTAAAGGAAATTATTTGTAACTTTCGACAAGTAGAACAATGAATGGAACAGGTAGACGGTTGAAATCTTTGTATATATTGCATCTATATAGGCTATGAAACATATATGCAAAGCATCCAAACCGTACAATTCGCCAATTTTTTGTTCTTCAAGTGTAAGTGAACAATGAGCCCCAATGGTTAATCCTTTATCGGTAATTATTTGTAACTTTCGACAAGTAGAACAATGAATGGAACAGGTAGACGGTTGAAATCATTGTATATATTGCTTCTATATAGTCTAAGAAACATATATGCAAAGCATCCAAACAGTACAATTCGCCAATTTTTTGTTCTTCAAGTTTAAGTAAACTACGATCCACATTGTTAATCCCTTAACGGAAACTATTTGTAACATTCGACAAGTAGAACAATGAATGGAAAAGGTAGACGGTTGAAATCATTGTATATATTGCTTCTATATAGTCCAAGAAACATATATGCAAAGCATCCAAACAGTACAATTCGCCAATTTTTTGCTCTTCAAGTTTAAGTGAACTACGAGCCCCATTGTTAATACTTTAACGGAAATTAATTGTAACTTTCGACAAGTAGAACAATGAATGGAACACGTAGACGGTTGAAATCTTTGTATATATTGCTTCTATATAGTATAAGAAAAATATATGCAAAGCATCCAAACAGTACAATTCGCCAATTTTTTGTTCTTCAAGTTTAAGTGAACAATGAGCCCCAATGGTTAATCCTTTAAAGGAAATTATTTGTAACTTTCGACAAGTAGAACAATGAATGGAACAGTTAGACGGTTGAAATCTTTGTATATATTGCTTCTATATAGTCTAAGAAACATATATGCAAAGCATCCAAACAGTACAATTCCCCAATTTTTTGTTCTTCAAGTTTAAGTGAACAATGAGCCCCAATGGTTAATCCTTTATCGGTAATTATTTGTAACTTTCGACAAGTAGAACAATGAATGGAACAGGTAGACGGTTGAAATCCTTGTATATATTGCTTCTATATAGTCTAAGAAACATATAAGCAAAGCATCCAAACAGTACAATTCGCCAATTTTTTGTTCTTCAAGTTTAAGTAAACTACGATCCCCATTGTTAATTCCTTAACGGAAATTATTTGTAACTTTCGACAAGTAGAACAATGAATGGAACAGGTAGACGGTTGAAATCATTGTATATATTGCTTCTATATAGCCTAAGAAACATATATGCAAAGCATCCAAACAGCACAATTCGCCAATTTTTTGTTCTTCAAGTTTAAGTGAACAATGAGCCCCATTGTTAATCCTTTAAAGGAAATTATTTGTAACTTTTGACAAGTAGAACAATGAATGGAACAGTTAGACGGTTGAAATCTTTGTATATATTGCTTCTATATAGTCTAAGAAACATATATGCAAAGCATCCAAACAGTACAATTCCCCAATTTTTTGTTCTTCAAGTTTAAGTGAACAATGAGCCCCAATGGTTAATCCTTTATCGGTAATTATTTGTAACTTTTGACAAGTAGAACAATGAATGGAACAGGTAGACGGTTGAAATCTTTGTATATATTGCATCTATATAGTCTATGAAACATATATGCAAAGCATCCAAACAGTACAATTCGCCAATTTTTTGTTCTTGAAGTTTAAGTGAACAATGAGCCCCAATGGTTAATCCTTTATCGGTAATTATTTGTAACTTTCGACAAGTAGAACAATGAATGGAACAGGTAGACTGTTGAAATCAATGTATATATTGCTTCTATATAGTCTAAGAAACATATATGCAAAGCATCCAAACAGTACATTTCGCCAATTTTTTGTCCTTCAAGTTTAAGTGAACTGCGAGCCCCATTGTTAATCCTTTAACGGAAATTAATTGTAACTTTCTACAAGTAGAACAATGATTGGAACAGGTAGACGGTTGAAATCTTTGTATATATTGCTTCCATATAGTCTAAGAAAGATATATGCAAAGCATCCAAACAGTACCATTCGCCAATTTTTTGTTCTTCAAGTTTAACTGAACAATGAGCCCCATTGTTAATCCTTAATCGGAAATTATTTGTAACTTTCGACAAGTAGAACAATGAATGGAACAGGTAGACTGTTGAAATCTTTGTATATATTGCTTCTATATAGTCTAAGAAACATATATGCAAAGCATCCAAACAGTACCATTCGCCAATTTTTTGTTCTTCAAGTTTAAGTGAACAACGAGCCCCATTGATAATCATGAAACGGAAATTATTTGTAACTTTCTACAAGTAGAACAATGAATAGAACAGGTAGACGGTTGAAATCTTTGTATATGTTGCTTCTATATAGTCTAAGAAACCTATATGCAAAGCATCTAAACAGTAACAATCGTCAATGTTTTGATCTTCAAGTTTAAGTGAACAGCGAGCCCCATTGATAATCATGAAATGGAAATTATTTGTAACTTTCGACAAGTAGAACAATGAATGGAACAGTTAGACGGTTGAAATCTTTGTATATATTGCTTCTATATAGTCTAAGAAACATATATGCAAAGCATCCAAACAGTACAATTCCCCAATTTTTTGTTCTTCAAGTTTAAGTGAACAATGAGCCCCAATGGTTAATCCTTTATCGGTAATTATTTGTAACTTTCGACAAGTAGAACAATGAATGGAACAGGTAGACGGTTGAAATCCTTGTATATATTGCTTCCATATAGTCTAAGAAACATGTACGCAAAGCATCCAAACAGTACCATTCGCCAATTTTTTGCCCTTCAAGTTTAAGTGAACAATGAGCCCCATTGTTAATCCTTTATAGGATATTATTTGTAACTTTCGACAAGTAGAACAATGAATGGAACAGGTAGCCGGTTGAAATCAATGTATATATTGCTTCTATATAGTCTAAGAAACATATATGCAAAGCATCCAAACAGTACCATTCGCCAATTTTTTGTTCTTCAAGTTTAAGTGAACAATGAGCCCCAATGGTTAATCCTTTATCGAAAATTATTTGTAAATTTCGACAAGTAGAACAATGAATGGAACAGGTAGCCGGTTGAAATCTTTGTATATATTGCATCTATATAGTCTAAGAAACATATATGCAAAGCATCCAAACAGTACAATTCGCCAATTGTTTGTTCTTCAAGTTTAAGTGAACAATGAGCCCCAATGGTTAATCCTTTATCGGAAATTATTTGTAAATTTCGACAAGTAGAACAATGAATGGAACAGGTAGCCGGTTGAAATCAATGTATATATTGTTTCTATATAGTCTAAGAAACATATATGCAAAGCATCCTAACAGTACCATTCGCCAATTTTTTGTTCTTCAAGTTTAAGTGAACTACGAGCCCCATTGTTAATCCTTTAAAGGAAATTATTTGTAAATTTCGACAAGTAGAACAATGAATGGAACAGGTAGACGGTTGAAATCATTGTATATATTGCTTCTATATAGTCTAAGAAACATATATGCAAAGCATCCAAACAGTACAGTTCGCCAATTTTTTGTTCTTCAAGTTTAAGTGAACAATGAGCCCCATTGTTAATCCTTTAAAGGAAATTATTTGTAACTTTTGAAAGTAGAACAATGAATGGAACAGGTAGACGGTTGAAATCTTTGTATATATTGCATCTGTATAGTCTATGAAACATATATGCAAAGCATCCAAACAGTACAATTCGCCAATTTTTTGTTCTTGAAGTTTAAGTGAACAATGAGCCCCAATGGTTAATCCTTTATCGGTAATTATTTGTAACTTTCGACAAGTAGAACAATGAATGGAACAGGTAGACGGTTGAAATCCTTGTATATATTGCTTCTATATAGTCTAAGAAACATATAAGCAAAGCATCCAAACAGTACAATTCGCCAATTTTTTGTTCTTCAAGTTTAAGTAAACTACGATCCCCATTGTTAATTCCTTAACGGAAATTATTTGTAACTTTCGACAAGTAGAACAATGAATGGAACAGGTAGACGGTTGAAATCATTGTATATATTGCTTCTATATAGCCTAAGAAACATATATGCAAAGCATCCAAACAGCACAATTCGCCAATTTTTTGTTCTTCAAGTTTAAGTGAACAATGAGCCCCATTGTTAATCCTTTAAAGGAAATTATTTGTAACTTTTGACAAGTAGAACAATGAATGGAACAGGTAGACGGTTGAAATCTTTGTATATATTGCATCTATATAGTCTATGAAACATATATGCAAAGCATCCAAACAGTACAATTCGCCAATTTTTTGTTCTTGAAGTTTAAGTGAACAATGAGCCCCAATGGTTAATCCTTTATCGGTAATTATTTGTAACTTTCGACAAGTAGAACAATGAATGGAACAGGTAGACGGTTGAAATCCTTGTATATATTGCTTCTATATAGTCTAAGAAACATATAAGCAAAGCATCCAAACAGTACAATTCGCCAATTTTTTGTTCTTCAAGTTTAAGTAAACTACGATCCCCATTGTTAATTCCTTAACGGAAATTATTTGTAACTTTCGACAAGTAGAACAATGAATGGAACAGGTAGACGGTTGAAATCATTGTATATATTGCTTCTATATAGTCTAAGAAACATATATGCAAAGCATCCAAACAGCACAATTCGCCAATTTTTTGTTCTTCAAGTTTAAGTGAACAATGAGCCCCAATGTTTAATCCGTTATCGAAAATTATTTGTAACTTTCGACAAGTAGAACAATGAATGGAAAAGGTAGACGGTTGAAATCATTGTATATATTGCTTCTATATAGTCTAAGAAACATATATGCAAGGCATCCAAACAGTACAATTCGCCAATTTTTTGTTCATCAAGTTTAAGTGAACAATGAGCCCCAATGTTTAATCCGTTATCGGAAATTATTTGTAACTTTCGACAAGTAGAACAATGAATGGAAAAGGTAGACGGTTGAAATCTTTGTATATATTGCTTCTATATAGTCTAAGAAACATATATGCAAAGCATCCAAACAGTACCCTTTGCCAATTTTTTGTTCTTCAAGTTTAAGTGAACTACGAGCCCCATTGTTAATCCTTTAAAGGAAATTATTTGTAAATTTCGACAAGTAGAACAATGAACGGAACAGGTAGACTGTTGAAATCATTGTATATATTGCTTCTATATAGTCTAAGAAACATATATGCAAAGCATCCAAACAGTACAATTCGCCAATTTTTTGTTCTTCAAGTTTAAGTAAACTACGATCCCCATTGTTAATCCTTTAAAGGAAATTATTTGTAACTTTCGACAAGTAGAACAACGAATGGAACAGGTAGACGGTTGAAATCTTTGTATATATTGCATCTATATAGTCTATGAAACATATATGCAAAGCATCCAAACAGTACAATTCGCCAATTTTTTGTTCTTCAAGTGTAAGTGAACAATGAGCCCCAATGGTTAATCCTTTATCGGTAATTATTTGTAACTTTCGACAAGTAGAACAATGAATGGAACAGGTAGACGGTTGAAATCCTTGTATATATTGCTTCTATATAGTCTAAGAAACATATAAGCAAAGCATCCAAACAGTACAATTCGCCAATTTTTTGTTCTTCAAGTTTAAGTAAACTACGATCCCCATTGTTAATCACTTAACGGAAATTATTTGTAACTTTCGACAAGTAGAACAATGAATGGAACAGGTAGACGGTTGAAATCATTGTATATATTGCTTCTATATAGTCTAAGAAACATATATGCAAAGCATCCGAACAGTACAATTCGCCAATTTTTTGTTCTTCAAGTTTAAGTAAACTACGATCCCCATTGTTAATCCCTTAACGGAAATTATTTGTAACTTTCGACAAGTAGAACAATGAATGGAACAGGTAGACGGTTGAAATCATTGTATATATTGCTTCTATATAGTTTAAGAAACATATATGCAAAGCATCCAAACAGTACAATTCGACAATTTTTTGCTCTTCAAGTTTAAGTGAACTACGAGCCCCATTGTTAATCCTTTAAAGGAAATTATTTGTAAATTTCGGCAAGTAGAACAATGAATGGAATAGGTAGACGGTTGAAATCATTGTATATATTGCTTCTATATAGTCTAAGAAACATATATGCAAAGCATCCAAACAGTACAATTCGCCAATTTTTTGTTCTTCAAGTTTAAGTAAACTACGATCCCCATTGTTAATCCCTTAACGGAAATTATTTGTAACATTCGACAAGTAGAACAATGAATGGAACAGGTAGACGGTTGAAATCATTGTATATATTGCTTCTATATAGTCTAAGAAACATATATGCAAAGCATTCAAACAGTACAGTTCGCCAATTTTTTGTTCTTCAAGTTTAAGTGAACAATGAGCCCCAATGTTTAATCCGTTATCGGAAATTATTTGTAACTTTCGACAAGTAGAACAATGAATGGAAAAGGTAGACGGTTGAAATCTTTGTATATATTGCTTCTATATAGTCTAAGAAACATATATGCAAAGCATCCAAACAGTACCATTTGCCAATTTTTTGTTCTTCAAGTTTAAGTGAACTACGAGCCCCATTGTTAATCCTTTAAAGGAAATTATTTGTAAATTTCGACAAGTGGAACAATGAACGGAACAGGTAGACTGTTGAAATCATTGTATATATTGCTTCTATATAGTCTAAGAAACATATATGCAAAGCATTCAAACAGTACAGTTCGCCAATTTTTTGTTCTTCAAGTTTAAGTGAACAATGAGCCCCATTGTTAATCCTTTAAAGGAAATTATTTGTAACTTTCGACAAGTAGAACAATGAATGGAACAGGTAGACGGTTGAAATCTTTGTATATATTGCATCTATATAGTCTATGGAACATATATGCAAAGCATCCAAACAGTACAATTCGCCAATTTTTTGTTCTTCAAGTGTAAGTGAACAATGAGCCCCAATGGTTAATCCTTTATCGGTAATTATTTGTAACTTTCGACAAGTAGAACAATGAATGGAACAGGTAGACGGTTGAAATCCTTGTATATATTGCTTCTATATAGTCTAAGAAACATATAAGCAAAGCATCCAAACAGTACAATTCGCCAATTTTTTGTTCTTCAAGTTTAAGTAAACTACGATCCCCATTGTTAATCACTTAACGGAAATTATTTGTAACTTTCGACAAGTAGAACAATGAAAGGAACAGGTAGACGGTTGAAATCATTGTATATATTGCTTCTATATAGTCTAAGAAACATATATGCAAAGCATCCAAACAGTACAATTCGCCAATTTTTTGTTCTTCAAGTTTAAGTAAACTACGATCCCCATTGTTAATCCCTTAACGGAAATTATTTGTAACTTTCGACAAGTAGAACAATGAATGGAACAGGTAGACGGTTGAAATCATTGTATATATTGCTTCTATGTAGTTGAAGAAACATATATGCAAAGCATCCAAACAGTACAATTCGACAATTTTTTGCTCTTCAAGTTTAAGTGAACTACGAGCCCCATTGTTAATCCTTTAAAGGAAATTATTTGTAAATTTCGGCAAGTAGAACAATGAATGGAATAGGTAGACGGTTGAAATCATTGTATATATTGCTTCTATATAGTCTAAGAAACATATATGCAAAGCATCCAAACAGTACAATTCGCCAATTTTTTGTTCTTCAAGTTTAAGTAAACTACGATCCCCATTGTTAATCCCTTAACGGAAATTATTTGTAACATTCGACAAGTAGAACAATGAATGGAACAGGTAGACGGTTGAAATCATTGTATATATTGCTTCTATATAGTCTAAGAAACATATATGCAAAGCATTCAAACAGTACAGTTCGCCAATTTTTTGTTCTTCAAGTTTAAGTGAACAATGAGCCCCATTGTTAATCCTTTAAAGGAAATTATTTGTAACTTTCGACAAGTAGAACAATGAATGGAACAGGTAGACGGTTGAAATCTTTGTATATATTGCACCTATATAGTCTATGAAACATATATGCAAAGCATCCAAACAGTACAATTCGCCAATTTTTTGTTCTTCATGTGTAAGTGAACAATGAGCCCCAATGGTTAATTCTTTATCGGTAATTATTTGTAACTTTCGACAAGTAGAACCATGAATGGAACAGGTAGACGGTTGAAATCCTTGTATATATTGCTTCTATGTAGTCTAAGAAACATATAAGCAAAGCATCCAAACAGTACAATTCGCCAATTTTTTGTTCTTCAAGTTTAAGTAAACTACGATCCCCATTGTTAATCACTTAAAGGAAATTATTTGTAACTTTCGACAAGTAGAACAATGAATGGAACAGGTAGACGGTTGAAATCATTGTATATATTGCTTCTATATAGTCTAAGAAACATATATGCAAAGCATCCAAACAGTACAATTCGCCAATTTTTTGTTCTACAAGTTTAAGTAAACTACGATCCCCATTGTTAATCCCTTAACGGAAATTATTTGTAACTTTCGACAAGTAGAACAATGAATGGAACAGGTAGACGGTTGAAATCATTGTATATATTGCTTCTATATAGTTTAAGAAACATATATGCAAAGCATCCAAACAGTACAATTCTGCAATTTTTTGCTCTTCAAGTTTAAGTGAACTACGAGCCCCATTGTTAATCCTTTAAAGGAAATTATTTGTAAATTTCGACAAGTAGAACAATGAATGGAATAGGTAGACGGTTGAAATCATTGTATATATTGCTTCTATATAGTCTAAGAAACATATATGCAAAGCATCCAAACAGTACAATTCGCAAATTTTTTGTTCTTCAAGTTTAAGTAAACTACGATCCCCATTGTTAATCCCTTAACGGAAATTATTTGTAACATTCGACAAGTAGAACAATGAATGGAACAGGTAGACGATTGAAATCATTGTATATATTGCTTCTATATAGTCCAAGAAACATATATGCAAAGCATCCAAACAGTACAATTCGCCAATTTTTTGCTCTTCAAGTTTAAGTGAACTACGAGCCCCATTGTTAATACTTTAACGGAAATTAATTGTAACTTTCGACAAGTAGAACAATGAATGGAACACGTAGACGGTTGAAATCTTTGTATATATTGCTTCTATATAGTATAAGAAACATATATGCAATGCATCCAAACAGTACAATTCGCCAATTTATTGTTCTTCAAGTTTAAGTGAACAATGAGCCCCAATGGTTAATCCTTTAAAGGAAATTATTTGTAACTTTCGACAAGTAGAACAATGAATGGAACAGGTATACGGTTGAAATCTTTGTATATATTGCTTCTATATAGTCTAAGAAACATATATGCAAAGCATCCAAACAGTACAATTCGCCAATTTTTTGTTCTTCGAGTTTAAGTGAACAATGAGCCCCATTGTTAATCCTTTAAAGGAAATTATTTGTAACTTTCGACAAGTAGAACAATGAATGGAACAGGTAGACGGTTGAAATCTTTGTATATATTGCACCTATATAGTCTATGAAACATATATGCAAAGCATCCAAACAGTACAATTCGCCAATTTTTTGTTCTTCAAGTTTAAGTGAACAATGAGCCCCAATGGTTAATCCGTTATCGGAAATTATTTGTAACTTTCGACAAGTAGAACAATGAATGGAACAGGTAGACGGTTGAAATCTTTGTACATATTGCTTCTATATAGTCTAAGAAACATATATGCAAAGCATCCAAATAGGACCATTCGCCAATTTTTTGTTCTTCAAGTTTAAGTGAACTACGAGCCCCATTGTTACTCCTTTAAAGGAAATTATTTGTAAATTTCGACAAGTAGAACAATGAATGGAACAGGTAGACGGTTGAAATCAATGTATATTTTGCTTCTATATAGTCTAAGAAACATATATGCAAAGCATCTAAACAGTACCATTCGCCAATTCTTTGTTCTTCAAGTTTAAGTGAACAATGAGCCCCATTGTTAATCCTTTATCGGAAATTATTTGTAACTTTCGACAAGTAGAACAATGAATGGAACTGGTAGACGGTTGAAATCTTTGTATATGTTGCTTCTATATAGTCTAAGCAACCTATATGCAAAGCATCCAAATAGGACCATTCGCCAATTTTTTGTTCTTCAAGTTTAAGTGAACTACGAGCCCCATTGTTACTCCTTTAAAGGAAATTATTTGTAAATTTCGACAAGTAGAACTATGAATGGAACAGGTAGACGGTTGAAATCAATGTATATTTTGCTTCTATATAGTCTAAGAAACATATATGCAAAGCATCTAAACAGTACCATTCGCCAATTCTTTGTTCTTCAAGTTTAAGTGAACTACGAGTCCCATTGTTAATCCTTTAACGGAAATTATTTCTAACTTTCGACAAGTAGAACAATGAATGGAACAGTTAGACGGTTGAAATCTTTCTATATATTGCTTCTATATAGTCTAAGAAACATATATGCAAAGCATCCAAACAGTACAATTCGCCAATTTATTGTTCTTCAAGTTTAAGTGAACAACGAGCCCCATTGTTAATCCTTTAAAGAACATTATTTGTAAATTTCGACAAGTAGAACAATGATTGGAACACGTACACGGTTGAAATCTTTGTATATATTGCTTCCATATGGTCTAAGAAACATGTACGCAAAGCATCCAAACAGTACCATTCGCCAATTTTTTGTTCTTCAAGTTTAAGTAAACAATGAGCCCCATTGTTAATCCTGTAAAGGAAATTATTTGTAAATTTCGACAAGTAGAACAATGATTGGAACACGCCGACGGTTGAAATCTTTGTATATATTGCTTCCATATAGTCTAAGAAACATGTACGCAAAGCGTCCAAACAGTACCATTCGCCAATTTTTTGTTCTTCAAGTTTAAGTGAACTACGAGCCCCATTGTTAATCCTTTAAAGGAAATTATTTGTAAATTTCGACAAGTAGAACAATGATTGGAACACGCCGACGGTTGAAATCTTTGTATATATTGCTTCCATATAGTCTAAGAAACATGTACGCAAAGCATCCAAACAGTACCATTCGCCAATTTTTTGTTCTTCAAGTTTAAGTGAACAATGAGCCCCATTGTTAATCCTTTAACGGAAATTAATTGTAACTTTCTACAAGTAGAACAATGATTGGAACACGTAGACGGTTGAAATCGTTGTATATATTGCTTCTATATAGTCTAAGAAACATATATGCATAGCATCCAAACAGTACAATTCGCCAATTTATTGTTCTTCAAGTTTAAGTGAACAACGAGCCCCATTGTTAATCCTTTAAAGGAAATTATTTGTAAATTTCGACAGGTAGAACAATGATTGGCACACGTAGACGGTTGAAATATTTGTATATATTGCTTCCATATAGTCTAAGAAACATATATGCAAAGCATCCAAACAGTACCATTAGCCAATTTTTTGTTCTTCAAGGTTAAGTGAACAATGAGCCCCATTGTTAATCCTTTATCGGAAATTATTAGTAACTTTCGACAATTAGAACAATGAATGGAACAGGTATACGGTTGAAATCTTTGTATATAGTGCTTCTATATAGTCTAAGAAACATGTACGCAAAGCATCCAAACAGTACAATTTGCCAATTTATTGTTCTTCAAGTTTAAGTAAACAACGAGCCCCATTGATAATCATGAAAAGGAAATTATTTGTAAATTTCGACAAGTAGAACAATGAATGGAACAGGTATACGGTTGAAATCATTATATATATTGCTTCTACATAGTCTAAGAAACATATATGCAAAGCATCCAATCAGTACCATGCGCCAATTTTTTGTTCTTCAAGTTTATGTGAACTACGAGCCCCATTGTTAATACTTTAACGGAAATTAATTGTAATTTTCTACAAGTAGAACAATGAATGGAACAGGTAGATGGAGGAAATCCTTCTATATATTGCTTCTATATAGTCTAAGAAACATATCTGCATATCATCCAAACAGTACAATTCGCCAATTATTTGATCTTCAAGTTTAAGTGAACTACGAGCCCCATTGTTAATCCTTTAACGGAAATTAATTGTAACTTTCTACAAGTAGAACAATGATTGGAACACGTATACGGTTGAAATCTTTGTATATATTGCTTCCATATAGTCTAAGAAACATGTACGCAAAGCATCCAAACAGTACCATTCGCCAATTTTTTGTTCTTCAAGTTTAAGTGAACAATGAGCCCCATTGTTAATCCTTTAAAGGAAATTATTTGTAAATTTCGACGAGTAGAACAATGATTGGCACACGTAGACGGTTGAAATATTTGTATATATTGCTTCCATATAGTCTAAGAAACATATATGCAAAGCATCCAAACAGTACCATTCGCCAATTTTTTGTTCTTCAAGGTTAAGTGAACAATGAGCCCCATTGTTAATCCTTTATCGGAAATTATTTGTAATTTTCGACAAGTAGAACAATGAATGGAACAGGTAGACGGTTGAAATCTTTGTATATATAGCTTCTATATAGTCTAAGAAACATATATGCAAAGCATCCAAACAGTACCAGTCGCCAATTCATTGTTCTTCAAGTTTAAGTGAACAACGAGCCCCATTGTTAATCCTTTAAAGGAAATTATTTGTAACTTTCGACAAGTAGAACAAGGAATGGAACAGGTAGACGGTTGAAATCATTATATATATTGCTTCTATATAGTCTAAGAAACATATATGCAAAGCATCCAAACAGTACAATTCGCCAATTTTTTGTTCTTCAAGTTTAAGTGAACAATGAGCCCCATTGTTAATCCTTTAAAGGAAATTATTTGTAAATTTCGACGAGTAGAACAATGATTGGCACACGTAGACGGTTGAACTATTTGTATATATTGCTTCCATATAGTCTGAGAAACATATATGCAAAGCATCCAAACAGTACCATTCGCCAATTCATTGTTCTTCAAGTTTAAGTGAACAACGAGCCCCATTGTTAATCCTTTAAAGGAAATTATTTGTAACTTTCGACAAGTAGAACAAGGAATGGAACAGGTAGACGGTTGAAATCATTATATATATTGCTTCTATATAGTCTAAGAAACATATCTGCATATCATCCAAACAGTACAATTCGTCAATTATTTGATCTTCAAGTTTAAGTGAACTACGAGCCCCATTGTTAATACTTTAACGGAAATTATTTGTAACTTGCGACAAGTAGAACAATGAATGGAACAGGTAGACGGTTGAAATCATTGTATATATTGCTTCCATATAGTCTAAGAAACATGTACGCAAAGCATCCAAACAGTACCATTCGCCAATTTTTTGTTCTTCAAGTTTAAGTGAACAATGAGCCCCATTGTTAATCCTTTATCGGAAATTATTTGTAACTTTCGACAAGTAGAACAATGAATGGAACTGTAAGACGGTTGAAATCATTGTATATATTGCTTCTATATAGTCTACGAAACATATATGCAAAGCATCCAAACAGTACAATTCGCCAATTTTTTGTCCTTCAAGTTTAAGTGAACTACGATCCCCATTGTTAATCCTTTAAAGGAAATTATTTGTAAATTTCGGCAAGTAGAATAATGAATGGAATAGGTAGACGGTTGAAATCATTGTATATAATGCTTCAGTATAGCCTAAGAAACATATATGCAAAGCATCCAAACAGTACAAGTCGCCAATTCATTGTTCTTCAAGTTTAAGTGAACAACGAGCCCCATTGTTAATTCTTTAAAGGAAATTATTTGTAACTTTCGACAAGTAGAACAAGGAATGGAACAGGTAGACGGTTGAAATCATTGTATATATTGCTTCTATATAGTCTAAGAAACATATGTGCAAAGCATCCAAACAGTACAAGTCGCCAATTCATTGTTCTTCAAGTTTAAGTGAACAAAGAACCCCATTGTTAATCCTTTAAAGGAAATTATTTGTATATTTCGACAAGTAGAACAGTGACTGGAACAGGTAGACGGTTGAAATCATTGTACATATTGCTTCTGTATAGTCTAAGAAACATATATGCAAAGCATCCAAACAGTACCATTCGCCAATTTTTTGTTCTTCAAGTTTAAGTGAACAACGAGCCCCATTGTTAATCCTTTAAAGGAAATTATTTGTAAATTTCGGCAAGTAGAATAATGAATGGAATAGGTAGACGGTTGAAATCATTGTATATATTGCTTCAGTATAGCCTAAGAAACATATATGCAAAGCATCCAAACAGTACAAGTCGCCAATTCATTGTTCTTCAAGTTTAAGTGAACAACGAGCCCCATTGTTAATCCTTTAAAGGAAATTATTTGTAACTTTCGACAAGTAGAACAAGGAATGGAACTGGTAGACGGTTGAAATCATTGTATATATTGCTTCTATATAGTCTAAGAAACATATGTGCAAAGCATCCAAACAGTACAATTCGCCAATTCATTGTTCTTCAAGTTTAAGTGAACAAAGAACCCCATTGTTAATCCTTTAAAGGAAATTATTTCTAAATTTCGACAAGTAGAACAATGAATGGATCATGTAGACGGTTGAAATCATTGTATATATTGCTTCTATATAGTCTAAGAAACATATGTGCAAAGCATCCAAACAGTACAATTCGCCAATTTATTGTTCTTCAAGTTTCAGTGAACTACGATCCCCATTGTTATTTCTTTAACGGTAATTATTTCTAACTTTCGACAAGTAAAACAATGAATGGAACAGGTAGACGGTTGAAATCTTTGTATATATTGCTTCTATATAGTCTAAGAAACATATATGCAAAGCATCCAAACAGTACAATTCGCCAATTTTTTGTTCTTCAAGTTTAAGTGAACTACGAGCCCCATTGTGAATCCTTTAAAGGAAATTATTTGTAAATTTCGACAAGTAAATCAATGAATGGATCAGGTAGACGGTTGAAATCATTGTATATATTGCTTCCATATAGTCTAAGAAACATGTACGCAAAGCATCCAAACAGTACCATTCGCCAATTTTTTGTTCTTCAAGTTTAAGTGAACAATGAGCCCCATTGTTAATCCTTTAACGGAAATTAATTGTAACTTTCTACAAGTAGAACAATGATTGGAACACGTAGACGGTTGAAATCTTTGTATATATTGCTTCCATATGGTCTAAGAAACATGTACGCAAAGCATCCAAACAGTACCATTCGCCAATTTTTTGTTCTTCAAGTTTAAGTGAACAATGAGCCCCATTGTTAATCCTTTAAAGGAAATTATTTGTAAATTTCGACAAGTAGAACAATGATTGGAACACGCCGACGGTTGAAATCTTTGTATATATTGCTTCCATATAGTCTAAGAAACATGTACGCAAAGCATCCAAACAGTACCATTCGCCAATTTTTTGTTCTTCAAGTTTAAGTGAACTACGAGCCCCATTGTTAATCCTTTAAAGGAAATTATTTGTAAATTTCGACAAGCAGAACAATGATTGGAACACGCCGACGGTTGAAATCTTTGTATATATTGCTTCCATATAGTCTAAGAAACATGTACGCAAAGCATCCAAACAGTACCATTCGCCAATTTTTTGTTCTTCAAGTTTAAGTGAACAATGAGCCCCATTGTTAATCCTTTAACGGAAATTAATTGTAACTTTCTACAAGTAGAACAATGATTGGAACACGTAGACGGTTGAAATCTTTGTATATATTGCTTCTATATAGTCTAAGAAACATATATGCATAGCATCCAAACAGTACAATTCGCCAATTTATTGTTCTTCAAGTTTAAGTGAACAACGAGCCCCATTGTTAATCCTTTAAAGGAAATTATTTGTAAATTTCGACAGGTAGAACAATGATTGGCACACGTAGACGGTTGAAATATTTGTATATATTGCTTCCATATAGTCTAAGAAACATATATGCAAAGCATCCAAACAGTACCATTAGCCAATTTTTTGTTCTTCAAGGTTAAGTGAACAATGAGCCCCATTGTTAATCCTTTATCGGAAATTATTAGTAACTTTCGACAATTAGAACAATGAATGGAACAGGTATACGGTTGAAATCTTTGTATATAGTGCTTCTATATAGTCTAAGAAACATGTACACAAAGCATCCAAACAGTACAATTTGCCAATTTATTGTTCTTCAAGTTTAAGTAAACAACGAGCCCCATTGATAATCATGAAAAGGAAATTATTTGTAAATTTCGACATGTAGAACAATGAATGGAACAGGTTGACGGTTGAAATCATTATATATATTGCTTCTACATAGTCTAAGAAACATATATGCAAAGCATCCAATCAGTACCATGCGCCAATTTTTTGTTCTTCAAGTTTATGTGAACTACGAGCCCCATTGTTAATACTTTAACGGAAATTAATTGTAATTTTCTACAAGTAGAACAATGAATGGAACAGGTAGACGGAGGAAATCCTTCTATATATTGCTTCTATATAGTCTAAGAAACATATCTGCATATCATCCAAACAGTACAATTCGCCAATTATTTGATCTTCAAGTTTAAGTGAACTACGAGCCCCATTGTTAATCCTTTAACGGAAATTAATTGTAAATTTCTACAAGTAGAACAATGATTGGAACACGTAGACGGTTGAAATCTTTGTATATATTGCTTCCATATAGTCTAAGTAACATATATGCAATGCATCCAAACAGTACCATTCGCCAATTTTTTGTTCTTCAAGTTTAAGTGAACAATGAGCCCCAATAGTTAATCATTTATCGGAAATTATTTGTAACTTTCGACAAGTAGAACAATGAATGGAACAGGTAGACGGTTGAAAACATTGTTTATATTGCTTCTATATAGTCTAAGAAACATATCTGCATATCATCCAAACAGTACAATTCGACAATTATTTGATCTTCAAGTTTAAGTGAACTACGAGCCCCATTGTTAATACTTTAACGGAAATTATTTGTAACTTGCGCCAAGTAGAACGATGAATGGAACAGGTAGACGGTTGAAATCAATGTATATATTGCTTCTATATAGTCTAAGAAACATATATGCAAAGCATCCAAACAGTACAATTCGCCAATTTTTTGTTCTTCAAGTTTAAGTGAACTACGAGCCCCATTGTTAATCCTTTAACGGAAATTAATTGTAACTTTCTACAAGTAGAACAATGATTGGAACACGTAGACGGTTGAAATCTTTGTATATATTGCTTCCATATAGTCTAAGAAACATACATGCAAAGCATCCAAACAGTACCATTCGCCAATTTTTTGTTATTCAAGTTTAAGTGAACAACGAGCCCCATTGTTAATCATGAAACGGAAATTATTTGTAACATTCGACAATTAGAACAATGAATGGAACAGGTAGACGGTTGAAATCAATGTATATATTGCTTCTATATAGTCGAAGAAACATATATGCAAAGCATCCAAACAGTACCATTCGCCAATTTTTTGTTCTTCAAGATTAAGTGAACAACGAGCCCCATTGTTAATCCTTTAATGGAAATTATTTGTAAACTTCGAAAAGTAGAACAATGATTGGAACAGGTAGACGGTTTAAATCTTTGTATATGTTGCTTCTATATAGTCTAAGAAACCGATATGCAAAGCATCTAAACAGTAACAATCGCCAATTTTTTGATCTTCAAGTTTAAGTGAACTACGAGCCCCATTGTTAATCCTTTAACGGAAATTAATTGTAAATTTCTACAAGTAGAACAATGATTGGAACACGTAGACGGTTGAAATCTTTGTATATATTGCTTCCATATAGTCTAAGTAACATATATGCAATGCATCCAAACAGTACCATTCGCCAATTTTTTGTTCTTCAAGTTTAAGTGAACAATGAGCCCCAATAGTTAATCATTTATCGGAAATTATTTGTAACTTTCGACAAGTAGAACAATGAATGGAACAGGTAGACGGTTGAAAACATTGTTTATATTGCTTCTATATAGTCTAAGAAACATATCTGCATATCATCCAAACAGTACAATTCGACAATTATTTGATCTTCAAGTTTAAGTGAACTACGAGCCCCATTGTTAATACTTTAACGGAAATTATTTGTAACTTGCGACAAGTAGAACGATGAATGGAACAGGTAGACGGTTGAAATCAATGTATATATTGCTTCTATATAGTCTAAGAAACATATATGCAAAGCATCCAAACAGTACAATTCGCCAATTTTTTGTTCTTCAAGTTTAAGTGAACTACGAGCCCCATTGTTAATCCTTTAACGGAAATTAATTGTAACTTTCTACAAGTAGAACAATGATTGGAACACGTAGACGGTTGAAATCTTTGTATATATTGCTTCCATATAGTTTAAGAAACATACATGCAAAGCATCCAAACAGTACCATTCGCCAATTTTTTGTTATTCAAGTTTAAGTGAACAATGAACCCCAATGGTTAATCCTTTATCGGAAATTATTTGTAACATTCGACAAGTAGAACAATGAATGGAACAGGTAGACGGTTGAAATCAATGTATATATTGCTTCTATATAGTCGAAGAAACATATATGCAAAGCATCCAAACAGTACCATTCGCCAATTTTTTGTTCTTCAAGATTAAGTGAACAACGAGCCCCATTGTTAATCCTTTAATGGAAATTATTTGTAAACTTCGAAAAGTAGAACAATGATTGGAACAGGTAGACGGTTTAAATCTTTGTATATGTTGCTTCTATATAGTCTAAGAAACCGATATGCAAAGCATCTAAACAGTAACAATCGCCAATTTTTTGATCTTCAAGTTTAAGTGAACTACGAGCCCCATTGTTAATCCTTTAACGGAAATTAATTGTAACGTTCTACAAGTAGAACAATGATTGGAACACGTAGACGGTTGAAATCTTTGTATATATTGCTTCCATATAGTCTAAGAAACATATATGCAAAGCATCCAAACAGTACCATTCGCCAATTTTTTGTTCTTCAAGTTTAAGTGAACAATGAGCCCCAATAGTTAATCATTTATCGGAAATTATTTGTAACTTTCGACAAGTAGAACAATGAATGGAACAGGTAGACGGTTGAAAACATTGTTTATATTGCTTCTATATAGTCTAAGAAACATATCTGCATATCATCCAAACAGTACAATTCGACAATTATTTGATCTTCAAGTTTAAGTGAACTACGAGCCCCATTGTTAATACTTTAACGGAAATTATTTGTAACTTGCGACAAGTAGAACAATGAATGGAACAGGTAGACGGTTGAAATCAATGTATATATTGCTTCTATATAGTCTAAGAAACATATATGCAAAGCATCCAAACAGTACAATTCGCCAATTTTTTGTTCTTCAAGTTTAAGTGAACTACGAGCCCCATTGTTAATCCTTTAACGGAAATTAATTGTAACTTTCTACAAGTAGAACAATGATTGGAACACGTATACGGTTGAAATCTTTGTATATATTGCTTCCATATAGTCTAAGAAACATGTACGCAAAGCATCCAAACAGTACCATTCGCCAATTTTTTGTTCTTCAAGTTTAAGTGAACAATGAGCCCCATTGTTAATCCTTTAAAGGAAATTATTTGTAAATTTCGACGAGTAGAACAATGATTGGCACACGTAGACGGTTGAAATATTTGTATGTATTGCTTCCATATAGTCTAAGAAACATATATGCAAAGCATCCAAACAGTACCATTCGCCAATTTTTTGTTCTTCAAGGTTAAGTGAACAATGAGCCCCATTGTTAATCCTTTATCGGAAATTATTTGTAATTTTCGGCAAGTAGAATAATGAATGGAATAGGTAGACGGTTGAAATCATTGTATATATTGCTTCAGTATAGCCTAAGAAACATATATGCAATGCATCCAAACAGTACAAGTCGCCAATTCATTGTTCTTCAAGTTTAAGTGAACAACGAGCCCCATTGTTAATCCTTTAACGGAAATTAATTGTAACTTTCTACAAGTAGAACAATGATTGGAACACGTAGACGGTTGAAATCTTTGTATATATTGCTTCCATATAGTTTAAGAAACATACATGCAAAGCATCCAAACAGTACCATTCGCCAATTTTTTGTTATTCAAGTTTAAGTGAACAATGAACCCCAATGGTTAATCCTTTATCGGAAATTATTTGTAACATTCGACAAGTAGAACAATGAATGGAACAGGTAGACGGTTGAATTCTTTGTATATATTGCTTCTATATAGTCTAAGAAACATATATGCAAAGCATCCAAACAGTACAATTCGCCAATTTATTGTTCTTCAAGTTTAAGTGAACAACGAGCCCCATTGTTAATCCATTAACGGAAATTATTTGTAACTTTCGACAAGTAGAACAATGAATGGAACAGTTAGACGGTTGAAATCTTTCTATATATTGCTTCTATATAGTCTAAGAAACATATATGCAAAGCATCTAAACAGTACCATTCGCCAATTCTTTGTTCTTCAAGTTTAAGTGAACTACGAGTCCCATTGTTAATCCTTTAACGGAAATTATTTCTAACTTTCGACAAGTAGAACAATGAATGGAACAGTTAGACGGTTGAAATCTTTCTATATATTGCTTCTATATAGTCTAAGAAACATATATGCAAAGCATCCAAACAGTACAATTCGCCAATTTATTGTTCTTCAAGTTTAAGTGAACAACGAGCCCCATTGTTAATCCTTTAAAGGAAATTATTTGTAAATTTCGACAAGTAGAACAATGATTGGAACACGTAGACGGTTGAAATCTTTGTATATATTGCTTCCATATGGTCTAAGAAACATGTACGCAAAGCATCCAAACAGTACCATTCGCCAATTTTTTGTTATTCAAGTTTAAGTGAACAACGAGCCCCATTGTTAATCATGAAACGGAAATTATTTGTAACATTCGACAAGTAGAACAATGAATGGAACAGGTAGACGGTTGAAATCAATGTATATATTGCTTCTATATAGTCGAAGAAACATATATGCAAAGCATCCAAACAGTACCATTCGCCAATTTTTTGTTCTTCAAGATTAAGTGAACAACGAGCCCCATTGTTAATCCTTTAATGGAAATTATTTGTAAACTTCGAAAAGTAGAACAATGATTGGAACAGGTAGACGGTTTAAATCTTTGTATATGTTGCTTCTATATAGTCTAAGAAACCGATATGCAAAGCATCTAAACAGTAACAATCGCCAATTTTTTGATCTTCAAGTTTAAGTGAACTACGAGCCCAATTGTTAATCCTTTAACGGAAATTAATTGTAACGTTCTACAAGTAGAACAATGATTGGAACACGTAGACGGTTGAAATCTTTGTATATATTGCTTCCATATAGTCTAAGAAACATATATGCAAAGCATCCAAACAGTACCATTCGCCAATTTTTTGTTCTTCAAGTTTAAGTGAACAATGAGCCCCAATAGTTAATCATTTATCGGAAATTATTTGTAACTTTCGACAAGTAGAACAATGAATGGAACAGGTAGACGGTTGAAAACATTGTTTATATTGCTTCTATATAGTCTAAGAAACATATCTGCATATCATCCAAACAGTACAATTCGACAATTATTTGATCTTCAAGTTTAAGTGAACTACGAGCCCCATTGTTAATACTTTAACGGAAATTATTTGTAACTTGCGACAAGTAGAACAATGAATGGAACAGGTAGACGGTTGAAATCAATGTATATATTGCTTCTATATAGTCTAAGAAACATATATGCAAAGCATCCAAACAGTACAATTCGCCAATTTTTTGTTCTTCAAGTTTAAGTGAACTACGAGCCCCATTGTTAATCCTTTAACGGAAATTAATTGTAACTTTCTACAAGTAGAACAATGATTGGAACACGTAGACGGTTGAAATCTTTGTATATATTGCTTCCATATAGTTTAAGAAACATACATGCAAAGCATCCAAACAGTACCATTCGCCAATTTTTTGTTATTCAAGTTTAAGTGAACAATGAACCCCAATGGTTAATCCTTTATCGGAAATTATTTGTAACATTCGACAAGTAGAACAATGAATGGAACAGGTAGACGGTTGAATTCTTTGTATATATTGCTTCTATATAGTCTAAGAAACATATATGCAAAGCATCCAAACAGTACAATTCGCCAATTTATTGTTCTTCAAGTTTAAGTGAACAACGAGCCCCATTGTTAATCCATTAACGGAAATTATTTGTAACTTTCGACAAGTAGAACAATGAATGGAACAGTTAGACGGTTGAAATCTTTCTATATATTGCTTCTATATAGTCTAAGAAACATATATGCAAAGCATCTAAACAGTACCATTCGCCAATTCTTTGTTCTTCAAGTTTAAGTGAACTACGAGTCCCATTGTTAATCCTTTAACGGAAATTATTTCTAACTTTCGACAAGTAGAACAATGAATGGAACAGTTAGACGGTTGAAATCTTTCTATATATTGCTTCTATATAGTCTAAGAAACATATATGCAAAGCATCCAAACAGTACAATTCGCCAATTTATTGTTCTTCAAGTTTAAGTGAACAACGAGCCCCATTGTTAATCCTTTAAAGGAAATTATTTGTAAATTTCGACAAGTAGAACAATGATTGGAACACGTAGACGGTTGAAATCTTTGTATATATTGCTTCCATATGGTCTAAGAAACATGTACGCAAAGCATCCAAACAGTACCATTCGCCAATTTTTTGTTCTTCAAGTTTAAGTGAACAATGAGCCCCATTGTTAATCCTTTAAAGGAAATTATTTGTAACATTCGACAAGTAGAACAATGAATGGAACAGGTAGACGGTTGAAATCAATGTATATATTGCTTCTATATAGTCGAAGAAACATATATGCAAAGCATCCAAACAGTACCATTCGCCAATTTTTTGTTCTTCAAGATTAAGTGAACAACGAGCCCCATTGTTAATCCTTTAATGGAAATTATTTGTAAATTTCGAAAAGTAGAACAATGATTGGAACAGGTAGACGGTTTAAATCTTTGTATATGTTGCTTCTATATAGTCTAAGAAACCGATATGCAAAGCATCTAAACAGTAACAATCGCCAATTTTTTGATCTTCAAGTTTAAGTGAACTACGAGCCCCATTGTTAATCCTTTAACGGAAATTAATTGTAACGTTCTACAAGTAGAACAATGATTGGAACACGTAGACGGTTGAAATCTTTGTATATATTGCTTCCATATAGTCTAAGAAACATATATGCAAAGCATCCAAACAGTACCATTCGCCAATTTTTTGTTCTTCAAGTTTAAGTGAACAATGAGCCCCAATAGTTAATCATTTATCGGAAATTATTTGTAACTTTCGACAAGTAGAACAATGAATGGAACAGGTAGACGGTTGAAAACATTGTTTATATTGCTTCTATATAGTCTAAGAAACATATCTGCATATCATCCAAACAGTACAATTCGACAATTATTTGATCTTCAAGTTTAAGTGAACTACGAGCCCCATTGTTAATACTTTAACGGAAATTATTTGTAACTTGCGACAAGTAGAACAATGAATGGAACAGGTAGACCGTTGAAATCAATGTATATATTGCTTCTATATAGTCTAAGAAACATATATGCAAAGCATCCAAACAGTACAATTCGCCAATTTTTTGTTCTTCAAGTTTAAGTGAACTACGAGCCCCATTGTTAATCCTTTAACGGAAATTAATTGTAACTTTCTACAAGTAGAACAATGATTGGAACACGTAGACGGTTGAAATCTTTGTATATATTGCTTCCATATAGTCTAAGAAACATACATGCAAAGCATCCAAACAGTACCATTCGCCAATTTTTTGTTATTCAAGTTTAAGTGAACAATGAACCCCAATGGTTAATCCTTTATCGGAAATTATTTGTAACATTCGACAAGTAGAACAATGAATGGAACAGGTAGACGGTTGAATTCTTTGTATATATTGCTTCTATATAGTCTAAGAAACATATATGCAAAGCATCCAAACAGTACAATTCGCCAATTTATTGTTCTTCAAGTTTAAGTGAACAACGAGCCCCATTGTTAATCCATTAACGGAAATTATTTGTAACTTTCGACAAGTAGAACAATGAATAGAACAGGTAGACGGTTGAAATCTTTGTATATGTTGCTTCTATATAATCTAAGAAACATATATGCAAAGCATCCAAACAGTACCATTCGCCAATTTTTTGTTCTTCAAGTTTAAGTGAACAACGAGCCCCATTGATAATCATGAAACGGAAATTATTTGTAACTTTCTACAAGTAGAACAATGAATAGTACAGGTAGACGGGTGAAATCTTTTTATATATTACTTATAAATAGTCTAAGAAACATATATGCAAAGCATCCAAACAGTACAATTCGACAATTTTTTGTTCTTCAAGTTTAAGTGAACTACGAGCCCCATTGTTAATCCTTTAACGGAAATTATTTGTAACTTGCGACAAGTAGAACGATGAATGGAACAGGTAGACGGTTGAAATCAATGTATATATTGCTTCTATATAGTCTAAGAAACATATATGCAAAGCATCCAAACAGTACAATTCGCCAATTTTTTGCTCTTCAAGTTTAAGTGAACTACGAGCCCCAATGGTTAATCCGTTATCGGAAATTATTTGTAACTTTCGACAAGTAGAACAATGAATGGAACTGGTAGACGGTTGAAATCTTTGTATATGTTGCTTCTATATAGTCTAAGCAACCTATATGCAAAGCATCCAAACAGTACAATTCGCCAATTTTTTGTTCTTCAAGTTTAAGTGAACTACGAGTCCCATTGTTAATCCTTTAACGGAAATTATTTCTAACTTTCGACAAGTAGAACAATGAATGGAACAGTTAGACGGTTGAAATCTTTCTATATATTGCTTCTATATAGTCTAAGAAACATATATGCAAAGCATCCAAACAGTACAATTCGCCAATTTATTGTTCTTCAAGTATAAGTGAACAACGAGCCCCATTGTTAATCCTTTAACGGAAATTATTTCTAACTTTCGACAAGTAGAACAATGAATGGAACAGTTAGACGGTTGAAATCTTTCTATATATTGCTTCTATATAGTCTAAGAAACATATATGCAAAGCATCCAAACAGTACAATTCGCCAATTTATTGTTCTTCAAGTTTAAGTGAACTACGAGTCCCATTGTTAATCCTTTAACGGAAATTATTTCTAACTTTCGGCAAGTAGAACAATGAATGGAACACGTAGACGGTTGAAATCTTTGTATATATTGCTTCCATATGGTCTAAGAAACATGTACGCAAAGCATCCAAACAGTACCATTCGCCAATTTTTTGTTCTTCAAGTTTAAGTGAACAATGAGCCCCATTGTTAATCCTTTAAAGGAAATTATTTGTAAATTTCGACAAGTAGAACAATGAATGGAACAGGTAGACGGTTGAAATCTTTGTACATATTACTTCTATATAGTCTAAGAAACATATATGCAAAGCATCCAAATAGGACCATTCGCCAATTTTTTGTTCTTCAAGTTTAAGTGAACCACGAGCCCCATTGTTACTCCTTTAAAGGAAATTATTTGTAAATTTCGACAAGTAGAACAATGAATGGAACAGGTAGACGGTTGAAATCAATGTATATTTTGCTTCTATATAGTCTAAGAAACATATATGCAAAGCATCTAAACAGTACCATTCGCCAATTCTTTGTTCTTCAAGTTTAAGTGAACAACGAGCCCCATTGATAATCATGAAACGGAAATTGTTTGTAACTTTCGACAAGTAGAACAATGAATGGAACTGGTAGACGGTTGAAATCTTTGTATATGTTGCTTCTATATAGTCTAAGCAACCTATATGCAAAGCATCCAAATAGGACCATTCGCCAATTTTTTGTTCTTCAAGTTTAAGTGAACTACGAGCCCCATTGTTACTCTTTTAAAGGAAATTATTTGTAAATTTCGACAAGTAGAACAATGAATGGAACAGGTAGACGGTTGAAATCAATGTATATTTTGCTTCTATATAGTCTAAGAAACATATATGCAAAGCATCTAAACAGTACCATTCGCCAATTATTTGTTCTTCAAGTTTAAGTGAACTACGAGTCCCATTGTTAATCCTTTAACGGAAATTATTTCTAACTTTCGACAAGTAGAACAATGAATGGAACAGTTAGACGGTTGAAATCTTTCTATATATTGCTTCTATATAGTCTAAGAAACATATATGCAAAGCATCCAAACAGTACAATTCGCCAATTTATTGTTCTTCAAGTTTAAGTGAACAACGAGCCCCATTGTTAATCCTTTAAAGGAAATTATTTGTAAATTTCGACAAGTAGAACAATGATTGGAACACGTAGACGGTTGAAATCTTTGTACATATTGCTTCTATATAGTCTAAGAAACATATATGCAAAGCATCCAAATAGGACCATTCGCCAATTTTTTGTTCTTCAAGTTTAAGTGAACTACGAGCCCCATTGTTACTCCTTTAAAGGAAATTATTTGTAAATTTCGACAAGTAGAACAATGATTGGAACACGTAGACGGTTGAAATCTTTGTACATATTGCTTCTATATAGTCTAAGAAACATATATGCAAAGCATCCAAACAGTACACTTCGCCAATTTATTGTTCTTCAAGTATAAGTGAACAACGAGCCCCATTGTTAATCCTTTAAAGGAAATTATTTGTAACTTTCGACAAGTAGAACAATGAATGGAACAGGTAGACGGTTGAAATCTTTGTATATATTGCTTCTATATAGTATAAGAAACATATGTGCAAAGCATCCAAACAGTACAATTCGCCAATTTTTTGTTCTTCAAGTTTAAGTGAACAATGAGCCCCAATGGTTAATCCTTTAAAGGAAATTATTTGTAACTTTCGACAAGTAGAACAATGAATGGAACAGGTATAAGGTTGAAATCTTTGTATATATTGCTTCTATATAGTCTAAGAAACATATATGCAAAGCATCCAAACAGTACAATTCGCCAATTTTTTGTTCTTCGAGTTTAAGTGATCAATGAGCCCCATTGTTAATCCTTTAAAGGAAATTATTTGTAACTTTCGACAAGTAAAACAATGAATGGAACTGGTAGACGGTTGAAATCTTTGTATATGTTGCTTCTATATAGTCTACGCAACCTATATGCAAAGCATCCAAACAGTACAATTCGCCAATTTTTTGTTCTTCAAGTTTAAGTGAACTACGAGTCCCATTGTTAATCCTTTAACGGAAATTATTTCTAACTTTCGACAAGTAGAACAATGAATGGAACAGGTAGACGGTTGAAATCTTTGTATATATTGCTTCTATATAGTCTAAGAAACATATCTGCATATCATCCAAACAGTACAATTCGCCAATTATTTGATCTTCAAGTTTAAGTGAACTACGAGCCCCATTGTTAATCCTTTAACGGAAATTAATTGTAACTTTCTACAAGTAGAACAATGATTGGAACACGTATACGGTTGAAATCTTTGTATATATTGCTTCCATATAGTCTAAGAAACATGTACGCAAAGCATCCAAACAGTACCATTCGCCAATTTTTTGTTCTTCAAGTTTAAGTGAACAATGAGCCCCATTGTTAATCCTTTAAAGGAAATTATTTGTAAATTTCGACGAGTAGAACAATGATTGGCACACGTAGACGGTTGAAATATTTGTATGTATTGCTTCCATATAGTCTAAGAAACATATATGCAAAGCATCCAAACAGTACCATTCGCCAATTTTTTGTTCTTCAAGGTTAAGTGAACAATGAGCCCCATTGTTAATCCTTTATCGGAAATTATTTGTAATTTTCGGCAAGTAGAATAATGAATGGAATAGGTAGACGGTTGAAATCATTGTATATATTGCTTCAGTATAGCCTAAGAAACATATATGCAATGCATCCAAACAGTACAAGTCGCCCATTCATTGTTCTTCAAGTTTAAGTGAACAACGAGCCCCATTGTTAATCCTTTAACGGAAATTAATTGTAACTTTCTACAAGTAGAACAATGATTGGAACACGTAGACGGTTGAAATCTTTGTATATATTGCTTCCATATAGTTTAAGAAACATACATGCAAAGCATCCAAACAGTACCATTCGCCAATTTTTTGTTATTCAAGTTTAAGTGAACAATGAACCCCAATGGTTAATCCTTTATCGGAAATTATTTGTAACATTCGACAAGTAGAACAATGAATGGAACAGGTAGACGGTTGAATTCTTTGTATATATTGCTTCTATATAGTCTAAGAAACATATATGCAAAGCATCCAAACAGTACAATTCGCCAATTTATTGTTCTTCAAGTTTAAGTGAACAACGAGCCCCATTGTTAATCCATTAACGGAAATTATTTGTAACTTTCGACAAGTAGAACAATGAATGGAACAGTTAGACGGTTGAAATCTTTCTATATATTGCTTCTATATAGTCTAAGAAACATATATGCAAAGCATCTAAACAGTACCATTCGCCAATTCTTTGTTCTTCAAGTTTAAGTGAACTACGAGTCCCATTGTTAATCCTTTAACGGAAATTATTTCTAACTTTCGACAAGTAGAACAATGAATGGAACAGTTAGACGGTTGAAATCTTTCTATATATTGCTTCTATATAGTCTAAGAAACATATATGCAAAGCATCCAAACAGTACAATTCGCCAATTTATTGTTCTTCAAGTTTAAGTGAACAACGAGCCCCATTGTTAATCCTTTAAAGGAAATTATTTGTAAATTTCGACAAGTAGAACAATGATTGGAACACGTAGACGGTTGAAATCTTTGTATATATTGCTTCCATATGGTCTAAGAAACATGTACGCAAAGCATCCAAACAGTACCATTCGCCAATTTTTTGTTATTCAAGTTTAAGTGAACAACGAGCCCCATTGTTAATCATGAAACGGAAATTATTTGTAACATTCGACAAGTAGAACAATGAATGGAACAGGTAGACGGTTGAAATCAATGTATATATTGCTTCTATATAGTCGAAGAAACATATATGCAAAGCATCCAAACAGTACCATTCGCCAATTTTTTGTTCTTCAAGATTAAGTGAACAACGAGCCCCATTGTTAATCCTTTAATGGAAATTATTTGTAAACTTCGAAAAGTAGAACAATGATTGGAACAGGTAGACGGTTTAAATCTTTGTATATGTTGCTTCTATATAGTCTAAGAAACCGATATGCAAAGCATCTAAACAGTAACAATCGCCAATTTTTTGATCTTCAAGTTTAAGTGAACTACGAGCCCCATTGTTAATCCTTTAACGGAAATTAATTGTAACGTTCTACAAGTAGAACAATGATTGGAACACGTAGACGGTTGAAATCTTTGTATATATTGCTTCCATATAGTCTAAGAAACATATATGCAAAGCATCCAAACAGTACCATTCGCCAATTTTTTGTTCTTCAAGTTTAAGTGAACAATGAGCCCCAATAGTTAATCATTTATCGGAAATTATTTGTAACTTTCGACAAGTAGAACAATGAATGGAACAGGTAGACGGTTGAAAACATTGTTTATATTGCTTCTATATAGTCTAAGAAACATATCTGCATATCATCCAAACAGTACAATTCGACAATTATTTGATCTTCAAGTTTAAGTGAACTACGAGCCCCATTGTTAATACTTTAACGGAAATTATTTGTAACTTGCGACAAGTAGAACAATGAATGGAACAGGTAGACGGTTGAAATCAATGTATATATTGCTTCTATATAGTCTAAGAAACATATATGCAAAGCATCCAAACAGTACAATTCGCCAATTTTTTGTTCTTCAAGTTTAAGTGAACTACGAGCCCCATTGTTAATCCTTTAACGGAAATTAATTGTAACTTTCTACAAGTAGAACAATGATTGGAACACGTAGACGGTTGAAATCTTTGTATATATTGCTTCCATATAGTTTAAGAAACATACATGCAAAGCATCCAAACAGTACCATTCGCCAATTTTTTGTTATTCAAGTTTAAGTGAACAATGAACCCCAATGGTTAATCCTTTATCGGAAATTATTTGTAACATTCGACAAGTAGAACAATGAATGGAACAGGTAGACGGTTGAATTCTTTGTATATATTGCTTCTATATAGTCTAAGAAACATATATGCAAAGCATCCAAACAGTACAATTCGCCAATTTATTGTTCTTCAAGTTTAAGTGAACAACGAGCCCCATTGTTAATCCATTAACGGAAATTATTTGTAACTTTCGACAAGTAGAACAATGAATGGAACAGTTAGACGGTTGAAATCTTTCTATATATTGCTTCTATATAGTCTAAGAAACATATATGCAAAGCATCTAAACAGTACCATTCGCCAATTCTTTGTTCTTCAAGTTTAAGTGAACTACGAGTCCCATTGTTAATCCTTTAACGGAAATTATTTCTAACTTTCGACAAGTAGAACAATGAATGGAACAGTTAGACGGTTGAAATCTTTCTATATATTGCTTCTATATAGTCTAAGAAACATATATGCAAAGCATCCAAACAGTACAATTCGCCAATTTATTGTTCTTCAAGTTTAAGTGAACAACGAGCCCCATTGTTAATCCTTTAAAGGAAATTATTTGTAAATTTCGACAAGTAGAACAATGATTGGAACACGTAGACGGTTGAAATCTTTGTATATATTGCTTCCATATGGTCTAAGAAACATGTACGCAAAGCATCCAAACAGTACCATTCGCCAATTTTTTGTTCTTCAAGTTTAAGTGAACAATGAGCCCCATTGTTAATCCTTTAAAGGAAATTATTTGTAACATTCGACAAGTAGAACAATGAATGGAACAGGTAGACGGTTGAAATCAATGTATATATTGCTTCTATATAGTCGAAGAAACATATATGCAAAGCATCCAAACAGTACCATTCGCCAATTTTTTGTTCTTCAAGATTAAGTGAACAACGAGCCCCATTGTTAATCCTTTAATGGAAATTATTTGTAAATTTCGAAAAGTAGAACAATGATTGGAACAGGTAGACGGTTTAAATCTTTGTATATGTTGCTTCTATATAGTCTAAGAAACCGATATGCAAAGCATCTAAACAGTAACAATCGCCAATTTTTTGATCTTCAAGTTTAAGTGAACTACGAGCCCCATTGTTAATCCTTTAACGGAAATTAATTGTAACGTTCTACAAGTAGAACAATGATTGGAACACGTAGACGGTTGAAATCTTTGTATATATTGCTTCCATATAGTCTAAGAAACATATATGCAAAGCATCCAAACAGTACCATTCGCCAATTTTTTGTTCTTCAAGTTTAAGTGAACAATGAGCCCCAATAGTTAATCATTTATCGGAAATTATTTGTAACTTTCGACAAGTAGAACAATGAATGGAACAGGTAGACGGTTGAAAACATTGTTTATATTGCTTCTATATAGTCTAAGAAACATATCTGCATATCATCCAAACAGTACAATTCGACAATTATTTGATCTTCAAGTTTAAGTGAACTACGAGCCCCATTGTTAATACTTTAACGGAAATTATTTGTAACTTGCGACAAGTAGAACAATGAATGGAACAGGTAGACCGTTGAAATCAATGTATATATTGCTTCTATATAGTCTAAGAAACATATATGCAAAGCATCCAAACAGTACAATTCGCCAATTTTTTGTTCTTCAAGTTTAAGTGAACTACGAGCCCCATTGTTAATCCTTTAACGGAAATTAATCGTAACTTTCTACAAGTAGAACAATGATTGGAACACGTAGACGGTTGAAATCTTTGTATATATTGCTTCCATATAGTCTAAGAAACATACATGCAAAGCATCCAAACAGTACCATTCGCCAATTTTTTGTTATTCAAGTTTAAGTGAACAATGAACCCCAATGGTTAATCCTTTATCGGAAATTATTTGTAACATTCGACAAGTAGAACAATGAATGGAACAGGTAGACGGTTGAATTCTTTGTATATATTGCTTCTATATAGTCTAAGAAACATATATGCAAAGCATCCAAACAGTACAATTCGCCAATTTATTGTTCTTCAAGTTTAAGTGAACAACGAGCCCCATTGTTAATCCATTAACGGAAATTATTTGTAACTTTCGACAAGTAGAACAATGAATAGAACAGGTAGACGGTTGAAATCTTTGTATATGTTGCTTCTATATAATCTAAGAAACATATATGCAAAGCATCCAAACAGTACCATTCGCCAATTTTTTGTTCTTCAAGTTTAAGTGAACAACGAGCCCCATTGTTAATCCATTAACGGAAATTATTTGTAACTTTCGACAAGTAGAACAATGAATGGAACAGTTAGACGGTTGAAATCTTTCTATATATTGCTTCTATATAGTCTAAGAAACATATATGCAAAGCATCTAAACAGTACCATTCGCCAATTCTTTGTTCTTCAAGTTTAAGTGAACTACGAGTCCCATTGTTAATCCTTTAACGGAAATTATTTCTAACTTTCGACAAGTAGAACAATGAATGGAACAGTTAGACGGTTGAAATCTTTCTATATATTGCTTCTATATAGTCTAAGAAACATATATGCAAAGCATCCAAACAGTACAATTCGCCAATTTATTGTTCTTCAAGTTTAAGTGAACAACGAGCCCCATTGTTAATCCTTTAAAGGAAATTATTTGTAAATTTCGACAAGTAGAACAATGATTGGAACACGTAGACGGTTGAAATCTTTGTATATATTGCTTCCATATGGTCTAAGAAACATGTACGCAAAGCATCCAAACAGTACCATTCGCCAATTTTTTGTTCTTCAAGTTTAAGTGAACAATGAGCCCCATTGTTAATCCTTTAAAGGAAATTATTTGTAACATTCGACAAGTAGAACAATGAATGGAACAGGTAGACGGTTGAAATCAATGTATATATTGCTTCTATATAGTCGAAGAAACATATATGCAAAGCATCCAAACAGTACCATTCGCCAATTTTTTGTTCTTCAAGATTAAGTGAACAACGAGCCCCATTGTTAATCCTTTAATGGAAATTATTTGTAAATTTCGAAAAGTAGAACAATGATTGGAACAGGTAGACGGTTTAAATCTTTGTATATGTTGCTTCTATATAGTCTAAGAAACCGATATGCAAAGCATCTAAACAGTAACAATCGCCAATTTTTTGATCTTCAAGTTTAAGTGAACTACGAGCCCCATTGTTAATCCTTTAACGGAAATTAATTGTAACGTTCTACAAGTAGAACAATGATTGGAACACGTAGACGGTTGAAATCTTTGTATATATTGCTTCCATATAGTCTAAGAAACATATATGCAAAGCATCCAAACAGTACCATTCGCCAATTTTTTGTTCTTCAAGTTTAAGTGAACAATGAGCCCCAATAGTTAATCATTTATCGGAAATTATTTGTAACTTTCGACAAGTAGAACAATGAATGGAACAGGTAGACGGTTGAAAACATTGTTTATATTGCTTCTATATAGTCTAAGAAACATATCTGCATATCATCCAAACAGTACAATTCGACAATTATTTGATCTTCAAGTTTAAGTGAACTACGAGCCCCATTGTTAATACTTTAACGGAAATTATTTGTAACTTGCGACAAGTAGAACAATGAATGGAACAGGTAGACCGTTGAAATCAATGTATATATTGCTTCTATATAGTCTAAGAAACATATATGCAAAGCATCCAAACAGTACAATTCGCCAATTTTTTGTTCTTCAAGTTTAAGTGAACTACGAGCCCCATTGTTAATCCTTTAACGGAAATTAATCGTAACTTTCTACAAGTAGAACAATGATTGGAACACGTAGACGGTTGAAATCTTTGTATATATTGCTTCCATATAGTCTAAGAAACATACATGCAAAGCATCCAAACAGTACCATTCGCCAATTTTTTGTTATTCAAGTTTAAGTGAACAATGAACCCCAATGGTTAATCCTTTATCGGAAATTATTTGTAACATTCGACAAGTAGAACAATGAATGGAACAGGTAGACGGTTGAATTCTTTGTATATATTGCTTCTATATAGTCTAAGAAACATATATGCAAAGCATCCAAACAGTACAATTCGCCAATTTATTGTTCTTCAAGTTTAAGTGAACAACGAGCCCCATTGTTAATCCATTAACGGAAATTATTTGTAACTTTCGACAAGTAGAACAATGAATAGAACAGGTAGACGGTTGAAATCTTTGTATATGTTGCTTCTATATAATCTAAGAAACATATATGCAAAGCATCCAAACAGTACCATTCGCCAATTTTTTGTTCTTCAAGTTTAAGTGAACAACGAGCCCCATTGATAATCATGAAACGGAAATTATTTGTAACTTTCTACAAGTAGAACAATGAATAGTACAGGTAGACGGGTGAAATCTTTTTATATATTACTTATAAATAGTCTAAGAAACATATATGCAAAGCATCCAAACAGTACAATTCGACAATTTTTTGTTCTTCAAGTTTAAGTGAACTACGAGCCCCATTGTTAATCCTTTAACGGAAATTATTTGTAACTTGCGACAAGTAGAACGATGAATGGAACAGGTAGACGGTTGAAATCAATGTATATATTGCTTCTATATAGTCTAAGAAACATATATGCAAAGCATCCAAACAGTACAATTCGCCAATTTTTTGCTCTTCAAGTTTAAGTGAACTACGAGCCCCAATGGTTAATCCGTTATCGGAAATTATTTGTAACTTTCGACAAGTAGAACAATGAATGGAACTGGTAGACGGTTGAAATCTTTGTATATGTTGCTTCTATATAGTCTAAGCAACCTATATGCAAAGCATCCAAACAGTACAATTCGCCAATTTTTTGTTCTTCAAGTTTAAGTGAACTACGAGTCCCATTGTTAATCCTTTAACGGAAATTATTTCTAACTTTCGACAAGTAGAACAATGAATGGAACAGTTAGACGGTTGAAATCTTTCTATATATTGCTTCTATATAGTCTAAGAAACATATATGCAAAGCATCCAAACAGTACAATTCGCCAATTTATTGTTCTTCAAGTATAAGTGAACAACGAGCCCCATTGTTAATCCTTTAACGGAAATTATTTCTAACTTTCGACAATTAGAACAATGAATGGAACAGTTAGACGGTTGAAATCTTTCTATATATTGCTTCTATATAGTCTAAGAAACATATATGCAAAGCATCCAAACAGTACAATTCGCCAATTTATTGTTCTTCAAGTTTAAGTGAACTACGAGTCCCATTGTTAATCCTTTAACGGAAATTATTTCTAACTTTCGGCAAGTAGAACAATGAATGGAACAGGTAGACGGTTGAAATCTTTGTACATATTACTTCTATATAGTCTAAGAAACATATATGCAAAGCATCCAAATAGGACCATTCGCCAATTTTTTGTTCTTCAAGTTTAAGTGAACTACGAGCCCCATTGTTACTCCTTTAAAGGAAATTATTTGTAAATTTCGACAAGTAGAACAATGAATGGAACAGGTAGACGGTTGAAATCAATGTATATTTTGCTTCTATATAGTCTAAGAAACATATATGCAAAGCATCTAAACAGTACCATTCGCCAATTCTTTGTTCTTCAAGTTTAAGTGAACAATGAGCCCCATTGTTAATCCTTTAAAGGAAATTATTTGTAAATTTCGACAAGTAGAACAATGAATGGAACAGGTAGACGGTTGAAATCTTTGTACATATTACTTCTATATAGTCTAAGAAACATATATGCAAAGCATCCAAATAGGACCATTCGCCAATTTTTTGTTCTTCAAGTTTAAGTGAACTACGAGCCCCATTGTTACTCCTTTAAAGGAAATTATTTGTAAATTTCGACAAGTAGAACAATGAATGGAACAGGTAGACGGTTGAAATCAATGTATATTTTGCTTCTATATAGTCTAAGAAACATATATGCAAAGCATCTAAACAGTACCATTCGCCAATTCTTTGTTCTTCAAGTTTAAGTGAACAACGAGCCCCATTGATAATCATGAAACGGAAATTGTTTGTAACTTTCGACAAGTAGAACAATGAATGGAACTGGTAGACGGTTGAAATCTTTGTATATGTTGCTTCTATATAGTCTAAGCAACCTATATGCAAAGCATCCAAATAGGACCATTCGCCAATTTTTTGTTCTTCAAGTTTAAGTGAACAACGAGCCCCATTGTTAATCCTTTAACGGAAATTATTTCTAACTTTCGACAAGTAGAACAATGAATGGAACAGTTAGACGGTTGAAATCTTTCTATATATTGCTTCTATATAGTCTAAGAAACATATATGCAAAGCATCCAAACAGTACAATTCGCCAATTTATTGTTCTTCAAGTTTAAGTGAACTACGAGTCCCATTGTTAATCCTTTAACGGAAATTATTTCTAACTTTCGGCAAGTAGAACAATGAATGGAACACGTAGACGGTTGAAATCTTTGTATATATTGCTTCCATATGGTCTAAGAAACATGTACGCAAAGCATCCAAACAGTACCATTCGCCAATTTTTTGTTCTTCAAGTTTAAGTGAACAATGAGCCCCATTGTTAATCCTTTAAAGGAAATTATTTGTAAATTTCGACAAGTAGAACAATGAATGGAACAGGTAGACGGTTGAAATCTTTGTACATATTACTTCTATATAGTCTAAGAAACATATATGCAAAGCATCCAAATAGGACCATTCGCCAATTTTTTGTTCTTCAAGTTTAAGTGAACTACGAGCCCCATTGTTACTCCTTTAAAGGAAATTATTTGTAAATTTCGACAAGTAGAACAATGAATGGAACAGGTAGACGGTTGAAATCAATGTATATTTTGCTTCTATATAGTCTAAGAAACATATATGCAAAGCATCTAAACAGTACCATTCGCCAATTCTTTGTTCTTCAAGTTTAAGTGAACAACGAGCCCCATTGATAATCATGAAACGGAAATTGTTTGTAACTTTCGACAAGTAGAACAATGAATGGAACTGGTAGACGGTTGAAATCTTTGTATATGTTGCTTCTATATAGTCTAAGCAACCTATATGCAAAGCATCCAAATAGGACCATTCGCCAATTTTTTGTTCTTCAAGTTTAAGTGAACTACGAGCCCCATTGTTACTCTTTTAAAGGAAATTATTTGTAAATTTCGACAAGTAGAACAATGAATGGAACAGGTAGACGGTTGAAATCAATGTATATTTTGCTTCTATATAGTCTAAGAAACATATATGCAAAGCATCTAAACAGTACCATTCGCCAATTATTTGTTCTTCAAGTTTAAGTGAACTACGAGTCCCATTGTTAATCCTTTAACGGAAATTATTTCTAACTTTCGACAAGTAGAACAATGAATGGAACAGTTAGACGGTTGAAATCTTTCTATATATTGCTTCTATATAGTCTAAGAAACATATATGCAAAGCATCCAAACAGTACAATTCGCCAATTTATTGTTCTTCAAGTTTAAGTGAACAACGAGCCCCATTGTTAATCCTTTAAAGGAAATTATTTGTAAATTTCGACAAGTAGAACAATGATTGGAACACGTAGACGGTTGAAATCTTTGTACATATTGCTTCTATATAGTCTAAGAAACATATATGCAAAGCATCCAAATAGGACCATTCGCCAATTTTTTGTTCTTCAAGTTTAAGTGAACTACGAGCCCCATTGTTACTCCTTTAAAGGAAATTATTTGTAAATTTCGACAAGTAGAACAATGATTGGAACACGTAGACGGTTGAAATCTTTGTACATATTGCTTCTATATAGTCTAAGAAACATATATGCAAAGCATCCAAACAGTACACTTCGCCAATTTATTGTTCTTCAAGTATAAGTGAACAACGAGCCCCATTGTTAATCCTTTAAAGGAAATTATTTGTAACTTTCGACAAGTAGAACAATGAATGGAACAGGTAGACGGTTGAAATCTTTGTATATATTGCTTCTATATAGTATAAGAAACATATGTGCAAAGCATCCAAACAGTACAATTCGCCAATTTTTTGTTCTTCAAGTTTAAGTGAACAATGAGCCCCAATGGTTAATCCTTTAAAGGAAATTATTTGTAACTTTCGACAAGTAGAACAATGAATGGAACAGGTATAAGGTTGAAATCTTTGTATATATTGCTTCTATATAGTCTAAGAAACATATATGCAAAGCATCCAAACAGTACAATTCGCCAATTTTTTGTTCTTCGAGTTTAAGTGATCAATGAGCCCCATTGTTAATCCTTTAAAGGAAATTATTTGTAACTTTCGACAAGTAAAACAATGAATGGAACTGGTAGACGGTTGAAATCTTTGTATATGTTGCTTCTATATAGTCTAAGCAACCTATATGCAAAGCATCCAAACAGTACAATTCGCCAATTTTTTGTTCTTCAAGTTTAAGTGAACTACGAGTCCCATTGTTAATCCTTTAACGGAAATTATTTCTAACTTTCGACAAGTAGAACAATGAATGGAACAGTTAGACGGTTGAAATCTTTCTATATATTGCTTCTATATAGTCTAAGAAACATATATGCAAAGCATCCAAACAGTACAATTCGCCAATTTATTGTTCTTCAAGTTTAAGTGAACAACGAGCCCCATTGTTAATCCTTTAAAGGAAATTATTTGTAAATTTCGACAAGTAGAACAATGATTGGAACACGTAGACGGTTGAAATCTTTGTATATATTGCTTCCATATGGTCTAAGAAACATGTACGCAAATCATCCAAACAGTACCATTCGCCAATTTTTTGTTCTTCAAGTTTAAGTGAACAATGAGCCCCATTGTTAATCCTTTAAAGGAAATTATTTGTAAATTTCGACAAGTAGAACAATGAATGGAACAGGTAGACGGTTGAAATCTTTGTACATATTGCTTCTATATAGTCTAAGAAACATATATGCAAAGCATCCAAATAGGACCATTCGCCAATTTTTTGTTCTTCAAGTTTAAGTGAACTACGAGCCCCATTGTTACTCCTTTAAAGGAAATTATTTGTAAATTTCGACAAGTAGAACAATGAATGGAACAGGTAGACGGTTGAAATCAATGTATATTTTGCTTCTATATAGTCTAAGAAACATATATGCAAAGCATCTAAACAGTACCATTCGCCAATTCTTTGTTCTTCAAGTTTAAGTGAACAATGAGCCCCATTGTTAATCCTTTATCGGAAATTGTTTGTAACTTTCGACAAGTAGAACAATGAATGGAACTGGTAGACGGTTGAAATCTTTGTATATGTTGCTTCTATATAGTCTAAGCAACCTATATGCAAAGCATCCAAATAGGACCATTCGCCAATTTTTTGTTCTTCAAGTTTAAGTGAACTACGAGCCCCATTGTTACTCTTTTAAAGGAAATTATTTGTAAATTTCGACAAGTAGAACAATGAATGGAACAGGTAGACGGTTGAAATCAATGTATATTTTGCTTCTATATAGTCTAAGAAACATATATGCAAAGCATCTAAACAGTACCATTCGCCAATTATTTGTTCTTCAAGTTTAAGTGAACTACGAGTCCCATTGTTAATCCTTTAACGGAAATTATTTCTAACGTTCGACAAGTAGAACAATGAATGGAACAGTTAGACGGTTGAAATCTTTCTATATATTGCTTCTATATAGTCTAAGAAACATATATGCAAAGCATCCAAACAGTACAATTCGCCAATTTATTGTTCTTCAAGTTTAAGTGAACAACGAGCCCCATTGTTAATCCTTTAAAGGAAATTATTTGTAAATTTCGACAAGTAGAACAATGATTGGAACACGTAGACGGTTGAAATCTTTGTACATATTGCTTCTATATAGTCTAAGAAACATATATGCAAAGCATCCAAATAGGACCATTCGCCAATTTTTTGTTCTTCAAGTTTAAGTGAACTACGAGCCCCATTGTTACTCCTTTAAAGGAAATTATTTGTAAATTTCGACAAGTAGAACAATGAATGGAACAGGTAGACGGTTGAAATCAATGTATATTTTGCTTCTATATAGTCTAAGAAACATATATGCAAAGCATCTAAACAGTACCATTCGCCAATTCTTTGTTCTTCAAGTTTAAGTGAACAATGAGCCCCATTGTTAATCCTTTATCGGAAATTATTTGTAACTTTCGACAAGTAGAACAATGAATGGAGCTGGTAGACGGTTGAAATCTTTGTATATGTTGCTTCTATATAGTCTAAGCAACCTATATGCAAAGCATCCAAATAGGACCATTCGCCAATTTTTTGTTCTTCAAGTTTAAGTGAACTACGAGCCCCATTGTTAATCCTTTAACGGAAATTATTTCTAACTTTCGACAAGTAGAACAATGAATGGAACAGTTAGACGGTTGAAATCTTTCTATATATTGCTTCTATATAGTCTAAGAAACATATATGCAAAGCATCCAAACAGTACAATTCGCCAATTTATTGTTCTTCAAGTTTAAGTGAACAACGAGCCCCATTGTTAATCCTTTAAAGGAAATTATTTGTAAATTTCGACAAGTAGAACAATGATTGGAACACGTAGACGGTTGAAATCTTTGTATATATTGCTTCCATATGGTCTAAGAAACATCTACGCAAAGCATCCAAACAGTACCATTCGCCAATTCTTTGTTCTTCAAGTTTAAGTGAACAATGAGCCCCATTGTTAATCCTTTAAAGGAAATTATTTGTAAATTTCGACAAGTAGAACAATGATTGGAACACGCCGACGGTTGAAATCTTTGTATATATTGCTTCCATATAGTCTAAGAAACATGTACGCAAAGCATCCAAACAGTACCATTCGCCAATTTTTTGTTCTTCAAGTTTAAGTGAACTACGAGCCCCATTGTTAATCCTTTAAAGGAAATTATTTGTAAATTTCGACAAGTAGAACAATGATTGGAACACGCCGACGGTTGAAATCTTTGTATATATTGCTTCCATATAGTCTAAGAAACATATATGCAAAGCATCCAAACAGTACCATTCGCCAATTTTTTGTTCTTCAAGTTTAAGTGAACAATGAGCCCCATTGTTAATCCTTTATCGGAAATTATTTGTAACTTTCGACAAGTAGAACAATGAATGGAACAGGTAGCCGGTTGAAATCTTTGTATATATTGCTTCTATATAGTCTGAAAAACATATATGCAAAGCATCCAAACAGTACAATTCGCCAATTTTATGTTCTTCAAGTTTAAGTGAACAATGAGCCCCATTGTTAATCCTTTAAAGGAAATTATTTGTAAATTTCGACGAGTAGAACAATGATTGGCACACGTAGACGGTTGAAATATTTGTATATATTGCTTCCATATAGTCTAAGAAACATATATGCAAAGCATCCAAACAGTACCATTCGCCAATTTATTGTTCTTCAAGTTTAAGTGAACAACGAGCCCCATTGTTAATCCTTTAAAGGAAATTATTTGTAACTTTCGACAAGTAGAACAATGAATGGAACAGGTAGACGGTTGAAATCTTTGTATATATTGCTTCTATATAGTATAAGAAACATATATGCAAAGCATCCAAACAGTACAATTCGCCAATTTTTTGTTCTTCAAGTTTAAGTGAACAATGAGCCCCAATGGTTAATCCTTTAAAGGAAATTATTTGTAACTTTCGACAAGTAGAACAATGAATGGAACAGGTATACGGTTGAAATCTTTGTATATATTGCTTCTATATAGTCTAAGAAACATATATGCAAAGCATCCAAACAGTACAATTCGCCAATTTTTTGTTCTTCGAGTTTAAGTGAACAATGAGCCCCATTGTTAATCCTTTAAAGGAAATTATTTGTAACTTTCGACAAGTAGAACAATGAATGGAACAGGTAGACGGTTGAAATCTTTGTATATATTGCACCTATATAGTCTATGAAACATATATGCAAAGCATCCAAACAGTACAATTCGCCAATTTTTTGTTCTTCAAGTTTAAGTGAACAATGAGCCCCAATGGTTAATCCGTTATCGGAAATTATTTGTAACTTTCGACAAGTAGAACAATGAATGGAACAGGTAGACGGTTGAAATCTTTGTACATATTGCTTCTATATAGTCTAAGAAACATATATGCAAAGCATCCAAATAGGACCATTCGCCAATTTTTTGTTCTTCAAGTTTAAGTGAACTACGAGCCCCATTGTTACTCCTTTAAAGGAAATTATTTGTAAATTTCGACAAGTAGAACAATGAATGGAACAGGTAGACGGTTGAAATCAATGTATATTTTGCTTCTATATAGTCTAAGAAACATATATGCAAAGCATCTAAACAGTACCATTCGCCAATTCTTTGTTCTTCAAGTTTAAGTGAACAATGAGCCCCATTGTTAAACCTTTATCGGAAATTATTTGTAACTTTCGACAAGTAGAACAATGAATGGAACTGGTAGACGGTTGAAATCTTTGTATATGTTGCTTCTATATAGTCTAAGCAACCTATATGCAAAGCATCCAAATAGGACCATTCGCCAATTTTTTGTTCTTCAAGTTTAAGTGAACTACGAGCCCCATTGTTACTCCTTTAAAGGAAATTATTTGTAAATTTCGACAAGTAGAACAATGAATGGAACAGGTAGACGGTTGAAATCAATGTATATTTTGCTTCTATATAGTCTAAGAAACATATATGCAAAGCATCTAAACAGTACCATTCGCCAATTCTTTGTTCTTCAAGTTTAAGTGAACTACGAGTCCCATTGTTAATCCTTTAACGGAAATTATTTCTAACTTTCGACAAGTAGAACAATGAATGGAACAGTTAGACGGTTGAAATCTTTCTATATATTGCTTCTATATAGTCTAAGAAACATATATGCAAAGCATCCAAACAGTACAATTCGCCAATTTATTGTTCTTCAAGTTTAAGTGAACAACGAGCCCCATTGTTAATCCTTTAAAGGAAATTATTTGTAAATTTCGACAAGTAGAACAATGATTGGAACACGCCGACGGTTGAAATCTTTGTATATATTGCTTCCATATAGTCTAAGAAACATGTACGCAAAGCATCCAAACAGTACCAATCGCCAATTTTTTGTTCTTCAAGTTTAAGTGAACAATGAGCCCCATTGTTAATCCTTTAAAGGAAATTATTTGTAAATTTCGACAAGTAGAACAATGATTGGAACACGCCGACGGTTGAAATCTTTGTATATATTGCTTCCATATAGTCTAAGAAACATATATGCAAAGCATCCAAACAGTACCATTAGCCAATTTTTTGTTCTTCAAGGTTAAGTGAACAATGAGCCCCATTGTTAATCCTTTATCGGAAATTATTAGTAACTTTCGACAATTAGAACAATGAATGGAACAGGTATACGGTTGAAATCTTTGTATATAGTGCTTCTATATAGTCTAAGAAACATGTACGCAAAGCATCCAAACAGTACAATTTGCCAATTTATTGTTCTTCAAGTTTAAGTAAACAACGAGCCCCATTGATAATCATGAAAAGGAAATTATTTGTAAATTTCGACATGTAGAACAATGAATGGAACAGGTTGACGGTTGAAATCATTATATATATTGCTTCTACATAGTCTAAGAAACATATATGCAAAGCATCCAATCAGTACCATGCGCCAATTTTTTGTTCTTCAAGTTTATGTGAACTACGAGCCCCATTGTTAATACTTTAACGGAAATTAATTGTAATTTTCTACAAGTAGAACAATGAATGGAACAGGTAGACGGAGGAAATCCTTCTATATATTGCTTCTATATAGTCTAAGAAACATATCTGCATATCATCCAAACAGTACAATTCGCCAATTATTTGATCTTCAAGTTTAAGTGAACTACGAGCCCCATTGTTAATCCTTTAACGGAAATTAATTGTAACTTTCTACAAGTAGAACAATGATTGGAACACGTATACGGTTGAAATCTTTGTATATATTGCTTCCATATAGTCTAAGAAACATGTACGCAAAGCATCCAAACAGTACCATTCGCCAATTTTTTGTTCTTCAAGTTTAAGTGAACAATGAGCCCCATTGTTAATCCTTTAAAGGAAATTATTTGTAAATTTCGACGAGTAGAACAATGATTGGCACACGTAGACGGTTGAAATATTTGTATATATTGCTTCCATATAGTCTAAGAAACATATATGCAAAGCATCCAAACAGTACCATTCGCCAATTTTTTGTTCTTCAAGGTTAAGTGAACAATGAGCCCCATTGTTAATCCTTTATCGGAAATTATTTGTAATTTTCGACAAGTAGAACAATGAATGGAACAGGTAGACGGTTGAAATCTTTGTATATATAGCTTCTATATAGTCTAAGAAACATATATGCAAAGCATCCAAACAGTACCAGTCGCCAATTCATTGTTCTTCAAGTTTAAGTGAACAACGAGCCCCATTGTTAATCCTTTAAAGGAAATTATTTGTAACTTTCGACAAGTAGAACAAGGAATGGAACAGGTAGACGGTTGAAATCATTATATATATTGCTTCTATATAGTCTAAGAAACATATCTGCATATCATCCAAACAGTACAATTCGCCAATTATTTGATCTTCAAGTTTAAGTGAACTACGAGCCCCATTGTTAATACTTTAACGGAAATTATTTGTAACTTGCGACAAGTAGAACAATGAATGGAACAGGTAGACGGTTGAAATCATTGTATATATTGCTTCCATATAGTCTAAGAAACATGTACGCAAAGCATCCAAACAGTACCATTCGCCAATTTTTTGTTCTTCAAGTTTAAGTGAACAATGAGCCCCATTGTTAATCCTTTAACGGAAATTAATTGTAACTTTCTACAAGTAGAACAATGATTGGAACACGTAGACGGTTGAAATCTTTGTATATATTGCTTCTATATAGTCTAAGAAACATATATGCAAAGCATCCAAACAGTACAATTCGCCAATTTTTTGTTCTTCAAGTTTAAGTGAACAATGAGCCCCATTGTTAATCCTTTAAAGGAAATTATTTGTAAATTTCGACGAGTAGAACAATGATTGGCACACGTAGACGGTTGAAATATTTGTATATATTGCTTCCATATAGTCTGAGAAACATATATGCAAAGCATCCAAACAGTACCATTCGCCAATTCATTGTTCTTCAAGTTTAAGTGAACAACGAGCCCCATTGTTAATCCTTTAAAGGAAATTATTTGTAACTTTCGACAAGTAGAACAAGGAATGGAACAGGTAGACGGTTGAAATCATTATATATATTGCTTCTATATAGTCTAAGAAACATATCTGCATATCATCCAAACAGTACAATTCGTCAATTATTTGATCTTCAAGTTTAAGTGAACTACGAGCCCCATTGTTAATACTTTAACGGAAATTATTTGTAACTTGCGACAAGTAGAACAATGAATGGAACAGGTAGACGGTTGAAATCATTGTATATATTGCTTCCATATAGTCTAAGAAACATGTACGCAAAGCATCCAAACAGTACCATTCGCCAATTTTTTGTTCTTCAAGTTTAAGTGAACAATGAGCCCCATTGTTAATCCTTTAACGGAAATTAATTGTAACTTTCTACAAGTAGAACAATGATTGGAACACGTAGACGGTTGAAATCTTTGTATATATTGCTTCTATATAGTCTAAGAAACATATATGCAAAGCATCCAAACAGTACAATTCCCCAATTTTTTGTTCTTCAAGTTTAAGTGAACAATGAGCCCCAATGGTTAATCCTTTATCGGTAATTATTTGTAACTTTTGACAAGTAGAACAATGAATGGAACAGGTAGACGGTTGAAATCTTTGTATATATTGCATCTATATAGTCTATGAAACATATATGCAAAGCATCCAAACAGTACAATTCGCCAATTTTTTGTTCTTGAAGTTTAAGTGAACAATGAGCCCCAATGGTTAATCCTTTATCGGTAATTATTTGTAACTTTCGACAAGTAGAACAATGAATGGAACAGGTAGACTGTTGAAATCAATGTATATATTGCTTCTATATAGTCTAAGAAACATATATGCAAAGCATCCAAACAGTACATTTCGCCAATTTTTTGTCCTTCAAGTTTAAGTGAACTGCGAGCCCCATTGTTAATCCTTTAACGGAAATTAATTGTAACTTTCTACAAGTAGAACAATGATTGGAACAGGTAGACGGTTGAAATCTTTGTATATATTGCTTCCATATAGTCTAAGAAAGATATATGCAAAGCATCCAAACAGTACCATTCGCCAATTTTTTGTTCTTCAAGTTTAACTGAACAATGAGCCCCATTGTTAATCCTTAATCGGAAATTATTTGTAACTTTCGACAAGTAGAACAATGAATGGAACAGGTAGACTGTTGAAATCTTTGTATATATTGCTTCTATATAGTCTAAGAAACATATATGCAAAGCATCCAAACAGTACCATTCGCCAATTTTTTGTTCTTCAAGTTTAAGTGAACAACGAGCCCCATTGATAATCATGAAACGGAAATTATTTGTAACTTTCTACAAGTAGAACAATGAATAGAACAGGTAGACGGTTGAAATCTTTGTATATGTTGCTTCTATATAGTCTAAGAAACCTATATGCAAAGCATCTAAACAGTAACAATCGTCAATGTTTTGATCTTCAAGTTTAAGTGAACAGCGAGCCCCATTGATAATCATGAAATGGAAATTATTTGTAACTTTCGACAAGTAGAACAATGAATGGAACAGTTAGACGGTTGAAATCTTTGTATATATTGCTTCTATATAGTCTAAGAAACATATATGCAAAGCATCCAAACAGTACAATTTCCCAATTTTTTGTTCTTCAAGTTTAAGTGAACAATGAGCCCCAATGGTTAATCCTTTATCGGTAATTATTTGTAACTTTCGACAAGTAGAACAATGAATGGAACAGGTAGACGGTTGAAATCCTTGTATATATTGCTTCCATATAGTCTAAGAAACATGTACGCAAAGCATCCAAACAGTACCATTCGCCAATTTTTTGCCCTTCAAGTTTAAGTGAACAATGAGCCCCATTGTTAATCCTTTATAGGATATTATTTGTAACTTTCGACAAGTAGAACAATGAATGGAACAGGTAGCCGGTTGAAATCAATGTATATATTGCTTCTATATAGTCTAAGAAACATATATGCAAAGCATCCAAACAGTACCATTCGCCAATTTTTTGTTCTTCAAGTTTAAGTGAACAATGAGCCCCAATGGTTAATCCTTTATCGGAAATTATTTGTAAATTTCGACAAGTAGAACAATGAATGGAACAGGTAGCCGGTTGAAATCTTTGTATATATTGCATCTATATAGTCTAAGAAACATATATGCAAAGCATCCAAACAGTACAATTCGCCAATTATTTGTTCTTCAAGTTTAAGTGAACAATGAGCCCCAATGGTTAATCCTTTATCGGAAATTATTTGTAAATTTCGACAAGTAGAACAGTGAATGGAACAGGTAGCCGGTTGAAATCAATGTATATATTGCTTCTATATAGTCTAAGAAACATATATGCAAAGCATCCTAACAGTACCATTCGCCAATTTTTTGTTCTTCAAGTTTAAGTGAACTACGAGCCCCATTGTTAATCCTTTAAAGGAAATTATTTGTAAATTTCGACAAGTAGAACAATGAATGGAACAGGTAGACTGTTGAAATCATTGTATATATTGCTTCTATATAGTCTAAGAAACATATATGCAAAGCATCCAAACAGTACAGTTCGCCAATTTTTTGTTCTTCAAGTTTAAGTGAACAATGAGCCCCATTGTTAATCCTTTAAAGGAAATTATTTGTAACTTTTGAAAGTAGAACAATGAATGGAACAGGTAGACGGTTGAAATCTTTGTATATATTGCATCTGTATAGTCTATGAAACATATATGCAAAGCATCCAAACAGTACAATTCGCCAATTTTTTGTTCTTGAAGTTTAAGTGAACAATGAGCCCCAATGGTTAATCCTTTATCGGTAATTATTTGTAACTTTCGACAAGTAGAACAATGAATGGAACAGGTAGACGGTTGAAATCCTTGTATATATTGCTTCTATATAGTCTAAGAAACATATAAGCAAAGCATCCAAACAGTACAATTCGCCAATTTTTTGTTCTTCAAGTTTAAGTAAACTACGATCCCCATTGTTAATTCCTTAACGGAAATTATTTGTAACTTTCGACAAGTAGAACAATGAATGGAACAGGTAGACGGTTGAAATCATTGTATATATTGCTTCTATATAGCCTAAGAAACATATATGCAAAGCATCCAAACAGCACAATTCGCCAATTTTTTGTTCTTCAAGTTTAAGTGAACAATGAGCCCCATTGTTAATCCTTTAAAGGAAATTATTTGTAACTTTTGACAAGTAGAACAATGAATGGAACAGGTAGACGGTTGAAATCTTTGTATATATTGCATCTATATAGTCTATGAAACATATATGCAAAGCATCCAAACAGTACAATTCGCCAATTTTTTGTTCTTGAAGTTTAAGTGAACAATGAGCCCCAATGGTTAATCCTTTATCGGTAATTATTTGTAACTTTCGACAAGTAGAACAATGAATGGAACAGGTAGACGGTTGAAATCCTTGTATATATTGCTTCTATATAGTCTAAGAAACATATAAGCAAAGCATCCAAACAGTACAATTCGCCAATTTTTTGTTCTTCAAGTTTAAGTAAACTACGATCCCAATTGTTAATTCCTTAACGGAAATTATTTGTAACTTTCGACAAGTAGAACAATGAATGGAACAGGTAGACGGTTGAAATCATTGTATATATTGCTTCTATATAGTCTAAGAAACATATATGCAAAGCATCCAAACAGCACAATTCGCCAATTTTTTGTTCTTCAAGTTTAAGTGAACAATGAGCCCCAATGTTTAATCCGTTATCGAAAATTATTTGTAACTTTCGACAAGTAGAACAATGAATGGAAAAGGTAGACGGTTGAAATCATTGTATATATTGCTTCTATATAGTCTAAGAAACATATATGCAAAGCATCCAAACAGTACAATTCGCCAATTTTTTGTTCATCAAGTTTAAGTGAACAATGAGCCCCAATGTTTAATCCGTTATCGGAAATTATTTGTAACTTTCGACAAGTAGAACAATGAATGGAAAAGGTAGACGGTTGAAATCTTTGTATATATTGCTTCTATATAGTCTAAGAAACATATATGCAAAGCATCCAAACAGTACCCTTTGCCAATTTTTTGTTCTTCAAGTTTAAGTGAACTACGAGCCCCATTGTTAATCCTTTAAAGGAAATTATTTGTAAATTTCGACAAGTAGAACAATGAACGGAACAGGTAGACTGTTGAAATCATTGTATATATTGCTTCTATATAGTCTAAGAAACATATATGCAAAGCATCCAAACAGTACAATTCGCCAATTTTTTGTTCTTCAAGTTTAAGTAAACTACGATCCCCATTGTTAATCCTTTAAAGGAAATTATTTGTAACTTTCGACAAGTAGAACAATGAATGGAACAGGTAGACGGTTGAAATCTTTGTATATATTGCATCTATATAGTCTATGAAACATATATGCAAAGCATCCAAACAGTACAATTCGCCAATTTTTTGTTCTTCAAGTGTAAGTGAACAATGAGCCCCAATGGTTAATCCTTTATCGGTAATTATTTGTAACTTTCGACAAGTAGAACAATGAATGGAACAGGTAGACGGTTGAAATCCTTGTATATATTGCTTCTATATAGTCTAAGAAACATATAAGCAAAGCATCCAAACAGTACAATTCGCCAATTTTTTGTTCTTCAAGTTTAAGTAAACTACGATCCCCATTGTTAATCACTTAACGGAAATTATTTGTAACTTTCGACAAGTAGAACAATGAATGGAACAGGTAGACGGTTGAAATCATTGTATATATTGCTTCTATATAGTCTAAGAAACATATATGCAAAGCATCCGAACAGCACAATTCGCCAATTTTTTGTTCTTCAAGTGTAAGTGAACAATGAGCCCCAATGGTTAATCCTTTATCGGTAATTATTTGTAACTTTCGACAAGTAGAACAATGAATGGGACAGGTAGACGGTTGAAATCATTGTATATATTGCTTCTATATAGTCTAAGAAACATATATGCAAAGCATCCAAACAGTACAATTCGCCAATTTTTTGTTCTTCAAGTTTAAGTAAACTACGATCCACATTGTTAATCCCTTAACGGAAACTATTTGTAACATTCGACAAGTAGAACAATGAATGGAAAAGGTAGACGGTTGAAATCATTGTATATATTGCTTCTATATAGTCCAAGAAACATATATGCAAAGCATCCAAACAGTACAATTCGCCAATTTTTTGCTCTTCAAGTTTAAGTGAACTACGAGCCCCATTGTTAATACTTTAACGGAAATTAATTGTAACTTTCGACAAGTAGAACAATGAATGGAACACGTAGACGGTTGAAATCTTTGTATATATTGCTTCTATATAGTATAAGAAAAATATATGCAAAGCATCCAAACAGTACAATTCGCCAATTTTTTGTTCTTCAAGTTTAAGTGAACAATGAGCCCCAATGGTTAATCCTTTAAAGGAAATTATTTGTAACTTTCGACAAGTAGAACAATGAATGGAACAGTTAGACGGTTGAAATCTTTGTATATATTGCTTCTATATAGTCTAAGAAACATATATGCAAAGCATCCAAACAGTACAATTCCCCAATTTTTTGTTCTTCAAGTTTAAGTGAACAATGAGCCCCAATGGTTAATCCTTTATCGGTAATTATTTGTAACTTTCGACAAGTAGAACAATGAATGGAACAGGTAGACGGTTGAAATCCTTGTATATATTGCTTCTATATAGTCTAAGAAACATATAAGCAAAGCATCCAAACAGTACAATTCGCCAATTTTTTGTTCTTCAAGTTTAAGTAAACTACGATCCCCATTGTTAATTCCTTAACGGAAATTATTTGTAACTTTCGACAAGTAGAACAATGAATGGAACAGGTAGACGGTTGAAATCATTGTATATATTGCTTCTATATAGCCTAAGAAACATATATGCAAAGCATCCAAACAGCACAATTCGCCAATTTTTTGTTCTTCAAGTTTAAGTGAACAATGAGCCCCATTGTTAATCCTTTAAAGGAAATTATTTGTAACTTTTGACAAGTAGAACAATGAATGGAACAGTTAGACGGTTGAAATCTTTGTATATATTGCTTCTATATAGTCTAAGAAACATATATGCAAAGCATCCAAACAGTACAATTCCCCAATTTTTTGTTCTTCAAGTTTAAGTGAACAATGAGCCCCAATGGTTAATCCTTTATCGGTAATTATTTGTAACTTTTGACAAGTAGAACAATGAATGGAACAGGTAGACGGTTGAAATCTTTGTATATATTGCATCTATATAGTCTATGAAACATATATGCAAAGCATCCAAACAGTACAATTCGCCAATTTTTTGTTCTTGAAGTTTAAGTGAACAATGAGCCCCAATGGTTAATCCTTTATCGGTAATTATTTGTAACTTTCGACAAGTAGAACAATGAATGGAACAGGTAGACTGTTGAAATCAATGTATATATTGCTTCTATATAGTCTAAGAAACATATATGCAAAGCATCCAAACAGTACATTTCGCCAATTTTTTGTCCTTCAAGTTTAAGTGAACTGCGAGCCCCATTGTTAATCCTTTAACGGAAATTAATTGTAACTTTCTACAAGTAGAACAATGATTGGAACAGGTAGACGGTTGAAATCTTTGTATATATTGCTTCCATATAGTCTAAGAAAGATATATGCAAAGCATCCAAACAGTACCATTCGCCAATTTTTTGTTCTTCAAGTTTAACTGAACAATGAGCCCCATTGTTAATCCTTAATCGGAAATTATTTGTAACTTTCGACAAGTAGAACAATGAATGGAACAGGTAGACTGTTGAAATCTTTGTATATATTGCTTCTATATAGTCTAAGAAACATATATGCAAAGCATCCAAACAGTACCATTCGCCAATTTTTTGTTCTTCAAGTTTAAGTGAACAACGAGCCCCATTGATAATCATGAAACGGAAATTATTTGTAAATTTCTACAAGTAGAACAATGAATAGAACAGGTAGACGGTTGAAATCTTTGTATATGTTGCTTCTATATAGTCTAAGAAACCTATATGCAAAGCATCTAAACAGTAACAATCGTCAATGTTTTGATCTTCAAGTTTAAGTGAACAGCGAGCCCCATTGATAATCATGAAATGGAAATTATTTGTAACTTTCGACAAGTAGAACAATGAATGGAACAGTTAGACGGTTGAAATCTTTGTATATATTGCTTCTATATAGTCTAAGAAACATATATGCAAAGCATCCAAACAGTACAATTCCCCAATTTTTTGTTCTTCAAGTTTAAGTGAACAATGAGCCCCAATGGTTAATCCTTTATCGGTAATTATTTGTAACTTTCGACAAGTAGAACAATGAATGGAACAGGTAGACGGTTGAAATCCTTGTATATATTGCTTCCATATAGTCTAAGAAACATGTACGCAAAGCATCCAAACAGTACCATTCGCCAATTTTTTGCCCTTCAAGTTTAAGTGAACAATGAGCCCCATTGTTAATCCTTTATAGGATATTATTTGTAACTTTCGACAAGTAGAACAATGAATGGAACAGGTAGCCGGTTGAAATCAATGTAAATATTGCTTCTATATAGTCTAAGAAACATATATGCAAAGCATCCAAACAGTACCATTCGCCAATTTTTTGTTCTTCAAGTTTAAGTGAACAATGAGCCCCAATGGTTAATCCTTTATCGGAAATTATTTGTAAATTTCGACAAGTAGAACAATGAATGGAACAGGTAGCCGGTTGAAATCTTTGTATATATTGCATCTATATAGTCTAAGAAACATATATGCAAAGCATCCAAACAGTACAATTCGCCAATTGTTTGTTCTTCAAGTTTAAGTGAACAATGAGCCCCAATGGTTAATCCTTTATCGGAAATTATTTGTAAATTTCGACAAGTAGAACAATGAATGGAACAGGTAGCCGGTTGAAATCAATGTATATATTGCTTCTATATAGTCTAAGAAACATATATGCAAAGCATCCTAACAGTACCATTCGCCAATTTTTTGTTCTTCAAGTTTAAGTGAACTACGAGCCCCATTGTTAATCCTTTAAAGGAAATTATTTGTAAATTTCGACAAGTAGAACAATGAATGGAACAGGTAGACTGTTGAAATCATTGTATATATTGCTTCTATATAGTCTAAGAAACATATATGCAAAGCATCCAAACAGTACAGTTCGCCAATTTTTTGTTCTTCAAGTTTAAGTGAACAATGAGCCCCATTGTTAATCCTTTAAAGGAAATTATTTGTAACTTTTGAAAGTAGAACAATGAATGGAACAGGTAGACGGTTGAAATCTTTGTATATATTGCATCTGTATAGTCTATGAAACATATATGCAAAGCATCCAAACAGTACAATTCGCCAATTTTTTGTTCTTGAAGTTTAAGTGAACAATGAGCCCCAATGGTTAATCCTTTATCGGTAATTATTTGTAACTTTCGACAAGTAGAACAATGAATGGAACAGGTAGACGGTTGAAATCCTTGTATATATTGCTTCTATATAGTCTAAGAAACATATAAGCAAAGTATCCAAACAGTACAATTCGCCAATTTTTTGTTCTTCAAGTTTAAGTAAACTACGATCCCCATTGTTAATTCCTTAACGGAAATTATTTGTAACTTTCGACAAGTAGAACAATGAATGGAACAGGTAGACGGTTGAAATCATTGTATATATTGCTTCTATATAGCCTAAGAAACATATATGCAAAGCATCCAAACAGCACAATTCGCCAATTTTTTGTTCTTCAAGTTTAAGTGAACAATGAGCCCCATTGTTAATCCTTTAAAGGAAATTATTTGTAACTTTTGACAAGTAGAACAATGAATGGAACAGGTAGACGGTTGAAATCTTTGTATATATTGCATCTATATAGTCTATGAAACATATATGCAAAGCATCCAAACAGTACAATTCGCCAATTTTTTGTTCTTGAAGTTTAAGTGAACAATGAGCCCCAATGGTTAATCCTTTATCGGTAATTATTTGTAACTTTCGACAAGTAGAACAATGAATGGAACAGGTAGACGGTTGAAATCCTTGTATATATTGCTTCTATATAGTCTAAGAAACATATAAGCAAAGCATCCAAACAGTACAATTCGCCAATTTTTTGTTCTTCAAGTTTAAGTAAACTACGATCCCCATTGTTAATTCCTTAACGGAAATTATTTGTAACTTTCGACAAGTAGAACAATGAATGGAACAGGTAGACGGTTGAAATCATTGTATATATTGCTTCTATATAGTCTAAGAAACATATATGCAAAGCATCCAAACAGCACAATTCGCCAATTTTTTGTTCTTCAAGTTTAAGTGAACAATGAGCCCCAATGTTTAATCCGTTATCGAAAATTATTTGTAACTTTCGACAAGTAGAACAATGAATGGAAAAGGTAGACGGTTGAAATCATTGTATATATTGCTTCTATATAGTCTAAGAAACATATATGCAAAGCATCCAAACAGTACAATTCGCCAATTTTTTGTTCATCAAGTTTAAGTGAACAATGAGCCCCAATGTTTAATCCGTTATCGGAAATTATTTGTAACTTTCGACAAGTAGAACAATGAATGGAAAAGGTAGACGGTTGAAATCTTTGTATATATTGCTTCTATATAGTCTAAGAAACATATATGCAAAGCATCCAAACAGTACCCTTTGCCAATTTTTTGTTCTTCAAGTTTAAGTGAACTACGAGCCCCATTGTTAATCCTTTAAAGGAAATTATTTGTAAATTTCGACAAGTAGAACAATGAACGGAACAGGTAGACTGTTGAAATCATTGTATATATTGCTTCTATATAGTCTAAGAAACATATATGCAAAGCATCCAAACAGTACAATTCGCCAATTTTTTGTTCTTCAAGTTTAAGTAAACTACGATCCCCATTGTTAATCCTTTAAAGGAAATTATTTGTAACTTTCGACAAGTAGAACAATGAATGGAACAGGTAGACGGTTGAAATCTTTGTATATATTGCATCTATATAGTCTATGAAACATATATGCAAAGCATCCAAACAGTACAATTCGCCAATTTTTTGTTCTTCAAGTGTAAGTGAACAATGAGCCCCAATGGTTAATCCTTTATCGGTAATTATTTGTAACTTTCGACAAGTAGAACAATGAATGGAACAGGTAGACGGTTGAAATCCTTGTATATATTGCTTCTATATAGTCTAAGAAACATATAAGCAAAGCATCCAAACAGTACAATTCGCCAATTTTTTGTTCTTCAAGTTTAAGTAAACTACGATCCCCATTGTTAATCACTTAACGGAAATTATTTGTAACTTTCGACAAGTAGAACAATGAATGGAACAGGTAGACGGTTGAAATCATTGTATATATTGCTTCTATATAGTCTAAGAAACATATATGCAAAGCATCCGAACAGTACAATTCGCCAATTTTTTGTTCTTCAAGTTTAAGTAAACTACGATCCCCATTGTTAATCCCTTAACGGAAATTATTTGTAACTTTCGACAAGTAGAACAATGAATGGAACAGGTAGACGGTTGAAATCATTGTATATATTGCTTCTATATAGTTTAAGAAACATATATGCAAAGCATCCAAACAGTACAATTCGACAATTTTTTGCTCTTCAAGTTTAAGTGAACTACGAGCCCCATTGTTAATCCTTTAAAGGAAATTATTTGTAAATTTCGGCAAGTAGAACAATGAATGGAATAGGTAGACGGTTGAAATCATTGTATATATTGCTTCTATATAGTCTAAGAAACATATATGCAAAGCATCCAAACAGTACAATTCGCCAATTTTTTGTTCTTCAAGTTTAAGTAAACTACGATCCCCATTGTTAATCCCTTAACGGAAATTATTTGTAACATTCGACAAGTAGAACAATGAATGGAACAGGTAGACGGTTGAAATCATTGTATATATTGCTTCTATATAGTCTAAGAAACATATATGCAAAGCATTCAAACAGTACAGTTCGCCAATTTTTTGTTCTTCAAGTTTAAGTGAACAATGAGCCCCAATGTTTAATCCGTTATCGGAAATTATTTGTAACTTTCGACAAGTAGAACAATGAATGGAAAAGGTAGACGGTTGAAATCTTTGTATATATTGCTTCTATATAGTCTAAGAAACATATATGCAAAGCATCCAAACAGTACCATTTGCCAATTTTTTGTTCTTCAAGTTTAAGTGAACTACGAGCCCCATTGTTAATCCTTTAAAGGAAATTATTTGTAAATTTCGACAAGTGGAACAATGAACGGAACAGGTAGACTGTTGAAATCATTGTATATATTGCTTCTATATAGTCTAAGAAACATATATGCAAAGCATTCAAACAGTACAGTTCGCCAATTTTTTGTTCTTCAAGTTTAAGTGAACAATGAGCCCCATTGTTAATCCTTTAAAGGAAATTATTTGTAACTTTCGACAAGTAGAACAATGAATGGAACAGGTAGACGGTTGAAATCTTTGTATATATTGCATCTATATAGTCTATGAAACATATATGCAAAGCATCCAAACAGTACAATTCGCCAATTTTTTGTTCTTCAAGTGTAAGTGAACAATGAGCCCCAATGGTTAATCCTTTATCGGTAATTATTTGTAACTTTCGACAAGTAGAACAATGAATGGAACAGGTAGACGGTTGAAATCCTTGTATATATTGCTTCTATATAGTCTAAGAAACATATAAGCAAAGCATCCAAACAGTACAATTCGCCAATTTTTTGTTCTTCAAGTTTAAGTAAACTACGATCCCCATTGTTAATCACTTAACGGAAATTATTTGTAACTTTCGACAAGTAGAACAATGAAAGGAACAGGTAGACGGTTGAAATCATTGTATATATTGCTTCTATATAGTCTAAGAAACATATATGCAAAGCATCCAAACAGTACAATTCGCCAATTTTTTGTTCTTCAAGTTTAAGTAAACTACGATCCCCATTGTTAATCCCTTAACGGAAATTATTTGTAACTTTCGACAAGTAGAACAATGAATGGAACAGGTAGACGGTTGAAATCATTGTATATATTGCTTCTATGTAGTTGAAGAAACATATATGCAAAGCATCCAAACAGTACAATTCGACAATTTTTTGCTCTTCAAGTTTAAGTGAACTACGAGCCCCATTGTTAATCCTTTAAAGGAAATTATTTGTAAATTTCGGCAAGTAGAACAATGAATGGAATAGGTAGACGGTTGAAATCATTGTATATATTGCTTCTATATAGTCTAAGAAACATATATGCAAAGCATCCAAACAGTACAATTCGCCAATTTTTTGTTCTTCAAGTTTAAGTAAACTACGATCCCCATTGTTAATCCCTTAACGGAAATTATTTGTAACATTCGACAAGTAGAACAATGAATGGAACAGGTAGACGGTTGAAATCATTGTATATATTGCTTCTATATAGTCTAAGAAACATATATGCAAAGCATTCAAACAGTACAGTTCGCCAATTTTTTGTTCTTCAAGTTTAAGTGAACAATGAGCCCCATTGTTAATCCTTTAAAGGAAATTATTTGTAACTTTCGACAAGTAGAACAATGAATGGAACAGGTAGACGGTTGAAATCTTTGTATATATTGCACCTATATAGTCTATGAAACATATATGCAAAGCATCCAAACAGTACAATTCGCCAATTTTTTGTTCTTCATGTGTAAGTGAACAATGAGCCCCAATGGTTAATTCTTTATCGGTAATTATTTGTAACTTTCGACAAGTAGAACCATGAATGGAACAGGTAGACGGTTGAAATCCTTGTATATATTGCTTCTATGTAGTCTAAGAAACATATAAGCAAAGCATCCAAACAGTACAATTCGCCAATTTTTTGTTCTTCAAGTTTAAGTAAACTACGATCCCCATTGTTAATCACTTAAAGGAAATTATTTGTAACTTTCGACAAGTAGAACAATGAATGGAACAGGTAGACGGTTGAAATCATTGTATATATTGCTTCTATATAGTCTAAGAAACATATATGCAAAGCATCCAAACAGTACAATTCGCCAATTTTTTGTTCTACAAGTTTAAGTAAACTACGATCCCCATTGTTAATCCCTTAACGGAAATTATTTGTAACTTTCGACAAGTAGAACAATGAATGGAACAGGTAGACGGTTGAAATCATTGTATATATTGCTTCTATATAGTTTAAGAAACATATATGCAAAGCATCCAAACAGTACAATTCTGCAATTTTTTGCTCTTCAAGTTTAAGTGAACTACGAGCCCCATTGTTAATCCTTTAAAGGAAATTATTTGTAAATTTCGACAAGTAGAACAATGAATGGAATAGGTAGACGGTTGAAATCATTGTATATATTGCTTCTATATAGTCTAAGAAACATATATGCAAAGCATCCAAACAGTACAATTCGCAAATTTTTTGTTCTTCAAGTTTAAGTAAACTACGATCCCCATTGTTAATCCCTTAACGGAAATTATTTGTAACATTCGACAAGTAGAACAATGAATGGAACAGGTAGACGATTGAAATCATTGTATATATTGCTTCTATATAGTCCAAGAAACATATATGCAAAGCATCCAAACAGTACAATTCGCCAATTTTTTGCTCTTCAAGTTTAAGTGAACTACGAGCCCCATTGTTAATTCCTTAACGGAAATTATTTGTAACTTTCGACAAGTAGAACAATGAATGGAACAGGTAGACGGTTGAAATCATTGTATATATTGCTTCTATATAGCCTAAGAAACATATATGCAAAGCATCCAAACAGTACAATTCTGCAATTTTTTGCTCTTCAAGTTTAAGTGAACTACGAGCCCCATTGTTAATCCTTTAAAGGAAATTATTTGTAACTTTCGACAAGTAGAACCATGAATGGAACAGGTAGACGGTTGAAATCTTTGTATATATTGCTTCTATATGGTCTAAGAAACATATATGCAAAGCATCCAAACAGTACAATTCGCCAATTTTTTGTTCTTCGAGTTTAAGTGAACAATGAGCCCCATTGTTAATCCTTTAAAGGAAATTATTTGTAACTTTCGACAAGTAGAACAATGAATGGAACAGGTAGACGGTTGAAATCTTTGTATATATTGCACCTATATAGTCTATGAAACATATATGCAAAGCATCCAAACAGTACAATTCGCCAATTTTTTGTTCTTCAAGTTTAAGTGAACAATGAGCCCCAATGGTTAATCCGTTATCGGAAATTATTTGTAACTTTCGACAAGTAGAACAATGAATGGAACAGGTAGACGGTTGAAATCTTTGTACATATTGCTTCTATATAGTCTAAGAAACATATATGCAAAGCATCCAAATAGGACCATTCGCCAATTTTTTGTTCTTCAAGTTTAAGTGAACTACGAGCCCCATTGTTACTCCTTTAAAGGAAATTATTTGTAAATTTCGACAAGTAGAACAATGAATGGAACAGGTAGACGGTTGAAATCAATGTATATTTTGCTTCTATATAGTCTAAGAAACATATATGCAAAGCATCTAAACAGTACCATTCGCCAATTCTTTGTTCTTCAAGTTTAAGTGAACAATGAGCCCCATTGTTAATCCTTTATCGGAAATTATTTGTAACTTTCGACAAGTAGAACAATGAATGGAACTGGTAGACGGTTGAAATCTTTGTATATGTTGCTTCTATATAGTCTAAGCAACCTATATGCAAAGCATCCAAATAGGACCATTCGCCAATTTTTTGTTCTTCAAGTGTAAGTGAACAATGAGCCCCAATGGTTAATCCTTTATCGGTAATTATTTGTAACTTTCGACAAGTAGAACAATGAATGGAACAGGTAGACGGTTGAAATCCTTGTATATATTGCTTCTATATAGTCTAAGAAACATATAAGCAAAGCATCCAAACAGTACAATTCGCCAATTTTTTGTTCTTCAAGTTTAAGTAAACTACGATCCCCATCGTTAATCACTTAACGGAAATTATTTGTAACTTTCGACAAGTAGAACAATGAATGGAACAGGTAGACGGTTGAAATCATTGTATATATTGCTTCTATATAGTCTAAGAAACATATATGCAAAGCATCCAAACAGTACCATTCGCCAATTTTTTGTTCTTCAAGTTTAAGTGAACAATGAGCCCCAATGGTTAATCCTTTATCGGAAATTATTTGTAAATTTCGACAAGTAGAACAATGAATGGAACAGGTAGCCGGTTGAAATCTTTGTATATATTGCTTCTATATAGTCTAAGAAACATATATGCAAAGCATCCAAACAGCACAATTCGCCAATTTTTTGTTCTTCAAGTTTAAGTGAACAATGAGCCCCAATGTTTAATCCGTTATCGAAAATTATTTGTAACTTTCGACAAGTAGAACAATGAATGGAAAAGGTAGACGGTTGAAATCATTGTATATATTGCTTCTATATAGTCTAAGAAACATATATGCAAAGCATCCAAACAGTACAATTCGCCAATTTTTTGTTCATCAAGTTTAAGTGAACAATGAGCCCCAATGTTTAATCCGTTATCGGAAATTATTTGTAACTTTCGACAAGTAGAACAATGAATGGAAAAGGTAGACGGTTGAAATCTTTGTATATATTGCTTCTATATAGTCTAAGAAACATATATGCAAAGCATCCAAACAGTACCCTTTGCCAATTTTTTGTTCTTCAAGTTTAAGTGAACTACGAGCCCCATTGTTAATCCTTTAAAGGAAATTATTTGTAAATTTCGACAAGTAGAACAATGAACGGAACAGGTAGACTGTTGAAATCATTGTATATATTGCTTCTATATAGTCTAAGAAACATATATGCAAAGCATCCAAACAGTACAATTCGCCAATTTTTTGTTCTTCAAGTTTAAGTAAACTACGATCCCCATTGTTAATCCTTTAAAGGAAATTATTTGTAACTTTCGACAAGTAGAACAATGAATGGAACAGGTAGACGGTTGAAATCTTTGTATATATTGCATCTATATAGTCTATGAAACATATATGCAAAGCATCCAAACAGTACAATTCGCCAATTTTTTGTTCTTCAAGTGTAAGTGAACAATGAGCCCCAATGGTTAATCCTTTATCGGTAATTATTTGTAACTTTCGACAAGTAGAACAATGAATGGAACAGGTAGACGGTTGAAATCCTTGTATATATTGCTTCTATATAGTCTAAGAAACATATAAGCAAAGCATCCAAACAGTACAATTCGCCAATTTTTTGTTCTTCAAGTTTAAGTAAACTACGATCCCCATTGTTAATCACTTAACGGAAATTATTTGTAACTTTCGACAAGTAGAACAATGAATGGAACAGGTAGACGGTTGAAATCATTGTATATATTGCTTCTATATAGTCTAAGAAACATATATGCAAAGCATCCGAACAGCACAATTCGCCAATTTTTTGTTCTTCAAGTGTAAGTGAACAATGAGCCCCAATGGTTAATCCTTTATCGGTAATTATTTGTAACTTTCGACAAGTAGAACAATGAATGGGACAGGTAGACGGTTGAAATCATTGTATATATTGCTTCTATATAGTCTAAGAAACATATATGCAAAGCATCCAAACAGTACAATTCGCCAATTTTTTGTTCTTCAAGTTTAAGTAAACTACGATCCACATTGTTAATCCCTTAACGGAAACTATTTGTAACATTCGACAAGTAGAACAATGAATGGAAAAGGTAGACGGTTGAAATCATTGTATATATTGCTTCTATATAGTCCAAGAAACATATATGCAAAGCATCCAAACAGTACAATTCGCCAATTTTTTGCTCTTCAAGTTTAAGTGAACTACGAGCCCCATTGTTAATACTTTAACGGAAATTAATTGTAACTTTCGACAAGTAGAACAATGAATGGAACACGTAGACGGTTGAAATCTTTGTATATATTGCTTCTATATAGTATAAGAAAAATATATGCAAAGCATCCAAACAGTACAATTCGCCAATTTTTTGTTCTTCAAGTTTAAGTGAACAATGAGCCCCAATGGTTAATCCTTTAAAGGAAATTATTTGTAACTTTCGACAAGTAGAACAATGAATGGAACAGTTAGACGGTTGAAATCTTTGTATATATTGCTTCTATATAGTCTAAGAAACATATATGCAAAGCATCCAAACAGTACAATTCCCCAATTTTTTGTTCTTCAAGTTTAAGTGAACAATGAGCCCCAATGGTTAATCCTTTATCGGTAATTATTTGTAACTTTCGACAAGTAGAACAATGAATGGAACAGGTAGACGGTTGAAATCCTTGTATATATTGCTTCTATATAGTCTAAGAAACATATAAGCAAAGCATCCAAACAGTACAATTCGCCAATTTTTTGTTCTTCAAGTTTAAGTAAACTACGATCCCCATTGTTAATTCCTTAACGGAAATTATTTGTAACTTTCGACAAGTAGAACAATGAATGGAACAGGTAGACGGTTGAAATCATTGTATATATTGCTTCTATATAGCCTAAGAAACATATATGCAAAGCATCCAAACAGCACAATTCGCCAATTTTTTGTTCTTCAAGTTTAAGTGAACAATGAGCCCCATTGTTAATCCTTTAAAGGAAATTATTTGTAACTTTTGACAAGTAGAACAATGAATGGAACAGTTAGACGGTTGAAATCTTTGTATATATTGCTTCTATATAGTCTAAGAAACATATATGCAAAGCATCCAAACAGTACAATTCCCCAATTTTTTTTTCTTCAAGTTTAAGTGAACAATGAGCCCCAATGGTTAATCCTTTATCGGTAATTATTTGTAACTTTTGACAAGTAGAACAATGAATGGAACAGGTAGACGGTTGAAATCTTTGTATATATTGCATCTATATAGTCTATGAAACATATATGCAAAGCATCCAAACAGTACAATTCGCCAATTTTTTGTTCTTGAAGTTTAAGTGAACAATGAGCCCCAATGGTTAATCCTTTATCGGTAATTATTTGTAACTTTCGACAAGTAGAACAATGAATGGAACAGGTAGACTGTTGAAATCAATGTATATATTGCTTCTATATAGTCTAAGAAACATATATGCAAAGCATCCAAACAGTACATTTCGCCAATTTTTTGTCCTTCAAGTTTAAGTGAACTGCGAGCCCCATTGTTAATCCTTTAACGGAAATTAATTGTAACTTTCTACAAGTAGAACAATGATTGGAACAGGTAGACGGTTGAAATCTTTGTATATATTGCTTCCATATAGTCTAAGAAAGATATATGCAAAGCATCCAAACAGTACCATTCGCCAATTTTTTGTTCTTCAAGTTTAACTGAACAATGAGCCCCATTGTTAATCCTTAATCGGAAATTATTTGTAACTTTCGACAAGTAGAACAATGAATGGAACAGGTAGACTGTTGAAATCTTTGTATATATTGCTTCTATATAGTCTAAGAAACATATATGCAAAGCATCCAAACAGTACCATTCGCCAATTTTTTGTTCTTCAAGTTTAAGTGAACAACGAGCCCCATTGATAATCATGAAACGGAAATTATTTGTAAATTTCTACAAGTAGAACAATGAATAGAACAGGTAGACGGTTGAAATCTTTGTATATGTTGCTTCTATATAGTCTAAGAAACCTATATGCAAAGCATCTAAACAGTAACAATCGTCAATGTTTTGATCTTCAAGTTTAAGTGAACAGCGAGCCCCATTGATAATCATGAAATGGAAATTATTTGTAACTTTCGACAAGTAGAACAATGAATGGAACAGTTAGACGGTTGAAATCTTTGTATATATTGCTTCTATATAGTCTAAGAAACATATATGCAAAGCATCCAAACAGTACAATTCCCCAATTTTTTGTTCTTCAAGTTTAAGTGAACAATGAGCCCCAATGGTTAATCCTTTATCGGTAATTATTTGTAACTTTCGACAAGTAGAACAATGAATGGAACAGGTAGACGGTTGAAATCCTTGTATATATTGCTTCCATATAGTCTAAGAAACATGTACGCAAAGCATCCAAACAGTACCATTCGCCAATTTTTTGCCCTTCAAGTTTAAGTGAACAATGAGCCCCATTGTTAATCCTTTATAGGATATTATTTGTAACTTTCGACAAGTAGAACAATGAATGGAACAGGTAGCCGGTTGAAATCAATGTATATATTGCTTCTATATAGTCTAAGAAACATATATGCAAAGCATCCAAACAGTACCATTCGCCAATTTTTTGTTCTTCAAGTTTAAGTGAACAATGAGCCCCAATGGTTAATCCTTTATCGGAAATTATTTGTAAATTTCGACAAGTAGAACAATGAATGGAACAGGTAGCCGGTTGAAATCTTTGTATATATTGCATCTATATAGTCTAAGAAACATATATGCAAAGCATCCAAACAGTACAATTCGCCAATTGTTTGTTCTTCAAGTTTAAGTGAACAATGAGCCCCAATGGTTAATCCTTTATCGGAAATTATTTGTAAATTTCGACAAGTAGAACAATGAATGGAACAGGTAGCCGGTTGAAATCAATGTATATATTGCTTCTATATAGTCTAAGAAACATATATGCAAAGCATCCTAACAGTACCATTCGCCAATTTTTTGTTCTTCAAGTTTAAGTGAACTACGAGCCCCATTGTTAATCCTTTAAAGGAAATTATTTGTAAATTTCGACAAGTAGAACAATGAATGGAACAGGTAGACTGTTGAAATCATTGTATATATTGCTTCTATATAGTCTAAGAAACATATATGCAAAGCATCCAAACAGTACAGTTCGCCAATTTTTTGTTCTTCAAGTTTAAGTGAACAATGAGCCCCATTGTTAATCCTTTAAAGGAAATTATTTGTAACTTTTGAAAGTAGAACAATGAATGGAACAGGTAGACGGTTGAAATCTTTGTATATATTGCATCTGTATAGTCTATGAAACATATATGCAAAGCATCCAAACAGTACAATTCGCCAATTTTTTGTTCTTGAAGTTTAAGTGAACAATGAGCCCCAATGGTTAATCCTTTATCGGTAATTATTTGTAACTTTCGACAAGTAGAACAATGAATGGAACAGGTAGACGGTTGAAATCCTTGTATATATTGCTTCTATATAGTCTAAGAAACATATAAGCAAAGCATCCAAACAGTACAATTCGCCAATTTTTTGTTCTTCAAGTTTAAGTAAACTACGATCCCCATTGTTAATTCCTTAACGGAAATTATTTGTAACTTTCGACAAGTAGAACAATGAATGGAACAGGTAGACGGTTGAAATCATTGTATATATTGCTTCTATATAGCCTAAGAAACATATATGCAAAGCATCCAAACAGCACAATTCGCCAATTTTTTGTTCTTCAAGTTTAAGTGAACAATGAGCCCCATTGTTAATCCTTTAAAGGAAATTATTTGTAACTTTTGACAAGTAGAACAATGAATGGAACAGGTAGACGGTTGAAATCTTTGTATATATTGCATCTATATAGTCTATGAAACATATATGCAAAGCATCCAAACAGTACAATTCGCCAATTTTTTGTTCTCGAAGTTTAAGTGAACAATGAGCCCCAATGGTTAATCCTTTATCGGTAATTATTTGTAACTTTCGACAAGTAGAACAATGAATGGAACAGGTAGACGGTTGAAATCCTTGTATATATTGCTTCTATATAGTCTAAGAAACATATAAGCAAAGCATCCAAACAGTACAATTCGCCAATTTTTTGTTCTTCAAGTTTAAGTAAACTACGATCCCCATTGTTAATTCCTTAACGGAAATTATTTGTAACTTTCGACAAGTAGAACAATGAATGGAACAGGTAGACGGTTGAAATCATTGTATATATTGCTTCTATATAGTCTAAGAAACATATATGCAAAGCATCCAAACAGCACAATTCGCCAATTTTTTGTTCTTCAAGTTTAAGTGAACAATGAGCCCCAATGTTTAATCCGTTATCGAAAATTATTTGTAACTTTCGACAAGTAGAACAATGAATGGAAAAGGTAGACGGTTGAAATCATTGTATATATTGCTTCTATATAGTCTAAGAAACATATATGCAAAGCATCCAAACAGTACAATTCGCCAATTTTTTGTTCATCAAGTTTAAGTGAACAATGAGCCCCAATGTTTAATCCGTTATCGGAAATTATTTGTAACTTTCGACAAGTAGAACAATGAATGGAAAAGGTAGACGGTTGAAATCTTTGTATATATTGCTTCTATATAGTCTAAGAAACATATATGCAAAGCATCCAAACAGTACCCTTTGCCAATTTTTTGTTCTTCAAGTTTAAGTGAACTACGAGCCCCATTGTTAATCCTTTAAAGGAAATTATTTGTAAATTTCGACAAGTAGAACAATGAACGGAACAGGTAGACTGTTGAAATCATTGTATATATTGCTTCTATATAGTCTAAGAAACATATATGCAAAGCATCCAAACAGTACAATTCGCCAATTTTTTGTTCTTCAAGTTTAAGTAAACTACGATCCCCATTGTTAATCCTTTAAAGGAAATTATTTGTAACTTTCGACAAGTAGAACAATGAATGGAACAGGTAGACGGTTGAAATCTTTGTATATATTGCATCTATATAGTCTATGAAACATATATGCAAAGCATCCAAACAGTACAATTCGCCAATTTTTTGTTCTTCAAGTGTAAGTGAACAATGAGCCCCAATGGTTAATCCTTTATCGGTAATTATTTGTAACTTTCGACAAGTAGAACAATGAATGGAACAGGTAGACGGTTGAAATCCTTGTATATATTGCTTCTATATAGTCTAAGAAACATATAAGCAAAGCATCCAAACAGTACAATTCGCCAATTTTTTGTTCTTCAAGTTTAAGTAAACTACGATCCCCATTGTTAATCACTTAACGGAAATTATTTGTAACTTTCGACAAGTAGAACAATGAATGGAACAGGTAGACGGTTGAAATCATTGTATATATTGCTTCTATATAGTCTAAGAAACATATATGCAAAGCATCCGAACAGTACAATTCGCCAATTTTTTGTTCTTCAAGTTTAAGTAAACTACGATCCCCATTGTTAATCCCTTAACGGAAATTATTTGTAACTTTCGACAAGTAGAACAATGAATGGAACAGGTAGACGGTTGAAATCATTGTATATATTGCTTCTATATAGTTTAAGAAACATATATGCAAAGCATCCAAACAGTACAATTCGACAATTTTTTGCTCTTCAAGTTTAAGTGAACTACGAGCCCCATTGTTAATCCTTTAAAGGAAATTATTTGTAAATTTCGGCAAGTAGAACAATGAATGGAATAGGTAGACGGTTGAAATCATTGTATATATTGCTTCTATATAGTCTAAGAAACATATATGCAAAGCATCCAAACAGTACAATTCGCCAATTTTTTGTTCTTCAAGTTTAAGTAAACTACGATCCCCATTGTTAATCCCTTAACGGAAATTATTTGTAACATTCGACAAGTAGAACAATGAATGGAACAGGTAGACGGTTGAAATCATTGTATATATTGCTTCTATATAGTCTAAGAAACATATATGCAAAGCATTCAAACAGTACAGTTCGCCAATTTTTTGTTCTTCAAGTTTAAGTGAACAATGAGCCCCAATGTTTAATCCGTTATCGGAAATTATTTGTAACTTTCGACAAGTAGAACAATGAATGGAAAAGGTAGACGGTTGAAATCTTTGTATATATTGCTTCTATATAGTCTAAGAAACATATATGCAAAGCATCCAAACAGTACCATTTGCCAATTTTTTGTTCTTCAAGTTTAAGTGAACTACGAGCCCCATTGTTAATCCTTTAAAGGAAATTATTTGTAAATTTCGACAAGTGGAACAATGAACGGAACAGGTAGACTGTTGAAATCATTGTATATATTGCTTCTATATAGTCTAAGAAACATATATGCAAAGCATTCAAACAGTACAGTTCGCCAATTTTTTGTTCTTCAAGTTTAAGTGAACAATGAGCCCCATTGTTAATCCTTTAAAGGAAATTATTTGTAACTTTCGACAAGTAGAACAATGAATGGAACAGGTAGACGGTTGAAATCTTTGTATATATTGCATCTATATAGTCTATGAAACATATATGCAAAGCATCCAAACAGTACAATTCGCCAATTTTTTGTTCTTCAAGTGTAAGTGAACAATGAGCCCCAATGGTTAATCCGTTATCGGAAATTATTTGTAACTTTCGACAAGTAGAACAATGAATGGAACTGGTAGACGGTTGAAATCTTTGTATATGTTGCTTCTATATAGTCTAAGCAACCTATATGCAAAGCATCCAAACAGTACAATTCGCCAATTTTTTGTTCTTCAGGTTTAAGTGAACTACGAGTCCCATTGTTAATCCTTTAACGGAAATTATTTCTAACTTTCGACAAGTAGAACAATGAATGGAACAGTTAGACGGTTGAAATCTTTCTATATATTGCTTCTATATAGTCTAAGAAACATATATGCAAAGCATCCAAACAGTACAATTCGCCAATTTATTGTTCTTCAAGTATAAGTGAACAACGAGCCCCATTGTTAATCCTTTAACGGAAATTATTTCTAACTTTCGACAAGTAGAACAATGAATGGAACAGTTAGACGGTTGAAATCTTTCTATATATTGCTTCTATATAGTCTAAGAAACATATATGCAAAGCATCCAAACAGTACAATTCGCCAATTTATTGTTCTTCAAGTTTAAGTGAACTACGAGTCCCATTGTTAATCCTTTAACGGAAATTATTTCTAACTTTCGGCAAGTAGAACAATGAATGGAACACGTAAACGGTTGAAATCTTTGTATATATTGCTTCCATATGGTCTAAGAAACATGTACGCAAAGCATCCAAACAGTACCATTCGCCAATTTTTTGTTCTTCAAGTTTAAGTGAACAATGAGCCCCATTGTTAATCCTTTAAAGGAAATTATTTGTAAATTTCGACAAGTAGAACAATGAATGGAACAGGTAGACGGTTGAAATCTTTGTACATATTACTTCTATATAGTCTAAGAAACATATATGCAAAGCATCCAAATAGGACCATTCGCCAATTTTTTGTTCTTCAAGTTTAAGTGAACTACGAGCCCCATTGTTACTCCTTTAAAGGAAATTATTTGTAAATTTCGACAAGTAGAACAATGAATGGAACAGGTAGACGGTTGAAATCAATGTATATTTTGCTTCTATATAGTCTAAGAAACATATATGCAAAGCATCTAAACAGTACCATTCGCCAATTCTTTGTTCTTCAAGTTTAAGTGAACAACGAGCCCCATTGATAATCATGAAACGGAAATTGTTTGTAACTTTCGACAAGTAGAACAATGAATGGAACTGGTAGACGGTTGAAATCTTTGTATATGTTGCTTCTATATAGTCTAAGCAACCTATATGCAAAGCATCCAAATAGGACCATTCGCCAATTTTTTGTTCTTCAAGTTTAAGTGAACTACGAGCCCCATTGTTACTCTTTTAAAGGAAATTATTTGTAAATTTCGACAAGTAGAACAATGAATGGAACAGGTAGACGGTTGAAATCAATGTATATTTTGCTTCTATATAGTCTAAGAAACATATATGCAAAGCATCTAAACAGTACCATTCGCCAATTATTTGTTCTTCAAGTTTAAGTGAACTACGAGTCCCATTGTTAATCCTTTAACGGAAATTATTTCTAACTTTCGACAAGTAGAACAATGAATGGAACAGTTAGACGGTTGAAATCTTTCTATATATTGCTTCTATATAGTCTAAGAAACATATATGCAAAGCATCCAAACAGTACAATTCGCCAATTTATTGTTCTTCAAGTTTAAGTGAACAACGAGCCCCATTGTTAATCCTTTAAAGGAAATTATTTGTAAATTTCGACAAGTAGAACAATGATTGGAACACGTAGACGGTTGAAATCTTTGTACATATTGCTTCTATATAGTCTAAGAAACATATATGCAAAGCATCCAAATAGGACCATTCGCCAATTTTTTGTTCTTCAAGTTTAAGTGAACTACGAGCCCCATTGTTACTCCTTTAAAGGAAATTATTTGTAAATTTCGACAAGTAGAACAATGAATGGAACAGGTAGACGGTTGAAATCAATGTATATTTTGCTTCTATATAGTCTAAGAAACATATATGCAAAGCATCTAAACAGTACCATTCGCCAATTCTTTGTTCTTCAAGTTTAAGTGAACAATGAGCCCCATTGTTAATCCTTTATCGGAAATTGTTTGTAACTTTCGACAAGTAGAACAATGAATGGAACTGGTAGACGGTTGAAATCTTTGTATATGTTGCTTCTATATAGTCTAAGCAACCTATATGCAAAGCATCCAAATAGGACCATTCGCCAATTTTTTGTTCTTCAAGTTTAAGTGAACTACGAGCCCCATTGTTACTCTTTTAAAGGAAATTATTTGTAAATTTCGACAAGTAGAACAATGAATGGAACAGGTAGACGGTTGAAATCAATGTATATTTTGCTTCTATATAGTCTAAGAAACATATATGCAAAGCATCTAAACAGTACCATTCGCCAATTATTTGTTCTTCAAGTTTAAGTGAACTACGAGTCCCATTGTTAATCCTTTAACGGAAATTATTTCTAACTTTCGACAAGTAGAACAATGAATGGAACAGTTAGACGGTTGAAATCTTTCTATATATTGCTTCTATATAGTCTAAGAAACATATATGCAAAGCATCCAAACAGTACAATTCGCCAATTTATTGTTCTTCAAGTTTAAGTGAACAACGAGCCCCATTGTTAATCCTTTAAAGGAAATTATTTGTAAATTTCGACAAGTAGAACAATGATTGGAACACGTAGACGGTTGAAATCTTTGTACATATTGCTTCTATATAGTCTAAGAAACATATATGCAAAGCATCCAAATAGGACCATTCGCCAATTTTTTGTTCTTCAAGTTTAAGTGAACTACGAGCCCCATTGTTACTCCTTTAAAGGAAATTATTTGTAAATTTCGACAAGTAGAACAATGAATGGAACAGGTAGACGGTTGAAATCAATGTATATTTTGCTTCTATATAGTCTAAGAAACATATATGCAAAGCATCTAAACAGTACCATTCGCCAATTCTTTGTTCTTCAAGTTTAAGTGAACAATGAGCCCCATTGTTAATCCTTTATCGGAAATTATTTGTAACTTTCGACAAGTAGAACAATGAATGGAACTGGTAGACGGTTGAAATCTTTGTATATGTTGCTTCTATATAGTCTAAGCAACCTATATGCAAAGCATCCAAATAGGACCATTCGCCAATTTTTTGTTCTTCAAGTTTAAGTGAACTACGAGCCCCATTGTTAATCCTTTAACGGAAATTATTTCTAACTTTCGACAAGTAGAACAATGAATGGAACAGTTAGACGGTTGAAATCTTTCTATATATTGCTTCTATATAGTCTAAGAAACATATATGCAAAGCATCCAAACAGTACAATTCGCCAATTTATTGTTCTTCAAGTTTAAGTGAACAACGAGCCCCATTGTTAATCCTTTAAAGGAAATTACTTGTAAATTTCGACAAGTAGAACAATGATTGGAACACGTAGACGGTTGAAATCTTTGTATATATTGCTTCCATATGGTCTAAGAAACATCTACGCAAAGCATCCAAACAGTACCATTCGCCAATTCTTTGTTCTTCAAGTTTAAGTGAACAATGAGCCCCATTGTTAATCCTTTAAAGGAAATTATTTGTAAATTTCGACAAGTAGAACAATGATTGGAACACGCCGACGGTTGAAATCTTTGTATATATTGCTTCCATATAGTCTAAGAAACATGTACGCAAAGCATCCAAACAGTACCATTCGCCAATTTTTTGTTCTTCAAGTTTAAGTGAACTACGAGCCCCATTGTTAATCCTTTAAAGGAAATTATTTGTAAATTTCGACAAGTAGAACAATGATTGGAACACGCCGACGGTTGAAATCTTTGTATATATTGCTTCCATATAGTCTAAGAAACATATATGCAAAGCATCCAAACAGTACCATTCGCCAATTTTTTGTTCTTCAAGTTTAAGTGAACAATGAGCCCCATTGTTAATCCTTTATCGGAAATTATTTGTAACTTTCGACAAGTAGAACAATGAATGGAACAGGTAGCCGGTTGAAATCTTTGTATATATTGCTTCTATATAGTCTGAAAAACATATATGCAAAGCATCCAAACAGTACAATTCGCCAATTTTATGTTCTTCAAGTTTAAGTGAACAATGAGCCCCATTGTTAATCCTTTAAAGGAAATTATTTGTAAATTTCGACGAGTAGAACAATGATTGGCACACGTAGACGGTTGAAATATTTGTATATATTGCTTCCATATAGTCTAAGAAACATATATGCAAAGCATCCAAACAGTACCATTCGCCAATTTATTGTTCTTCAAGTTTAAGTGAACAACGAGCCCCATTGTTAATCCTTTAAAGGAAATTATTTGTAACTTTCGACAAGTAGAACAATGAATGGAACAGGTAGACGGTTGAAATCTTTGTATATATTGCTTCTATATAGTATAAGAAACATATATGCAAAGCATCCAAACAGTACAATTCGCCAATTTTTTGTTCTTCAAGTTTAAGTGAACAATGAGCCCCAATGGTTAATCCTTTAAAGGAAATTATTTGTAACTTTCGACAAGTAGAACAATGAATGGAACAGGTATACGGTTGAAATCTTTGTATATATTGCTTCTATATAGTCTAAGAAACATATATGCAAAGCATCCAAACAGTACAATTCGCCAATTTTTTGTTCTTCGAGTTTAAGTGAACAATGAGCCCCATTGTTAATCCTTTAAAGGAAATTATTTGTAACTTTCGACAAGTAGAACAATGAATGGAACAGGTAGACGGTTGAAATCTTTGTATATATTGCACCTATATAGTCTATGAAACATATATGCAAAGCATCCAAACAGTACAATTCGCCAATTTTTTGTTCTTCAAGTTTAAGTGAACAATGAGCCCCAATGGTTAATCCGTTATCGGAAATTATTTGTAACTTTCGACAAGTAGAACAATGAATGGAACAGGTAGACGGTTGAAATCTTTGTACATATTGCTTCTATATAGTCTAAGAAACATATATGCAAAGCATCCAAATAGGACCATTCGCCAATTTTTTGTTCTTCAAGTTTAAGTGAACTACGAGCCCCATTGTTACTCCTTTAAAGGAAATTATTTGTAAATTTCGACAAGTAGAACAATGAATGGAACAGGTAGACGGTTGAAATCAATGTATATTTTGCTTCTATATAGTCTAAGAAACATATATGCAAAGCATCTAAACAGTACCATTCGCCAATTCTTTGTTCTTCAAGTTTAAGTGAACAATGAGCCCCATTGTTAAACCTTTATCGGAAATTATTTGTAACTTTCGACAAGTAGAACAATGAATGGAACTGGTAGACGGTTGAAATCTTTGTATATGTTGCTTCTATATAGTCTAAGCAACCTATATGCAAAGCATCCAAATAGGACCATTCGCCAATTTTTTGTTCTTCAAGTTTAAGTGAACTACGAGCCCCATTGTTACTCCTTTAAAGGAAATTATTTGTAAATTTCGACAAGTAGAACAATGAATGGAACAGGTAGACGGTTGAAATCAATGTATATTTTGCTTCTATATAGTCTAAGAAACATATATGCAAAGCATCTAAACAGTACCATTCGCCAATTCTTTGTTCTTCAAGTTTAAGTGAACTACGAGTCCCATTGTTAATCCTTTAACGGAAATTATTTCTAACTTTCGACAAGTAGAACAATGAATGGAACAGTTAGACGGTTGAAATCTTTCTATATATTGCTTCTATATAGTCTAAGAAACATATATGCAAAGCATCCAAACAGTACAATTCGCCAATTTATTGTTCTTCAAGTTTAAGTGAACAACGAGCCCCATTGTTAATCCTTTAAAGGAAATTATTTGTAAATTTCGACAAGTAGAACAATGATTGGAACACGCCGACGGTTGAAATCTTTGTATATATTGCTTCCATATAGTCTAAGAAACATGTACGCAAAGCATCCAAACAGTACCAATCGCCAATTTTTTGTTCTTCAAGTTTAAGTGAACAATGAGCCCCATTGTTAATCCTTTAAAGGAAATTATTTGTAAATTTCGACAAGTAGAACAATGATTGGAACACGCCGACGGTTGAAATCTTTGTATATATTGCTTCCATATAGTCTAAGAAACATATATGCAAAGCATCCAAACAGTACCATTAGCCAATTTTTTGTTCTTCAAGGTTAAGTGAACAATGAGCCCCATTGTTAATCCTTTATCGGAAATTATTAGTAACTTTCGACAATTAGAACAATGAATGGAACAGGTATACGGTTGAAATCTTTGTATATAGTGCTTCTATATAGTCTAAGAAACATGTACGCAAAGCATCCAAACAGTACAATTTGCCAATTTATTGTTCTTCAAGTTTAAGTAAACAACGAGCCCCATTGATAATCATGAAAAGGAAATTATTTGTAAATTTCGACATGTAGAACAATGAATGGAACAGGTTGACGGTTGAAATCATTATATATATTGCTTCTACATAGTCTAAGAAACATATATGCAAAGCATCCAATCAGTACCATGCGCCAATTTTTTGTTCTTCAAGTTTATGTGAACTACGAGCCCCATTGTTAATACTTTAACGGAAATTAATTGTAATTTTCTACAAGTAGAACAATGAATGGAACAGGTAGACGGAGGAAATCCTTCTATATATTGCTTCTATATAGTCTAAGAAACATATCTGCATATCATCCAAACAGTACAATTCGCCAATTATTTGATCTTCAAGTTTAAGTGAACTACGAGCCCCATTGTTAATCCTTTAACGGAAATTAATTGTAACTTTCTACAAGTAGAACAATGATTGGAACACGTATACGGTTGAAATCTTTGTATATATTGCTTCCATATAGTCTAAGAAACATGTACGCAAAGCATCCAAACAGTACCATTCGCCAATTTTTTGTTCTTCAAGTTTAAGTGAACAATGAGCCCCATTGTTAATCCTTTAAAGGAAATTATTTGTAAATTTCGACGAGTAGAACAATGATTGGCACACGTAGACGGTTGAAATATTTGTATATATTGCTTCCATATAGTCTAAGAAACATATATGCAAAGCATCCAAACAGTACCATTCGCCAATTTTTTGTTCTTCAAGGTTAAGTGAACAATGAGCCCCATTGTTAATCCTTTATCGGAAATTATTTGTAATTTTCGACAAGTAGAACAATGAATGGAACAGGTAGACGGTTGAAATCTTTGTATATATAGCTTCTATATAGTCTAAGAAACATATATGCAAAGCATCCAAACAGTACCAGTCGCCAATTCATTGTTCTTCAAGTTTAAGTGAACAACGAGCCCCATTGTTAATCCTTTAAAGGAAATTATTTGTAACTTTCGACAAGTAGAACAAGGAATGGAACAGGTAGACGGTTGAAATCATTATATATATTGCTTCTATATAGTCTAAGAAACATATCTGCATATCATCCAAACAGTACAATTCGCCAATTATTTGATCTTCAAGTTTAAGTGAACTACGAGCCCCATTGTTAATACTTTAACGGAAATTATTTGTAACTTGCGACAAGTAGAACAATGAATGGAACAGGTAGACGGTTGAAATCATTGTATATATTGCTTCCATATAGTCTAAGAAACATGTACGCAAAGCATCCAAACAGTACCATTCGCCAATTTTTTGTTCTCCAAGTTTAAGTGAACAATGAGCCCCATTGTTAATCCTTTAACGGAAATTAATTGTAACTTTCTACAAGTAGAACAATGATTGGAACACGTAGACGGTTGAAATCATTGTATATATTGCTTCCATATAGTCTAAGAAACATGTACGCAAAGCATCCAAACAGTACCATTCGCCAATTTTTTGTTCTCCAAGTTTAAGTGAACAATGAGCCCCATTGTTAATCCTTTAACGGAAATTAATTGTAACTTTCTACAAGTAGAACAATGATTGGAACACGTAGACGGTTGAAATCTTTGTATATATTGCTTCTATATAGTCTAAGAAACATATATGCAAAGCATCCAAACAGTACAATTCGCCAATTTTTTGTTCTTCAAGTTTAAGTGAACAACGAGCCCCATTGTTAATCCTTTAAAGGAAATTATTTGTAAATTTCGACGAGTAGAACAATGATTGGCACACGTAGACGGTTGAAATATTTGTATATATTGCTTCCATATAGTCTGAGAAACATATATGCAAAGCATCCAAACAGTACCATTCGCCAATTCATTGTTCTTCAAGTTTAAGTGAACAACGAGCCCCATTGTTAATCCTTTAAAGGAAATTATTTGTAACTTTCGACAAGTAGAACAAGGAATGGAACAGGTAGACGGTTGAAATCATTATATATATTGCTTCTATATAGTCTAAGAAACATATCTGCATATCATCCAAACAGTACAATTCGTCAATTATTTGATCTTCAAGTTTAAGTGAACTACGAGCCCCATTGTTAATACTTTAACGGAAATTATTTTTAACTTGCGACAAGTAGAACAATGAATGGAACAGGTAGACGGTTGAAATCATTGTATATATTGCTTCCATATAGTCTAAGAAACATGTACGCAAAGCATCCAAACAGTACCATTCGCCAATTTTTTGTTCTTCAAGTTTAAGTGAACAATGAGCCCCATTGTTAATCCTTTAACGGAAATTAATTGTAACTTTCTACAAGTAGAACAATGATTGGAACACGTAGACGGTTGAAATCTTTGTATATATTGCTTCTATATAGTCTAAGAAACATATATGCAAAGCATCCAAACAGTACAATTCCCCAATTTTTTGTTCTTCAAGTTTAAGTGAACAATGAGCCCCAATGGTTAATCCTTTATCGGTAATTATTTGTAACTTTTGACAAGTAGAACAATGAATGGAACAGGTAGACGGTTGAAATCGTTGTATATATTGCATCTATATAGTCTATGAAACATATATGCAAAGCATCCAAACAGTACAATTCGCCAATTTTTTGTTCTTGAAGTTTAAGTGAACAATGAGCCCCAATGGTTAATCCTTTATCGGTAATTATTTGTAACTTTCGACAAGTAGAACAATGAATGGAACAGGTAGACTGTTGAAATCAATGTATATATTGCTTCTATATAGTCTAAGAAACATATATGCAAAGCATCCAAACAGTACATTTCGCCAATTTTTTGTCCTTCAAGTTTAAGTGAACTGCGAGCCCCATTGTTAATCCTTTAACGGAAATTAATTGTAACTTTCTACAAGTAGAACAATGATTGGAACAGGTAGACGGTTGAAATCTTTGTATATATTGCTTCCATATAGTCTAAGAAAGATATATGCAAAGCATCCAAACAGTACCATTCGCCAATTTTTTGTTCTTCAAGTTTAACTGAACAATGAGCCCCATTGTTAATCCTTAATCGGAAATTATTTGTAACTTTCGACAAGTAGAACAATGAATGGAACAGGTAGACTGTTGAAATCTTTGTATATATTGCTTCTATATAGTCTAAGAAACATATATGCAAAGCATCCAAACAGTACCATTCGCCAATTTTTTGTTCTTCAAGTTTAAGTGAACAACGAGCCCCATTGATAATCATGAAACGGAAATTATTTGTAACTTTCTACAAGTAGAACAATGAATAGAACAGGTAGACGGTTGAAATCTTTGTATATGTTGCTTCTATATAGTCTAAGAAACCTATATGCAAAGCATCTAAACAGTAACAATCGTCAATGTTTTGATCTTCAAGTTTAAGTGAACAGCGAGCCCCATTGATAATCATGAAATGGAAATTATTTGTAACTTTCGACAAGTAGAACAATGAATGGAACAGTTAGACGGTTGAAATCTTTGTATATATTGCTTCTATATAGTCTAAGAAACATATATGCAAAGCATCCAAACAGTACAATTCCCCAATTTTTTGTTCTTCAAGTTTAAGTGAACAATGAGCCCCAATGGTTAATCCTTTATCGGTAATTATTTGTAACTTTCGACAAGTAGAACAATGAATGGAACAGGTAGACGGTTGAAATCCTTGTATATATTGCTTCCATATAGTCTAAGAAACATGTACGCAAAGCATCCAAACAGTACCATTCGCCAATTTTTTGCCCTTCAAGTTTAAGTGAACAATGAGCCCCATTGTTAATCCTTTATAGGATATTATTTGTAACTTTCGACAACTAGAACAATGAATGGAACAGGTAGCCGGTTGAAATCAATGTATATATTGCTTCTATATAGTCTAAGAAACATATATGCAAAGCATCCAAACAGTACCATTCGCCAATTTTTTGTTCTTCAAGTTTAAGTGAACAATGAGCCCCAATGGTTAATCCTTTATCGGAAATTATTTGTAAATTTCGACAAGTAGAACAATGAATGGAACAGGTAGCCGGTTGAAATCTTTGTATATATTGCATCTATATAGTCTAAGAAACATATATGCAAAGCATCCAAACAGTACAATTCGCCAATTGTTTGTTCTTCAAGTTTAAGTGAACAATGAGCCCCAATGGTTAATCCTTTATCGGAAATTATTTGTAAATTTCGACAAGTAGAACAATGAATGGAACAGGTAGCCGGTTGAAATCAATGTATATATTGCTTCTATATAGTCTAAGAAACATATATGCAAAGCATCCTAACAGTACCATTCGCCAATTTTTTGTTCTTCAAGTTTAAGTGAACTACGAGCCCCATTGTTAATCCTTTAAAGGAAATTATTTGTAAATTTCGACAAGTAGAACAATGAATGGAACAGGTAGACTGTTGAAATCATTGTATATATTGCTTCTATATAGTCTAAGAAACATATATGCAAAGCATCCAAACAGTACAGTTCGCCAATTTTTTGTTCTTCAAGTTTAAGTGAACAATGAGCCCCATTGTTAATCCTTTAAAGGAAATTATTTGTAACTTTTGAAAGTAGAACAATGAATGGAACAGGTAGACGGTTGAAATCTTTGTATATATTGCATCTGTATAGTCTATGAAACATATATGCAAAGCATCCAAACAGTACAATTCGCCAATTTTTTGTTCTTGAAGTTTAAGTGAACAATGAGCCCCAATGGTTAATCCTTTATCGGTAATTATTTGTAACTTTCGACAAGTAGAACAATGAATGGAACAGGTAGACGGTTGAAATCCTTGTATATATTGCTTCTATATAGTCTAAGAAACATATAAGCAAAGCATCCAAACAGTACAATTCGCCAATTTTTTGTTCTTCAAGTTTAAGTAAACTACGATCCCCATTGTTAATTCCTTAACGGAAATTATTTGTAACTTTCGACAAGTAGAACAATGAATGGAACAGGTAGACGGTTGAAATCATTGTATATATTGCTTCTATATAGCCTAAGAAACATATATGCAAAGCATCCAAACAGCACAATTCGCCAATTTTTTGTTCTTCAAGTTTAAGTGAACAATGAGCCCCATTGTTAATCCTTTAAAGGAAATTATTTGTAACTTTTGACAAGTAGAACAATGAATGGAACAGGTAGACGGTTGAAATCTTTGTATATATTGCATCTATATAGTCTATGAAACATATATGCAAAGCATCCAAACAGTACAATTCGCCAATTTTTTGTTCTTGAAGTTTAAGTGAACAATGAGCCCCAATGGTTAATCCTTTATCGGTAATTATTTGTAACTTTCGACAAGTAGAACAATGAATGGAACAGGTAGACGGTTGAAATCCTTGTATATATTGCTTCTATATAGTCTAAGAAACATATAAGCAAAGCATCCAAACAGTACAATTCGCCAATTTTTTGTTCTTCAAGTTTAAGTAAACTACGATCCCCATTGTTAATTCCTTAACGGAAATTATTTGTAACTTTCGACAAGTAGAACAATGAATGGAACAGGTAGACGGTTGAAATCATTGTATATATTGCTTCTATATAGTCTAAGAAACATATATGCAAAGCATCCAAACAGCACAATTCGCCAATTTTTTGTTCTTCAAGTTTAAGTGAACAATGAGCCCCAATGTTTAATCCGTTATCGAAAATTATTTGTAACTTTCGACAAGTAGAACAATGAATGGAAAAGGTAGACGGTTGAAATCATTGTATATATTGCTTCTATATAGTCTAAGAAACATATATGCAAAGCATCCAAACAGTACAATTCGCCAATTTTTTGTTCATCAAGTTTAAGTGAACAATGAGCCCCAATGTTTAATCCGTTATCGGAAATTATTTGTAACTTTCGACAAGTAGAACAATGAATGGAAAAGGTAGACGGTTGAAATCTTTGTATATATTGCTTCTATATAGTCTAAGAAACATATATGCAAAGCATCCAAACAGTACCCTTTGCCAATTTTTTGTTCTTCAAGTTTAAGTGAACTACGAGCCCCATTGTTAATCCTTTAAAGGAAATTATTTGTAAATTTCGACAAGTAGAACAATGAACGGAACAGGTAGACTGTTGAAATCATTGTATATATTGCTTCTATATAGTCTAAGAAACATATATGCAAAGCATCCAAACAGTACAATTCGCCAATTTTTTGTTCTTCAAGTTTAAGTAAACTACGATCCCCATTGTTAATCCTTTAAAGGAAATTATTTGTAACTTTCGACAAGTAGAACAATGAATGGAACAGGTAGACGGTTGAAATCTTTGTATATATTGCATCTATATAGTCTATGAAACATATATGCAAAGCATCCAAACAGTACAATTCGCCAATTTTTTGTTCTTCAAGTGTAAGTGAACAATGAGCCCCAATGGTTAATCCTTTATCGGTAATTATTTGTAACTTTCGACAAGTAGAACAATGAATGGAACAGGTAGACGGTTGAAATCCTTGTATATATTGCTTCTATATAGTCTAAGAAACATATAAGCAAAGCATCCAAACAGTACAATTCGCCAATTTTTTGTTCTTCAAGTTTAAGTAAACTACGATCCCCATTGTTAATCACTTAACGGAAATTATTTGTAACTTTCGACAAGTAGAACAATGAATGGAACAGGTAGACGGTTGAAATCATTGTATATATTGCTTCTATATAGTCTAAGAAACATATATGCAAAGCATCCGAACAGTACAATTCGCCAATTTTTTGTTCTTCAAGTTTAAGTAAACTACGATCCCCATTGTTAATCCCTTAACGGAAATTATTTGTAACTTTCGACAAGTAGAACAATGAATGGAACAGGTAGACGGTTGAAATCATTGTATATATTGCTTCTATATAGTTTAAGAAACATATATGCAAAGCATCCAAACAGTACAATTCGACAATTTTTTGCTCTTCAAGTTTAAGTGAACTACGAGCCCCATTGTTAATCCTTTAAAGGAAATTATTTGTAAATTTCGGCAAGTAGAACAATGAATGGAATAGGTAGACGGTTGTAATCATTGTATATATTGCTTCTATATAGTCTAAGAAACATATATGCAAAGCATCCAAACAGTACAATTCGCCAATTTTTTGTTCTTCAAGTTTAAGTAAACTACGATCCCCATTGTTAATCCCTTAACGGAAATTATTTGTAACATTCGACAAGTAGAACAATGAATGGAACAGGTAGACGGTTGAAATCATTGTATATATTGCTTCTATATAGTCTAAGAAACATATATGCAAAGCATTCAAACAGTACAGTTCGCCAATTTTTTGTTCTTCAAGTTTAAGTGAACAATGAGCCCCAATGTTTAATCTGTTATCGGAAATTATTTGTAACTTTCGACAAGTAGAACAATGAATGGAAAAGGTAGACGGTTGAAATCTTTGTATATATTGCTTCTATATAGTCTAAGAAACATATATGCAAAGCATCCAAACAGTACCATTTGCCAATTTTTTGTTCTTCAAGTTTAAGTGAACTACGAGCCCCATTGTTAATCCTTTAAAGGAAATTATTTGTAAATTTCGACAAGTGGAACAATGAACGGAACAGGTAGACTGTTGAAATCATTGTATATATTGCTTCTATATAGTCTAAGAAACATATATGCAAAGCATTCAAACAGTACAGTTCGCCAATTTTTTGTTCTTCAAGTTTAAGTGAACAATGAGCCCCATTGTTAATCCTTTAAAGGAAATTATTTGTAACTTTCGACAAGTAGAACAATGAATGGAACAGGTAGACGGTTGAAATCTTTGTATATATTGCATCTATATAGTCTATGAAACATATATGCAAAGCATCCAAACAGTACAATTCGCCAATTTTTTGTTCTTCAAGTGTAAGTGAACAATGAGCCCCAATGGTTAATCCTTTATCGGTAATTATTTGTAACTTTCGACAAGTAGAACAATGAATGGAACAGGTAGACGGTTGAAATCCTTGTATATATTGCTTCTATATAGTCTAAGAAACATATAAGCAAAGCATCCAAACAGTACAATTCGCCAATTTTTTGTTCTTCAAGTTTAAGTAAACTACGATCCCCATTGTTAATCACTTAACGGAAATTATTTGTAACTTTCGACAAGTAGAACAATGAAAGGAACAGGTAGACGGTTGAAATCATTGTATATATTGCTTCTATATAGTCTAAGAAACATATATGCAAAGCATCCAAACAGTACAATTCGCCAATTTTTTGTTCTTCAAGTTTAAGTAAACTACGATCCCCATTGTTAATCCCTTAACGGAAATTATTTGTAACTTTCGACAAGTAGAACAATGAATGGAACAGGTAGACGGTTGAAATCATTGTATATATTGCTTCTATGTAGTTGAAGAAACATATATGCAAAGCATCCAAACAGTACAATTCGACAATTTTTTGCTCTTCAAGTTTAAGTGAACTACGAGCCCCATTGTTAATCCTTTAAAGGAAATTATTTGTAAATTTCGGCAAGTAGAACAATGAATGGAATAGGTAGACGGTTGAAATCATTGTATATATTGCTTCTATATAGTCTAAGAAACATATATGCAAAGCATCCAAACAGTACAATTCGCCAATTTTTTGTTCTTCAAGTTTAAGTAAACTACGATCCCCATTGTTAATCCCTTAACGGAAATTATTTGTAACATTCGACAAGTAGAACAATGAATGGAACAGGTAGACGGTTGAAATCATTGTATATATTGCTTCTATATAGTCTAAGAAACATATATGCAAAGCATTCAAACAGTACAGTTCGCCAATTTTTTGTTCTTCAAGTTTAAGTGAACAATGAGCCCCATTGTTAATCCTTTAAAGGAAATTATTTGTAACTTTCGACAAGTAGAACAATGAATGGAACAGGTAGACGGTTGAAATCTTTGTATATATTGCACCTATATAGTCTATGAAACATATATGCAAAGCATCCAAACAGTACAATTCGCCAATTTTTTGTTCTTCATGTGTAAGTGAACAATGAGCCCCAATGGTTAATTCTTTATCGGTAATTATTTGTAACTTTCGACAAGTAGAACCATGAATGGAACAGGTAGACGGTTGAAATCCTTGTATATATTGCTTCTATGTAGTCTAAGAAACATATAAGCAAAGCATCCAAACAGTACAATTCGCCAATTTTTTGTTCTTCAAGTTTAAGTAAACTACGATCCCCATTGTTAATCACTTAAAGGAAATTATTTGTAACTTTCGACAAGTAGAACAATGAATGGAACAGGTAGACGGTTGAAATCATTGTATATATTGCTTCTATATAGTCTAAGAAACATATATGCAAAGCATCCAAACAGTACAATTCGCCAATTTTTTGTTCTACAAGTTTAAGTAAACTACGATCCCCATTGTTAATCCCTTAACGGAAATTATTTGTAACTTTCGACAAGTAGAACAATGAATGGAACAGGTAGACGGTTGAAATCATTGTATATATTGCTTCTATATAGTTTAAGAAACATATATGCAAAGCATCCAAACAGTACAATTCTGCAATTTTTTGCTCTTCAAGTTTAAGTGAACTACGAGCCCCATTGTTAATCCTTTAAAGGAAATTATTTGTAAATTTCGACAAGTAGAACAATGAATGGAATAGGTAGACGGTTGAAATCATTGTATATATTGCTTCTATATAGTCTAAGAAACATATATGCAAAGCATCCAAACAGTACAATTCGCAAATTTTTTGTTCTTCAAGTTTAAGTAAACTACGATCCCCATTGTTAATCCCTTAACGGAAATTATTTGTAACATTCGACAAGTAGAACAATGAATGGAACAGGTAGACGATTGAAATCATTGTATATATTGCTTCTATATAGTCCAAGAAACATATATGCAAAGCATCCAAACAGTACAATTCGCCAATTTTTTGCTCTTCAAGTTTAAGTGAACTACGAGCCCCATTGTTAATACTTTAACGGAAATTAATTGTAACTTTCGACAAGTAGAACAATGAATGGAACACGTAGACGGTTGAAATCTTTGTATATATTGCTTCTATATAGTATAAGAAACATATATGCAATGCATCCAAACAGTACAATTCGCCAATTTATTGTTCTTCAAGTTTAAGTGAACAACGAGCCCCATTGTTAATCCTTTAAAGGAAATTATTTGTAACTTTCGACAAGTAGAACAATGAATGGAACAGGTAGACGGTTGAAATCTTTGTATATATTGCTTCTATATAGTATAAGAAACATATATGCAAAGCATCCAAACAGTACAATTCGCCAATTTTTTGTTCTTCAAGTTTAAGTGAACAATGAGCCCCAATGGTTAATCCTTTAAAGGAAATTATTTGTAACTTTCGACAAGTAGAACAATGAATGGAACAGGTATACGGTTGAAATCTTTGTATATATTGCTTCTATATAGTCTAAGAAACATATATGCAAAGCATCCAAACAGTACAATTCGCCAATTTTTTGTTCTTCGAGTTTAAGTGAACAATGAGCCCCATTGTTAATCCTTTAAAGGAAATTATTTGTAACTTTCGACAAGTAGAACAATGAATGGAACAGGTAGACGGTTGAAATCTTTGTATATATTGCACCTATATAGTCTATGAAACATATATGCAAAGCATCCAAACAGTACAATTCGCCAATTTTTTGTTCTTCAAGTTTAAGTGAACAATGAGCCCCAATGGTTAATCCGTTATCGGAAATTATTTGTAACTTTCGACAAGTAGAACAATGAATGGAACAGGTAGACGGTTGAAATCTTTGTACATATTGCTTCTATATAGTCTAAGAAACATATATGCAAAGCATCCAAATAGGACCATTCGCCAATTTTTTGTTCTTCAAGTTTAAGTGAACTACGAGCCCCATTGTTACTCCTTTAAAGGAAATTATTTGTAAATTTCGACAAGTAGAACAATGAATGGAACAGGTAGACGGTTGAAATCAATGTATATTTTGCTTCTATATAGTCTAAGAAACATATATGCAAAGCATCTAAACAGTACCATTCGCCAATTCTTTGTTCTTCAAGTTTAAGTGAACAATGAGCCCCATTGTTAATCCTTTATCGGAAATTATTTGTAACTTTCGACAAGTAGAACAATGAATGGAACTGGTAGACGGTTGAAATCTTTGTATATGTTGCTTCTATATAGTCTAAGCAACCTATATGCAAAGCATCCAAATAGGACCATTCGCCAATTTTTTGTTCTTCAAGTTTAAGTGAACTACGAGCCCCATTGTTACTCCTTTAAAGGAAATTATTTGTAAATTTCGACAAGTAGAACTATGAATGGAACAGGTAGACGGTTGAAATCAATGTATATTTTGCTTCTATATAGTCTAAGAAACATATATGCAAAGCATCTAAACAGTACCATTCGCCAATTCTTTGTTCTTCAAGTTTAAGTGAACTACGAGTCCCATTGTTAATCCTTTAACGGAAATTATTTCTAACTTTCGACAAGTAGAACAATGAATGGAACAGTTAGACGGTTGAAATCTTTCTATATATTGCTTCTATATAGTCTAAGAAACATATATGCAAAGCATCCAAACAGTACAATTCGCCAATTTATTGTTCTTCAAGTTTAAGTGAACAACGAGCCCCATTGTTAATCCTTTAAAGAACATTATTTGTAAATTTCGACAAGTAGAACAATGATTGGAACACGTAGACGGTTGAAATCTTTGTATATATTGCTTCCATATGGTCTAAGAAACATGTACGCAAAGCATCCAAACAGTACCATTCGCCAATTTTTTGTTCTTCAAGTTTAAGTAAACAATGAGCCCCATTGTTAATCCTGTAAAGGAAATTATTTGTAAATTTCGACAAGTAGAACAATGATTGGAACACGCCGACGGTTGAAATCTTTGTATATATTGCTTCCATATAGTCTAAGAAACATGTACGCAAAGCGTCCAAACAGTACCATTCGCCAATTTTTTGTTCTTCAAGTTTAAGTGAACTACGAGCCCCATTGTTAATCCTTTAAAGGAAATTATTTGTAAATTTCGACAAGTAGAACAATGATTGGAACACGCCGACGGTTGAAATCTTTGTATATATTGCTTCCATATAGTCTAAGAAACATGTACGCAAAGCATCCAAACAGTACCATTCGCCAATTTTTTGTTCTTCAAGTTTAAGTGAACAATGAGCCCCATTGTTAATCCTTTAACGGAAATTAATTGTAACTTTCTACAAGTAGAACAATGATTGGAACACGTAGACGGTTGAAATCGTTGTATATATTGCTTCTATATAGTCTAAGAAACATATATGCATAGCATCCAAACAGTACAATTCGCCAATTTATTGTTCTTCAAGTTTAAGTGAACAACGAGCCCCATTGTTAATCCTTTAAAGGAAATTATTTGTAAATTTCGACAGGTAGAACAATGATTGGCACACGTAGACGGTTGAAATATTTGTATATATTGCTTCCATATAGTCTAAGAAACATATATGCAAAGCATCCAAACAGTACCATTAGCCAATTTTTTGTTCTTCAAGGTTAAGTGAACAATGAGCCCCATTGTTAATCCTTTATCGGAAATTATTAGTAACTTTCGACAATTAGAACAATGAATGGAACAGGTATACGGTTGAAATCTTTGTATATAGTGCTTCTATATAGTCTAAGAAACATGTACGCAAAGCATCCAAACAGTACAATTTGCCAATTTATTGTTCTTCAAGTTTAAGTAAACAACGAGCCCCATTGATAATCATGAAAAGGAAATTATTTGTAAATTTCGACAAGTAGAACAATGAATGGAACAGGTATACGGTTGAAATCATTATATATATTGCTTCTACATAGTCTAAGAAACATATATGCAAAGCATCCAATCAGTACCATGCGCCAATTTTTTGTTCTTCAAGTTTATGTGAACTACGAGCCCCATTGTTAATACTTTAACGGAAATTAATTGTAATTTTCTACAAGTAGAACAATGAATGGAACAGGTAGATGGAGGAAATCCTTCTATATATTGCTTCTATATAGTCTAAGAAACATATCTGCATATCATCCAAACAGTACAATTCGCCAATTATTTGATCTTCAAGTTTAAGTGAACTACGAGCCCCATTGTTAATCCTTTAACGGAAATTAATTGTAACTTTCTACAAGTAGAACAATGATTGGAACACGTATACGGTTGAAATCTTTGTATATATTGCTTCCATATAGTCTAAGAAACATGTACGCAAAGCATCCAAACAGTACCATTCGCCAATTTTTTGTTCTTCAAGTTTAAGTGAACAATGAGCCCCATTGTTAATCCTTTAAAGGAAATTATTTGTAAATTTCGACGAGTAGAACAATGATTGGCACACGTAGACGGTTGAAATATTTGTATATATTGCTTCCATATAGTCTAAGAAACATATATGCAAAGCATCCAAACAGTACCATTCGCCAATTTTTTGTTCTTCAAGGTTAAGTGAACAATGAGCCCCATTGTTAATCCTTTATCGGAAATTATTTGTAATTTTCGACAAGTAGAACAATGAATGGAACAGGTAGACGGTTGAAATCTTTGTATATATAGCTTCTATATAGTCTAAGAAACATATATGCAAAGCATCCAAACAGTACCAGTCGCCAATTCATTGTTCTTCAAGTTTAAGTGAACAACGAGCCCCATTGTTAATCCTTTAAAGGAAATTATTTGTAACTTTCGACAAGTAGAACAAGGAATGGAACAGGTAGACGGTTGAAATCATTATATATATTGCTTCTATATAGTCTAAGAAACATATATGCAAAGCATCCAAACAGTACAATTCGCCAATTTTTTGTTCTTCAAGTTTAAGTGAACAATGAGCCCCATTGTTAATCCTTTAAAGGAAATTATTTGTAAATTTCGACGAGTAGAACAATGATTGGCACACGTAGACGGTTGAACTATTTGTATATATTGCTTCCATATAGTCTGAGAAACATATATGCAAAGCATCCAAACAGTACCATTCGCCAATTCATTGTTCTTCAAGTTTAAGTGAACAACGAGCCCCATTGTTAATCCTTTAAAGGAAATTATTTGTAACTTTCGACAAGTAGAACAAGGAATGGAACAGGTAGACGGTTGAAATCATTATATATATTGCTTCTATATAGTCTAAGAAACATATCTGCATATCATCCAAACAGTACAATTCGTCAATTATTTGATCTTCAAGTTTAAGTGAACTACGAGCCCCATTGTTAATACTTTAACGGAAATTATTTGTAACTTGCGACAAGTAGAACAATGAATGGAACAGGTAGACGGTTGAAATCATTGTATATATTGCTTCCATATAGTCTAAGAAACATGTACGCAAAGCATCCAAACAGTACCATTCGCCAATTTTTTGTTCTTCAAGTTTAAGTGAACAATGAGCCCCATTGTTAATCCTTTAACGGAAATTAATTGTAACTTTCTACAAGTAGAACAATGATTGGAACACGTAGACGGTTGAAATCTTTGTATATATTGCTTCTATATAGTCTAAGAAACATATATGCAAAGCATCCAAACAGTACAATTCGCCAATTTTTTGTTCTTCAAGTTTAAGTGAACTACGAGCCCCATTGTTAATCCTTTAAAGGAAATTATTTGTAACTTGCGACAAGTAGAACAATGAATGGAACAGGTAGACGGTTGAAATCAATGTATATATTGCTTCTATATAGTCTAAGAAACATATATGCAAAGCATCTAAACAGTACCATTCGCCAATTCTTTGTTCTTCAAGTTTAAGTGAACAAGGAGCCCCATTGTTAATCCTTTATCGGAAATTATTTGTAACTTTCGACAAGTAGAACAATGAATGGAACTGTAAGACGGTTGAAATCATTGTATATATTGCTTCTATATAGTCTACGAAACATATATGCAAAGCATCCAAACAGTACAATTCGCCAATTTTTTGTCCTTCAAGTTTAAGTGAACTACGATCCCCATTGTTAATCCTTTAAAGGAAATTATTTGTAAATTTCGGCAAGTAGAATAATGAATGGAATAGGTAGACGGTTGAAATCATTGTATATAATGCTTCAGTATAGCCTAAGAAACATATATGCAAAGCATCCAAACAGTACAAGTCGCCAATTCATTGTTCTTCAAGTTTAAGTGAACAACGAGCCCCATTGTTAATTCTTTAAAGGAAATTATTTGTAACTTTCGACAAGTAGAACAAGGAATGGAACAGGTAGACGGTTGAAATCATTGTATATATTGCTTCTATATAGTCTAAGAAACATATGTGCAAAGCATCCAAACAGTACAAGTCGCCAATTCATTGTTCTTCAAGTTTAAGTGAACAAAGAACCCCATTGTTAATCCTTTAAAGGAAATTATTTGTATATTTCGACAAGTAGAACAGTGACTGGAACAGGTAGACGGTTGAAATCATTGTACATATTGCTTCTGTATAGTCTAAGAAACATATATGCAAAGCATCCAAACAGTACCATTCGCCAATTTTTTGTTCTTCAAGTTTAAGTGAACAACGAGCCCCATTGTTAATCCTTTAAAGGAAATTATTTGTAAATTTCGGCAAGTAGAATAATGAATGGAATAGGTAGACGGTTGAAATCATTGTATATATTGCTTCAGTATAGCCTAAGAAACATATATGCAAAGCATCCAAACAGTACAAGTCGCCAATTCATTGTTCTTCAAGTTTAAGTGAACAACGAGCCCCATTGTTAATCCTTTAAAGGAAATTATTTGTAACTTTCGACAAGTAGAACAAGGAATGGAACTGGTAGACGGTTGAAATCATTGTATATATTGCTTCTATATAGTCTAAGAAACATATGTGCAAAGCATCCAAACAGTACAATTCGCCAATTCATTGTTCTTCAAGTTTAAGTGAACAAAGAACCCCATTGTTAATCCTTTAAAGGAAATTATTTCTAAATTTCGACAAGTAGAACAATGAATGGATCATGTAGACGGTTGAAATCATTGTATATATTGCTTCTATATAGTCTAAGAAACATATGTGCAAAGCATCCAAACAGTACAATTCGCCAATTTATTGTTCTTCAAGTTTCAGTGAACTACGATCCCCATTGTTATTTCTTTAACGGTAATTATTTCTAACTTTCGACAAGTAAAACAATGAATGGAACAGGTAGACGGTTGAAATCTTTGTATATATTGCTTCTATATAGTCTAAGAAACATATATGCAAAGCATCCAAACAGTACAATTCGCCAATTTTTTGTTCTTCAAGTTTAAGTGAACTACGAGCCGCATTGTGAATCCTTTAAAGGAAATTATTTGTAAATTTCGACAAGTAAATCAATGAATGGATCAGGTAGACGGTTGAAATCATTGTATATATTGCTTCCATATAGTCTAAGAAACATGTACGCAAAGCATCCAAACAGTACCATTCGCCAATTTTTTGTTCTTCAAGTTTAAGTGAACAATGAGCCCCATTGTTAATCCTTTAACGGAAATTAATTGTAACTTTCTACAAGTAGAACAATGATTGGAACACGTAGACGGTTGAAATCTTTGTATATATTGCTTCCATATGGTCTAAGAAACATGTACGCAAAGCATCCAAACAGTACCATTCGCCAATTTTTTGTTCTTCAAGTTTAAGTGAACAATGAGCCCCATTGTTAATCCTTTAAAGGAAATTATTTGTAAATTTCGACAAGTAGAACAATGATTGGAACACGCCGACGGTTGAAATCTTTGTATATATTGCTTCCATATAGTCTAAGAAACATGTACGCAAAGCATCCAAACAGTACCATTCGCCAATTTTTTGTTCTTCAAGTTTAAGTGAACTACGAGCCCCATTGTTAATCCTTTAAAGGAAATTATTTGTAAATTTCGACAAGCAGAACAATGATTGGAACACGCCGACGGTTGAAATCTTTGTATATATTGCTTCCATATAGTCTAAGAAACATGTACGCAAAGCATCCAAACAGTACCATTCGCCAATTTTTTGTTCTTCAAGTTTAAGTGAACAATGAGCCCCATTGTTAATCCTTTAACGGAAATTAATTGTAACTTTCTACAAGTAGAACAATGATTGGAACACGTAGACGGTTGAAATCTTTGTATATATTGCTTCTATATAGTCTAAGAAACATATATGCATAGCATCCAAACAGTACAATTCGCCAATTTATTGTTCTTCAAGTTTAAGTGAACAACGAGCCCCATTGTTAATCCTTTAAAGGAAATTATTTGTAAATTTCGACAGGTAGAACAATGATTGGCACACGTAGACGGTTGAAATATTTGTATATATTGCTTCCATATAGTCTAAGAAACATATATGCAAAGCATCCAAACAGTACCATTAGCCAATTTTTTGTTCTTCAAGGTTAAGTGAACAATGAGCCCCATTGTTAATCCTTTATCGGAAATTATTAGTAACTTTCGACAATTAGAACAATGAATGGAACAGGTATACGGTTGAAATCTTTGTATATAGTGCTTCTATATAGTCTAAGAAACATGTACACAAAGCATCCAAACAGTACAATTTGCCAATTTATTGTTCTTCAAGTTTAAGTAAACAACGAGCCCCATTGATAATCATGAAAAGGAAATTATTTGTAAATTTCGACATGTAGAACAATGAATGGAACAGGTTGACGGTTGAAATCATTATATATATTGCTTCTACATAGTCTAAGAAACATATATGCAAAGCATCCAATCAGTACCATGCGCCAATTTTTTGTTCTTCAAGTTTATGTGAACTACGAGCCCCATTGTTAATACTTTAACGGAAATTAATTGTAATTTTCTACAAGTAGAACAATGAATGGAACAGGTAGACGGAGGAAATCCTTCTATATATTGCTTCTATATAGTCTAAGAAACATATCTGCATATCATCCAAACAGTACAATTCGCCAATTATTTGATCTTCAAGTTTAAGTGAACTACGAGCCCCATTGTTAATCCTTTAACGGAAATTAATTGTAAATTTCTACAAGTAGAACAATGATTGGAACACGTAGACGGTTGAAATCTTTGTATATATTGCTTCCATATAGTCTAAGTAACATATATGCAATGCATCCAAACAGTACCATTCGCCAATTTTTTGTTCTTCAAGTTTAAGTGAACAATGAGCCCCAATAGTTAATCATTTATCGGAAATTATTTGTAACTTTCGACAAGTAGAACAATGAATGGAACAGGTAGACGGTTGAAAACATTGTTTATAATGCTTCTATATAGTCTAAGAAACATATCTGCATATCATCCAAACAGTACAATTCGACAATTATTTGATCTTCAAGTTTAAGTGAACTACGAGCCCCATTGTTAATACTTTAACGGAAATTATTTGTAACTTGCGACAAGTAGAACGATGAATGGAACAGGTAGACGGTTGAAATCAATGTATATATTGCTTCTATATAGTCTAAGAAACATATATGCAAAGCATCCAAACAGTACAATTCGCCAATTTTTTGTTCTTCAAGTTTAAGTGAACTACGAGCCCCATTGTTAATCCTTTAACGGAAATTAATTGTAACTTTCTACAAGTAGAACAATGATTGGAACACGTAGACGGTTGAAATCTTTGTATATATTGCTTCCATATAGTCTAAGAAACATACATGCAAAGCATCCAAACAGTACCATTCGCCAATTTTTTGTTATTCAAGTTTAAGTGAACAACGAGCCCCATTGTTAATCATGAAACGGAAATTATTTGTAACATTCGACAATTAGAACAATGAATGGAACAGGTAGACGGTTGAAATCAATGTATATATTGCTTCTATATAGTCGAAGAAACATATATGCAAAGCATCCAAACAGTACCATTCGCCAATTTTTTGTTCTTCAAGATTAAGTGAACAACGAGCCCCATTGTTAATCCTTTAATGGAAATTATTTGTAAACTTCGAAAAGTAGAACAATGATTGGAACAGGTAGACGGTTTAAATCTTTGTATATGTTGCTTCTATATAGTCTAAGAAACCGATATGCAAAGCATCTAAACAGTAACAATCGCCAATTTTTTGATCTTCAAGTTTAAGTGAACTACGAGCCCCATTGTTAATCCTTTAACGGAAATTAATTGTAACGTTCTACAAGTAGAACAATGATTGGAACACGTAGACGGTTGAAATCTTTGTATATATTGCTTCCATTTAGTCTAAGAAACATATATGCAAAGCATCCAAACAGTACCATTCGCCAATTTTTTGTTCTTCAAGTTTAAGTGAACAATGAGCCCCAATAGTTAATCATTTATCGGAAATTATTTGTAACTTTCGACAAGTAGAACAATGAATGGAACAGGTAGACGGTTGAAAACATTGTTTATATTGCTTCTATATAGTCTAAGAAACATATCTGCATATCATCCAAACAGTACAATTCGACAATTATTTGATCTTCAAGTTTAAGTGAACTACGAGCCCCATTGTTAATACTTTAACGGAAATTATTTGTAACTTGCGACAAGTAGAACAATGAATGGAACAGGTAGACGGTTGAAATCAATGTATATATTGCTTCTATATAGTCTAAGAAACATATATGCAAAGCATCCAAACAGTACAATTCGCCAATTTTTTGTTCTTCAAGTTTAAGTGAACTACGAGCCCCATTGTTAATCCTTTAACGGAAATTAATTGTAACTTTCTACAAGTAGAACAATGATTGGAACACGTAGACGGTTGAAATCTTTGTATATATTGCTTCCATATAGTCTAAGAAACATACATGCAAAGCATCCAAACAGTACCATTCGCCAATTTTTTGTTATTCAAGTTTAAGTGAACAATGAACCCCAATGGTTAATCCTTTATCGGAAATTATTTGTAACATTCGACAAGTAGAACAATGAATGGAACAGGTAGACGGTTGAATTCTTTGTATATATTGCTTCTATATAGTCTAAGAAACATATATGCAAAGCATCCAAACAGTACAATTCGCCAATTTATTGTTCTTCAAGTTTAAGTGAACAACGAGCCCCATTGTTAATCCATTAACGGAAATTATTTGTAACTTTCGACAAGTAGAACAATGAATGGAACAGTTAGACGGTTGAAATCTTTCTATATATTGCTTCTATATAGTCTAAGAAACATATATGCAAAGCATCTAAACAGTACCATTCGCCAATTCTTTGTTCTTCAAGTTTAAGTGAACAATGAGCCCCATTGTTAATCCTTTATCGGAAATTATTAGTAACTTTCGACAATTAGAACAATGAATGGAACAGGTATACGGTTGAAATCTTTGTATATAGTGCTTCTATATAGTCTAAGAAACATGTACGCAAAGCATCCAAACAGTACAATTTGCCAATTTATTGTTCTTCAAGTTTAAGTAAACAACGAGCCCCATTGATAATCATGAAAAGGAAATTATTTGTAAATTTCGACATGTAGAACAATGAATGGAGCAGGTTGACGGTTGAAATCATTATATATATTGCTTCTACATAGTCTAAGAATCATATATGCAAAGCATCCAATCAGTACCATGCGCCAATTTTTTGTTCTTCAAGTTTATGTGAACTACGAGCCCCATTGTTAATACTTTAACGGAAATTAATTGTAATTTTCTACAAGTAGAACAATGAATGGAACAGGTAGACGGAGGAAATCCTTCTATATATTGCTTCTATATAGTCTAAGAAACATATCTGCATATCATCCAAACAGTACAATTCGCCAATTATTTGATCTTCAAGTTTAAGTGAACTACGAGCCCCATTGTTAATCCTTTAACGGAAATTAATTGTAACTTTCTACAAGTAGAACAATGATTGGAACACGTATACGGTTGAAATCTTTGTATATATTGCTTCCATATAGTCTAAGAAACATGTACGCAAAGCATCCAAACAGTACCATTCGCCAATTTTTTGTTCTTCAAGTTTAAGTGAACAATGAGCCCCATTGTTAATCCTTTAAAGGAAATTATTTGTAAATTTCGACGAGTAGAACAATGATTGGCACACGTAGACGGTTGAAATATTTGTATGTATTGCTTCCATATAGTCTAAGAAACATATATGCAAAGCATCCAAACAGTACCATTCGCCAATTTTTTGTTCTTCAAGGTTAAGTGAACAATGAGCCCCATTGTTAATCCTTTATCGGAAATTATTTGTAATTTTCGGCAAGTAGAATAATGAATGGAATAGGTAGACGGTTGAAATCATTGTATATATTGCTTCAGTATAGCCTAAGAAGCATATATGCAATGCATCCAAACAGTACAAGTCGCCAATTCATTGTTCTTCAAGTTTAAGTGAACAACGAGCCCCATTGTTAATCCTTTAAAGGAAATTATTTGTAACTTTCGACAAGTAGAACAAGGAATGGAACTGGTAGACGGTTGAAATCATTGTATATATTGCTTCTATATAGTCTAAGAAACATATGTGCAAAGCATCCAAACAGTACAATTCGCCAATTTTTTGTTCTTCAAGTTTAAGTGAACTACGAGCCCCATTGTTAATCCTTTAACGGAAATTAATTGTAACTTTCTACAAGTAGAACAATGATTGGAACACGTAGACGGTTGAAATCTTTGTATATATTGCTTCCATATAGTCTAAGTAACATATATGCAATGCATCCAAACAGTACCATTCGCCAATTTTTTGTTCTTCAAGTTTAAGTGAACAATGAGCCCCAATAGTTAATCATTTATCGGAAATTATTTGTAACTTTCGACAAGTAGAACAATGAATGGAACAGGTAGACGGTTGAAAACATTGTTTATATTGCTTCTATATAGTCTAAGAAACATATCTGCATATCATCCAAACAGTACAATTCGACAATTATTTGATCTTCAAGTTTAAGTGAACTACGAGCCCCATTGTTAATACTTTAACGGAAATTATTTGTAACTTGCGACAAGTAGAACAATGAATGGAACAGGTAGACGGTTGAAATCAATGTATATATTGCTTCTATATAGTCTAAGAAACATATATGCAAAGCATCCAAACAGTACAATTCGCCAATTTTTTGTTCTTCAAGTTTAAGTGAACTACGAGCCCCATTGTTAATCCTTTAACGGAAATTAATTGTAACTTTCTACAAGTAGAACAATGATTGGAACACGTAGACGGTTGAAATCTTTGTATATATTGCTTCCATATAGTCTAAGAAACATACATGCAAAGCATCCAAACAGTACCATTCGCCAATTTTTTGTTATTCAAGTTTAAGTGAACAACGAGCCCCATTGTTAATCATGAAACGGAAATTATTTGTAACATTCGACAAGTAGAACAATGAATGGAACAGGTAGACGGTTGAAATCAATGTATATATTGCTTCTATATAGTCGAAGAAACATATATGCAAAGCATCCAAACAGTACCATTCGCCAATTTTTTGTTCTTCAAGATTAAGTGAACAACGAGCCCCATTGTTAATCCTTTAATGGAAATTATTTGTAAACTTCGAAAAGTAGAACAATGATTGGAACAGGTAGACGGTTTAAATCTTTGTATATGTTGCTTCTATATAGTCTAAGAAACCGATATGCAAAGCATCTAAACAGTAACAATCGCCAATTTTTTGATCTTCAAGTTTAAGTGAACTACGAGCCCCATTGTTAATCCTTTAACGGAAATTAATTGTAACGTTCTACAAGTAGAACAATGATTGGAACACGTAGACGGTTGAAATCTTTGTATATATTGCTTCCATATAGTCTAAGAAACATATATGCAAAGCATCCAAACAGTACCATTCGCCAATTTTTTGTTCTTCAAGTTTAAGTGAACAATGAGCCCCAATAGTTAATCATTTATCGGAAATTATTTGTAACTTTCGACAAGTAGAACAATGAATGGAACAGGTAGACGGTTGAAAACATTGTTTATATTGCTTCTATATAGTCTAAGAAACATATCTGCATATCATCCAAACAGTACAATTCGACAATTATTTGATCTTCAAGTTTAAGTGAACTACGAGCCCCATTGTTAATACTTTAACGGAAATTATTTGTAACTTGCGACAAGTAGAACAATGAATGGAACAGGTAGACGGTTGAAATCAATGTATATATTGCTTCTATATAGTCTAAGAAACATATATGCAAAGCATCCAAACAGTACAATTCGCCAATTTTTTGTTCTTCAAGTTTAAGTGAACTACGAGCCCCATTGTTAATCCTTTAACGGAAATTAATTGTAACTTTCTACAAGTAGAACAATGATTGGAACACGTAGACGGTTGAAATCTTTGTATATATTGCTTCCATATAGTCTAAGAAACATACATGCAAAGCATCCAAACAGTACCATTCGCCAATTTTTTGTTATACAAGTTTAAGTGAACAATGAACCCCAATGGTTAATCCTTTATCGGAAATTATTTGTAACATTCGACAAGTAGAACAATGAATGGAACAGGTAGACGGTTGAATTCTTTGTATATATTGCTTCTATATAGTCTAAGAAACATATATGCAAAGCATCCAAACAGTACAATTCGCCAATTTATTGTTCTTCAAGTTTAAGTGAACAACGAGCCCCATTGTTAATCCATTAACGGAAATTATTTGTAACTTTCGACAAGTAGAACAATGAATGGAACAGTTAGACGGTTGAAATCTTTCTATATATTGCTTCTATATAGTCTAAGAAACATATATGCAAAGCATCTAAACAGTACCATTCGCCAATTCTTTGTTCTTCAAGTTTAAGTGAACTACGAGTCCCATTGTTAATCCTTTAACGGAAATTATTTCTAACTTTCGACAAGTAGAACAATGAATGGAACAGTTAGACGGTTGAAATCTTTCTATATATTGCTTCTATATAGTCTAAGAAACATATATGCAAAGCATCCAAACAGTACAATTCGCCAATTTATTGTTCTTCAAGTTTAAGTGAACAACGAGCCCCATTGTTAATCCTTTAAAGGAAATTATTTGTAAATTTCGACAAGTAGAACAATGATTGGAACACGTAGACGGTTGAAATCTTTGTATATATTGCTTCCATATGGTCTAAGAAACATGTACGCAAAGCATCCAAACAGTACCATTCGCCAATTTTTTGTTCTTCAAGTTTAAGTGAACAATGAGCCCCATTGTTAATCCTTTAAAGGAAATTATTTGTAAATTTCGACAAGTAGAACAATGAATGGAACAGGTAGACGGTTGAAATCTTTGTATATGTTGCTTCTATATAGTCTAAGCAACCTATATGCAAAGCATCCAAACAGTACAATTCGCCAATTTTTTGTTCTTCAAGTTTAAGTGAACTACGAGTCCCATTGTTAATCCTTTAACGGAAATTATTTCTAACTTTCGACAAGTAGAACAATGAATGGAACAGTTAGACGGTTGAAATCTTTCTATATATTGCTTCTATATAGTCTAAGAAACATATATGCAAAGCATCCAAACAGTACAATTCGCCAATTTATTGTTCTTCAAGTATAAGTGAACAACGAGCCCCATTGTTAATCCTTTAACGGAAATTATTTCTAACTTTCGACAAGTAGAACAATGAATGGAACAGTTAGACGGTTGAAATCTTTCTATATATTGCTTCTATATAGTCTAAGAAACATATATGCAAAGCATCCAAACAGTACAATTCGCCAATTTATTGTTCTTCAAGTTTAAGTGAACTACGAGTCCCATTGTTAATCCTTTAACGGAAATTATTTCTAACTTTCGGCAAGTAGAACAATGAATGGAACACGTAGACGGTTGAAATCTTTGTATATATTGCTTCCATATGGTCTAAGAAACATGTACGCAAAGCATCCAAACAGTACCATTCGCCAATTTTTTGTTCTTCAAGTTTAAGTGAACAATGAGCCCCATTGTTAATCCTTTAAAGGAAATTATTTGTAAATTTCGACAAGTAGAACAATGAATGGAACAGGTAGACGGTTGAAATCTTTGTACATATTACTTCTATATAGTCTAAGAAACATATATGCAAAGCATCCAAATAGGACCATTCGCCAATTTTTTGTTCTTCAAGTTTAAGTGAACTACGAGCCCCATTGTTACTCCTTTAAAGGAAATTATTTGTAAATTTCGACAAGTAGAACAATGAATGGAACAGGTAGACGGTTGAAATCAATGTATATTTTGCTTCTATATAGTCTAAGAAACATATATGCAAAGCATCTAAACAGTACCATTCGCCAATTCTTTGTTCTTCAAGTTTAAGTGAACAACGAGCCCCATTGATAATCATGAAACGGAAATTGTTTGTAACTTTCGACAAGTAGAACAATGAATGGAACTGGTAGACGGTTGAAATCTTTGTATATGTTGCTTCTATATAGTCTAAGCAACCTATATGCAAAGCATCCAAATAGGACCATTCGCCAATTTTTTGTTCTTCAAGTTTAAGTGAACTACTCGCCCCATTGTTACTCTTTTAAAGGAAATTATTTGTAAATTTCGACAAGTAGAACAATGAATGGAACAGGTAGACGGTTGAAATCAATGTATATTTTGCTTCTATATAGTCTAAGAAACATATATGCAAAGCATCTAAACAGTACCATTCGCCAATTATTTGTTCTTCAAGTTTAAGTGAACTACGAGTCCCATTGTTAATCCTTTAACGGAAATTATTTCTAACTTTCGACAAGTAGAACAATGAATGGAACAGTTAGACGGTTGAAATCTTTCTATATATTGCTTCTATATAGTCTAAGAAACATATATGCAAAGCATCCAAACAGTACAATTCGCCAATTTATTGTTCTTCAAGTTTAAGTGAACAACGAGCCCCATTGTTAATCCTTTAAAGGAAATTATTTGTAAATTTCGACAAGTAGAACAATGATTGGAACACGTAGACGGTTGAAATCTTTGTACATATTGCTTCTATATAGTCTAAGAAACATATATGCAAAGCATCCAAATAGGACCATTCGCCAATTTTTTGTTCTTCAAGTTTAAGTGAACTACGAGCCCCATTGTTACTCCTTTAAAGGAAATTATTTGTAAATTTCGACAAGTAGAACAATGATTGGAACACGTAGACGGTTGAAATCTTTGTACATATTGCTTCTATATAGTCTAAGAAACATATATGCAAAGCATCCAAACAGTACAATTCGCCAATTTATTGTTCTTCAAGTATAAGTGAACAACGAGCCCCATTGTTAATCCTTTAAAGGAAATTATTTGTAACTTTCGACAAGTAGAACAATGAATGGAACAGGTAGACGGTTGAAATCTTTGTATATATTGCTTCTATATAGTATAAGAAACATATGTGCAAAGCATCCAAACAGTACAATTCGCCAATTTTTTGTTCTTCAAGTTTAAGTGAACAATGAGCCCCAATGGTTAATCCTTTAAAGGAAATTATTTGTAACTTTCGACAAGTAGAACAATGAATGGAACAGGTATAAGGTTGAAATCTTTGTATATATTGCTTCTATATAGTCTAAGAAACATATATGCAAAGCATCCAAACAGTACAATTCGCCAATTTTTTGTTCTTCGAGTTTAAGTGATCAATGAGCCCCATTGTTAATCCTTTAAAGGAAATTATTTGTAACTTTCGACAAGTAAAACAATGAATGGAACTGGTAGACGGTTGAAATCTTTGTATATGTTGCTTCTATATAGTCTAAGCAACCTATATGCAAAGCATCCAAACAGTACAATTCGCCAATTTTTTGTTCTTCAAGTTTAAGTGAACTACGAGTCCCATTGTTAATCCTTTAACGGAAATTATTTCTAACTTTCGACAAGTAGAACAATGAATGGAACAGTTAGACGGTTGAAATCTTTCTATATATTGCTTCTATATAGTCTAAGAAACATATATGCAAAGCATCCAAACAGTACAATTCGCCAATTTATTGTTCTTCAAGTTTAAGTGAACAACGAGCCCCATTGTTAATCCTTTAAAGGAAATTATTTGTAAATTTCGACAAGTAGAACAATGATTGGAACACGTAGACGGTTGAAATCTTTGTATATATTGCTTCCATATGGTCTAAGAAACATGTACGCAAATCATCCAAACAGTACCATTCGCCAATTTTTTGTTCTTCAAGTTTAAGTGAACAATGAGCCCCATTGTTAATCCTTTAAAGGAAATTATTTGTAAATTTCGACAAGTAGAACAATGAATGGAACAGGTAGACGGTTGAAATCAATGTATATTTTGCTTCTATATAGTCTAAGAAACATATATGCAAAGCATCTAAACAGTACCATTCGCCAATTCTTTGTTCTTCAAGTTTAAGTGAACAATGAGCCCCATTGTTAATCCTTTATCGGAAATTATTTGTAACTTTCGACAAGTAGAACAATGAATGGAACTGGTAGACGGTTGATATCTTTGTATATGTTGCTTCTATATAGTCTAAGCAACCTATATGCAAAGCATCCAAATAGGACCATTCGCCAATTTTTTGTTCTTCAAGTTTAAGTGAACTACGAGCCCCATTGTTAATCCTTTAACGGAAATTATTTCTAACTTTCGACAAGTAGAACAATGAATGGAACAGTTAGACGGTTGAAATCTTTCTATATATTGCTTCTATATAGTCTAAGAAACATATATGCAAAGCATCCAAACAGTACAATTCGCCAATTTATTGTTCTTCAAGTTTAAGTGAACAACGAGCCCCATTGTTAATCCTTTAAAGGAAATTATTTGTAAATTTCGACAAGTAGAACAATGATTGGAACACGTAGACGGTTGAAATCTTTGTATATATTGCTTCCATATGGTCTAAGAAACATCTACGCAAAGCATCCAAACAGTACCATTCGCCAATTCTTTGTTCTTCAAGTTTAAGTGAACAATGAGCCCCATTGTTAATCCTTTAAAGGAAATTATTTGTAAATTTCGACAAGTAGAACAATGATTGGAACACGCCGACGGTTGAAATCTTTGTATATATTGCTTCCATATAGTCTAAGAAACATGTACGCAAAGCATCCAAACAGTACCATTCGCCAATTTTTTGTTCTTCAAGTTTAAGTGAACTACGAGCCCCATTGTTAATCCTTTAAAGGAAATTATTTGTAAATTTCGACAAGTAGAACAATGATTGGAACACGCCGACGGTTGAAATCTTTGTATATATTGCTTCCATATAGTCTAAGAAACATATATGCAAAGCATCCAAACAGTACCATTCGCCAATTTTTTGTTCTTCAAGTTTAAGTGAACAATGAGCCCCATTGTTAATCCTTTATCGGAAATTATTTGTAACTTTCGACAAGTAGAACAATGAATGGAACAGGTAGCCGGTTGAAATCTTTGTATATATTGCTTCTATATGGTCTGAAAAACATATATGCAAAGCATCCAAACAGTACAATTCGCCAATTTTATGTTCTTCAAGTTTAAGTGAACAATGAGCCCCATTGTTAATCCTTTAAAGGAAATTATTTGTAAATTTCGACGAGTAGAACAATGATTGGCACACGTAGACGGTTGAAATATTTGTATATATTGCTTCCATATAGTCTAAGAAACATATATGCAAAGCATCCAAACAGTACCATTCGCCAATTTATTGTTCTTCAAGTTTAAGTGAACAACGAGCCCCATTGTTAATCCTTTAAAGGAAATTATTTGTAACTTTCGACAAGTAGAACAATGAATGGAACAGGTAGACGGTTGAAATCTTTGTATATATTGCTTCTATATAGTATAAGAAACATATATGCAAAGCATCCAAACAGTACAATTCGCCAATTTTTTGTTCTTCAAGTTTAAGTGAACAATGAGCCCCAATGGTTAATCCTTTAAAGGAAATTATTTGTAACTTTCGACAAGTAGAACAATGAATGGAACAGGTATACGGTTGAAATCTTTGTATATATTGCTTCTATATAGTCTAAGAAACATATATGCAAAGCATCCAAACAGTACAATTCGCCAATTTTTTGTTCTTCGAGTTTAAGTGAACAATGAGCCCCATTGTTAATCCTTTAAAGGAAATTATTTGTAACTTTCGACAAGTAGAACAATGAATGGAACAGGTAGACGGTTGAAATCTTTGTATATATTGCACCTATATAGTCTATGAAACATATATGCAAAGCATCCAAACAGTACAATTCGCCAATTTTTTGTTCTTCAAGTTTAAGTGAACAATGAGCCCCAATGGTTAATCCGTTATCGGAAATTATTTGTAACTTTCGACAAGTAGAACAATGAATGGAACAGGTAGACGGTTGAAATCTTTGTACATATTGCTTCTATATAGTCTAAGAAACATATATGCAAAGCATCCAAATAGGACCATTCGCCAATTTTTTGTTCTTCAAGTTTAAGTGAACTACGAGCCCCATTGTTACTCCTTTAAAGGAAATTATTTGTAAATTTCGACAAGTAGAACAATGAATGGAACAGGTAGACGGTTGAAATCAATGTATATTTTGCTTCTATATAGTCTAAGAAACATATATGCAAAGCATCTAAACAGTACCATTCGCCAATTCTTTGTTCTTCAAGTTTAAGTGAACAATGAGCCCCATTGTTAAACCTTTATCGGAAATTATTTGTAACTTTCGACAAGTAGAACAATGAATGGAACTGGTAGACGGTTGAAATCTTTGTATATGTTGCTTCTATATAGTCTAAGCAACCTATATGCAAAGCATCCAAATAGGACCATTCGCCAATTTTTTGTTCTTCAAGTTTAAGTGAACTACGAGCCCCATTGTTACTCCTTTAAAGGAAATTATTTGTAAATTTCGACAAGTAGAACAATGAATGGAACAGGTAGACGGTTGAAATCAATGTATATTTTGCTTCTATATAGTCTAAGAAACATATATGCAAAGCATCTAAACAGTACCATTCGCCAATTCTTTGTTCTTCAAGTTTAAGTGAACTACGAGTCCCATTGTTAATCCTTTAACGGAAATTATTTCTAACTTTCGACAAGTAGAACAATGAATGGAACAGTTAGACGGTTGAAATCTTTCTATATATTGCTTCTATATAGTCTAAGAAACATATATGCAAAGCATCCAAACAGTACAATTCGCCAATTTATTGTTCTTCAAGTTTAAGTGAACAACGAGCCCCATTGTTAATCCTTTAAAGGAAATTATTTGTAAATTTCGACAAGTAGAACAATGATTGGAACACGCCGACGGTTGAAATCTTTGTATATATTGCTTCCATATAGTCTAAGAAACATGTACGCAAAGCATCCAAACAGTACCAATCGCCAATTTTTTGTTCTTCAAGTTTAAGTGAACAATGAGCCCCATTGTTAATCCTTTAAAGGAAATTATTTGTAAATTTCGACAAGTAGAACAATGATTGGAACACGCCGACGGTTGAAATCTTTGTATATATTGCTTCCATATAGTCTAAGAAACATATATGCAAAGCATCCAAACAGTACCATTAGCCAATTTTTTGTTCTTCAAGGTTAAGTGAACAATGAGCCCCATTGTTAATCCTTTATCGGAAATTATTAGTAACTTTCGACAATTAGAACAATGAATGGAACAGGTATACGGTTGAAATCTTTGTATATAGTGCTTCTATATAGTCTAAGAAACATGTACGCAAAGCATCCAAACAGTACAATTTGCCAATTTATTGTTCTTCAAGTTTAAGTAAACAACGAGCCCCATTGATAATCATGAAAAGGAAATTATTTGTAAATTTCGACATGTAGAACAATGAATGGAACAGGTTGACGGTTGAAATCATTATATATATTGCTTCTACATAGTCTAAGAAACATATATGCAAAGCATCCAATCAGTACCATGCGCCAATTTTTTGTTCTTCAAGTTTATGTGAACTACGAGCCCCATTGTTAATACTTTAACGGAAATTAATTGTAATTTTCTACAAGTAGAACAATGAATGGAACAGGTAGACGGAGGAAATCCTTCTATATATTGCTTCTATATAGTCTAAGAAACATATCTGCATATCATCCAAACAGTACAATTCGCCAATTATTTGATCTTCAAGTTTAAGTGAACTACGAGCCCCATTGTTAATCCTTTAACGGAAATTAATTGTAACTTTCTACAAGTAGAACAATGATTGGAACACGTATACGGTTGAAATCTTTGTATATATTGCTTCCATATAGTCTAAGAAACATGTACGCAAAGCATCCAAACAGTACCATTCGCCAATTTTTTGTTCTTCAAGTTTAAGTGAACAATGAGCCCCATTGTTAATCCTTTAAAGGAAATTATTTGTAAATTTCGACGAGTAGAACAATGATTGGCACACGTAGACGGTTGAAATATTTGTATATATTGCTTCCATATAGTCTAAGAAACATATATGCAAAGCATCCAAACAGTACCATTCGCCAATTTTTTGTTCTTCAAGGTTAAGTGAACAATGAGCCCCATTGTTAATCCTTTATCGGAAATTATTTGTAATTTTCGACAAGTAGAACAATGAATGGAACAGGTAGACGGTTGAAATCTTTGTATATATAGCTTCTATATAGTCTAAGAAACATATATGCAAAGCATCCAAACAGTACCAGTCGCCAATTCATTGTTCTTCAAGTTTAAGTGAACAACGAGCCCCATTGTTAATCCTTTAAAGGAAATTATTTGTAACTTTCGACAAGTAGAACAAGGAATGGAACAGGTAGACGGTTGAAATCATTATATATATTGCTTCTATATAGTCTAAGAAACATATCTGCATATCATCCAAACAGTACAATTCGCCAATTATTTGATCTTCAAGTTTAAGTGAACTACGAGCCCCATTGTTAATACTTTAACGGAAATTATTTGTAACTTGCGACAAGTAGAACAATGAATGGAACAGGTAGACGGTTGAAATCATTGTATATATTGCTTCCATATAGTCTAAGAAACATGTACGCAAAGCATCCAAACAGTACCATTCGCCAATTTTTTGTTCTTCAAGTTTAAGTGAACAATGAGCCCCATTGTTAATCCTTTAACGGAAATTAATTGTAACTTTCTACAAGTAGAACAATGATTGGAACACGTAGACGGTTGAAATCTTTGTATATATTGCTTCTATATAGTCTAAGAAACATATATGCAAAGCATCCAAACAGTACAATTCGCCAATTTTTTGTTCTTCAAGTTTAAGTGAACAATGAGCCCCATTGTTAATCCTTTAAAGGAAATTATTTGTAAATTTCGACGAGTAGAACAATGATTGGCACACGTAGACGGTTGAAATATTTGTATATATTGCTTCCATATAGTCTGAGAAACATATATGCAAAGCATCCAAACAGTACCATTCGCCAATTCATTGTTCTTCAAGTTTAAGTGAACAACGAGCCCCATTGTTAATCCTTTAAAGGAAATTATTTGTAACTTTCGACAAGTAGAACAAGGAATGGAACAGGTAGACGGTTGAAATCATTATATATATTGCTTCTATATAGTCTAAGAAACATATCTGCATATCATCCAAACAGTACAATTCGTCAATTATTTGATCTTCAAGTTTAAGTGAACTACGAGCCCCATTGTTAATACTTTAACGGAAATTATTTGTAACTTGCGACAAGTAGAACAATGAATGGAACAGGTAGACGGTTGAAATCATTGTATATATTGCTTCCATATAGTCTAAGAAACATGTACGCAAAGCATCCAAACAGTACCATTCGCCAATTTTTTGTTCTTCAAGTTTAAGTGAACAATGAGCCCCATTGTTAATCCTTTAACGGAAATTAATTGTAACTTTCTACAAGTAGAACAATGATTGGAACACGTAGACGGTTGAAATCTTTGTATATATTGCTTCTATATAGTCTAAGAAACATATATGCAAAGCATCCAAACAGTACAATTCGCCAATTTTTTGTTCTTCAAGTTTAAGTGAACTACGAGCCCCATTGTTAATCCTATAAAGGAAATTATTTGTAACTTGCGACAAGTAGAACAATGAATGGAACAGGTAGACGGTTGAAATCAATGTATATATTGCTTCTATATAGTCTAAGAAACATATATGCAAAGCATCTAAACAGTACCATTCGCCAATTCTTTGTTCTTCAAGTTTAAGTGAACAATGAGCCCCATTGTTAATCCTTTATCGGAAATTATTTGTAACTTTCGACAAGTAGAACAATGAATGGAACTGTAAGACGGTTGAAATCATTGTATATATTGCTTCTATATAGTCTACGAAACATATATGCAAAGCATCCAAACAGTACAATTCGCCAATTTTTTGTCCTTCAAGTTTAAGTGAACTACGATCCCCATTGTTAATCCTTTAAAGGAAATTATTTGTAAATTTCGGCAAGTAGAATAATGAATGGAATAGGTAGACGGTTGAAATCATTGTATATAATGCTTCAGTATAGCCTAAGAAACATATATGCAAAGCATCCAAACAGTACAAGTCGCCAATTCATTGTTCTTCAAGTTTAAGTGAACAACGAGCCCCATTGTTAATTCTTTAAAGGAAATTATTTGTAACTTTCGACAAGTAGAACAAGGAATGGAACAGGTAGACGGTTGAAATCATTGCATATATTGCTTCTATATAGTCTAAGAAACATATGTGCAAAGCATCCAAACAGTACAAGTCGCCAATTCATTGTTCTTCAAGTTTAAGTGAACAAAGAACCCCATTGTTAATCCTTTAAAGGAAATTATTTGTATATTTCGACAAGTAGAACAGTGACTGGAACAGGTAGACGGTTGAAATCATTGTATATATTGCTTCTGTATAGTCTAAGAAACATATATGCAAAGCATCCAAACAGTACCATTCGCCAATTTTTTGTTCTTCAAGTTTAAGTGAACAACGAGCCCCATTGTTAATCCTTTAAAGGAAATTATTTGTAAATTTCGGCAAGTAGAATAATGAATGGAATAGGTAGACGGTTGAAATCATTGTATATATTGCTTCAGTATAGCCTAAGAAACATATATGCAAAGCATCCAAACAGTACAAGTCGCCAATTCATTGTTCTTCAAGTTTAAGTGAACAACGAGCCCCATTGTTAATCCTTTAAAGGAAATTATTTGTAACTTTCGACAAGTAGAACAAGGAATGGAACTGGTAGACGGTTGAAATCATTGTATATATTGCTTCTATATAGTCTAAGAAACATATGTGCAAAGCATCCAAACAGTACAATTCGCCAATTCATTGTTCTTCAAGTTTAAGTGAACAAAGAACCCCATTGTTAATCCTTTAAAGGAAATTATTTCTAAATTTCGACAAGTAGAACAATGAATGGATCATGTAGACGGTTGAAATCATTGTATATATTGCTTCTATATAGTCTAAGAAACATATGTGCAAAGCATCCAAACAGTACAATTCGCCAATTTATTGTTCTTCAAGTTTAAGTAAACAACGAGCCCCATTGATAATCATGAAAAGGAAATTATTTGTAAATTTCGACATGTAGAACAATGAATGGAACAGGTTGACGGTTGAAATCATTATATATATTGCTTCTACATAGTCTAAGAAACATATATGCAAAGCATCCAATCAGTACCATGCGCCAATTTTTTGTTCTTCAAGTTTATGTGAACTACGAGCCCCATTGTTAATACTTTAACGGAAATTAATTGTAATTTTCTACAAGTAGAACAATGAATGGAACAGGTAGACGGAGGAAATCCTTCTATATATTGCTTCTATATAGTCTAAGAAACATATCTGCATATCATCCAAACAGTACAATTCGCCAATTATTTGATCTTCAAGTTTAAGTGAACTACGAGCCCCATTGTTAATCCTTTAACGGAAATTAATTGTAACTTTCTACAAGTAGAACAATGATTGGAACACGTATACGGTTGAAATCTTTGTATATATTGCTTCCATATAGTCTAAGAAACATGTACGCAAAGCATCCAAACAGTACCATTCGCCAATTTTTTGTTCTTCAAGTTTAAGTGAACAATGAGCCCCATTGTTAATCCTTTAAAGGAAATTATTTGTAAATTTCGACGAGTAGAACAATGATTGGCACACGTAGACGGTTGAAATATTTGTATATATTGCTTCCATATAGTCTAAGAAACATATATGCAAAGCATCCAAACAGTACCATTCGCCAATTTTTTGTTCTTCAAGGTTAAGTGAACAATGAGCCCCATTGTTAATCCTTTATCGGAAATTATTTGTAATTTTCGGCAAGTAGAATAATGAATGGAATAGGTAGACGGTTGAAATCATTGTATATATTGCTTCAGTATAGCCTAAGAAACATATATGCAAAGCATCCAAACAGTACAAGTCGCCAATTCATTGTTCTTCAAGTTTAAGTGAACAACGAGCCCCATTGTTAATCCTTTAAAGGAAATTATTTGTAACTTTCGACAAGTAGAACAAGGAATGGAACTGGTAGACGGTTGAAATCATTGTATATATTGCTTCTATATAGTCTAAGAAACATATGTGCAAAGCATCCAAACAGTACAATTCGCCAATTCATTGTTCTTCAAGTTTAAGTGAACAAAGAACCCCATTGTTAATCCTTTAAAGGAAATTATTTCTAAATTTCGACAAGTAGAACAATGAATGGATCATGTAGACGGTTGAAATCATTGTATATATTGCTTCTATATAGTCTAAGAAACATATGTGCAAAGCATCCAAACAGTACAATTCGCCAATTTATTGTTCTTCAAGTTTCAGTGAACTACGATCCCCATTGTTATTTCTTTAACGGTAATTATTTCTAACTTTCGACAAGTAGAACAAGGAATGGAACAGGTAGACGGTTGAAATCATTATATATATTGCTTCTATATAGTCTAAGAAACATATCTGCATATCATCCAAACAGTACAATTCGTCAATTATTTGATCTTCAAGTTTAAGTGAACTACGAGCCCCATTGTTAATACTTTAACGGAAATTATTTGTAACTTGCGACAAGTAGAACAATGAATGGAACAGGTAGACGGTTGAAATCATTGTATATATTGCTTCCATATAGTCTAAGAAACATGTACGCAAAGCATCCAAACAGTACCATTCGCCAATTTTTTGTTCTTCAAGTTTAAGTGAACAATGAGCCCCATTGTTAATCCTTTAACGGAAATTAATTGTAACTTTCTACAAGTAGAACAATGATTGGAACACGTAGACGGTTGAAATCTTTGTATATATTGCTTCTATATAGTCTAAGAAACATATATGCAAAGCATCCAAACAGTACAATTCGCCAATTTTTTGTTCTTCAAGTTTAAGTGAACTACGAGCCCCATTGTTAATCCTATAAAGGAAATTATTTGTAACTTGCGACAAGTAGAACAATGAATGGAACAGGTAGACGGTTGAAATCAATGTATATATTGCTTCTATATAGTCTAAGAAACATATATGCAAAGCATCTAAACAGTACCATTCGCCAATTCTTTGTTCTTCAAGTTTAAGTGAACCATGAGCCCCATTGTTAATCCTTTATCGGAAATTATTTGTAACTTTCGACAAGTAGAACAATGAATGGAACTGTAAGACGGTTGAAATCATTGTATATATTGCTTCTATATAGTCTACGAAACATATATGCAAAGCATCCAAACAGTACAATTCGCCAATTTTTTGTCCTTCAAGTTTAAGTGAACTACGATCCCCATTGTTAATCCTTTAAAGGAAATTATTTGTAAATTTCGGCAAGTAGAATAATGAATGGAATAGGTAGACGGTTGAAATCATTGTATATAATGCTTCAGTATAGCCTAAGAAACATATATGCAAAGCATCCAAACAGTACAAGTCGCCAATTCATTGTTCTTCAAGTTTAAGTGAACAACGAGCCCCATTGTTAATTCTTTAAAGGAAATTATTTGTAACTTTCGACAAGTAGAACAAGGAATGGAACAGGTAGACGGTTGAAATCATTGTATATATTGCTTCTATATAGTCTAAGAAACATATGTGCAAAGCATCCAAACAGTACAAGTCGCCAATTCATTGTTCTTCAAGTTTAAGTGAACAAAGAACCCCATTGTTAATCCTTTAAAGGAAATTATTTCTAAATTTCGACAAGTAGAACAATGAATGGATCATGTAGACGGTTGAAATCATTGTATATATTGCTTCTATATAGTCTAAGAAACATATGTGCAAAGCATCCAAACAGTACAATTCGCCAATTTATTGTTCTTCAAGTTTCAGTGAACTACGATCCCCATTGTTATTTCTTTAACGGTAATTATTTCTAACTTTCGACAAGTAAAACAATGAATGGAACAGGTAGACGGTTGAAATCTTTGTATATATTGCTTCTATATAGTCTAAGAAACATATATGCAAAGCATCCAAACAGTACAATTCGCCAATTTTTTGTTCTTCAAGTTTAAGTGAACTACGAGCCCCATTGTGAATCCTTTAAAGGAAATTATTTGTAACTTTCGACAAGTAGAACAAGAAATGGAACAGGTAGACGGTTGAAATCATTATATATATTGCTTCTATATAGTCTAAGAAACATATCTGCATATCATCCAAACAGTACAATTCGCCAATTATTTGATCTTCAAGTTTAAGTGAACTACGAGCCCCATTGTTAATACTTTAACGGAAATTATTTGTAACTTGCGACAAGTAGAACAATGAATGGAACAGGTAGACGGTTGAAATCATTGTATATATTGCTTCCATATAGTCTAAGAAACATTTACGCAAAGCATCCAAACAGTACCATTCGCCAATTTTTTGTTCTTCAAGTTTAAGTGAACAATGAGCCCCATTGTTAATCCTTTAACGGAAATTAATTGTAACTTTCTACAAGTAGAACAATGATTGGAACACGTAGACGGTTGAAATCTTTGTATATATTGCTTCTATATAGTCTAAGAAACATATATGCAAAGCATCCAAACAGTACAATTCGCCAATTTTTTGTTCTTCAAGTTTAAGTGAACAATGAGCCCCATTGTTAATCCTTTAAAGGAAATTATTTGTAAATTTCGACGAGTAGAACAATGATTGGCACACGTAGACGGTTGAGATATTTGTATATATTGCTTCCATATAGTCTGAGAAACATATATGCAAAGCATCCAAACAGTACCATTCGCCAATTCATTGTTCTTCAAGTTTAAGTGAACAACGAGCCCCATTGTTAATCCTTTAAAGGAAATTATTTGTAACTTTCGACAAGTAGAACAAGGAATGGAACAGGTAGACGGTTGAAATCATTATATATATTGCTTCTATATAGTCTAAGAAACATATCTGCATATCATCCAAACAGTACAATTCGTCAATTATTTGATCTTCAAGTTTAAGTGAACTACGAGCCCCATTGTTAATACTTTAACGGAAATTATTTGTAACTTGCGACAAGTAGAACAATGAATGGAACAGGTAGACGGTTGAAATCATTGTATATATTGCTTCCATATAGTCTAAGAAACATGTACGCAAAGCATTCAAACAGTACCATTCGCCAATTTATTGTTCTTCAAGTTTAAGTGAACTACGAGCCCCATTGTTAATCCTTTAAAGGAAATTATTTGTAACTTGCGACAAGTAGAACAATGAATGGAACAGGTAGACGGTTGAAATCAATGTATATATTGCTTCTATATAGTCTAAGAAACATATATGCAAAGCATCTAAACAGTACCATTCGCCAATTCTTTGTTCTTCAAGTTTAAGAGAACAATGAGCCCCATTGTTAATCCTTTATCGGAAATTATTTGTAACTTTCGACAAGTAGAACAATGAATGGAACTGTAATACGGTTGAAATCATTGTATATATTGCTTCTATATAGTCTACGAAACATATATGCAAAGCATCCAAACAGTACAATTCGCCAATTTTTTGTCCTTCAAGTTTAAGTGAACTACGATCCCCATTGTTAATCCTTTAAAGGAAATTATTTGTAAATTTCGGCAAGTAGAATAATGAATGGAATAGGTAGACGGTTGAAATCATTGTATATAATGCTTCAGTATAGCCTAAGAAACATATATGCAAAGCATCCAAACAGTACAAGTCGCCAATTCATTGTTCTTCAAGTTTAAGTGAACAACGAGCCCCATTGTTAATTCTTTAAAGGAAATTATTTGTAACTTTCGACAAGTAGAACAAGGAATGGAACAGGTAGACGGTTGAAATCATTGTATATATTGCTTCTATATAGTCTAAGAAACATATATGCAAAGCATCTAAACAGTACCATTCGCCAATTCTTTGTTCTTCAAGTTTAAGAGAACAATGAGCCCCATTGTTAATCCTTTATCGGAAATTATTTGTAACTTTCGACAAGTAGAACAATGAATGGAACTGTAATACGGTTGAAATCATTGTATATATTGCTTCTATATAGTCTACGAAACATATATGCAAAGCATCCAAACAGTACAATTCGCCAATTTTTTGTCCTTCAAGTTTAAGTGAACTACGATCCCCATTGTTAATCCTTTAAAGGAAATTATTTGTAAATTTCGGCAAGTAGAATAATGAATGGAATAGGTAGACGGTTGAAATCATTGTATATAATGCTTCAGTATAGCCTAAGAAACATATATGCAAAGCATCCAAACAGTACAAGTCGCCAATTCATTGTTCTTCAAGTTTAAGTGAACAACGAGCCCCATTGTTAATTCTTTAAAGGAAATTATTTGTAAATTTCGACAAGTAGAACAAGGAATGGAACAGGTAGACGGTTGAAATCATTGTATATATTGCTTCTATATAGTCTAAGAAACATATGTGCAAAGCATCCAAACAGTACAAGTCGCCAATTCATTGTTCTTCAAGTTTAAGTGAACAAAGAACCCCATTGTTAATCCTTTAAAGGAAATTATTTGTATATTTCGACAAGTAGAACAGTGACTGGAACAGGTAGACGGTTGAAATCATTGTATATATTGCTTCTGTATAGTCTAAGAAACATATATGCAAAGCATCCAAACAGTACCATTCGCCAATTTTTTGTTCTTCAAGTTTAAGTGAACAACGAGCCCCATTGTTAATCCTTTAAAGGAAATTATTTGTAAATTTCGGCAAGTAGAATAATGAATGGAATAGGTAGACGGTTGAAATCATTGTATATATTGCTTCAGTATAGCCTAAGAAACATATATGCAAAGCATCCAAACAGTACAAGTCGCCAATTCATTGTTCTTCAAGTTTAAGTGAACAACGAGCCCCATTGTTAATCCTTTAAAGGAAATTATTTGTAACTTTCGACAAGTAGAACAAGGAATGGAACTGGTAGACGGTTGAAATCATTGTATATATTGCTTCTATGTAGTCTAAGAAACATATGTGCAAAGCATCCAAACAGTACAATTCGCCAATTCATTGTTCTTCAAGTTTAAGTGAACAAAGAACCCCATTGTTAATCCTTTAAAGGAAATTATTTCTAAATTTCGACAAGTAGAACAATGAATGGATCATGTAGACGGTTGAAATCTTTGTATATATTGCTTCTATATAGTCTAAGAAACATATATGCATAGCATCCAAACAGTACAATTCGCCAATTTATTGTTCTTCAAGTTTAAGTGAACAACGAGCCCCATTGTTAATCCTTTAAAGGAAATTATTTGTAAATTTCGACAGGTAGAACAATGATTGGCACACGTAGACGGTTGAAATATTTGTATATATTGCTTCCATATAGTCTAAGAAACATATATGCAAAGCTTCCAAACAGTACCATTAGCCAATTTTTTGTTCTTCAAGGTTAAGTGAACAATGAGCCCCATTGTTAATCCTTTATCGGAAATTATTAGTAACTTTCGACAATTAGAACAATGAATGGAACAGGTATACGGTTGAAATCTTTGTATATAGTGCTTCTATATAGTCTAAGAAACATGTACGCAAAGCATCCAAACAGTACAATTTGCCAATTTATTGTTCTTCAAGTTTAAGTAAACAACGAGCCCCATTGATAATCATGAAAAGGAAATTATTTGTAAATTTCGACATGTAGAACAATGAATGGAACAGGTTGACGGTTGAAATCATTATATATATTGCTTCTACATAGTCTAAGAAACATATATGCAAAGCATCCAATCAGTACCATGCGCCAATTTTTTGTTCTTCAAGTTTATGTGAACTACGAGCCCCATTGTTAATACTTTAACGGAAATTAATTGTAATTTTCTACAAGCAGAACAATGAATGGAACAGGTAGACGGAGGAAATCCTTCTATATATTGCTTCTATATAGTCTAAGAAACATATCTGCATATCATCCAAACAGTACAATTAGCCAATTATTTGATCTTCAAGTTTAAGTGAACTACGAGCCCCATTGTTAATCCTTTAACGGAAATTAATTGTAACTTTCTACAAGTAGAACAATGATTGGAACACGTATACGGTTGAAATCTTTGTATATATTGCTTCCATATAGTCTAAGAAACATGTACGCAAAGCATCCAAACAGTACCATTCGCCAATTTTTTGTTCTTCAAGTTTAAGTGAACAATGAGCCCCATTGTTAATCCTTTAAAGGAAATTATTTGTAACTTTCGACAAGTAGAACAAGGAATGGAACTGGTAGACGGTTGAAATCATTGTATATATTGCTTCTATATAGTCTAAGAAACATATGTGCAAAGCATCCAAACAGTACAATTCGCCAATTCATTGTTCTTCAAGTTTAAGTGAACAAAGAACCCCATTGTTAATCCTTTAAAGGAAATTATTTCTAAATTTGGACAAGTAGAACAATGAATGGATCATGTAGACGGTTGAAATCATTGTATATATTGCTTCTATATAGTCTAAGAAACATATGTGCAAAGCATCCAAACAGTACAATTCGCCAATTTATTGTTCTTCAAGTTTCAGTGAACTACGATCCCCATTGTTATTTCTTTAACGGTAATTATTTCTAACTTTCGACAAGTAAAACAATGAATGGAACAGGTAGACGGTTGAAATCTTTGTATATATTGCTTCTATATAGTCTAAGAAACATATATGCAAAGCATCCAAACAGTACAATTCGCCAATTTTTTGTTCTTCAAGTTTAAGTGAACTACGAGCCCCATTGTGAATCCTTTAAAGGAAATTATTTGTAAATTTCGACAAGTAAATCAATCTAATGGATCAGGTAGACGGTTGAAATCATTGTATATATTGCTTCTATATAATCTACGAAAAATATATGCAAAGCATCCAAACTGTACAATTCACGAATTTTTTGTTCTTCAAGTTTAAGTGAACTACGAGCCCATTGTTAATCCTTTAACGGAAATTAATTGTAACTTTCTACAAGTAGAACAATGATTGGAACACGTAGACGGTTGAAATCTTTGTATATATTGCTTCCATATAGTCTAAGAAACATGTACGCAAAGCATCCAAACAGTACCATTCGCCAATTTTTTGTTCTTCAAGTTTAAGTGAACAATGAGCTTCAATGATTAATCCTTTATCGGAAATTATTTGTAATTTTCGACAAGTAGAACAATGAATAGAACAGGTAGACGGTTGAAATCATTGTTTATATTGCTTCTATATAGTCTAAGAAACATATCTGCATATCATCCAAACAGTACAATTCGCCAATTATTTGATCTTCAAGTTTAAGTGAACTACGAGCCCCATTGTTAATCATGAAACGGAAATTATTTATAACATTCGACAAGTAGAACAATGAATGGAACAGGTAGACGGTTGAAATCAATGTATATTTTGCTTCTATATAGTCTAAGAAACATATATGCAAAGCATCTAAACAGTACCATTCGCCAATTCTTTGTTCTTCAAGTTTAAGTGAACTACGAGTCCCATTGTTAATCCTTTAACGGAAATTATTTCTAACTTTCGACAAGTAGAACAATGAATGGAACAGTTAGACGGTTGAAATCTTTCTATATATTGCTTCTATATAGTCTAAGAAACATATATGCAAAGCATCCAAACAGTACAATTCGCCAATTTATTGTTCTTCAAGTTTAAGTGAACAACGAGCCCCATTGTTAATCCTTTAAAGGAAATTATTTGTAAATTTCGACAAGTAGAACAATGATTGGAACACGTAGACGGTTGAAATCTTTGTATATATTGCTTCCATATGGTCTAAGAAACATGTACGCAAAGCATCCAAACAGTACCATTCGCCAATTTTTTGTTCTTCAAGTTTAAGTGAACAATGAGCCCCAATGTTTAATCCGTTATCGAAAATTATTTGTAACTTTCGACAAGTAGAACAATGAATGGAAAAGGTAGACGGTTGAAATCTTTGTATATATTGCTTCTATATAGTCTAAGAAACATATATGCAAAGCATCCAAACAGTACAATTCGCCAATTTTTTGTTCTTCAAGTTTAAGTGAACAATGAGCCCCAATGGTTAATCCTTTATCGGAAATTATTTGTAAATTTCGACAAGTAGAACAATGAATGGAACAGGTAGCCGGTTGAAATCAATGTATATATTGCTTCTATATAGGCTAAGAAACATATATGCAAAGCATCCAAACAGTACCATTATCCAATTTTTTGTTCTTCAAGTTTAAGTGAACTACGAGCCCCATTGTTAATCCCTTAACGGAAATTAATTGTAACTTTCTACAATTAGAACAATGATTGGAACACGTAGATGGTTGAAATCTTTGTATATATTGCTTCCATATAGTCTAAGAAACATGTACGCAAAGCATCCAAACAGTACAATTCGCCAATTTTTTGTTCTTCAAGTTTAAGTGAACTACGAGCCCCATTGTTAATCCTTTAACGGAAATTAATTGTAACTTTCGACAAGTAGAACAAGGAATGGAACTGGTAGACGGTTGAAATCATTGTATATATTGCTTCTATATAGTCTAAGAAACATATGTGCAAAGCATCCAAACAGTACAATTCGCCAATTCATTGTTCTTCAAGTTTAAGTGAACAACGAACCCCATTGTTAATCCTTTAAAGGAAATTATTTGTAAATTTCGACAAGTAGAACAATGAATGGATCATGTAGACGGTTGAAATCATTGTATATATTGCTTCTATATAGTCTACGAAACATATATGCAAAGCATCCAAACAGTACAATTCGCCAATTTTTTGTCCTTCAAGTTTAAGTGAACTACGATCCCCATTGTTAATCCTTTAAAGGAAATTATTTGTAAATTTCGGCAAGTAGAATAATGAATGGAATAGGTAGACGGTTGAAATCATTGTATATATTGCTTCAGTATAGCCTAAGGAACATATATGCAAAGCATCCAAACAGTACAAGTCGCCAATTCATTGTTCTTCAAGTTTAAGTGAACAACGAGCCCCATTGTTAATCCTTTAAAGGAAATTATTTGTAACTTTCGACAAGTAGAACAAGGAATGGAACAGGTAGACGGTTGAAATCATTGTATATATTGCTTCTATATAGTCTAAGAAACATATGTGCAAAGCATCCAAACAGTACAAGTCGCCAATTCATTGTTCTTCAAGTTTAAGTGAACAACGAACCCCATTGTTAATCCTTTAAAGGAAATTATTTGTATATTTCGACAAGTAGAACAGTGACTGGAACAGGTAGACGGTTGAAATCATTGTATATATTGCTTCTGTATAGTCTAAGAAACATATATGCAAAGCATCCAAACAGTACAATTCGCCAATTCATTGTTCTTCAAGTTTAAGTGAACAAAGAACCCCATTGTTAATCCTTTAAAGGAAATTATTTCTAAATTTCGACAAGTAGAACAATGAATGGAACTGTAAGACGGTTGAAATCTTTGTATATGTTGCTCCTATATAGTCTAAGAAACCTATATGCAAAGCATCCAAACAGTACAATTCGCCAATTTTTTGTTCTTCAAGTTTAAGTGAACTACGAGTCCCATTGTTAATCCCTTAACGGAAATTATTTCTAACTTTCGACAAGTAGAACAATGAATGGAACAGTTAGACGGTTGAAATCATTGTATATATTGCTTCTATATAGTCTAAGAAACATATGTGCAAAGCATCCAAACAGTACAATTCGCCAATTTATTGTTCTTCAAGTTTCAGTGAACTACGATCCCCATTGTTATTTCTTTAACGGTAATTATTTCTAACTTTCGACAAGTAAAACAATGAATGGAACTGGTAGACGGTTGAAATCTTTGTACATATTGCTTCTATATAGTCTAAGAAACATATATGCAAAGCATCCAAACAGTACAATTCGCCAATTTTTTGTTCTTCAAGTTTAAGTGAACTACGAGCCCCATTGTGAATCCTTTAAAGGAAATTATTTGTAAATTTCGACAAGTAAATCAATCTAATGGATCAGGTAGACGGTTGAAATCATTGTATATATTGCTTCTATATAATCTACGAAACATATATGCAAAGCATCCAAACTGTACAATTCACGAATTTTTTGTTCTTCAAGTTTAAGTGAACTACGAGCCCATTGTTAATCCTTTAACGGAAATTAATTGTAACTTTCTACAAGTAGAACAATGATTGGAACACGTAGACGGTTGAAATCTTTGTATATATTGCTTCCATATAGTCTAAGAAACATGTACGCAAAGCATCCAAACAGTACCATTCGCCAATTTTTTGTTCTTCAAGTTTAAGTGAACAATGAGCTTCAATGATTAATCCTTTATCGGAAATTATTTGTAATTTTCGACAAGTAGAACAATGAATAGAACAGGTAGACGGTTGAAATCACTGTTTATATTGCTTCTATATAGTCTAAGAAACATATCTGCATATCATCCAAACAGTACAATTCGCCAATTATTTGATCTTCAAGTTTAAGTGAACTACGAGCCCCATTGTTAATCATGAAACGGAAATTATTTATAACATTCGACAAGTAGAACAATGAATGGAACAGGTAGACGGTTGAAATCAATGTATATATTGCTTCTATATAGTCGAAGAAACATATATGCAAAGCATCCAAACAGTACCATTCGCCAATTTTTTGTTCTTCAAGATTAAGTGAACAACGAGCCCCATTGTTAATCCTTTAATGGAAATTATTTGTAAATTTCGAAAAGTAGAACAATGATTGGAACAGGTAGACGGTTTAAATCTTTGTATATGTTGCTTCTATATAGTCTAAGAAACCGATATGCAAAGCATCTAAACAGTAACAATCGCCAATATTTTGATCTTCAAGTTTAAGTGAACTACGAGCCCCATTGTTAATCCTTTAACGGAAATTAATTGTAACTTTCGACAAGTAGAACAAGGAATGGAACTGGTAGACGGTTGAAATCATTGTATATATTGCTTCTATATAGTCTAAGAAACATATGTGCAAAGCATCCAAACAGTACAATTCGCCAATTCATTGTTCTTCAAGTTTAAGTGAACAACGAACCCCATTGTTAATCCTTTAAAGGAAATTATTTGTAAATTTCGACAAGTAGAACAATGAATGGATCATGTAGACGGTTGAAATCATTGTATATATTGCTTCCATATAGTCTAAGAAACATGTACGCAAAGCATCCAAACAGTACCATTCGCCAATTTTTTGTTCTTCAAGTTTAAGTGAACAATGAGCCCCATTGTTAATCCTTTAAAGGAAATTATTTGTAAATTTCGACGAGTAGAACAATGATTGGCACACGTAGACGGTTGAAATATTTGTATATATTGCTTCCATATAGTCTAAGAAACATATATGCAAAGCATCCAAACAGTACCATTCGCCAATTTTTTGTTCTTCAAGGTTAAGTGAACAATGAGCCCCATTGTTAATCCTTTATCGGAAATTATTTGTAATTTTCGACAAGTAGAACAATGAATGGAACAGGTAGACGGTTGAAATCTTTGTATATATTGCTTCTATATAGTCGAAGAAACATATATGCAAAGCATCCAAACAGTACCATTCGCCAATTTTTTGTTCTTCAAGATTAAGTGAACAACGAGCCCCATTGTTAATCCTTTAATGGAAATTATTTGTAAATTTCGAAAAGTAGAACAATGATTGGAACAGGTAGACGGTTTAAATCTTTGTATATGTTGCTTCTATATAGTCTAAGAAACCGATATGCAAAGCATCTAAACAGTAACAATCGCCAATTTTTTGATCTTCAAGTTTAAGTGAACTACGAGCCCCATTGTTAATCCTTTAACGGAAATTAATTGTAACTTTCGGCAAGTAGAACAAGGAATGGAACTGGTAGACGGTTGAAATCATTGTATATATTGCTTCTATATAGTCTAAGAAACATATGTGCAAAGCATCCAAACAGTACAATTCGCCAATTCATTGTTCTTCAAGTTTAAGTGAACAACGAACCCCATTGTTAATCCTTTAAAGGAAATTATTTGTAAATTTCGACAAGTAGAACAATGAATGGATCATGTAGACGGTTGAAATCATTGTATATATTGCTTCTATATAGTCTACGAAACATATATGCAAAGCATCCAAACAGTACAATTCGCCAATTTTTTGTCCTTCAAGTTTAAGTGAACTACGATCCCCATTGTTAATCCTTTAAAGGAAATTATTTGTAAATTTCGGCAAGTAGAATAATGAATGGAATAGGTAGACGGTTGAAATCATTGTATATATTGCTTCAGTATAGCCTAAGAAACATATATGCAAAGCATCCAAACAGTACAAGTCGCCAATTCATTGTTCTTCAAGTTTAAGTGAACAACGAACCCCATTGTTAATCCTTTAAAGGAAATTATTTGTAACTTTCGACAAGTAGAACAAGGAATGGAACAGGTAGACGGTTGAAATCATTGTATATATTGCTTCTATATAGTCTAAGAAACATATGTGCAAAGCATCCAAACAGTACAAGTCGCCAATTCATTGTTCTTCAAGTTTAAGTGAACAACGAACCCCATTGTTAATCCTTTAAAGGAAATTATTTGTATATTTCGACAAGTAGAACAGTGACTGGAACAGGTAGACGGTTGAAATCATTGTATATATTGCTTCTGTATAGTCTAAGAAACATATATGCAAAGCATCCAAACAGTACCATTCGCCAATTTTTTGTTCTTCAAGTTTAAGTGAACAATGAGCTTCAATGATTAATCCTTTATCGGAAATTATTTGTAATTTTCGACAAGTAGAACAATGAATAGAACAGGTAGACGGTTGAAATCATTGTTTATATTGCTTCTATATAGTCTAAGAAACATATCTGCATATCATCCAAACAGTACAATTCGCCAATTATTTGATCTTCAAGTTTAAGTGAACTACGAGCCCCATTGTTAATCATGAAACGGAAATTATTTATAACATTCGACAAGTAGAACAATGAATGGAACAGGTAGACGGTTGAAATCAATGTATATATTGCTTCTATATAGTCGAAGAAACATATATGCAAAGCATCCAAACAGTACCATTCGCCAATTTTTTGTTCTTCAAGATTAAGTGAACAACGAGCCCCATTGTTAATCCTTTAATGGAAATTATTTGTAAATTTCGAAAAGTAGAACAATGATTGGAACAGGTAGACGGTTTAAATCTTTGTATATGTTGCTTCTATATAGTCTAAGAAACCGATATGCAAAGCATCTAAACAGTAACAATCGCCAATATTTTGATCTTCAAGTTTAAGTGAACTACGAGCCCCATTGTTAATCCTTTAACGGAAATTAATTGTAACTTTCGACAAGTAGAACAAGGAATGGAACTGGTAGACGGTTGAAATCATTGTATATATTGCTTCTATATAGTCTAAGAAACATATGTGCAAAGCATCCAAACAGTACAATTCGCCAATTCATTGTTCTTCAAGTTTAAGTGAACAACGAACCCCATTGTTAATCCTTTAAAGGAAATTATTTGTAAATTTCGACAAGTAGAACAATGAATGGATCATGTAGACGGTTGAAATCATTGTATATATTGCTTCTATATAGTCTACGAAACATATATGCAAAGCATCCAAACAGTACAATTCGCCAATTTTTTGTCCTTCAAGTTTAAGTGAACTACGATCCCCATTGTTAATCCTTTAAAGGAAATTATTTGTAAATTTCGGCAAGTAGAATAATGAATGGAATAGGTAGACGGTTGAAATCATTGTATATATTGCTTCAGTATAGCCTAAGAAACATATATGCAAAGCATCCAAACAGTACAAGTCGCCAATTCATTGTTCTTCAAGTTTAAGTGAACAACGAGCCCCATTGTTACTCCTTTAAAGGAAATTATTTGTAACTTTCGACAAGTAGAACAAGGAATGGAACAGGTAGACGGTTGAAATCATTGTATATATTGCTTCTATATAGTCTAAGAAACATATGTGCAAAGCATCCAAACAGTACAAGTCGCCAATTCATTGTTCTTCAAGTTTAAGTGAACAACGAATCCCATTGTTAATCCTTTAAAGGAAATTATTTGTATATTTCGACAAGTAGAACAGTGACTGGAACAGGTAGACGGTTGAAATCATTGTATATATTGCTTCTGTATAGTCTAAGAAACATATATGCAAAGCATCCAAACAGTACCATTCGCCAATTTTTTGTTCTTCAAGTTTAAGTGAACAACGAGCCCCATTGTTAATCGTTTAAAGGAAATTATTTGTAAATTTCGGCAAGTAGAATAATGAATGGAATAGGTAGACGGTTGAAATCATTGTATATATTGCTTCAGTATAGCCTAAGAAACATATATGCAAAGCATCCAAACAGTACAAGTCGCCAATTCATTGTTCTTCAAGTTTAAGTGAACAACGAGCCCCATTGTTAATCCTTTAAAGGAAATTATTTCTAAATTTCGACAAGTAGAACAATGAATGGATCATGTAGACGGTTGAAATCATTGTATATATTGCTTCTATATAGTCTAAGAAACATATGTGCAAAGCATCCAAACAGTACAATTCGCCAATTTATTGTTCTTCAAGTTTCAGTGAACTACTATCCCCATTGTTATTTCTTTAACGGTAATTATTTCTAACATTCGACAAGTAAAACAATGAATGGAACAGGTAGACGGTTGAAATCTTTGTATATATTGCTTCTATATAGTCTAAGAAACATATATGCAAAGCATCCAAACAGTACAATTCGCCAATTTATTGTTCTTCAAGTTTAAGTGAACAAAGAACCCCATTGTTAATCCTTTAATGGAAATTATTTGTAAATTTCGAAAAGTAGAACAATGATTGGAACAGGTAGACGGTTTAAATCTTTGTATATGTTGCTTCTATATAGTCTAAGAAACCGATATGCAAAGCATCTAAACAGTAACAATCGCCAATTTTTTGATCTTCAAGTTTAAGTGAACTACGAGCCCCATTGTTAATCCTTTAACGGAAATTAATTGTAACGTTCTACAAGTAGAACAATGATTGGAACACGTAGACGGTTGAAATATTTGTATATATTGCTTCCATATAGTCTAAGAAACATATATGCAATGCATCCAAACAGTACCATTCGCCAATTTTTTGTTCTTCAAGTTTAAGTGAACAATGAGCCCCAATAGTTAATCATTTATCGGAAATTATTTGTAACTTTCGACAAGTAGAACAATGAATGGAACAGGTAGACGGTTGAAAACATTGTTTATATTGCTTCTATATAGTCTAAGAAACATATCTGCATATCATCCAAACAGTACAATTCGACAATTATTTGATCTTCAAGTTTAAGTGAACTACGAGCCCCATTGTTAATACTTTAACGGAAATTATTTGTAACTTGCGACAAGTAGAACAATGAATGGAACAGGTAGACGGTTGAAATCAATGTATATATTGCTTCTATATAGTCTAAGAAACATATATGCAAAGCATCCAAACAGTACAATTCGCCAATTTTTTGTTCTTCAAGTTTAAGTGAACTACGAGCCCCATTGTTAATCCTTTAACGGAAATTAATTGTAACTTTCTACAAGTAGAACAATGATTGGAACACGTAGACGGTTGAAATCTTTGTATATATTGCTTCCATATAGTCTAAGAAACATACATGCAAAGCATCCAAACAGTACCATTCGCCACTTTTTTGTTCTTCAAGTTTAAGTGAACAACGAGCCCCATTGTTAATCCTTTAAAGGAAATTATTTGTAAATTTCGACAAGTAGAACAATGAATGGAACAGGTAGCCGGTTGAAATCAATGTATTTATTGCTTCTATATAGTCTAAGAAACATTTATGCAAAGCATCCAAACAGTACCATTCGCCAATTTTTTGTTCTTCAAGTTTAAGTGAACTACGAGCCCCATTGTTAATCCCTTAACGGAAATTAATTGTAACTTTCGACAAGTAGAACAATGAATGGAACAGGTAGACGGTTGAAATCTTTGTATATATTGCTTCTATATAGTCTAAGAAACATATATGCCATGCATCCAAACAGTACCATTCGCCAATTTTTTGTTCTCCAAGTTTAAGTGAACAATGAGCCCCATTGTTAATCCTTTATCGGAAATTATTTGTAACTTTCGACAAGTAGAACAATGAATGGAACAGGTAGACGGTTGAAATCATTGTATATATTGCTTCTATATAGTCCAAGAAACATATATGCAAAGCATCCAAACAGTACAATTCGCCAATTTTTTGCTCTTCAAGTTTAAGTGAACTACGAGCCCCATTGTTAATACTTTAACGGAAATTAATTGTAACTTTCGACAAGTAGGACAATGAATGGAACAGGTAGACGGTTGAAATCTTTGTATATATTGCTTCTATATAGTCTAAGAAACATATATGCAAAGCATCCAAACAGTACAATTCGCCAATTTTTTGTTTTTCATGTTTAAGTGAACAATGAGCCCCAATTGTTAATCCTTTATCGGAAATTATTTGTAACTTTCGACAAGTAGAACAATGAATGGAACAGGTAGACTGTTGAAATCTTTGTATATATTGCTTCTATATAGTCTAAGAAACATATATGCAAAGCATCCAAACAGTACCATTCGCCAATTTTTTGTTCTCCAAGTTTAAGTGAACAATGAGCCCCATTGTTAATCCTTTATCGGAAATTATTTGTAACTTTCGACAAGTAGAACAATGAATGGAACAGGTAGACGGTTGAAATCTTTGTATATATTGCTTCTATATAGTCTAAGAAACATATATGCAAAGCACCCAAACAGTACCATTCGCCACTTTTTTGTTCTTCAAGTTTAAGTGAACAACGAGCCCCATTGTTAATCCTTTAAAGGAAATTATTTGTAAATTTCGACAAGTAGAACAATGATTGGAACACGTAGACGGTTGAAATCTTTGTATATATTGCTTCCATATAGTCTAAGAAACATATATGCAAAGCATCCAAACAGTACCATTCGCCAATTTTTTGTTCTTCAAGTTTAAGTGAACAATGAGACCCATTGTTAATCCTTTATCGGAAATTATTTGTAACTTTCGACAAGTAGATCAATGAATGGAACACGTAGACGGTTGAAATCTTTGTATATATTGCTTCTATAAAGTCTAAGATACATATATGCAAATCATCCAAACAGTACAATTCGCCAATTATTTGACCTTCAAGTTTAAGTAAACTACGAGCCCCATTGTTAATACTTTAACGGAACTTATTTGTAACTTTCGACAAGTAGAACAATGAATGGAACAGGTAGACGGTTTAAATCAATGTATATATTGCTTCTATATAGTCTAAGAAACATATATGCAAAGCATCCAAACAGTACCATTCGACACTTTTTTGTTCTTCAAGTTTAAGTGAACAACGAGCCCCATTGTTAATCCTTTAAAGGAAATTATTTGTAAATTTCGACAAGTAGAACAATGATTGGAACACGTAGACGGTTGAAATCTTTGTATATATTGCTTCCATATAGTCTAAGAAACATATATGCAAAGCATCCAAACAGTACCATTCGCCAATTTTTTGTTCTTCAAGTTTAAGTGAACAATGAGACCCATTGTTAATCCTTTATCGGAAATTATTTGTAACTTTCGACAAGTAGAACAATGAATGGAACAGGTAGAGGGTTGAAATCTTTGTATATATTGCTTCTATAAAGTCTAAGAAACATATATGCAAATCATCCAAACAGTACAATTCGCCAATTATTTGATCTTCAAGTATAAGTGAACTACGAGCCCCATTGTTAATACTTTAACGGAAATTATTTGTAACTTTCGACAAGTAGAACAATGAATGGAACAGGTAGACGGTTGAAATCATTGTATATATTGCTTCTATATAGTCTAAGAAACATATATGCAAAGCATCCAAACAGTATAATTCGCCAATTTTTTGTCCTCCAAGTTTAAGTGAACAATGAGCCCCATTGTTAATCCTTTAAAGGAAATTATTTGTAACTTTCAACAAGTAGAACAATGAATGGAACAGGTAGACGGTTGAAATCTTTGTATATATTGCTTCTATATAGTCTAAGAAACATATATGCAAAGCATCCAAACAGTATAATTCGCCAATTTTTTGTCCTCCAAGTTTAAGTGAACAATGAGCCCCATTGTTAATCCTTTAAAGGAAATTATTTGTAACTTTCAACAAGTAGAACAATGAATGGAACAGGTAGACGGTTGAAATCTTTGTATATATTGCTTCTATATAGTCTAAGAAACATATATGCAAAGCATCCAAACAGTATAATTCGCCAATTTTTTGTCCTCCAAGTTTAAGTGAACAATGAGCCCCATTGTTAATCCTTTAAAGGAAATTATTTGTAACTTTCAACAAGTAGAACAATGAATGGAACAGGTAGACGGTTGAAATCATTGTATATATTGCTTCTATATAGTCTAAGAAACATATATGCAAAGCATCCAAACAGTACAATTCGACAATTTTTTGTTCTTCAAGTTTAAGTGAACTACGAGCCCCATTGTTAATCCTTTATCGGAAATTATTTGTAACTTTCGACATGTAGAACAATGAATGGAACAGGTAGACGGTTGAAATCTTTGTATATATTGCTTCTATATAGTCTATGAAACATATATGCAAAGCATCCAAACAGTACGATGCGCCAATTTTTTGTTGTTCAAGTTTAAGTGAACAATGAGCCCCAATGGTTAATCCTTTATCGGTAATTATTTGTAATTTTCGACAAGTAGAACAATGAATGGGACAGGTAGACGGTTGAAATCTTTGTATATATTGCTTCTATATAGTATAAGAAACATATATGCAAAGCATCCAAACAGTACAATTCGCCAATTTTTTGTTCTTCAAGTTTAAGTGAACAATGAGCCCCAATGGTTAATCCGTTATCGGAAATTATTTGTAAATTTCGACAAGTAGAACAATGAATGGAACAGGTAGACGGTTGAAATCTTTGTATATATTGCTTCTATATAGTCTAAGAAACATATATGCAAAGCATCCAAACAGTAACATTCGCCAATTTTTTGTTCTTCAAGTTTAAGTGAACTACGAGCCCCATTGTTAATCCTTTAAAGGAAATTATTTGTAACTTTCGACAAGTAGAACAATGAATGGAACAGGTAGACGGTTGAAATCTTTGTATAGATTGCTTCTATATAGTCTAAGAAACATATATGCAAAGCATCCAAACAGTACAATTCGCCAATTTTTTGTTCTTCAAGTTTAAGTGAACAATGAGCCCCAATGGTTAATCCTTTATCGGTAATTATTTGTAACTTTCGACAAGTAGAACAATGAATGGAACAGGTAGACGGTTGAAATCTTTGTATATATTGCTTCTATATAGTATAAGAAACATATATGCAAAGCATCCAAACAGTACAATTCGCCAATTTTTTGTTCTTCAAGTTTAAGTGAACAATGAGCCCCAATGTTTAATCCGTTATCGGAAATTATTTGTAACTTTCGACAAGTAGAACAATGAATGGAAAAGGTAGACGGTTGAAATCTTTGTATATATTGCTTCTATATAGTTTAAGAAACATATATGCAAAGCATCCAAACAGTACAATTCGACAATTTTTTGCTCTTCAAGTTTAAGTGAACTACGAGCCCCATTGTTAATCCTTTAAAGGAAATTATTTGTAAATTTCGGCAAGTAGAACAATGAATGGAATAGGTAGACGGTTGAAATCATTGTATATATTGCTTCTATATAGTCTAAGAAACATATATGCAAAGCATCCAAACAGTACAATTCGCCAATTTTTTGTTCTTCAAGTTTAAGTAAACTACGATCCCCATTGTTAATCCCTTAATGGAAATTATTTGTAACATTCGACAAGTAGAACAATGAATGGAACAGGTAGACGGTTGAAATCATTGTATATATTGCTTCTATATAGTCTAAGAAACATATATGCAAAGCATTCAAACAGTACAGTTCGCCAATTTTTTGTTCTTCAAGTTTAAGTGAACAATGAGCCCCATTGTTAATCCTTTAAAGGAAATTATTTGTAACTTTCGACAAGTAGAACAATGAATGGAACAGGTAGACGGTTGAAATCTTTGTATATATTGCACCTATATAGTCTATGAAACATATATGCAAAGCATCCAAGCAGTACAATTCGCCAATTTTTTGTTCTTCAAGTGTAAGTGAACAATGAGCCCCAATGGTTAATCCTTTATCGGTAATTATTTGTAACTTTCGACAAGTAGAACACTGAATGGAACAGGTAGACGGTTGAAATCCTTGTATATATAGCTTCTATATAGTCTAAGAAACATATATGCAAAGCATCCAAACAGTACAATTCGCCAATTTTTTGTTCTTCAAGTTTAAGTAAACTACGATCCCCATTGTTAATCACTTAAGGGAAATTATTTGTAACTTTCGACAAGTAGAACAATGAATGGAACAGGTAGACGGTTGAAATCATTGTATATATTGCTTCTATATAGTCTAAGAAACATATATGCAAAGCATCCAAACAGTACAATTCGCCAATTTTTTGTTCTTCAAGTTTAAGTAAACTACGATCCCCATTGTTAATCCCTTAACGGAAATTATTTGTAACTTTCGACAAGTAGAACAATGAATGGAACAGGTAGACAGTTGAAATCATTGTATATATTGCTTCTATATAGTTTAAGAAACATATATGCAAAGCATCCAAACAGTACAATTCGACAATTTTTTGCTCTTCAAGTTTAAGTGAACTACGAGCCCCATTGTTAATCCTTTAAAGGAAATTATTTGTAAATTTCGACAAGTAGAACAATGAATGGAATAGGTAGACGGTTGAAATCATTGTATATATTGCTTCTATATAGTCTAAGAAACATATATGCAAAGCATCCAAACAGTACAATTCGCCAATTTTTTGTTCTTCAAGTTTAAGTAAACTACGATCCCCATTGTTAATCCCTTAACGGAAATTATTTGTAACATTCGACAAGTAGAACAATGAATGGAACAGGTAGACGGTTGAAATCATTGTATATATTGCTTCTATATAGTCCAAGAAACATATATGCAAAGCATCCAAACAGTACAATTCGCCAATTTTTTGCTCTTCAAGTTTAAGTGAACTACGAGCCCCATTGTTAATACTTTAACGGAAATTAATTGTAACTTTCGACAAGTAGAACAATGAATGGAACAGGTAGACGGTTGAAATCTTTCTATATATTGCTTCTATATAGTATAAGAAACATATATGCAAAGCATCCAAACAGTACAAGTCGCCAATTTTTTGTTCTTCAAGTTTAAGTGAACAATGAGCCCCAATGTTTAATCCGTTATCGGAAATTATTTGTAAATTTCGACAAGTAGAACAATGAATGGAAAAGGTAGACGGTTGAAATCTTTGTATATATTGCTTCTATATAGTCTAAGAAACATATATGCAAAGCATCCAAACAGTACCATTCGCCAATTTTTTGTTCTTCAAGTTTAAGTGAACTACGAGCCCCATTGTTAATCCTTTAAAGGAAATTATTTGTAAATTTCGACAAGTAGAACAATGAATGGAACAGGTAGACGGTTGAAATCATTGTATATATTGCTTCTATATAGTCTAAGAAACATATATGCAAAGCATCCAAACAGTACAATTCGCCAATTTTTTGTTCTTCAAGTTTAAGTGAACAATGAGCCCCATTGTTAATCCTTTAAAGGAAATTATTTGTAACTTTCGACAAGTAGAACAATGAATGGAACAGGTAGACGGTTGAAATCTTTGTATATATTGCTTCTATATAGTCTAAGAAACATATATGCAAAGCATCCAAACAGTACAATTCGCCAATTTTTTGTTCTTCAAGTTTAAGTAAACTACGATCCCCATTGTTAATCCCTTAACGGAAATTATTTGTAACATTCGACAAGTAGCACAATGAATGGAACAGGTAGACGGTTGAAATCATTGTATATATTGCTTCTATATAGTCCAAGAAACATATATGCAAAGCATCCAAACAGTACAATTCGCCAATTTTTTGCTCTTCAAGTTTAAGTGAACTACGAGCCCCATTGTTAATACTTTAACGGAAATTAATTGTAACTTTCGACAAGTAGAACAATGAATGGAACAGGTAGACGGTTGAAATCTTTGTATATATTGCTTCTATATAGTATAAGAAACATATATGCAAAGCATCCAAACAGTACAATTCGCCAATTTTTTGTTCTTCAAGTTTAAGTGAACAATGAGCCCCAATGTTTAATCCGTTATCGGAAATTATTTGTAACTTTCGACAAGTAGAACAATGAATGGAAAAGGTAGACGGTTGAAATCTTTGTATATATTGCTTCTATATAGTCTAAGAAACATATATGCAAAGCATCCAAACAGTACCATTCGCCAATTTTTTGTTCTTCAAGTTTAAGTGAACTACGAGCCCCATTGTTAATCCTTTAAAGGAAATTATTTGTAAATTTCGACAAGTAGAACAATGAATGGAACAGGTAGACGGTTGAAATCATTGTATATATTGCTTCTATATAGTCTAAGAAACATATATGCAAAGCATCCAAACAGTACAATTCGCCAATTTTTTGTTCTTCAAGTTTAAGTGAACAATGAGCCCCATTGTTAATCCTTTAAAGGAAATTATTTGTAACTTTCGACAAGTAGAACAATGAATGGAACAGGTAGACGGTTGAAATCTTTGTATATATTGCTTCTATATAGTCTAAGAAACATATATGCCATGCATCCAAACAGTACCATTCGCCAATTTTTTGTTCTCCAAGTTTAAGTGAACAATGAGCCCCATTGTTAATCCTTTATCGGAAATTATTTGTAACTTTCGACAAGTAGAACAATGAATGGAACAGGTAGACGGTTGAAATCTTTGTATATATTGCTTCTATATAGTCTAAGAAACATATATGCAAAGCACCCAAACAGTACCATTCGCCACTTTTTTGTTCTTCAAGTTTAAGTGAACAACGAGCCCCATTGTTAATCCTTTAAAGGAAATTATTTGTAAATTTCGACAAGTAGAACAATGAATGGAACAGGTAGCCGGTTGAAATCAATGTATATATTGCTTCTATGTAGTCTAAGAAACATTTATGCAAAGCATCCAAACAGTACCATTCGCCAATTTTTTGTTCTTCAAGTTTAAGTGAACTACGAGCCCCATTGTTAATCCCTTAACGGAAATTAATTGTAACTTTCGACAAGTAGAACAATGAATGGAACAGGTAGACGGTTGAAATCTTTGTATATATTGCTTCTATATAGTCTAAGAAACATATATGCCATGCATCCAAACAGTACCATTCGCCAATTTTTTGTTCTCCAAGTTTAAGTGAACAATGAGCCCCATTGTTAATCCTTTATCGGAAATTATTTGTAACTTTCGTCAAGTAGAACAATGAATGGAACAGGTAGACGGTTGAAATCATTGTATATATTGCTTCTATATAGTCCAAGAAACATATATGCAAAGCATCCAAACAGTACAATTCGCCAATTTTTTGCTCTTCAAGTTTAAGTGAACTACGAGCCCCATTGTTAATACTTTAACGGAAATTAATTGTAACTTTCGACAAGTAGGACAATGAATGGAACAGGTAGACGGTTGAAATCTTTGTATATATTGCTTCTATATAGTCTAAGAAACATATATGCAAAGCATCCAAACAGTACAAATCGCCAATTTATTGTTCTTCAAGTTTAAGTGAACAATGAGCCCCATTGTTAATCCTTTAAAGGAAATTATTTGTAAATTTCGACAAGTAGAACAATGAATGGAACAGGTAGACTGTTGAAATCATTGTATATATTGCTTCTATATAGTCTAAGAAACATATATGCAAAGCATCCAAACAGTACAGTTCGCCAATTTTTTGTTCTTCAAGTTTAAGTGAACAATGAGCCCCATTGTTAATCCTTTAAAGGAAATTATTTGTAACTTTCGACAAGTAGAACAATGAATGGAACAGGTAGACGGTTGAAATCTTTGTATATATTGCATCTATATAGTCTATGAAACATATATGAAAAGCATCCAAACAGTACAATTCGCCAATTTTTTGTTCTTCAAGTTTAAGTGAACAATGAGCCCCAATGGTTAATCCTTTATCGGTAATTATTTGTAACTTTCGACAAGTAGAACAATGAATGGACCAGGTAGACGGTTGAAATCCTTGTATATATTGCTTCTATATAGTCTAAGAAACATATAAGCAAAGCATATAAACAGTACAATTCGCCAATTTTTTGTTCTTCAAGTTTAAGTAAACTACGATCCCCATTGTTAATCCCTTAACGGAAATTATTTGTAACTTTCGACAAGTAGAACAATGAATGGAACAGGTAGACGGTTGAAATCATTGTATATATTGCTTCTATATAATCTAAGAAACATATATGCAAAGCATCCAAACAGTACAATTCGCCAATTTTTTGTTCTTCAAGTTTAAGTAAACTACGATCCCCATTGTTAATCCCTTAACGGAAATTATTTGTAACTTTCGACAAGTAGAACAATGAATGGAACAGGTAGACGGTTGAAATCATTGTATATATTGCTTCTATATAGTTTAAGAAACATATATGCAAAGCATCCAAACAGTACAATTCGACAATTTTTTTCTCTTCAAGTTTAAGTGAACTACGAGCCCCATTGTTAATCCTTTAAAGGAATTTATTTGTAACTTTCGACAAGTAGAACAATGAATGAAATAGGTAGCCGGTTGAAATCAATGTATATATTGCTTCTATATAGTCTAAGAAACATATATGCAAAGCATCCAAACAGTACAATTCGCCAATTTTTTGTTCTTCAAGTTTAAGTAAATTACGATCCCCATTGTTAATCCCTTAACGGAAATTATTTGTAACTTTCGACAAGTAGAACAATGAATGGAACAGGTAGACGGTTGAAATCATTGTATATATTGCTTCTATATAGTCTAAGAAACATTTATGCAAAGCATCCAAACAGTACCATTCGCCAATTTTTTGCTCTTCAAGTTTAAGTGACTACGAGCCCCATTGTTAATCCTTTAAAGGAAATTATTTGTAAATTTCGGCAAGTAGAACAATGAATGGAATAGGTAGACGGTTGAAATCATTGTATATATTGCTTCTATATAGTCTAAGAAACATATATGCAAAGCATCCAAACAGTACAATTCGCCAATTTTTTGTTCTTCAAGTTTAAGTAAACTACGATCCCCATTGTTAATCCCTTAACGGAAATTATTTGTAACATTCGACAAGTAGAACAATGAATGGAACAGGTAGACGGTTGAAATCATTGTATATATTGCTTCTATATAGTTTAAGAAACATATATGCAAAGCATCCAAACAGTACAATTCGACAATTTTTTTCTCTTCAAGTTTAAGTGAACTACGAGCCCCATTGTTAATCCTTTAAAGGAATTTATTTGTAACTTTCGACAAGTAGAACAATGAATGAAACAGGTAGCCGGTTGAAATCAATGTATATATTGCTTCTATATAGTCTAAGAAACATATATGCAAAGCATCCAAACAGTACAATTCGCCAATTTTTTGTTCTTCAAGTTTAAGTAAATTACGATCCCCATTGTTAATCCCTTAACGGAAATTATTTGTAACTTTCGACAAGTAGAACAATGAATGGAACAGGTAGACGGTTGAAATCATTGTATATATTGCTTCTATATAGTCTAAGAAACATTTATGCAAAGCATCCAAACAGTACCATTCGCCAATTTTTTGCTCTTCAAGTTTAAGTGACTACGAGCCCCATTGTTAATCCTTTAAAGGAAATTATTTGTAAATTTCGGCAAGTAGAACAATGAATGGAATAGGTAGACGGTTGAAATCATTGTATATATTGCTTCTATATAGTCTAAGAAACATATATGCAAAGCATCCAAACAGTACAATTCGCCAATTTTTTGTTCTTCAAGTTTAAGTAAACTACGATCCCCATTGTTAATCCCTTAACGGAAATTATTTGTAACATTCGACAAGTAGAACAATGAATGGAACAGGTAGACGGTTGAAATCATTGTATATATTGCTTCTATATAGTCTAAGAAACATATATGCAAAGCATTCAAACAGTACAGTCCGCCAATTTTTTGTTCTTCAAGTTTAAGTGAACAATGAGCCCCATTGTTAATCCTTTAAAGGAAATTATTTGTAACTTTCGACAAGTAGAACAATGAATGGAACAGGTAGACGGTTGAAATCTTTGTATATATTGCACCTATATAGTCTATGAAACATATATGCAAAGCATCCAAACAGTACAATTCGCCAATTTTTTGTTCTTCAAGTGTAAGTGAACAATGAGCCCCAATGGTTAATCCTTTATCGGTAATTATTTGTAAGTTTCGACAAGTAGAACAATGAATGGAACAGGTAGACGGTTGAAATCCTTGTATATATTGCTTCTATATAGTCTAAGAAACATATAAGCAAAGCATCCAAACAGTATAATTCGCCAATTTTTTGTTCTTCAAGTTTAAGTAAACTACGATCCCCATTGTTAATCACTTAAGGGAAATTATTTGTAACTTTCGACAAGTAGAACAATGAATGGAACAGGTAGACGGTTGAAATCTTTGTATATATTGCTTCCATATAGTCTAAGAAACATATATGCAAAGCGTCCAAACAGTACAATTCGCCAATTTTTTGCTCTTCAAGTTTAAGTGAACTACGAGCCCCATTGTTAATCCTTTATCGGAAATTATTTGTAACTTTCGACAAGTAGAACAATGAATAGTACAGGTAGACGGGTGAAATCTTTGTATATATTGCTTCTATATAGTCTAAGAAACATATATGCAAAGCATCCAAACAGTACAATTCGCCAATTTATTGTTCTTCAAGTTTAAGTGTACAACGAGCCCCATTGTTAATCCTTTAGAGGAAATTATTTGTAAATTTCGACAATTAGAACAATGAATGGAATAGGTAGACGGTTGAAATCATTGTATATATATGCTTCCATATAGTCTAAGAAACATATATGCAAAGCATCCAAACAGTACAATTCGCCGATTTTTTGTTTTTCAAGTTTAAGTGAACAATGAACCCCAATGGTTAATCCATTATCGGAAATTATTTGTAACTTTCGACAAGTAGAACAATGAATGGAACAGGTAGACGGTTGAATTCTTTGTATATATTGCTTCTATATAGTCTAAGAAACATATATGCAAAGCATCCAAACAGTACCATTCGCAAATTTATTGTTCTTCAAGTTTAAGGGAACAATGAGCCCCCATGGTTAAACCTTTATCGGAAATTATTTGTAACTTTCGACAAGTAGAACAATGAATGGACCAGGTAGACGGTTGAAATCCTTGTATATATTGCTTCTATATAGTCTAAGAAACATATAAGCAAAGCATCCAAACAGTACAATTCGCCAATTTTTTGTTCTTCAAGTTTAAGTAAACTACGATCCCCATTGTCAATCCCTTAACGGAAATTATTTGTAACTTTCGACAAGTAGAACAATGAATGGAACAGGTAGACGGTTGAAATCATTGTATATATTGCTTCTATATAGTCTAAGAAACATATAAGCAAAGCATCCAAACAGTACAATTCGCCAATTTTTTGTTCTTCAAGTTTAAGTAAACTACGATCCCCATTGTCAATCCCTTAACGGAAATTATTTGTAACTTTCGACAAGTAGAACAATGAATGGAACAGGTAGACGGTTGAAATCATTGTATATATTGCTTCTATATAGTCTAAGAAACATATATGCAAAGCATCCAAACAGTACAATTCGCCAATTTTTTGTTCTTCAAGTTTAAGTAAACTACGATCCCCATTGTTAATCCCTTAACGGAAATTATTTGTAACTTTCGACAAGTAGAACAATGAATGGAACACGTAGACGGTTGAAATCATTGTATATATTGCTTCTATATAGTTTAAGAAACATATATGCAAAGCATCCAAACAGTACAATTCGACAATTTTTTTCTCTTCAAGTTTAAGTGAACTACGAGCCCCATTGTTAATCCTTTAAAGGAAATTATTTGTAAATTTCGGCAAGTAGAACAATGAATGGAATAGGTAGACGGTTGAAATCATTGTATATATTGCTTCTATATAGTCTAAGAAACATATATGCAAAGCATCCAAACAGTACAATTCGCCAATTTATTGTTCTTCAAGTTTAAGTAAACTACGATCCCCATTGTTAATCCTTTAACGGAAATTATTTGTAACATTCGACAAGTAGAACAATGAATGGAACAGGTAGACGGTTGAAATCATTGTATATATTGCTTCTATATAGTCTAAGAAACATATATGCAAAGCATCCAAACAGTACAATTCGCCAATTTTTTGTTCTTCAAGTTTAAGTGAACTACGAGCCCCATTGTTAATACTTTAACGGAAATTAATTGTAACTTTCGACAAGTAGAACAATGAATGGAACACGTAGACGGTTGAAATCTTTGTATATATTGCTTCTATATAGTCTAAGAAACATATATGCAAAGCATCCAAACAGTACCATTCGCCAATTTTTTGTTCTTCAAGTTTAAGCGAACTACGAGCCCCATTGTTAATCCTTTAAAGGAATTTATTTGTAACTTTCGACAAGTAGAACAATGAATGAAACAGGTAGCCGGTTGAAATCAATGTATATATTGCTTCTATATAGTCTGGGAAACATATATGCAAAGTATCCAAACAGTACAATTCGCCAATTTTTTGTTCTTCAATTTTAAGTGAACAATGAGCCCCAATGGTTAATCCTTTAACGGAAATTAATTGTAACTTTCTACAAGTAGAACAATGATTGGAACACATAGACGGTTGAAATCTTTGTATATATTGCTTCCATATCGTCTAAGAAACATATAAGCAAAGCATCCAAACAGTACAATTCGCCAATTTTTTGTTCTTCAAGTTTAAGTAAACTACGATCCCCATTGTTAATCCCTTAACGGAAATTATTTCTAACTTTCGACAAGTAGAACAATGAATGGAACTGGTAGACGGTTGAAATCTTTTTATATGTTGCTTCTATATAGTCTAAGAAACATATATGCAAAGCATCCAAACAGTACAATTCGCCAATTTATTGTTCTTCAAGTTTAAGTGAACTACGAGCCCCATTGTTAATCCTTTAAAGGAAATTATTTGTAAATTTCGGCAAGTCGAACAATGATTGGAACAAGTAGACGGTTGAAATCTTTGTATATGTTGCTTCTATATAGTCTAAGAAACATATATGCAAAGCATCCAAACAGTACCAGTCGCCAATTTTTTGTTCTTCAAATTTAAGTTAACTATGAGCCCCCATGGTTAATCCTTTATCGGAAATTATTTGTAATTTTCGACAAGTAGAACAATGAATGGAACAGGTAGACGGTTGAAATCTTTGTATATATTGCTTCTATATAGTCTAAGAAACATATATGCAAAGCATCCAAACAGTACAATTCGCCAATTTTTTGTTCTTCAAGTTTAAGTGAACTACGAGCCCCATTGTTAATACTTTAACGGAAATTAATTGTAACTTTCGACAAGTAGAACAATGAATGGAACACGTAGACGGTTGAAATCTTTGTATATATTGCTTCCATATAGTCTAAGAAACATATATGCAAAGCATCCAAACAGTACAATTCGCCAATTTATTGTTCTTCAAGTTTAAGTGAACTACGAGCCCCATTGTTAATCCTTTAAAGGAAATTATTTGTAAATTTCGGCAAGTCGAACAATGATTGGAACAAGTAGACGGTTGAAATCTTTGTATATGTTGCTTCTATATAGTCTAAGAAACATATATGCAAAGCATCCAAACAGTACCAGTCGCCAATTTTTTGTTCTTCAAATTTAAGTTAACTATGAGCCCCCATGGTTAATCCTTTATCGGAAATTATTTGTAATTTTCGACAAGTAGAACAATGAATGGAACAGGTAGACGGTTGAAATCTTTGTATATATTGCTTCTATATAGTCTAAGAAACATATATGCAAAGCATCCAAACAGTACCATTCGCCAATTTATTGTTCTTCAAGTTTAAGAGAACAACGAGCCCCATTGTTAATACTTTAAAGGAAATTATTTGTAAATTTCGACAAGTAGAACAATGATTGGAACAAGTAGACGGTTGAAATCTTTGTATATGTTGCTTCCATATAGTCTAAGGAACATGTACGCAAAGCATCCAAACAGTACCATTCGCCAATTTTATGTTCTTCAAGTTTAAGTGAACAATGAGCCCCATTGTTAATCCTTTAACAGAAATTATTTGTAACTTTCGACAAGTAGAACAATGAATGGAACAGGTAGACGGCTGAATTCTTTGTATATATTGCTTCTATATAGTCTAAGAAACATATATGCAAAGCATCCAAACAGTACAATTCGCCAATTTATTTTTCTTCAAGTTTAAGTGTACAACGAGCCCCATTGTTAATGCTTTAAAGGAAATTATTTGTAAACTTCGACAAGTAGAACAATGATTGGAACACGTAGACGGTTGAAATCTTTGTATATGTTGCTTCTATATAGTCTAAGAAACATATATGCAAAGCATCCAAACAGTACAATTCGCCAATTTTTTGATCTTCAAGTTTAAGTGAACTACGAGCCCCATTGTTAATACTTTAAAGGAAATTATTTGTAAATTTCGACAAGTAGAACAATGAATGGAACAGGTAGACGGTTGAAATCTTTGTATATATTGTTTCTATATAGTCTAGGAAACATATATGCAAAGCATCCAAACAGTACAATTTGCCAATTTTTTGTTCTTCAATTTTAAGTGAACAATGAGCCCCAATGGTTAATCCTTTAACGGAAATTAATTGTAACTTTCTACAAGTAGAACAATGATTGGAACACATAGACGGTTGAAATCTTTGTATATGTTGCTTCCATATCGTCTATGAAACATATATGCAAAGCATCCAAACAGTACCATTCGCCAATTTTTTGTTCTTCAAGTTTAAGTGAACTATGAGGCCCCATGGTTAATCCTTTATCGGAAATTATTTGTAACTTTCTACAAGTAGAACAATGAATAGTACAGGTAGACGGGAGAAGTCTTTATATATATTGCTTCTATATAGTCTAAGAAACATATATGCAAAGCATCCAAACAGTACAATTCGCCAATTTTTTGTTCTTCAAGTTTAAGTGAACAACGAGCCCCATTGCTAATCCTTTACAGGAAATTATTTGTAAATTTCGACAAGTAGAACAATTATTGGAACACGTAGACGGTTGAAATCTTTGTATATATTGCTTCCATATAGTCTAAGAAACATATATGCAAAGCGTCCAAACAGTACAATTCGCCAATTTTTTGCTCTTCAAGTTTAAGTGAACTACGAGCCCCATTGTTAATCCTTTATCGGAAATTATTTGTAACTTTCGACAAGTAGAACAATGAATAGTACAGGTAGACGGGTGAAATCTTTGGATATATTGCTTCTATATAGTCTAAAAAACATATATGCAAAGCATCCAAACAGTACAATTCGCCAATTTATTGTTCTTCAAGTTTAAGTGAACAATGAACCCCAATGTTTAATCCGTTATCGGAAATTATTTGTAACTTTCGACAAGTAGAACAATGAATGGAAAAGGTAGACTGTTGAAATCATTGTATATATTGCTTCTATATAGTCTAAGAGAACATCTATGCAAAGCATCCAAACAGTACAACTCGCCAATTTTTTGTTCTTCAAGTTTAAGTGAACAATGAGCCCCATTGTTAATCCTTTAAAGGAAATTATTTGTAACTTTCGACAAGTAGAACAATGAATGGAACAGGTAGACGGTTGAAATCTATGTATATATTGCATCTATATAGTCTAAGAAACATATATGCAAAGCATCCAAACAGTACAATTCGCAAATTTTTTGTTCTTCAAGTTTAAGTGAACAATGAGCCCCAATGGTTAATCCTTTATCGGTAATTATTTGTAACTTTCGACAAGTAGAACACTGAATGGAACAGGTAGACGGTTGAAATCCTTGTATATATAGCTTCTATATAGTCTAAGAAACATATATGCAAAGCATCCAAACAGTACAATTCGCCAATTTTTTGTTCTTCAAGTTTAAGTAAACTACGATCCCCATTGTTAATCCCTTAACGGAAATTATTTGTAACTTTCGACAAGTAGAACAATGAATGGAACAGGTAGACGGTTGAAATCATTGTATATATTGCTTCTATATAGTCTAAGAAACATATATGCAAAGCATCCAAACAGTACAATTCGCCAATTTTTTGTTCTTCAAGTTTAAGTAAACTACGATCCCCATTGTTAATCCCTTAACGGAAATTATTTGTAACATTCGACAAGTAGAACAATGAATGGAACAGGTAGACGGTTGAAATCATTGTATATATTGCTTCTATATAGTCTAAGAAACATATATGCAAAGCATTCAAACAGTACAGTTCGCCAATTTTTTGTTCTTCAAGTTTAAGTGAACAATGAGCCCCATTGTTAATCCTTTAAAGGAAATTATTTGTTACTTTCGACAAGTAGAACAATGAATGGAACAGTTAGACGGTTGAAATCTTTGTATATATTGCACCTATATAGTCTATGAAACATATATGCAAAGCATCCAAACAGTACAATTCGCCAATTTTTTGTTCTTCAAGTGTAAGTGAACAATGAGCCCCAATGGTTAATCCTTTATCGGTAATTATTTGTAACTTTCGACAAGTAGAACAATGAATGGAACAGGTAGACGGTTGAAATCCTTGTATATATTGCTTCTATATAGTCTAAGAAACATATAAGCAAAGCATCCAAACAGTACAATTCGCCAATTTTTTGTTCTTCAAGTTTAAGTAAACTACGATCCCAATTGTTAATCACTTAAAGGAAATTATTTGTAACTTTCGACAAGTAGAACAATGAATGGAACAGGTAGACGGTTGAAATCATTGTATATATTGCTTCTATATAGTCTAAGAAACATATATGCAAAGCATCCAAACAGTACAATTCGCCAATTTTTTGTTCTACAAGTTTAAGTAAACTACGATCCCCATTGTTAATCCCTTAACGGAAATTATTTGTAAATTTCGACAAGTAGAACAATGAATGGAACAGGTAGACGGTTGAAATCATTGTATATATTGCTTCTATATAGTTTAAGAAACATATATGCAAAGCATCCAAACAGTACAATTCGACAATTTTTTGCTCTTCAAGTTTAAGTGAACTACGAGCCCCATTGTTAATCCTTTAAAGGAAATTATTTGTAAATTTCGACAAGTAGAACAATGAATGGAATAGGTAGACGGTTGAAATCATTGTATATATTGCTTCTATATAGTCTAAGAAACATATATGCAAAGCATCCAAACAGTACAATACGCAAATTTTTTGTTCTTCAAGTTTAAGTAAACTACGATCCCCATTGTTAATCCCTTAACGGAAATTATTTGTAACATTCGACAAGTAGAACAATGAATGGAACAGGTAGACGGTTGAAATCATTGTATATATTGCTTCTATATAGTCCAAGAAACATATATGCAAAGCATCCAAACAGTACAATTCGCCAATTTTTTGTTCTTCAAGTTTAAGTGAACAATGAGCCCCAATGGTTAATCCTTTAAAGGAAATTATTTGTAACTTTCGACAAGTAGAACAATGAATGGAACAGGTAGACGGTTGAAATCTTTGTATATATTGCTTCGATATAGTCTAAGAAACATATATGCAAAGCATCCAAACAGTACAATTCGCCAATTTTTTGTTCTTCAAGTTTAAGTGAACAATGAGCCCCAATGGTTAATCCTTTAAAGGAAATTATTTGTAAATTTCGACAAGTAGAACAATGAATGGAATAGGTAGACGGTTGAAATCATTGTATATATTGCTTCTATATAGTCTAAGAAACATATATGCAAAGCATCCAAACAGTACAATTCGCCAATTTTTTGTTCTTCAAGTTTAAGTAAACTACGATCCCCATTGTTAATCCCTTAACGGAAATTATTTGTAACATTCGACCAGTAGAACAATGAATGGAACAGGTAGACGGTTGAAATCATTGTATATATTGCTTCTATATAGTCCAAGAAACATATATGCAAAGCATCCAAACAGTACAATTCGCCAATTTTTTGCTCTTCAAGTTTAAGTGAACTACGAGCCCCATTGTTAATACTTTAACGGAAATTAATTGTAACTTTCGACAAGTAGAACAATGAATGGAACACGTAGACGGTTGAAATCTTTGTATATATTGCTTCTATATAGTATAAGAAACATATATGCAAAGCATCCAAACAGTACAATTCGCCAATTTTTTGTTCTTCAAGTTTAAGTGAACAATGAGCCCCAATGGTTAATCCTTTAAAGGAAATTATTTGTAACTTTCGACAAGTAGAACAATGAATGGAACAGGTAGACGGTTGAAATCTTTGTATATATTGCTTCTATATAGTCTAAGAAACATATATGCAAAGCATCCAAACAGTACAATTCGCCAATTTTTTGTTCTTCAAGTTTAAGTGAACAATGAGCCCCAATGGTTAATCCTTTATCGGTAATTATTTGTAACTTTCGACAAGTAGAACAATGAATGGAACAGGTAGACGGTTGAAATCTTTGTATATATTGCTTCTATATAGTTTAAGAAACATATATGCAAAGCATCCAAACAGTACAATTCGACAATTCTTTGCTCTTCAAGTTTAAGTGAACTACGAGCCCCATTGTTAATCCTTTAAAGGAAATTATTTGTAAATTTCGACAAGTAGAACAATGAATGGAATAGGTAGACGGTTGAAATCATTGTATATATTGCTTCTATATAGTCTAAGAAACATATATGCAAAGCATCCAAACAGTACAATTCGCCAATTTTTTGTTCTTCAAGTTTAAGTGAACAACGAGCCCCATTGCTAATCCTTTACAGGAAATTATTTGTAAATTTCGACAAGTAGAACAATTATTGGAACACGTAGACGGTTGAAATCTTTGTATATATTGCTTCCATATAGTCTAAGAAACATATATGCAAAGCGTCCAAACAGTACAATTCGCCAATTTTTTGCTCTTCAAGTTTAAGTGAACTACGAGCCCCATTGTTAATCCTTTATCGGAAATTATTTGTAACTTTCGACAAGTAGAACAATGAATAGTACAGGTAGACGGGTGAAATCTTTGGATATATTGCTTCTATATAGTCTAAGAAACATATATGCAAAGCATCCAAACAGTACAATTCGCCAATTTATTGTTCTTCAAGTTTAAGTGAACAATGAACCCCAATGTTTAATCCGTTATCGGAAATTATTTGTAACTTTCGACAAGTAGAACAATGAATGGAAAAGGTAGACTGTTGAAATCATTGTATATATTGCTTCTATATAGTCTAAGAGAACATCTATGCAAAGCATCCAAACAGTACAACTCGCCAATTTTTTGTTCTTCAAGTTTAAGTGAACAATGAGCCCCATTGTTAATCCTTTAAAGGAAATTATTTGTAACTTTCGACAAGTAGAACAATGAATGGAACAGGTAGACGGTTGAAATCTATGTATATATTGCATCTATATAGTCTAAGAAACATATATGCAAAGCATCCAAACAGTACAATTCGCAAATTTTTTGTTCTTCAAGTTTAAGTGAACAATGAGCCCCAATGGTTAATCCTTTATCGGTAATTATTTGTAACTTTCGACAAGTAGAACACTGAATGGAACAGGTAGACGGTTGAAATCCTTGTATATATAGCTTCTATATAGTCTAAGAAACATATATGCAAAGCATCCAAACAGTACAATTCGCCAATTTTTTGTTCTTCAAGTTTAAGTAAACTACGATCCCCATTGTTAATCCCTTAACGGAAATTATTTGTAACTTTCGACAAGTAGAACAATGAATGGAACAGGTAGACGGTTGAAATCATTGTATATATTGCTTCTATATAGTCTAAGAAACATATATGCAAAGCATCCAAACAGTACAATTCGCCAATTTTTTGTTCTTCAAGTTTAAGTAAACTACGATCCCCATTGTTAATCCCTTAACGGAAATTATTTGTAACATTCGACAAGTAGAACAATGAATGGAACAGGTAGACGGTTGAAATCATTGTATATATTGCTTCTATATAGTCTAAGAAACATATATGCAAAGCATTCAAACAGTACAGTTCGCCAATTTTTTGTTCTTCAAGTTTAAGTGAACAATGAGCCCCATTGTTAATCCTTTAAAGGAAATTATTTGTTACTTTCGACAAGTAGAACAATGAATGGAACAGGTAGACGGTTGAAATCTTTGTATATATTGCACCTATATAGTCTATGAAACATATATGCAAAGCATCCAAACAGTACAATTCGCCAATTTTTTGTTCTTCAAGTGTAAGTGAACAATGAGCCCCAATGGTTAATCCTTTATCGGTAATTATTTGTAACTTTCGACAAGTAGAACAATGAATGGAACAGGTAGACGGTTGAAATCCTTGTATATATTGCTTCTATATAGTCTAAGAAACATATAAGCAAAGCATCCAAACAGTACAATTCGCCAATTTTTTGTTCTTCAAGTTTAAGTAAACTACGATCCCAATTGTTAATCACTTAAAGGAAATTATTTGTAACTTTCGACAAGTAGAACAATGAATGGAACAGGTAGACGGTTGAAATCATTGTATATATTGCTTCTATATAGTCTAAGAAACATATATGCAAAGCATCCAAACAGTACAATTCGCCAATTTTTTGTTCTACACGTTTAAGTAAACTACGATCCCCATTGTTAATCCCTTAACGGAAATTATTTGTAACTTTCGACAAGTAGAACAATGAATGGAACAGGTAGACGGTTGAAATCATTGTATATATTGCTTCTATATAGTTTAAGAAACATATATGCAAAGCATCCAAACAGTACAATTCGACAATTTTTTGCTCTTCAAGTTTAAGTGAACTACGAGCCCCATTGTTAATCCTTTAAAGGAAATTATTTGTAAATTTCGACAAGTAGAACAATGAATGGAATAGGTAGACGGTTGAAATCATTGTATATATTGCTTCTATATAGTCTAAGAAACATATATGCAAAGCATCCAAACAGTACAATACGCAAATTTTTTGTTCTTCAAGTTTAAGTAAACTACGATCCCCATTGTTAATCCCTTAACGGAAATTATTTGTAACATTCGACAAGTAGAACAATGAATGGAACAGCTAGACGGTTGAAATCATTGTATATATTGCTTCTATATAGTCCAAGAAACATATATGCAAAGCATCCAAACAGTACAATTCGCCAATTTTTTGTTCTTCAAGTTTAAGTGAACAATGAGCCCCAATGGTTAATCCTTTAAAGGAAATTATTTGTAACTTTCGACAAGTAGAACAATGAATGGAACAGGTAGACGGTTGAAATCTTTGTATATATTGCTTCGATATAGTCTAAGAAACATATATGCAAAGCATCCAAACAGTACAATTCGCCAATTTTTTGTTCTTCAAGTTTAAGTGAACAATGAGCCCCAATGGTTAATCCTTTAAAGGAAATTATTTGTAAATTTCGACAAGTAGAACAATGAATGGAATAGGTAGACGGTTGAAATCATTGTATATATTGCTTCTATATAGTCTAAGAAACATATATGCAAAGCATCCAAACAGTATTTCGCCAATTTTTTGTTCTTCAAGATTAAGTGAACAATGAGCCCCAATGGTTAATCCTTTATCGGTAATTATTTGTAACTTTCGACAAGTAGAACAATGAATGGAACAGGTAGACGGTTGAAATCCTTGTATATATTGCTTCTATATAGTCTAAGAAACATATATGCAAAGCATCCAAACAGTACAATTCGCCAATTTTTTGTTCTTCAAGATTAAGTGAACAATGAGCCCCAATGGTTAATCCTTTATCGGTAATTATTTGTAACTTTCGACAAGTAGAACAATGAATGGAACAGGTAGACGGTTGAAATCCTTGTATATATTGCTTCCATATAGTCTAAGAAACATGTACGCAAAGCATCCAAACAGTACCATTCGCCAATTTTTTGTCCTTCAAGTTTAAGTGAACAATGAGCCCCATTGTTAATCCTTTATAGGAAATTATTTGTAACTTTCGACAAGTAGAACAATGAATGGAACAGGTAGCCGGTTGAAATCAATGTATATATTGCTTCTATATAGTCTAAGAAACATATATGCAAAGCATCCAAACAGTACCATTCGCCAATTTTTTGTTCTTCAAGTTTAAGTGAACAATGAGCCCCAATGGTTAATCCTTTATCGGTAATTATTTGTAACTTTCGACAAGTAGAACAATGAATGGAACAGGTAGACGGTTGAAATCCTTGTATATATTGCTTCTATATAGTCTAAGAAACATATAAGCAAAGCATCCAAACAGTACAATTCGCCAATTTTTTGTTCTTCAAGTTTAAGTAAACTACGATCCCCATTGTTAATCACTTAAAGGAAATTATTTGTAACTTTCGACAAGTAGAACAATGAATGGAACAGGTAGACGGTTGAAATCATTGTATATATTGCTTCTATATAGTCTAAGATACATATATGCAAAGCATCCAAACAGTACAATTCGACAATTTTTTGCTCTTCAAGTTTAAGTGAACTACGAGCCCCATTGTTAATACTTTAACGGAAATTAATTGTAACTTTCGACAAGTAGAACAATGAATGGAACACGTAGACGGTTGAAATCTTTGTATATATTGCTTCTATATAGTATAAGAAACATATATGCAAAGCATCCAAACAGTACAATTCGCCAATTTTTTGTTCTTCAAGTTTAAGTGAACAATGAGCCCCAATGGTTAATCCTTTAAAGGAAATTATTTGTAACTTTCGACAAGTAGAACAATGAATGGAACAGGTAGACGGTTGAAATCTTTGTATATATTGCTTCTATATAGTCTAAGAAACATATATGCAAAGCATCCAAACAGTACAATTCGCCAATTTTTTGTTCTTCAAGTTTAAGTGAACAATGAGCCCCAATGGTTAATCCTTTATCGGTAATTATTTGTAACTTTCGACAAGTAGAACAATGAATGGAACAGGTAGACGGTTGAAATCTTTGTATATATTGCTTCTATATAGTTTAAGAAACATATATGCAAAGCATCCAAACAGTACAATTCGACAATTCTTTGCTCTTCAAGTTTAAGTGAACTACGAGCCCCATTGTTAATCCTTTAAAGGAAATTATTTGTAAATTTCGACAAGTAGAACAATGAATGGAATAGGTAGACGGTTGAAATCATTGTATATATTGCTTCTATATAGTCTAAGAAACATATATGCAAAGCATCCAAACAGTACAATACGCAAATTTTTTGTTCTTCAAGTTTAAGTAAACTACGATCCCCATTGTTAATCCCTTAACGGAAATTATTTGTAACATTCGACAAGTAGAACAATGAATGGAACAGGTAGACGGTTGAAATCATTGTATATATTGCTTCTATATAGTCCAAGAAACATATATGCAAAGCATCCAAACAGTACAATTCGCCGATTTTTTGATCTTCAAGTTTAAGTGAACAGCGAGCCCCATTGTTAATCCTTTAAAGGAAATTATTTGTAACTTTCGACAAGTAGAACAATGAATGGAACAGGTAGACGGTTGAAATCTTTGTATAGATTGCTTCTATATAGTCTAAGAAACATATATGCAAAGCATCCAAACAGTACAATTCGCCAATTTTTTGTTCTTCAAGTTTAAGTGAACAATGAGCCCCAATGGTTAATCCTTTATCGGTAATTATTTGTAACTTTCGACAAGTAGAACAATGAATGGAACAGGTAGACGGTTGAAATCTTTGTATATATTGCTTCTATATAGTCTAAGAAACATATATGCAAAGCACCCAAACAGTACCATTCGCCACTTTTTTGTTCTTCAAGTTTAAGTGAACAACTATCCCCATTGTTAATCCTTTAAAGGAAATTATTTGTAAATTTCGACAAGTAGAACAATGATTGGAACAGGTAGACGGTTGAAATCATTGTATATATTGCTTCTATATAGTCTAAGAAACATATATGCAAAGCATCCAAACAGTACAATTCGCCAATTTTTTGTTCTTCAAGTTTAAGTGAACAATGAGCCCCATTGTTAATACTTTAACGGAAATTAATAGTAACTTTCGACAAGTAGAACAATGAATGGAACACGTAGACGGTTGAAATCTTTGTATATGTTGCTTCTATATAGTATAAGAAACATATATGCAAAGCATCCAAACAGTACAATTCGCCAATTTTTTGTTCTTCAAGTTTAAGTGAACAATGAGCCCCAATGGTTAATCCTTTAAAGGAAATTATTTGTAACTTTCGACAAGTAGAACAATGAATGGAACAGGTAGACGGTTGAAATCTTTGTATATATTGCTTCTATATAGTCTAAGAAACATATATGCAAAGCATCCAAACAGTACAATTCGCCAATTTTTTGTTCTTCGAGTTTAAGTGAACAATGAGCCCCATTGTTAATCCTTTAAAGGAAATTATTTGTAACTTTCGACAAGTAGAACAATGAATGGAACAGGTAGACGGTTGAAATCTTTGTATATATTGCACCTATATAGTCTATGAAACATATATGCAAAGCATCCAAACAGTACAATTCGCCAATTTTTTGTTCTTCAAGTGTAAGTGAACAATGAGCGCCAATGGTTAATCCTTTATCGGTAATTATTTGTAACTTTCGACAAGTAGAACAATGAATGGAACAGGTAGACGGTTGAAATCATTGTATATATTGCATCTATATAGTCTAAGAAACATATAAGCAAAGCATCCAAACAGTACAATTCGCCAATTTTTTGTTCTTCAAGTTTAAGTGAACAATGAGCCCCAATGGTTAATCCTTTAAAGGAAATTATTTGTAAATTTCGACAAGTAGAACAATGAATGGAATAGGTAGACGGTTGAAATCATTGTATATATTGCTTCTATATAGTCTAAGAAACATATATGCAAAGCATCCAAACAGTATTTCGCCAATTTTTTGTTCTTCAAGATTAAGTGAACAATGAGCCCCAATGGTTAATCCTTTATCGGTAATTATTTGTAACTTTCGACAAGTAGAACAATGAATGGAACAGGTAGACGGTTGAAATCCTTGTATATATTGCTTCTATATAGTCTAAGAAACATATATGCAAAGCATCCAAACAGTACAATTCGCCAATTTTTTGTTCTTCAAGATTAAGTGAACAATGAGCCCCAATGGTTAATCCTTTATCGGTAATTATTTGTAACTTTCGACAAGTAGAACAATGAATGGAACAGGTAGACGGTTGAAATCCTTGTATATATTGCTTCCATATAGTCTAAGAAACATGTACGCAAAGCATCCAAACAGTACCATTCGCCAATTTTTTGTCCTTCAAGTTTAAGTGAACAATGAGCCCCATTGTTAATCCTTTATAGGAAATTATTTGTAACTTTCGACAAGTAGAACAATGAATGGAACAGGTAGCCGGTTGAAATCAATGTATATATTGCTTCTATATAGTCTAAGAAACATATATGCAAAGCATCCAAACAGTACCATTCGCCAATTTTTTGTTCTTCAAGTTTAAGTGAACAATGAGCCCCAATGGTTAATCCTTTATCGGTAATTATTTGTAACTTTCGACAAGTAGAACAATGAATGGAACAGGTAGACGGTTGAAATCCTTGTATATATTGCTTCTATATAGTCTAAGAAACATATAAGCAAAGCATCCAAACAGTACAATTCGCCAATTTTTTGTTCTTCAAGTTTAAGTAAACTACGATCCCCATTGTTAATCACTTAAAGGAAATTATTTGTAACTTTCGACAAGTAGAACAATGAATGGAACAGGTAGACGGTTGAAATCATTGTATATATTGCTTCTATATAGTCTAAGATACATATATGCAAAGCATCCAAACAGTACAATTCGACAATTTTTTGCTCTTCAAGTTTAAGTGAACTACGAGCCCCATTGTTAATACTTTAACGGAAATTAATTGTAACTTTCGACAAGTAGAACAATGAATGGAACACGTAGACGGTTGAAATCTTTGTATATATTGCTTCTATATAGTATAAGAAACATATATGCAAAGCATCCAAACAGTACAATTCGCCAATTTTTTGTTCTTCAAGTTTAAGTGAACAATGAGCCCCAATGGTTAATCCTTTAAAGGAAATTATTTGTAACTTTCGACAAGTAGAACAATGAATGGAACAGGTAGACGGTTGAAATCTTTGTATATATTGCTTCTATATAGTCTAAGAAACATATATGCAAAGCATCCAAACAGTACAATTCGCCAATTTTTTGTTCTTCAAGTTTAAGTGAACAATGAGCCCCAATGGTTAATCCTTTATCGGTAATTATTTGTAACTTTCGACAAGTAGAACAATGAATGGAACAGGTAGACGGTTGAAATCTTTGTATATATTGCTTCTATATAGTTTAAGAAACATATATGCAAAGCATCCAAACAGTACAATTCGACAATTCTTTGCTCTTCAAGTTTAAGTGAACTACGAGCCCCATTGTTAATCCTTTAAAGGAAATTATTTGTAAATTTCGACAAGTAGAACAATGAATGGAATAGGTAGACGGTTGAAATCATTGTATATATTGCTTCTATATAGTCTAAGAAACATATATGCAAAGCATCCAAACAGTACAATACGCAAATTTTTTGTTCTTCAAGTTTAAGTAAACTACGATCCCCATTGTTAATCCCTTAACGGAAATTATTTGTAACATTCGACAAGTAGAACAATGAATGGAACAGGTAGACGGTTGAAATCATTGTATATATTGCTTCTATATAGTCCAAGAAACATATATGCAAAGCATCCAAACAGTACAATTCGCCGATTTTTTGATCTTCAAGTTTAAGTGAACAGCGAGCCCCATTGTTAATCCTTTAAAGGAAATTATTTGTAACTTTCGACAAGTAGAACAATGAATGGAACAGGTAGACGGTTGAAATCTTTGTATAGATTGCTTCTATATAGTCTAAGAAACATATATGCAAAGCATCCAAACAGTACAATTCGCCAATTTTTTGTTCTTCAAGTTTAAGTGAACAATGAGCCCCAATGGTTAATCCTTTATCGGTAATTATTTGTAACTTTCGACAAGTAGAACAATGAATGGAACAGGTAGACGGTTGAAATCTTTGTATATATTGCTTCTATATAGTCTAAGAAACATATATGCAAAGCACCCAAACAGTACCATTCGCCACTTTTTTGTTCTTCAAGTTTAAGTGAACAACTATCCCCATTGTTAATCCTTTAAAGGAAATTATTTGTAAATTTCGACAAGTAGAACAATGATTGGAACAGGTAGACGGTTGAAATCATTGTATATATTGCTTCTATATAGTCTAAGAAACATATATGCAAAGCATCCAAACAGTACAATTCGCCAATTTTTTGTTCTTCAAGTTTAAGTGAACAATGAGCCCCATTGTTAATACTTTAACGGAAATTAATAGTAACTTTCGACAAGTAGAACAATGAATGGAACACGTAGACGGTTGAAATCTTTGTATATGTTGCTTCTATATAGTATAAGAAACATATATGCAAAGCATCCAAACAGTACAATTCGCCAATTTTTTGTTCTTCAAGTTTAAGTGAACAATGAGCCCCAATGGTTAATCCTTTAAAGGAAATTATTTGTAACTTTCGACAAGTAGAACAATGAATGGAACAGGTAGACGGTTGAAATCTTTGTATATATTGCTTCTATATAGTCTAAGAAACATATATGCAAAGCATCCAAACAGTACAATTCGCCAATTTTTTGTTCTTCGAGTTTAAGTGAACAATGAGCCCCATTGTTAATCCTTTAAAGGAAATTATTTGTAACTTTCGACAAGTAGAACAATGAATGGAACAGGTAGACGGTTGAAATCTTTGTATATATTGCACCTATATAGTCTATGAAACATATATGCAAAGCATCCAAACAGTACAATTCGCCAATTTTTTGTTCTTCAAGTGTAAGTGAACAATGAGCGCCAATGGTTAATCCTTTATCGGTAATTATTTGTAACTTTCGACAAGTAGAACAATGAATGGAACAGGTAGACGGTTGAAATCATTGTATATATTGCATCTATATAGTCTAAGAAACATATAAGCAAAGCATCCAAACAGTACAATTCGCCAATTTTTTGTTCTTCAAGTTTAAGTGAACAATGAGCCCCAATGGTTAATCCTTTAAAGGAAATTATTTGTAACTTTCGACAAGTAGAACAATGAATGGAACAGGTAGACGGTTGAAATCTTTGTATATATTGCTTCTATATAGTCCAAGAAACATATATGCAAAGCATCCAAACAGTACAATTCGCCAATTTTTTGCTCTTCAAGTTTAAGTGAAGTACGAGCCCCATTGTTAATACTTTAACGGAAATTAATTGTAACTTTCGACAAGTAGAACAATGAATGGAACAGGTAGACGGTTGAAATCTTTGTATATATTGCTTCTATATAGTCTAAGAAACATATATGCAAAGCATCCAAACAGTACAATTCGCCAATTTTTTGTTCTTCAAGTTTAAGTGAACAATGAGCCCCAATGGTTAATCCTTTATCGGTAATTATTTGTAACTTTCGACAAGTAGAACAATGAATGGAACAGGTAGACGGTTGAAATCCTTGTATATATTGCATCTATATAGTCTAAGAAACATATATGCAAAGCATCCAAACAATACAATTCGCCAATTGTTTGTTCTTCAAGTTTAAGTGAACAATGAGCCCCAATGGTTAATCCTTTATCGGAAATTATTTGTAAATTTCGACAAGTAGAACAATGAATAGAACAGGTAGACGGTTGAAATCATTGTATATATTGCTTCTATATAGTCCAAGAAACATATATGCAAAGCATCCAAACAGTACAATTCGCCAATTTTTTGCTCTTCAAGTTTAAGTGAAGTACGAGCCCCATTGTTAATACTTTAACGGAAATTAATTGTAACTTTCGACAAGTAGAACAATGAATGGAACACGTAGACGGTTGAAATCTTCGTATATATTGCTTCTATATAGTATAAGAAACATATATGCAAAGCATCCAAACAGTACAATTCGCCAATTTTTTGTTCTTCAAGTTTAAGTGAACAATGAGCCCCAATGGTTAATCCTTTAAAGGAAATTATTTGTAACTTTCGACAAGTAGAACAATGAATGGAACAGGTAGACGGTTGAAATCTTTGTATATATTGCTTCTATATAGTCTAAGAAACATATATGCAAAGCATCCAAACAGTACAATTCGCCAATTTTTTGTTCTTCAAGATTAAGTGAACAATGAGCCCCAATGGTTAATCCTTTATCGGTAATTATTTGTAACTTTCGACAAGTAGAACAATGAATGGAACAGGTAGACGGTTGAAATCCTTGTATATATTGCTTCCATATAGTCTAAGAAACATGTACGCAAAGCATCCAAACAGTACCATTCGCCAATTTTTTGTCCTTCAAGTTTAAGTGAACAATGAGCCCCATTGTTAATCCTTTATAGGAAATTATTTGTAACTTTCGACAAGTAGAACAATGAATGGAACAGGTAGCCGGTTGAAATCAATGTATATATTGCTTCTATATAGTCTAAGAAACATATATGCAAAGCATCCAAACAGTACCATTCGCCAATTTTTTGTTCTTCAAGTTTAAGTGAACAATGAGCCCCAATGGTTAATCCTTTATCGGTAATTATTTGTAACTTTCGACAAGTAGAACAATGAATGGAACAGGTAGACGGTTGAAATCATTGTATATATTGCTGCTATATAGTTTAAGAAACATATATGCAAAGCATCCAAACAGTACAATTCGACAATTTTTTGCTCTTCAAGTTTAAGTGAACTACGAGCCCCATTGTTAATCCTTTAAAGGAAATTATTTGTAAATTTCGACAAGTAGAACAATGAATGGAATAGGTAGACGGTTGAAATCATTGTATATATTGCTTCTATATAGTCTAAGAAACATATATGCAAAGCATCCAAACAGTACAATTCGCCAATTTTTTGTTCTTCAAGTTTAAGTAAACTACGATCCCCATTGTTAATCCCTTAACGGAAATTATTTGTAACATTCGACAAGTAGAACAATGAATGGAACAGGTAGACGGTTGAAACCATTGTATATATTGCTTCTATATAGTCCAAGAAACATATATGCAAAGCATCCAAACAGTACAATTCGCCAATTTTTTGCTCTTCAAGTTTAAGTGAACTACGAGCCCCATTGTTAATACTTTAACGGAAATTAATTGTAACTTTCGACAAGTAGAACAATGAATGGAACACGTAGACGGTTGAAATCTTTGTATATATTGCTTCTATATAGTATAAGAAACATATATGCAAAGCATCCAAACAGTACAATTCGCCAATTTTTTGTTCTTCAAGTTTAAGTGAACAATGAGCCCCAATGGTTAATCCTTTAAAGGAAATTATTTGTAACTTTCGACAAGTAGAACAATGAATGGAACAGGTAGACGGTTGAAATCTTTGTATATATTGCTTCTATATAGTCTAAGAAACATATATGCAAAGCATCCAAACAGTACAATTCGCCAATTTTTTGTTCTTCAAGTTTAAGTGAACAATGAGCCCCAATGGTTAATCCTTTATCGGTAATTATTTGTAACTTTCGACAAGTAGAACAATGAATGGAACAGGTAGACGGTTGAAATCTTTGTATATATTGCTTCTATATAGTTTAAGAAACATATATGCAAAGCATCCAAACAGTACAATTCGACAATTTTTTGCTCTTCAAGTTTAAGTGAACTACGAGCCCCATTGTTAATCCTTTAAAGGAAATTATTTGTAAATTTCGACAAGTAGAACAATGAATGGAATAGGTAGACGGTTGAAATCATTGTATATATTGCTTCTATATAGTCTAAGAAACATATATGCAAAGCATCCAAACAGTACAATACGCAAATTTTTTGTTCTTCAAGTTTAAGTAAACTACGATCCCCATTGTTAATCCCTTAACGGAAATTATTTGTAACATTCGACAAGTAGAACAATGAATGGAACAGGTAGACGGTTGAAATCATTGTATATATTGCTTCTATATAGTCCAAGAAACATATATGCAAAGCATCCAAACAGTACAATTCGCCAATTTTTTGCTCTTCAAGTTTAAGTGAACTACGAGCCCCATTGTTAATACTTTAACGGAAATTAATAGTAACTTTCGACAAGTAGAACAATGAATGGAACACGTAGACGGTTGAAATCTTTGTATATATTGCTTCTATATAGTATAAGAAACATATATGCAAAGCATCCAAACAGTACAATTCGCCAATTTTTTGTTCTTCAAGTTTAAGTGAACAATGAGCCCCAATGGTTAATCCTTTAAAGGAAATTATTTGTAACTTTCGACAAGTAGAACAATGAATGGAACAGGTAGACGGTTGAAATCTTTGTATATATTGCTTCTATATAGTCTAAGAAACATATATGCAAAGCATCCAAACAGTACAATTCGCCAATTTTTTGTTCTTCAAGTTTAAGTGAACAATGAGCCCCAATGGTTAATCCTTTATCGGTAATTATTTGTAACTTTCGACAAGTAGAACAATGAATGGAACAGGTAGACGGTTGAAATCTTTGTATATATTGCTTCTATATAGTCTAAGAAACATATATGCAAAGCATCCAAACAGTACAATTCGCCAATTTTTTGTTCTTCGAGTTTAAGTGAACAATGAGCCCCATTGTTAATCCTTTAAAGGAAATTATTTGTAAATTTCGACAAGTAGAACAATGAATGGAACAGGTAGACGGTTGAAATCTTTGTATATATTGCACCTATATAGTCTATGAAACATATATGCAAAGCATCCAAACAGTACAATTCGCCAATTTTTTGTTCTTCAAGTGTAAGTGAACAATGAGCGCCAATGGTTAATCCTTTATCGGTAATTATTTGTAACTTTCGACAAGTAGAACAATGAATGGAACAGGTAGACGGTTGAAATCATTGTATATATTGCTTCTATATAGTCTAAGAAACATATAAGCAAAGCATCCAAACAGTACAATTCGCCAATTTTTTGTTCTTCAAGTTTAAGTAAACTACGATCCCCATTGTTAATCACTTAAAGGAAATTATTTGTAACTTTCGACAAGTAGAACAATGAATGGAACAGGTAGACGGTTGAAATCATTGTATATATTGCTTCTATATAGTCTAAGAAACATATATGCAAAGCATCCAAACAGTACAATTCGCCAATTTTTTGTTCTACAAGTTTAAGTAAACTACGATCCCCATTGTTAATCCCTTAACGGAAATTATTTGTAACTTTCGACAAGTAGAACAATGAATGGAAAAGGTAGACGGTTGAAATCATTGTATATATTGCTTCTATATAGTTTAAGAAACATATATGCAAAGCATCCAAACAGTACAATTCGACAATTTTTTGCTCTTCAAGTTTAAGTGAACTACGAGCCCCATTGTTAATCCTTTAAAGGAAATTATTTGTAAATTTCGACAAGTAGAACAATGAATGGAATAGGTAGACGGTTGAAATCATTGTATATATTGCTTCTATATAGTCTAAGAAACATATATGCAAAGCATCCAAACAGTACAATTCGCCAATTTTTTGTTCTTCAAGTTTAAGTAAACTACGATCCCCATTGTTAATCCCTTAACGGAAATTATTTGTAACATTCGACAAGTAGAACAATGAATGGAACAGGTAGACGGTTGAAATCATTGTATATATTGCTTCTATATGGTCCAAGAAACATATATGCAAAGCATCCAAACAGTACAATTCGCCAATTTTTTGCTCTTCAAGTTTAAGTGAAGTACGAGCCCCATTGTTAATACTTTAACGGAAATTAATTGTAACTTTCGACAAGTAGAACAATGAATGGAACACGTAGACGGTTGAAATCTTTGTATATATTGCTTCTATATAGTATAAGAAACATATATGCAAAGCATCCAAACAGTACAATTCGCCAATTTTTTGTTCTTCAAGTTTAAGTGAACAATGAGCCCCAATGGTTAATCCTTTAAAGGAAATTATTTGTAACTTTCGACAAGTAGAACAATGAATGGAACAGGTAGACGGTTGAAATCTTTGTATATATTGCTTCTATATAGTCTAAGAAACATATATGCAAAGCATCCAAACAGTACAATTCGCCAATTTTTTGTTCTTCAAGTTTAAGTGAACAATGAGCCCCAATGGTTAATCCTTTATCGGTAATTATTTGTAACTTTCGACAAGTAGAACAATGAATGGAACAGGTAGACGGTTGAAATCCTTGTATATATTGCATCTATATAGTCTAAGAAACATATATGCAAAGCATCCAAACAGTACAATTCGCCAATTGTATGTTCTTCAAGTTTAAGTGAACAATGAGCCCCAATGGTTAATCCTTTATCGGAAATTATTTGTAAATTTCGACAAGTAGAACAATGAATGGAACAGGTAGCCGGTTGAAATCAATGTATATATTGCTTCTATATAGTCTAAGAAACATATATGCAAAGCATCCTAACAGTACCATTCGCCAATTTTTTGTTCTTCAAGTTTAAGTGAACTACGAGCCCCATTGTTAATCCTTTATAGGAAATTATTTGTAAATTTCGACAAGTAGAACAATGAATGGAACAGGTAGACTGTTGAAATCAGTGTATATATTGCTTCTATATAGTCTAAGAAACATATATGCAAAGCATCCAAACAGTACAGTTCGCCAATTTTTTGTTCTTCAAGTTTAAGTGAACAATGAGCCCCATTGTTAATCCTTTAAAGGAAATTATTTGTAACTTTCGACAAGTAGAACAATGAATGGAACAGGTAGACGGTTGAAATCTTTGTATATGTTGCATCTATATAGTCTATGAAACATATATGCAAAGCATCCAAACAGTACAATTCGCCAATTTTTTGTTCTTCAAGTTTAAGTGAACAATGAGCCCCAATGGTTAATCCTTTATCGGTAATTATTTGTAACTTTCGACAAGTAGAACAATGAATGGACCAGGTAGACGGTTGAAATCCTTGTATATATTGCTTCTATATAGTCTAAGAAACATATAAGCAAAGCATCCAAACAGTACAATTCGCCAATTTTTTGTTCTTCAAGTTTAAGTAAACTACGATCCCCATTGTTAATCACTTAACGGAAATTATTTGTAACTTTCGACAAGTAGAACAATGAATGGAACAGGTAGACGGTTGAAATCATTGTATATATTGCTTCTATATAGTTTAAGATACATATATGCAAAGCATCCAAACAGTACAATTCGCCAATTTTTTGATCTTCAAGTTTAAGTGAACTACGAGCCCCATTGTTAATCCCTTAACGGAAATTATTTGTAACTTTCGACAAGTAGAACAATGAATGGAACAGGTAGACGGTTGAAATCTTTGTATATATTGCACCTATATAGTCTATGAAACATATATGCAAAGCATCCAAACAGTACAATTCGCCAATTTTTTGTTCTTCAAGTGTAAGTGAACAATGAGCCCCAATGGTTAATCCTTTATCGGTAATTATTTGTAACTTTCGACAAGTAGAACAATGAATGGAACAGGTAGACGGTTGAAATCCTTGTATATATTGCTTCTATATAGTCTAAGAAACATATAAGCAAAGCATCCAAACAGTACAATTCGCCAATTTTTTGTTCTTCAAGTTTAAGTAAACTACGATCCCCATTGTTAATCACTTAAAGGAAATTATTTGTAACTTTCGACAAGTAGAACAATGAATGGAACAGGTAGACGGTTGAAATCATTGTATATATTGCTTCTATATAGTCTAAGAAACATATATGCAAAGCATCCAAACAGTACAATTCGCCAATTTTTTGTTCTACAAGTTTAAGTAAACTACGATCCCCATTGTTAATCCCTTAACGGAAATTATTTGTAACTTTCGACAAGTAGAACAATGAATGGAACAGGTAGACGGTTGAAATCATTGTATATATTGCTTCTATATAGTTTAAGAAACATATATGCAAAGCATCCAAACAGTACAATTCGACAATTTTTTGCTCTTCAAGTTTAAGTGAACTACGAGCCCCATTGTTAATCCTTTAAAGGAAATTATTTGTAAATTTCGACAAGTAGAACAATGAATGGAATAGGTAGACGGTTGAAATCATTGTATATATTGCTTCTATATAGTCTAAGAAACATATATGCAAAGCATCCAAACAGTACAATTCGCCAATTTTTTGTTCTTCAAGTTTAAGTAAACTACGATCCCCATTGTTAATCCCTTAACGGAAATTATTTGTAACATTCGACAAGTAGAACAATGAATGGAACACGTAGACGGTTGAAATCTTTGTATATATTGCTTCTATATAGTATAAGAAACATATATGCAAAGCATCCAAACAGTACAATTCGCCAATTTTTTGTTCTTCAAGTTTAAGTGAACAATGAGCCCCAATGGTTAATCCTTTAAAGGAAATTATTTGTAACTTTCGACAAGTAGAACAATGAATGGAACAGGTAGACGGTTGAAATCTTTGTATATATTGCTTCTATATAGTCTAAGAAACATATATGCAAAGCATCCAAACAGTACAATTCGCCAATTTTTTGTTCTTCAAGTTTAAGTGAACAATGAGCCCCAATGGTTAATCCTTTATCGGTAATTATTTGTAACTTTCGACAAGTAGAACAATGAATGGAACAGGTAGACGGTTGAAATCCTTGTATATATTGCTTCTATATAGTCTAAGAAACATATAAGCAAAGCATCCAAACAGTACAATTCGCCAATTTTTTGTTCTTCAAGTTTAAGTAAACTACGATCCCCATTGTTAATCACTTAAAGGAAATTATTTGTAACTTTCGACAAGTAGAACAATGAATGGAACAGGTAGACGGTTGAAATCATTGTATATATTGCTTCTATATAGTCTAAGAAACATATATGCAAAGCATCCAAACAGTACAATTCGCCAATTTTTTGTTCTACAAGTTTAAGTAAACTACGATCCCCATTGTTAATCCCTTAACGGAAATTATTTGTAACTTTCGACAAGTAGAACAATGAATGGAACAGGTAGACGGTTGAAATCATTGTATATATTGCTTCTATATAGTTTAAGAAACATATATGCAAAGCATCCAAACAGTACAATTCGACAATTTTTTGCTCTTCAAGTTTAAGTGAACTACGAGCCCCATTGTTAATCCTTTAAAGGAAATTATTTGTAAATTTCGACAAGTAGAACAATGAATGGAATAGGTAGACGGTTGAAATCATTGTATATATTGCTTCTATATAGTCTAAGAAACATATATGCAAAGCATCCAAACAGTACAATTCGCCAATTTTTTGTTCTTCAAGTTTAAGTAAACTACGATCCCCATTGTTAATCCCTTAACGGAAATTATTTGTAACATTCGACAAGTAGAACAATGAATGGAACACGTAGACGGTTGAAATCTTTGTATATATTGCTTCTATATAGTATAAGAAACATATATGCAAAGCATCCAAACAGTACAATTCGCCAATTTTTTGTTCTTCAAGTTTAAGTGAACAATGAGCCCCAATGGTTAATCCTTTAAAGGAAATTATTTGTAACTTTCGACAAGTAGAACAATGAATGGAACAGGTAGACGGTTGAAATCTTTGTATATATTGCTTCTATATAGTCTAAGAAACATATATGCAAAGCATCCAAACAGTACAATTCGCCAATTTTTTGTTCTTCAAGTTTAAGTGAACAATGAGCCCCAATGGTTAATCCTTTATCGGTAATTATTTGTAACTTTCGACAAGTAGAACAATGAATGGAACAGGTAGACGGTTGAAATCCTTGTATATATTGCTTCCATATAGTCTAAGAAACATGTACGCAAAGCATCCAAACAGTACCATTCGCCAATTTTTTGTCCTTCAAGTTTAAGTGAACAATGAGCCCCATTGTTAATCCTTTATAGGAAATTATTTGTAACTTTCGACAAGTAGAACAATGAATGGAACAGGTAGCCGGTTGAAATCAATGTATATATTGCTTCTATATAGTCTAAGAAACATATATGCAAAGCATCCAAACAGTACCATTCGCCAATTTTTTGTTCTTCAAGTTTAAGTGAACAATGAGCCCCAATGGTTAATCCTTTATCGGAAATTATTTGTAAATTTCGACAAGTAGAACAATGAATGGAACAGGTAGCCGGTTCAAATCTTTGTATATATTGCATCTATATAGTCTAAGAAACATATATGCAAAGCATCCAAACAGTACAATTCGCCAATTGTTTGTTCTTCAAGTTTAAGTGAACAATGAGCCCCAATGGTTAATCCTTTATCGGAAATTATTTGTAAATTTCGACAAGTAGAACAATGAATGGAACAGGTAGCCGGTTGAAATCAATGTATATATTGCTTCTATATAGTCTAAGAAACATATATGCAAAGCATCCTAACAGTACCATTCGCCAATTTTTTGTTCTTCAAGTTTAAGTGAACTACGAGCCCCATTGTTAATCCTTTAAAGGAAATTATTTGTAAATTTCGACAAGTAGAACAATGAATGGAACAGGTAGACTGTTGAAATCATTGTATATATTGCTTCTATATAGTCTAAGAAACATATATGCAAAGCATCCAAACAGTACCATACGCCAATTTTTTGTTCTTCAAGTGTAAGTGATCAATGAGCCCCAATGGTTAATCCTTTATAGGAAATTATTTGTAAATTTCGACAAATAGAACAATGAATGGAATAGGTAGACGGTTGAAATCATTGTATATATTGCTTCTATATAGTCTAAGAAACATATATGCAAAGCATCCAAACAGTACAATTCGCCAATTTTTTGTTCTTCAAGTTTAAGTAAACTACGATCCCCATTGTTAATCCCTTAACGGAAATTATTTGTAACATTCGACAAGTAGAACAATGAATGGAACAGGTAGACGGTTGAAATCATTGTATATATTGCTTCTATATAGTCCAAGAAACATATATGCAAAGCATCCAAACAGTACAATTCGCCAATTTTTTGCTCTTCAAGTTTAAGTGAACTACGAGCCCCATTGTTAATACTTTAACGGAAATTAATTGTAACTTTCGACAAGTAGAACAATGAATGGAACACGTAGACGGTTGAAATCTTTGTATATATTGCTTCTATATAGTATAAGAAACATATATGCAAAGCATCCAAACAGTACAATTCGCCAATTTTTTGTTCTTCAAGTTTAAGTGAACAATGAGCCCCAATGGTTAATCCTTTAAAGGAAATTATTTGTAACTTTCGACAAGTAGAACAATGAATGGAACAGGTAGACGGTTGAAATCTTTGTATATATTGCTTCTATATAGTCTAAGAAACATATATGCAAAGCATCCAAACAGTACGATGCGCCAATTTTTTGTTCTTCAAGTTTAAGTGAACAATGAGCCCCAATGGTTAATCCTTTATCGGTAATTATTTGTAATTTTCGACAAGTAGAACAATGAATGGGACAGGTAGACGGTTGAAATCTTTGTATATATTGCTTCTATATAGTATAAGAAACATATATGCAAAGCATCCAAACAGTACAATTCGCCAATTTTTTGTTCTTCAAGTTTAAGTGAACAATGAGCCCCAATGGTTAATCCGTTATCGGAAATTATTTGTAAATTTCGACAAGTAGAACAATGAATGGAACAGGTAGACGGTTGAAATCTTTGTATATATTGCTTCTATATAGTCTAAGAAACATATATGCAAAGCATCCAAACAGTAACATTCGCCAATTTTTTGTTCTTCAAGTTTAAGTGAACTACGAGCCCCATTGTTAATCCTTTAAAGGAAATTATTTGTAAATTTCGACAAGTAGAACAATGAATGGAACAGGTAGACTGTTGAAATTATTGTACATATTGCTTCTATATAGTCTAAGAAATATATATGCAAAGCATCCAAACAGTACAATTCGCCGATTTTTTGATCTTCAAGTTTAAGTGAACAGCGAGCCCCATTGTTAATCCTTTAAAGGAAATTATTTGTAACTTTCGACAAGTAGAACAATGAATGGAACAGGTAGACGGTTGAAATCTTTGTATAGATTGCTTCTATATAGTCTAAGAAACATATATGCAAAGCATCCAAACAGTACAATTCGCCAATTTTTTGTTCTTCAAGTTTAAGTGAACAATGAGCCCCAATGGTTAATCCTTTATCGGTAATTATTTGTAACTTTCGACAAGTAGAACAATGAATGGAACAGGTAGACGGTTGAAATCTTTGTATATATTGCTTCTATATAGTCTAAGAAACATATATGCAAAGCACCCAAACAGTACCATTCGCCACTTTTTTGTTCTTCAAGTTTAAGTGAACAACTATCCCCATTGTTAATCCTTTAAAGGAAATTATTTGTAAATTTCGACAAGTAGAACAATGATTGGAACAGGTAGACGGTTGAAATCATTGTATATATTGCTTCTATATAGTCTAAGAAACATATATGCAAAGCATCCAAACAGTACAATTCGCCAATTTTTTGTTCTTCAAGTTTAAGTGAACAATGAGCCCCATTGTTAATCCTTTAAAGGAAATTATTTGTAACTTTCGACAAGTAGAACAATGAATGGAACAGGTAGACGGTTGAAATCTTTGTATATATTGCTTCTATATAGTCTAAGAAACATATATGCAAAGCATCCAAACAGTACCATTCGCCAATTTTTTGTTCTTCAAGTTTAAGTAAACTACGATCCCCATTGTTAATCCCTTAACGGAAATTATTTGTAACATTCGACAAGTAGAACAATGAATGGAACAGGTAGACGGTTGAAATCATTGTATATATTGCTTCTATATAGTCTAAGAAACATATATGCAAAGCATCCAAACAGTACAATTCGCCAATTTTTTGTTCTTCAAGTTTAAGTGAACAATGAGCCCCATTGTTAATCCTTTAAAGGAAATTATTTGTAACTTTCGACAAGTAGAACAATGAATGGAACAGGTAGACGGTTGAAACCTTTGTATATATTGCTTCTATATAGTCTAAGAAACATATATGCAAAGCATCCAAACAGTACCATTCGCCAATTTTTTGTTCTTCAAGTTTAAGTGAACAATGAGCCCCATTGTTAATCCTTTATCGGAAATTATTTGTAACTTTCGACAAGTAGAACAATGAATGGATCAGGTAGACGGTTGAAATCATTGTATATATTGCTTCTATATAGTCCAAGAAACATATATGCAAAGCATCCAAACAGTACAATTCGCCAATTTTTTGTTCTTCCAGTGTAAGTGAACAATGAGCCCCAATGGTTAATCCTTTATCGGTAATTATTTGTAACTTTCGACAAGTAGAACAATGAATGGAACAGGCAGACGGTTGAAATCCTTGTATATATTGCTTCTATATAGTCTAAGAAACATATAAGCAAAGCATCCAAACAGTACAATTCGCCAATTTTTTGTTCTTCAAGTTTAAGTAAACTACGATCCCCATTGTTAATCACTTAAAGGAAATTATTTGTAACTTTCGACAAGTAGAACAATGAATGGAACAGGTAGACGGTTGAAATCATTGTATATATTGCTTCTATATAGTCTAAGAAACATATATGCAAAGCATCCAAACAGTACAATTCGCCAATTTTTTGTTCTACAAGTTTAAGTAAACTACGATCCCCATTGTTAATCCCTTAACGGAAATTATTTGTAACTTTCGACAAGTAGAACAATGAATGGAACAGGTAGACGGTTGAAATCATTGTATATATTGCTTCTATATAGTTTAAGAAACATATATGCAAAGCATCCAAACAGTACAATTCGACAATTTTTTGCTCTTCAAGTTTAAGTGAACTACGAGCCCCATTGTTAATCCTTTAAAGGAAATTATTTGTAAATTTCGACAAGTAGAACAATGAATGGAATAGGTAGACGGTTGAAATCATTGTATATATTGCTTCTATATAGTCTAAGAAACATATATGCAAAGCATCCAAACAGTACAATTCGCCAATTTTTTGTTCTTCAAGTTTAAGTAAACTACGATCCCCATTGTTAATCCCTTAACGGAAATTATTTGTAACATTCGACAAGTAGAACAATGAATGGAACAGGTAGACGGTTGAAATCATTGTATATATTGCTTCTATATAGTCCAAGAAACATATATGCAAAGCATCCAAACAGTACAATTCGCCAATTTTTTGCTCTTCAAGTTTAAGTGAACTACGAGCCCCATTGTTAATACTTTAACGGAAATTAATTGTAACTTTCGACAAGTAGAACAATGAATGGAACACGTAGACGGTTGAAATCTTTGTATATATTGCTTCTATATAGTATAAGAAACATATATGCAAAGCATCCAAACAGTACAATTCGCCAATTTTTTGTTCTTCAAGTTTAAGTGAACAATGAGCCCCAATGGTTAATCCTTTAAAGGAAATTATTTGTAACTTTCGACAAGTAGAACAATGAATGGAACAGGTAGACGGTTGAAATCTTTGTATATATTGCTTCTATATAGTATAAGAAACATATATGCAAAGCATCCAAACAGTACAATTCGCCAATTTTTTGTTCTTCAAGTTTAAGTGAACAATGAGCCCCAATGGTTAATCCGTTATCGGAAATTATTTGTAAATTTCGACAAGTAGAACAATGAATGGAACAGGTAGACGGTTGAAATCTTTGTATATATTGCTTCTATATAGTCTAAGAAACATATATGCAAAGCATCCAAACAGTAACATTCGCCAATTTTTTGTTCTTCAAGTTTAAGTGAACTACGAGCCCCATTGTTAATCCTTTAAAGGAAATTATTTGTAAATTTCGACAAGTAGAACAATGAATGGAACAGGTAGACTGTTGAAATTATTGTACATATTGCTTCTAAATAGTCTAAGAAACATCTATGCAAAGCATCCAAACAGTACAATTCGCCAATTTTTTGCTCTTCAAGTTTAAGTGAACTACGAGCCCCATTGTTAATCCTTTAAAGGAAATTATTTGTAGATTTCGGCAAGTAGAACAATGAATGGAATAGGTAGACGGTTGAAATCATTGTATATATTGCTTCTATATAGTCTAAGAAACATATATGCAAAGCATCCAAACAGTACAATTCGCCAATTTTTTGTTCTTCAAGTTTAAGTGAACTACGAGCCCCATTGTTAATACTTTAACGGAAATTATTTGTAACTTGCGACAAGTAGAACAATGAATGGAAAAGGTAGACGGTTCAAATCAATGTATATATTGCTTCTTTATAGTCTAAGAAACATATATGCAAAGCATCCAAACAGTACAATTCGCCAATTTTTTGTTCTTCAAGTTTAAGTGAACAATGAGCCCCAATGGTTAATCCTTTATCGGTAATTATTTGTAACTTTCGACAAGTAGAACAATGAATGGAACAGGTAGACGGTTGAAATCCTTGTATATATTGCTTCCATATAGTCTAAGAAACATGTACGCATAGCATCCAAACAGTACCATTCGCCAATTTTTTGTCCTTCAAGTTTAAGTGAACAATGAGCCCCATTGTTAATCCTTTATCGGAAATTATTTGTAACTTTCGACAAGTAGAACAATGAATGGAACAGGTAGACGGTTGAAATCTTTGTATATATTGCTTCTATATAATCTAAGAAACATTTATGCAAAGCATCCAAACAGTAACAATCGCCAATTTTTTGATCTTCAAGTTTAAGTGAACAGTAAGCCCCATTGATAATCATGAAATGGAAATTATTTGTAACTTTCTACAAGTAGAACAATGAATAGTACAGGTAGACGGGTGAAATATTTCTATATATTGCTTCTAAATAGTCTAAGAAACATCTATGCAAAGCATCCAAACAGTACAATTCGCCAATTTTTCGCTCTTCAAGTTTAAGTGAACTACGAGCCCCATTGTTAATCCTTTAAAGGAAATTATTTGTAAATTTCGGCAAGTAGAACAATGAATGGAATAGGTAGACGGTTGAAATCATTGTATATATTGCTTCTATATAGTCTAAGAAACATATATGCAAAGCATCCAAACAGTACCATTCGCCAATTTTTTGTTCTTCAAGTTTAAGTGAACAACGAGCCCCATTGATAATCATGAAACGGAAATTATTTGTAACATTCGACAAGTAGAACAATGAATGGAACAGGTAGACGGTTGAAATCATTGTATATATTGCTTCTATATAGTCTAAGAAACATATATGCAAAGCATCCAAACAGTACCATTCGCCAATTTTTTGTTCTTCAAGTTTTAGTGAACTACGAGCCCCATTGTTAATCCTTTAAAGGAAGTTAGTTGTAAATTTCGACAAGTAGAACAATGAATGGGACAGGTAGACTGTTGTAATCATTGTATATATTGCTTCTATATAGTCTAAGAAACATATGTGCAAAGCATCCAAACAGTACAATTCGCCAATTTTTTGTTCTTCAAGTTTAAGTGAACTACGAGCCCCATTGTTAATCCTTTAAAGGAAATTAATTCTAATTTTCTACAAGTAGAACAATGAATGGAACAGGTAGACGGAGGAAATCCTTCTATATATTGCTTCTATATAGTCTAAGAAACATATATGCAAAGCATCCAAACAGTACAATTCGCCAATTTTTTGATCTTCAAGTTTAAGTGAACTACGAGCCCCATTGTTAATACTTTAACGGAAATTATTTGTAACTTGCGACAAGTAGAACAATGAATGGAACAGGTAGACGGTTGAAATCTTTGTATACATTGCTTCTATATAGTCTAAGAAACATATATGCAAAGCATCCAAACAGTACCATTCGCCAATTTTTTGTTCTTCAAGTTTAAGTGAACTACGAGCCCCATTGTTAATCCTTTAAAGGAAATTATTTGTAAATTTCGACAAGTAGAACAATGAATGGAATAGGTAGACGGTTGAAATCATTGTATATATTGCTTCTATATAGTCTAAGAAACATATATGCAAAGCATCCAAACAGTACAATTCGCCAATTTTTTGTTCTTCAAGTTTAAGTGAACAATGAGCCCCAATGGTTAATCCGTTATCGGAAATTATTTGTAAATTTCGACAAGTAGAACAATGAATGGAACAGGTAGACGGTTGAAATCTTTGTATATATTGCTTCTATATAGTCTAAGAAACATATATGCAAAGCATCCAAACAGTAACATTCTCCAATTTTTTGTTCTTCAAGTTTAAGTGAACTACGAGCCCCATTGTTAATCCTTTAAAGGAAATTATTTGTAACTTTCGACAAGTAGAACAATGAATGGAACAGGTAGACGGTTGAAATCTTTGTATAGATTGCTTCTATATAGTCTAAGAAACATATATGCAAAGCATCCAAACAGTACAATTCGCCAATTTTTTGTTCTTCAAGTTTAAGTGAACAATGAGCCCCAATGGTTAATCCTTTATCGGTAATTATTTGTAACTTTCGACAAGTAGAACAATGAATGGAACAGGTAGACGGTTGAAATCTTTGTATATATTGCTTCTATATAGTCTAAGAAACATATATGCAAAGCACCCAAACAGTACCATTCGCCACTTTTTTGTTCTTCAAGTTTAAGTGAACAACGAGCCCCATTGTTAATCCTTTAAAGGAAATTATTTGTAAATTTCGCCAAGTAGAACAATGATTGGAACACGTAGATGGTTGAAATCTTTGTATATATTGCTTCTATATAGTCTAAGAAACATATATGCAAAGCATCCAAACAGTACAATTCGCCAATTTTTTGTTCTTCAAGTTTAAGTAAACTACGATCCCCATTGTTAATCCCTTAACGGAAATTATTTGTAACATTCGACAAGTAGAACAATGAATGGAACAGGTAGACGGTTGAAATCATTGTATATATTGCTTCTATATAGTCTAAGAAACATATATGCAAAGCATCCAAACAGTACAATTCGCCAATTTTTTGTTCTTCAAGTTTAAGTGAACAATGAGCCCCATTGTTAATCCTTTAAAGGAAATTATTTGTAACTTTCGACAAGTAGAACAATGAATGGAACAGGTAGACGGTTGAAACCTTTGTATATATTGCTTCTATATAGTCTAAGAAACATATATGCAAAGCATCCAAACAGTACAATTCGCCAATTTTTTGTTCTTCAAGTTTAAGTGAACTACGAGCCCCATTGTTAATCCTTTAAAGGAAATTATTTGTAACTTTCGACAAGTAGAACAATGAATGGAACAGGTAGACGGTTGAAATCTTTGTATAGATTGCTTCTATATAGTCTAAGAAACATATATGCAAAGCATCCAAACAGTACAATTCGCCAATTTTTTGTTCTTCAAGTTTAAGTGAACAATGAGCCCCAATGGTTAATCCTTTATCGGTAGTTATTTGTAACTTTCGACAAGTAGAACAATGAATGGAACAGGTAGACGGTTGAAATCTTTGTATATATTGCTTCTATATAGTCTAAGAAACATATATGCAAAGCACCCAAACAGTACCATTCGCCACTTTTTTGTTCTTCAAGTTTAAGTGAACAACGAGCCCCATTGTTAATCCTTTAAAGGAAATTATTTGTAAATTTCGCCAAGTAGAACAATGATTGGAACACGTAGACGGTTGAAATCTTTGTATATATTGCTTCTATATAGTCTAAGAAACATATATGCAAAGCATCCAAACAGTACAATTCGCCAATTTTTTGTTCTTCAAGTTTAAGTAAACTACGATCCCCATTGTTAATCCCTTAACGGAAATTATTTGTAACATTCGACAAGTAGAACAATGAATGGAACAGGTAGACGGTTGAAATCATTGTATATATTGCTTCTATATAGTCTAAGAAACATATATGCAAAGCATCCAAACAGTACAATTCGCCAATTTTTTGTTCTTCAAGTTTAAGTGAACAATGAGCCCCATTGTTAATCCTTTAAAGGAAATTATTTGTAACTTTCGACAAGTAGAACAATGAATGGAACAGGTAGACGGTTGAAACCTTTGTATATATTGCTTCTATATAGTCTAAGAAACATATATGCAAAGCATCCAAACAGTACAATTCGCCAATTTTTTGTTCTTCAAGTTTAAGTGAACAATGAGCCCCAATGGTTAATCCTTTATCGGTAATTATTTGTAACTTTCGACAAGTAGAACAATGAATGGAACAGGTAGACGGTTGAAATCCTTGTATATATTGCTTCCATATAGTCTAAGAAACATGTACGCAAAGCATCCAAACAGTACCATTCGCCAATTTTTTGTCCTTCAAGTTTAAGTGAACAATGAGCCCCATTGTTAATCCTTTATAGGAAATTATTTGTAACTTTCGACAAGTAGAACAATGAATGGAACAGGTAGCCGGTTGAAATCAATGTATATATTGCTTCTATATAGTCTAAGAAACATATATGCAAAGCATCCAAACAGTACCATTCGCCAATTTTTTGTTCTTCAAGTTTAAGTGAACAATGAGCCCCAATGGTTAATCCTTTATCGGAAATTATTTGTAAATTTCGACAAGTAGAACAATGAATGGAACAGGTAGCCGGTTGAAATCTTTGTATATATTGCATCTATATAGTATAAGAAACATATATGCAAAGCATCCAAACAGTACAATTCGCCAATTTTTTGTTCTTCAAGTTTAAGTAAACTACGATCCCCATTGTTAATCCCTTAACGGAAATTATTTGTAACATTCGACAAGTAGAACAATGAATGGAACAGGTAGACGGTTGAAATCATTGTATATATTGCTTCTACATAGTCTAAGAAACATATATGCAAAGCATTCAAACAGTGCAGTTCGCCAATTTTTTGTTGTTCAAGTTTAAGTGAACAATGAGCCCCATTGTTAATCCTTTAAAGGAAATTATTTGTAACTTTCGACAAGTAAAACAATGAATGGAACAGGTAGACGGTTGAAATCTTTGTATATATTGCACCTATATAGTCTATGAAACATATATGCAAAGCATCCAAACAGTACAATTCGCCAATTTTCTGTTCTTCAAGTGTAAGTGAACAATGAGCCCCAATGGTTAATCCTTTATCGGTAATAATTTGTAACTTTCGACAAGTAGAACAATGAATGGAACAGGTAGACGGTTGAAATCCTTGTATATATTGCTTCTATATAGTCTAAGAAACATATAAGCAAAGCATCCAAACAGTACAATTCGCCAATTTTTTGTTCTTCAAGTTTAAGTAAACTACGATCCCCATTGTTAATCCCTTAACGGAAATTATTTGTAACTTTCGACAAGTAGAACAATGAATGGAACAGGTAGACGGTTGAAATCATTGTATATATTGCTTCTATATAGTTTAAGAAACATATATGCAAAGCATCCAAACAGTACAATTCGACAATTTTTTGCTCTTCAAGTTTAAGTGAACTACGAGCCCCATTGTTAATCCTTTAAAGGAAATTATTTGTAAATTTCGACAAGTAGAACAATGAATGGAATAGGTAGACGGTTGAAATCATTGTATATATTGCTTCTATATAGTCTAAGAAACATATATGCAAAGCATCCAAACAGTACAATTCGCCAATTTTTTGTTCTTCAAGTTTAAGTAAACTACGATCCCCATTGTTAATCCCTTAACGGAAATTATTTGTAACATTCGACAAGTAGAACAATGAATGGAACAGGTAGACGGTTGAAATCATTGTATATATTGCTTCTATATAGTCCAAGAAACATATATGCAAAGCATCCAAACAGTACAATTCGCCAATTTTTTGTTCTACAAGTTTAAGTAAACTACGATCCCCATTGTTAATCCCTTAACGGAAATTATTTGTAACTTTCGACAAGTAGAACAATGAATGGAACAGGTAGACGGTTGAAATCATTGTATATATTGCTTCTATATAGTTTAAGAAACATATATGCAAAGCATCCAAACAGTACAATTCGACAATTTTTTGCTCTTCAAGTTTAAGTGAACTACGAGCCCCATTGTTAATCCTTTAAAGGAAATTATTTGTAAATTTCGACAAGTAGAACAATGAATGGAATAGGTAGACGGTTGAAATCATTGTATACATTGCTTCTATATAGTCTAAGAAACATATATGCAAAGCATCCAAACAGTACAATTCGCCAATTTTTTGTTCTTCAAGTTTAAGTAAACTACGATCCCCATTGTTAATCCCTTAACGGAAATTATTTGTAACATTCGACAAGTAGAACAATGAATGGAACAGGTAGACGGTTGAAATCATTGTATATATTGCTTCTATATAGTCCAAGAAACATATATGCAAAGCATCCAAACAGTACAATTCGCCAATTTTTTGCTCTTCAAGTTTAAGTGAACTACGAGCCCCATTGTTAATACTTTAACGGAAATTAATTGTAACTTTCGACAAGTAGAACAATGAATGGAACACGTAGACGGTTGAAATCTTTGTATATATTGCTTCTATATAGTATAAGAAACATATATGCAAAGCATCCAAACAGTACAATTCGCCAATTTTTTGTTCTTCAAGTTTAAGTGAACAATGAGCCCCAATGGTTAATCCTTTAAAGGAAATTATTTGTAACTTTCGACAAGTAGAACAATGAATGGAACAGGTAGACGGTTGAAATCTTTGTATATATTGCTTCTATATAGTCTAAGAAACATATATGCAAAGCATCCAAACAGTACAATTCGCCAATTTTTTGTTCTTCAAGTTTAAGTGAACAATGAGCCCCAATGGTTAATCCTTTATCGGTAATTATTTGTAACTTTCGACAAGTAGAACAATGAATGGAACAGGTAGACGGTTGAAATCCTTGTATATATTGCTTCCATATAGTCTAAGAAACATGTACGCAAAGCATCCAAACAGTACCATTCGCCAATTTTTTGTCCTTCAAGTTTAAGTGAACAATGAGCCCCATTGTTAATCCTTTATAGGAAATTATTTGTAACTTTCGACAAGTAGAACAATGAATGGAACAGGTAGCCGGTTGAAATCAATGTATATATTGCTTCTATATAGTCTAAGAAACATATATGCAAAGCATCCAAACAGTACCATTCGCCAATTTTTTGTTCTTCAAGTTTAAGTGAACAATGAGCCCCAATGGTTAATCCTTTATCGGAAATTATTTGTAAATTTCGACAAGTAGAACAATGAATGGAACAGGTAGCCGGTTCAAATCTTTGTATATATTGCATCTATATAGTCTAAGAAACATATATGCAAAGCATCCAAACAGTACAATTCGCCAATTGTTTGTTCTTCAAGTTTAAGTGAACAATGAGCCCCAATGGTTAATCCTTTATCGGAAATTATTTGTAAATTTCGACAAGTAGAACAATGAATGGAACAGGTAGCCGGTTGAAATCAATGTATATATTGCTTCTATATAGTCTAAGAAACATATATGCAAAGCATCCTAACAGTACCATTCGCCAATTTTTTGTTCTTCAAGTTTAAGTGAACTACGAGCCCCATTGTTAATCCTTTAAAGGAAATTATTTGTAAATTTCGACAAGTAGAACAATGAATGGAACAGGTAGACTGTTGAAATCATTGTATATATTGCTTCTATATAGTCTAAGAAACATATATGCAAAGCATCCAAACAGTACCATACGCCAATTTTTTGTTCTTCAAGTGTAAGTGATCAATGAGCCCCAATGGTTAATCCTTTATAGGAAATTATTTGTAATTTTCGACAAGTAGAACAATGAATGGAACAGGTAGACGGTTGAAATCTTTGTATATATTGCTTCTATATAGTCTAAGAAACCTATATGCAAAGCATCTAAACAGTAACAATCGCCAATTTTTTGATCTTCAAGTTTAAGTGAACTGCGAGCCCCATTGATAATCATGAAATGGAAATTATTTGCAACTTTCTTCAAGTAGAACAATGAATGGAACAGGTAGACGGTTGAAATCTTTGTATATATTGCTTCTATATAGTCTAAGAAACATATATGCAAAGCATCCAAACAGTACAATTCGCCAATTTTTTGATCTTCAAGTTTAAGTGAACTACGAGCCCCATTGTTAATACTTTAACGGAAATTATTTGTAACTTGCGACAAGTAGAACAATGAATGGAACAGGTAGACGGTTGAAATCTTTGTATACATTGCTTCTATATAGTCTAAGAAACATATATGCAAAGCATCCAAACAGTACCATTCGCCAATTTTTTGTTCTTCAAGTTTAAGTGAACTACGAGCCCCATTGTTAATACTTTAACGGAAATTATTTGTAACTTGCGACAAGTAGAACAATGAATGGAACACGTAGACGGTTGAAATCTTTGTATATATTGCTTCTATATAGTATAAGAAACATATATGCAAAGCATCCAAACAGTACAATTCGCCAATTTTTTGTTCTTCAAGTTTAAGTGAACAATGAGCCCCAATGGTTAATCCTTTAAAGGAAATTATTTGTAACTTTCGACAAGTAGAACAATGAATGGAACAGGTAGACGGTTGAAATCTTTGTATATATTGCTTCTATATAGTCTAAGAAACATATATGCAAAGCATCCAAACAGTACAATTCGCCAATTTTTTGATCTTCAAGTTTAAGTGAACTACGAGCCCCATTGTTAATCCTTTAAAGGAAATTATTTGTAACTTTCGACAAGTAAAACAATGAATGGAACAGGTAGACGGTTGAAATCTTTGTATATATTGCACCTATATAGTCTATGAAACATATATGCAAAGCATCCAAACAGTACAATTCGCCAATTTTCTGTTCTTCAAGTGTAAGTGAACAATGAGCCCCAATGGTTAATCCTTTATCGGTAATAATTTGTAACTTTCGACAAGTAGAACAATGAATGGAACAGGTAGACGGTTGAAATCCTTGTATATATTGCTTCTATATAGTCTAAGAAACATATAAGCAAAGCATCCAAACAGTACAATTCGCCAATTTTTTGTTCTTCAAGTTTAAGTAAACTACGATCCCCATTGTTAATCCCTTAACGGAAATTATTTGTAACTTTCGACAAGTAGAACAATGAATGGAACAGGTAGACGGTTGAAATCATTGTATATATTGCTTCTATATAGTTTAAGAAACATATATGCAAAGCATCCAAACAGTACAATTCGACAATTTTTTGCTCTTCAAGTTTAAGTGAACTACGAGCCCCATTGTTAATCCTTTAAAGGAAATTATTTGTAAATTTCGACAAGTAGAACAATGAATGGAATAGGTAGACGGTTGAAATCATTGTATATATTGCTTCTATATAGTCTAAGAAACATATATGCAAAGCATCCAAACAGTACAATTCGCCAATTTTTTGTTCTTCAAGTTTAAGTAAACTACGATCCCCATTGTTAATCCCTTAACGGAAATTATTTGTAACATTCGACAAGTAGAACAATGAATGGAACAGGTAGACGGTTGAAATCATTGTATATATTGCTTCTATATAGTCCAAGAAACATATATGCAAAGCATCCAAACAGTACAATTCGCCAATTTTTTGTTCTACAAGTTTAAGTAAACTACGATCCCCATTGTTAATCCCTTAACGGAAATTATTTGTAACTTTCGACAAGTAGAACAATGAATGGAACAGGTAGACGGTTGAAATCATTGTATATATTGCTTCTATATAGTTTAAGAAACATATATGCAAAGCATCCAAACAGTACAATTCGACAATTTTTTGCTCTTCAAGTTTAAGTGAACTACGAGCCCCATTGTTAATCCTTTAAAGGAAATTATTTGTAAATTTCGACAAGTAGAACAATGAATGGAATAGGTAGACGGTTGAAATCATTGTATACATTGCTTCTATATAGTCTAAGAAACATATATGCAAAGCATCCAAACAGTACAATTCGCCAATTTTTTGTTCTTCAAGTTTAAGTAAACTACGATCCCCATTGTTAATCCCTTAACGGAAATTATTTGTAACATTCGACAAGTAGAACAATGAATGGAACAGGTAGACGGTTGAAATCATTGTATATATTGCTTCTATATAGTCCAAGAAACATATATGCAAAGCATCCAAACAGTACAATTCGCCAATTTTTTGCTCTTCAAGTTTAAGTGAACTACGAGCCCCATTGTTAATACTTTAACGGAAATTAATTGTAACTTTCGACAAGTAGAACAATGAATGGAACACGTAGACGGTTGAAATCTTTGTATATATTGCTTCTATATAGTATAAGAAACATATATGCAAAGCATCCAAACAGTACAATTCGCCAATTTTTTGTTCTTCAAGTTTAAGTGAACAATGAGCCCCAATGGTTAATAATTTAAAGGAAATTATTTGTAACTTTCGACAAGTAGAACAATGAATGGAACAGGTAGACGGTTGAAATCTTTGTATATATTGCTTCTATATAGTCTAAGAAACATATATGCAAAGCATCCAAACAGTACAATTCGCCAATTTTTTGTTCTTCAAGTTTAAGTGAACAATGAGCCCCAATGGTTAATCCTTTATCGGTAATTATTTGTAACTTTCGACAAGTAGAACAATGAATGGAACAGGTAGACGGTTGAAATCCTTGTATATATTGCTTCCATATAGTCTAAGAAACATGTACGCAAAGCATCCAAACAGTACCATTCGCCAATTTTTTGTCCTTCAAGTTTAAGTGAACAATGAGCCCCATTGTTAATCCTTTATAGGAAATTATCTGTAACTTTCGACAAGTAGAACAATGAATGGAACAGGTAGCCGGTTGAAATCAATGTATATATTGCTTCTATATAGTCTAAGAAACATATATGCAAAGCATCCAAACAGTACCATTCGCCAATTTTTTGTTCTTCAAGTTTAAGTGAACAATGAGCCCCAATGGTTAATCCTTTATCGGAAATTATTTGTAAATTTCGACAAGTAGAACAATGAATGGAACAGGTAGCCGGTTCAAATCTTTGTATATATTGCATCTATATAGTCTAAGAAACATATATGCAAAGCATCCAAACAGTACAATTCGCCAATTGTTTGTTCTTCAAGTTTAAGTGAACAATGAGCCCCAATGGTTAATCCTTTATCGGAAATTATTTGTAAATTTCGACAAGTAGAACAATGAATGGAACAGGTAGCCGGTTGAAATCAATGTATATATTGCTTCTATATAGTCTAAGAAACATATATGCAAAGCATCCTAACAGTACCATTCGCCAATTTTTTGTTCTTCAAGTTTAAGTGAACTACGAGCCCCATTGTTAATCCTTTAAAGGAAATTATTTGTAAATTTCGACAAGTAGAACAATGAATGGAACAGGTAGACTGTTGAAATCATTGTATATATTGCTTCTATATAGTCTAAGAAACATATATGCAAAGCATCCAAACAGTACCATACGCCAATTTTTTGTTCTTCAAGTGTAAGTGATCAATGAGCCCCAATGGTTAATCCTTTATAGGAAATTATTTGTAATTTTCGACAAGTAGAACAATGAATGGAACAGGTAGACGGTTGAAATCTTTGTATATATTGCTTCTATATAGTCTAAGAAACCTATATGCAAAGCATCTAAACAGTAACAATCGCCAATTTTTTGATCTTCAAGTTTAAGTGAACTGCGAGCCCCATTGATAATCATGAAATGGAAATTATTTGCAACTTTCTTCAAGTAGAACAATGAATGGAACAGGTAGACGGTTGAAATCTTTGTATATATTGCTTCTATATAGTCTAAGAAACATATATGCAAAGCATCCAAACAGTACAATTCGCCAATTTTTTGATCTTCAAGTTTAAGTGAACTACGAGCCCCATTGTTAATACTTTAACGGAAATTATTTGTAACTTGCGACAAGTAGAACAATGAATGGAACAGGTAGACGGTTGAAATCTTTGTATACATTGCTTCTATATAGTCTAAGAAACATATATGCAAAGCATCCAAACAGTACCATTCGCCAATTTTTTGTTCTTCAAGTTTAAGTGAACTACGAGCCCCATTGTTAATCCTTTAAAGGAAATTATTTGTAAATTTCGACAAGTAGAACAATGAATGGACCAGGTAGACGGTTGAAATCCTTGTATATATTGCTTCTATATAGTCTAAGAAACATATAAGCAAAGCATCCAAACAGTACAATTCGCCAATTTTTTGTTCTTCAAGTTTAAGTAAACTACGATCCCCATTGTTAATCACTTAACGGAAATTATTTGTAACTTTCGACAAGTAGAACAATGAATGGAACAGGTAGACGGTTGAAATCATTGTATATATTGCTTCTATATAGTTTAAGATACATATATGCAAAGCATCCAAACAGTACAATTCGCCAATTTTTTGATCTTCAAGTTTAAGTGAACTACGAGCCCCATTGTTAATCCCTTAACGGAAATTATTTGTAACTTTCGACAAGTAGAACAATGAATGGAATAGGTAGACGGTTGAAATCATTGTATATATTGCTTCTATATAGTCTATGAAACATATATGCAAAGCATCCAAACAGTACAATTCGCCAATTTTTTGTTCTTCAAGTTTAAGTAAACTACGATCCCCATTGTTAATCCCTTAACGGAAATTATTTGTAACATTCGACAAGTAGAACAATGAATGGAACAGGTAGACGGTTGAAATCATTGTATATATTGCTTCTATATAGTCTAAGAAACATATATGCAAAGCATTCAAACAGTGCAGTTCGCCAATTTTTTGTTCTTCAAGTTTAAGTGAACAATGAGCCCCATTGTTAATCCTTTAAAGGAAATTATTTGTAACTTTCGACAAGTAAAACAATGAATGGAACAGGTAGACGGTTGAAATCATTGTATATATTGCTTCTATATAGTCTAAGAAACATATATGCAAAGCATCCAAACAGTACAATTCGCCAATTTTTTGTTCTTCAAGTGTAAGTGAACAATGAGCCCCAATGGTTAATCCTTTATCGGTAATTATTTGTAACTTTCGACAAGTAGAACAATGAATGGAACAGGCAGACGGTTGAAATCCTTGTATATATTGCTTCTATATAGTCTAAGAAACATATAAGCAAAGCATCCAAACAGTACAATTCGCCAATTTTTTGTTCTTCAAGTTTAAGTAAACTACGATCCCCATTGTTAATCACTTAAAGGAAATTATTTGTAACTTTCGACAAGTAGAACAATGAATGGAATAGGTAGACGGTTGAAATCATTGTATATATTGCTTCTATATAGTCTAAGAAACATATATGCAAAGCATCCAAACAGTACAATTCGCCAATTTTTTGTTCTACAAGTTTAAGTAAACTACGATCCCCATTGTTAATCCCTTAACGGAAATTATTTGTAACTTTCGACAAGTAGAACAATGAATGGAACAGGTAGACGGTTGAAATCATTGTATATATTGCTTCTATATAGTTTAAGAAACATATATGCAAAGCATCCAAACAGTACAATTCGACAATTTTTTGCTCTTCAAGTTTAAGTGAACTACGAGCCCCATTGTTAATCCTTTAAAGGAAATTATTTGTAAATTTCGACAAGTAGAACAATGAATGGAATAGGTAGACGGTTGAAATCATTGTATATATTGCTTCTATATAGTCTAAGAAACATATATGCAAAGCATCCAAACAGTACAATTCGCCAATTTTTTGTTCTTCAAGTTTAAGTAAACTACGATCCCCATTGTTAATCCCTTAACGGAAATTATTTGTAACATTCGACAAGTAGAACAATGAATGGAACAGGTAGACTGTTGAAATCATTGTATATATTGCTTCTATATAGTCCAAGAAACATATATGCAAAGCATCCAAACAGTACAATTCGCCAATTTTTTGCTCTTCAAGTTTAAGTGAACTACGAGCCCCATTGTTAATACTTTAACGGAAATTAATTGTAACTTTCGACAAGTAGAACAATGAATGGAACACGTAGACGGTTGAAATCTTTGTATATATTGCTTCTATATAGTATAAGAAACATATATGCAAAGCATCCAAACAGTACAATTCGCCAATTTTTTGTTCTTCAAGTTTAAGTGAACAATGAGCCCCAATGGTTAATCCTTTAAAGGAAATTATTTGTAACTTTCGACAAGTAGAACAATGAATGGAACAGGTAGACGGTTGAAATCTTTGTATATATTGCTTCTATATAGTCTAAGAAACATATATGCAAAGCATCCAAACAGTACGATGCGCCAATTTTTTGTTCTTCAAGTTTAAGTGAACAATGAGCCCCAATGGTTAATCCTTTATCGGTAATTATTTGTAATTTTCGACAAGTAGAACAATGAATGGGACAGGTAGACGGTTGAAATCTTTGTATATATTGCTTCTATATAGTATAAGAAACATATATGCAAAGCATCCAAACAGTACAATTCGCCAATTTTTTGTTCTTCAAGTTTAAGTGAACAATGAGCCCCAATGGTTAATCCGTTATCGGAAATTATTTGTAAATTTCGACAAGTAGAACAATGAATGGAACAGGTAGACGGTTGAAATCTTTGTATATATTGCTTCTATATAGTCTAAGAAACATATATGCAAAGCATCCAAACAGTAACATTCGCCAATTTTTTGTTCTTCAAGTTTAAGTGAACTACGAGCCCCATTGTTAATCCTTTAAAGGAAATTATTTGTAAATTTCGACAAGTAGAACAATGAATGGAACAGGTAGACTGTTGAAATTATTGTACATATTGCTTCTATATAGTCTAAGAAATATATATGCAAAGCATCCAAACAGTACAATTCGCCGATTTTTTGATCTTCAAGTTTAAGTGAACAGCGAGCCCCATTGTTAATCCTTTAAAGGAAATTATTTGTAACTTTCGACAAGTAGAACAATGAATGGAACAGGTAGACGGTTGAAATCTTTGTATAGATTGCTTCTATATAGTCTAAGAAACATATATGCAAAGCATCCAAACAGTACAATTCGCCAATTTTTTGTTCTTCAAGTTTAAGTGAACAATGAGCCCCAATGGTTAATCCTTTATCGGTAATTATTTGTAACTTTCGACAAGTAGAACAATGAATGGAACAGGTAGACGGTTGAAATCTTTGTATATATTGCTTCTATATAGTCTAAGAGACATATATGCAAAGCACCCAAACAGTACCATTCGCCACTTTTTTGTTCTTCAAGTTTAAGTGAACAACTATCCCCATTGTTAATCCTTTAAAGGAAATTATTTGTAAATTTCGACAAGTAGAACAATGATTGGAACAGGTAGACGGTTGAAATCATTGTATATATTGCTTCTATATAGTCTAAGAAACATATATGCAAAGCATCCAAACAGTACAATTCGCCAATTTTTTGTTCTTCAAGTTTAAGTGAACAATGAGCCCCATTGTTAATCCTTTAAAGGAAATTATTTGTAACTTTCGACAAGTAGAACAATGAATGGAACAGGTAGACGGTTGAAATCTTTGTATATATTGCTTCTATATAGTCTAAGAAACATATATGCAAAGCATCCAAACAGTACCATTCGCCAATTTTTTGTTCTTCAAGTTTAAGTAAACTACGATCCCCATTGTTAATCCCTTAACGGAAATTATTTGTAACATTCGACAAGTAGAACAATGAATGGAACAGGTAGACGGTTGAAATCATTGTATATATTGCTTCTATATAGTCTAAGAAACATATATGCAAAGCATCCAAACAGTACAATTCGCCAATTTTTTGTTCTTCAAGTTTAAGTGAACAATGAGCCCCATTGTTAATCCTTTAAAGGAAATTATTTGTAACTTTCGACAAGTAGAACAATGAATGGAACAGGTAGACGGTTGAAACCTTTGTATATATTGCTTCTATATAGTCTAAGAAACATATATGCAAAGCATCCAAACAGTACCATTCGCCAATTTTTTGTTCTTCAAGTTTAAGTGAACAATGAGCCCCATTGTTAATCCTTTATCGGAAATTATTTGTAACTTTCGACAAGTAGAACAATGAATGGATCAGGTAGACGGTTGAAATCATTGTATATATTGCTTCTATATAGTCCAAGAAACATATATGCAAAGCATCCAAACAGTACAATTCGCCAATTTTTTGTTCTTCCAGTGTAAGTGAACAATGAGCCCCAATGGTTAATCCTTTATCGGTAATTATTTGTAACTTTCGACAAGTAGAACAATGAATGGAACAGGCAGACGGTTGAAATCCTTGTATATATTGCTTCTATATAGTCTAAGAAACATATAAGCAAAGCATCCAAACAGTACAATTCGCCAATTTTTTGTTCTTCAAGTTTAAGTAAACTACGATCCCCATTGTTAATCACTTAAAGGAAATTATTTGTAACTTTCGACAAGTAGAACAATGAATGGAACAGGTAGACGGTTGAAATCATTGTATATATTGCTTCTATATAGTCTAAGAAACATATATGCAAAGCATCCAAACAGTACAATTCGCCAATTTTTGTTCTACAGGTTTAAGTAAACTACGATCCCCATTGTTAATCCCTTAACGGAAATTATTTGTAACTTTCGACAAGTAGAACAATGAATGGAACAGGTAGACGGTTGAAATCATTGTATATATTGCTTCTATATAGTTTAAGATACATATATGCAAAGCATCCAAACAGTACAATTCGCCAATTTTTTGATCTTCAAGTTTAAGTGAACTACGAGCCCCATTGTTAATCCCTTAACGGAAATTATTTGTAACTTTCGACAAGTAGAACAATGAATGGAACAGGTAGACGGTTGAAATCTTTGTATATATTGCTTCTATATAGTCTAAGAAACATATATGCAAAGCATCCAAACAGTACCATTCGCCAATTTTTTGTTCTTCAAGTTTAAGTAAACTACGATCCCCATTGTTAATCCCTTAACGGAAATTATTTGTAACATTCGACAAGTAGAACAATGAATGGAACAGGTAGACGGTTGAAATCATTGTATATATTGCTTCTATATAGTCTAAGAAACATATATGCAAAGCATCCAAACAGTACAATTCGCCAATTTTTTGTTCTTCAAGTTTAAGTGAACAATGAGCCCCAATGGTTAATCCTTTATCGGTAATTATTTGTAACTTTCGACAAGTAGAACAATGAATGGAACAGGTAGACGGTTGAAATCTTTGTATATATTGCTTCTATATAGTCTAAGAGACATATATGCAAAGCACCCAAACAGTACCATTCGCCACTTTTTTGTTCTTCAAGTTTAAGTGAACAACTATCCCCATTGTTAATCCTTTAAAGGAAATTATTTGTAAATTTCGACAAGTAGAACAATGATTGGAACAGGTAGACGGTTGAAATCATTGTATATATTGCTTCTATATAGTCTAAGAAACATATATGCAAAGCATCCAAACAGTACAATTCGCCAATTTTTTGTTCTTCAAGTTTAAGTGAACAATGAGCCCCATTGTTAATCCTTTAAAGGAAATTATTTGTAACTTTCGACAAGTAGAACAATGAATGGAACAGGTAGACGGTTGAAATCTTTGTATATATTGCTTCTATATAGTCTAAGAAACATATATGCAAAGCATCCAAACAGTACCATTCGCCAATTTTTTGTTCTTCAAGTTTAAGTAAACTACGATCCCCATTGTTAATCCCTTAACGGAAATTATTTGTAACATTCGACAAGTAGAACAATGAATGGAACAGGTAGACGGTTGAAATCATTGTATATATTGCTTCTATATAGTCTAAGAAACATATATGCAAAGCATCCAAACAGTACAATTCGCCAATTTTTTGTTCTTCAAGTTTAAGTGAACAATGAGCCCCATTGTTAATCCTTTAAAGGAAATTATTTGTAACTTTCGACAAGTAGAACAATGAATGGAACAGGTAGACGGTTGAAACCTTTGTATATATTGCTTCTATATAGTCTAAGAAACATATATGCAAAGCATCCAAACAGTACCATTCGCCAATTTTTTGTTCTTCAAGTTTAAGTGAACAATGAGCCCCATTGTTAATCCTTTATCGGAAATTATTTGTAACTTTCGACAAGTAGAACAATGAATGGATCAGGTAGACGGTTGAAATCATTGTATATATTGCTTCTATATAGTCCAAGAAACATATATGCAAAGCATCCAAACAGTACAATTCGCCAATTTTTTGTTCTTCCAGTGTAAGTGAACAATGAGCCCCAATGGTTAATCCTTTATCGGTAATTATTTGTAACTTTCGACAAGTAGAACAATGAATGGAACAGGCAGACGGTTGAAATCCTTGTATATATTGCTTCTATATAGTCTAAGAAACATATAAGCAAAGCATCCAAACAGTACAATTCGCCAATTTTTTGTTCTTCAAGTTTAAGTAAACTACGATCCCCATTGTTAATCACTTAAAGGAAATTATTTGTAACTTTCGACAAGTAGAACAATGAATGGAACAGGTAGACGGTTGAAATCATTGTATATATTGCTTCTATATAGTCTAAGAAACATATATGCAAAGCATCCAAACAGTACAATTCGCCAATTTTTGTTCTACAGGTTTAAGTAAACTACGATCCCCATTGTTAATCCCTTAACGGAAATTATTTGTAACTTTCGACAAGTAGAACAATGAATGGAACAGGTAGACGGTTGAAATCATTGTATATATTGCTTCTATATAGTTTAAGATACATATATGCAAAGCATCCAAACAGTACAATTCGCCAATTTTTTGATCTTCAAGTTTAAGTGAACTACGAGCCCCATTGTTAATCCCTTAACGGAAATTATTTGTAACTTTCGACAAGTAGAACAATGAATGGAATAGGTAGACGGTTGAAATCATTGTATATATTGCTTCTATATAGTCTATGAAACATATATGCAAAGCATCCAAACAGTACAATTCGCCAATTTTTTGTTCTTCAAGTTTAAGTAAACTACGATCCCCATTGTTAATCCCTTAACGGAAATTATTTGTAACATTCGACAAGTAGAACAATGAATGGAACAGGTAGACGGTTGAAATCATTGTATATATTGCTTCTATATAGTCTAAGAAACATATATGCAAAGCATTCAAACAGTGCAGTTCGCCAATTTTTTGTTCTTCAAGTTTAAGTGAACAATGAGCCCCATTGTTAATCCTTTAAAGGAAATTATTTGTAACTTTCGACAAGTAAAACAATGAATGGAACAGGTAGACGGTTGAAATCATTGTATATATTGCTTCTATATAGTCTAAGAAACATATATGCAAAGCATCCAAACAGTACAATTCGCCAATTTTTTGTTCTTCAAGTGTAAGTGAACAATGAGCCCCAATGGTTAATCCTTTATCGGTAATTATTTGTAACTTTCGACAAGTAGAACAATGAATGGAACAGGCAGACGGTTGAAATCCTTGTATATATTGCTTCTATATAGTCTAAGAAACATATAAGCAAAGCATCCAAACAGTACAATTCGCCAATTTTTTGTTCTTCAAGTTTAAGTAAACTACGATCCCCATTGTTAATCACTTAAAGGAAATTATTTGTAACTTTCGACAAGTAGAACAATGAATGGAATAGGTAGACGGTTGAAATCATTGTATATATTGCTTCTATATAGTCTAAGAAACATATATGCAAAGCATCCAAACAGTACAATTCGCCAATTTTTTGTTCTACAAGTTTAAGTAAACTACGATCCCCATTGTTAATCCCTTAACGGAAATTATTTGTAACTTTCGACAAGTAGAACAATGAATGGAACAGGTAGACGGTTGAAATCATTGTATATATTGCTTCTATATAGTTTAAGAAACATATATGCAAAGCATCCAAACAGTACAATTCGACAATTTTTTGCTCTTCAAGTTTAAGTGAACTACGAGCCCCATTGTTAATCCTTTAAAGGAAATTATTTGTAAATTTCGACAAGTAGAACAATGAATGGAATAGGTAGACGGTTGAAATCATTGTATATATTGCTTCTATATAGTCTAAGAAACATATATGCAAAGCATCCAAACAGTACAATTCGCCAATTTTTTGTTCTTCAAGTTTAAGTAAACTACGATCCCCATTGTTAATCCCTTAACGGAAATTATTTGTAACATTCGACAAGTAGAACAATGAATGGAACAGGTAGACGGTTGAAATCATTGTATATATTGCTTCTATATAGTCCAAGAAACATATATGCAAAGCATCCAAACAGTACAATTCGCCAATTTTTTGCTCTTCAAGTTTAAGTGAACTACGAGCCCCATTGTTAATACTTTAACGGAAATTAATTGTAACTTTCGACAAGTAGAACAATGAATGGAACACGTAGACGGTTGAAATCTTTGTATATATTGCTTCTATATAGTATAAGAAACATATATGCAAAGCATCCAAACAGTACAATTCGCCAATTTTTTGTTCTTCAAGTTTAAGTGAACAATGAGCCCCAATGGTTAATCCTTTAAAGGAAATTATTTGTAACTTTCGACAAGTAGAACAATGAATGGAACAGGTAGACGGTTGAAATCTTTGTATATATTGCTTCTATATAGTCTAAGAAACATATATGCAAAGCATCCAAACAGTACGATGCGCCAATTTTTTGTTCTTCAAGTTTAAGTGAACAATGAGCCCCAATGGTTAATCCTTTATCGGTAATTATTTGTAATTTTCGACAAGTAGAACAATGAATGGGACAGGTAGACGGTTGAAATCTTTGTATATATTGCTTCTATATAGTATAAGAAACATATATGCAAAGCATCCAAACAGTACAATTCGCCAATTTTTTGTTCTTCAAGTTTAAGTGAACAATGAGCCCCAATGGTTAATCCGTTATCGGAAATTATTTGTAAATTTCGACAAGTAGAACAATGAATGGAACAGGTAGACGGTTGAAATCTTTGTATATATTGCTTCTATATAGTCTAAGAAACATATATGCAAAGCATCCAAACAGTAACATTCGCCAATTTTTTGTTCTTCAAGTTTAAGTGAACTACGAGCCCCATTGTTAATCCCTTAACGGAAATTATTTGTAACATTCGACAAGTAGAACAATGAATGGAACAGGTAGACGGTTGAAATCATTGTATATATTGCTTCTATATAGTCTAAGAGACATATATGCAAAGCACCCAAACAGTACCATTCGCCACTTTTTTGTTCTTCAAGTTTAAGTGAACAACTATCCCCATTGTTAATCCTTTAAAGGAAATTATTTGTAAATTTCGACAAGTAGAACAATGATTGGAACAGGTAGACGGTTGAAATCATTGTATATATTGCTTCTATATAGTCTAAGAAACATATATGCAAAGCATCCAAACAGTACAATTCGCCAATTTTTTGTTCTTCAAGTTTAAGTGAACAATGAGCCCCATTGTTAATCCTTTAAAGGAAATTATTTGTAACTTTCGACAAGTAGAACAATGAATGGAACAGGTAGACGGTTGAAATCTTTGTATATATTGCTTCTATATAGTCTAAGAAACATATATGCAAAGCATCCAAACAGTACCATTCGCCAATTTTTTGTTCTTCAAGTTTAAGTAAACTACGATCCCCATTGTTAATCCCTTAACGGAAATTATTTGTAACATTCGACAAGTAGAACAATGAATGGAACAGGTAGACGGTTGAAATCATTGTATATATTGCTTCTATATAGTCTAAGAAACATATATGCAAAGCATCCAAACAGTACAATTCGCCAATTTTTTGTTCTTCAAGTTTAAGTGAACAATGAGCCCCATTGTTAATCCTTTAAAGGAAATTATTTGTAACTTTCGACAAGTAGAACAATGAATGGAACAGGCAGACGGTTGAAATCCTTGTATATATTGCTTCTATATAGTCTAAGAAACATATAAGCAAAGCATCCAAACAGTACAATTCGCCAATTTTTTGTTCTTCAAGTTTAAGTAAACTACGATCCCCATTGTTAATCACTTAAAGGAAATTATTTGTAACTTTCGACAAGTAGAACAATGAATGGAACAGGTAGACGGTTGAAATCATTGTATATATTGCTTCTATATAGTCTAAGAAACATATATGCAAAGCATCCAAACAGTACCATTCGCCAATTTTTTGTTCTTCAAGTTTAAGTGAACAATGAGCCCCATTGTTAATCCTTTATCGGAAATTATTTGTAACTTTCGACAAGTAGAACAATGAATGGATCAGGTAGACGGTTGAAATCTTTGTATATATTGCTTCTATATAGTTTAAGAAACATATATGCAATGCACCCAAACAGTACCATTCGCCACTTTTTTGTTCTTCAAGTTTAAGTGAACAACGAGCCCCATTGTTAATCCTTTAAAGGAAATTATTTGTAAATTTCGACAAGTAGAACAATGATTGGAACACGTAGACGGTTGAAATCTTTGTATATGTTGCTTCTATATAGTCTAAGAAACCTATATGCAAAGCATCTAAACAGTAACAATCGCCTATTTATTGATCTTCAAGTTTAAGTGAACAGCGAGCCCCATTGATAATCATGAAATGGAAATTATTTGTAACTTTCTACAAGTAGAACAATGAATAGTACAGGTAGACGGGTGAAATATTTCTATATATTGCTTCTAAATAGTCTAAGAAACATCTATGCAAAGCATCCAAACAGTACAATTCGCCAATTTTTTGCTCTTCAAGTTTAAGTGAACTACGAGCCCCATTGTTAATCCTTTAAAGGAAATTATTTGTAAATTTCGGCAAGTAGAACAATGAATGGAATAGGTAGACGGTTGAAATCATTGTATATATTGCTTCTATATAGTCTAAGAAACATATATGCAAAGCATCCAAACAGTACAATTCGCCAATTTTTTGTTCTTCAAGTTTAAGTGAACTACGAGCCCCATTGTTAATACTTTAACGGAAATTATTTGTAACTTGCGACAAGTAGAACAATGAATGGAAAAGGTAGACGGTTCAAATCAATGTATATATTGCTTCTTTATAGTCTAAGAAACATATATGCAAAGCATCCAAACAGTACAATTCGCCAATTTTTTGTTCTTCAAGTTTAAGTGAACAATGAGCCCCAATGGTTAATCCTTTATCGGTAATTATTTGTAACTTTCGACAAGTAGAACAATGAATGGAACAGGTAGACGGTTGAAATCCTTGTATATATTGCTTCCATATAGTCTAAGAAACATGTACGCATAGCATCCAAACAGTACCATTCGCCAATTTTTTGTCCTTCAAGTTTAAGTGAACAATGAGCCCCATTGTTAATCCTTTATCGGAAATTATTTGTAACTTTCGACAAGTAGAACAATGAATGGAACAGGTAGACGGTTGAAATCTTTGTATATATTGCTTCTATATAATCTAAGAAACATTTATGCAAAGCATCCAAACAGTAACAATCGCCAATTTTTTGATCTTCAAGTTTAAGTGAACAGTAAGCCCCATTGATAATCATGAAATGGAAATTATTTGTAACTTTCTACAAGTAGAACAATGAATAGTACAGGTAGACGGGTGAAATATTTCTATATATTGCTTCTAAATAGTCTAAGAAACATCTATGCAAAGCATCCAAACAGTACAATTCGCCAATTTTTCGCTCTTCAAGTTTAAGTGAACTACGAGCCCCATTGTTAATCCTTTAAAGGAAATTATTTGTAAATTTCGGCAAGTAGAACAATGAATGGAATAGGTAGACGGTTGAAATCATTGTATATATTGCTTCTATATAGTCTAAGAAACATATATGCAAAGCATCCAAACAGTACCATTCGCCAATTTTTTGTTCTTCAAGTTTAAGTGAACAACGAGCCCCATTGATAATCATGAAACGGAAATTATTTGTAACATTCGACAAGTAGAACAATGAATGGAACAGGTAGACGGTTGAAATCATTGTATATATTGCTTCTATATAGTCTAAGAAACATATATGCAAAGCATCCAAACAGTACCATTCGCCAATTTTTTGTTCTTCAAGTTTAAGTGAACTACGAGCCCCATTGTTAATCCTTTAAAGGAAATTATTTGTAACTTTCGACAAGTAGAACAATGAATGGAACAGGTAGACGGTTGAAATCTTTGTATAGATTGCTTCTATATAGTCTAAGAAACATATATGCAAAGCATCCAAACAGTACAATTCGCCAATTTTTTGTTCTTCAAGTTTAAGTGAACAATGAGCCCCAATGGTTAATCCTTTATCGGTAATTATTTGTAACTTTCGACAAGTAGAACAATGAATGGAACAGGTAGACGGTTGAAATCTTTGTATATATTGCTTCTATATAGTCTAAGAAACATATATGCAAAGCACCCAAACAGTACCATTCGCCACTTTTTTGTTCTTCAAGTTTAAGTGAACAACGAGCCCCATTGTTAATCCTTTAAAGGAAATTATTTGTAAATTTCGCCAAGTAGAACAATGATTGGAACACGTAGACGGTTGAAATCTTTGTATATATTGCTTCTATATAGTCTAAGAAACATATATGCAAAGCATCCAAACAGTACAATTCGCCAATTTTTTGTTCTTCAAGTTTAAGTAAACTACGATCCCCATTGTTAATCCCTTAACGGAAATTATTTGTAACATTCGACAAGTAGAACAATGAATGGAACAGGTAGACGGTTGAAATCATTGTATATATTGCTTCTATATAGTCTAAGAAACATATATGCAAAGCATCCAAACAGTACAATTCGCCAATTTTTTGTTCTTCAAGTTTAAGTGAACAATGAGCCCCATTGTTAATCCTTTAAAGGAAATTATTTGTAACTTTCGACAAGTAGAACAATGAATGGAACAGGTAGACGGTTGAAACCTTTGTATATATTGCTTCTATATAGTCTAAGAAACATATATGCAAAGCATCCAAACAGTACAATTCGCCAATTTTTTGTTCTTCAAGTTTAAGTGAACAATGAGCCCCAATGGTTAATCCTTTATCGGTAATTATTTGTAACTTTCGACAAGTAGAACAATGAATGGAACAGGTAGACGGTTGAAATCCTTGTATATATTGCTTCCATATAGTCTAAGAAACATGTACGCAAAGCATCCAAACAGTACCATTCGCCAATTTTTTGTCCTTCAAGTTTAAGTGAACAATGAGCCCCATTGTTAATCCTTTATAGGAAATTATTTGTAACTTTCGACAAGTAGAACAATGAATGGAACAGGTAGCCGGTTGAAATCAATGTATATATTGCTTCTATATAGTCTAAGAAACATATATGCAAAGCATCCAAACAGTACCATTCGCCAATTTTTTGTTCTTCAAGTTTAAGTGAACAATGAGCCCCAATGGTTAATCCTTTATCGGAAATTATTTGTAAATTTCGACAAGTAGAACAATGAATGGAACAGGTAGCCGGTTGAAATCTTTGTATATATTGCATCTATATAGTATAAGAAACATATATGCAAAGCATCCAAACAGTACAATTCGCCAATTTTTTGTTCTTCAAGTTTAAGTAAACTACGATCCCCATTGTTAATCCCTTAACGGAAATTATTTGTAACATTCGACAAGTAGAACAATGAATGGAACACGTAGACGGTTGAAATCATTGTATATATTGCTTCTACATAGTCTAAGAAACATATATGCAAAGCATTCAAACAGTGCAGTTCGCCAATTTTTTGTTCTTCAAGTTTAAGTGAACAATGAGCCCCATTGTTAATCCTTTAAAGGAAATTATTTGTAACTTTCGACAAGTAAAACAATGAATGGAACAGGTAGACGGTTGAAATCTTTGTATATATTGCACCTATATAGTCTATGAAACATATATGCAAAGCATCCAAACAGTACAATTCGCCAATTTTCTGTTCTTCAAGTGTAAGTGAACAATGAGCCCCAATGGTTAATCCTTTATCGGTAATAATTTGTAACTTTCGACAAGTAGAACAATGAATGGAACAGGTAGACGGTTGAAATCCTTGTATATATTGCTTCTATATAGTCTAAGAAACATATAAGCAAAGCATCCAAACAGTACAATTCGCCAATTTTTTGTTCTTCAAGTTTAAGTAAACTACGATCCCCATTGTTAATCCCTTAACGGAAATTATTTGTAACTTTCGACAAGTAGAACAATGAATGGAACAGGTAGACGGTTGAAATCATTGTATATATTGCTTCTATATAGTTTAAGAAACATATATGCAAAGCATCCAAACAGTACAATTCGACAATTTTTTGCTCTTCAAGTTTAAGTGAACTACGAGCCCCATTGTTAATCCTTTAAAGGAAATTATTTGTAAATTTCGACAAGTAGAACAATGAATGGAATAGGTAGACGGTTGAAATCATTGTATATATTGCTTCTATATAGTCTAAGAAACATATATGCAAAGCATCCAAACAGTACAATTCGCCAATTTTTTGTTCTTCAAGTTTAAGTAAACTACGATCCCCATTGTTAATCCCTTAACGGAAATTATTTGTAACATTCGACAAGTAGAACAATGAATGGAACAGGTAGACGGTTGAAATCATTGTATATATTGCTTCTATATAGTCCAAGAAACATATATGCAAAGCATCCAAACAGTACAATTCGCCAATTTTTTGCTCTTCAAGTTTAAGTGAACTACGAGCCCCATTGTTAATACTTTAACGGAAATTAATTGTAACTTTCGACAAGTAGAACAATGAATGGAACACGTAGACGGTTGAAATCTTTGTATATATTGCTTCTATATAGTATAAGAAACATATATGCAAAGCATCCAAACAGTACAATTCGCCAATTTTTTGTTCTTCAAGTTTAAGTGAACAATGAGCCCCAATGGTTAATCCTTTAAAGGAAATTATTTGTAACTTTCGACAAGTAGAACAATGAATGGAACAGGTAGACGGTTGAAATCTTTGTATATATTGCTTCTATATAGTCTAAGAAACATATATGCAAAGCATCCAAACAGTACAATTCGCCAATTTTTTGTTCTTCAAGTTTAAGTGAACAATGAGCCCCAATGGTTAATCCTTTATCGGTAATTATTTGTAACTTTCGACAAGTAGAACAATGAATGGAACAGGTAGACGGTTGAAATCCTTGTATATATTGCTTCCATATAGTCTAAGAAACATGTACGCAAAGCATCCAAACAGTACCATTCGCCAATTTTTTGTCCTTCAAGTTTAAGTGAACAATGAGCCCCATTGTTAATCCTTTATAGGAAATTATTTGTAACTTTCGACAAGTAGAACAATGAATGGAACAGGTAGCCGGTTGAAATCAATGTATATATTGCTTCTATATAGTCTAAGAAACATATATGCAAAGCATCCAAACAGTACCATTCGCCAATTTTTTGTTCTTCAAGTTTAAGTGAACAATGAGCCCCAATGGTTAATCCTTTATCGGAAATTATTTGTAAATTTCGACAAGTAGAACAATGAATGGAACAGGTAGCCGGTTGAAATCTTTGTATATATTGCATCTATATAGTATAAGAAACATATATGCAAAGCATCCAAACAGTACAATTCGCCAATTTTTTGTTCTTCAAGTTTAAGTGAACAATGAGCCCCAATGGTTAATCCGTTATCGGAAATTATTTGTAACTTTCGACAAGTAGAACAATGAATGGAACAGGTAGACGGTTGAAATCTTTGTATATATTGCTTCTATATAGTCTAAGAAACATATATGCAAAGCATCCAAACAGTACCATTCGCCACTTTTTTGTTCTTCAAGTTTAAGTGAACAACGAGCCCCATTGTTAATCCTTTAAAGGAAATTATTTGTAAATTTCGACAAGTAGAACAATGACTGGAACAGGTAGACGGTTGAAATCATTGTATATATTGCTTCTATATAGTCTAAGAAACATATATGCAAAGCATCCAAACAGTACAATTCGCCAATTTTTTGTTCTTCAAGTTTAAGTAAACTACGATCCCCATTGTTAATCCGTTATCGGAAATTATTTGTAAATTTCGACAAGTAGAACAATGAATGGAACAGGTAGACGGTTGAAATCTTTGTATATAATGCTTCTATATAGTCTAAGAAACATATATGCAAAGCATCCAAACAGTACCATTCGCCAATTTTTTGTTCTTCAAGTTTAAGTGAACAACGAGCCCCATTGATAATCATGAAACGGAAATTATTTGTAACATTCGACAAGTAGAACAATGAATGGAACAGGTAGACGGCTGAAATCATTGTATATATTGCTTCTATATAGTCTAAGAAATATATATGCAAAGCATCCAAACAGTACAATTCGCCAATTTTTTGTTCTTCAAGTTTAAGTGAACAATGAGCCCCATTGTTAATCCTTTAAAGGAAATTATTTGTAACTTTCGACAAGTAGAACAATGAATGGAACAGGTAGACGGTTGAAATCTTTGTATATATTGCTTCTATATAGTCTAAGAAACATATATGCAAAGCATCCAAACAGTATAATTCGCCAATTTTTTGTCCTCCAAGTTTAAGTGAACAATGAGCCCCATTGTTAATCCTTTAAAGGAAATTATTTGTAACTTTCAACAAGTAGAACAATGAATGGAACAGGTAGACGGTTGAAATCTTTGTATATATTGCTTCTATATAGTATAAGAAACATATATGCAAAGCATCCAAACAGTACAATTCGCCAATTTTTTGTTCTTCAAGTTTAAGTGAACAATGAGCCCCAATGGTTAATCCGTTATCGGAAATTATTTGTAACTTTCGACAAGTAGAACAATGAATGGAACAGGTAGACGGTTGAAATCTTTGTATATATTGCTTCTATATAGTATAAGAAACATATATGCAAAGCATCCAAACAGTACCATTCGACACTTTTTTGTTCTTCAAGTTTAAGTGAACAACGAGCCCCATTGTTAATCCTTTAAAGGAAATTATTTGTAAATTTCGACAAGTAGAACAATGATTGGAACACGTAGACGGTTGAAATCTTTGTATATATTGCTTCCATATAGTCTAAGAAACATATATGCAAAGCATCCAAACAGTACCATTCGCCAATTTTTTGTTCTTCAAGTTTAAGTGAACAATGAGACCCATTGTTAATCCTTTATCGGAAATTATTTGTAACTTTCGACAAGTAGATCAATGAATGGAACAGGTAGACGGTTGAAATCTTTGTATATATTGCTTCTATATAGTCTAAGAAACATATATGCAAATCATCCAAACAGTACAATTCGCCAATTATTTGATCTTCAAGTTTAAGTGAACTACGAGCCCCATTATCAATACTTTAACGGAAATTATTTGTAAATTTCGACAAGTAGAACAATGAATGGAACAGGTAGACGGTTGAAATCTTTGTATATATTGCTTCTATATAGTCTAAGAAACATATATGCAGAGCATCCAAACAGTACCATTCGCCAATTTTTTGTTCTTCAAGTTTAAGTGAACAATGAGCCCCAATGGTTAATCCTTTATCGGAAATTATTTGTAAATTTCGACAAGTAGAACAATGAATGGAACAGGTAGCCGGTTGAAATCAATGTATATATTGCTTCTATATAGTCTAAGAAACATATATGCAAAGCATCCAAACAGTACAATTCGCCAATTTTTTGATCTTCAAGTTTAAGTGAACTACGAGCCCCATTGTTAATACTTTAACGGAAATTATTTGTAACTTGCGACAAGTAGAACAATGAATGGAACAGGTAGACGGTTGAAATCTTTGTATACATTGCTTCTATATAGTCTAAGAAACATATATGCAAAGCATCCAAACAGTACCATTCGACAATTTTTTGTTCTTCAAGTTTAAGTGAACTACGAGCCCCATTGTTAATCCTTTAAAGGAAATTATTTGTAAATTTCGACAAGTAGAACAATGAATGGAACAGGTAGACTGTTGAAATTATTGTATATATTGCTTCTATATAGTCTAAGAAATATATATGCAAAGCATCCAAACAGTACAATTCGCCGATTTTTTGTTCTTCAAGTTTAAGTGAACAATGAGCCCCATTGTTAATCCTTTAAAGGAAATTATTTGTAACTTTCGACAAGTAGAACAATGAATGGAACAGGTAGACGGTTGAAATCTTTGTATATATTGCTTCTATATAGTCTAAGAAACATATATGCAAAGCATCCAAACAGCACAATTCGCCAATTTCTTGTTCTTCAAGATTAAGTAAACTACGATCCCCATTGTTAATGCCTTAACGGAAATTATTTGTAACTGTCGACAAGTAGAACAATGAATGGAACAGGTAGACGGTTGAAATCTTTGTATATATTGCTTCTATAAAGTCTAAGAAACATATATGCAAATCATCCAAACAGTACAATTCGCCAATTATTTGATCTTCAAGTTTAAGTGAACAACGAGCCCCATTGTTAATCCTTTAAAGGAAATTATTTGTAACTTTCGACAAGTAGAACAAGGAATGGAACAGGTAGACGGTTGAAATCATTGTATATATTGCTTCTATATAGTCTATGAAACATATGTGCAAAGCATCCAAACAGTACAATTCGCCAATTTTTTGTTCTTCAAGTTTAAGTGAACTACGAGCCCCATTGTTAATCCTTTAAAGAAATTATTTGTAACTTTCGACAAGTAGAACAATGAATGGAACAGGTAGACGGTTGAAATCTTTGTATATATTGCTTCTATATAGTCTAAGAAACATATATGCAAAGCATCCAAACAGCACAATTCGCCAATTTCTTGTTCTTCAAGATTAAGTAAACTACGATCCCCATTGTTAATCCTTTATCGGAAATTATTTGTAACTTTCGACAAGTAGAACAATGAATGGAAAATGTAGACGGTTGAAATCCTTGTATATATTGCTTCTATAAAGTCTAAGAAACATATATGCAAATCATCCAAACAGTACAATTCGCCAATTATTTGATCTTCAAGTATAAGTGAACTACGAGCCCCATTGTTAATACTTTAACGGAAATTATTTGTAACTTGCTACAAGTAGAACAATGAATGGAACAGGTAGACGGTTGAAATCAATGTATATATTGCTTCTATATAGTCTAAGAAACATATATGCAAAGCATCCAAACAGTACCATTCGCCACTTTTTTGTTCTTCAAGTTTAAGTGAACAACGAGCCCCATTGTTAATCCTTTAAAGGAAATTATTTGTAAATTTCGACAAGTAGAACAATGATTGGAACACGTAGACGGTTGAAATCTTTGTATATATTGCTTCCATATAGTCTAAGAAACATATATGCAAAGCATCCAAACAGTACCATTCGCCAATTTTTTGTTCTTCAAGTTTAAGTGAACAATGAGACCCATTGTTAATCCTTTATCGGAAATTATTTGTAACTTTCGACAAGTAGATCAATGAATGGAACAGGTAGACGGTTGAAATCTTTGTATATATTGCTTCTATAAAGTCTAAGATACATATATGCAAATCATCCAAACAGTACAATTCGCCAATTATTTGACCTTCAAGTTTAAGTGAACTACGAGCCCCATTGTTAATACTTTAACGGAACTTATTTGTAACTTTCGACAAGTAGAACAATGAATGGAACAGGTAGACGGTTGAAATCTTTGTATATATTGCTTCTATATAGTCTAAGAAACATATATGCAAAGCATCCAAACAGTACCATTCGCCAATTTTTTGTTCTTCAAGTTTAAGTGAACAACGAGCCCCATTGATAATCATGAAACGGAAATTATTTGTAACATTCGACAAGTAGAACAATGAATGGAACAGGTAGACGGTTGAAATCATTGTATATATTGCTTCTATATAGTCTAAGAAACATATATGCAAAGCATCCAAACCGTACAATTCGCCAATTTTTTGTTCTTCAAGTTTAAGTGAACTACGAGCCCCATTATTAATACTTTAACGGAAATTATTTGTAAATTTCGACAAGTAGAACAATGAATGGAACAGGTAGACGGTTGAAATCTTTGTATATATTGCTTCTATATAGTCTAAGAAACATATATGCAAAGCATCCAAACAGTACCATTCGCCAATTTTTTGTTCTTCAAGTTTAAGTGAACAACGAGCCCCATTGATAATCATGAAACGGAAATTATTTGTAACATTCGACAAGTAGAACAATGAATGGAACAGGTAGACGGTTGAAATCTTTGTATATATTGCTTCTATATAGTCTAAGAAACATATATGCAAAGCATCCAAACAGTACAATTCGCCAATTTTTTGTTCTTCAAGTTTAAGTGAACTACGATCCCCATTGTTAATCCCTTAACGGAAATTATTTGTAACTTTCGACAAGTAGAACAATGAATGGAACAGGTAGACGGTTGAAATCTTTGTATATATTGCTTCTATATAGTCTAAGAAACATATATGCAAAGCACCCAAACAGTACCATTCGCCACTTTTTTGTTCTTCAAGTTTAAGTGAACAACGAGCCCCATTGTTAATCCTTTAAAGGAAATTATTTGTAAATTTCGACAAGTAGAACAATGAATGGAACAGGTAGCCGGTTGAAATCAATGTATATATTGCTTCTATATAGTCTAAGAAACATTTATGCAAAGCATCCAAACAGTACCATTCGCCAATTTTTTGTTCTTCAAGTTTAAGTGAACTACGAGCCCCATTGTTAATCCCTTAACGGAAATTAATTGTAACTTTCTACAAGTAGAACAATGATTGGAACACGTAGATGGTTGAAATCTTTGTATATATTGCTTCCATATAGTCTAAGAAACATGTACGCAAAGCATCCAAACAGTACAATTCGCCAATTTTTTGTTCTTCAAGTTTAAGTGAACAATGAGCCCCATTGTTAATCCTTTAAAGGAAATTATTTGTAACTTTCGACAAGTAGAACAATGAATGGAACAGGTAGACGGTTGAAATCTTTGTATATATTGCTTCTATATAGTCTAAGAAACATATATGCCATGCATCCAAACAGTACCATTCGCCAATTTTTTGTTCTCCAAGTTTAAGTGAACAATGAGCCCCATTGTTAATCCTTTACCGGAAATTATTTGTAACTTTCGACAAGTAGAACAATGAATGGAACAGGTAGACGGTTGAAATCATTGTATATATTGCTTCTATATAGTCCAAGAAACATATATGCAAAGCATCCAAACAGTACAATTCGCCAATTTTTTGCTCTTCAAGTTTAAGTGAACTACGAGCCCCATTGTTAATACTTTAACGGAAATTAATTGTAACTTTCGACAAGTAGAACAATGAATGGAACACGTAGACGGTTGAAATCTTTGTATATATTGCTTCTATATAGTATAAGAAACATATATGCAAAGCATCCAAACAGTACAATTCGCCAATTTTTTGTTCTTCAAGTTTAAGTGAACAATGAGCCCCAATGGATAATCCTTTATCGGAAATTATTTGTAAATTTCGACAAGTAGAACAATGAATGGAACAGGTAGCCGGTTGAAATCAATGTATATATTGCTTCTATATAGTCTAAGAAACATATATGCAAAGCATCCAAACAGTACCATTCGCCAATTTTTTGTTCTTCAAGTTTAAGTGAACTACGAGCCCCATTGTTAATCCCTTAACGGAAATTAATTGTAACTTTCTACAAGTAGAACAATGATTGGAACACGTAGATGGTTGAAATCTTTGTATATATTGCTTCCATATAGTCTAAGAAACATGTACGCAAAGCATCCAAACAGTACAATTCGCCAATTTTTTGTTCTTCAAGTTTAAGTGAACTACGATCCCCATTGTTAATCCCTTAACGGAAATTATTTGTAACTTTCGACAAGTAGAACAGTGAATGGAACAGGTAGACGGTTGAAATCTTTGTATATATTGCTTCTATATAGTATAAGAAACATATATGCAAAGCATCCAAACAGTACAATTCGCCAATTTTTTGTTCTTCAAGTTTAAGTGAACAATGAGCCCCAATGTTTAATCCGTTATCGAAAATTATTTGTAACTTTCGACAAGTAGAACAATGAATGGAAAAGGTAGACGGTTGAAATCTTTGTATATATTGCTTCTATATAGTCTAAGAAACATATATGCAAAGCATCCAAACAGTACAATTCGCCAATTTTTTGTTCTTCAAGTTTAAGTGAACAATGAGCCCCAATGGTTAATCCTTTATCGGAAATTATTTGTAAATTTCGACAAGTAGAACAATGAATGGAACTGGTAGCCGGTTGAAATCAATGTATATATTGCTTCTATATAGGCTAAGAAACATATATGCAAAGCATCCAAACAGTTCCATTCGCCAATTTTTTGTTCTTCAAGTTTAAGTGAACTACGAGCCCCATTGTTAATCCCTTAACGGAAATTAATTCTAACTTTCTACAATTAGAACAATGATTGGAACACGTAGATGGTTGAAATCTTTGTATATATTGCTTCCATATAGTCTAAGAAACATGTACGCAAAGCATCCAAACAGTACAATTCGCCAATTTTTTGTTCTTCAAGTTTAAGTGAACTACGATCCCCATTGTTAATCCCTTAACGGAAATTATTTGTAACTTTCGACAAGTAGAACAGTGAATGGAACAGGTAGACGGTTGAAATCTTTGTATATATTGCTTCTATATAGTATAAGAAACATATATGCAAAGCATCCAAACAGTACAATTCGCCAATTTTTTGTTCTTCAAGTTTAAGTGAACAATGAGCCCCAATGTTTCATCCGTTATCGGAAATTATTTGTAACTTTCGACAAGTAGAACAATGAAAGGAACAGGTAGACGGTTGAAATCATTGTATATATTGCTTCTATATAGTTTAAGAAACATATATGCAAAGCATCCAAACAGTACAATTCGACAATTTTTTGCTCTTCAAGTTTAAGTGAACTACGATCCCCATTGTTAATCCCTTAACGGAAATTATTTGTAACATTCGACAAGTAGAACAATGAATGGAACAGGTAGACGGTTGAAATCATTGTATATATTGCTTCTATATAGTCTAAGAAACATATATGCAAAGCATTCAAACAGTACAGTTCGCCAATTTTTTGTTCTTCAAGTTTAAGTGAACAATGAGCCCCATTGTTAATCCTTTAAAGGAAATTATTTGTAACTTTCGACAAGTAGAACAATGAATGGAACAGGTAGACGGTTGAAATCTTTGTATATATTGCACCTATATAGTCTATGAAACATATATGCAAAGCATCCAAACAGTACAATTCGCCAATTTTTTGTTCTTCAAGTGTAAGTGAACAATGAGCCCCAATGGTTAATCCTTTATCGGTAATTATTTGTAACTTTCGACAAGTAGAACAATGAATGGAACAGGTAGACGGTTGAAATCCTTGTATATATTGCTTCTATATAGTCTAAGAAACATATAAGCAAAGCATCCAAACAGTACAATTCGCCAATTTTTTGTTCTTCAAGTTTAAGTAAACTACGATCCCCATTGTTAATCACTTAAGGGAAATTATTTGTAACTTTCGACAAGTAGAACAATGAATGGAACAGGTAGACGGTTGAAATCATTGTATATATTGCTTCTATATAGTCTAAGAAACATATATTCAAAGCATCCAAACAGTACAATTCGCCAATTTTTTGTTCTTCAAGTTTAAGTAAACTACGATCCCCATTGTTAATCCCTTAACGGAAATTATTTGTAACTTTCGACAAGTAGAACAATGAATGGAACAGGTAGACAGTTGAAATCATTGTATATATTGCTTCTATATAGTTTAAGAAACATATATGCAAAGCATCCAAACAGTACAATTCGACAATTTTTTGCTCTTCAAGTTTAAGTGAACTACGAGCCCCATTGTTAATCCTTTAAAGGAAATTATTTGTAAATTTCGACAAGTAGAACAATGAATGGAATAGGTAGACGGTTGAAATCATTGTATATATTGCTTCTATATAGTCTAAGAAACATATATGCAAAGCATCCAAACAGTACAATTCGCCAATTTTTTGTTCTTCAAGTTTAAGTAAACTACGATCCCCATTGTTAATCCCTTAACGGAAATTATTTGTAACATTCGACAAGTAGAACAATGAATGGAACAGGTAGACGGTTGAAATCATTGTATATATTGCTTCTATATAGTCCAAGAAACATATATGCAAAGCATCCAAACAGTACAATTCGCCAATTTTTTGCTCTTCAAGTTTAAGTGAACTACGAGCCCCATTGTTAATACTTTAACGGAAATTAATTGTAACTTTCGACAAGTAGAACAATGAATGGAACACGTAGACGGTTGAAATCTTTGTATATATTGCTTCTATATAGTATAAGAAACATATATGCAAAGCATCCAAACAGTACCATTCGCCAATTTTTTGTCCTTCAAGTTTAAGTGAACAATGAGCCCCATTGTTAATCCTTTATAGGAAGTTATTTGTAACTTTCGACAAGTAGAACAATGAATGGAACAGGTAGCCGGTTGAAATCAATGTATATATTGCTTCTATATAGTCTAAGAAACATATATGCAAAGCATCCAAACAGTACCATTCGCCAATTTTTTGTTCTTCAAGTTTAAGTGAACAATGAGCCCCAATGGTTAATCCTTTATCGGAAATTATTTGTAAATTTCGACAAGTAGAACAATGAATGGAACAGGTAGCCGGTAGAAATCTTTGTATATATTGCATCTATATAGTCTAAGAAACATATATGCAAAGCATCCAAACAGTACAATTCGCCAATTTTTTGTTCTTCAAGTTTAAGTGAACAATGAGCCCCAATGGTTAATCCTTTAAAGGAAATTATTTGTAACTTTCGCCAAGTAGAACAATGAATGGAACAGGTAGACGGTTGAAATCTTTGTATATATTGCTTCTATATAGTCTAAGAAACATATATGCAAAGCATCCAAACAGTACACTTCGCCAATTTTTTGTTTTTCATGTTTAAGTGAACAATGAGCCCCAATGGTTAATCCTTTATCGGAAATTATTTGTAACTTTCGACAAGTCGAACAATGAATGGAACAGGTAGACGGTTGAATTCTTTATATATATTGCTTCTATATAGTCTAAGAAACATATATGCAAAGCATCCAAACAGTACAAATCGCCAATTTATTGTTCTTCAAGTTTAAGTGAACAACGAGCCCCATTGTTAATCCTTTATCGGAAATTATTTGTAAATTTCGAAAAGTAGAACAATGAATGGAACAGGTAGACGGTTGAAATCTTTGTATATATTGCTTCTATATAGTATAAGAAACATATATGCAAAGCATCCAAACAGTACCATTCGCCAATTTTTTGTTCTTCAAGTTTAAGTGAACTACGAGCCCCATTGTTAATCCTTTAAAAGAAATTATTTGTAAATTTCGACAAGTAGAACAATGAATGGAACAGGTAGACTGTTGAAATTATTGTATATATTGCTTCTATATAGTCTAAGAAATATATATGCAAAGCATCCAAATAGTACAATTCGCCGATTTTTTTATCTTCAAGTTTAAGTGAACAGCGAGCCCCATTGTTAATCCTTTAAAGGAAATTATTTGTAACTTTCGACAAGTAGAACAATGAATGGAACAGGTAGACGGTTGAAATCTTTGTATATATTGCTTCTATATAGTCTAAGAAACATATATGCAAAGCATCCAAACAGTACAATTCGCCAATTTTTTGTTCTTCAAGTTTAAGTGAACAATGAGCCCCAATGGTTAATCCTTTATCGGTAATTATTTGTAACTTTCGACAAGTAGAACAATGAATGGAACAGGTAGACGGTTGAAATCCTTGTATATATTGCTTCCATATAGTCTAAGAAACATGTACGCAAAGCATCCAGACAGTACAATTCGCCGATTTTTTGATCTTCAAGTTTAAGTGAACAACGAGCCCCATTGTTAATCCTTTAAAGGAAATTATTTGTAAATTTCGACAAGTAGAACAATGAATGGAACAGGTAGCCGGTTGAAATCAATGTATATATTGCTTCTATATAGTCTAAGAAACATTTATGCAAAGCATCCAAACAGTACCATTCGCCAATTTTTTGTTCTTCAAGTTTAAGTGAACTACGAGCCCCATTGTTAATCCCTTAACGGAAATTAATTGTAACTTTCTACAAGTAGAACAATGATTGGAACACGTAGATGGTTGAAATCTTTGTATATATTGCTTCCATATAGTCTAAGAAACATGTACGCAAAGCATCCAAACAGTACAATTCGCCAATTTTTTGTTCTTCAAGTTTAAGTGAACTACGATCCCCATTGTTAATCCCTTAACGGAAATTATTTGTAACTTTCGACAAGTAGAACAATGAATGGAACAGGTAGACGGTTGAAATCTTTGTATATATTGCTTCTATATAGTCTAAGAAACATATATGCAAAGCACCCAAACAGTACCATTCGCCACTTTTTTGTTCTTCAAGTTTAAGTGAACAACGAGCCCCATTGTTAATCCTTTAAAGGAAATTATTTGTAAATTTCGACAAGTAGAACAATGAATGTAACAGGTAGCCGGTTGAAATCAATGTATATATTGCTTCTATATAGTCTAAGAAACATTTATGCAAAGCATCCAAACAGTACCATTCGCCAATTTTTTGTTCTTCAAGTTTAAGTGAACTACGAGCCCCATTGTTAATCCCTTAACGGAAATTAATTGTAACTTTCTACAAGTAGAACAATGATTGGAACACGTAGATGGTTGAAATCTTTGTATATATTGCTTCCATATAGTCTAAGAAACATGTACGCAAAGCATCCAAACAGTACAATTCGCCAATTTTTTGTTCTTCAAGTTTAAGTGAACTACGATCCCCATTGTTAATCCCTTAACGGAAATTATTTGTAACTTTCGACAAGTAGAACAGTGAATGGAACAGGTAGACGGTTGAAATCTTTGTATATATTGCTTCTATATAGTATAAGAAACATATATGCAAAGCATCCAAACAGTACAATTCGCCAATTTTTTGTTCTTCAAGTTTAAGTGAACAATGAGCCCCAATGTTTAATCCGTTTACGGAAATTATTTGTAACTTTCGACAAGTAGAACAATGAATGGAAAAGGTAGACGGTTGAAATCTTTGTATATATTGCTTCTATATAGTCTAAGAAACATATATGCAAAGCATCCAAACAGTACCATTCGCCAATTTTTTGTTCTTCAAGTTTAAGTGAACTACGAGCCCCATTGTTAATCCTTTAAAGGAAATTATTTGTAAATTTCGCCAAATAGAACAATGAATGGAACAGGTAGACTGTTGAAATCATTGTATATATTGCTTCTATATAGTCTAAGAAACATATATGCAAAGCATTCAAACAGTACAGTTCGCCAATTTTTTGTTCTTCAAGTTTAAGTGAACAATGAGCCCCATTGTTAATCCTTTAAAGGAAATTATTTGTAACTTTCGACAAGTAGAACAATGAATGGAACAGGTAGACGGTTGAAATCTTTGTATATATTGCATCTATATAGTCTATGAAACATATATGCAAAGCATCCAAACAGTACAATTCGCCAATTTTTTGTTCTTCAAGTGTAAGTGAACAATGAGCCCCAATGGTTAATCCTTTATCGGTAATTATTTGTAACTTTCGACAAGTAGAACAATGAATGGAACAGGTAGCCGGTTGAAATCAATGTATATATTGCTTCTATATAGTCTAAGAAACATATATGCAAAGCATCCAAACAGTACCATTCGCCAATTTTTTGTTCTTCAAGTTTAAGTGAACTACGAGCCCCATTGTTAATCCCTTAACGGAAATTAATTGTAACTTTCTACAAGTAGAACAATGATTGGAACACGTAGATGGTTGAAATCTTTGTATATATTGCTTCCATATAGTCGAAGAAAAATGTACGCAAAGCATCCAAACAGTACAATTCGCCAATTTTTTGTTCTTCAAGTTTAAGTGAACTACGATCCCCATTGTTAATCCCTTAACGGAAATTATTTGTAACTTTCGACAAGTAGAACAGTGAATGGAACAGGTAGACGGTTGAAATCATTGTATATATTGCTTCTATATAGTCTAAGAAACATATATGCAAAGCATCCAAACAGTACAATTCGCCAATTTTTTGTTCTTCAAGTTTAAGTGAACAATGAGCCCCAATGTTTAATCCGTTATCGGAAATTATTTGTAACTTTCGACAAGTAGAACAATGAATGGAAAAGGTAGACGGTTGAAATCATTGTATATATTGCTTCTATATAGTCTAAGAAACATATATGCAAAGCATCCAAACAGTACAATTCGCCAATTTTTTGTTCTTCAAGTTTAAGTAAACTACGATCCCCATTGTTAATCCCTTAACGGAAATTATTTGTAACTTTCGACAAGTAGAACAATGAATGGAACAGGTAGACGGTTGAAATCATTGTATATATTGCTTCTATATAGTCTAAGAAACATATATGCAAAGCATCCAAACAGTACAATTCGACAATTTTTTGCTCTTCAAGTTTAAGTGAACTACGAGCCCCATTGTTAATCCTTTAAAGGAAATTATTTGTAAATTTCGGCAAGTAGAACAATGAATGGTATAGGTAGACGGTTGAAATCACTGTATATATTGCTTCTATATAGTCCAAGAAACATATATGCAAAGCATCCAAACAGTACAATTCGCCAATTTTTTGCTCTTCAAGTTTAAGTGAACTACGAGCCCCATTGTTAATACTTTAACGGAAATTAATTGTAACTTTCGACAAGTAGAACAATGAATGGAACACGTAGACGGTTGAAATCTTTGTATATATTGCTTCTATATAGTATAAGAAACATATATGCAAAGCATCCAAACAGTACAATTCGCCAATTTTTTGGTCTTCAAGTTTAAGTGAACAATGAGCCCCAATGGTTAATCCTTTATCGGAAATTATTTGTAAATTTCGACAAGTAGAACAATGAATGGAACAGGTAGCCGGTTGAAATCAATGTATATATTGCTTCTATATAGTCTAAGAAACATATATGCAAAGCATCCAAACAGTACCATTCGCCAATTTTTTGTTCTTCAAGTTTAAGTGAACTACGAGCCCCATTGTTAATCCCTTAACGGAAATTAATTGTAACTTTCTACAAGTAGAACAATGATTGGAACACGTAGATGGTTGAAATCTTTGTATATATTGCTTCCATATAGTCGAAGAAAAATGTACGCAAAGCATCCAAACAGTACAATTCGCCAATTTTTTGTTCTTCAAGTTTAAGTGAACTACGAGCCCCATTGTTAATCCCTTAACGGAAATTAATTGTAACTTTCTACAAGTAGAACAATGATTGGAACACGTAGATGGTTGAAATCTTTGTATATATTGCTTCCATACAGTCGAAGAAAAATGTACGCAAAGCATCCAAACAGTACAATTCGCCAATTTTTTGTTCTTCAAGTTTAAGTGAACTACGATCCCCATTGTTAATCCCTTAACGGAAATTATTTGTAACTTTCGACAAGTAGAACAGTGAATGGAACAGGTAGACGGTTGAAATCTTTGTATATATTGCTTCTATATAGTATAAGAAACATATATGCAAAGCATCCAAACAGTACAATTCGCCAATTTTTTGTTCTTCAAGTTTAAGTGAACAATGAGCCCCAATGTTTAATCCGTTTACGGAAATTATTTGTAACTTTCGACAAGTAGAACAATGAATGGAAAAGGTAGACGGTTGAAATCTTTGTATATATTGCTTCTATATAGTCTAAGAAACATATATGCAAAGCATCCAAACAGTACCATTCGCCAATTTTTTGTTCTTCAAGTTTAAGTGAACTACGAGCCCCATTGTTAATCCTTTAAAGGAAATTATTTGTAAATTTCGCCAAATAGAACAATGAATGGAACAGGTAGACTGTTGAAATCATTGTATATATTGCTTCTATATAGTCTAAGAAACATATATGCAAAGCATTCAAACAGTACAGTTCGCCAATTTTTTGTTCTTCAAGTTTAAGTGAACAATGAGCCCCATTGTTAATCCTTTAAAGGAAATTATTTGTAACTTTCGACAAGTAGAACAATGAATGGAACAGGTAGACGGTTGAAATCTTTGTATATATTGCATCTATATAGTCTATGAAACATATATGCAAAGCATCCAAACAGTACAATTCGCCAATTTTTTGTTCTTCAAGTGTAAGTGAACAATGAGCCCCAATGGTTAATCCTTTATCGGTAATTATTTGTAACTTTCGACAAGTAGAACAATGAATGGAACAGGTAGCCGGTTGAAATCAATGTATATATTGCTTCTATATAGTCTAAGAAACATATATGCAAAGCATCCAAACAGTACCATTCGCCAATTTTTTGTTCTTCAAGTTTAAGTGAACTACGAGCCCCATTGTTAATCCCTTAACGGAAATTAATTGTAACTTTCTACAAGTAGAACAATGATTGGAACACGTAGATGGTTGAAATCTTTGTATATATTGCTTCCATATAGTCGAAGAAAAATGTACGCAAAGCATCCAAACAGTACAATTCGCCAATTTTTTGTTCTTCAAGTTTAAGTGAACTACGATCCCCATTGTTAATCCCTTAACGGAAATTATTTGTAACTTTCGACAAGTAGAACAGTGAATGGAACAGGTAGACGGTTGAAATCATTGTATATATTGCTTCTATATAGTCTAAGAAACATATATGCAAAGCATCCAAACAGTACAATTCGCCAATTTTTTGTTCTTCAAGTTTAAGTGAACAATGAGCCCCAATGTTTAATCCGTTATCGGAAATTATTTGTAACTTTCGACAAGTAGAACAATGAATGGAAAAGGTAGACGGTTGAAATCATTGTATATATTGCTTCCATATAGTCGAAGAAAAATGTACGCAAAGCATCCAAACAGTACAATTCGCCAATTTTTTGTTCTTCAAGTTTAAGTGAACTACGATCCCCATTGTTAATCCCTTAACGGAAATTATTTGTAACTTTCGACAAGTAGAACAGTGAATGGAACAGGTAGACGGTTGAAATCATTGTATATATTGCTTCTATATAGTCTAAGAAACATATATGCAAAGCATCCAAACAGTACAATTCGCCAATTTTTTGTTCTTCAAGTTTAAGTGAACTACGATCCCCATTGTTAATCCCTTAACGGAAATTATTTGTAACTTTCGACAAGTAGAACAGTGAATGGAACAGGTAGACGGTTGAAATCATTGTATATATTGCTTCTATATAGTCTAAGAAACATATATGCAAAGCATCCAAACAGTACAATTCGCCAATTTTTTGTTCTTCAAGTTTAAGTGAACAATGAGCCCCAATGTTTAATCCGTTATCGGAAATTATTTGTAACTTTCGACAAGTAGAACAATGAATGGAAAAGGTAGACGGTTGAAATCATTGTATATATTGCTTCTATATAGTCTAAGAAACATATATGCAAAGCATCCAAACAGTACAATTCGCCAATTTTTTGTTCTTCAAGTTTAAGTGAACAATGAGCCCCAATGTTTAATCCGTTATCGGAAATTATTTGTAACTTTCGACAAGTAGAACAATGAATGGAAAAGGTAGACGGTTGAAATCATTGTATATATTGCTTCTATATAGTCTAAGAAACATATATGCAAAGCATCCAAACAGTACAATTCGACAATTTTTTGCTCTTCAAGTTTAAGTGAACTACGAGCCCCATTGTTAATCCTTTAAAGGAAATTATTTGTAAATTTCGACAAGTAGAACAATGAATGGAATAGGTAGACGGTTGAAATCATTGTATATATTGCTTCTATATAGTCTAAGAAACATATATGCAAAGCATCCAAACAGTACAATTCGCCAATTTTTTGTTCTTCAAGTTTAAGTAAACTACGATCCCCATTGTTAATCCCTTAACGGAAATTATTTGTAACATTCGACAAGTAGAACAATGAATGGAACAGGTAGACGGTTGAAATCATTGTATATATTGCTTCTATATAGTCCAAGAAACATATATGCAAAGCATCCAAACAGTACAATTCGCCAATTTTTTGCTCTTCAAGTTTAAGTGAACTACGAGCCCCATTGTTAATACTTTAACGGAAATTAATTGTAACTTTCGACAAGTAGAACAATGAATGGAACACGTAGACGGTTGAAATCTTTGTATATATTGCTTCTATATAGTATAAGAAACATATATGCAAAGCATCCAAACAGTACAATTTGCCAATTTTTTGTTCTTCAAGTTTAAGTGAACTACGATCCCCATTGTTAATCCCTTAACGGAAATTATTTGTAACTTTCGACAAGTAGAACAGTGAATGGAACAGGTAGACGGTTGAAATCATTGTATATATTGCTTCTATATAGTCTAAGAAACATATATGCAAAGCATCCAAACAGTACAATTCGCCAATTTTTTGTTCTTCAAGTTTAAGTGAACTACGATCCCCATTGTTAATCCCTTAACGGAAATTATTTGTAACTTTCGACAAGTAGAACAGTGAATGGAACAGGTAGACGGTTGAAATCATTGTATATATTGCTTCTATATAGTCTAAGAAACATATATGCAAAGCATCCAAACAGTACAATTCGCCAATTTTTTGTTCTTCAAGTTTAAGTGAACAATGAGCCCCAATGTTTAATCCGTTATCGGAAATTATTTGTAACTTTCGACAAGTAGAACAATGAATGGAAAAGGTAGACGGTTGAAATCATTGTATATATTGCTTCTATATAGTCTAAGAAACATATATGCAAAGCATCCAAACAGTACAATTCGCCAATTTTTTGTTCTTCAAGTTTAAGTGAACAATGAGCCCCAATGTTTAATCCGTTATCGGAAATTATTTGTAACTTTCGACAAGTAGAACAATGAATGGAAAAGGTAGACGGTTGAAATCATTGTATATATTGCTTCTATATAGTCTAAGAAACATATATGCAAAGCATCCAAACAGTACAATTCGACAATTTTTTGCTCTTCAAGTTTAAGTGAACTACGAGCCCCATTGTTAATCCTTTAAAGGAAATTATTTGTAAATTTCGACAAGTAGAACAATGAATGGAATAGGTAGACGGTTGAAATCATTGTATATATTGCTTCTATATAGTCTAAGAAACATATATGCAAAGCATCCAAACAGTACAATTCGCCAATTTTTTGTTCTTCAAGTTTAAGTAAACTACGATCCCCATTGTTAATCCCTTAACGGAAATTATTTGTAACATTCGACAAGTAGAACAATGAATGGAACAGGTAGACGGTTGAAATCATTGTATATATTGCTTCTATATAGTCCAAGAAACATATATGCAAAGCATCCAAACAGTACAATTCGCCAATTTTTTGCTCTTCAAGTTTAAGTGAACTACGAGCCCCATTGTTAATACTTTAACGGAAATTAATTGTAACTTTCGACAAGTAGAACAATGAATGGAACACGTAGACGGTTGAAATCTTTGTATATATTGCTTCTATATAGTATAAGAAACATATATGCAAAGCATCCAAACAGTACAATTTGCCAATTTTTTGTTCTTCAAGTTTAAGTGAACAATGAGCCCCAATGGTTAATCCTTTAAAGGAAATTATTTGTAACTTTCGACAAGTAGAACAATGAATGGAACAGGTAGACGGTTGAAATCTTTGTATATATTGCTTCTATATAGTCTAAGAAACATATATGCAAAGCACCCAAACAGTACCATTCGCCACTTTTTTGTTCTTCAAGTTTAAGTGAACAACGAGCCCCATTGTTAATCCTTTAAAGGAAATTATTTGTAAATTTCGACAAGTAGAACAATGATTGGAACACGTAGACGGTTGAAATCTTTGTATATATTGCTTCCATATAGTCTAAGAAACATATATGCAAAGCATCCAAACAGTACCATTCGCCAATTTTTTGTTCTTCAAGTTTAAGTGAACAATGAGACCCATTGTTAATCCTTTATCGGAAATTATTTGTAACTTTCGACAAGTAGATCAATGAATGGAACACGTAGACGGTTGAAATCTTTGTATATATAGCTTCTATATAGTATAAGAAACATATATGCAAAGCATCCAAACAGTACCATTCGCCAATTTTTTGTTCTTCAAGTTTAAGTGAACTACGAGCCCCATTGTTAATCATTTAAAGGAAATTATTTGTAAATTTCGACAAGTAGAACAATGAATGGATCATGTAGACGGTTGAAATCATTGTATATATTGCTTCTATATAGTCTACGAAACATATATGCAAAGCATCCAAACAGTACAATTCGCCAATGTTTTGTTCTTCAAGTTTAAGTGAACTAAGAGCCCCATTGTTAATCCTTTAACGGAAATTAATTGTAAATTTCGACAAGTAGAACAATGAATGGAACAGGTAGACTGTTGAAATCATTGTATATATTGCTTCTATATAGTCTAAGAAACATATATGCAAAGAATCCAAACAGTACCATTCGCCAATTTATTGTTCTTCAAGTTCAAGTAAACTACGATCCCCATTGTTAATCCCTTAACGGAAATTATTTGCAAATTTCGACAAGTAGAACAATGAATGGGACAGGTAGACAGTTGAAATCTTTGTATATATTGCTTCTATATAGTATAAGAAACATATATGCAAAGCATCCAAACAGTACAATTCGCCAATTTTTTGTTCTTCAAGTTTAAGTGAACAATGAGCCCCAATGGTTAATCCGTTATCGGAAATTATTTGTAAATTTCGACAAGTAGAACAATGAATGGAACAGGTAGACGGTTGAAATCTTTGTATATATTGCTTCTATATAGTATAAGAAACATATATGCAAAGCATCCAAACAGTACCATTCGCCAATTTTTTGTTCTTCAAGTTTAAGTGAACTACGAGCCCCATTGTTAATCCTTTAAAGGAAATTATTTGTAAATTTCGACAAGTAGAACAATGAATGGAACAGGTAGACTGTTGAAATTATTGTATATATTGCTTCTATATAGTCTAAGAAATATATATGCAAAGCATCCAAACAGTACAATTCGCCGATTTTTTGATCTTCAAGTTTAAGTGAACAGCGAGCCCCATTGTTAATCATTTAAAGGAAATTATTTGTAAATTTCGACAAGTAGAACAATGAATGGATCATGTAGACGGTTGAAATCATTGTATATATTGCTTCTATATAGTCTACGAAACATATATGCAAAGCATCCAAACAGTACCATTCGCCAATTTTTTGTTCTTCAAGTTTAAGTGAACAATGAGACCCATTGTTAATCCTTTATCGGAAATTATTTGTAACTTTCGACAAGTAGATCAATGAATGGAACACGTAGACGGTTGAAATCTTTGTATATATTGCTTCTATATAGTATAAGAAACATATATGCAAAGCATCCAAACAGTACCATTCGCCAATTTTTTGTTCTTCAAGTTTAAGTGAACTACGAGCCCCATTGTTAATCATTTAAAGGAAATTATTTGTAAATTTCGACAAGTAGAACAATGAATGGATCATGTAGACGGTTGAAATCATTGTATATATTGCTTCTATATAGTCTACGAAACATATATGCAAAGCATCCAAACAGTACCATTCGCCAATTTTTTGTCCTTCAAGTTTAAGAGAACAATGAGCCCCATTGTTAATCCTTTATCGGAAATTATTTGTAACTTTCGACAAGTAGAACAATGAATGGAACAGTTAGACGGTTGAAATCTTTGTATATATTGCTTCTATATAATCTAAGAAACATTTATGCAAAGCATCTAAACAGTAACAATCGCCAATTTTTTGATATTCAAGTTTAAGTGAACAGCGAGCCCCATTGATAATCATGAAATGGAAATTATTTGTAACTTTCTACAAGTAGAACAATGAATAGTACAGGTAGACGGGTGAAATATTTCTATATATTGCTTCTAAGTAGTCTAAGAAACATCTATGCAAAGCATCCAAACAGTACAATTCGCCAATTTTACGCTCTTCAAGTTTAAGTGAACTACGAGCCCCATTGTTAATCCTTTAAAGGAAATTATTTGTAAATTTCGGCAAGTAGAACAATGAATGGAATAGGTAGACGGTTGAAATCATTGTATATGTTGCTTCTATATAGTCTAAGAAACATATATGCAAAGCATCCAAACAGTACAATTCGCCAATTTTTTGTTCTTCAAGTTTAAGTAAACTACGATCCCCATTGTTAATCCCTTAACGGAAATTATTTGTAACATTCGACAAATAGAACAATGAATGGAACAGGTAGACGGTTGAAATCATTGTATATATTGCTTCTATATAGTCTAAGAAACATATATGCAAAGCATCCAAACAGTACAATTCGCCAATTTTTTGTTCTTCAAGTTTAAGTGAACAATGAGCCCCATTGTTAATCCTTTAAAGGAAATTATTTGTAACTTTCGACAAGTAGAACAATGAATGGAACAGGTAGACGGTTGAAATCTTTGTATATATTGCTTCTATATAGTCTAAGAAACATATATGCCATGCATCCAAACAGTACCATTCGCCAATTTTTTGTTCTCCAAGTTTAAGTGAACAATGAGCCCCATTGTTAATCCCTTAACGGAAGTTAATTGTAACTTTCTACAAGTAGAACAATGATTGGAACACGTAGATGGTTGAAATCTTTGTATATATTACTTCCATATAGTCTAAGAAACATGTACGCAAAGCATCCAAACAGTACAATTCGCCAATTTTTTGTTCTTCAAGTTTAAGTGAACTACGATCCCCATTGTTAATTCCTTAACGGAAATTATTTGTAACTTTCGACAAGTAGAACAGTGAATGGAACAGGTAGACGGTTGAAATCTTTGTATATATTGCTTCTATATAGTATAAGAAACATATATGCAAAGCATCCAAACAGTACAATTCGGCAATTTTGTGTTCTTCAAGTTTAAGTGAACAATGAGCCCCAATGTTTAATCCGTTATCGGAAATTATTTGTAACTTTCGACAAGTAGAACAATGAATGGAACAGGTAGACGGTTGAAATCTATGTATATATTGCTTCTATATAGTCTAAGAAACATATATGCAAAGCACCCAAACAGTACCATTCGCCACTTTTTTGTTCTTCAAGTTTAAGTGAACAACGAGCCCCATTGTTAATCCTTTAAAGGAAATTATTTGTAAATTTCGACAAGTAGAACAATGAATGGAACAGGTAGCCGGTTGAAATCAATGTATATATTGCTTCTATATAGTCTAAGAAACATTTATGCAAAGCATCCAAACAGTACCATTCGCCAATTTTTTGTTCTTCAAGTTTAAGTGAACAATGAGACCCATTGTTAATCCTTTATCGGAAATTATTTGTAACTTTCGACAAGTAGATCAATGAATGGAACACGTAGACGGTTGAAATCTTTGTATATATTGCTTCTATATAGTATAAGAAACATATATGCAAAGCATCCAAACAGTACCATTCGCCAATTTTTTGTTCTTCAAGTTTAAGTGAACTACGAGCCCCATTGTTAATCATTTAAAGGAAATTATTTGTAAATTTCGACAAGTAGAACAATGAATGGATCATGTAGACGGTTGAAATCATTGTATATATTGCTTCTATATAGTCTACGAAACATATATGCAAAGCATCCAAACAGTACCATTCGCCAATTTTTTGTCCTTCAAGTTTAAGAGAACAATGAGCCCCATTGTTAATCCTTTATCGGAAATTATTTGTAACTTTCGACAAGTAGAACAATGAATGGAACAGTTAGACGGTTGAAATCTTTGTATATATTGCTTCTATATAATCTAAGAAACATTTATGCAAAGCATCTAAACAGTAACAATCGCCAATTTTTTGATATTCAAGTTTAAGTGAACAGCGAGCCCCATTGATAATCATGAAATGGAAATTATTTGTAACTTTCTACAAGTAGAACAATGAATAGTACAGGTAGACGGGTGAAATATTTCTATATATTGCTTCTAAGTAGTCTAAGAAACATCTATGCAAAGCATCCAAACAGTACAATTCGCCAATTTTTCGCTCTTCAAGTTTAAGTGAACTACGAGCCCCATTGTTAATCCTTTAAAGGAAATTATTTGTAAATTTCGGCAAGTAGAACAATGAATGGAATAGGTAGACGGTTGAAATCATTGTATATGTTGCTTCTATATAGTCTAAGAAACATATATGCAAAGCATCCAAACAGTACAATTCGCCAATTTTTTGTTCTTCAAGTTTAAGTAAACTACGATCCCCATTGTTAATCCCTTAACGGAAATTATTTGTAACATTCGACAAATAGAACAATGAATGGAACAGGTAGACGGTTGAAATCATTGTATATATTGCTTCTATATAGTCTAAGAAACATATATGCAAAGCATCCAAACAGTACAATTCGCCAATTTTTTGTTCTTCAAGTTTAAGTGAACAATGAGCCCCATTGTTAATCCTTTAAAGGAAATTATTTGTAACTTTCGACAAGTAGAACAATGAATGGAACAGGTAGACGGTTGAAATCTTTGTATATATTGCTTCTATATAGTCTAAGAAACATATATGCCATGCATCCAAACAGTACCATTCGCCAATTTTTTGTTCTCCAAGTTTAAGTGAACAATGAGCCCCATTGTTAATCCCTTAACGGAAATTAATTGTAACTTTCTACAAGTAGAACAATGATTGGAACACGTAGATGGTTGAAATCTTTGTATATATTGCTTCCATATAGTCTAAGAAACATGTACGCAAAGCATCCAAACAGTACAATTCGCCAATTTTTTGTTCTTCAAGTTTAAGTGAACTACGATCCCCATTGTTAATTCCTTAACGGAAATTATTTGTAACTTTCGACAAGTGGAACAGTGAATGGAACAGGTAGACGGTTGAAATCTTTGTATATATTGCTTCTATATAGTATAAGAAACATATATGCAAAGCATCCAAACAGTACAATTCGGCAATTTTTTGTTCTTCAAGTTTAAGTGAACAATGAGCCCCAATGTTTAATCCGTTATCGGAAATTATTTGTAACTTTCGACAAGTAGAACAATGAATGGAACAGGTAGACGGTTGAAATCTATGTATATATTGCTTCTATATAGTCTAAGAAACATATATGCAAAGCACCCAAACAGTACCATTCGCCACTTTTTTGTTCTTCAAGTTTAAGTGAACAACGAGCCCCATTGTTAATCCTTTAAAGGAAATTATTTGTAAATTTCGACAAGTAGAACAATGAATGGAACAGGTAGCCGGTTGAAATCAATGTATATATTGCTTCTATATAGTCTAAGAAACATTTATGCAAAGCATCCAAACAGTACCATTCGCCAATTTTTTGTTCTTCAAGTTTAAGTGAACTACGAGCCCCATTGTTAATCCCTTAACGGAAATTAATTGTAACTTTCTACGAGTAGAACAATGATTGGAACACGTAGATGGTTGAAATCTTTGTATATATTGCTTCCATATAGTCTAAGAAACATGTACAGGGTGTAAGACATTTAATGGTCATGTTTTCGGGGGGTTGTTCTAGAGTTCGGATTGGATGAAGATTTGTAAAAATTACTTTCCGCAAAATTATTTGTAAAATTTCGTAAAAAAATTGGTTGAAACTGGCTCGGCTATCTTCTTCGTATTGTTACGTAGGTAAAATGTCTGAGAGGAACCATGGGTCAGAAGTGAACCGTTCTCCCACAAATCGACTTTTAATTGGGCCTCCGCGATCTAATTTTCGCTTAGTAAGTGAGAGAGTCAGCTGTTCCTTCGGAAAGAAACACACAAGATATCCTTGTCGGCTAGGAAGACGTCAATGACCTGCGCTCGGTGTCAGGTTCGCTCATGGGTCCTCCCGGGGAAAAGAACATAAACACTTGCACTGCTCTTAGTGGTTCGGTGACCCAGTCCCCCAATTTCCAATGTCTAGTAGCACGCTTCTCCTCAGACTGTTCGAGCCGACAAGGATATCTTGTGTGTCTCTTTCCGAAGGAACAGCTGACTCTCTCACTTACTAAGCGTGAATTAGACCGCGGAGGCCCAATTAAAAGTCGATTTGCGGGAAAACGGTTGACCTCTGACCCATGGTTCCTCTCAGACATTTTACCTACGTAACAATACGAAGAAGATAGCCGAGCCAGTTCCAACCGATTTTTTTACAAAATTTTACAAATAATTTTGCGGAAAGTAATTTTTACAAATCTTCATCCAATCTGAGCTCTAGAACAACCCCCCGAAAACATGACCATTAAATGTCTTACACCCTGTACGCAAAGCATCCAAACAGTACAATTCGCCAATTTTTTGTTCTTCAAGTTTAAGTGAACAATGAGCCCCATTGTTAATCCTTTAAAGGAAATTATTTGTAACTTTCGACAAGTAGAACAATGAAAGGAACAGGTAGACGGTTGAAATCTTTGTATATATTGCTTCTATATAGTCTAAGAAACATATATGCCATGCATCCAAACAGTACCATTCGCCAATTTTTTGTTCTCCAAGTTTAAGTGAACAATGAGCCCCAATGGTTAATCCTTTATCGGAAATTATTTGTAAATTTCGACAAGTAGAACAATGAATGGAACAGGTAGCCGGTTGAAATCAATGTATATATTGCTTCTATATAGTCTAAGAAACATATATGCAAAGCATCCAAACAGTACCATTCGCCAATTTTTTGTTCTTCAAGTTTAAGTGAACTACGAGCCCCAATGTTAATCCCTTAACGGAAATTATTTGTAACTTTCGACAAGTAGAACAGTGAATGGAACAGGTAGACGGTTGAAATCTTTGTATATATTGCTTCTATATAGTATAAGAAACATATATGCAAAGCATCCAAACAGTACAATTCGCCAATTTTTTGTTCTTCAAGTTTAAGTGAACTACGATCCCCATTGTTAATCCCTTAACGGAAATTATTTGTAACTTTCGACAAGTAGAACAATGAATGGAACAGGTAGACGGTTGAAATCATTGTATATATTGCTTCTATATAGTTTAAGAAACATATATGCAAAGCATCCAAACAGTACAATTCGACAATTTTTTGCTCTTCAAGTTTAAGTGAACTACGAGCCCCATTGTTAATCCTTTAAAGGAAATTATTTGTAAATTTCGGCAAGTAGAACAATGAATGGAATAGGTAGACGGTTGAAATCATTGTATATATTGCTTCTATATAGTCTAAGAAACATATATGCAAAGCATCCAAACAGTACAATTCGCCAATTTTTTGTTCTTCAAGTTTAAGTAAACTACGATCCCCATTGTTAATCCCTTAACGGAAATTAATTGTAACATTCGACAAGTAGAACAATGAATGGAACAGGTAGACGGTTGAAATCATTGTATATATTGCGTCTATATAGTCTAAGAAACATATATGCAAAGCATTCAAACAGTACAGTTCGCCAATTTTTTGTTCTTCAAGTTTAAGTGAACAATGAGCCCCATTGTTAATCCTTTAAAGGAAATTATTTGTAACTTTCGACAAGTAGAACAATGAATGGAACAGGTAGACGGTTGAAATCTTTGTATATATTGCTTCTATATAGTCTAAGAAACATATATGCCATGCATCCAAACAGTACCATTCGCCAATTTTTTGTTCTCCACGTTTAAGTGAACAATGAGCCCCAATGGTTAATCCTTTATCGGAAATTATTTGTAAATTTCGACAAGTAGAACAATGAATGGAACAGGTAGCCGGTTGAAATCAATGTATATATTGCTTCTATATAGTCTAAGAAACATATATGCAAAGCATCCAAACAGTACCATTCGCCAATTTTTTGTTCTTCAAGTTTAAGTGAACTACGAGCCCCATTGTTAATCCCTTAACGGAAATTAAATGTAACTTTCTACAAGTAGAACTATGATTGGAACACGTAGATGGTTGAAATCTTTGTATATATTGCTTCCATATAGTCTAAGAAACATGTACGCAAAGCATCCAAACAGTACAATTCGCCAATTTTTTGTTCTTCAAGTTTAAGTGAACTACGATCCCCATTGTTAATCCTTTAAAGGAAATTATTTGTAAATTTCGACAAGTAGAACAATGAATGGAAAAGGTAGACGGTTGAAATCTTTGTATATATTGCTTCCATATAGTCTAAGAAACATGTACGCAAAGCATCCAAACAGTACAATTCGCCAATTTTTTGTTCTTCAAGTTTAAGTGAACAATGAGCCCCATTGTTAATCCTTTAAAGGAAATTATTTGTAACTTTCGACAAGTAGAACAATGAATGGAACAGGTAGACGATTGAAATCTTTGTATATATTGCTTCTATATAGTCTAAGAAACATATATGCCATGCATCCAAACAGTACCATTCGCCAATTTTTTGTTCTCCAAGTTTAAGTGAACAATGAGCCCCATTGTTAATCCTTTATCGGAAATTATTTGTAACTTTCGACAAGTAGAACAATGAATGGAACAGGTAGACGGTTGAAATCTATGTATATATTGCTTCTATATAGTCTAAGAAACATATATGCAAAGCACCCAAACAGTACCATTCGCCACTTTTTTGTTCTTCAAGTTTAAGTGAACAACGAGCCCCATTGTTAATCCTTTAAAGGAAATTATTTGTAAATTTCGACAAGTAGAACAATGAATGGAACAGGTAGCCGGTTGAAATCAATGTATATATTGCTTCTATATAGTCTAAGAAACATTTATGCAAAGCATCCAAACAGTACCATTCGCCAATTTTTTGTTCTTCAAGTTTAAGTGAACTACGAGCCCCATTGTTAATCCCTCAACGGAAATTAATTGTAACTTTCTACAAGTAGAACAATGATTGGAACACGTAGATGGTTGAAATCTTTGTATATATTGCTTCCATATAGTCTAAGAAACATGTACGCAAAGCATCCAAACAGTACAATTCGCCAATTTTTTGTTCTTCAAGTTTAAGTGAACAATGAGCCCCATTGTTAATCCTTTAAAGGAAATTATTTGTAACTTTCGACAAGTAGAACAATGAATGGAACAGGAAGACGGTTGAAATCTTTGTATATATTGCTTCTATATAGTCTAAGAAACATATATGCCATGCATCCAATCAGTACCATTCGCCAATTTTTTGTTCTCCAAGTTTAAGTGAACAATGAGCCCCAATGGTTAATCCTTTATCGGAAATTATTTGTAAATTTCGACAAGTAGAACAATGAATGGAACAGGTAGCCGGTTGAAATCAATGTATATATTGCTTCTATATAGTCTAAGAAACATATATGCAAAGCATCCAAACAGTACCATTCGCCAATTTTTTGTTCTTCAAGTTTAAGTGAACTACGAGCCCCATTGTTAATCCCTTAACGGAAATTAATTGTAACTTTCTACAAGTAGAACAATGATTGGAACACGTAGATGGTTGAAATCTTTGTATATATTGCTTCCATATAGTCTAAGAAACATGTACGCAAAGCATCCAAACAGTACAATTCGCCAATTTTTTGTTCTTCAAGTTTAAGTGAACTACGATCCCCATTGTTAATCCCTTAACGGAAATTATTTGTAACATTCGACAAGTAGAACAATGAATGGAACAGGTAGACGGTTGAAATCATTGTATATATTGCTTCTATATAGTCCAAGAAACATATATGCAAAGCATCCAAACAGTACAATTCGCCAATTTTTTGCTCTTCAAGTTTAAGTGAACTACGAGCCCCATTGTTAATACTTTAACGGAAATTAATTGTAACTTTCGACAAGTAGAACAATGAATGGAACACGTAGACGGTTGAAATCTTTGTATATATTGCTTCTATATAGTATAAGAAACATATATGCAAAGCATCCAAACAGTACAATTCGCCAATTTTTTGTTCTTCAAGTTTAAGTGAACAATGAGCCCCAATGGTTAATCCTTTAAAGGAAATTATTTGTAACTTTCGACAAGTAGAACAATGAATGGAACAGGTAGACGGTTGAAATCTTTGTATATATTGCTTCTATATAGTCTAAGAAACATATATGCAAAGCATCCAAACAGTACAATTCGCCAAATTTTTTGTTTTTCATGTTTAAGTGAACAATGAGCCCCAATGGTTAATCCTTTATAGGAAATTATTTGTAACTTTCGACAAGTAGAACAATGAATGGAACAGGTAGACGGTTGAATTCTTTATATATATTGCTTCTATATAGTCTAAGAAACATATATGCAAAGCATCCAAACAGTACAAATCGCCAATTTATTGTTCTTCAAGTTTAAGTGAACAACGAGCCCCATTGTTAATCCTTTATCGGAAATTATTTGTAACTTTCGACAAGTAGAACAATGAATGGAACTGGTAGACGGTTGAAATCTTTTTATATATTGCTTCTATATAGTCTAAGAAACATATATGCAAAGCATCCAAACAGTACAATTCGCCAATTTTTTATTTTTCATGTTTAAGTGAACAATGAGCCCCAATGGTTAATCCTTTATCGGAAATTATTTGTAACTTTCGACAAGTAGAACAATGAATGGAACAGGTAGACGGTTGAAGTCTTTATATATATTGCTTCTATATAGTCTACGAAACATATATGCAAAGCATCCAAACAGTACAATTCGCCAATTTTTTGTACTTCAAGTTTAAGTGAACTACGAGCCCCATTGTTAATCCTTTAAAGGAAATTATTTGTAAATTTCGACAAGTAGAACAATGAATGGAACAGGTAGACTGTTGAAATCATTGTATATATTGCTTCTATATAGTCTAAGAAACATATATGCAAAGAATCCAAACAGTACCATTCGCCAATTTTTTGTTCTTCAAGTTCAAGTGAACTACGATCCCCATTGTTAATCCCTTAACGGAAATTATTTGCAAATTTCGACAAGTAGAACAATGAATGAAACAGGTAGACGGTTGAAATCTTTGTATATATTGCTTCTATATAGTCTAAGAAACATATATGCAAAGCATCCAAACAGTACCATTCGCCAATTTTTTGTTCTGCAAGTTCAAGTGAACTACGATCCCCATTGTTAATCCTTTAACGGAAATTAATCGTAACATTCTACAAGTAGAACAATGATTGGAACACGTAGACGGTTGAAATCTTTGTATATATTGCTTCCATATAGTCTAAGAAACATATATGCAAAGCATCCAAACAGTACCAGTCGCCAATTTTTTGTTCTTCAAATTTAAGTTAACTATGAGCCCCCATGGTTAATCCTTTATCGGAAATTATTTGTAACTTTCGACAAGTAGAACAATGAATGGAACAGGTAGACGGTTGAATTCTTTGTATATATTGCTTCTATATAGTCTAGGAAACATATATGCAAAGCATCCAAACAGTACAATTCGCCAATTTTTTGTTTTTCAAGTTTAAGTGAACAATGAACCCCAATGGTTAATCCTTTATCGGAAATTATTTGTAACTTTCGACAAGTAGAACAATGAATGGAACAGGTAGACGGTTGAATTCTTTGTATATATTGCTTCTATATAGTCTAAGAAACATATATGCAAAGCATCCAAACAGTACCATTCGCCAATTTATTGTTCTTCAAGTTTAAGGGAACAATGAGCCCCAATGGTTAATCCTTTATCGGAAATTATTTGTAACTTTCGACAAGTAGAACAATGAATGGAACAGGTAGACGGTTGAAATCATTGTATATATATGCTTCCATATAGTCTAAGAAACATATATGCAAAGCATCCAAACAGTACAATTCGCCAATTTTTTGTTTTTCAAGTTTAAGTGAACAATGAACCCCAATGGTTAATCCTTTATCGGAAATTATTTGTAACTTTCGACAAGTAGAACAATGAATGGAACAGGTAGACGGTTGAATTCTTTGTATATATTGCTTCTATATAGTCTAAGAAACATATATGCAAAGCATCCAAACAGTACCATTCGCAAATTTATTGTTCTTCAAGTTTAAGGGAACAATGAGCCCCAATGGTTAATCCTTTATCGGAAATTATTTGTAACTTTCGACAAGTAGAACAATGAATGGAACAGGTAGGCGGGTGAAATCTTTGTATATATTACTTCTATATAGTCTAAGAAACATATATGCAAAGCATCCAAACAGTACCATTCGCCAATTTATTGTTCTTCAAGTTTAAGTGAACAACGAGCCCCATTGTTAATCCATTAACGGAAATTATTTGTAACTTTCGACAAGTAGAACAATGAATTGAACAGGTAGACGGTTGAAATCTTTGTATATATTGCTTCTATATAGTCTAAGAAATATATAGGCAAAGCATCCAAACAGTACCATCCGCCAATTTTTTGTTCTCCAAGTTTAAGTGAAATACGAGCCCCATTGTTAATACTTTAAAGGAAATTATTTGTAACTTTCTACAAGTAGAACAATGAATGGAACAGGTAGACGGTTGAAATCTTTGTATATATTACTTCTATATAGTCTAAGAAACATATATGCAAAGCATACAAACAGTACCATTCGCCAATTTATTGTTCTTCAAGTTTAAGGGAACAATGAGCCCCAATGGTTAATCCTTTATCGGAAATTATTTGTAACTTTCGACAAGTAGAACAATGAATGGAACAGGTAGGCGGGTGAAATCTTTGTATATATAACTTCTATATAGTCTAAGAAACATATATGCAAAGCATCCAAACAGTACCATTCGCCAATTTATTGTTCTTCAAGGTTAAGTAAACAACGAGCCCCATTGTTAATCCTTTAAAGGAAATTATTTGTAAATTTCGACAAGTAGAACAATGATTGGAACAAGTAGACGGTTGAAATCTTTGTATATGTTGCTTCCATATAGTCTAAGGAACATGTACGCAAAGCATCCAAACAGTACCATGCGCCAATTTTTTGTTCTTCAAGTTTAAGTGAACAATGAGCCCCATTGTTAATCCTTTACCGGAAATTATTTGTAACTTTCGACAAGAAGAACAATGAATGGAATAGGTAGACGGTTGAAATCTTTGTATACATTGCTTCTATATGGTCTAAGAAACAAATATGCAAAGCTTCCAAACAGTACCATTCGCCAATTTTTTGTTCTTCACGTTTAAGTGAACTACGAGCCCCATTGTTAATGCTTTAAAGGAAATTAATTGTAAACTTCGACAAGTAGAACAATGATTGGAACACATAGACGGTTGAAATCTTTGTATATATTGCTTCCATACCGTCTAAGAAACATATATGCAAAGCATCCAAACAGTACCAGTCGCCAATTTTTTGTTCTTCAAATTTAAGTTAACTATGAGCCCCCATGGTTAATCCTTTATCGGAAATTATTTGTAATTTTCGACAAGTAGAACAATGAATGGAACAGGTAGACGGTTGAAATCTTTGTATATATTGCTTCTATATAATCTAAGAAACATATATGCAAAGCATCTAAACAGTAACAATCGCCAATTTTTTGATCTTCAACTTTAAGTGAACTACGAGCCCCATTGTTAATCCTTTAACGGAAATTAATTGTAAATTTCTACAAGTAGAACAATGATTGGAACACGTAGACGGTTGAAATCTTTGTATATATTGCTACCATATAGTCTAAGAAACATATATGCAAAGCGTCCAAACAGTACAATTCGCCAATTTTTTGCTCTTCAAGTTTAAGTGAACTACGAGCCCCATCGTTAATCCTTTAAAGGAAATTAATTGTAACTTTCTACTAGTAGAACAATGATTGGAACACGTAGACGGATGAAATCTTTGTATATATTGCTTCCATATAGTCTAAGAAACATGTTCGCAAAGCATCCAAACAGTACCATGCGCCAATTTTTTGTTCTTCAAGTTTAAGTGAACAATGAGCCCCATTGTTAATCCTTTAACAGAAATTATTTGTAACTTTCGACAAGAAGAACAATGAATGGAACAGGTAGGCGGGTGAAATCTTTGCATATATTGCTTCTATATAGTCTAAGAAACATATATGCAAAGCATCCAAACAGTACAATTCGCCAATTTTTTGTTCTTCAAGTTTAAGAGAACAACGAGCCCCATTGTTAATCCTTTAAAGGAAATTATTTGTAAATTTCGTCAAGTATAACAATGATTGGAACACGTAGACGGTTGAAATCTTTGTATATATTGCTTCCATATAGTCTAAAAAACCTATGTGCAGAGCATCTAAACAGTACAATTCGCCAATTTATTGTTCTTCAAGTTTAAGTGAACAATGAGCCCCAATGGTTAATCCTTTATCGGAAATTATTTGTAACTTTCCACAAGAAGAACAATGAATGGAAGAGGTAGACGGTTGAAATCTTTGTATATATTGCTTCTATATAGTCTAAGAAACGTATATGCAAAGCATCCAAACAGTACAATTCGCCAATTTTTTGTTCTTCAAGTTTAAGTGAACAACGAGCCCCATTGTTAATCCTTTAAAGGAAATTATTTGTAAATTTCGTCAAGTATAACAATGATTGGAACACGTAGACGGTTGAAATCTTTGTATATATTGCTTCCATATAGTCTAAAAAACCTATGTGCAGAGCATCTAAACAGTACAATTCGCCAATTTATTGTTCTTCAAGTTTAAGTGAACAATGAGCCCCAATGGTTAATCCTTTATCGGAAATTATTTGTAACTTTCCACAAGAAGAACAATGAATGGAAGAGGTAGACGGTTGAAATCTTTGTATATATTGCTTCTATATAGTCTAAGAAACATATATGCAAAGCATCCAAACAGTACAATTCGCCAATTTTTTTTGTTCTTCAAGTTTACGTGAACTACGAGCCCCATTGTTAATCCTTTAAAGGAAATTATTTGTCAATTTCGACAAGTAGAACAATGAATGGAACAGGTAGACGGTTGAAATCAGTGTATATATTGCTTCTATATTGTCTAAGAAACATACATGCAAAGCATCCAAACTGTACAATTCGCCAATTTTTTGTTCTTCAAGTTTAAGCGAACAACGAGCCCCATTGTTAATCCGTTAAAGGAAATTATTTGTAAATTTCGACAAGTAGAACAATGATTGGAACACGTAGACGGTTGAAATCTTCGTATATGGTGCTTAAATATAGTCTAAGAAACATGTACGCAAAGCATCCAAATAGTACCATTCGCCAATTTTTTGTTTTTCAAGTTTAAGTGAACAATGAGCCCCAATGGTTAATCCTTTAACGGAAATTATTTGTAACTTTCGACAAGTAGAACAATGAATAGGACAGGTAGACGGTTGAGATCTTTGTATATATTGCTTCTATATAGTCTAAGAAACATATATGCAAAGCATCCAAACAGTACAATTCGCCAATTTATTGTTCTTCAAGTTTAAGTGAACAACGAGCCCTATTGTTAATGCTTTAAAGGAAATTATTTGTTAATTTCGACAAGTAGAACAATGAATGGAACAGGTAGGCGGTTGAAATCTTTCTATATAATGCTTCTATATAATCTAAGAAACATATATGCAAATCATCCAAACAGTACAATTCGCCAATTTTTTGATCTTCAAGTTTAATTGAACTGCGAGCCCCATTGTTAATCCTTTAAAGGAAATTATTTGTAAATTTCGACAAGTATAACAATGATTGGAACAGGTAGACGGTTGAAATCTTTGTATATATTGCTTCTATATAGTCTAAGAAACATATATGCAAAGCATCCAAACAGTACCATTCGCCAATTTTTTGTTCTTCGATTTTTGAGTGAACTACGAGCCCCATTGTTAATCCTTTACCGGAATTTATTTGTAACTTTCGACAAGTAGAATAATGAATGGAAGAGGTAGACGGTTGAAATCTTTGTATATATTGCTTCTATATAGTCTAAGAAACATATATGCAAAGCATCCAAACAGTACCAGACGCCAATTTTTTGTTCTTCAAGTTTAAGTGAACAACGAGCCCCATTGTTAATCCTTTAAAGGAAATTATTTGTAAATTTCGACAAGTAGAACAATGAATGGAATAGGTAGACGGTTGAAATCATTGTATATATTGCTTCCATATAGTCTAAGAAACATATAAGCAAAACATCCAAACAGTACAAATCGCCCATTTTTTGTTCTTCAAGTTTAAGTGAACAATGAGCCCCAATGGTTAATCCTTTATCGGTAATTATTTGTAACTTTCGACAAGTAGAACAATGAATGGAACAGGTAGACAGTTGAAATCCTTGTATATATTTCGTCTATATAGTCTTAGAAACATATATGCAAAGCATCCAAACAGTACCATTCGCCAATTTTTTGTTCGTCAAGTTTAAGTGAACAATGAGACCCATTGTTAATCCTTTATCGGAAATTATTTGTAACTTTCGACAAGTAGAACAATGAATGGAACATGTAGACAGTTGAAATCTTTGTATATATTGCTTCTATATAGTCTAAGAAACATATATGCAAAGCATACAAACAGTACAATTCGCCAATTTGTTGTTCCTCAAGTTTAAGTGAACAATGAGCCCCAATGGTTAATCCTTTATCGGTAATTATTTGTAACTTTCGACAAGTAGAACAATGAATGGAACAGGTAGACGGTTGAACTCTTTGTATATATTGCTTTTATATAGTCTAAGAAACATACCTGCAAAGCATCCAAACAGTACAATTCGCCAATTTTTTGCTCTTCAAGATTAAGTGAACTACGAGCCCCATTGTTAATCGTTTAAAGGAAATTATTTGTAAATTTCGGCAAGTAGAACAATGAATGGAACAGGTAGACGGTTGAAATCATTGTATATATTGCTTCTATATAGTCTAAGAAACATATATGCAAAGCATCCAAACAGTACAATTCGCCAATTTTTTGTTCTTCAAGTTTAAGAGAACTACGAGCCCCATTGTTAATACTTTAACGGAAATTATTTGTAACTTGTGACAAGTAGAACAATGAATGGTACAGGTAGACGGTTGAAATCTTTGTATATATTGCTTCTATATAGTCTAAGAAACATATATGCAAAGCATCCAAACAGTACAATTCGCCAATTTATTGTTCTTCAAGTTTAAGTGAACAACGAGCCCCATTGTTAATCCTTTACAGGAAATTATTTGTAAATTTCGACAAGTAGAACAATGATTGGAACACGTAGACGGTTGAAATCTTTGTATATATTGCTTCCATATAATCTAAGAAACATATATGCAAAGCGTCCAAACAGTACAATTCGCCAATTTTTTGCTCTTCAAGTTTAAGTGAACTACGAGCCCCATTGTTAATCCTTTATCGGAAATTATTTGTAACTTTCGACAAGTAGAACAATGAATAGTACAGGTGGACGGGTGAAATCTTTGTACATATTGCTTCTATATAGTCTAAGAAACATATATGCAAAGCATCCACACAGTACAATTCGCCAATTTATTGTTCTTCAAGTTTAAGTGTACAACGAGCCCCATTGTTAATCCTTTAGAGGAAATTATTTGTAAAATTCGACAAGTAGAACAATGAATGGAATCTGTAGACGGTTGAAATCATTGTATATATATGCTTCCATATAGTCTAAGAAACATATATGCAAAGCATCCAAACAGTACAATTCGCCAATTTTTTGTTTTTCAAGTTTAAGTGAACAATGAACCCCAATGGTTAATCCTTTATCGGAAATTATTTGTAACATTCGACAAGTAGAACAATGAATGGAACAGGTAGACGGTTGAATTCTTTGTATATATTGCTTCTATATAGTCTAAGAAACATATATGCAAAGCATCCAAACAGTACCATTCGCCAATTTATTGTTCTTCAAGTTTAAGGGAACAATGAGCCCCAATGGTTAATCCTTTATCGGAAATTATTTGTAACTTTCGACAAGTAGAACAATGAATGGAACAGGTAGGCGGGTGAAATCTTTGTATATATTACTTCTATATAGTCTAAGAAACATATATGCAAAGCATCCAAACAGTACCATTCGCCAATTTATTGTTCTTCAAGTTTAAGTGAACAACGAGCCCCATTGTTAATCCTTTAAAGGAAATTATTTGTAAATTTCGACAAGTAGAACAATGATTGGAACAAGTAGACGGTTGAAATCTTTGTATATGTTGCTTCCATATAGTCTAAGGAACATGTACGCAAAGCATCCAAACAGTACCATTCGCCAATTTTATGTTCTTCAAGTTTAAGTGAACAATGAGCCCCATTGTTAATCCTTTATCGGAAATTATTTGTAACTTTCGACAAGTAGAACAATGAATGGTACAGGTAGACGGTTGAAATCTTTGTATATATTGCTTCTATATAGTCTAAGAAACATATATGCAAAGCATCCAAACAGTACAATTCGCCAATTTATTGTTCTTCAAGTTTAAGTGAACTACGAGCCCCATTGTTAATGCTTTAAAGGAAATTATTTGTAAACTTCGACAAGTAGAACAATGATTGGAACACGTAGACGGTTGAAATCTTTGTATATGTTGCTTCTATATAGTCTAAGAAACATATATGCAAAGCATCCAAACAGTACAATTCGCCAATTTTTTGATCTTCAAGTTAAAGTGAACTACGAGCCCCATTGTTAATCCGGTAAAGGAAATTATTTGTAAATTTCGACAAGTATAACAATGATTGGAACACGTAGACGGTTGAAATCTATGTATATATTGCTTCCATATAGTCTAAGAAACATATATGCAAAGCATCCAAACAGTACAGTTCGCCAATTTTTTGCTCTTCAAGTTTAAGTGAACTACGAGCCCCATTGTTAATCCTTTCACGGAAATTAATTGTAACTTTCTACAAGTAGGACAATGAGTGGAACAGGTAGACGGTTGAAATCATTGTATATATTGCTTCTATATAGTCTAAGAAACATATATGCAAAGCATCCAAACAGTACCATTCGCCAATTTCTTGTTCTTCAAGTTTAAGTGAACTACGAGCCCCATTGTTAATCCTTTATCGGAAATTATTTGTAACTTTCTACAAGTAGAACAATGAATAGAACAGGTAGACGGTTGAAATCTTTGTATATGTTGCTTCTATATAGTCTAAAAAACCTATGTGCAGAGCATCTAAACAGTACAATTCGCCAATTTATTGTTCTTCAAGTTTAAGTGAACAATGAGCCCCAATGGTTAATCCTTTATCGGAAATTATTTGTAACTTTCCACAAGAAGAACAATGAATGGAAGAGGTAGACGGTTGAAATCTTTGTATATATTGCTTCTATATAGTCTAAGAAACATATATGCAAAGCATCCAAACAGTACAATTCGCCAATTTTTTTTGTTCTTCAAGTTTACGTGAACTACGAGCCCCATTGTTAATCCTTTAAAGGAAATTATTTGTCAATTTCGACAAGTAGAACAATGAATGGAACATGTAGACGGTTGAAATCAGTGTATATATTGCTTCTATATTGTCTAAGAAACATATATGCAAAGCATCCAAACAGTACCATTCGCCAATTTTTTGTTCTTCAAGTTTAAGTGAACTACGAGCCCCATTGTTAATCCTTTAAAGGAAATTATTTGTAAATTTCGACAAGTATAACAATGATTGGAACAGGTAGACGGTTGAAATCTTTGTATATATTGCTTCTATATAGTCTAAGAAACATATATGCAAAGCATCAAAACAGTACAATTCGCCAATTTTTTGTTCTTCAAGTTTAAGTGAACAACGAGCCCCATTGTTAATCCTTTACAGGAAATTATTTGTAAATTTCGACAAGTAGAACAATGATTGGAACACGTAGACGGTTGAAATCTTTGTATATATTGCTTCCATATAATCTAAGAAACATATATGCAAAGCGTCCAAACAGTACAATTCGCCAATTTTTTGCTCTTCAAGTTTAAGTGAACAATGAGCCCCAATGGTTAATCCTTTATCGGAAATTATTTGTAACTTTCTACAAGTTGAACAATGAATGGAACAGGTAGACGGTTGAACTCTTTGTATATATTGCTTTTATATAGTCTAAGAAACATACCTGCAAAGCATCCAAACAGTACAATTCGCCAATTTTTTGCTCTTCAAGATTAAGTGAACTACGAGCCCCATTGTTAATCGTTTAAAGGAAATTATTTGTAAATTTCGGCAAGTAGAACAATGAATGGAACAGGTAGACGGTTGAAATCATTGTATATATTGCTTCTATATAGTCTAAGAAACATATATGCAAAGCATCCAAACAGTACAATTCGCCAATTTTTTGTTCTTCAAGTTTAAGAGAACTACGAGCCCCATTGTTAATACTTTAACGGAAATTATTTGTAACTTGTGACAAGTAGAACAATGAATGGTACAGGTAGACGGTTGAAATCTTTGTATATATTGCTTCTATATAGTCTAAGAAACATATATGCAAAGCATCCAAACAGTACAATTCGCCAATTTATTGTTCTTCAAGTTTAAGTGAACAACGAGCCCCATTGTTAATCCTTTACAGGAAATTATTTGTAAATTTCGACAAGTAGAACAATGATTGGAACACGTAGACCGTTGAAATCTTTGTATATATTGCTTCCATATAATCTAAGAAACATATATGCAAAGCGTCCAAACAGTACAATTCGCCAATTTTTTGCTCTTCAAGTTTAAGTGAACTACGAGCCCCATTGTTAATCCTTTATCGGAAATTATTTGTAACTTTCGACAAGTAGAACAATGAATAGTACAGGTAGACGGGTGAAATCTTTGTACATATTGCTTCTATATAGTCTAAGAAACATATATGCAAAGCATCCACACAGTACAATTCGCCAATTTATTGTTCTTCAAGTTTAAGTGTACAACGAGCCCCATTGTTAATCCTTTAGAGGAAATTATTTGTAAAATTCGACAAGTAGAACAATGAATGGAATCTGTAGACGGTTGAAATCATTGTATATATATGCTTCCATATAGTCTAAGAAACATATATGCAAAGCATCCAAACAGTACAATTCGCCAATTTTTTGTTTTTCAAGTTTAAGTGAACAATGAACCCCAATGGTTAATCCTTTATCGGAAATTATTTGTAACATTCGACAAGTAGAACAATGAATGGAACAGGTAGACGGTTGAATTCTTTGTATATATTGCTTCTATATAGTCTAAGAAACATATATGCAAAGCATCCAAACAGTACCATTCGCCAATTTATTGTTCTTCAAGTTTAAGGGAACAATGAGCCCCAATGGTTAATCCTTTATCGGAAATTATTTGTAACTTTCGACAAGTAGAACAATGAATGGAACAGGTAGGCGGGTGAAATCTTTGTATATATTACTTCTATATAGTCTAAGAAACATATATGCAAAGCATCTAAACAGTACCATTCGCCAATTTATTGTTCTTCAAGTTTAAGTGAACAACGAGCCCCATTGTTAATCCTTTAAAGGAAATTATTTGTAAATTTCGACAAGTAGAACAATGATTGGAACAAGTAGACGGTTGAAATCTTTGTATATGTTGCTTCCATATAGTCTAAGGAACATGTACGCAAAGCATCCAAACAGTACCATTCGCCAATTTTATGTTCTTCAAGTTTAAGTGAACAATGAGCCCCATTGTTAATCCTTTATCGGAAATTATTTGTAACTTTCGACAAGTAGAACAATGAATGGTACAGGTAGACGGTTGAAATCTTTGTATATATTGCTTCTATATAGTCTAAGAAACATATATGCAAAGCATCCAAACAGTACAATTCGCCAATTTATTGTTCTTCAAGTTTAAGTGAACTACGAGCCCCATTGTTAATGCTTTAAAGGAAATTATTTGTAAACTTCGACAAGTAGAACAATGATTGGAACACGTAGACGGTTGAAATCTTTGTATATGTTGCTTCTATATAGTCTAAGAAACATATATGCAAAGCATCCAAACAGTACAATTCGCCAATTTTTTGATCTTCAAGTTAAAGTGAACTACGAGCCCCATTGTTAATCCGGTAAAGGAAATTATTTGTAAATTTCGACAAGTATAACAATGATTGGAACACGTAGACGGTTGAAATCTATGTATATATTGCTTCCATATAGTCTAAGAAACATATATGCAAAGCATCCAAACAGTACAGTTCGCCAATTTTTTGCTCTTCAAGTTTAAGTGAACTACGAGCCCCATTGTTAATCCTTTCACGGAAATTAATTGTAACTTTCTACAAGTAGGACAATGAGTGGAACAGGTAGACGGTTGAAATCATTGTATATATTGCTTCTATATAGTCTAAGAAACATATATGCAAAGCATCCAAACAGTACCATTCGCCAATTTCTTGTTCTTCAAGTTTAAGTGAACTACGAGCCCCATTGTTAATCCTTTATCGGAAATTATTTGTAACTTTCTACAAGTAGAACAATGAATAGAACAGGTAGACGGTTGAAATCTTTGTATATGTTGCTTCTATATAGTCTAAAAAACCTATGTGCAGAGCATCTAAACAGTACAATTCGCCAATTTATTGTTCTTCAAGTTTAAGTGAACAATGAGCCCCAATGGTTAATCCTTTATCGGAAATTATTTGTAACTTTCCACAAGAAGAACAATGAATGGAAGAGGTAGACGGTTGAAATCTTTGTATATATTGCTTCTATATAGTCTAAGAAACATATATGCAAAGCATCCAAACAGTACAATTCGCCAATTTTTTTTGTTCTTCAAGGTTACGTGAACTACGAGCCCCATTGTTAATCCTTTAAAGGAAATTATTTGTCAATTTCGACAAGTAGAACAATGAATGGAACATGTAGACGGTTGAAATCAGTGTATATATTGCTTCTATATTGTCTAAGAAACATATATGCAAAGCATCCAAACAGTACCATTCGCCAATTTTTTGTTCTTCAAGTTTAAGTGAACTACGAGCCCCATTGTTAATCCTTTAAAGGAAATTATTTGTAAATTTCGACAAGTATAACAATGATTGGAACAGGTAGACGGTTGAAATCTTTGTATATATTGCTTCTATATAGTCTAAGAAACATATATGCAAAGCATCAAAACAGTACAATTCGCCAATTTTTTGTTCTTCAAGTTTAAGTGAACAACGAGCCCCATTGTTAATCCTTTACAGGAAATTATTTGTAAATTTCGACAAGTAGAACAATGATTGGAACACGTAGACGGTTGAAATCTTTGTATATATTGCTTCCATATAATCTAAGAAACATATATGCAAAGCGTCCAAACAGTACAATTCGCCAATTTTTTGCTCTTCAAGTTTAAGTGAACTACGAGCCCCATTGTTAATCCTTTATCGGAAATTATTTGTAACTTTCGACAAGTAGAACAATGAATAGTACAGGTAGACGGGTGAAATCTTTGTATATATTGCTTCTATATAGTCTAAGAAACATATATGCAAAGCATCCACACAGTACAATTCGCCAATTTATTGTTCTTCAAGTTTAAGTGTACAACGAGCCCCATTGTTAATCCTTTATCGGAACTTATTTGTAAATTTCGACAAGTAGAACAATGAATGGAACAGGTAGGCGGGTGAAATCTTTGTATATATTACTTCTATATAGTCTAAGAAACATATATGCAAAGCATCCAAACAGTACCATTCGCCAATTTATTGTTCTTCAAGTTTAAGTGAACAACGAGCCCCATTGTTAATCCTTTAAAGGAAATTATTTGTAAATTTCGACAAGTAGAACAATGATTGGAACAAGTAGACGGTTGAAATCTTTGTATATGTTGCTTCCATATAGTCTAAGGAACATGTACGCAAAGCATCCAAACAGTACCATTCGCCAATTTTATGTTCTTCAAGTTTAAGTGAACAATGAGCCCCATTGTTAATCCTTTATCGGAAATTATTTGTAACTTTCGTCAAGTAGAACAATGAATGGTACAGGTAGACGGTTGAAATCTTTGTATATATTGCTTCTATATAGTCTAAGAAACATATATGCAAAGCATCCAAACAGTACAATTCGCCAATTTATTGTTCTTCAAGTTTAAGTGAACTACGAGCCCCATTGTTAATGCTTTAAAGGAAATTATTTGTAAACTTCGACAAGTAGAACAATGATTGGAACACGTAGACGGTTGAAATCTTTGTATATGTTGCTTCTATATAGTCTGAGAAACATATATGCAAAGCATCCAAACAGTACAATTCGCCAATTTTTTGATCTTCAAGTTAAAGTGAACTACGAGCCCCATTGTTAATCCGTTAAAGGAAATTATTTGTAAATTTCGACAAGTATAACAATGATTGGAACACGTAGACGGTTGAAATCTATGTATATATTGCTTCCATATAGTCTAAGAAACATATATGCAAAGCATCCAAACAGTACAGTTCGCCAATTTTTTGCTCTTCAAGTTTAAGTGAACTACGAGCCCCATTGTTAATCCTTTCACGGAAATTAATTGTAACTTTCTACAAGTAGGACAATGAGTGGAACAGGTAGACGGTTGAAATCATTGTATATATTGCTTCTATATAGTATAAGAAACATATATGCAAAGCATCCAAACAGTACAATTCGCCAATTTTTTGTTCTTCAAGTTTAAGTGAACAATGAGCCCCAATGGTTAATCCTTTATCGGAAATTATTTGTAACTTTCCACAAGAAGAACAATGAATGGAAGTGGTAGACGGTTGAAATCTTTGTATATATTGCTTCTATATAGTCTAAGAAACATATATGCAAAGCATCCAAACAGTACAATTCGCCAATTTTTTTTGTTCTTCAACTTTACGTGAACTACGAGCCCCATTGTTAATCCTTTAAAGGAAATTATTTGTCAATTTCGACAAGTAGAACAATGAATGGAACAGGTAGACGGTTGAAATCAGTGTATATATTGCTTCTATATTGTCTAAGAAACATACATGCAAAGCATCCAAACAGTACAATTCGCCAATTTTTTGTTCTTCAAGTTTAAGCGAACAACGAGCCCCATTGTTAATCCGTTAAAGGAAATTATTTGTAAATTTCGACAAGTAGAACAATGATTGGAACACGTAGACGGTTAAAATCTTCGTATATATTGCTTCCATATAGTCTAAGAAACATGTACGCAAAGCATCCAAACAGTACCATTCGCCAATTTTTTGTTTTTCAAGTTTAAGTGAACAATGAGCCCCAATGGTTAATCCTTTAACGGAAATTATTTGTAACTTTCGACTAGTAGAACAATGAATGGAACAGGTAGATGGTTGAGATCTTTGTATATATTGCTTCTATATAGTCTAAGAAACATATATGCAAATCATCCAAACAGTACAATTCGCCAATTTTTTGATCTTCAAGTTTAATTGAACTGCGAGCCCCATTGTTAATCCTTTAAAGGAAATTATTTGTAAATTTCGACAAGTATAACAATGATTGGAACAGGTAGACGGTTGAAATCTTTGTATATATTGCTTCTATATAGTCTAAGAAACATATATGCAAAGCATCCAAACAGTACCATTCGCCAATTTTTTGTTCTTCGATTTTTGAGTGAACTACGAGCCCCATTGTTAATCCTTTACCGGAATTTATTTGTAACTTTCGACAAGTAGAATAATGAATGGAAGAGGTAGACGGTTGAAATCTTTGTATATATTGCTTCTATATAGTCTAAGAAACATATATGCAAAGCATCCAAACAGTACCAGACGCCAATTTTTTGTTCTTCAAGTTTAAGTGAACAACGAGCCCCATTGATAATCATGAAACGGAAATTATTTGTAACTTTCTAACAGTAGAAATATGAATAGAACAGGTAGACGGTTGAAATCATTGTATATATTGCTTCTACATAGTCTAAGAAACATATATGCAAAGCATCCAAACAGTACAATTCGCCAATTTTTTGTTCTTCAAGTTTAAGTGAACTACGAGCCCCATTGTTAATCCTTTAACGGAAATTAATTGTAACTTTCTACAAGTAGAACAATGAATGGAACAGGTAGACGGTTGAACTCTTTGTATATATTGCTTTTATATAGTCTAAGAAACATACCTGCAAAGCATCCAAACAGTACAATTCGCCAATTTTTTGCTCTTCAAGATTAAGTGAACTACGAGCCCCATTGTTAATCCGTTAAAGGAAATTATTTGTAAATTTCGACAAGTATAACAATGATAGGAACACGTAGACGGTTGAAATCTATGTATATATTGCTTCCATATAGTCTAAGAAACATATATGAAAAGCATCCAAACAGTACAGTTCGCCAATTTTTTGCTCTTCAAGTTTAAGTGAACTACGAGCCCCATTGTTAATCCTTTCACGGAAATTAATTGTAACTTTCTACAAGTAGGACAATGAGTGGAACAGGTAGACGGTTGAAATCATTGTATATATTGCTTCTATATAGTCTAAGAAACATATATGCAAAGCATCCAAACAGTACCATTCGCCAATTTCTTGTTCTTCAAGTTTAAGTGAACTACGAGCCCCATTGTTAATCCTTTATCGGAAATTATTTGTAACTTTCTACAAGTAGAACAATGAATAGAACAGGTAGACGGTTGAAATCTTTGTATATGTTGCTTCTATATAGTCTAAAAAACCTATGTGCAGAGCATCTAAACAGTACAATTCGCCAATTTATTGTTCTTCAAGTTTAAGTGAACAATGAGCCCCAATGGTTAATCCTTTATCGGAAATTATTTGTAACTTTCCACAAGAAGAACAATGAATGGAAGTGGTAGACGGTTGAAATCTTTGTATATATTGCTTCTATATAGTCTAAGAAACATATATGCAAAGCATCCAAACAGTACAATTCGCCAATTTTTTTTGTTCTTCAACTTTACGTGAACTACGAGCCCCATTGTTAATCCTTTAAAGGAAATTATTTGTCAATTTCGACAAGTAGAACAATGAATGGAACAGGTAGACGGTTGAAATCAGTGTATATATTGCTTCTATATTGTCTAAGAAACATACATGCAAAGCATCCAAACAGTACAATTCGCCAATTTTTTGTTCTTCAAGTTTAAGCGAACAACGAGCCCCATTGTTAATCCGTTAAAGGAAATTATTTGTAAATTTCGACAAGTAGAACAATGATTGGAACACGTAGACGGTTAAAATCTTCGTATATATTGCTTCCATATAGTCTAAGAAACATGTACGCAAAGCATCCAAACAGTACCATTCGCCAATTTTTTGTTTTTCAAGTTTAAGTGAACAATGAGCCCCAATGGTTAATCCTTTAACGGAAATTATTTGTAACTTTCGACTAGTAGAACAATGAATGGAACAGGTAGATGGTTGAGATCTTTGTATATATTGCTTCTATATAGTCTAAGAAACATATATGCAAATCATCCAAACAGTACAATTCGCCAATTTTTTGATCTTCAAGTTTAATTGAACTGCGAGCCCCATTGTTAATCCTTTAAAGGAAATTATTTGTAAATTTCGACAAGTATAACAATGATTGGAACAGGTAGACGGTTGAAATCTTTGTATATATTGCTTCTATATAGTCTAAGAAACATATATGCAAAGCATCCAAACAGTACCATTCGCCAATTTTTTGTTCTTCGATTTTTGAGTGAACTACGAGCCCCATTGTTAATCCTTTACCGGAATTTATTTGTAACTTTCGACAAGTAGAATAATGAATGGAAGAGGTAGACGGTTGAAATCTTTGTATATATTGCTTCTATATAGTCTAAGAAACATATATGCAAAGCATCCAAACAGTACCAGACGCCAATTTTTTGTTCTTCAAGTTTAAGTGAACAACGAGCCCCATTGATAATCATGAAACGGAAATTATTTGTAACTTTCTAACAGTAGAAATATGAATAGAACAGGTAGACGGTTGAAATCATTGTATATATTGCTTCTACATAGTCTAAGAAACATATATGCAAAGCATCCAAACAGTACAATTCGCCAATTTTTTGTTCTTCAAGTTTAAGTGAACTACGAGCCCCATTGTTAATCCTTTAACGGAAATTAATTGTAACTTTCTACAAGTAGAACAATGAATGGAACAGGTAGACGGTTGAACTCTTTGTATATATTGCTTTTATATAGTCTAAGAAACATACCTGCAAAGCATCCAAACAGTACAATTCGCCAATTTTTTGCTCTTCAAGATTAAGTGAACTACGAGCCCCATTGTTAATCGTTTAAAGGAAATTATTTGTAAATTTCGGCAAGTAGAACAATGAATGGAACAGGTAGACGGTTGAAATCATTGTATATATTGCTTCTATATAGTCTAAGAAACATATATGCAAAGCATCCAAAACGTACAATTCGCCAATTTTTTGTTCTTCAAGTTTGAGAGAACTACGAGCCCCATTGTTAATACTTTAACGGAAATTATTTGTAACTTGTGACAAGTAGAACAATGAATGGTACAGGTAGACGGTTGAAATCTTTGTATATATTGCTTCTATATAGTCTAAGAAACATATATGCAAAGCATCCAAACTGTACAATTCGCCAATTTATTGTTCTTCAAGTTTAAGTGAACTACGAGCCCCATTGTTAATCCTTTAAAGGTAATTATTTGTAAATTTCGACAAGTAGAACAATGAATAGTACAGGTAGACGGGTGAAGTCTTTCTATATGTTGCTTCTATATAGTCTAAGAAACATAAATGCAAAGCATCCAAACAGTACAATTCGCCAATTTATTGTTCTTCAAGTTTAAGGGAACAACGAGCCCCATTGTTAATCCGTTAAAGGAAATTATTTGTAAATTTCGACAAGTAGAACAATGATTGGAACACGTAGACGGTTGAAATCTTTGTATATATTGCTTCCATATAGTCTAAGAAACTTGTACGCAAAGCATCCAAACAGTACCATTCGCCAATTTTTTGTTCTTCAAGTTTAAGTGAACAATGAGCCCCAATGGTTAATCCTTTATCGGAAATTATTTGTAACTTTCTACAAGTAGAACAATTAATAGAACAGGTAAACGGTTGAAATCTTTGTATATGTTGCTTCTATATAGCCTAAGAAACCTATGTGCAGAGCATCTAAACAGTAACATTCGCCAATTTTTTGATCTTCAAGTTTAAGTGAACAGCGAGCCCCATTGTTCATCCTTTAAAGGAAATTATTTGTAAATTTCGACAAGTAGAACAATCAATGGAACAGGTAGACTGTTGAAATCATTGTATATATTGCTTCTATATAGTCTAAGAAACATATATGCAAAGCATCCAAACAGTACAATTCGCCAATTTATTGTTCTTCAAGTTTAAGGGAACAACGAGCCCCATTGTTAATCCGTTAAAGGAAATTATTTGTAAATTTCGACAAGTAGAACAATGATTGGAACACGTAGACGGTTGAAATCTTTGTATATGTTGCTTCTATATAGTCTAAGAAACATATATGCAAAGCATCCAAACAGTACAATTCGCCAATTTTTTGATCTTCAAGTTAAAGTGAACTACGAGCCCCATTGTTAATCCGGTAAAGGAAATTATTTGTAAATTTCGACAAGTATAACAATGATTGGAACACGTAGACGGTTGAAATCTATGTATATATTGCTTCCATATAGTCTAAGAAACATATATGCAAAGCATCCAAACAGTACAGTTCGCCAATTTTTTGCTCTTCAAGATTAAGTGAACTACGAGCCCCATTGTTAATCCTTTCACGGAAATTAATTGTAACTTTCTACAAGTAGGACAATGAGTGGAACAGGTAGACGGTTGAAATCATTGTATATATTGCTTCTATATAGTCTAAGAAACATATATGCAAAGCATCCAAACAGTACCATTCGCCAATTTCTTGTTCTTCAAGTTTAAGTGAACTACGAGCCCCATTGTTAATCCTTTATCGGAAATTATTTGTAACTTTCTACAAGTAGAACAATGAATAGAACAGGTAGACGGTTGAAATCTTTGTATATGTTGCTTCTATATAGTCTAAAAAACCTATGTGCAGAGCATCTAAACAGTACAATTCGCCAATTTATTGTTCTTCAAGTTTAAGTGAACAATGAGCCCCAATGGTTAATCCTTTATCGGAAATTATTTGTAACTTTCCACAAGAAGAACAATGAATGGAAGAGGTAGACGGTTGAAATCTTTGTATATATTGCTTCTATATAGTCTAAGAAACATATATGCAAAGCATCCAAACAGTACAATTCGCCAATTTTTTTTGTTCTTCAAGGTTACGTGAACTACGAGCCCCATTGTTAATCCTTTAAAGGAAATTATTTGTCAATTTCGACAAGTAGAACAATGAATGGAACATGTAGACGGTTGAAATCAGTGTATATATTGCTTCTATATTGTCTAAGAAACATATATGCAAAGCATCCAAACAGTACCATTCGCCAATTTTTTGTTCTTCAAGTTTAAGTGAACTACGAGCCCCATTGTTAATCCTTTAAAGGAAATTATTTGTAAATTTCGACAAGTATAACAATGATTGGAACAGGTAGACGGTTGAAATCTTTGTATATATTGCTTCTATATAGTCTAAGAAACATATATGCAAAGCATCAAAACAGTACAATTCGCCAATTTTTTGTTCTTCAAGTTTAAGTGAACAACGAGCCCCATTGTTAATCCTTTACAGGAAATTATTTGTAAATTTCGACAAGTAGAACAATGATTGGAACACGTAGACGGTTGAAATCTTTGTATATATTGCTTCCATATAATCTAAGAAACATATATGCAAAGCGTCCAAACAGTACAATTCGCCAATTTTTTGCTCTTCAAGTTTAAGTGAACTACGAGCCCCATTGTTAATCCTTTATCGGAAATTATTTGTAACTTTCGACAAGTAGAACAATGAATAGTACAGGTAGACGGGTGAAATCTTTGTATATATTGCTTCTATATAGTCTAAGAAACATATATGCAAAGCATCCACACAGTACAATTCGCCAATTTATTGTTCTTCAAGTTTAAGTGTACAACGAGCCCCATTGTTAATCCTTTATCGGAACTTATTTGTAAATTTCGACAAGTAGAACAATGAATGGAACAGGTAGGCGGGTGAAATCTTTGTATATATTACTTCTATATAGTCTAAGAAACATATATGCAAAGCATCCAAACAGTACCATTCGCCAATTTATTGTTCTTCAAGTTTAAGTGAACAACGAGCCCCATTGTTAATCCTTTAAAGGAAATTATTTGTAAATTTCGACAAGTAGAACAATGATTGGAACAAGTAGACGGTTGAAATCTTTGTATATGTTGCTTCCATATAGTCTAAGGAACATGTACGCAAAGCATCCAAACAGTACCATTCGCCAATTTTATGTTCTTCAAGTTTAAGTGAACAATGAGCCCCATTGTTAATCCTTTATCGGAAATTATTTGTAACTTTCGTCAAGTAGAACAATGAATGGTACAGGTAGACGGTTGAAATCTTTGTATATATTGCTTCTATATAGTCTAAGAAACATATATGCAAAGCATCCAAACAGTACAATTCGCCAATTTATTGTTCTTCAAGTTTAAGTGAACTACGAGCCCCATTGTTAATGCTTTAAAGGAAATTATTTGTAAACTTCGACAAGTAGAACAATGATTGGAACACGTAGACGGTTGAAATCTTTGTATATGTTGCTTCTATATAGTCTGAGAAACATATATGCAAAGCATCCAAACAGTACAATTCGCCAATTTTTTGATCTTCAAGTTAAAGTGAACTACGAGCCCCATTGTTAATCCGTTAAAGGAAATTATTTGTAAATTTCGACAAGTATAACAATGATTGGAACACGTAGACGGTTGAAATCTATGTATATATTGCTTCCATATAGTCTAAGAAACATATATGCAAAGCATCCAAACAGTACAGTTCGCCAATTTTTTGCTCTTCAAGTTTAAGTGAACTACGAGCCCCATTGTTAATCCTTTCACGGAAATTAATTGTAACTTTCTACAAGTAGGACAATGAGTGGAACAGGTAGACGGTTGAAATCATTGTATATATTGCTTCTATATAGTCTAAGAAACATATATGCAAAGCATCCAAACAGTACCATTCGCCAATTTCTTGTTCTTCAAGTTTAAGTGAACTACGAGCCCCATTGTTAATCCTTTATCGGAAATTATTTGTAACTTTCTACAAGTAGAACAATGAATAGAACAGGTAGACGGTTGAAATCTTTGTATATGTTGCTTCTATATAGTCTAAAAAACCTATGTGCAGAGCATCTAAACAGTACAATTCGCCAATTTATTGTTCTTCAAGTTTAAGTGAACAATGAGCCCCAATGGTTAATCCTTTATCGGAAATTATTTGTAACTTTCCACAAGAAGAACAATGAATGGAAGAGGTAGACGGTTGAAATCTTTGTATATATTGCTTCTATATAGTCTAAGAAACATATATGCAAAGCATCCAAACAGTACAATTCGCCAATTTTTTTTGTTCTTCAAGTTTACGTGAACTACGAGCCCCATTGTTAATCCTTTAAAGGAAATTATTTGTCAATTTCGACAAGTAGAACAATGAATGGAACAGGTAGACGGTTGAAATCAGTGTATATATTGCTTCTATATTGTCTAAGAAACATATATGCAAAGCATCCAAACAGTACCATTCGCCAATTTTTTGTTCTTCAAGGTTAAGTGAACTACGAGCCCCATTGTTAATCCTTTAAAGGAAATTATTTGTAAATTTCGACAAGTATAACAATGATTGGAACAGGTAGACGGTTGAAATCTTTGTATATATTGCTTCTATATAGTCTAAGAAACATATATGCAAAGCATCAAAACAGTACAATTCGCCAATTTTTTGTTCTTCAAGTTTAAGTGAACAACGAGCCCCATTGTTAATCCTTTATCGGAAATTATTTGTAAATTTCGACAAGTAGAACAATGAATGGAACAGGTAGGCGGGTGAAATCTTTGTATATATTACTTCTATATAGTCTAAGAAACATATATGCAAAGCATCCAAACAGTACCATTCGCCAATTTATTGTTCTTCAAGTTTAAGTGAACAACGAGCCCCATTGTTAATCCTTTAAAGGAAATTATTTGTAAATTTCGACAAGTAGAACAATGATTGGAACAAGTAGACGGTTGAAATCTTTGTATATGTTGCTTCCATATAGTCTAAGGAACATGTACGCAAAGCATCCAAACAGTACCATTCGCCAATTTTATGTTCTTCAAGTTTAAGTGAACAATGAGCCCCATTGTTAATCCTTTATCGGAAATTATTTGTAACTTTCGTCAAGTAGAACAATGAATGGTACAGGTAGACGGTTGAAATCTTTGTATATATTGCTTCTATATAGTCTAAGAAACATATATGCAAAGCATCCAAACAGTACAATTCGCCAATTTATTGTTCTTCAAGTTTAAGTGAACTACGAGCCCCATTGTTAATGCTTTAAAGGAAATTATTTGTAAACTTCGACAAGTAGAACAATGATTGGAACACGTAGACGGTTGAAATCTTTGTATATGTTGCTTCTATATAGTCTGAGAAACATATATGCAAAGCATCCAAACAGTACAATTCGCCAATTTTTTGATCTTCAAGTTAAAGTGAACTACGAGCCCCATTGTTAATCCGTTAAAGGAAATTATTTGTAAATTTCGACAAGTATAACAATGATAGGAACACGTAGACGGTTGAAATCTATGTATATATTGCTTCCATATAGTCTAAGAAACATATATGAAAAGCATCCAAACAGTACAGTTCGCCAATTTTTTGCTCTTCAAGTTTAAGTGAACTACGAGCCCCATTGTTAATCCTTTCACGGAAATTAATTGTAACTTTCTACAAGTAGGACAATGAGTGGAACAGGTAGACGGTTGAAATCATTGTATATATTGCTTCTATATAGTCTAAGAAACATATATGCAAAGCATCCAAACAGTACCATTCGCCAATTTCTTGTTCTTCAAGTTTAAGTGAACTACGAGCCCCATTGTTAATCCTTTATCGGAAATTATTTGTAACTTTCTACAAGTAGAACAATGAATAGAACAGGTAGACGGTTGAAATCTTTGTATATGTTGCTTCTATATAGTCTAAAAAACCTATGTGCAGAGCATCTAAACAGTACAATTCGCCAATTTATTGTTCTTCAAGTTTAAGTGAACAATGAGCCCCAATGGTTAATCCTTTATCGGAAATTATTTGTAACTTTCCACAAGAAGAACAATGAATGGAAGTGGTAGACGGTTGAAATCTTTGTATATATTGCTTCTATATAGTCTAAGAAACATATATGCAAAGCATCCAAACAGTACAATTCGCCAATTTTTTTTGTTCTTCAACTTTACGTGAACTACGAGCCCCATTGTTAATCCTTTAAAGGAAATTATTTGTCAATTTCGACAAGTAGAACAATGAATGGAACAGGTAGACGGTTGAAATCAGTGTATATATTGCTTCTATATTGTCTAAGAAACATACATGCAAAGCATCCAAACAGTACAATTCGCCAATTTTTTGTTCTTCAAGTTTAAGCGAACAACGAGCCCCATTGTTAATCCGTTAAAGGAAATTATTTGTAAATTTCGACAAGTAGAACAATGATTGGAACACGTAGACGGTTAAAATCTTCGTATATATTGCTTCCATATAGTCTAAGAAACATGTACGCAAAGCATCCAAACAGTACCATTCGCCAATTTTTTGTTTTTCAAGTTTAAGTGAACAATGAGCCCCAATGGTTAATCCTTTAACGGAAATTATTTGTAACTTTCGACTAGTAGAACAATGAATGGAACAGGTAGATGGTTGAGATCTTTGTATATATTGCTTCTATATAGTCTAAGAAACATATATGCAAATCATCCAAACAGTACAATTCGCCAATTTTTTGATCTTCAAGTTTAATTGAACTGCGAGCCCCATTGTTAATCCTTTAAAGGAAATTATTTGTAAATTTCGACAAGTATAACAATGATTGGAACAGGTAGACGGTTGAAATCTTTGTATATATTGCTTCTATATAGTCTAAGAAACATATATGCAAAGCATCCAAACAGTACCATTCGCCAATTTTTTGTTCTTCGATTTTTGAGTGAACTACGAGCCCCATTGTTAATCCTTTACCGGAATTTATTTGTAACTTTCGACAAGTAGAATAATGAATGGAAGAGGTAGACGGTTGAAATCTTTGTATATATTGCTTCTATATAGTCTAAGAAACATATATGCAAAGCATCCAAACAGTACCAGACGCCAATTTTTTGTTCTTCAAGTTTAAGTGAACAACGAGCCCCATTGATAATCATGAAACGGAAATTATTTGTAACTTTCTAACAGTAGAAATATGAATAGAACAGGTAGACGGTTGAAATCATTGTATATATTGCTTCTACATAGTCTAAGAAACATATATGCAAAGCATCCAAACAGTACAATTCGCCAATTTTTTGTTCTTCAAGTTTAAGTGAACTACGAGCCCCATTGTTAATCCTTTAACGGAAATTAATTGTAACTTTCTACAAGTAGAACAATGAATGGAACAGGTAGACGGTTGAACTCTTTGTATATATTGCTTTTATATAGTCTAAGAAACATACCTGCAAAGCATCCAAACAGTACAATTCGCCAATTTTTTGCTCTTCAAGATTAAGTGAACTACGAGCCCCATTGTTAATCCGTTAAAGGAAATTATTTGTAAATTTCGACAAGTATAACAATGATAGGAACACGTAGACGGTTGAAATCTATGTATATATTGCTTCCATATAGTCTAAGAAACATATATGAAAAGCATCCAAACAGTACAGTTCGCCAATTTTTTGCTCTTCAAGTTTAAGTGAACTACGAGCCCCATTGTTAATCCTTTCACGGAAATTAATTGTAACTTTCTACAAGTAGGACAATGAGTGGAACAGGTAGACGGTTGAAATCATTGTATATATTGCTTCTATATAGTCTAAGAAACATATATGCAAAGCATCCAAACAGTACCATTCGCCAATTTCTTGTTCTTCAAGTTTAAGTGAACTACGAGCCCCATTGTTAATCCTTTATCGGAAATTATTTGTAACTTTCTACAAGTAGAACAATGAATAGAACAGGTAGACGGTTGAAATCTTTGTATATGTTGCTTCTATATAGTCTAAAAAACCTATGTGCAGAGCATCTAAACAGTACAATTCGCCAATTTATTGTTCTTCAAGTTTAAGTGAACAATGAGCCCCAATGGTTAATCCTTTATCGGAAATTATTTGTAACTTTCCACAAGAAGAACAATGAATGGAAGTGGTAGACGGTTGAAATCTTTGTATATATTGCTTCTATATAGTCTAAGAAACATATATGCAAAGCATCCAAACAGTACAATTCGCCAATTTTTTTTGTTCTTCAACTTTACGTGAACTACGAGCCCCATTGTTAATCCTTTAAAGGAAATTATTTGTCAATTTCGACAAGTAGAACAATGAATGGAACAGGTAGACGGTTGAAATCAGTGTATATATTGCTTCTATATTGTCTAAGAAACATACATGCAAAGCATCCAAACAGTACAATTCGCCAATTTTTTGTTCTTCAAGTTTAAGCGAACAACGAGCCCCATTGTTAATCCGTTAAAGGAAATTATTTGTAAATTTCGACAAGTAGAACAATGATTGGAACACGTAGACGGTTAAAATCTTCGTATATATTGCTTCCATATAGTCTAAGAAACATGTACGCAAAGCATCCAAACAGTACCATTCGCCAATTTTTTGTTTTTCAAGTTTAAGTGAACAATGAGCCCCAATGGTTAATCCTTTAACGGAAATTATTTGTAACTTTCGACTAGTAGAACAATGAATGGAACAGGTAGATGGTTGAGATCTTTGTATATATTGCTTCTATATAGTCTAAGAAACATATATGCAAATCATCCAAACAGTACAATTCGCCAATTTTTTGATCTTCAAGTTTAATTGAACTGCGAGCCCCATTGTTAATCCTTTAAAGGAAATTATTTGTAAATTTCGACAAGTATAACAATGATTGGAACAGGTAGACGGTTGAAATCTTTGTATATATTGCTTCTATATAGTCTAAGAAACATATATGCAAAGCATCCAAACAGTACCATTCGCCAATTTTTTGTTCTTCGATTTTTGAGTGAACTACGAGCCCCATTGTTAATCCTTTACCGGAATTTATTTGTAACTTTCGACAAGTAGAATAATGAATGGAAGAGGTAGACGGTTGAAATCTTTGTATATATTGCTTCTATATAGTCTAAGAAACATATATGCAAAGCATCCAAACAGTACCAGACGCCAATTTTTTGTTCTTCAAGTTTAAGTGAACAACGAGCCCCATTGATAATCATGAAACGGAAATTATTTGTAACTTTCTAACAGTAGAAATATGAATAGAACAGGTAGACGGTTGAAATCATTGTATATATTGCTTCTACATAGTCTAAGAAACATATATGCAAAGCATCCAAACAGTACAATTCGCCAATTTTTTGTTCTTCAAGTTTAAGTGAACTACGAGCCCCATTGTTAATCCTTTAACGGAAATTAATTGTAACTTTCTACAAGTAGAACAATGAATGGAACAGGTAGACGGTTGAACTCTTTGTATATATTGCTTTTATATAGTCTAAGAAACATACCTGCAAAGCATCCAAACAGTACAATTCGCCAATTTTTTGCTCTTCAAGATTAAGTGAACTACGAGCCCCATTGTTAATCGTTTAAAGGAAATTATTTGTAAATTTCGGCAAGTAGAACAATGAATGGAACAGGTAGACGGTTGAAATCATTGTATATATTGCTTCTATATAGTCTAAGAAACATATATGCAAAGCATCCAAAACGTACAATTCGCCAATTTTTTGTTCTTCAAGTTTGAGAGAACTACGAGCCCCATTGTTAATACTTTAACGGAAATTATTTGTAACTTGTGACAAGTAGAACAATGAATGGTACAGGTAGACGGTTGAAATCTTTGTATATATTGCTTCTATATAGTCTAAGAAACATATATGCAAAGCATCCAAACTGTACAATTCGCCAATTTATTGTTCTTCAAGTTTAAGTGAACTACGAGCCCCATTGTTAATCCTTTAAAGGTAATTATTTGTAAATTTCGACAAGTAGAACAATGAATAGTACAGGTAGACGGGTGAAGTCTTTCTATATGTTGCTTCTATATAGTCTAAGAAACATAAATGCAAAGCATCCAAACAGTACAATTCGCCAATTTATTGTTCTTCAAGTTTAAGGGAACAACGAGCCCCATTGTTAATCCGTTAAAGGAAATTATTTGTAAATTTCGACAAGTAGAACAATGATTGGAACACGTAGACGGTTGAAATCTTTGTATATATTGCTTCCATATAGTCTAAGAAACTTGTACGCAAAGCATCCAAACAGTACCATTCGCCAATTTTTTGTTCTTCAAGTTTAAGTGAACAATGAGCCCCAATGGTTAATCCTTTATCGGAAATTATTTGTAACTTTCTACAAGTAGAACAATGAATAGAACAGGTAAACGGTTGAAATCTTTGTATATGTTGCTTCTATATAGCCTAAGAAACCTATGTGCAGAGCATCTAAACAGTAACATTCGCCAATTTTTTGATCTTCAAGTTTAAGTGAACAGCGAGCCCCATTGTTCATCCTTTAAAGGAAATTATTTGTAAATTTCGACAAGTAGAACAATCAATGGAACAGGTAGACTGTTGAAATCATTGTATATATTGCTTCTATATAGTCTAAGAAACATATATGCAAAGCATCCAAACAGTACAATTCGCCAATTTATTGTTCTTCAAGTTTAAGGGAACAACGAGCCCCATTGTTAATCCGTTAAAGGAAATTATTTGTAAATTTCGACAAGTAGAACAATGATTGGAACACGTAGACGGTTGAAATCTTTGTATATGTTGCTTCTATATAGTCTAAGAAACATATATGCAAAGCATCCAAACAGTACAATTCGCCAATTTTTTGATCTTCAAGTTAAAGTGAACTACGAGCCCCATTGTTAATCCGGTAAAGGAAATTATTTGTAAATTTCGACAAGTATAACAATGATTGGAACACGTAGACGGTTGAAATCTATGTATATATTGCTTCCATATAGTCTAAGAAACATATATGCAAAGCATCCAAACAGTACAGTTCGCCAATTTTTTGCTCTTCAAGATTAAGTGAACTACGAGCCCCATTGTTAATCCTTTCACGGAAATTAATTGTAACTTTCTACAAGTAGGACAATGAGTGGAACAGGTAGACGGTTGAAATCATTGTATATATTGCTTCTATATAGTCTAAGAAACATATATGCAAAGCATCCAAACAGTACCATTCGCCAATTTCTTGTTCTTCAAGTTTAAGTGAACTACGAGCCCCATTGTTAATCCTTTATCGGAAATTATTTGTAACTTTCTACAAGTATAACAATGAATAGAACAGGTAGACGGTTGAAATCTTTGTATATGTTGCTTCTATATAGTCTAAAAAACCTATGTGCAGAGCATCTAAACAGTACAATTCGCCAATTTATTGTTCTTCAAGTTTAAGTGAACAATGAGCCCCAATGGTTAATCCTTTATCGGAAATTATTTGTAACTTTCCACAAGAAGAATAATGAATGGAAGAGGTAGACGGTTGAAATCTTTGTATATATTGCTTCTATATAGTCTAAGAAACATATATGCAAAGCATCCAAACAGTACAATTCGCCAATTTTTTTTGTTCTTCAAGTTTACGTGAACTACGAGCCCCATTGTTAATCCTTTAAAGGAAATTATTTGTCAATTTCGACAAGTAGAACAATGAATGGAACATGTAGACGGTTGAAATCAGTGTATATATTGCTTCTATATTGTCTAAGAAACATATATGCAAAGCATCCAAACAGTACCATTCGCCAATTTTTTGTTCTTCAAGTTTAAGTGAACTACGAGCCCCATTGTTAATCCTTTAAAGGAAATTATTTGTAAATTTCGACAAGTATAACAATGATTGGAACAGGTAGACGGTTGAAATCTTTGTATATATTGCTTCTATATAGTCTAAGAAACATATATGCAAAGCATCAAAACAGTACAATTCGCCAATTTTTTGTTCTTCAAGTTTAAGTGAACAACGAGCCCCATTGTTAATCCTTTACAGGAAATTATTTGTAAATTTCGACAAGTAGAACAATGATTGGAACACGTAGACGGTTGAAATCTTTGTATATATTGCTTCCATATAATCTAAGAAACATATATGCAAAGCGTCCAAACAGTACAATTCGCCAATTTTTTGCTCTTCAAGTTTAAGTGAACTACGAGCCCCATTGTTAATCCTTTATCGGAAATTATTTGTAACTTTCGACAAGTAGAACAATGAATAGTACAGGTAGACGGGTGAAATCTTTGTATATATTGCTTCTATATAGTCTAAGAAACATATATGCAAAGCATCCACACAGTACAATTCGCCAATTTATTGTTCTTCAAGTTTAAGTGTACAACGAGCCCCATTGTTAATCCTTTATCGGAAATTATTTGTAAATTTCGACAAGTAGAACAATGAATGGAACAGGTAGGCGGGTGAAATCTTTGTATATATTACTTCTATATAGTCTAAGAAACATATATGCAAAGCATCCAAACAGTACCATTCGCCAATTTATTGTTCTTCAAGTTTAAGTGAACAACGAGCCCCATTGTTAATCCTTTAAAGGAAATTATTTGTAAATTTCGACAAGTAGAACAATGATTGGAACAAGTAGACGGTTGAAATCTTTGTATATGTTGCTTCCATATAGTCTAAGGAACATGTACGCAAAGCATCCAAACAGTACCATTCGCCAATTTTATGTTCTTCAAGTTTAAGTGAACAATGAGCCCCATTGTTAATCCTTTATCGGAAATTATTTGTAACTTTCGTCAAGTAGAACAATGAATGGTACAGGTAGACGGTTGAAATCTTTGTATATATTGCTTCTATATAGTCTAAGAAACATATATGCAAAGCATCCAAACAGTACAATTCGCCAATTTATTGTTCTTCAAGTTTAAGTGAACTACGAGCCCCATTGTTAATGCTTTAAAGGAAATTATTTGTAAACTTCGACAAGTAGAACAATGATTGGAACACGTAGACGGTTGAAATCTTTGTATATATTGCTTCTATATAGTCTAAGAAACATATATGCAAAGCATCCAAACAGTACAATTCGCCAATTTTTTGATCTTCAAGTTAAAGTGAACTACGAGCCCCATTGTTAATCCGGTAAAGGAAATTATTTGTAAATTTCGACAAGTATAACAATGATTGGAACACGTAGACGGTTGAAATCTATGTATATATTGCTTCCATATAGTCTAAGAAACATATATGCAAAGCATCCAAACAGTACAGTTCGCCAATTTTTTGCTCTTCAAGTTTAAGTGAACTACGAGCCCCATTGTTAATCCTTTCACGGAAATTAATTGTAACTTTCTACAAGTAGGACAATGAGTGGAACAGGTAGACGGTTGAAATCATTGTATATATTGCTTCTATATAGTCTAAGAAACATATATGCAAAGCATCCAAACAGTACCATTCGCCAATTTCTTGTTCTTCAAGTTTAAGTGAACTACGAGCCCCATTGTTAATCCTTTATCGGAAATTATTTGTAACTTTCTACAAGTAGAACAATGAATAGAACAGGTAGACGGTTGAAATCTTTGTATATGTTGCTTCTATATAGTCTAAAAAACCTATGTGCAGAGCATCTAAACAGTACAATTCGCCAATTTATTGTTCTTCAAGTTTAAGTGAACAATGAGCCCCAATGGTTAATCCTTTATCGGAAATTATTTGTAACTTTCCACAAGAAGAACAATGAATGGAAGAGGTAGACGGTTGAAATCTTTGTATATATTGCTTCTATATAGTCTAAGAAACATATATGCAAAGCATCCAAACAGTACAATTCGCCAATTTTTTTTGTTCTTCAAGTTTACGTGAACTACGAGCCCCATTGTTAATCCTTTAAAGGAAATTATTTGTCAATTTCGACAAGTAGAACAATGAATGGAACAGGTAGACGGTTGAAATCAGTGTATATATTGCTTCTATATTGTCTAAGAAACATATATGCAAAGCATCCAAACAGTACCATTCGCCAATTTTTTGTTCTTCAAGTTTAAGTGAACTACGAGCCCCATTGTTAATCCTTTAAAGGAAATTATTTGTAAATTTCGACAAGTATAACAATGATTGGAACAGGTAGACGGTTGAAATCTTTGTATATATTGCTTCTATATAGTCTAAGAAACATATATGCAAAGCATCAAAACAGTACAATTCGCCAATTTTTTGTTCTTCAAGTTTAAGTGAACAACGAGCCCCATTGTTAATCCTTTACAGGAAATTATTTGTAAATTTCGACAAGTAGAACAATGATTGGAACACGTAGACGGTTGAAATCTTTGTATATATTGCTTCCATATAATCTAAGAAACATATATGCAAAGCGTCCAAACAGTACAATTCGCCAATTTTTTGCTCTTCAAGTTTAAGTGAACTACGAGCCCCATTGTTAATCCTTTATCGGAAATTATTTGTAACTTTCGACAAGTAGAACAATGAATAGTACAGGTAGACGGGTGAAATCTTTGTATATATTGCTTCTATATAGTCTAAGAAACATATATGCAAAGCATCCACACAGTACAATTCGCCAATTTATTGTTCTTCAAGTTTAAGTGTACAACGAGCCCCATTGTTAATCCTTTATCGGAAATTATTTGTAAATTTCGACAAGTAGAACAATGAATGGAACAGGTAGGCGGGTGAAATCTTTGTATATATTACTTCTATATAGTCTAAGAAACATATATGCAAAGCATCCAAACAGTACCATTCGCCAATTTATTGTTCTTCAAGTTTAAGTGAACAACGAGCCCCATTGTTAATCCTTTAAAGGAAATTATTTGTAAATTTCGACAAGTAGAACAATGATTGGAACAAGTAGACGGTTGAAATCTTTGTATATGTTGCTTCCATATAGTCTAAGGAACATGTACGCAAAGCATCCAAACAGTACCATTCGCCAATTTTATGTTCTTCAAGTTTAAGTGAACAATGAGCCCCATTGTTAATCCTTTATCGGAAATTATTTGTAACTTTCGTCAAGTAGAACAATGAATGGTACAGGTAGACGGTTGAAATCTTTGTATATATTGCTTCTATATAGTCTAAGAAACATATATGCAAAGCATCCAAACAGTACAATTCGCCAATTTATTGTTCTTCAAGTTTAAGTGAACTACGAGCCCCATTGTTAATGCTTTAAAGGAAATTATTTGTAAACTTCGACAAGTAGAACAATGATTGGAACACGTAGACGGTTGAAATCTTTGTATATGTTGCTTCTATATAGTCTGAGAAACATATATGCAAAGCATCCAAACAGTACAATTCGCCAATTTTTTGATCTTCAAGTTAAAGTGAACTACGAGCCCCATTGTTAATCCGTTAAAGGAAATTATTTGTAAATTTCGACAAGTATAACAATGATAGGAACACGTAGACGGTTGAAATCTATGTATATATTGCTTCCATATAGTCTAAGAAACATATATGCAAAGCATCCAAACAGTACAGTTCGCCAATTTTTTGCTCTTCAAGTTTAAGTGAACTACGAGCCCCATTGTTAATCCTTTCACGGAAATTAATTGTAACTTTCTACAAGTAGGACAATGAGTGGAACAGGTAGACGGTTGAAATCATTGTATATATTGCTTCTATATAGTCTAAGAAACATATATGCAAAGCATCCAAACAGTACCATTCGCCAATTTCTTGTTCTTCAAGTTTAAGTGAACTACGAGCCCCATTGTTAATCCTTTATCGGAAATTATTTGTAACTTTCTACAAGTAGAACAATGAATAGAACAGGTAGACGGTTGAAATCTTTGTATATGTTGCTTCTATATAGTCTAAAAAACCTATGTGCAGAGCATCTAAACAGTACAATTCGCCAATTTATTGTTCTTCAAGTTTAAGTGAACAATGAGCCCCAATGGTTAATCCTTTATCGGAAATTATTTGTAACTTTCCACAAGAAGAACAATGAATGGAAGAGGTAGACGGTTGAAATCTTTGTATATATTGCTTCTATATAGTCTAAGAAACATATATGCAAAGCATCCAAACAGTACAATTCGCCAATTTTTTTTGTTCTTCAAGTTTACGTGAACTACGAGCCCCATTGTTAATCCTTTAAAGGAAATTATTTGTCAATTTCGACAAGTAGAACAATGAATGGAACAGGTAGACGGTTGAAATCAGTGTATATATTGCTTCTATATTGTCTAAGAAACATATATGCAAAGCATCCAAACAGTACCATTCGCCAATTTTTTGTTCTTCAAGTTTAAGTGAACTACGAGCCCCATTGTTAATCCTTTAAAGGAAATTATTTGTAAATTTCGACAAGTATAACAATGATTGGAACAGGTAGACGGATGAAATCTTTGTATATATTGCTTCTATATAGTCTAAGAAACATATATGCAAAGCATCAAAACAGTACAATTCGCCAATTTTTTGTTCTTCAAGTTTAAGTGAACAACGAGCCCCATTGTTAATCCTTTACAGGAAATTATTTGTAAATTTCGACAAGTAGAACAATGATTGGAACACGTAGACGGTTGAAATCTTTGTATATATTGCTTCCATATAATCTAAGAAACATATATGCAAAGCGTCCAAACAGTACAATTCGCCAATTTTTTGCTCTTCAAGTTTAAGTGAACTACGAGCCCCATTGTTAATCCTTTATCGGAAATTATTTGTAACTTTCGACAAGTAGAACAATGAATAGTACAGGTAGACGGGTGAAATCTTTGTATATATTGCTTCTATATAGTCTAAGAAACATATATGCAAAGCATCCACACAGTACAATTCGCCAATTTATTGTTCTTCAAGTTTAAGTGTACAACGAGCCCCATTGTTAATCCTTTATCGGAAATTATTTGTAAATTTCGACAAGTAGAACAATGAATGGAACAGGTAGGCGGGTGAAATCTTTGTATATATTACTTCTATATAGTCTAAGAAACATATATGCAAAGCATCCAAACAGTACCATTCGCCAATTTATTGTTCTTCAAGTTTAAGTGAACAACGAGCCCCATTGTTAATCCTTTAAAGGAAATTATTTGTAAATTTCGACAAGTAGAACAATGATTGGAACAAGTAGACGGTTGAAATCTTTGTATATGTTGCTTCCATATAGTCTAAGGAACATGTACGCAAAGCATCCAAACAGTACCATTCGCCAATTTTATGTTCTTCAAGTTTAAGTGAACAATGAGCCCCATTGTTAATCCTTTGTCGGAAATTATTTGTAACTTTCGTCAAGTAGAACAATGAATGGTACAGGTAGACGGTTGAAATCTTTGTATATATTGCTTCTATATAGTCTAAGAAACATATATGCAAAGCATCCAAACAGTACAATTCGCCAATTTATTGTTCTTCAAGTTTAAGTGAACTACGAGCCCCATTGTTAATGCTTTAAAGGAAATTATTTGTAAACTTCGACAAGTAGAACAATGATTGGAACACGTAGACGGTTGAAATCTTTGTATATGTTGCTTCTATATAGTCTGAGAAACATATATGCAAAGCATCCAAACAGTACAATTCGCCAATTTTTTGATCTTCAAGTTAAAGTGAACTACGAGCCCCATTGTTAATCCGTTAAAGGAAATTATTTGTAAATTTCGACAAGTATAACAATGATAGGAACACGTAGACGGTTGAAATCTATGTATATATTGCTTCCATATAGTCTAAGAAACATATATGCAAAGCATCCAAACAGTACAGTTCGCCAATTTTTTGCTCTTCAAGTTTAAGTGAACTACGAGCCCCATTGTTAATCCTTTCACGGAAATTAATTGTAACTTTCTACAAGTAGGACAATGAGTGGAACAGGTAGACGGTTGAAATCATTGTATATATTGCTTCTATATAGTCTAAGAAACATATATGCAAAGCATCCAAACAGTACCATTCGCCAATTTCTTGTTCTTCAAGTTTAAGTGAACTACGAGCCCCATTGTTAATCCTTTATCGGAAATTATTTGTAACTTTCTACAAGTAGAACAATGAATAGAACAGGTAGACGGTTGAAATCTTTGTATATGTTGCTTCTATATAGTCTAAAAAACCTATGTGCAGAGCATCTAAACAGTACAATTCGCCAATTTATTGTTCTTCAAGTTTAAGTGAACAATGAGCCCCAATGGTTAATCCTTTATCGGAAATTATTTGTAACTTTCCACAAGAAGAACAATGAATGGAAGTGGTAGACGGTTGAAATCTTTGTATATATTGCTTCTATATAGTCTAAGAAACATATATGCAAAGCATCCAAACAGTACAATTCGCCAATTTTTTTTGTTCTTCAACTTTACGTGAACTACGAGCCCCATTGTTAATCCTTTAAAGGAAATTATTTGTCAATTTCGACAAGTAGAACAATGAATGGAACAGGTAGACGGTTGAAATCAGTGTATATATTGCTTCTATATTGTCTAAGAAACATACATGCAAAGCATCCAAACAGTACAATTCGCCAATTTTTTGTTCTTCAAGTTTAAGCGAACAACGAGCCCCATTGTTAATCCGTTAAAGGAAATTATTTGTAAATTTCGACAAGTAGAACAATGATTGGAACACGTAGACGGTTAAAATCTTCGTATATATTGCTTCCATATAGTCTAAGAAACATGTACGCAAAGCATCCAAACAGTACCATTCGCCAATTTTTTGTTTTTCAAGTTTAAGTGAACAATGAGCCCCAATGGTTAATCCTTTAACGGAAATTATTTGTAACTTTCGACAAGTAGAACAATGAATGGAACAGGTAGATGGTTGAGATCTTTGTATATATTGCTTCTATATAGTCTAAGAAACATATATGCAAATCATCCAAACAGTACAATTCGCCAATTTTTTGATCTTCAAGTTTAATTGAACTGCGAGCCCCATTGTTAATCCTTTAAAGGAAATTATTTGTAAATTTCGACAAGTATAACAATGATTGGAACAGGTAGACGGTTGAAATCTTTGTATATATTGCTTCTATATAGTCTAAGAAACATATATGCAAAGCATCCAAACAGTACCATTCGCCAATTTTTTGTTCTTCGATTTTTGAGTGAACTACGCGCCCCATTGTTAATCCTTTACCGGAATTTATTTGTAACTTTCGACAAGTAGAATAATGAATGGAAGAGGTAGACGGTTGAAATCTTTGTATATATTGCTTCTATATAGTCTAAGAAACATATATGCAAAGCATCCAAACAGTACCAGACGCCAATTTTTTGTTCTTCAAGTTTAAGTGAACAACGAGCCCCATTGATAATCATGAAACGGAAATTATTTGTAACTTTCTAACAGTAGAAATATGAATAGAACAGGTAGACGGTTGAAATCATTGTATATATTGCTTCTACATAGTCTAAGAAACATATATGCAAAGCATCCAAACAGTACAATTCGCCAATTTTTTGTTCTTCAAGTTTAAGTGAACTACGAGCCCCATTGTTAATCCTTTAACGGAAATTAATTGTAACTTTCTACAAGTAGAACAATGAATGGAACAGGTAGACGGTTGAACTCTTTGTATATATTGCTTTTATATAGTCTAAGAAACATACCTGCAAAGCATCCAAACAGTACAATTCGCCAATTTTTTGCTCTTCAAGATTAAGTGAACTACGAGCCCCATTGTTAATCGTTTAAAGGAAATTATTTGTAAATTTCGGCAAGTAGAACAATGAATGGAACAGGTAGACGGTTGAAATCATTGTATATATTGCTTCTATATAGTCTAAGAAACATATATGCAAAGCATCCAAACAGTACAATTCGCCAATTTTTTGTTCTTCAAGTTTGAGAGAACTACGAGCCCCATTGTTAATACTTTAACGGAAATTATTTGTAACTTGTGACAAGTAGAACAATGAATGGTACAGGTAGACGGTTGAAATCTTTGTATATATTGCTTCTATATAGTCTAAGAAACATATATGCAAAGCATCCAAACTGTACAATTCGCCAATTTATTGTTCTTCAAGTTTAAGTGAACTACGAGCCCCATTGTTAATCCTTTAAAGGAAATTATTTGTAAATTTCGACAAGTAGAACAATGAATAGTACAGGTAGACGGGTGAAGTCTTTCTATATGTTGCTTCTATATAGTCTAAGAAACATAAATGCAAAGCATCCAAACAGTACAATTCGCCAATTTATTGTTCTTCAAGTTTAAGGGAACAACGAGCCCCATTGTTAATCCGTTAAAGGAAATTATTTGTAAATTTCGACAAGTAGAACAATGATTGGAACACGTAGACGGTTGAAATCTTTGTATATATTGCTTCCATATAGTCTAAGAAACTTGTACGCAAAGCATCCAAACAGTACCATTCGCCAATTTTTTGTTCTTCAAGTTTAAGTGAACAATGAGCCCCAATGGTTAATCCTTTATCGGAAATTATTTGTAACTTTCTACAAGTAGAACAATGAATAGAACAGGTAGACGGTTGAAATCTTTGTATATGTTGCTTCTATATAGCCTAAGAAACCTATGTGCAGAGCATCTAAACAGTAACATTCGCCAATTTTTTGATCTTCAAGTTTAAGTGAACAGCGAGCCCCATCGATAATCATGAAATGGAAATTATTTGTAACTTTCGACAAGTAGAACAATGAATTGTACAGGTAGACGGTTGAAATCTTTGTATATGTTGCTTCTATATAGCCTAAGAAACCTATGTGCAGAGCATCTAAACAGTAACATTCGCCAATTTTTTGATCTTCAAGTTTAAGTGAACAGCGAGCCCCATCGATAATCATGAAATGGAAATTATTTGTAACTTTCGACAAGTAGAACAATGAATAGTACAGGTAGACGGGTGAAATCTTTGTATATATTGCTTCTATATAGTCTAAGAAACATATATGCAAAGCATCCACACAGTACAATTCGCCAATTTATTGTTCTTCAAGTTTAAGTGTACAACGAGCCCCATTGTTAATCCTTTATCGGAAATTATTTGTAAATTTCGACAAGTAGAACAATGAATGGAACAGGTAGGCGGGTGAAATCTTTGTATATATTACTTCTATATAGTCTAAGAAACATATATGCAAAGCATCCAAACAGTACCATTCGCCAATTTATTGTTCTTCAAGTTTAAGTGAACAACGAGCCCCATTGTTAATCCTTTAAAGGAAATTATTTGTAAATTTCGACAAGTAGAACAATGATTGGAACAAGTAGACGGTTGAAATCTTTGTATATGTTGCTTCCATATAGTCTAAGGAACATGTACGCAAAGCATCCAAACAGTACCATTCGCCAATTTTATGTTCTTCAAGTTTAAGTGAACAATGAGCCCCATTGTTAATCCTTTATCGGAAATTATTTGTAACTTTCGTCAAGTAGAACAATGAATGGTACAGGTAGACGGTTGAAATCTTTGTATATATTGCTTCTATATAGTCTAAGAAACATATATGCAAAGCATCCAAACAGTACAATTCGCCAATTTATTGTTCTTCAAGTTTAAGTGAACTACGAGCCAAATTGTTAATGCTTTAAAGGAAATTATTTGTAAACTTCGACAAGTAGAACAATGATTGGAACACGTAGACGGTTGAAATCTTTGTATATGTTGCTTCTATATAGTCTGAGAAACATATATGCAAAGCATCCAAACAGTACAATTCGCCAATTTTTTGATCTTCAAGTTAAAGTGAACTACGAGCCCCATTGTTAATCCGTTAAAGGAAATTATTTGTAAATTTCGACAAGTATAACAATGATAGGAACACGTAGACGGTTGAAATCTATGTATATATTGCTTCCATATAGTCTAAGAAACATATATGCAAAGCATCCAAACAGTACAGTTCGCCAATTTTTTGCTCTTCAAGTTTAAGTGAACTACGAGCCCCATTGTTAATCCTTTCACGGAAATTAATTGTAACTTTCTACAAGTAGGACAATGAGTGGAACAGGTAGACGGTTGAAATCATTGTATATATTGCTTCTATATAGTCTAAGAAACATATATGCAAAGCATCCAAACAGTACCATTCGCCAATTTCTTGTTCTTCAAGTTTAAGTGAACTACGAGCCCCATTGTTAATCCTTTATCGGAAATTATTTGTAACTTTCTACAAGTAGAACAATGAATAGAACAGGTAGACGGTTGAAATCTTTGTATATGTTGCTTCTATATAGTCTAAAAAACCTATGTGCAGAGCATCTAAACAGTACAATTCGCCAATTTATTGTTCTTCAAGTTTAAGTGAACAATGAGCCCCAATGGTTAATCCTTTATCGGAAATTATTTGTAACTTTCCACAAGAAGAACAATGAATGGAAGAGGTAGACGGTTGAAATCTTTGTATATATTGCTTCTATATAGTCTAAGAAACATATATGCAAAGCATCCAAACAGTACAATTCGCCAATTTTTTTTGTTCTTCAAGTTTACGTGAACTACGAGCCCCATTGTTAATCCTTTAAAGGAAATTATTTGTCAATTTCGACAAGTAGAACAATGAATGGAACAGGTAGACGGTTGAAATCAGTGTATATATTGCTTCTATATTGTCTAAGAAACATATATGCAAAGCATCCAAACAGTACCATTCGCCAATTTTTTGTTCTTCAAGTTTAAGTGAACTACGAGCCCCATTGTTAATCCTTTAAAGGAAATTATTTGTAAATTTCGACAAGTATAACAATGATTGGAACAGGTAGACGGTTGAAATCTTTGTATATATTGCTTCTATATAGTCTAAGAAACATATATGCAAAGCATCAAAACAGTACAATTCGCCAATTTTTTGTTCTTCAAGTTTAAGTGAACAACGAGCCCCATTGTTAATCCTTTACAGGAAATTATTTGTAAATTTCGACAAGTAGAACAATGATTGGAACACGTAGACGGCTGAAATCTTTGTATATATTGCTTCCATATAATCTAAGAAACATATATGCAAAGCGTCCAAACAGTACAATTCGCCAATTTTTTGCTCTTCAAGTTTAAGTGAACTACGAGCCCCATTGTTAATCCTTTATCGGAAATTATTTGTAACTTTCGACAAGTAGAACAATGAATAGTACAGGTAGACGGGTGAAATCTTTGTATATATTGCTTCTATATAGTCTAAGAAACATATATGCAAAGCATCCACACAGTACAATTCGCCAATTTATTGTTCTTCAAGTTTAAGTGTACAACGAGCCCCATTGTTAATCCTTTATCGGAAATTATTTGTAAATTTCGACAAGTAGAACAATGAATGGAACAGGTAGGCGGGTGAAATCTTTGTATATATTACTTCTATATAGTCTAAGAAACATATATGCAAAGCATCCAAACAGTACCATTCGCCAATTTATTGTTCTTCAAGTTTAAGTGAACAACGAGCCCCATTGTTAATCCTTTAAAGGAAATTATTTGTAAATTTCGACAAGTAGAACAATGATTGGAACAAGTAGACGGTTGAAATCTTTGTATATGTTGCTTCCATATAGTCTAAGGAACATGTACGCAAAGCATCCAAACAGTACCATTCGCCAATTTTATGTTCTTCAAGTTTAAGTGAACAATGAGCCCCATTGTTAATCCTTTATCGGAAATTATTTGTAACTTTCGTCAAGTAGAACAATGAATGGTACAGGTAGACGGTTGAAATCTTTGTATATATTGCTTCTATATAGTCTAAGAAACATATATGCAAAGCATCCAAACAGTACAATTCGCCAATTTATTGTTCTTCAAGTTTAAGTGAACTACGAGCCCCATTGTTAATGCTTTAAAGGAAATTATTTGTAAACTTCGACAAGTAGAACAATGATTGGAACACGTAGACGGTTGAAATCTTTGTATATGTTGCTTCTATATAGTCTGAGAAACATATATGCAAAGCATCCAAACAGTACAATTCGCCAATTTTTTGATCTTCAAGTTAAAGTGAACTACGAGCCCCATTGTTAATCCGTTAAAGGAAATTATTTGTAAATTTCGACAAGTATAACAATGATAGGAACACGTAGACGGTTGAAATCTATGTATATATTGCTTCCATATAGTCTAAGAAACATATATGCAAAGCATCCAAACAGTACAGTTCGCCAATTTTTTGCTCTTCAAGTTTAAGTGAACTACGAGCCCCATTGTTAATCCTTTCACGGAAATTAATTGTAACTTTCTACAAGTAGGACAATGAGTGGAACAGGTAGACGGTTGAAATCATTGTATATATTGCTTCTATATAGTCTAAGAAACATATATGCAAAGCATCCAAACAGTACCATTCGCCAATTTCTTGTTCTTCAAGTTTAAGTGAACTACGAGCCCCATTGTTAATCCTTTATCGGAAATTATTTGTAACTTTCTACAAGTAGAACAATGAATAGAACAGGTAGACGGTTGAAATCTTTGTATATGTTGCTTCTATATAGTCTAAAAAACCTATGTGCAGAGCATCTAAACAGTACAATTCGCCAATTTATTGTTCTTCAAGTTTAAGTGAACAATGAGCCCCAATGGTTAATCCTTTATCGGAAATTATTTGTAACTTTCCACAAGAAGAACAATGAATGGAAGTGGTAGACGGTTGAAATCTTTGTATATATTGCTTCTATATAGTCTAAGAAACATATATGCAAAGCATCCAAACAGTACAATTCGCCAATTTTTTTTGTTCTTCAACTTTACGTGAACTACGAGCCCCATTGTTAATCCTTTAAAGGAAATTATTTGTCAATTTCGACAAGTAGAACAATGAATGGAACAGGTAGACGGTTGAAATCAGTGTATATATTGCTTCTATATTGTCTAAGAAACATACATGCAAAGCATCCAAACAGTACAATTCGCCAATTTTTTGTTCTTCAAGTTTAAGTGAACAACGAGCCCCATTGATAATCATGAAACGGAAATTATTTGTAACTTTCTAACAGTAGAAATATGAATAGAACAGGTAGACGGTTGAAATCATTGTATATATTGCTTCTACATAGTCTAAGAAACATATATGCAAAGCATCCAAACAGTACAATTCGCCAATTTTTTGTTCTTCAAGTTTAAGTGAACTACGAGCCCCATTGTTAATCCTTTAACGGAAATTAATTGTAACTTTCTACAAGTAGAACAATGAATGGAACAGGTAGACGGTTGAACTCTTTGTATATATTGCTTTTATATAGTCTAAGAAACATACCTGCAAAGCATCCAAACAGTACAATTCGCCAATTTTTTGCTCTTCAAGATTAAGTGAACTACGAGCCCCATTGTTAATCGTTTAAAGGAAATTATTTGTAAATTTCGGCAAGTAGAACAATGAATGGAACAGGTAGACGGTTGAAATCATTGTATATATTGCTTCTATATAGTCTAAGAAACATATATGCAAAGCATCCAAACAGTACAATTCGCCAATTTTTTGTTCTTCAAGTTTGAGAGAACTACGAGCCCCATTGTTAATACTTTAACGGAAATTATTTGTAACTTGTGACAAGTAGAACAATGAATGGTACAGGTAGACGGTTGAAATCTTTGTATATATTGCTTCTATATAGTCTAAGAAACATATATGCAAAGCATCCAAACTGTACAATTCGCCAATTTATTGTTCTTCAAGTTTAAGTGAACTACGAGCCCCATTGTTAATCCTTTAAAGGAAATTATTTGTAAATTTCGACAAGTAGAACAATGAATAGTACAGGTAGACGGGTGAAGTCTTTCTATATGTTGCTTCTATATAGTCTAAGAAACATAAATGCAAAGCATCCAAACAGTACAATTCGCCAATTTATTGTTCTTCAAGTTTAAGGGAACAACGAGCCCCATTGTTAATCCGTTAAAGGAAATTATTTGTAAATTTCGACAAGTAGAACAATGATTGGAACACGTAGACGGTTGAAATCTTTGTATATATTGCTTCCATATAGTCTAAGAAACTTGTACGCAAAGCATCCAAACAGTACCATTCGCCAATTTTTTGTTCTTCAAGTTTAAGTGAACAATGAGCCCCAATGGTTAATCCTTTATCGGAAATTATTTGTAACTTTCTACAAGTAGAACAATGAATAGAACAGGTAGACGGTTGAAATCTTTGTATATGTTGCTTCTATATAGCCTAAGAAACCTATGTGCAGAGCATCTAAACAGTAACATTCGCCAATTTTTTGATCTTCAAGTTTAAGTGAACAGCGAGCCCCATCGATAATCATGAAATGGAAATTATTTGTAACTTTCGACAAGTAGAACAATGAATTGTACAGGTAGACGGTTGAAATCTTTGTATATGTTGCTTCTATATAGCCTAAGAAACCTATGTGCAGAGCATCTAAACAGTAACATTCGCCAATTTTTTGATCTTCAAGTTTAAGTGAACAGCGAGCCCCATCGATAATCATGAAATGGAAATTATTTGTAACTTTCGACAAGTAGAACAATGAATAGTACAGGTAGACGGGTGAAATCTTTGTATATATTGCTTCTATATAGTCTAAGAAACATATATGCAAAGCATCCACACAGTACAATTCGCCAATTTATTGTTCTTCAAGTTTAAGTGTACAACGAGCCCCATTGTTAATCCTTTATCGGAAATTATTTGTAAATTTCGACAAGTAGAACAATGAATGGAACAGGTAGGCGGGTGAAATCTTTGTATATATTACTTCTATATAGTCTAAGAAACATATATGCAAAGCATCCAAACAGTACCATTCGCCAATTTATTGTTCTTCAAGTTTAAGTGAACAACGAGCCCCATTGTTAATCCTTTAAAGGAAATTATTTGTAAATTTCGACAAGTAGAACAATGATTGGAACAAGTAGACGGTTGAAATCTTTGTATATGTTGCTTCCATATAGTCTAAGGAACATGTACGCAAAGCATCCAAACAGTACCATTCGCCAATTTTATGTTCTTCAAGTTTAAGTGAACAATGAGCCCCATTGTTAATCCTTTATCGGAAATTATTTGTAACTTTCGTCAAGTAGAACAATGAATGGTACAGGTAGACGGTTGAAATCTTTGTATATATTGCTTCTATATAGTCTAAGAAACATATATGCAAAGCATCCAAACAGTACAATTCGCCAATTTATTGTTCTTCAAGTTTAAGTGAACTACGAGCCCCATTGTTAATGCTTTAAAGGAAATTATTTGTAAACTTCGACAAGTAGAACAATGATTGGAACACGTAGACGGTTGAAATCTTTGTATATGTTGCTTCTATATAGTCTGAGAAACATATATGCAAAGCATCCAAACAGTACAATTCGCCAATTTTTTGATCTTCAAGTTAAAGTGAACTACGAGCCCCATTGTTAATCCGTTAAAGGAAATTATTTGTAAATTTCGACAAGTATAACAATGATAGGAACACGTAGACGGTTGAAATCTATGTATATATTGCTTCCATATAGTCTAAGAAACATATATGCAAAGCATCCAAACAGTACAGTTCGCCAATTTTTTGCTCTTCAAGTTTAAGTGAACTACGAGCCCCATTGTTAATCCTTTCACGGAAATTAATTGTAACTTTCTACAAGTATGACAATGAGTGGAACAGGTAGACGGTTGAAATCATTGTATATATTGCTTCTATATAGTCTAAGAAACATATATGCAAAGCATCCAAACAGTACCATTCGCCAATTTCTTGTTCTTCAAGTTTAAGTGAACTACGAGCCCCATTGTTAATCCTTTATCGGAAATTATTTGTAACTTTCTACAAGTAGAACAATGAATAGAACAGGTAGACGGTTGAAATCTTTGTATATGTTGCTTCTATATAGTCTAAAAAACCTATGTGCAGAGCATCTAAACAGTACAATTCGCCAATTTATTGTTCTTCAAGTTTAAGTGAACAATGAGCCCCAATGGTTAATCCTTTATCGGAAATTATTTGTAACTTTCCACAAGAAGAACAATGAATGGAAGAGGTAGACGGTTGAAATCTTTGTATATATTGCTTCTATATAGTCTAAGAAACATATATGCAAAGCATCCAAACAGTACAATTCGCCAATTTTTTTTGTTCTTCAAGTTTACGTGAACTACGAGCCCCATTGTTAATCCTTTAAAGGAAATTATTTGTCAATTTCGACAAGTAGAACAATGAATGGAACAGGTAGACGGTTGAAATCAGTGTATATATTGCTTCTATATTGTCTAAGAAACATATATGCAAAGCATCCAAACAGTACCATTCGCCAATTTTTTGTTCTTCAAGTTTAAGTGAACTACGAGCCCCATTGTTAATCCTTTAAAGGAAATTATTTGTAAATTTCGACAAGTATAACAATGATTGGAACAGGTAGACGGTTGAAATCTTTGTATATATTGCTTCTATATAGTCTAAGAAACATATATGCAAAGCATCAAAACAGTACAATTCGCCAATTTTTTGTTCTTCAAGTTTAAGTGAACAACGAGCCCCATTGTTAATCCTTTACAGGAAATTATTTGTAAATTTCGACAAGTAGAACAATGATTGGAACACGTAGACGGTTGAAATCTTTGTATATATTGCTTCCATATAATCTAAGAAACATATATGCAAAGCGTCCAAACAGTACAATTCGCCAATTTTTTGCTCTTCAAGTTTAAGTGAACTACGAGCCCCATTGTTAATCCTTTATCGGAAATTATTTGTAACTTTCGACAAGTAGAACAATGAATAGTACAGGTAGACGGGTGAAATCTTTGTATATATTGCTTCTATATAGTCTAAGAAACATATATGCAAAGCATCCACACAGTACAATTCGCCAATTTATTGTTCTTCAAGTTTAAGTGTACAACGAGCCCCATTGTTAATCCTTTATCGGAAATTATTTGTAAATTTCGACAAGTAGAACAATGAATGGAACAGGTAGGCGGGTGAAATCTTTGTATATATTACTTCTATATAGTCTAAGAAACATATATGCAAAGCATCCAAACAGTACCATTCGCCAATTTATTGTTCTTCAAGTTTAAGTGAACAACGAGCCCCATTGTTAATCCTTTAAAGGAAATTATTTGTAAATTTCGACAAGTAGAACAATGATTGGAACAAGTAGACGGTTGAAATCTTTGTATATGTTGCTTCCATATAGTCTAAGGAACATGTACGCAAAGCATCCAAACAGTACCATTCGCCAATTTTATGTTCTTCAAGTTTAAGTGAACAATGAGCCCCATTGTTAATCCTTTATCGGAAATTATTTGTAACTTTCGTCAAGTAGAACAATGAATGGTACAGGTAGACGGTTGAAATCTTTGTATATATTGCTTCTATATAGTCTAAGAAACATATATGCAAAGCATCCAAACAGTACAATTCGCCAATTTATTGTTCTTCAAGTTTAAGTGAACTACGAGCCCCATTGTTAATGCTTTAAAGGAAATTATTTGTAAACTTCGACAAGTAGAACAATGATTGGAACACGTAGACGGTTGAAATCTTTGTATATGTTGCTTCTATATAGTCTGAGAAACATATATGCAAAGCATCCAAACAGTACAATTCGCCAATTTTTTGATCTTCAAGTTAAAGTGAACTACGAGCCCCATTGTTAATCCGTTAAAGGAAATTATTTGTAAATTTCGACAAGTATAACAATGATAGGAACACCTAGACGGTTGAAATCTATGTATATATTGCTTCCATATAGTCTAAGAAACATATATGCAAAGCATCCAAACAGTACAGTTCGCCAATTTTTTGCTCTTCAAGTTTAAGTGAACTACGAGCCCCATTGTTAATCCTTTCACGGAAATTAATTGTAACTTTCTACAAGTAGGACAATGAGTGGAACAGGTAGACGGTTGAAATCATTGTATATATTGCTTCTATATAGTCTAAGAAACATATATGCAAAGCATCCAAACAGTACCATTCGCCAATTTCTTGTTCTTCAAGTTTAAGTGAACTACGAGCCCCATTGTTAATCCTTTATCGGAAATTATTTGTAACTTTCTACAAGTAGAACAATGAATAGAACAGGTAGACGGTTGAAATCTTTGTATATGTTGCTTCTATATAGTCTAAAAAACCTATGTGCAGAGCATCTAAACAGTACAATTCGCCAATTTATTGTTCTTCAAGTTTAAGTGAACAATGAGCCCCAATGGTTAATCCTTTATCGGAAATTATTTGTAACTTTCCACAAGAAGAACAATGAATGGAAGTGGTAGACGGTTGAAATCTTTGTATATATTGCTTCTATATAGTCTAAGAAACATATATGCAAAGCATCCAAACAGTACAATTCGCCAATTTTTTTTGTTCTTCAACTTTACGTGAACTACGAGCCCCATTGTTAATCCTTTAAAGGAAATTATTTGTCAATTTCGACAAGTAGAACAATGAATGGAACAGGTAGACGGTTGAAATCAGTGTATATATTGCTTCTATATTGTCTAAGAAACATACATGCAAAGCATCCAAACAGTACAATTCGCCAATTTTTTGTTCTTCAAGTTTAAGCGAACAACGAGCCCCATTGTTAATCCGTTAAAGGAAATTATTTGTAAATTTCGACAAGTAGAACAATGATTGGAACACGTAGACGGTTAAAATCTTCGTATATATTGCTTCCATATAGTCTAAGAAACATGTACGCAAAGCATCCAAACAGTACCATTCGCCAATTTTTTGTTTTTCAAGTTTAAGTGAACAATGAGCCCCAATGGTTAATCCTTTAACGGAAATTATTTGTAACTTTCGACAAGTAGAACAATGAATGGAACAGGTAGATGGTTGAGATCTTTGTATATATTGCTTCTATATAGTCTAAGAAACATATATGCAAATCATCCAAACAGTACAATTCGCCAATTTTTTGATCTTCAAGTTTAATTGAACTGCGAGCCCCATTGTTAATCCTTTAAAGGAAATTATTTGTAAATTTCGACAAGTATAACAATGATTGGAACAGGTAGACGGTTGAAATCTTTGTATATATTGCTTCTATATAGTCTAAGAAACATATATGCAAAGCATCCAAACAGTACCATTCGCCAATTTTTTGTTCTTCGATTTTTGAGTGAACTACGCGCCCCATTGTTAATCCTTTACCGGAATTTATTTGTAACTTTCGACAAGTAGAATAATGAATGGAAGAGGTAGACGGTTGAAATCTTTGTATATATTGCTTCTATATAGTCTAAGAAACATATATGCAAAGCATCCAAACAGTACCATTCGCCAATTTTTTGTTCTTCGATTTTTGAGTGAACTACGCGCCCCATTGTTAATCCTTTATCGGAAATTATTTGTAACTTTCTACAAGTAGAACAATGAATAGAACAGGTAGACGGTTGAAATCTTTGTATATGTTGCTTCTATATAGTCTAAAAAACCTATGTGCAGAGCATCTAAACAGTACAATTCGCCAATTTTATGTTCATCAAGTTTAAGTGAACAATGAGCCCCAATGGTTAATCCTTTATCGGAAATTATTTGTAATTTTCGACAAGTAGAACGATGAATGGAACAGGTAGACGTTTGTAATCTTTGTATATATTGCTTCTATATAGTCTAAGAAACATATATGCAAAGCATCCAAACAGTACCATTCGCCAATTTTTTGTTCTTCAAGTATAAGTGAACAACGAGCCCCATTGTTAATCCTTTAGCGGAAATTATTTCTAACTTTCGACAAGTAGAACAATGAATGGAACAGGTAGACGGTTGAAATCATTGTATATATTGCTTCTATATAGTCTAAGAAACATATATGCAAAGCATCCAAACAGTACAATTCGCCAATTTATTGTTCTTCAAGTTTAAGTGAACTACGATCCCAATTGTTAATTCTTTAACAGAAATTATTTGTAACTTTCGACAAGTAGAACAATGAATGGAACAGGTAGACGGTTAAAATCAATTTATATATTACTTCTATATAGTCTAAGAAACATATATGCAAAGCATCCAAACAGTACAATACCCCAATTTATTGTTCTTCAAGTTTAAGTGAACAACGAGCCCCATTGTTAATCCTTTAAAGGATATTATTTGTAAATTTCGACAAGTAGAACAATGATTGGAACACGTAGACGGTTGAAATCTTTGTAAATATTGCTTCCATATAGTCTAAAAACATATATCCAAAGCATCCAAACAGTACCATTCGCCAATTTTTTGTTCTTCAAGTTTAAGTGAACAATGAACCACATTGTTAATCCTTTATCGGTACCGTCTACCTGTTCCATTCATTGTTCTACTTGTCGAAAGTTAAAAATAATTACTGATAAAGGATTAACCATTGGGGCTCATTGTTCACTTAAACTTGAAGAACAAAAAATTGGCGAATTGTACTGTTTGGATGCTTTGCATATATGTTTCTTAGACTATATGGAAGCAATATATACAAAGATTTCAACCATCTACGTGTTCCAATCATTGTTCTACTTGTAGAAAGTTACAATTAATTTCCGATAAAGGATTAACCATTGGGGCTCATTGTTCACTTAAACTTGAAGAACATAAAATTGGCGAATTGTACTGTATGGATGCTTTGCATATATGTTTCTTAGACTATATGGAAGCAATATATACACAGATTTCAACCGTCTACGTGTTCCAATCATTGTTCACTTGTCGAAATATACAAATAATTTCCATTAAAGGATTAACAATGGGGCTCGTTGTTCTCTTAAACTTGAAAAACAAAAAATTGGCGAATGGTACTGTTTGGATGCTTTGCACATATGTTTCTTAGACTATATAGAAGGAATATATACAAAGAATTCAACCGTCTACCTGTTCCATTCATTGTTCTACTTGTAGAAAGTTACAAATAATTTCCGTTTCATGATTATCAATGGGACTCGTTGTTCACTTAAACTTGAAGAACAATAAAGTAGCAAATGGTACTGTTTGCATGCTTTGCATATATGATTCTTAGACTATATGGAAGCAATATATACAAAGATTTCAACCGTCTACATGATCCATTCATTGTTCTACTTGTTGAAATTTACAAATAATTTCCTTTAAAGGATTAACAATGGGGCTCGTAGTTCACTTAAACTTGAAGAACAAAAAATTGGCGACTGGTACTGTTTGGATGCTTTGCATATAGGTTTCTTAGACTATATAGAAGCAACATATACAAAGACTTCAACCGTCTACCTGTTCTATTCATTGTTCTTCTTGTCGAAAGTTACAAATAATTTCCGTTTCATGATTATCAATGGGACACGTTGTTCACTTAAACTTGAAGAACAATAAATTGACAAATGGTACTGTTTGGATGCTTTGCATATATGTTTCTTAGACTATATAGAAGCAATATATACAAAGATTTCAACCGTCTACCTGTTCCATTCATTGTTCTACTTGTAGAAAGTTACAAATAATTTCCGTTTCATGATTATCAATGGGACTCGTTGTTCACTTAAACTTGAAGAACAATAAAGTAGCAAATGGTACTGTTTGCATGCTTTGCATATATGATTCTTAGACTATATGGAAGCAATATATACAAAGATTTCAACCGTCTACATGATCCATTCATTGTTCTACTTGTTGAAATTTACAAATAATTTCCTTTAAAGGATTAACAATGGGGCTCGTAGTTCACTTAAACTTGAAGAACAAAAAATTGGCGACTGGTACTGTTTGGATGCTTTGCATATAGGTTTCTTAGACTATATAGAAGCAACATATACAAAGATTTCAACCGTCTACCTGTTCTATTCATTGTTCTTCTTGTCGAAAGTTACAAATAATTTCCGGTTCATGATTATCAATGGGCCTCGTTGTTCACTTAAACTTGAAGATCAAAAAATTGGCGATTGTTACTGTTTAGATGCTTTGCATATATGTTTCTTAGATTATATAGAAGCAATATATACAAAGATTTCAACAGCCTGCGTGTTCCAATCATTGTTCTACTTGTCGAAAGTTACAAATAATTTCCTTTAAATGATTAACAATGGGGCTCATTGTTCACTTAAACTTGATGAACAAAAAATTGGCAAATGGTACTGTTTGGATGCTTTGCATATATGTTACTTAGACTATATAGAAGCAATATATACATTGATTTCAACCGTCTACCTGTTCCACTCATTGTTCTACTTGTCGCAAGTTACAAATAATTTCCTTTAAATGATTAACAATGGGGCTCATTGTTCACTTAAACTTGAAGAACAAAAAATTGGCGAATGGTACTGTTTGGATGCTTTGCATATATGTTACTTAGACTATATCGAAGCAATATATACATTGATTTCAACCGTCTACCTGTTCCACTCATTGTTCTACTTGTCGCAAGTTACAAATAATTTCCGATAAAGGATTTACCATTGGGGCTCATTGTTCACTAACCTTGAAGAACAAAAAATTGGCGAATGGTACTGTTTAGATGCTTTGCATATAGGTTTCTTAGACTATATAGAAGCAACATATACAAAGATTTCAACCGTCTACCTGTTCTATTCATTGTTCTACTTGTAGAAAGTTACAACTAATTTCCGTTTCATGATTATCAATGGGGCTCGCTGTTCACTTAAACTTGAAGATCAAAAAATTGGCGATTGCTACTGTTTAGATGCTTTGCATATAGGTTTCTTGGACTATATAGAAGCAATATATACAATGATTTCAACAGTCTACCTGTTCCATTCATTGTTCTACTTGTCGAAATTTACAAACAATTTCCGATAAAGGATTAACAAAGGGGCTCATTGTTCACTTAAACTTGAAGATCAAAAAATTGGCGAATGGTACTGTTTGGATGCTTTCCATATATGTATCTTAGACTATATGGAAGCAATATATACAAAGATTTCAACCGTCTACGTGTTCCAATCATTGTTCTACTTGTCGAAAATTACAATTAATTTCCGTTAAAGGATTAACAATGGGGCTCGTAGTTCACTTAATCTTGAAGAACAAAAAATTGGCGAATTGTACTGTTTGGATGCTTTGCATATATGTTTCGTAGACTATATAGAAGCAATATATTCAATGATTTCAACCGTCTACATGATCCATTCATTGTTCTACTTGTCGAAATTTACAAATAATTTCCTTTAAAGTATTAACAATGGGGCTCGCAGTTCACTTAAACTTGAAGAACAAAAAATTGGCGAATTGTACTGTTTGGATGCTTTGCATATATGTTTCTTAGACTATATCATGAAATATATACAAAGATTTCAACCGTCTACGTGTTCCAGTCATTGTTCTACTTGTCGAATGTTACAAATAATTTCCGTTAAGGGATTAACAATGGGGATCGTAGTTTACTTAAACTTGAAGATCAAAAAATTGGCGATTGTTACTGTTTAGATGCTTTGCATATAGGTTTCGTAGACTATATAGAAGCCACATATACAAAGATTTCAACCGTCTACCAGTTCCATTCATTGCTCTATTTGTCGAAAGTTACAAATAATTTCCTTTAAATGATTAACAATGGGGCTCATTGTTCACTTAAACTTGAAGAACAAAAAATTGGCGAATGGTACTGTTTGGATGCTTTGCATATATGTTACTTAGACTATATAGAAGCAATATATACATTGATTTCAACCGTCTACCTGTTCCACTCATTGTTCTACTTGTCGCAAGTTACAAATAATTTCCTTTAAATGATTAACAATGGGGCTCATTGTTCACTTAAACTTGAAGAACAAAAAATTGGCGAATGGTACTGTTTGGATGCTTTGCACATATGTTTCTTAGACTATATAGAAGGAATATATACAAAGAATTCAACCGTCTACCTGTTCCATTCATTGTTCTGCTTGTCGCAAATTACAAATAATTTCCTTTAAAGGATTAACAATGGGGCTCGTAGTTCACTTAATCTTGAAGAACAAAAAATTGGCGAATTGTACTGTTTAGATGCTTTGCATATAGGTTTCTTAGACTATATAGAAGGAATATATACAAAGAATTCAACCGTCTACCTGTTCCATTCATTGTTCTACTTGTCGAAAGTTACAAATAATTTCCGATAACGGATTGACCATTGGGGCTCATTGTTCACTTAAACTTGAAGAACAAAAAATTGGCGAATTGTACTTTTTGGATACTTTGCATATATGTTTCTTATACTATTTAGAAGCAATATAAAGAAAGATTTCACCCGTCTACCGTACTATTCATTGTTCTACTTGTAGAAAGTTACAAATAATTCCCATTTCATGATTATCAGTGGGGCTCGCTGTTCACTTAAACTTGAAGATCAAAAAATTGGCGATTGTTACTGTTTAGATGCTTTGCATATATGATTCTTAGATTATATAGAAGCAATATATACAAAGATTTCAACCGTCTACCTGTTCCATTCATTGTTCTGCTTGTCGAAAGTTACAAATAATTTCCTTTAAAGGATTAACAATGGGGCTCGTAGTTCACTTAAACTTGAAGAACAAAAAATTGGCGAATGGTACTGTTTGGATGCTTTGCACATATGTTTCTTAGACTATATGGAAGAAATATATACAAAGATTTCAACCGTCTAAGTGTTCCAATCATTGTTCTACTTGTAGAAAGTTAGAATTAATTTCCGTTAAAGGATTAACAATGGGGCTCGTAGTTCACTTAAACATGAAGAACAAAAAATTGGCGAATTGTACTGTTTGGATGCTTTGCATATATGTTTCGTAGACTATATAGAAGCAATATATACAATGATTTCAACCGTCTACCTGTTCCATTCATTGTTCTGCTTGTCGAAAGTTACAAATAATTTCCGTTAAGGGATTAACAATGGGGATCGTAGTTTACTTAAGCTTGGAGAACAAAAAATTGGCGAATGGTACTGTTTGGATGCTTTGCTTACATGTTTCTTAGACTATATGGAAGCAATATATACAAAGATTTCAACCGTGTACGTGTTCCAAACATTGTTCTACTTGTCGAAATTTACAAGTAATTTCCTTTAAAGGTTTAACAATGGGGCTCGTTGTTCACTTAAACTTGAAGAACAATAAATTGGCGAATTGTACTGTTTGGATGCTTTGCATATATGTTTCTTAGACTATATAGAAGCAATATATACAAAGATCCCAACCGTCTACCTGTCCCATTCATTGTTCTACTTGTCGAAAATTACAAATAATTTCCGATAACGGATTAACAATTGGGGCTCATTGGCCACTAAACTTGAAGAACAAAAATATTCGAATTGTACTGTTTGGATGCTTTGCATATATGTTTCTTAGACTATATAGAAGCAATATATACAATGATTTCAACCGTCTACCTGTTCCATTCATTGTTCTTCTTGTCGAAATTTACAAATAATTTCCTTTAAAGGGTTATCAATGGGGCTCGTTGTTCACTTAAACTTGAAGAACAAATAATTGGCGAATGGTACTGTTTGGATGCTTTGCATATATGTTTCTTAGACTATATAGAAGCAATATATACATTGATTTCAACCGTCTACCTGTTCCACTCATTGTTCTACTTGTCGCAAGTTACAAATAATTTCCTTTAAATGATTAACAATGGGGCTCATTGTTCACTTAAACTTGAAGAACAAAAAATTGGCGAATGGTACTGTTTGGATGCTTTGCATATATGTTACTTAGACTATATCGAAGCAATATATACATTGATTTCAACCGTCTACCTGTTCCACTCATTGTTCTACTTGTCGCAAGTTACAAATAATTTCCGATAAAGGATTTACCATTGGGGCTCATTGTTCACTAACCTTGAAGAACAAAAAATTGGCGAATGGTACTGTTTAGATGCTTTGCATATAGGTTTCTTAGGCTATATAGAAGCAACATATACAAAGATTTCAACCGTCTACCTGTTCTATTCATTGTTCTACTTGTAGAAATTTACAAACAATTTCCGATAAAGGATTAACAAAGGGGCTCATTGTTCACTTAAACTTGAAGATCAAAAAATTGGCGAATGGTACTGTTTGGATGCTTTCCATATATGTATCTTAGACTATATGGAAGCAATATATACAAAGATTTCAACCGTCTACGTGTTCCAATCATTGTTCTACTTGTCGAAAATTACAATTAATTTCCGTTAAAGGATTAACAATGGGGCTCGTAGTTCACTTAATCTTGAAGAACAAAAAATTGGCGAATTGTACTGTTTGGATGCTTTGCATATATGTTTCGTAGACTATATAGAAGCAATATATTCAATGATTTCAACCGTCTACATGATCCATTCATTGTTCTACTTGTCGAAATTTACAAATAATTTCCTTTAAAGTATTAACAATGGGGCTCGCAGTTCACTTAAACTTGAAGAACAAAAAATTGGCGAATTGTACTGTTTGGATGCTTTGCATATATGTTTCTTAGACTATATCATGAAATATATACAAAGATTTCAATCGTGTACGTGTTCCAGTCATTGTTCTACTTGTCGAATGTTACAAATAATTTCCGTTAAGGGATTAACAATGGGGATCGTAGTTTACTTAAACTTGAAGATCAAAAAATTGGAGATTGTTACTGTTTAGATGCTTTGCATATAGGTTTCGTAGACTATATAGAAGCCACATATACAAAGATTTCAACCGTCTACCAGTTCCATTCATTGCTCTACTTGTCGAAAGTTACAAATAATTTCCTTTAAATGATTAACAATGGGGCTCATTGTTCACTTAAACTTGAAGAACAAAAAATTGGCGAATGGTACTGTTTGGATGCTTTGCACATATGTTTCTTAGACTATATAGAAGGAATATATACAAAGAATTCAACCGTCTACCTGTTCCATTCATTGTTCTGCTTGTCGCAAATTACAAATAATTTCCTTTAAAGGATTAACAATGGGGCTCGTAGTTCACTTAAACTTGAAGAACAAAAAATTGGCGAATTGTACTGTTTAGATGCTTTGCATATAGGTTTCTTAGACTATATAGAAGGAATATATACAAATAATTCAACCGTCTACCTGTTCCATTCATTGTTCTACTTGTCGAAAGTTACAAATAATTTCCGATAACGGATTGACCATTGGGGCTCATTGTTCACTTAAACTTGAAGAACAAAAAATTGGCGAATTGTACTTTTTGGATACTTTGCATATATGTTTCTTATACTATTTAGAAGCAATATAAAGAAAGATTTCACCCGTCTACCGTACTATTCATTGTTCTACTTGTAGAAAGTTACAAATAATTCCCATTTCATGATTATCAATGGGGCTCGCTGTTCACTTAAACTTGAAGATCAAAAAATTGGCGATTGTTACTGTTTAGATGCTTTGCATATATGATTCTTAGATTATATAGAAGCAATATATACAAAGATTTCAACCGTCTACCTGTTCCATTCATTGTTCTGCTTGTCGAAAGTTACAAATAATTTCCTTTAAAGGATTAACAATGGGGCTCGTAGTTCACTTAAACTTGAAGAACAAAAAATTGGCGAATGGTACTGTTTGGATGCTTTGAACATATGTTTCTTAGACTATATAGAAGGAATATATACAAAGAATTCAACCGTCTACCTGTTCCATTCATTGTTCTGCTTGTCGCAAATTACAAATAATTTCCTTTAAAGGATTAACAATGGGGCTCGTAGTTCACTTAAACTTGAAGAACAAAAAATTGGCGAATTGTACTGTTTAGATGCTTTGCATATAGGTTTCTTAGACTATATAGAAGCAACATATACAAAGATTTCAACCGTCTACCTGTTCCATTCATTGTTCTACTTGTAGAAAGTTACAAATAATTTCCGTTTCATGATTATCAATGGGGCTCGTTGTTCACTTAAACTTGAAGAACAAAAAATTGGCGAATGGTACTATTTGGATGCTTTGCATATATGTTTCTTAGACTATATGGAAGAAATATATACAAAGATTTCAACCGTCTACCTGTTCCATTCATTGTTCTGCTTGTCGAAAGTTACAAATAATTTCCGTTAAGGGATTAACAATGGGGATCGTAGTTTACTTAAACTTGAAGAACAAAAAATTGGCGAATTGTACTGTTTGGATGGTTTGCATATATGTTTCTTAGACTATATCAAGAAATATATACAAAGATTTCAACCGTCTACGTGTTCCAATCATTGTTCTACTTGTCGAAAGTTACAAATAATTTCCGTTAAGGGATTAACAATGGGGATCGTAGTTTACTTAAACTTGAAGATCAAAAAATTGGCGATTGTTACAGTTTAGATGCTTTGCATATAGGTTTCGTAGACTATATAGAAGCCACATATACAAAGATTTCAACCGTATACCTGTTCTATTCATTGTTCTACTTGTAGAAAGTTACAAATAATTTCCGTTTCATGATTATCAATGGGGCTCGTTGTTCACTTAAACTTGAAGAACAAAAAATTGGCGAATGGTACTGTTTGGATGCTTTGCATATATGTTTCTTAGACTATATGGAAGAAATATATACAAAGATTTCAACCGTCTAAGTGTTCCAATCATTGTTCTACTTGTAGAAAGTTAGAATTAATTTCCGTTAAAGGATTAACAATGGGGCTCGTAGTTCACTTAAACATGAAGAACAAAAAATTGGCGAATTGTACTGTTTGGATGCATTGCATATATGTTTCGTAGACTATATAGAAGCAATATATACAATGATTTCAACCGTCTACCTGTTCCATTCATTGTTCTGCTTGTCGAAAGTTACAAATAATTTCCGTTAAGGGATTAACAATGGGGATCGTAGTTTACTTAAGCTTGGAGAACAAAAAAATTGCGAATGGTACTGTTTGGATGCTTTGCTTACATGTTTCTTAGACTATATGGAAGCAATATATACAAAGATTTCAACCGTGTACGTGTTCCAAACATTGTTCTACTTGTCGAAATTTACAAGTAATTTCCTTTAAAGGTTTAACAATGGGGCTCGTTGTTCACTTAAACTTGAAGAACAATAAATTGGCGAATTGTACTGTTTGGATGCTTTGCATATATGTTTCTTAGACTATATAGAAGCAATATATACAAAGATCCCAACCGTCTACCTGTCCCATTCATTGTTCTACTTGTCGAAAATTACAAATAATTTCCGATAACGGATTAACAATTGGGGCTCATTGTCCACTAAACTTGAAGAACAAAAATAGTCGAATTGTACTGTTTGGATGCTTTGCATATATGTTTCTTAGACTATATAGAAGCAATATATACAATGATTTCAACCGTCTACCTGTTCCATTCATTTTTCTTCTTGTCGAAATTTACAAATAATTTCCTTTAAAGGGTTATCAATGGGGCTCGTTGTTCACTTAAACTTGAAGAACAAATAATTGGCGAATGGTACTGTTTGGATGCTTTGCATATATGTTTCTTAGACTATATAGAAGCAACATATACAAAGATTTCAACCGTCTACCTGTTCTATTCATTGTTCTACTTTTAGAAAGTTACAAATAATTTCCGTTTCATGATTATCAATGGGGCTCGTTGTTCACTTAAACTTGAAGATCAAATAATTGGCGAATTGTACTGTTTGGATGATTTGCATATATGTTTCTTAGATTATATAGAAGCAATATATACAAATATTTCAACCGTCTACCTGTTCCATTCATTGTTCTACTTGTCGAAAATTACAAATAATTTCCGATAAAGGATTAACCATTGGTGCTCATTGTTCACTTAAACTTGAAGACCAAAAAATTGGCGAATGGTACTGTTTGGATGCTTTGCGTACATGTTTCTTAGACTATATGGAAGCAATATATACAAAGATTTCAACCGTCTACGTGTTCCAATCATTGTTCTACTTGTCGAAATTTACAAATAATTTCCGTTAAAGGATTAACAATGGGGCTCGTAGTTCACTTAAACTTGAAGAACAAAAAATTGGCGAATTGTACTGTTTGGATGCTATGCATATATGTTTCGTAGATTATATAGAAGCGATATATACATTGATTTCAACCGTCTAACTGATCCATTCATTGTTCTACTTGTCGCAATTTACAAATAATTTCCTTTAAAGGAATAACAATGGGGCTCGCAGTTCACTTAAACTTGAAGAACCAAAAATTGGCGAATTGTACTGTTTGGATGCTTTGCATATACGTTTCTTAGACTATTTAGAAGCAATATATACAAAGATCTCAACCGTCTACCTGTACTATTCATTGTTCTACTTGTAGAAAGTTACAAATAATTTCCATTTCATGATTATCAATGGCGCTCGCTGATCACTTAAACTTGAAGATCAAAAAATTGGCGATTGTTACTGTTTAGATGCTTTGCATATATGTTTCTTAGATTATATAGAAGCAATATATACAAAGATTTCAACCGTCTACCTGTTCCATTCATTGTTCTACTTGTCGAAATTTACAAATAATTTCCTTTAAAGGATTAACAATGGGGCTCGTAGTTCACTTAAATTTGAAGAACAAAAAATTGGCGAATGGTACTGTTTGGATGCTTTGAATATATGTTTCTTAGATTATATAGAAGCAATATATACAAAGATTTCAACCGTCTACCTGTTCCATTCATTGTTCTACTTGTCGAAAATTACAAGTAATTTCCGATAAAGGATTAACCATTGGGGCTCATTGTTCACTTAAACTTGAAAAACAAAAAATTGGCTAATTGTACTGTTTGGATGCTATGCATATATGTTTCTTAGACTATATAGAAGCTATATATACAATGATTTCAACCGTCTACCTGTTCTATTCATTGTTCTACTTGTCGAAATTTACTAATAATATCCGATAAAGGATTAACAATGGGGCTCATTGTTCACTTAAACTTGAAGACCAAAAAATTGGCGAATGGTACTGTTTGGATGCTTTGCATATATGTTTCTTAGACTATATAGAAGCAACATATACAAAGATTTCAACCGTCTACCTGTTCTATTCATTGTTCTACTTTTAGAAAGTTACAAATAATTTCCGTTTCATGATTATCAATGGGGCTCGTTGTTCACTTAAACTTGAAGATCAAATAATTGGCGAATTGTACTGTTTGGATGATTTGCATATATGTTTCTTAGATTATATAGAAGCAATATATACAAATATTTCAACCGTCTACCTGTTCCATTCATTGTTCTACTTGTCGAAAATTACAAATAATTTCCGATAAAGGATTAACCATTGGTGCTCATTGTTCACTTAAACTTGAAGAACAATAAATTGGCGAATTGTACTGTTTGGATGCTTTGCATATATGTTTCTTAGACTATATAGAAGCAATATATACAAAGATCTCAACCGTCTACCTGTTCTATTCATTGTTCTACTTGTAGAAAGTTACAAATAATTTCCGTTTCATGATTATCAATGGGGCTCGTTGTTCACTTAAACTTGAAGATCAAATAATTGGCGAATTGTACTGTTTGGATGATTTGCATATATGTTTCTTAGACTATATAGAAGCAATATATACAATGATTTCAATCGTCTACCTGTTCCATTCATTGTTCTACTTGTCGAAAGTTACAAATAATTTCCGATAAAGGATTAACAATGAGGCTCATTGTTCACTTAAACTTGAAGATCAAAAAATTGGCGAATGTTACTGTTTAGATGCTTTGCGTATAAGGTTTCTTAGACTATATAGAAGCAACATATACAAAGATTTCAACCGTCTACCAGTTCCATTCATTGTTCTACTTGTCGAAAGTTACAAATAATTTCCGATAAAGGATTAACAATGGGGCTCATTGTTCACTTAAACTTGAAGAACAAAAAATTGGCGAATGGTACTGTTTGCATGCTTTGCATATATGTTTCTTAGACTATATAGAAGCATTATATACATTGATTTCAAACGTCTACCTGTTCCATTCATTGTTCTTGTTGTAATTAATAAGCTTATTAATCTAGACATAGTGCCGGATGGTACAAGTCACACCATCTATCGGCTCCGAATTCTTCTATTACGCGCCTGAATTTTGTTTCAGTTAGTCTTTATAGCATCTCGATAGTGAACGCACGCAGTATGTAAGCCTGGTTAGCGCCAACATTTTTGTTATATAAATATATATTATTAGATAAAAAAGGTCAATTAATTAAACCACCATTCCAACATGGTAGCAGAGCGTGTTTAGAATCTTTTATTATCTTTGTATCTACTCACGGAGAAATATAAAAATTATGTGCTCTAAAAAGTGAGGTTAATAAAAATGCCACGTGGAAAGTAGTCAAAGTTCTAAGTGAAACTTAAATTGTCAAGAAAACTTGAAGAAAAAAAAATACAGGCACAAAGATGAAGGGAAAGTCATCAGGTAATGAACAATAAAACAATTCTTCGAAAAATACCTGAAATATAAATGCGATGCTATCGGATTAAAGTCGGCAAGCGATACACGAGGTAAATTGATAGTAAAGAGCACGTGGCGAAATTCTTAAGTTAAGTACATGCTGTCGTTGCTAAAGAAAGAGGCAATTCTAGAACACGACACAGAAGTTAAAGATATTTAATCAAATAAGAAGACAAGAAATCGAATTCGAAAAATATTCTCAGAAGAATTGAAGAAAATTATTGTGCTGAAAAACCAAATATACGACAACATAACCGGAAAAGAAACAAGAATGGCCAAGCAAGCTAAAGTAGAAGACATCATGATACCCATCTTCAATGGGGAAAGCTATTCTAGCTGGAAAATTAGGTTAATGATCTTGCTAGAATATAAAGAATGCAAAGATCCAGCAGTCAGGCTAATGACTGAAGAAGACAAAAGGACAGAAACAGAGTGGAAGAAAATGGATCTAAAGGCAAGAACAATCATAATAAGTACCGTATCCGATAAACAACTAGAATATATCGGTGAATGTACAACAGCGTTCGCTATGATGTCAAGATTCGATAAGATGTATACGACTCAATCTACAGCCTTACAAATTATCTGTAGAGGTAAAATCGAAGAGACTAAATTAGACAACTATCAAAGCGTAGAAGAATTCTTTGTAGAGTTTGAAAAAACAATAAATGAATTTAAAACAGCTGGAGGCAAGATAGATGAACCAGAAAAAATGAGATACTTGCTAAGAGCTTTGCCACCCAGCTATAGCTACATTGGGGACTTTATAGATGTCATCCCTGAAGACCAAAGAACTGTCGACTACGTTAAGTCCAAAATTAAAGAAAAAAACATGTCTAAAAATGACACGGATAAAAAAGGCAATGTAAGCACGTTTGCCACAAAAGCAAAACCTAAATGCCTCATCTGCGGCAAGATTGGTCATTTGAAGAAGGACTGCTGGCATGGACAGCAAAGCAGCCACGGACAACCGAGCAACAGGGGCAGAGGTGCTCATTTCAACCAGAATCAACGAGGTCAACCGAGAGGCAACTTCAGAGGTGGATTCCTAAGAGGACGAGGTCGAGGACGAGGTTCAGGCCCACCCAGAAGGGAATACCTAAACGACCAAGAAAACAACTATTCATCTGAATTGTGGATAACACAGGTGTGCAATTCGAAGACAAAGCAGGTAAATTTTGTAACAGGATATAACGAAAATTGTACTGAAATTGACTGGCTATTAGATAGCGGGAGCACCGATCACATTATAAAAAATGATGAATTTTTTGATAAATATATAGATTTGAAAAATCCAGTCGACGTAAAATTACCAGATGGTAAAACATTAAATGCAACCAAAATAGGCTCTGTTAAAATTTATTTCAAAAACGATGTTAATAAAAAATATGTTGATTTAAGAAATGTTTATTATGTTAAGGGCATCAAACAAAATTTGTTGAGTTTTTCAAAAATAACTGAAAATTGTATAGTAGTAGCAAAAAAGGATAATGCGAAAATTTATAGTAAATCTAGAGAGCTAATAGCTGTAGCGAACAAAAAGGATAATTTGTACTACATGAAAAGTTTTGTATCAGAAAGAGATAGTAGAACCATGTATGTAAATTCAGTAAAACTAACTGACAAAGAAAAATGGCATAGGGCACTTGGCCATGTGAATTTTCAATATTTAAACAAATTAGTAAAAAATAAATTAGTCGAAGGTTTACCAGATAAAATAGAAAATGTTGAAATGAAATGTGCAAATTGCATCGAAAGTAAAATGGCAAATGTAACTTTTGCAAATAATAGATCCAAAACAACTGAAATTCTAGAATTAATTCATACTGATTTAAATGGTCCACATAGCACTACCGGCTATGGCGGTGAAAAATATTTTTTATCATTCATTGACGATTACAGTAAGTGCACTAAGATCTTTTGCATTAAAAACAAATCAGAGACAGCAAGTTGTTTGAAAGAATTCGTTAATTTAGTAGAAAATAAATTCAATAAAAAAATTAAAAAACTACGCTGCGATAATGGCAAAGAATATCTGAATCGAGAAATTTATGATTTTGTAAAATCTAAGGGAATTGAGCTATTACCATGTCCACCCTATGTTCATGAATTAAATAGAGTAGCAGAACGATATAATAGATCAGCTATGAATATAGGCAGATGCTTAATGAGAGAAGCAAAAATTCATAGGCGTTACTGGCCAGAAATCATGAAAACCGTAGCATACTTGAAAAACCGCACAATCGCGAATACAGCGGAGAATAAAACTCCCTACGAAATATTTTTCAAAAAAAAACCAAATGTAAACAATTTAAAAATCTATGGAAGCCGAGTTTTTGTTAGAGTTCCGGAAGCCTTGAGAAAAAGTAAATGGGACAATAAAGCGCAATTAGGAGTATTAGTAGGTTATGTTGAAAATGGCTATAGAGTTTTAGTTAACGGTAAAATAATTAATGTTAGACATGTACAAGTAATTGAAGAAAATACTAAATTAATTTGTTTAGAAAAAATTGATAGTGAAGCGGATCGAGAGTTGGAAAATAGCAAATCCACAAGTCATTGATGTTAAATGGGTTTACAAAAAGAAAACTAACAATGTACATAAAGCGAGATTAGTTGTAAGAGGATTTCAACAAAGAAAATATGTCGAAAATGTTTATTCGCCAGTAGGTAAGGTGCAAACTTTGAAAATTTTATTGTCGTTCTGTTGCAGAAATAATTTATTCATAGAACAAATGGATGTCGAGACAGCCTTCTTAAACGGTGATGTGAAAACCGAAGTTTATATAAATGAACCAAAAGGCTATGAAACAGGAGACAATAAAGTTTGCAAATTGCAGAAGGCACTTTATGGACTCAGAGAAAGCCCAAGAGCTTGGTATGATTGTTTTAACAAATTCATAGAAAATTTAAACTTTGTTAGAAGTAATCACGACTATTGTTTATATGTAAATAATGCAAGCAAAGATTCAATATATATACTAGTCTTTGTAGATGATCTCCTAATTTGTTGCAGAGACAAGAACAAAATAAACAAAGTAAAAGCTAGTCTAATGGAAAGATTTGCAATGAAAGACTTAGGTAAGATAAACCAGTATATTGGAATCGATATAGAATATAATGAAGATAGAAATAAAATGACTTTAAGCCAAACAAAGTATATTGAATCTTTAGCTATAAAATATAATTTAGAAAGCGCAAAACTATACGATACTCCAATGGAAACACATTTAAAGTTAGAACAAGCTGATGAAATTGATGAAAACATCAAATACAGAAACTTAATTGGCGAATTATTATACGTAAGTACAGGCACAAGGCCAGACATAGCATATAGTGTTAACTATTTAAGCCGTTACCAAAGTTGCTACAACCAAACACATTATAAGTATGCAATGAGAATTCTAAAGTATTTATATAAGACCAAAGGCTTAAAACTAACATATTGTGATAATGCAAATAGCAAATTATTAGATTGTATGGTAGATTCTGATTATGCAGGCGACAATGTAGATAGAAAATCCACAACAGGGTTTGTAATAAGACTTTATGGAAATATAATTTTTTGGAAAACGCATAAACAAAGCACTGTAACCAAATGCTCAACGTTCGCGGAATATATTGCTATGTCAGAAGCAGTAACAGAAGTACTGTTTGTCAAAAACCTGCTAAGCGAATCATTTGATGTACAATTCGATAAACCAATTAATATATACGAGGATAATTCAGGAGCAATTGCGATCGCAAAGTTCGGAAACTTCACAAAAAACTCTAAGCACATAGAAGTTCAATATCATTATATAAATGAAAACTATGAAAAAGGAGTAATCGACATTATAAAAATTGATTCAAATCTAAATTTAGCAGATATGTTAACCAAAAGCTTAGACAAAACAAAGCTTCAAAAAATTAGAAATGCGTTAAGACTAATTTGAAGCGCGAAAGAATAGATTATAAAATAGAAAGCTATTGTGTCAACAATGATAATTTATGTATAATTCAAGATTATAAGCTTAAGGAGGCGTGTTGTAATTAATAAGCTTATTAATCTAGACATAGTGCCGGATGGTACAAGTCACACCATCTATCGGCTCCGAATTCTTCTATTACGCGCCTGAATTTTGTTTCAGTTAGTCTTTATAGTATCTCGATAGTGAACGCACGCAGTATGTAAGCCTGGTTAGCGCCAACATAATTGTTATATAAATATATATTATTAGATAAAAAAGGTCAATTAATTAAACCACCATTCCAACAGTTCTACTTGTCGGAAGTTACAAATAATTTCCGTTAAGGGATTAACAATGGGGATCGTAGTTTACTTAAACTTGAAGAACAAAAAATTGGCGATTGGTACTGTTTGGATGCTATGCATATATGTTTCTTAGACTATATACAAGTAATATATACAAAGATTTCAACCGTCTACCTGTTCTATTCATTGTTCTACTTGTAGAAAATTACAAATAATTTCCGTTTCATGATTATCAATGGGGCTCGTTGTTCACTTAAACTTGAAGAACAAAAAATTGGCGAATGGTACTGTTTGGATGCTTTGCTTACATGTTTCTTAGACTATATGGAAGCAATATATACAAAGATTTCAACCGTGTACGTGTTCCAAACATTGTTCTACTTGTCGAAATTTACAAGTAATTTCCTTTAAAGGATTAACAATGGGGCTCGTTGTTCACTTCAACTTGAAGAACAAAAAATTGATGAATGGTACTGTTTGGATGCTTTGCGTACATGTTTCTTAGACTATATGGAAGCAATATATACAAAGATTTCAACCGTCTACGTGTCCCAATCATTGTTCTACTTGTCGAAATTTACAAATAATTTCCTTTAAAGGATTAAAAATAGGGCTCGTTGTTCACTTAAACTTGAAGAACAATAAATTGGCGAATTGTACTGTTTGGATGCTTTGCATATATGTTTCTTATACTATATAGAAGCAATATATACAAAGATCTCAACCGTCTACCTGTTCCATTCATTGTTCTCCTTGTCGAAAGTTACAAATAATTTCCGATAACGGAGTAACCATTGGGGCTCATTGTTCACTTAAACTTGAAGACCAAAAAATTGGCGATTGGTACTGTTTGGATGCTTTGCATATATGTTTCTTAGACTATATACAAGTAATATATACAAAGATTTCAACCGTCTACCTGTTACATTCATTGTTCTACTTGTCGAAATTTACAAATAATTTCCTTTAAAGGATTAAAAATGGGGCTCGTTGTTCACTTAAACTTGAAGAACAATAAATTGGCGAATTGTACTGTTTGGATGCTTTGCATATATGTTTCTTAGACTATATAGAAGCAATATATACAAAGATTTCAACCGTCTACCTGTTCCATTCATTGTTCTACTTGTCGAAAGTTACATATAATTTCCGATAAAGGATTAACAATGGGGCTCATTGTTCACTTAAACTTGAAGATCAAAAAATTGGCGAATGTTACTGTTTAGATGCTTTGCATATAGGTTTCTTAGACTATATAGAAGCAACATAAACAAAGATTTAAACCGTCTACCAGTTCCATTCATTGTTCTACTTGTCGAAAGTTACAAATAATTTCCGATAAAGGATTAACAATGGGGCTCATTGTTCACTTAAACCTGAAGAACAAAAAATTGGCGAATGGTACTGTTTGGATGCTTTGCATATATGTTTCTTAGACTATATAGAAGCAATATATACATAGATTTCAAACGTCTACCTGTTCCATTCATTGTTCTACTTGTCGAAAGTTACAAATAATTTCCGATAAAGGATTAACAATGGGGCTCATTGTTCACTTAAACATGAAGATGAAATAATTGGCGAATTGTACTGTTTGGATGCTTTGCATATATGTTTCTTAGATTATATAGAAGCAATATATACAAAGATTTCAACCGTCTACCTGTTCCATTCATTGTTCTACTTGTCGAAAATTACAAATAATTTCCGATAAAGGATTAACCATTGGGGCTCATTGTTCACTAAACTTGAAGAACAAAAAATTGTCGAATTGTACTGTTTGGATGCTTTGCATATATGTAAACGGGAAGCTTATCCCCGTTTAACGAGAACGTATGACTGGCGGAGAGGGGGCAGTCGTAGGTCGGTTGCTACGAACGGGGGTAGGGAAAAGATGAGCGCATGGAATGTGTGATCCGGGTGTGTGAGTGTTCCGAAAGTAATTGAGGACTTCAAAAACCAATTTCATAGGTATCCTACCGTAATATTTATTCTATCTATAAGTTATTGTATAATTCCTTTATCGAAGAAACCTAATATAAATAAAATTCATAGGAACATTGGTCTGGAGTCATTTATGAAGAACTAACCTACATATATGTTTCTTAGACTATATAGAAGCAATATATACAATGATTTCAACCGTCTACCTGTTCCATTCATTGTTCTGCTTGTCGAAAATTACAAATAATTTCCGTTAAGGATTAACAATGGGGATCGTAGTTTACTTAATCTTGAAGAACAAAAAATTGGCGAATTGTACTGTTTGGATGCATTGCATATATATTTCTTATACTATATAGAAGCAACATATACAAAGATTTCAACCGTCTACCTGTTCTATTCATTGTTCTACTTGTAGAAAGTTACAAATAATTTCCGTTTCATGATAATCAATGGGGCTCGTTGTTCACTTAAACTTGAAGAACAAAAAATTGGCGAATGGTACTGTTTGGATGCTTTGAATATATGTTTCTTAGACTATATAGAAGCAATATATACAAAGATTTCAACCGTCTACCTGTTCCATTCATTGTTCTACTTGTCGAAAGTTACAAATAATTTCCGATAACAGATTAACCATTGGTGCTCATTGTTCACTTAAACTTGAATAACAAAAAATTGGCGAATGGTACTGTTTGGATGCATTGCATATATATTTCTTATACTATATAGAAGCAATATATACAAAGATTTCAACCGTCTACCTGTTCCTTTCAATGTTCTACTTGTCGAAAGGTACAAATAATTTCCGATAAAGGATTAACAATGGGGCCCGTTGTTTACTTAAACTTGAAGAACAAAAAATTGGCGAATGGTACTGTTTGGATGCTTTGCATATATGTTTCTTAGACTATATGGAAGCAATATATACAAAGATTTCAACCGTATACCTGTTCCATTCATTGTTCTACTTGTCGCAAGTTACAAATAATTTCCGTTAAAGTATTAACAATGGGGCTCGAAGTTCACTTAAACTTGAAGAACAAAAAATTGGCGAATGGTACTGTTTGGATGCTTTGCATATATGTTTCTTAGACTATATGGAAGCAATATATACAAAGATTTCAACCGTCTGAGTGTTCCAATCATTGTTCTACTTGTAGAAAGTTACAATTAATTTCCGTTAAAGGATTAACAATGGGGCTCGTAGTTCACATAAACTTGAAGAACAAAAAATTGTCGAATTGTACTGTTTGGATGCTTTGCATATATGTTTCGTAGGCTATATAGAAGCAATATATACAATGATTTCAACCGTCTACCTGTTCTATTCATTGTTCTTCTTGTCGAAAGTTAGAAATAATTTCCGTTTCATGATTATCAATGGGCCTCGTTGTTCACTTAAACTTGAAGAACAAAAAATTGGCGACTGGTACTGTTTGGATGATTTGCATATATGTTTCTTAGACTATATAGAAGCAATATATACATTGATTTCAAGCGTCTACCTGTTCCATTCATTGTTCTACTTGTCGGAAGTTACAAATAATTTCCGATAAAGTATTAACAATGGGGCTCGTAGTTCACTTAAACATGAAGATGAAATAATTGGCGAATTGTTCTGTTTGGATGCTTTGCATATATGTTTCTTAGATTATATAGAAGCAATATATACCTAGATTTCAACCGTCTACCTGTTCCATTCATTGTTCTGCTTGTCGAAAATTACAAATAATTTCTGATAAAGGATTAACCATTGGGGCTCATTGTTCACTTAAACTTGAAGAACAAAAAATTGTCGAATTGTACCATTTGGATGCTTTGCATATATGTTTCTTAGACTATATAGAAGCAATATATACATTGACTTCAACCGTCTACCTGTTCCATTCATTGTTCTACTTGTCGCAAGTTACAAATAATTTCCGTTAAAGTATTAACAATGGGGCTCGTAGTTCACTTAAACTTGAAGATCAAATAATTGGCGAATTGTACTGTTTGGATGATTTGCATATATGTTTCTTAGACTATATAGAAGCAATATATACAATAATTTCAACCGTCTACCTGTTCCATTCATTGTTCTACTTGTCGAAAGTTACAAATAATTTCCGTTAAGGGATTAACAATGGGGATCGTAGTTTACTTAAACTTGAAGAACAAGAAATTGGCGAATTGTACTGTTTGGATGCTTTGCATATATGTTTCTTAGACTATATAGAAGCAATATATACAATGATTTCAACCGTCTACCTATTCCATTCATTGTTCTACTTGCCGAAAATTACAAATAATTTCCGATAAAGTATTAACCATTGGGGCTGATTGTTCACTTAAACTTGAAGAACAAAAAATTGGCGAATTGTACTGTTCGGATGCTTTGCATATATGTTTCTTAGACTATATAGAAGCAATATATACAATGATTTCAACAGTCTACCTGTTCCATTCATTGTTCTACTTGTCGAAATTTACAAATAATTTCCTTTAAAGGATTAACAATGGGGCTCGTAGTTCACTTAAACTTGAAGAACAAAAAATTGACGAATGGTACTGTTTGGATGCTTTGCATATATGTTTCTTAGACTATATAGAAGCAATATATACATTGATTTCAACCGTCTACCTGTTCCATTCATTGTTCTACTTGTCGCAAGTTACAAATAATTTCCTTTAAAGGATTAACAATGGGGCTCGTAGTTCACTTAAACTTGAAGAACAAAAATTTGGCGAATTGTACTGTTTGGATGCTTTTGCATATTTGTTTCGTAGACTATATAGAAGCAATATATACAATGATTTCAACCGTCTACCTATTCCATTCATTGTTCTACTTGCCGAAAATTACAAATAATTTCCGATAAAGTATTAACCATTGGGGCTGATTGTTCACTTAAACTTGAAGAACAAAAAATTGGCGAATGGTACTGTTTGGATGCTTTGCATATATGTTTCTTAGACTATTTAGAAGCAATATATAGAAAGATTTCACCCGTCTACCTGTACTATTCATTGTTCTACTTGTAGAAAGGTACAAATAATTTCCGATAAAGGATTAACAATGGGGCTCGTAGTTCACTTAAACTTGATGAACAAAAAATTGGCGAATTGTACTGTTTGGATGCTTTGCATATATGTTTCTTAGACTATATGGAAGCAATATATACAAAGATTTCAACCGTCTACCTGTTCCATTCATTGTTCTACTTGTCGAAAGTTACAAATAATTTCCGATAAATGATTAACCATTGGGACTCATTGTTCACTTAAACTTGAATAACAAAAAATTGGCGAATGGTACTGTTTGGATGCTTTGCATATATGTTTCTTAGACTATATGGAAGCAATATATACAAAGAATTCAACCGTCTACGTGTTCCAATCATCGTTCTACTTGTCGAAATTTACAAATAATTTCCTTTAAAGGATTAACAATGGGGCTCGTTGTTTACTTAAACTTGAAGAACAAAAAATTGGCGAATGTTACTGTTTGGATGCTGTGCATATATGTTTCGTAGACTATATAGAAGCAATATATACAATTATTTCAACCGTCTACATGATCCATTCATTGTTCTACTTGTCGAAAATTACAAATAATTTCCGATAAAGGATTAACTATTGGGGCTCATTGTTCACTAAACTTGAAGAACAAAAAATTGTCGAATTGTACTGTTTGGATGCTTTGCATATATGTTTCTTAGACTATATAGAAGCAATATATACAATGATTTCAACAGTCTACCTGTTCCATTCATTGTTCTGCTTGTCGAAAGTTACAAATAATTTCCGTTAAGGATTAACAATGGGGATCGTAGTTTACTTACACTTGAAGAACAAAAAATTGGCGAATGGTACTGTTTGGATGCTTTGCATATATGTTTCTTAGATTATATAGAAACAATATATACAAAGATTTCAACCGTCTACCTGTTCCATTCATTGTTCTACTTGTCGAAAATTACAAATAATTTCCGATAAAGGATTAACCATTGGGGCTCATGGTTCACTTAAACTTGAAGACCAAAAAATTGGCGAATGTTACTGTTTGGATGCTTTGCGTACATGTTTCTTAGACTATATGGAAGCAATATATACAAAGATTTCAACCGTCTACGTGTTCCAATCATTGTTCTACTTGTCGAAATTTACAAGTAATTTCCTTTAAAGGATTAACAATGGGGCTCGTTGTTCACTTAAACTTGAAGAACAATAAATTGGCGAAGGGTACTGTTTGGATGCTTTGCATATATGTTTCTTAGACTATATAGAAGCAATATATACAAAGATTTCAACCGTCTACCTGTTCCATTCATTGTTCTACATGTAGAAACTTACAATTAATTTCCGTTAAAGGATTAACCATTGGGGCTCATGGTTCACTTAAACTTGAAGAACAAAAAATTGGCGAATTGTACTGTTTGGATGCTTTGCATATATGTTTCATAGACTATATAGAAGCAATATATACAATGATTTCAACCGTCTACCTGTTCCATTCATTGTTTTACTTGTCGAAAGTTAGAAATAATTTCCGTTTCATGATTATTAATGTGCCTCGTTGTTCACTTAAACTTGAAGAACAAAAAATTGGCGACTGGTACTGTTTGGATGCTTTGCATATATGTTTCTTAGACTATTTAGAAGCAACATATACAAAGATTTCAACCGTCTACCTGTTCTGTTCCTTGTTCTTCTTGTCGAAAGTTAGAAATAATTTCCGTTTCATGATTATTAATGGGCCTCGTTGTTCACTTAAACTTGAAGAACAAAAAATTGGCGACTGGTACTGTTTGGATGCTTTGCATATATGTTTCTTAGATGATATAGAAGCAATATATACAAAGATATCAACCGTCTACCTGTTCTATTCATTGTTCTACTTGTAGAAAGTTACAAATAATTTCCGTTTCATGATAATCAATGGGGCTCGTTGTTCACTTAAACTTGAAGAACAAAAAATTGGCGAATGGTACTGTTTGGATGGTTTGCGTACATGTTTCTTAGACTATATGGAAGCAATATATACAAAGATTTCAACCGTTTACGTGTTCCAATCATTGTTCTACTTGTCGAAATTTACAAATAATTTCCTTTAAAGGATTAACAATGGGGCTCGTTGTTCACTTAAACTTGAAGAAGAAAAAAGTGGCGAATGGTACTGTTTGGATGCTTTGCATATATGTTTCCTAGACTATAAAGAAGCAATATATACAATGATTTCAACCGTCTACCTGTTCCATTCATTGTTCTACTTGTCGAAATTTACACATAATTTCCTTTAAAGGATTAACAATGGGGCTCGTTGTTCACTTAAACTTGAAGAACAATAAATTGGCGAATTGTACTGTTTGGATGCTTTGCATATATGTTTCTTAGACTATATAGAAGCAATATATACAAAGATTTCAGCCGTCTACCTGTTCCATTCATTGTTCTACTTGTCGAAAGTTACAAATAATTTCCAATAAAGGATTAACCATTGGGGCTCATTGTTCACTTAAACTTGAAGAACAAAAAATTGCCGAATTGTACTGTTTGGATGCTTTGCATATATGTTTCTTAGACTATATAGAAGCAATATATACAAAGATTTCAACCGTCTACCTGTTCCATTCATTGTTCTACTTGTCGAAAATTACAAATAATTTCCGATAAAGGATTAACCATTGGGGCTCATTGTTCACTTAAACTTGAAGACCAAAAAATTTGCGAATGGTAATGTTTGGATGCTTTGCGTACATGTCTCTTAGACTATATGGAAGCAATATATACAAAGATTTCAACCGTCTACGTGTTCCAATCATAGTTCTACTTGTCGAAATTTACAAATAATTTCCGATAAAGGATTAACCATTGGGGCTCATTGTTCACTTAAACTTGAAGAACAAAAAATTGGCGAATGGTACTGTTTGGATGGTTTGCGTACATGTTTCTTAGATTATATGGAAGCAATATATACATTGATTTCAACCGTCTACCTGTTCCATTCATTGTTCTACTTGTCGCAAGTTACAAATAATTTCCGTTAAAGTATTAACAATGGGGCTCGTAGTTCACTTATACTTGAAGATCAAATAATTGGCGAATTGTACTGTTTGGATGATTTGCAGATATGTTTCTTAGACTATATAGAAGCAATATATACAATGATTTCAACCGTCTACCTATTCCATTCATTGTTCTACTTGCCGAAATTTACAAATAATTTCCATTTCATTATTATCAATGGGGCTCGCTGTTCACTTAAACTTGAAGATCAAAAAATAGGCGATTGTTACTGTTTAGATGCTTTGCATATAGGTTTCTTAGACTATATAGAAGCAACATATACAAAGATTTCAAACGTCTACCTGTTCTATTCATTGTTCTACTTGTAGAAAGTTACAAATAATTTCCGTTTCATGATAATCAATGGGGCTCGTTGTTCACTTAAACTTGAAGAACAAAAAATTGGCGAATGGTACTGTTTGGATGGTTTGCGTACATGTTTCTTAGACTATATGGAAGCAATATATACAAAGATTTCAACCGTTTACGTGTTCCAATCATTGTTCTACTTGTCGAAATTTACAAATAATTTCCTTTAAAGGATTAACAATGGGGCTCGTTGTTCACTTAAACTTGAAGAAGAAAAAAGTGGCGAATGGTACTGTTTGGATGCTTTGCATATATGTTTCCTAGACTATATAAAAGCAATATATACAATGATTTCAACCGTCTACATGATCCATTCATTGTTCTACTTGTCGAAATTTACAAATAATTTCCTTTAAAGGATTAACAATGGGGCTCGTAGTTCACTTAAACTTGAAGAACATAAAATTGGCGAATGGTACTGTTTGGATGCTTTGCGTACATGTTTCTTAGACTATATGGAAGCAATATATACAAAGATTTCAACCGTCTACGTGTTCCAATCATTGTCCTACTTGTCGAAATTTACAAATAATTTCCGTTAAAGGATTAACAATGGGGCTCGTAGGTCTCTTAAACTTGAAGAACAAAAAATTGGCGAATGGTACTGTTTGGATGCTTTGCATATATGTTTCTTAGACTATATTGAAGCAATATATACATTGATTTCAACCGTCTACCTGTTCCACTCATTGTTCTACTTGTCGCAAGTTACAAATAATTACCGTTAAAGTATTAACAATGGGGCTCGTAGTTCACTTAAACTTGAAGATGATATAATTGGCGAATTGTACTGTTTGGATGCTTTGCATATATGTTTCTTAGATTATATAGAAGCAATATATACAAAGATTTCAACCGTCTACCTGTTCCATTCATTGTTCTACTTGTCGAAAATTACAAATAATTTCCGATAACGGATTAACCATTGGGGCTCATTGTTCACTAAACTTGAAGAACAAAAAATTGGCGAATGGTACTGTTTGGATGCTTTGCATATATGTTTCTTAGCCTATATAGAAGCAATATATACAAAGATTTCAACCATCTACCTGTTCCATTCATTGTTCTACTTGTCGAAAGTTACAAATAATTTCCGATAACGGATTAACCATTGGGGCTCATTGTTCACTTAAGCTTGAAGAACAAAAAATTGGCGAATTGTAGTATTTGGACGCTTTGCATATATGTTTCTTATACTATATAGAAGCAATATATACAAAGATTTCAACCGTCTACCTGTTCCATTCACTGTTCTACTTGTCGAAAGTTACAAATAATTTCCGTTAAGGGATTAACAATGGGGATCGTAGTTCACTTAAACTTGAAGAACAAAAAATTGGCGAATTGTACTGTTTGGATGCTTTGCGTACATGTTTCTTAGACTATATGGACGCAATATATACAAAGATTTCAACCGTCTACGTGTTCCAATCATTGTTCTACTTGTCGAAATTTACAAATAATTTCCTTTAAAGGATTAACAATGGGGCTCGTTGTTCACTTAAACTTGAAGAACAAAAAAGTGGCGTATGGTACTGTTTGGATGCTTTGCATATATGTTTCTTAGACTATAAAGAAGCAATATATACATTGATTTCAACCGTCTACCTGTTCCATTCATTGTTCTACTTGCCGCAAGTTACAAATAATTTCCTTTAAAGGATTAACAATGGGGCTCGTTGTTCACTTAAACTTGAAGAACAAAAAAGTGGCGTATGGTACTGTTTGGATGCTTTGCATATATGTTTCTTAGACTATAAAGAAGCAATATATACATTGATTTCAACCGTCTACCTGTTCCATTCATTGTTCTACTTGCCGCAAGTTACAAATAATTTCCGATAACGGATTAACCATTGGGGCTCATTGTTCACTTAAACTTGAAGAACAAAAAATTGGCGAATGGTACTGTTTGGATGCTTTGCATATATGTTTCTTAGACTATATAGAAGCAATATATACAAAGATTTCAACCGTCTACCTTTTCCATTCATTGTTCTTCTTGTCGAAAGTTACAAATAATTTCCGATAACGGATTAACCATTGAGGCTCATTGTTCACTTAAACTTGAAGAACAAAAAATTGGCGAATTGTACTGTTTGGATGCTTTGCATATATGTTTCTTATACTATATAGAAGCAATATATACAAAGATTTCAATCGTCTACCTGTTCCATTCACTGTTCTACTTGTCGAAAATTACAAATAATTTCCGATAATGGATTAACAATGGGGCTCATTGTTCACTTAAACTTGAAGAAGAAGAAATTGGCGAATTGTACTGTTTGGATGCTTTGCATATATGCTTCGTAGACTATATAGAAGCAATATATACAATGATTTCAACCGTCTACATGATCCATTCATTGTTCTACTTGTCGAAATTTACAAATAATTTCCTTTAAAGGATTAACAATGGGGCTCGTAGTTCACTTAAACTTGAAGAACAAAAAATTGGCGAATGGTACTGTTTGGATGCTTTGCGTACATGTTTCTTAGACTATATGGAAGCAATATATACAAAGATTTCAACCGTCTACGTGTTCCAATCATTGTTCTACTTGTCGAAATTTACAAATAATTTCCTTTAAAGGTTTAACAATGGGGCTCGTTGTTCACTTAAACTTGAAGAACAATAATTTGGCGAATTGTACTGTTTGAATGCTTTGCATATATGTTTCTTATATTATATAGAAGCAATATATACAAATATTTCAACCGTCTACCTTTTCTATTCATTGTTCTACTTGCAGAAAGTTACAAATAATTTCCGTTTCATGATTATCAATGGGGCTCGTTGTTCACTTAAACTTGAAGAACAAAAAATTGGCGAATGGTACTGTTTGGATGCTTTGCATATATGTTTCTTAGATTATATAGAAGCAATATATACAAAGATTTGAACCGTCTACCTGTTCCATTCATTGTTCTACTTGTCGAAAATTACAAATAATTTCCGATAACGGATTAACCATTGGGGCACATTGTTCACTAAACTTGAAGAACAAAAAATTGTCGAATTGTACTGTTTGGATGCTTTGCATATATGTTTCTTAGACTATATAGAAGCAACATATACAAAGATTTCAACCGTCTACCTGTTCTATTCATTGTTCTACTTGTAGAAAGTTACAAATAATTTCCGTTTCATGATTATCAATGGGGCTCGTTGTTCACTTAAACTTGAAGAACAAAAATTGGCGAATGGTACTGTTTGGATGCTTTGCATATATGTTTCTTAGACTATATGGAAACAATATATACAAAGATTTCAACCTTCTACGTGTTCCAATCATTGTTCTACTTGTCGAAATTTACAAATAATTTCCTTTAAAGTATTAACAATGGGGCTCGTAGTTCACTTAAACTTGAAGAGCAAAAAATTGGCGAGTTGTACTGTTTGGACGCTTTGCATATATGTTTCTTGGACTATATAGAAGCAATATATACAAAGAATTCAACCGTCTACCTGTTCCATTCATTGTTCTACTTGTCGAAAGTTACAAATAATTTCCGATAAAGGATTAACAATGGGGCTCGTTGTTCACTTAAACTTGAAGAACAAAAAATTGGCGAATGGTACTATTTGGATGCTTTGCATATATGTTTCTTAGACTATATAGAAGCAATATATACATTGATTTCAACCGTCTACCTGTTCCATTCATTGTTCTACTTGTCGCAAGATACAAATAATTTCCGTTAAAGTATTAACAATGGGGCTCGTAGTTCACTTAAACTTGAAGAACAAAAAATTGGCGAATGGTACTGATTGGATGCTTTGCATATATGTTTCTTAGATTATATAGAAGCAATATATACAAAGATTTGAACCGTCTACCTGTTCCATTCATTGTTCTACTTGTCGAAAATTACAAATAATTTCCGATAAAGGATTAACCATTGGGGCTCATTGTTCACTTAAACTTGAAGACCAAAAAATTGGCGAATGGTACTGTTTAGATGCTTTGCGTACATGTTTCTTAGACTATATGGAAGCAATATATACAAAGATTTCAACCGTCTACGTGTTCCAATCATTGTTCTACTTGTCGAAATTTACAAATAATTACCGTTAAAGGATTAACAATGGGGCTCGTAGGTCTCTTAAACTTGAAGAACAAAAAATTGGCGAATTGTACTGTTTGGATGCTTTGCATATATGTTTCTTAGATTATATAGAAGCAATATATACAAAGATTTCAACCGTCAAACCTGTTCCATTCATTGTTCTACTTGTCGAAAATTACAAATAATTTCCGATAACGGATTAACCATTGGGGCACATTGTTCACTAAACTTGAAGAACAAAAAATTGTCGAATTGTACTGTTTGGATGCTTTGCATATATGTTTCTTAGACTATATAGAAGCAATATATACAAAGATTTCAACCGTCTACCTGTTCCATTCATTGTTCTACTTGTCGAAAGTTACAAATAATTTCCGATAACAGATTAACCATTGGTGCTCATTGTTCACTTAAACTTGAATAACAAAAAATTGGCGAATGGTACTGTTTGGATGCATTGCATATATATTTCTTATACTATATAGAAGCAATATATACAAAGATTTCAACCGTCTACCTGTTCCTTTCAATGTTCTACTTGTCGAAAGGTACAAATAATTTCCGATAAAGGATTAACAATGGGGCCCGTTGTTTACTTAAACTTGAAGAACAAAAAATTGGCGAATGGTACTGTTTGGATGCTTTGCATATATGTTTCTTAGACTATATGGAAGCAATATATACAAAGATTTCAACCGTATACCTGTTCCATTCATTGTTCTACTTGTCGCAAGTTACAAATAATTTCCGTTAAAGTATTAACAATGGGGCTCGAAGTTCACTTAAACTTGAAGAACAAAAAATTGGCGAATGGTACTGTTTGGATGCTTTGCATATATGTTTCTTAGACTATATGGAAGCAATATATACAAAGATTTCAACCGTCTGAGTGTTCCAATCATTGTTCTACTTGTAGAAAGTTACAATTAATTTCCGTTAAAGGATTAACAATGGGGCTCGTAGTTCACATAAACTTGAAGAACAAAAAATTGTCGAATTGTACTGTTTGGATGCTTTGCATATATGTTTCGTAGGCTATATAGAAGCAATATATACAATGATTTCAACCGTCTACCTGTTCTATTCATTGTTCTTCTTGTCGAAAGTTAGAAATAATTTCCGTTTCATGATTATCAATGGGCCTCGTTGTTCACTTAAACTTGAAGAACAAAAAATTGGCGACTGGTACTGTTTGGATGATTTGCATATATGTTTCTTAGACTATATAGAAGCAATATATACATTGATTTCAAGCGTCTACCTGTTCCATTCATTGTTCTACTTGTCGGAAGTTACAAATAATTTCCGATAAAGTATTAACAATGGGGCTCGTAGTTCACTTAAACATGAAGATGAAATAATTGGCGAATTGTTCTGTTTGGATGCTTTGCATATATGTTTCTTAGATTATATAGAAGCAATATATACCTAGATTTCAACCGTCTACCTGTTCCATTCATTGTTCTGCTTGTCGAAAATTACAAATAATTTCTGATAAAGGATTAACCATTGGGGCTCATTGTTCACTTAAACTTGAAGAACAAAAAATTGTCGAATTGTACCATTTGGATGCTTTGCATATATGTTTCTTAGACTATATAGAAGCAATATATACATTGACTTCAACCGTCTACCTGTTCCATTCATTGTTCTACTTGTCGCAAGTTACAAATAATTTCCGTTAAAGTATTAACAATGGGGCTCGTAGTTCACTTAAACTTGAAGATCAAATAATTGGCGAATTGTACTGTTTGGATGATTTGCATATATGTTTCTTAGACTATATAGAAGCAATATATACAATAATTTCAACCGTCTACCTGTTCCATTCATTGTTCTACTTGTCGAAAGTTACAAATAATTTCCGTTAAGGGATTAACAATGGGGATCGTAGTTTACTTAAACTTGAAGAACAAGAAATTGGCGAATTGTACTGTTTGGATGCTTTGCATATATGTTTCTTAGACTATATAGAAGCAATATATACAATGATTTCAACCGTCTACCTATTCCATTCATTGTTCTACTTGCCGAAAATTACAAATAATTTCCGATAAAGTATTAACCATTGGGGCTGATTGTTCACTTAAACTTGAAGAACAAAAAATTGGCGAATTGTACTGTTCGGATGCTTTGCATATATGTTTCTTAGACTATATAGAAGCAATATATACAATGATTTCAACAGTCTACCTGTTCCATTCATTGTTCTACTTGTCGAAATTTACAAATAATTTCCTTTAAAGGATTAACAATGGGGCTCGTAGTTCACTTAAACTTGAAGAACAAAAAATTGACGAATGGTACTGTTTGGATGCTTTGCATATATGTTTCTTAGACTATATAGAAGCAATATATACATTGATTTCAACCGTCTACCTGTTCCATTCATTGTTCTACTTGTCGCAAGTTACAAATAATTTCCTTTAAAGGATTAACAATGGGGCTCGTAGTTCACTTAAACTTGAAGAACAAAAATTTGGCGAATTGTACTGTTTGGATGCTTTTGCATATTTGTTTCGTAGACTATATAGAAGCAATATATACAATGATTTCAACCGTCTACCTATTCCATTCATTGTTCTACTTGCCGAAAATTACAAATAATTTCCGATAAAGTATTAACCATTGGGGCTGATTGTTCACTTAAACTTGAAGAACAAAAAATTGGCGAATGGTACTGTTTGGATGCTTTGCATATATGTTTCTTAGACTATTTAGAAGCAATATATAGAAAGATTTCACCCGTCTACCTGTACTATTCATTGTTCTACTTGTAGAAAGGTACAAATAATTTCCGATAAAGGATTAACAATGGGGCTCGTAGTTCACTTAAACTTGATGAACAAAAAATTGGCGAATTGTACTGTTTGGATGCTTTGCATATATGTTTCTTAGACTATATGGAAGCAATATATACAAAGATTTCAACCGTCTACCTGTTCCATTCATTGTTCTACTTGTCGAAAGTTACAAATAATTTCCGATAAATGATTAACCATTGGGACTCATTGTTCACTTAAACTTGAATAACAAAAAATTGGCGAATGGTACTGTTTGGATGCTTTGCATATATGTTTCTTAGACTATATGGAAGCAATATATACAAAGAATTCAACCGTCTACGTGTTCCAATCATCGTTCTACTTGTCGAAATTTACAAATAATTTCCTTTAAAGGATTAACAATGGGGCTCGTTGTTTACTTAAACTTGAAGAACAAAAAATTGGCGAATGTTACTGTTTGGATGCTGTGCATATATGTTTCGTAGACTATATAGAAGCAATATATACAATTATTTCAACCGTCTACATGATCCATTCATTGTTCTACTTGTCGAAAATTACAAATAATTTCCGATAAAGGATTAACTATTGGGGCTCATTGTTCACTAAACTTGAAGAACAAAAAATTGTCGAATTGTACTGTTTGGATGCTTTGCATATATGTTTCTTAGACTATATAGAAGCAATATATACAATGATTTCAACAGTCTACCTGTTCCATTCATTGTTCTGCTTGTCGAAAGTTACAAATAATTTCCGTTAAGGATTAACAATGGGGATCGTAGTTTACTTACACTTGAAGAACAAAAAATTGGCGAATGGTACTGTTTGGATGCTTTGCATATATGTTTCTTAGATTATATAGAAACAATATATACAAAGATTTCAACCGTCTACCTGTTCCATTCATTGTTCTACTTGTCGAAAATTACAAATAATTTCCGATAAAGGATTAACCATTGGGGCTCATGGTTCACTTAAACTTGAAGACCAAAAAATTGGCGAATGTTACTGTTTGGATGCTTTGCGTACATGTTTCTTAGACTATATGGAAGCAATATATACAAAGATTTCAACCGTCTACGTGTTCCAATCATTGTTCTACTTGTCGAAATTTACAAGTAATTTCCTTTAAAGGATTAACAATGGGGCTCGTTGTTCACTTAAACTTGAAGAACAATAAATTGGCGAAGGGTACTGTTTGGATGCTTTGCATATATGTTTCTTAGACTATATAGAAGCAATATATACAAAGATTTCAACCGTCTACCTGTTCCATTCATTGTTCTACATGTAGAAACTTACAATTAATTTCCGTTAAAGGATTAACCATTGGGGCTCATGGTTCACTTAAACTTGAAGAACAAAAAATTGGCGAATTGTACTGTTTGGATGCTTTGCATATATGTTTCATAGACTATATAGAAGCAATATATACAATGATTTCAACCGTCTACCTGTTCCATTCATTGTTTTACTTGTCGAAAGTTAGAAATAATTTCCGTTTCATGATTATTAATGTGCCTCGTTGTTCACTTAAACTTGAAGAACAAAAAATTGGCGACTGGTACTGTTTGGATGCTTTGCATATATGTTTCTTAGACTATTTAGAAGCAACATATACAAAGATTTCAACCGTCTACCTGTTCTGTTCCTTGTTCTTCTTGTCGAAAGTTAGAAATAATTTCCGTTTCATGATTATTAATGGGCCTCGTTGTTCACTTAAACTTGAAGAACAAAAAATTGGCGACTGGTACTGTTTGGATGCTTTGCATATATGTTTCTTAGATGATATAGAAGCAATATATACAAAGATATCAACCGTCTACCTGTTCTATTCATTGTTCTACTTGTAGAAAGTTACAAATAATTTCCGTTTCATGATAATCAATGGGGCTCGTTGTTCACTTAAACTTGAAGAACAAAAAATTGGCGAATGGTACTGTTTGGATGGTTTGCGTACATGTTTCTTAGACTATATGGAAGCAATATATACAAAGATTTCAACCGTTTACGTGTTCCAATCATTGTTCTACTTGTCGAAATTTACAAATAATTTCCTTTAAAGGATTAACAATGGGGCTCGTTGTTCACTTAAACTTGAAGAAGAAAAAAGTGGCGAATGGTACTGTTTGGATGCTTTGCATATATGTTTCCTAGACTATAAAGAAGCAATATATACAATGATTTCAACCGTCTACCTGTTCCATTCATTGTTCTACTTGTCGAAATTTACACATAATTTCCTTTAAAGGATTAACAATGGGGCTCGTTGTTCACTTAAACTTGAAGAACAATAAATTGGCGAATTGTACTGTTTGGATGCTTTGCATATATGTTTCTTAGACTATATAGAAGCAATATATACAAAGATTTCAGCCGTCTACCTGTTCCATTCATTGTTCTACTTGTCGAAAGTTACAAATAATTTCCAATAAAGGATTAACCATTGGGGCTCATTGTTCACTTAAACTTGAAGAACAAAAAATTGCCGAATTGTACTGTTTGGATGCTTTGCATATATGTTTCTTAGACTATATAGAAGCAATATATACAAAGATTTCAACCGTCTACCTGTTCCATTCATTGTTCTACTTGTCGAAAATTACAAATAATTTCCGATAAAGGATTAACCATTGGGGCTCATTGTTCACTTAATCTTGAAGACCAAAAAATTTGCGAATGGTAATGTTTGGATGCTTTGCGTACATGTCTCTTAGACTATATGGAAGCAATATATACAAAGATTTCAACCGTCTACGTGTTCCAATCATAGTTCTACTTGTCGAAATTTACAAATAATTTCCGATAAAGGATTAACCATTGGGGCTCATTGTTCACTTAAACTTGAAGAACAAAAAATTGGCGAATGGTACTGTTTGGATGGTTTGCGTACATGTTTCTTAGATTATATGGAAGCAATATATACATTGATTTCAACCGTCTACCTGTTCCATTCATTGTTCTACTTGTCGCAAGTTACAAATAATTTCCGTTAAAGTATTAACAATGGGGCTCGTAGTTCACTTATACTTGAAGATCAAATAATTGGCGAATTGTACTGTTTGGATGATTTGCAGATATGTTTCTTAGACTATATAGAAGCAATATATACAATGATTTCAACCGTCTACCTATTCCATTCATTGTTCTACTTGCCGAAATTTACAAATAATTTCCATTTCATTATTATCAATGGGGCTCGCTGTTCACTTAAACTTGAAGATCAAAAAATAGGCGATTGTTACTGTTTAGATGCTTTGCATATAGGTTTCTTAGACTATATAGAAGCAACATATACAAAGATTTCAAACGTCTACCTGTTCTATTCATTGTTCTACTTGTAGAAAGTTACAAATAATTTCCGTTTCATGATAATCAATGGGGCTCGTTGTTCACTTAAACTTGAAGAACAAAAAATTGGCGAATGGTACTGTTTGGATGGTTTGCGTACATGTTTCTTAGACTATATGGAAGCAATATATACAAAGATTTCAACCGTTTACGTGTTCCAATCATTGTTCTACTTGTCGAAATTTACAAATAATTTCCTTTAAAGGATTAACAATGGGGCTCGTTGTTCACTTAAACTTGAAGAAGAAAAAAGTGGCGAATGGTACTGTTTGGATGCTTTGCATATATGTTTCCTAGACTATATAAAAGCAATATATACAATGATTTCAACCGTCTACATGATCCATTCATTGTTCTACTTGTCGAAATTTACAAATAATTTCCTTTAAAGGATTAACAATGGGGCTCGTAGTTCACTTAAACTTGAAGAACATAAAATTGGCGAATGGTACTGTTTGGATGCTTTGCGTACATGTTTCTTAGACTATATGGAAGCAATATATACAAAGATTTCAACCGTCTACGTGTTCCAATCATTGTCCTACTTGTCGAAATTTACAAATAATTTCCGTTAAAGGATTAACAATGGGGCTCGTAGGTCTCTTAAACTTGAAGAACAAAAAATTGGCGAATGGTACTGTTTGGATGCTTTGCATATATGTTTCTTAGACTATATTGAAGCAATATATACATTGATTTCAACCGTCTACCTGTTCCACTCATTGTTCTACTTGTCGCAAGTTACAAATAATTACCGTTAAAGTATTAACAATGGGGCTCGTAGTTCACTTAAACTTGAAGATGATATAATTGGCGAATTGTACTGTTTGGATGCTTTGCATATATGTTTCTTAGATTATATAGAAGCAATATATACAAAGATTTCAACCGTCTACCTGTTCCATTCATTGTTCTACTTGTCGAAAATTACAAATAATTTCCGATAACGGATTAACCATTGGGGCTCATTGTTCACTAAACTTGAAGAACAAAAAATTGGCGAATGGTACTGTTTGGATGCTTTGCATATATGTTTCTTAGCCTATATAGAAGCAATATATACAAAGATTTCAACCATCTACCTGTTCCATTCATTGTTCTACTTGTCGAAAGTTACAAATAATTTCCGATAACGGATTAACCATTGGGGCTCATTGTTCACTTAAGCTTGAAGAACAAAAAATTGGCGAATTGTAGTATTTGGACGCTTTGCATATATGTTTCTTATACTATATAGAAGCAATATATACAAAGATTTCAACCGTCTACCTGTTCCATTCACTGTTCTACTTGTCGAAAGTTACAAATAATTTCCGTTAAGGGATTAACAATGGGGATCGTAGTTCACTTAAACTTGAAGAACAAAAAATTGGCGAATTGTACTGTTTGGATGCTTTGCGTACATGTTTCTTAGACTATATGGACGCAATATATACAAAGATTTCAACCGTCTACGTGTTCCAATCATTGTTCTACTTGTCGAAATTTACAAATAATTTCCTTTAAAGGATTAACAATGGGGCTCGTTGTTCACTTAAACTTGAAGAACAAAAAAGTGGCGTATGGTACTGTTTGGATGCTTTGCATATATGTTTCTTAGACTATAAAGAAGCAATATATACATTGATTTCAACCGTCTACCTGTTCCATTCATTGTTCTACTTGCCGCAAGTTACAAATAATTTCCTTTAAAGGATTAACAATGGGGCTCGTTGTTCACTTAAACTTGAAGAACAAAAAAGTGGCGTATGGTACTGTTTGGATGCTTTGCATATATGTTTCTTAGACTATAAAGAAGCAATATATACATTGATTTCAACCGTCTACCTGTTCCATTCATTGTTCTACTTGCCGCAAGTTACAAATAATTTCCGATAACGGATTAACCATTGGGGCTCATTGTTCACTTAAACTTGAAGAACAAAAAATTGGCGAATGGTACTGTTTGGATGCTTTGCATATATGTTTCTTAGACTATATAGAAGCAATATATACAAAGATTTCAACCGTCTACCTTTTCCATTCATTGTTCTTCTTGTCGAAAGTTACAAATAATTTCCGATAACGGATTAACCATTGAGGCTCATTGTTCACTTAAACTTGAAGAACAAAAAATTGGCGAATTGTACTGTTTGGATGCTTTGCATATATGTTTCTTATACTATATAGAAGCAATATATACAAAGATTTCAATCGTCTACCTGTTCCATTCACTGTTCTACTTGTCGAAAATTACAAATAATTTCCGATAATGGATTAACAATGGGGCTCATTGTTCACTTAAACTTGAAGAAGAAGAAATTGGCGAATTGTACTGTTTGGATGCTTTGCATATATGCTTCGTAGACTATATAGAAGCAATATATACAATGATTTCAACCGTCTACATGATCCATTCATTGTTCTACTTGTCGAAATTTACAAATAATTTCCTTTAAAGGATTAACAATGGGGCTCGTAGTTCACTTAAACTTGAAGAACAAAAAATTGGCGAATGGTACTGTTTGGATGCTTTGCGTACATGTTTCTTAGACTATATGGAAGCAATATATACAAAGATTTCAACCGTCTACGTGTTCCAATCATTGTTCTACTTGTCGAAATTTACAAATAATTTCCTTTAAAGGTTTAACAATGGGGCTCGTTGTTCACTTAAACTTGAAGAACAATAATTTGGCGAATTGTACTGTTTGAATGCTTTGCATATATGTTTCTTATATTATATAGAAGCAATATATACAAATATTTCAACCGTCTACCTTTTCTATTCATTGTTCTACTTGCAGAAAGTTACAAATAATTTCCGTTTCATGATTATCAATGGGGCTCGTTGTTCACTTAAACTTGAAGAACAAAAAATTGGCGAATGGTACTGTTTGGATGCTTTGCATATATGTTTCTTAGATTATATAGAAGCAATATATACAAAGATTTGAACCGTCTACCTGTTCCATTCATTGTTCTACTTGTCGAAAATTACAAATAATTTCCGATAACGGATTAACCATTGGGGCACATTGTTCACTAAACTTGAAGAACAAAAAATTGTCGAATTGTACTGTTTGGATGCTTTGCATATATGTTTCTTAGACTATATAGAAGCAACATATACAAAGATTTCAACCGTCTACCTGTTCTATTCATTGTTCTACTTGTAGAAAGTTACAAATAATTTCCGTTTCATGATTATCAATGGGGCTCGTTGTTCACTTAAACTTGAAGAACAAAAATTGGCGAATGGTACTGTTTGGATGCTTTGCATATATGTTTCTTAGACTATATGGAAACAATATATACAAAGATTTCAACCTTCTACGTGTTCCAATCATTGTTCTACTTGTCGAAATTTACAAATAATTTCCTTTAAAGTATTAACAATGGGGCTCGTAGTTCACTTAAACTTGAAGAGCAAAAAATTGGCGAGTTGTACTGTTTGGACGCTTTGCATATATGTTTCTTGGACTATATAGAAGCAATATATACAAAGAATTCAACCGTCTACCTGTTCCATTCATTGTTCTACTTGTCGAAAGTTACAAATAATTTCCGATAAAGGATTAACAATGGGGCTCGTTGTTCACTTAAACTTGAAGAACAAAAAATTGGCGAATGGTACTATTTGGATGCTTTGCATATATGTTTCTTAGACTATATAGAAGCAATATATACATTGATTTCAACCGTCTACCTGTTCCATTCATTGTTCTACTTGTCGCAAGATACAAATAATTTCCGTTAAAGTATTAACAATGGGGCTCGTAGTTCACTTAAACTTGAAGAACAAAAAATTGGCGAATGGTACTGATTGGATGCTTTGCATATATGTTTCTTAGATTATATAGAAGCAATATATACAAAGATTTGAACCGTCTACCTGTTCCATTCATTGTTCTACTTGTCGAAAATTACAAATAATTTCCGATAAAGGATTAACCATTGGGGCTCATTGTTCACTTAAACTTGAAGACCAAAAAATTGGCGAATGGTACTGTTTAGATGCTTTGCGTACATGTTTCTTAGACTATATGGAAGCAATATATACAAAGATTTCAACCGTCTACGTGTTCCAATCATTGTTCTACTTGTCGAAATTTACAAATAATTACCGTTAAAGGATTAACAATGGGGCTCGTAGGTCTCTTAAACTTGAAGAACAAAAAATTGGCGAATTGTACTGTTTGGATGCTTTGCATATATGTTTCTTAGATTATATAGAAGCAATATATACAAAGATTTCAACCGTCAAACCTGTTCCATTCATTGTTCTACTTGTCGAAAATTACAAATAATTTCCGATAACGGATTAACCATTGGGGCACATTGTTCACTAAACTTGAAGAACAAAAAATTGTCGAATTGTACTGTTTGGATGCTTTGCATATATGTTTCTTAGACTATATAGAAGCAACATATACAAAGATTTCAACCGTCTACCTGTTCTATTCATTGTTCTACTTGTAGAAAGTTACAAATAATTTCCGTTTCATGATTATCAATGGGGCTCGTTGTTCACTTAAACTTGAAGAACAAAAATTGGCGAATGGTACTGTTTGGATGCTTTGCATATATGTTTCTTAGACTATATGGAAACAATATATACAAAGATTTCAACCTTCTACGTGTTCCAATCATTGTTCTACTTGTCGAAATTTACAAATAATTTCCTTTAAAGTATTAACAATGGGGCTCGTAGTTCACTTTAACTTGAAGAGCAAAAAATTGGCGAGTTGTACTGTTTGGACGCTTTGCATATATGTTTCTTGGACTATATAGAAGCAATATATACAAAGAATTCAACCGTCTACCTGTTCCATTCATTGTTCTACTTGTCGAAATTTACAAATAATTTCCTTTAAAGGATTAACAATGGGGCTCGTAGTTCACTTCAACTTGAAGAACAAAAAATTGGCGAATGGTACTGTTTGATTGCTTTGCATATATGTTTCTTAGACTATATAGAAGCAATATATACAAAGAATTCAACCGTCTACCTGTTCCATTCATTGTTCTACTTGTCGAAATTTACAAATAATTTCCTTTAAAGGATTAACAATGGGGCTCGTAGTTCACTTAAACTTGAAGAACAAAAAATTGGCGAAATGTACTGTTTGGATGCTTTGCATATATGTTTCTTAGACTATTTAGAAGCAATATATAGAAAGATTTCAACCGTCTACCTGTTCCATTCATTGTTCTACTTGTCGAAAGTTACAAATAATTTCCGTTAAAGGATTAACAATGGGGCTCATAGTTCACTTAAACTTGAAGAACAAAAAATTGGCGAATTGTACTGTTTGGATGCTAGGCATATATGTTTCTTAGACTATATAGAAGCAATATATACAAAGATTTCAACCGTCTACCTGTTCCATTCATTGTTCTACTTGTCGAAAATTACAAATAATTTCCGATAAAGGGTTAACCATTGGGGCTCATTGTTCACTTAAACTTGAAGACCAAAAAATTGGCGAATTGTACTGTTTGGATGATTTGCATATGTTTCTTATACTATATAGAAGCAATATATACAAAGATTTCAACCGTCTACCTGTTCCATTCAAAGTTCTACTTGTCGAAAGTTACAAATAATTTTCGATAAAGGATTAACAATGGGGCTCATTGTTCACTTAAACTTGAAGAACAAAAAATTGGCGAATTGTACTGTTTGGATGCTTTGCATATATGTTTCGTAGGCTATATAGAAGCAATATATACAATGATTTCAACCGTCTACATGATCCATTCATTGTTCTACTTGTCGAAATATACAAATAATTTCCTTTAAAGGATTAACAATGGGGCTCGTAGTTCACTTAAACTTGAAGAAAAAAAATAGGCGAATTGTACTTTTTGGATGCTTTGCATATATGTTTCTTAGACTATTTAGAAGCAATATATAGAAAGGTTTCAACCGTCTACCTGTTCCATTCATTGTTCTACTTGTCGCAAGTTACAAATAATTTCCGTTAAAGTATTAACAATGGGGCTCGTAATTCACTTAAACTAGAAGATCAAATAATTGGCGAATTGTACTGTTTGGATGATTTGCATATATGTTTCTTAGACTATATGGAAGCAATATATACAATGATTTCAACCGTCTACGTGTTCCAATCATTGTTCTACTTGTCGAAATTTACAAATAATTTCCTTTAAAGGATTAACGATGGGGCTCGTTGTTCACTTAAACTTGAAGAAGAAAAAAGTGGCGAATGGTACTGTTTGGATGCTTTGCATATATGTTTCCTAGACTATATAGAAGCAATATATACATTGATTTCAACCGTCTACCTGTTCCATTCATTGTTCTACTTGTCGAATGTTACAAATAATTTCCGTTAAAGTATTAACAATGGGGCTCGTAATTCACTTAAACTAGAAGATCAAATAATTGGCGAATTGTACTGTTTGGATGATTTGCATATATGTTTCTTAGACTAAATGGAAGCAATATATACAATGATTTCAACCGTCTACGTGTTCCAATCATTGTTCTACTTGTCGAAATTTACAAATAATTTCCTTTAAAGGATTAACAATGGGGCTCGTAGTTCACTTAAACTTGAAGAACAAAAAATTGGCGAATTGTACTGTTTGGATGCTTTGCATATATGTTTCTTAGACTATTTAGAAGCAATCTATAGAAAGATTTCAACCGTCTACCTGTTCCATTCATTGTTCTACTTGTCGCAAGTTACAAATAATTTCCTTTAAAGTATTAACAATGGGGCTCGTAGTTCACTTAAACTAGAAGATCAAATAATTGGCGAATTGTACTGTTTGGATGATTTGCTTATATGTTTCTTAGACTATATAGAAGCAATATATACAATGATTTCAACCGTCTACCTGTTCCATTCATTGTTCTACTTCTCGAAATTTACAAATAATTTCCTTTAAAGGATTAACAATGGGGCTCGTAGTTCACTTAAACTTGAAGAACAAAAAATTGATGAATGGTACTGTTTGGATGCTTTGCGTACATGTTTCTTAGACTATATGGAAGCAATATATACAAAGATTTCAACCGTCTACCTGTTCCATTCTTTGTTCTACTTGTCGAAAATTACAAATAATTTCCGATAAAGGATTAACAATGGGGCTCGTTGTTCACTTAAACTTGAAGAACAAAAAAGTGGCGAATGGTACTGTTTGGATGCTTTGCATATATGTTTCTTAGACTATATGGAAGCAATATATACATTGATTTCAACCGTCTACCTGTTCCATTCATTGTTCTACTTGTTGCAAGTTACAAATAATTTCCGTTAAAGGATTAACCATTGGGGCTCATTGTTCACTTAAACTTGAAGAACACAAAATTGGCGAATGGTACTGTTTGGATGCTTTGCGTACATGTTTCTTAGACTATATGGAAGCAATATATACAAAGATTTCAACCGTTTACGTGTTCCAATCATTGTTCTACTTGTCGAAATTTACAAATAATTTCCTTTAAAGGATTAACAATGGGGCTCGTTGTTCACTTAAACTTGAAGAACAAAAAATTGATGAATGGTACTGTTTGGATGCTTTTCATATATGTTTCTTAGACTATATAGAAGCAATATATACATTGATTTCAACAGTCTACCTGTTCCATTCATTGTTCTACTTGTCGCAAGTTACAAATAATTTCCGTTAAAGTATTAACAATGGGGCTCGTAGTTCACTTAAACTTGAAGATCAAATAATTGGCGAATTGTACTGTTTGGATGATTTGCATATATGTTTCTTATACTATATAGAATCAATATATACAAAGATTTCAACCGTCTACCTGTTCCATTCAATGTTCTACTTGTCGAAAGTTACAAATAATTTTCGATAAAGGATTAACAATGGGGCTCATTGTTCACTTAAACTTGAAGAACAAAAAATTGGCGAATGGTACTGTTTGGATGCTTTGCATATATGTTTCTTAGACTATATGGAAGCAATATATACAATGATTTCAACCGTCTACATGATCCATTCATTGTTCTACTTGTCGAAATTTACAAATAATTTCCTTTAAAGGATTAACAATGGGGCTCGTAGTTCACTTAAACTTGAAGAACAAAAAATTGGCGAATTGTACTGTTTGGATGCTTTGCATATATGTTTCTTAGACTATTTAGAAGCAATCTATAGAAAGATTTCAACCGTCTACCTGTTCCATTCATTGTTCTACTTGTCGCAAGTTACAAATAATTTCCGTTAAAGTATTAACAATGGGGCTCGTAGTTCACTTAAACTAGAAGATCAAATAATTGGCGAATTGTACTGTTTGGATGATTTGCTTATATGTTTCTTAGACTATATAGAAGCAATATATACAATGATTTCAACCGTCTACCTGTTCCATTCATTGTTCTACTTCTCGAAATTTACAAATAATTTCCTTTAAAGGATTAACAATGGGGCTCGTAGTTCACTTAAACTTGAAGAACAAAAAATTGATGAATGGTACTGTTTGGATGCTTTGCGTACATGTTTCTTAGACTATATGGAAGCAATATATACAAAGATTTCAACCGTTTACGTGTTCCAATCATTGTTCTACTTGTCGAAATTAACAAATAATTTCCTTTAAAGGATTAACAATGGGGCTCGTTGTTCACTTAAACTTGAAGAACCAAAAATTGGCGAATGGTACTGTTTGGATGGTTTGCGTACATGTTTCTTAGACTATATGGAAGCAATATATACAAAGATTTCAACCGTCTACGTGTTCCAATCATTGTTCTACTTGTCGAAATTTACAAATAATTTCCTTTAAAGGATTAACGATGGGGCTCGTTGTTCACTTAAACTTGAAGAAGAAAAAAGTGGCGAATGGTACTGTTTGGATGCTTTGCATATATGTTTCCTAGACTATATAGAAGCAATATATACATTGATTTCAACCGTCTACCTGTTCCATTCATTGTTCTACTTGTCGAATGTTACAAATAATTTCCGTTAAAGTATTAACAATGGGGCTCGTAGTTAACTTAAACTAGAAGATCAAATAATTGGCGAATTGTACTGTTTGGATGATTTGCATATATGTTTCTTAGACTATATAGAAGCAATATATACAATGATTTCAACCGTCTACCTGTTCCATTCATTGTTCTACTTGTCGAAATTTACACATAATTTCCTTTAAAGGATTAACAATGGGGCTCGTTGTTCACTTAAACTTGAAGACCAAAAAATTGGCGAATGGTAATGTTTGGATGCTTTGCGTACATGTCTCTTAGACTATATGGAAGCAATATATACAAAGATTTCAACCGTCTACGTGTTCCAATCATTGTTCTACTTGTTGAAATTTACACATAATTTCCTTTAAAGGATTAACAATGGGGCTCGTTGTTCAATTAAACTTGAAGAACAATAAATTGGCGAATTGTACTGTTTGGATGCTTTGCATATATGTTTCGTAGGCTATATAGAAGCAATATATACAATGATTTCAACCGTCTACATGATCTATTCATTGTTCTACTTGTCGAAATTTACAAAGAATTTCCTTTAAAGGATTAACAATGGGGCTCGTAGTTCACTTAAACTTGAAGAACAAAAAATTGATGAATGGTACTGTTTGGATGCTTTGCATATATGTTTCTTAGACTATATAGAAGCAATATATACATTGATTTCAACCGTCTACCTGTTCCATTCATTGTTCTACTTGTCGCAAGTTACAAATAATTTCCGTTTCATGATTATCAATGGGGCTCGTTGTTTACTTAAACTTGAAGAACAAAATATTGGCGAATGGTACTGTTTGGATGCTTTGCATATATGTTTCTTAGATTATATAGAAGCAATATATACAAAGATTTCAACCGTCTACCTGTTCCATTCATTGTTCTACTTGTCGAAAATTACAAATAATATCCGATAAAGGATTAACCATTGGCGCTGATTGTTCACTTAAACTTGACGAAAAAAAAATTGGCGAATGGTACTGTTTGGATGCTCTGCGTACATGTTTCTTAGACGATATGGAAGCAATATATACAAAGATTTCAACCGTCTACGTGTTCCAATCATTGTTCTACTTGTCGAAATTTACAAATAATTTCCTTTAAAGGGTTAACAATGGGGCTCGTTGTTCTCTTAAACGTGAAGAACAATAAATTGGCGAATTGTACCGTTTGGATGCTTTGCATATATGTTTCGTAGGCTATATAGAAGCAATATATACAGTGATTTCAACCGTCTACATGATCCATTCATTGTTCTACTTGTCGAAATTTACAAATAATTTCCTTTAAAGGATTAACAATGGGGCTCGTAGTTCACTTAAACTTGAAGAACAAAAAATTGGCGAATTGTACTGTTTGGATGCTTTGCATATATGTTTCTTAGACTATTTAGAAGCAACATATACAAAGATTTCACCCGTCTACCTGTAAAATTCATTGTTCTACTTGTAGAAAGTTACAAATAACTTCCATTTCATGATTATCAATGGGGCTCGCTGTTCACTTAAACTTGAAGATCAAAAAATTGGCGAATGTTACTGTTTAAATGCTTTGCATATATGTTTCTTAGACTATATAGAAGCAATATATACAAAGAATTCAACCGTCTACCTGTTCCATTCATTGTTCTACTTGTCGAAATTTACAAATAATTTCCTTTAAAGGATTAACAATGGGGCTCGTAGTTCACTTAAACTTGAAGAACAAAAAATTGGCGAAATTTACTGTTTGGATGCTTTGCATATATGTTTCTTAGACTATTTAGAAGCAATATATAGAAAGATTTCAACCGTCTACCTGTTCCATTCATTGTTCTACTTGTCGAAAGTTACAAATAATTTCCGTTAAAGTATTAACAATGGGGCTCGTAGTTCACTTAAACTTGAAGAGCAAAAAATTGGCGAATTGTACTGTTTGGACGCTTTGCATATATGTTTCTTGGACTATATAGAAGCAATATATACAAAGAATTCAACCGTCTACCTGTTCCATTCATTGTTCTACTTGTCGAAATTTACAAATAATTTCCTTTAAAGGATTAACAATGGGGCTCGTAGTTCACTTCAACTTGAAGAACAAAAAATTGGCGAATGGTACTGTTTGATTGCTTTGCATATATGTTTCTTAGACTATATAGAAGCAATATATACAAAGAATTCAACCGTCTACCTGTTCCATTCATTGTTCTACTTGTCGAAATTTACAAATAATTTCCTTTAAAGGATTAACAATGGGGCTCGTAGTTCACTTAAACTTGAAGAACAAAAAATTGGCGAAATGTACTGTTTGGATGCTTTGCATATATGTTTCTTAGACTATTTAGAAGCAATATATAGAAAGATTTCAACCGTCTACCTGTTCCATTCATTGTTCTACTTGTCGAAAGTTACAAATAATTTCCGTTAAAGGATTAACAATGGGGCTCATAGATCACTTAAACTTGAAGAACAAAAAATTGGCGAATTGTACTGTTTGGATGCTAGGCATATATGTTTCTTAGACTATATAGAAGCAATATATACAAAGATTTCAACCGTCTACCTGTTCCATTCATTGTTCTACTTGTCGAAAATTACAAATAATTTCCGATATAGGGTTAACCATTGGGGCTCATTGTTCACTTAAACTTGAAGACCAAAAAATTGGCGAATTGTACTGTTTGGATGATTTGCATATGTTTCTTATACTATATAGAAGCAATATATACAAAGATTTCAACCGTCTACCTGTTCCATTCAAAGTTCTACTTGTCGAAATTTACAAATAATTTCCTTTAAAGGGTTAACAATGGGGCTCGTAGTTCACTTAAACTTGAAGAACAAAAAATTGGCGAAATGTACTGTTTGGATGCTTTGCATATATGTTTCTTAGACTATTTAGAAGCAATATATAGAAAGATTTCAACCGTCTACCTGTTCCATTCATTGTTCTACTTGTCGAAAGTTACAAATAATTTCCGTTAAAGTATTAACAATGGGGCTCGTAGTTCACTTAAACTTGAAGAGCAAAAAATTGGCGAATTGTACTGTTTGGACGCTTTGCATATATGTTTCTTGGACTATATAGAAGCAATATATACAAAGAATTCAACCGTCTACCTGTTCCATTCATTGTTCTACTTGTCGAAATTTACAAATAATTTCCTTTAAAGGATTAACAATGGGGCTCGTAGTTCACTTCAACTTGAAGAACAAAAAATTGGCGAATGGTACTGTTTGATTGCTTTGCATATATGTTTCTTAGACTATATAGAAGCAATATATACAAAGAATTCAACCGTCTACGTGTTCCAATCATTGTTCTACTTGTCGAAATTTACAAATAATTTCCTTTAAAGGATTAACGATGGGGCTCGTTGTTCACTTAAACTTGAAGAAGAAAAAAGTGGCGAATGGTACTGTTTGGATGCTTTGCATATATGTTTCCTAGACTATATAGAAGCAATATATACATTGATTTCAACCGTCTACCTGTTCCATTCATTGTTCTACTTGTCGAATGTTACAAATAATTTCCGTTAAAGTATTAACAATGGGGCTCGTAATTCACTTAAACTAGAAGATCAAATAATTGGCGAATTGTACTGTTTGGATGATTTGCATATATGTTTCTTAGACTATATGGAAGCAATATATACAATGATTTCAACCGTCTACGTGTTCCAATCATTGTTCTACTTGTCGAAATTTACAAATAATTTCCTTTAAAGGATTAACAATGGGGCTCGTAGTTCACTTAAACTTGAAGAACAAAAAATTGGGGAATTGTACTGTTTGGATGCTTTGCATATATGTTTCTTAGACTATTTAGAAGCAATCTATAGAAAGATTTCAACCGTCTACCTGTTCCATTCATTGTTCTACTTGTCGCAAGTTACAAATAATTTCCGTTAAAGTATTAACAATGGGGCTCGTAGTTCACTTAAACTAGAAGATCAAATAATTGGCGAATTGTACTGTTTGGATGATTTGCTTATATGTTTCTTAGACTATATAGAAGCAATATATACAAAGATTTCAACCGTCTACCTGTTCCATTCATTGTTCTACTTGTCGAAATTTACAAATAATTTCCTTTAAAGGATTAACAATGGGGCTCGTAGTTCACTTAAACTTGAAGAACAAAAAATTGGCGAATTGTACTGTTTGGATGCTTTGCATATATGTTTCTTAGACTATTTAGAAGCAACATATACAAAGATTTCACCCGTCTACCTGTAAAATTCATTGTTCTACTTGTAGAAAGTTACAAATAACTTCCATTTCATGATTATCAATGGGGCTCGCTGTTCACTTAAACTTGAAGATCAAAAAATTGGCGAATGTTACTGTTTAAATGCTTTGCATATATGTTTCTTAGACTATATAGAAGCAATATATACAAAGAATTCAACCGTCTACCTGTTCCATTCATTGTTCTACTTGTCGAAATTTACAAATAATTTCCTTTAAAGGATTAACAATGGGGCTCGTAGTTCACTTAAACTTGAAGAACAAAAAATTGGCGAAATGTACTGTTTGGATGCTTTGCATATATGTTTCTTAGACTATTTAGAAGCAATATATAGAAAGATTTCAACCGTCTACCTGTTCCATTCATTGTTCTACTTGTCGAAAGTTACAAATAATTTCCGTTAAAGTCTTAACAATGGGGCTCGTAGTTCACTTAAACTTGAAGAGCAAAAAATTGGCGAATTGTACTGTTTGGACGCTTTGCATATATGTTTCTTGGACTATATAGAAGCAATATATACAAAGAATTCAACCGTCTACCTGTTCCATTCATTGTTCTACTTGTCGAAATTTACAAATAATTTCCTTTAAAGGATTAACAATGGGGCTCGTAGTTCACTTCAACTTGAAGAACAAAAAATTGGCGAATGGTACTGTTTGATTGCTTTGCATATATGTTTCTTAGACTATATAGAAGCAATATATACAAAGAATTCAACCGTCTACCTGTTCCATTCATTGTTCTACTTGTCGAAATTTACAAATAATTTCCTTTAAAGGATTAACAATGGGGCTCGTAGTTCACTTAAACTTGAAGAACAAAAAATTGGCGAAATGTACTGTTTGGATGCTTTGCATATATGTTTCTTAGACTATTTAGAAGCAATATATAGAAAGATTTCAACCGTCTACCTGTTCCATTCATTGTTCTACTTGTCGAAAGTTACAAATAATTTCCGTTAAAGGATTAACAATGGGGCTCATAGATCACTTAAACTTGAAGAACAAAAAATTGGCGAATTGTACTGTTTGGATGCTAGGCATATATGTTTCTTAGACTATATAGAAGCAATATATACAAAGATTTCAACCGTCTACCTGTTCCATTCATTGTTCTACTTGTCGAAAATTACAAATAATTTCCGATATAGGGTTAACCATTGGGGCTCATTGTTCACTTAAACTTGAAGATCAAAAAATTGGCGAATGTTACTGTTTAAATGCTTTGCATATATGTTTCTTAGACTATATAGAAGCAATATATACAAAGAATTCAACCGTCTACCTGTTCCATTCATTGTTCTACTTGTCGAAATTTACAAATAATTTCCTTTAAAGGATTAACAATGGGGCTCGCTGTTCACTTAAACTTGAAGATCAAAAAATTGGCGAATGTTACTGTTTAAATGCTTTGCATATATGCTTCTTAGACTATATAGAAGCAATATATACAAAGAATTCAACCGTCTACCTGTTCCATTCATTGTTCTACTTGTCGAAATTTACAAATAATTTCCTTTAAAGGATTAACAATGGGGCTCGTAGTTCACTTAAACTTGAAGAACAAAAAATTGGCGAAATGTACTGTTTGGATGCTTTGCTTATATGTTTCTTAGACTATTTAGAAGCAATATATAGAAAGATTTCAACCGTCTACCTGTTCCATTCATTGTTCTACTTGTCGAAAGTTACAAATAATTTCCGTTAAAGTATTAACAATGGGGCTCGTAGTTCACTTAAACTTGAAGAGCAAAAAATTGGCGAATTGTACTGTTTGGACGCTTTGCATATATGTTTCTTGGACTATATAGAAGCAATATATACAAAGAATTCAACCGTCTACCTGTTCCATTCATTGTTCTACTTGTCGAATGTTACAAATAATTTCCGTTAAAGTATTAACAATGGGGCTCGTAATTCACTTAAACTAGAAGATCAAATAATTGGCGAATTGTACTGTTTGGATGATTTGCATATATGTTTCTTAGACTATATGGAAGCAATATATACAATGATTTCAACCGTCTACGTGTTCCAATCATTGTTCTACTTGTCGAAATTTACAAATAATTTCCTTTAAAGGATTAACAATGGGGCTCGTAGTTCACTTAAACTTGAAGAACAAAAAATTGGGGAATTGTACTGTTTGGATGCTTTGCATATATGTTTCTTAGACTATTTAGAAGCAATCTATAGAAAGATTTCAACCGTCTACCTGTTCCATTCATTGTTCTACTTGTCGCAAGTTACAAATAATTTCCGTTAAAGTATTAACAATGGGGCTCGTAGTTCACTTAAACTAGAAGATCAAATAATTGGCGAATTGTACTGTTTGGATGATTTGCTTATATGTTTCTTAGACTATATAGAAGCAATATATACAAAGATTTCAACCGTCTACCTGTTCCATTCATTGTTCTACTTGTCGAAATTTACAAATAATTTCCTTTAAAGGATTAACAATGGGGCTCGTAGTTCACTTAAACTTGAAGAACAAAAAATTGGCGAATTGTACTGTTTGGATGCTTTGCATATATGTTTCTTAGACTATTTAGAAGCAACATATACAAAGATTTCACCCGTCTACCTGTAAAATTCATTGTTCTACTTGTAGAAAGTTACAAATAACTTCCATTTCATGATTATCAATGGGGCTCGCTGTTCACTTAAACTTGAAGATCAAAAAATTGGCGAATGTTACTGTTTAAATGCTTTGCATATATGTTTCTTAGACTATATAGAAGCAATATATACAAAGAATTCAACCGTCTACCTGTTCCATTCATTGTTCTACTTGTCGAAATTTACAAATAATTTCCTTTAAAGGATTAACAATGGGGCTCGTAGTTCACTTAAACTTGAAGAACAAAAAATTGGCGAAATGTACTGTTTGGATGCTTTGCATATATGTTTCTTAGACTATTTAGAAGCAATATATAGAAAGATTTCAACCGTCTACCTGTTCCATTCATTGTTCTACTTGTCGAAAGTTACAAATAATTTCCGTTAAAGTCTTAACAATGGGGCTCGTAGTTCACTTAAACTTGAAGAGCAAAAAATTGGCGAATTGTACTGTTTGGACGCTTTGCATATATGTTTCTTGGACTATATAGAAGCAATATATACAAAGAATTCAACCGTCTACCTGTTCCATTCATTGTTCTACTTGTCGAAATTTACAAATAATTTCCTTTAAAGGATTAACAATGGGGCTCGTAGTTCACTTCAACTTGAAGAACAAAAAATTGGCGAATGGTACTGTTTGATTGCTTTGCATATATGTTTCTTAGACTATATAGAAGCAATATATACAAAGAATTCAACCGTCTACCTGTTCCATTCATTGTTCTACTTGTCGAAATTTACAAATAATTTCCTTTAAAGGATTAACAATGGGGCTCGTAGTTCACTTAAACTTGAAGAACAAAAAATTGGCGAAATGTACTGTTTGGATGCTTTGCATATATGTTTCTTAGACTATTTAGAAGCAATATATAGAAAGATTTCAACCGTCTACCTGTTCCATTCATTGTTCTACTTGTCGAAAGTTACAAATAATTTCCGTTAAAGGATTAACAATGGGGCTCATAGATCACTTAAACTTGAAGAACAAAAAATTGGCGAATTGTACTGTTTGGATGCTAGGCATATATGTTTCTTAGACTATATAGAAGCAATATATACAAAGATTTCAACCGTCTACCTGTTCCATTCATTGTTCTACTTGTCGAAAATTACAAATAATTTCCGATATAGGGTTAACCATTGGGGCTCATTGTTCACTTAAACTTGAAGATCAAAAAATTGGCGAATGTTACTGTTTAAATGCTTTGCATATATGTTTCTTAGACTATATAGAAGCAATATATACAAAGAATTCAACCGTCTACCTGTTCCATTCATTGTTCTACTTGTCGAAATTTACAAATAATTTCCTTTAAAGGATTAACAATGGGGCTCGCTGTTCACTTAAACTTGAAGATCAAAAAATTGGCGAATGTTACTGTTTAAATGCTTTGCATATATGCTTCTTAGACTATATAGAAGCAATATATACAAAGAATTCAACCGTCTACCTGTTCCATTCATTGTTCTACTTGTCGAAATTTACAAATAATTTCCTTTAAAGGATTAACAATGGGGCTCGTAGTTCACTTAAACTTGAAGAACAAAAAATTGGCGAAATGTACTGTTTGGATGCTTTGCTTATATGTTTCTTAGACTATTTAGAAGCAATATATAGAAAGATTTCAACCGTCTACCTGTTCCATTCATTGTTCTACTTGTCGAAAGTTACAAATAATTTCCGTTAAAGTATTAACAATGGGGCTCGTAGTTCACTTAAACTTGAAGAGCAAAAAATTGGCGAATTGTACTGTTTGGACGCTTTGCATATATGTTTCTTGGACTATATAGAAGCAATATATACAAAGAATTCAACCGTCTACCTGTTCCATTCATTGTTCTACTTGTCGAAATTTACAAATAATTTCCTTTAAAGGATTAACAATGGGGCTCGTAGTTCACTTCAACTTGAAGAACAAAAAATTGGCGAATGGTACTGTTTGATTGCTTTGCATATATGTTTCTTAGACTATATAGAAGCAATATATACAAAGAATTCAACCGTCTACCTGTTCCATTCATTGTTCTACTTGTCGAAATTTACAAATAATTTCCTTTAAAGGATTAACAATGGGGCTCGTAGTTCACTTAAACTTGAAGAACAAAAAATTGGCGAAATGTACTGTTTGGATGCTTTGCATATATGTTTCTTAGACTATTTAGAAGCAATATATAGAAAGATTTCAACCGTCTACCTGTTCCATTCATTGTTCTACTTGTCGAAAGTTACAAATAATTTCCGTTAAAGGATTAACAATGGGGCTCATAGATCACTTAAACTTGAAGAACAAAAAATTGGCGAATTGTACTGTTTGGATGCTAGGCATATATGTTTCTTAGACTATATAGAAGCAATATATACAAAGATTTCAACCGTCTACCTGTTCCATTCATTGTTCTACTTGTCGAAAATTACAAATAATTTCCGATATAGGGTTAACCATTGGGGCTCATTGTTCACTTAAACTTGAAGACCAAAAAATTGGCGAATTGTACTGTTTGGATGATTTGCATATGTTTCTTATACTATATAGAAGCAATATATACAAAGATTTCAACCGTCTACCTGTTCCATTCAAAGTTCTACTTGTCGAAATTTACAAATAATTTCCTTTAAAGGGTTAACAATGGGGCTCGTAGTTCACTTAAACTTGAAGAACAAAAAATTGGCGAAATGTACTGTTTGGATGCTTTGCATATATGTTTCTTAGACTATTTAGAAGCAATATATAGAAAGATTTCAACCGTCTACCTGTTCCATTCATTGTTCTACTTGTCGAAAGTTACAAATAATTTCCGTTAAAGTATTAACAATGGGGCTCGTAGTTCACTTAAACTTGAAGAGCAAAAAATTGGCGAATTGTACTGTTTGGACGCTTTGCATATATGTTTCTTGGACTATATAGAAGCAATATATACAAAGAATTCAACCGTCTACCTGTTCCATTCATTGTTCTACTTGTCGAAATTTACAAATAATTTCCTTTAAAGGATTAACAATGGGGCTCGTAGTTCACTTCAACTTGAAGAACAAAAAATTGGCGAATGGTACTGTTTGATTGCTTTGCATATATGTTTCTTAGACTATATAGAAGCAATATATACAAAGAATTCAACCGTCTACGTGTTCCAATCATTGTTCTACTTGTCGAAATTTACAAATAATTTCCTTTAAAGGATTAACGATGGGGCTCGTTGTTCACTTAAACTTGAAGAAGAAAAAAGTGGCGAATGGTACTGTTTGGATGCTTTGCATATATGTTTCCTAGACTATATAGAAGCAATATATACATTGATTTCAACCGTCTACCTGTTCCATTCATTGTTCTACTTGTCGAATGTTACAAATAATTTCCGTTAAAGTATTAACAATGGGGCTCGTAATTCACTTAAACTAGAAGATCAAATAATTGGCGAATTGTACTGTTTGGATGATTTGCATATATGTTTCTTAGACTATATGGAAGCAATATATACAATGATTTCAACCGTCTACGTGTTCCAATCATTGTTCTACTTGTCGAAATTTACAAATAATTTCCTTTAAAGGATTAACAATGGGGCTCGTAGTTCACTTAAACTTGAAGAACAAAAAATTGGCGAATTGTACTGTTTGGATGCTTTGCATATATGTTTCTTAGACTATTTAGAAGCAATCTATAGAAAGATTTCAACCGTCTACCTGTTCCATTCATTGTTCTACTTGTCGCAAGTTACAAATAATTTCCGTTAAAGTATTAACAATGGGGCTCGTAGTTCACTTAAACTAGAAGATCAAATAATTGGCGAATTGTACTGTTTGGATGATTTGCTTATATGTTTCTTAGACTATATAGAAGCAATATATACAAAGATTTCAACCGTCTACCTGTTCCATTCATTGTTCTACTTGTCGAAATTTACAAATAATTTCCTTTAAAGGATTAACAATGGGGCTCGTAGTTCACTTAAACTTGAAGAACAAAAAATTGGCGAATTGTACTGTTTGGATGCTTTGCATATATGTTTCTTAGACTATTTAGAAGCAACATATACAAAGATTTCACCCGTCTACCTGTAAAATTCATTGTTCTACTTGTCGAAATTTACAAATAATTTCCGTTAAAGTATTAACAATGGGGCTCGTAGTTCACTTAAACTTGAAGAGCAAAAAATTGGCGAATTGTACTGTTTGGACGCTTTGCATATATGTTTCTTGGACTATATAGAAGCAATATATACAAAGAATTCAACCGTCTACCTGTTCCATTCATTGTTCTACTTGTCGAAATTTACAAATAATTTCCTTTAAAGGATTAACAATGGGGCTCGTAGTTCACTTCAACTTGAAGAACAAAAAATTGGCGAATGGTACTGTTTGATTGCTTTGCATATATGTTTCTTAGACTATATAGAAGCAATATATACAAAGAATTCAACCGTCTACCTGTTCCATTCATTGTTCTACTTGTCGAAATTTACAAATAATTTCCTTTAAAGGATTAACAATGGGGCTCGTAGTTCACTTAAACTTGAAGAACAAAAAATTGGCGAAATGTACTGTTTGGATGCTTTGCATATATGTTTCTTAGACTATTTAGAAGCAATATATAGAAAGATTTCAACCGTCTACCTGTTCCATTCATTGTTCTACTTGTCGAAAGTTACAAATAATTTCCGTTAAAGGATTAACAATGGGGCTCATAGATCACTTAAACTTGAAGAACAAAAAATTGGCGAATTGTACTGTTTGGATGCTAGGCATATATGTTTCTTAGACTATATAGAAGCAATATATACAAAGATTTCAACCGTCTACCTGTTCCATTCATTGTTCTACTTGTCGAAAATTACAAATAATTTCCGATATAGGGTTAACCATTGGGGCTCATTGTTCACTTAAACTTGAAGACCAAAAAATTGGCGAATTGTACTGTTTGGATGATTTGCATATGTTTCTTATACTATATAGAAGCAATATATACAAAGATTTCAACCGTCTACGTGTTCCAATCATTGTTCTACTTGTCGAAATTTACAAATAATTTCCTTTAAAGGGTTAACAATGGGGCTCGTTGTTCTCTTAAACGTGAAGAACAATAAATTGGCGAATTGTACCGTTTGGATGCTTTGCATATATGTTTCGTAGGCTATATAGAAGCAATATATACAGTGATTTCAACCGTCTACATGATCCATTCATTGTTCTACTTGTCGAAAGTTAGAAATAATTTCCGTTTCATGATTATCAATGGGCCTCGTTGTCCACTTAAACTTGAAGATCAAAAAATTGGCGAATGGTACTGTTTGGATGCTTTGCATATATGTTTCGTAGGCTATATAGAAGCAATATATACAATGATTTCAACCGTCTACATGATCTTTTCATTGTTCTACTTGTCGAAATTTACAAATAATTTCCTTTAAAGGATTAACAATGGGGCTCGTAGTTCACTTAAACTTGAAGAACAAAAAATTGATGAATGGTACTGTTTGGATGCTTTGCATATATGTTTCTTAGACTATATAGAAGCAATATATACATTGATTTCAACCGTCTACCTGTTCCATTCATTGTTCTACTTGTCGCAAGTTACAAATAATTTCCGTTTCATGATTATCAATGGGGCTCGTTGTTCACTTAAACTTGAAGAACAAAATATTGGCGAATGGTACTGTTTGGATGCTTTGCATATATGTTTCTTAGATTATATAGAAGCAATATATACAAAGATTTCAACCGTCTACCTGTTCCATTCATTGTTCTACTTGTCGAAAATTACAAATAATTTCCGATAAAGGATTAACCATTGGGGCTCATTGTTCACTTAAACTTGAAGATCAAAAAATTGGCGAATGGTACTGTTTGGATGGTTTGCGTACATGTTTCTTAGACTATATGGAAGCAATATATACAAAGATTTCAACCGTCTACGTGTTCCAATCATTGTTCTACTTGTCGAAATTTACAAATAATTTCCTTTAAAGGATTAACAATGGGGCTCGTTGTTCACTTAAACTTGAAGAAGAAAAAAGTGGCGAATGGTACTGTTTGGATGCTTTGCATATATGTTTCCTAGACTATATAGAAGCAATATATACATTGATTTCAACCGTCTACCTGTTCCATTCATTGTTCTACTTGTCGCAAGTTACAAATAATTTCCGTTTCATTATTATCAATGGGGCTCGTTGTTCACTTAAACTTGAAGAACAAAATATTGGCGATTGGTACTGTTTGGATGCTTTGCATATATGTTTCTTAGATTATATAGAAGCAATATACACAAAGATTTCAACCGTCTACCTGTTCCATTCATTGTTCTACTTGTCGAAAATTACAAATAATTTCCGATAAAGGATTAACCATTGGGGCTCATTGTTCACTTAAACTTGAAGAACAAAATATTGGCGAATGGTACTGTTTGGATGCTTTGCATATATGTTTCTTAGATTATATAGAAGCAATATATACAAAGATTTCAACCGTCTACCTGTTCCATTCATTGTTCTACTTGTCGAAAATTACAAATAATTTCCGATAAAGGATTAACCATTGGGGCTGATTGTTCACTTAAACTTGAAGAAAAAAAAATTGGCGAATGGTACTGTTTGGATGCTCTGCGTACATGTTTCTTAGACGATATGGAAGCAATATATACAAAGATTTCAACCGTCTACCTGTTCCATTCATTGTTCTACTTGTCGAAAGTTAAAAATAATTTCCGATAAAGGATTAACCATTGGGGCTCATTGTTCACTTAATCTTGAAGAACAAAAAATTGGCGTATTGTACTGTTTGGATGCTTTGCATATATGTTTCGTAGGCTATATAGAAGCAATATATACAATGATTTCAACCGTCTACATGATCTATTCATTGTTCTACTTGTCGAAATTTACAAATAATTTCCTTTAAAGGATTAACAATGGGGCTCGTAGTTCACTTAAACTTGAAGAACAAAAAATTGATGAATGGTACTGTTTGGATGCTTTGCATATATGTTTCTTAGACTATATAGAAGCAATATATACATTGATTTCAACCGTCTACCTGTTCCATTCATTGTTCTACTTGTCGCAAGTTACAAATAATTTCCGTTTCATGATTATCAATGGGGCTCGTTGTTCACTTAAACTTGAAGAACAAAATATTGGCGAATGGTACTGTTTGGATGCTTTGCATATATGTTTCTTAGACTATATGGAAGCAATATATACAAAGATTTCAACCGTCTGAGTTTTCCAATCATTGTTCTACTTGTAGAAAGTTACAATTAATTTCCGTTAAAGGATTAACAATGGGGCTCGTAGTTCACTTAAACATGAAGATGAAATAATTGGCGAATTGTTCTGTTTGGATGCTTTGCATATATGTTTCTTAGATTATATAGAAGCAATATACACTTAGATTTCAACCGTCTACCTGTTCCATTCATTGTTCTACTTGTCGAAAATTACAAATAATTTCTGATAAAGGATTAACCATTGGGGCTCATTGTTCACTTAAACTTGAAGAGCAAAAAATTGTCGAATTGTACTATTTGGATGCTTTGCATATATGTTTCTTAGACTATATAGAAGCAATATATACATTGATTTCAACCGTCTACCTGTTCCATTCATTGTTCTACTTGTCGCATGATACAAATAATTTCCGTTAAAGTATTAACAATGGGGCTCGTAGTTCACTTAAACTTGAAGATCAAATAATTGGCGAATTGTACTGTTTGGATGATTTGCATATATGTTTCTTAGACTATCTAGAAGCAATATATACAATGATTTCAACCGTCTACCTGTTCCATTCATTGTTCTACTTGTCGAAAGTTACAAATAATTTCCGTTAAGGGATTAACAATGGGGATCGTAGTTTACTTAAACTTGAAGAACAAGAAATTGGCGAATTGTACTGTTTGGATGCTTTGCATATATGTTTCTTAGACTAAATAGAAGCAATATATACAATGATTTCAACCGTCTACCTATTCCATTCATTGTTCTACTTGCCGAAAGTTACAAATAATTTCCGATAAAGTATTAACCATTGGGGCTGATTGTTCACTTAAACTTGAAGAACAAAAAATTGGCGAATTGTACTGTTCGGATGCTTTGCATATATGTTTCTTAGACTATATAGAAGCAATATATACAATGATTTCAACAGTCTACCTGTTCCATTCATTGTTCTACTTGTCGAAATTTACAAATAATTTCCTTTAAAGGATTAACAATGAGGCTCGTTGTTCACTTAAACTTGAAGAACAAAAAATTGGCGAATTGTACTGTTTGGATGCTTTGCATATATGTTTCGTAGGCTATATAGAAGCAATATATGCAATGATTTCAACCGTCTACATGATCTATTCATTGTTCTACTTGTCGAAATTTACAAATAATTTCCTTTAAAGGATTAACAATGGGGCTCGTAGTTCACTTAAACTTGAAGAACAAAAAATTGATGAATGGTACTGTTTGGATGCTTTGCATATATGTTTCTTAGACTATATAGAAGCAATATATACAAAGATTTCAGCCGTCTACCTGTTCCATTCATTGTTCTACTTGTCGAAAGTTACAAATAATTTCCAATAAAGGATTAACCAATGGGGCTCATTGTTCACTTAAACTTGAAGAACAAAAAATTGCCGAATTGTACTGTTTGGATGCTTTGCATATATGTTTCTTAGACTATATAGAAGCAATATATACAAAGATTTCAACCGTCTACCTGTTCCATTCATTGTTCTACTTGTCGAAAGTTACAAATAATTACCGATAACGGATTAACCATTGGGGCTCATTGTTCACTTACACTTGAAGAACAAAAAATTGGCGAATGGTACTGTTTGGATGCTTTGCACATATGTTTCGTAGACTATATAGAAGCAATATATACATTGATTTCAACCGTCTACCTGTTCCATTCATTGTTCTACTTGTCGCAAGTTACAAATAATTTCCGTTTCATGATTATCAATGGGGCTCGTTGTTCACTTAAACTTGAAGTACAAAATATTGGCGAATGGTACTGTTTGGATGCTTTGCATATATGTTTCTTAGATTATATAGAAGCAATATATACAAAGATTTCAACCGTCTACCTGTTCCATTCATTGTTCTACTTGTCGAAAATTACAAATAATTTCCGATAAAGGATTAACCATTGGCGCTGATTGTTCACTTAAACTTGACGAAAAAAAAATTGGCGAATGGTACTGTTTGGATGCTCTGCGTACATGTTTCTTAGACGATATGGAAGCAATATATACAAAGATTTCAACCGTCTACGTGTTCCAATCATTGTTCTACTTGTCGAAATTTACAAATAATTTCCTTTAAAGGGTTAACAATGGGGCTCGTTGTTCTCTTAAACTTGAAGAACAATAAATTGGCGAATTGTACCGTTTGGATGCTTTGCATATATGTTTCGTAGGCTATATAGAAGCAATATATACAGTGATTTCAACCGTCTACATGATCCATTCATTGTTCTACTTGTCGAAATTTACAAATAATTTCCTTTAAAGGATTAACAATGGGGCTCGTAGTTCACTTAAACTTGAAGAACAAAAAATTGGCGAATTGTACTGTTTGGATGCTTTCCATATATGTTTCTTAGACTATTTAGAAGCAACATATACAAAGATTTCACCCGTCTACCTGTACTATTCATTGTTCTACTTGTAGAAAGTTACAAATAATTTCCATTTCATGATTATCAATGGGGCTCGCTGTTCACTTAAACTTGAAGATCAAAAAATTGGCGAATGTTACTGTTTAAATGCTTTGCATATAGGTTTCTTAGACTATATAGAAGCAACATATACAAAGATTTCAACCGTCTACCTGTTCTATTCATTGTTCTTCTTGTCGAAAGTTAGAAATAATTTCCGTTTCATGATTATCAATGGGCCTCGTTGTCCACTTAAACTTGAAGATCAAAAAATTGGCGAATGGTACTGTTTGGATGCTTTGCATATATGTTTCGTAGGCTATATAGAAGCAATATATACAATGATTTCAACCGTCTACATGATCTTTTCATTGTTCTACTTGTCGAAATTTACAAATAATTTCCTTTAAAGGATTAACAATGGGGCTCGTAGTTCACTTAAACTTGAAGAACAAAAAATTGATGAATGGTACTGTTTGGATGCTTTGCATATATGTTTCTTAGACTATATAGAAGCAATATATACATTGATTTCAACCGTCTACCTGTTCCATTCATTGTTCTACTTGTCGCAAGTTACAAATAATTTCCGTTTCATGATTATCAATGGGGCTCGTTGTTCACTTAAACTTGAAGAACAAAATATTGGCGAATGGTACTGTTTGGATGCTTTGCATATATGTTTCTTAGATTATATAGAAGCAATATATACAAAGATTTCAACCGTCTACCTGTTCCATTCATTGTTCTACTTGTCGAAAATTACAAATAATTTCCGATAAAGGATTAACCATTGGGGCTCATTGTTCACTTAAACTTGAAGAACAAAAAATTGGCGAATGGTACTGTTTGGATGGTTTGCGTACATGTTTCTTAGACTATATGGAAGCAATATATACAAAGATTTCAACCGTCTACGTGTTCCAATCATTGTTCTACTTGTCGAAATGTACAAATAATTTCCTTTAAAGGATTAACAATGGGGCTCGTTGTTCACTTAAACTTGAAGAAGAAAAAAGTGGCGAATGGTACTGTTTGGATGCTTTGCATATATGTTTCCTAGACTATATAGAAGCAATATATACATTGATTTCAACCGTCTACCTGTTCCATTCATTGTTCTACTTGTCGAAAATTACAAATAATTTCCGATAAAGGATTAACCATTGGGGCTCATTGTTCACTTAAACTTGAAGAACAAAAAATTGGCGAATGGTACTGTTTGGATGGTTTGCGTACATGTTTCTTAGACTATATGGAAGCAATATATACAAAGATTTCAACCGTCTACGTGTTCCAATCATTGTTCTGCTTGTCGAAAATTACAAATAATTTCCGATAAAGGATTAACCATTGGGGCTCATTGTTCACTTAATCTTGAAGAACAAAAAATTGGCGAATTGTACTGTTTGGATGCTTTGCATATATGTTTCGTAGGCTATATAGAAGCAATATATACAATGATTTCAACCGTCTACATGATCTATTCATTGTTCTACTTGTCGAAATTTACAAATAATTTCCTTTAAAGGATTAACAATGGGGCTCGTAGTTCACTTAAACTTGAAGAACAAAAAATTGATGAATGGTACTGTTTGGATGCTTTGCATATATGTTTCTTAGACTATATAGAAGCAATATATACATTGATTTCAACCGTCTACCTGTTCCATTCATTGTTCTACTTGTCGCAAGTTACAAATAATTTCCGTTTCATGATTATCAATGGGGCTCGTTGTTCACTTAAACTTGAAGAACAAAATATTGGCGAATGGTACTGTTTGGATGCTTTGCATATATGTTTCTTAGATTATATAGAAGCAATATATACAAAGATTTCAACCGTCTACCTGTTCCATTCATTGTTCTACTTGTCGAAAATTACAAATAATTTCCGATAAAGGATTAACCATTGGGGCTGATTGTTCACTTAAACTTGAAGAAAAAAAAATTGGCGAATGGTACTGTTTGGATGGTTTGCGTACATGTTTCTTAGACTATTTAGAAGAAATATATAGAAAGATTTCACCCGTCTACCTGTACTATTCATTGTTCTACTTGTCGGAATTTACAAATAATTTCCTTTAAAGGGTTAACAATGGGGCTCGTTGTTCTCTTAAACTTGAAGAACAATAAATTGGCGAATTGTACCGTTTGGATGCTTTGCATATATGTTTCGTAGGCTACATAGAAGCAATATATACAGTGATTTCAACCGTCTACGTGTTCCAATCATTGTTCTACTCGTCGAAATTTACACATAATTTCCTTTAAAGGATTAACAATGGGGCTCGTTGTTCACTTAAACTTGAAGAACAATAAATTGGCGAATTGTACTGTTTGGATGCTTTGCATATATGTTTCTTAGACTATATAGAAGCAATATATACAAAGATTTCAACCGTCTACCTGTTCCATTCATTGTTCTACTTGTCGAAAGTTAAAAATAATTTCCGATAAAGGATTAACCATTGGGGCTCATTGTTCACTTAATCTTGAAGAACAAAAAATTGGCGAATTGTACTGTTTGGATGCTTTGCATATATGTTTCGTAGGCTATATAGAAGCAATATATGCAATGATTTCAACCGTCTACATGATCTATTCATTGTTCTACTTGTCGAAATTTACAAATAATTTCCTTTAAAGGATTAACATGGGGCTCGTAGTTCACTTAAACTTGAAGAACAAAAAATTGATGAATGGTACTGTTTGGATGCTTTGCATATATGTTTCTTAGACTATATAGAAGCAATATATACATTGATTTCAACCGTCTACCTGTTCCATTCATTGTTCTACTTGTCGCAAGTTACAAATAATTTCCGTTTCATGATTATCAATAGGGCTCGTTGTTCACTTAAACTTGAAGAACAAAATATTGGCGAAAGGTACTGTTTGGATGCTTTGCATATATGTTTCTTAGATTATATAGAAGCAATATATACAAAGATTTCAACCGTCTACCTGTTCCATTCATTGTTCTACTTGTCGAAAATTACAAATAATTTCCGATAAAGGATTAACCATTGGGGCTGATTGTTCACTTAAACTTGAAGAAAAAAAAATTGGCGAATGGTACTGTTTGGATGCTCTGCGTACATGTTTCTTAGACGATATGGAAGCAATATATACAAAGATTTCAACCGTCTACCTGTTCCATTCATTGTTCTACTTGTCGAAAGTTAAAAATAATTTCCGATAAAGGATTAACCATTGGGGCTCATTGTTCACTTAATCTTGAAGAACAAAAAATTGGCGAATTGTACTGTTTGGATGCTTTGCATATATGTTTCGTAGGCTATTTAGAAGCAATATATACAATGATTTCAACCGTCTACATGATCTATTCATTGTTCTACTTGTCGAAATTTACAAATAATTTCCTTTAAAGGATTAACAATGGGGCTCGTAGTTCACTTAAACTTGAAGAACAAAAAATTGATGAATGGTACTGTTTGGATGCTTTGCATATATGTTTCTTAGACTATATAGAAGCAATATATACATTGATTTCAACCGTCTACCTGTTCCATTCATTGTTCTACTTGTCGCAAGTTACAAATAATTTCCGTTTCATGATTATCAATGGGGCTCGTTGTTCACTTAAACTTGAAGAACAAAATATTGGCGAATGGTACTGTTTGGATGCTTTGCATATATGTTTCTTAGACTATATGGAAGCAATATATACAAAGATTTCAACCGTCTGAGTTTTCCAATCATTGTTCTACTTGTAGAAAGTTACAATTAATTTCCGTTAAAGGATTAACAAGGGGGCTCGTAGTTCACTTAAACATGAAGATGAAATAATTGGCGAATTGTTCTGTTTGGATGCTTTGCATATATGTTTCTTAGATTATATAGAAGCAATATACACTTAGATTTCAACCGTCTACCTGTTCCATTCATTGTTCTACTTGTCGGAATTTACAAATAATTTCCTTTAAAGGGTTAACAATGGGGCTCGTTGTTCTCTTAAACTTGAAGAACAATAAATTGGCGAATTGTACCGTTTGGATGCTTTGCATATATGTTTCGTAGGCTACATAGAAGCAATATATACAGTGATTTCAACCGTCTACGTGTTCCAATCATTGTTCTACTCGTCGAAATTTACACATAATTTCCTTTAAAGGATTAACAATGGGGCTCGTTGTTCACTTAAACTTGAAGAACAATAAATTGGCGAATTGTACTGTTTGGATGCTTTGCATATATGTTTCTTAGACTATATAGAAGCAATATATACAAAGATTTCAACCGTCTACCTGTTCCATTCATTGTTCTACTTGTCGAAAGTTAAAAATAATTTCCGATAAAGGATTAACCATTGGGGCTCATTGTTCACTTAATCTTGAAGAACAAAAAATTGGCGAATTGTACTGTTTGGATGCTTTGCATATATGTTTCGTAGGCTATATAGAAGCAATATATGCAATGATTTCAACCGTCTACATGATCTATTCATTGTTCTACTTGTCGAAATTTACAAATAATTTCCTTTAAAGGATTAACATGGGGCTCGTAGTTCACTTAAACTTGAAGAACAAAAAATTGATGAATGGTACTGTTTGGATGCTTTGCATATATGTTTCTTAGACTATATAGAAGCAATATATACATTGATTTCAACCGTCTACCTGTTCCATTCATTGTTCTACTTGTCGCAAGTTACAAATAATTTCCGTTTCATGATTATCAATAGGGCTCGTTGTTCACTTAAACTTGAAGAACAAAATATTGGCGAAAGGTACTGTTTGGATGCTTTGCATATATGTTTCTTAGATTATATAGAAGCAATATATACAAAGATTTCAACCGTCTACCTGTTCCATTCATTGTTCTACTTGTCGAAAATTACAAATAATTTCCGATAAAGGATTAACCATTGGGGCTGATTGTTCACTTAAACTTGAAGAAAAAAAAATTGGCGAATGGTACTGTTTGGATGCTCTGCGTACATGTTTCTTAGACGATATGGAAGCAATATATACAAAGATTTCAACCGTCTACCTGTTCCATTCATTGTTCTACTTGTCGAAAGTTAAAAATAATTTCCGATAAAGGATTAACCATTGGGGCTCATTGTTCACTTAATCTTGAAGAACAAAAAATTGGCGAATTGTACTGTTTGGATGCTTTGCATATATGTTTCGTAGGCTATTTAGAAGCAATATATACAATGATTTCAACCGTCTACATGATCTATTCATTGTTCTACTTGTCGAAATTTACAAATAATTTCCTTTAAAGGATTAACAATGGGGCTCGTAGTTCACTTAAACTTGAAGAACAAAAAATTGATGAATGGTACTGTTTGGATGCTTTGCATATATGTTTCTTAGACTATATAGAAGCAATATATACATTGATTTCAACCGTCTACCTGTTCCATTCATTGTTCTACTTGTCGCAAGTTACAAATAATTTCCGTTTCATGATTATCAATGGGGCTCGTTGTTCACTTAAACTTGAAGAACAAAATATTGGCGAATGGTACTGTTTGGATGCTTTGCATATATGTTTCTTAGACTATATGGAAGCAATATATACAAAGATTTCAACCGTCTGAGTTTTCCAATCATTGTTCTACTTGTAGAAAGTTACAATTAATTTCCGTTAAAGGATTAACAAGGGGGCTCGTAGTTCACTTAAACATGAAGATGAAATAATTGGCGAATTGTTCTGTTTGGATGCTTTGCATATATGTTTCTTAGATTATATAGAAGCAATATACACTTAGATTTCAACCGTCTACCTGTTCCATTCATTGTTCTACTTGTCGAAAATTACAAATAATTTCTGATAAAGGATTAACCATTGGGGCTCATTGTTCACTTAAACTTGAAGAGCAAAAAATTGTCGAATTGTACTATTTGGATGCTTTGCATATATGTTTCTTAGACTATATAGAAGCAATATATACATTGATTTCAACCGTCTACCTGTTCCATTCATTGTTCTACTTGTCGCATGTTACAAATAATTTCCGTTAAAGTATTAACAATGGGGCTCGTAGTTCACTTAAACTTGAAGATCAAATAATTGGCGAATTGTACTGTTTAGATGATTTGCATATATGTTTCTTAGACTATCTAGAAGCAATATATACAAAGATTTCAACCGTCTACCTGTTCCATTCATTGTTCTACTTGTCGAAAGTTACAAATAATTACCGATAACGGATTAACCATTGGGGCTCATTGTTCACTTACACTTGAAGAACAAAAAATTGGCGAATGGTACTGTTTGGATGCTTTGCACATATGTTTCGTAGGCTATATAGAAGCAATATATACAATGATTTCAACCGTCTACCTGTTCTATTCATTGTTCTTCTTGTCGAAAGTTAGAAATAATATCCGTTTCATGATTATCAATGGGCCTCGTTGTTCACTTAAACTTGAAGAACAAAAAATTGGCGACTGGTACTGTTTGGATGATTTGCATATATGTTTCTTAGACTATATAGAAGCAATATATACATTGATTTCAAGAGTCTACCTGTTCCACTCATTGTTCTACTTGTCGGAAGTTACAAATAATTTCCGATAAAGTATGAACAATGGGGCTCGTAGTTCACTTAAACATGAAAATGAAATAATTGGCGAATTGTACTGTTCGGACGCTTTGCATATATGTTTCTTAGACTATATAGAAGCAATATATACAATGATTTCAACAGTCTACCTGTTCCATTCATTGTTCTACTTGTCGAAATTTACAAATAATTTCCTTTAAAGGATTAACAATGGGGCTCGAAGTTCACTTAAACTTGAAGAACAAAAAATTGTCGAATTGTACTATTTGGATGCTTTGCATATATGTTTCTTAGACTATATAGAAGCAATATATACAATGATTTCAACCGTCTACCTGTTCCATTCATTGTTCTACTTGTCGAAAGTTACAAATAATGTCCGTTAAGGGATTAACAATGGCTATCGTAGTTTACTTAAACTTGAAGAACAAAAAATTGGCGAATTGTACTGTTTGGATGCTTTGCATATATGTTTCTTAGACTATATAGAAGCAATATATACAATGATTTCAACAGTCTACCTGTTCCATTCATTGTTCTACTTGTCGAAAGTTACAAATAATTTCTTTTAAAGGATTAACAATGGGGCTCGTTGTTCACTTAAACTTGAAGAACAAAAAATTGTCGAATTGTACTGTTTGTATGCTTTGCATATATGTTTCTTAGACTATATAGAAGCAATATATACAATGATTTCAACCGTCTACCTGTTCCATTCATTGTTCTGCTTGTCGAAAGTTACAAATAATTTCCGTTAAGGGATTAACAATGGGGATCGTAGTTTTCTTAAACTTGAAGAACAAAAAATTGGCGAATTGTACTGTTTGGATGCTTTGCATATATGATTCGTAGGCTATATAGAAGCAATATATACAATGATTTCAACCGTCTACCTGATCCATTCATTGTTCTACTTGTCGAAATTTACAAATAATTTCCTTTAAAGGATTAACAATGGGGCTCGTAGTTCACTTAAACTTGAAGAACAAAAAATTGGCGAATTGTACTGTTTGGATGCTTTGCATATGTGTTTCTTAGACTATTTAGAAGCAATATATAGAAAGATTTCACCCGTCTACCTGTACTATTCATTGTTCTACTTGTAGAAAGTTACAAATAATTTCCATTTCATGATTATTAATGGGGCTCGTTGTTCACTTAAACTTGAAGAACAAAAAATTGGCGAATGGTACTGTTTGGATGCTTTGCACATATGTTTCTTAGATTATATAGAAGCAATATATACAAAGATTTCAACCGTCTACCTGTTCCATTCATTGTTCTGCTTGTCGAAAATTACAAATAATTTCCTTTAAAGGATTAACAATGGAGCTCGTAGTTCACTTAAACTTGAAGAACAAAAAATTGTCGAATTGTACTATTTGGATGCTATGCATATATGTTTCTTAGACTATATAGAAGCAATATATACAATGATTTCAACCGTCTACCTGTTCCATTCATTGTTCTACTTGTCGAAAGTTACAAATAATTTCCGTTAAGGGATTAACAATGGGGATCGTAGTTTACTTAAACTTGAAGAACAAAATATTGGCGAATGGTACTGTTTGGATGCTTTGCATATATGTTTCTTAGATTATATAGAAGCAATATATACAAAGATTTCAACCGTCTACCTGTTCCATTCATTGTTCTACTTGTCGAAAATTACAAATAATTTCCGATAAAGGATTAACCATTGGGGCTCATTGTTCACTTAAACTTGAAGAACACAAAATTGGCGAATGGTACTGTTTGGATGCTTTGCATATATGTTTCTTAGGCTATATGGAAGCAATATATACAAAGATTTCAACCGTCTGAGTGTTCCAATCATTGTTCTACTTGTAGAAAGTTACAATAAATTTCCGTTAAAGGATTAACAATGGGGCTCGTAGTTCACTTAAACATGAAGATGAAATAATTGGCGAATTGTTCTGTTTGGATGCTTTGCATATATGTTTCTTATATTATATAGAAGCAATATACACTTAGATTTCAACCGTCTACCTGTTCCATTCATAGTTCTACTTGTCGAAAATTACAAATAATTTCTGATAAAGGATTAACCATTGGGGCTCATTGTTCACTTAAACTTGAAGAGCAAAAAATTGTCGAATTGTACTATTTGGATGCTTTGCATATATGTTTCTTAGACTATATAGAAGCAATATATACATTGATTTCAACCGTCTACCTGTTCCATTCATTGTTCTACTTGTCGCAAGTTACAAATAATTTCCGTTAAAGTATTAACAATGGGGCTCGTAGTTCACTTAAACTTGAAGATCAAATAATTGGCGAATTGTACTGTTTGGATGATTTGCATATATGTTTCTTAGACTATCTAGAAGCAATATATACAATGATTTCAACCGTCTACCTGTTCCATTCATTGTTCTACTTGTCGAAAGTTACAAATAATTTCCGTTAAGGGATTAACAATGGGGATCGTAGTTTACTTAAACTTGAAGAACAAGAAATTGGCGAATCGTACTGTTTGGATGCTTTGCATATATGTTTCTTAGACTAAATAGAAGCAATATATACAATGATTTCAACCGTCTACCTATTCCATTCATTGTTCTACTTGCCGAAAGTTACAAATAATTTCCGATAAAGTATTAACCATTGGGGCTGATTGTTCACTTAAACTTGAAGAACAAAAAATTGGCGAATTGTACTGTTCGGATGCTTTGCATATATGTTTCTTAGACTATATAGAAGCAATATATACAATGATTTCAACAGTCTACCTGTTCCATTCATTGTTCTACTTGTCGAAATTTACAAATAATTTCCTTTAAAGGATTAACAATGGGGCTCGTAGTTCACTTAAACTTGAAGAACAAAAAATTGACGAATGGTACTGTTTGGATGCTTTGCATATATGTTTCTTAGAATATATAGAAGCAATATATACAAAGATTTCAACCGTCTACCTGTTCCATTCATTGTTCTACTTGTCGAAAGTTACAAATAATTACCGATAACGGATTAACCATTGGGGCTCATTGTTCACTTACACTTGAAGAACAAAAAATTGGCGAATGGTACTGTTTGGATGCTTTGCACATATGTTTCGTAGGCTATATAGAAGCAATATATACAATGATTTCAACCGTCTACCTGTTCTATTCATTGTTCTTCTTGTCGAAAGTTAGAAATAATATCCGTTTCATGATTATCAATGGGCCTCGTTGTTCACTTAAACTTGAAGAACAAAAAATTGGCGACTGGTACTGTTTGGATGATTTGCATATATGTTTCTTAGACTATATAGAAGCAATATATACATTGATTTCAAGCGTCTACCTGTTCCACTCATTGTTCTACTTGTCGGAAGTTACAAATAATTTCCGATAAAGTATTAACCATTGGTGCTCATTGTTCACTTATACTTGAAGAACAAAAAATTGGCGAATGGTACTGTTTGGATGCTTTGCATATATGTTTCTTAGACTATATAGAAGCAATATATACAAAGATTTCAACCGTCTACCTTTTCCATTCATTGTTCTACTTGTCAAAAGTTACAAATAATTTCCGATAACGGATTAACCATTGGGGCTCATTGTTCACTTAAACTTGAAGAACAAAAAATTGGCGAATTGTACTGTTCGGATGCTTTGCATATATGTTTCTTAGACTATATAGAAGCAATATATACAATGATTTCAACCATCTACATGTTCCATTCATTGTTCTACTTGTCGAAAGTTATAAATAATTACCGATAACGGATTAACCATTGGGGCTCATTGTTCACTTAAACTTGAAGAACAAAAAATTGGCGAATGGTACTGTTTGGATGCTTTGCATATATGTTTCTTAGATTATATAGAAGCAATATATCTAAAGATTTCAACCGTCTACCTGTTCCATTCATTGTTCTACTTGTCGAAAATTACAAATAATTTCCGATAAAGGATTAACCATTGGGGCTCATTGTTCACTTAAACTTGAAGTACAAAAAATTGTCGAATTGTACTATTTGGATGCTTTGCATATATGTTTCTTAGACTATATAGAAGCAATATATACAATGATTTCAACCGTCTACCTGTTCCATTCAGTGTTCTACTTGTCGAAAGTTACAAATAATGTCCGTTAAAGTATTAATAATGGGGCTCGTAGTTCACTTAAACTTGAAGATCAAATAATTGGCGAATTGTACTGTTTGGATGATTTGCATATATGTTTCTTAGACTATATAGAAGCAATATATACAAAGATTTCAACCGTCTACCTGTTCCATTCATTGATCTACTTGTCGAAAGTTACAAATAATTTCCGTTAAGGGATTAACAATGGGGATCGTAGTTTTCTTAAACTTGAAGAACAAAAAATTGGCGAATTGTACTGTTTGGATGCTTTGCATATATGATTCGTAGGCTATATAGAAGCAATATATACAATGATTTCAACCGTCTACCTGATCCATTCATTGTTCTACTTGTCGAAATTTACAAATAATTTCCTTTAAAGGATTAACAATGGGGCTCGTTGTTCACTTAAACTTGAAGAACAAAAAATTGGCGAATTGTACTGTTTGGATGCTTTGCATATGTGTTTCTTAGACTATTTAGAAGCAATATATAGAAAGATTTCACCCGTCTACCTGTACTATTCATTGTTCTACTTGTAGAAAGTTACAAATAATTTCCATTTCATGATTATTAATGGGGCTCGTTGTTCACTTAAACTTGAAGAACAAAAAATTGGCGAATGGTACTGTTTGGATGCTTTGCACATATGTTTCTTAGATTATATAGAAGCAATATATACAAAGATTTCAACCGTCTACCTGTTCCATTCATTGTTCTGCTTGTCGAAAATTACAAATAATTTCCTTTAAAGGATTAACAATGGAGCTCGTAGTTCACTTAAACTTGAAGAACAAAAAATTGGCGAATGGTACTGTTTGGATGCTTTGCATATATGTTTCTTAGACTATATAGAAGCAATATATAGAAAGATTTCAAACGTCTACCTGTACTATTCATTGTTCTACTTGTAGAATAATTTCCATTTCATGATTATCAATGGGGCTCGCTGTTCACTTAAACTTGAAGATCAAAAAATTGGCGAATGTTACTGTTTAGATGCTTTGCATATATGTTTCTTAGACTATATAGAAGCAATATATACAATGATTTCAACCGTCTACCTGTTCCATTCATTGTTCTACTTGTCGAAATTTACACATAATTTCCTTTAAAGGATTAACAATGGGGCTCGTTGTTCACTTAAACTTGAAGAACAATAAATTGTCGAATTGTACTATTTGGATGCTTTGCATATATGTTTCTTAGACTATATAGAAGCAATATATACATTGATTTCAACCGTCTACCTGCTCCATTCATTGTTCTACTTGTCGCAAGTTACAAATAATTTCCGTTAAAGTATTAACAATGGGGCTCGTAGTTCACTTAAACTTGAAGATCAAATAATTGGCTAATTGTACTGTTTGGATGATTTGCATATATGTTTCTTAGACTATATAGAAGCAATATATAAAATGATTTCAACCGTCTACCTGTTCCATTCATTGTTCTACTTGTCGAAAGATACAAATAATTTCCGTTAAGGGATTAACAATGGGGATCGTAGTTTACTTAAACTTGAAGAACAAGAAATTGGCGAATTGTACTGTTTGGATGCTTTGCATATATGTTTCTTAGACTATATAGAAGCAATATATGCAATGATTTCAACCGTCTACCTATTCCATTCATTGTTCTAATTGCCGAAATTTACAAATAATTTCCTTTAAAGGATTAACAATGGGGCTCGTAGTCTCCTTAAACTTGAAGAACAAAAAATTGGCGAATGGTACTGTTTGGATGCTTTGCATATATGTTTCTTAGACTATATAGAAGCAATATATACAATGATTTCAACCGTCTACCTGTTCCATTCATTGTTCTACTTGTCGAAATTTACAAATAATTTCCGATAAAGGATTAACCATTGGGGCTGATTGTTCACTTAAACTTGAAGAACAAGAAATTGGCGAATTGTACTGTTTGGATGCTTTGCATATATGTTTCGTAGGCTATATAGAAGTAATATATACAATGATTTCAACCGTCTACCTGATCCATTCATTGTTCTACTTGTGGAAATTTACAAATAATTTCCTTTAAAGGATTAACAATGGGGCTCGTAGTTCACTTAAACTTGAAGAACAAAAAATTGGCGAATTGTACTGTTTGGATGCTTTGCATATATGTTTCTTAGACTATATAGAAGCAATATATACAATGATTTCAACCGTCTACCTGTTCCATTCATTGTTCTACTTGTCGAAATTTACAAATAATTTCCGATAAAGGATTAACCATTGGGGCTGATTGTTCACTTAAACTTGAAGAACAAAAAATTGGCGAATTGTACTGTTTGGATGCTTTGCATATATGTTTCGTAGGCTATATAGAAGCAATATATGCAATGATTTCAACCGTCTACATGATCTATTCATTGTTCTACTTGTCGAAATTTACAAATAATTTCCTTTAAAGGATTAACAATGGGGCTCGTAGTTCACTTAAACTTGAAGAACAAAAAATTGATGAATGGTACTGTTTGGATGCTTTGCATATATGTTTCTTAGACTATATAGAAGCAATATATACATTGATTTCAACCGTCTACCTGTTCCATTCATTGTTCTACTTGTCGCAAGTTACAAATAATTTCCGTTTCATGATTATCAATAGGGCTCGTTGTTCACTTAAACTTGAAGAACAAAATATTGGCGAATGGTACTGTTTGGATGCTTTGCATATATGTTTCTTAGATTATATAGAAGCAATATATACAAAGATTTCAACCGTCTACCTGTTCCATTCATTGTTCTACTTGTCGAAAATTACAAATAATTTCCGATAAAGGATTAACCATTGGGGCTGATTGTTCACTTAAACTTGAAGAAAAAAAAATTGGCGAATGGTACTGTTTGGATGCTCTGCGTACATGTTTCTTAGACGATATGGAAGCAATATATACAAAGATTTCAACCGTCTACCTGTTCCATTCATTGTTCTACTTGTCGAAAGTTAAAAATAATTTCCGATAAAGGATCAACCATTGGGGCTCATTGTTCACTTAATCTTGAAGAACAAAAAATTGGCGAATTGTACTGTTTGGATGCTTTGCATATATGTTTCGTAGGCTATATAGAAGCAATATATACAATGATTTCAACCGTCTACATGATCTATTCATTGTTCTACTTGTCGAAATTTACAAATAATTTCCTTTAAAGGATTAACAATGGGGCTCGTAGTTCACTTAAACTTGAAGAACAAAAAATTGATGAATGGTACTGTTTGGATGCTTTGCATATATGTTTCTTAGACTATATAGAAGCAATATATACATTGATTTCAACCGTCTACCTGTTCCATTCATTGTTCTACTTGTCGTAAGTTACAAATAATTTCCGTTTCATGATTATCAATGGGGCTCGTTGTTCACTTAAACTTGAAGAACAAAATATTGGCGAATGGTACTGTTTGGATGCTTTGCATATATGTTTCTTAGACTATATGGAAGCAATATATACAAAGATTTCAACCGTCTACCTGTTCCATTCATTGTTCTACTTGTCGCATGTTACAAATAATTTCCGTTAAAGTATTAACAATGGGGCTCGTAGTTCACTTAAACTTGAAGATCAAATAATTGGCGAATTGTACTGTTTGGATGATTTGCTTATATGTTTCTTAGACTATCTAGAAGCAATATATACAATGATTTCAACCGTCTACCTGTTCCATTCATTGTTCTACTTGTCGAAAGTTACAAATAATTTCCGTTAAGGGATTAACAATGGGGATCGTAGTTTACTTAAACTTGAAGAACAAGAAATTGGCGAATTGTACTGTTTGGATGCTTTGCATATATGTTTCTTAGACTAAATAGAAGCAATATATACAATGATTTCAACCGTCTACCTATTCCATTCATTGTTCTACTTGCCGAAAGTTACAAATAATTTCCGATAAAGTATTAACCATTGGGGCTGATTGTTCACTTAAACTTGAAGAACAAAAAATTGGCGAATTGTACTGTTCGGATGCTTTGCATATATGTTTCTTAGACTATATAGAAGCAATATATACAATGATTTCAACAGTCTACCTGTTCCATTCATTGTTCTACTTGTCGAAATTTACAAATAATTTCCTTTAAAGGATTAACAATGGGGCTCGTAGTTCACTTAAACTTGAAGAACAAAAAATTGACGAATGGTACTGTTTGGATGCTTTGCATATATGTTTCTTGGAATATATAGAAGCAATATATACAAAGATTTCAACCGTCTACCTGTTCCATTCATTGTTCTACTTGTCGAAATTTACAAATAATTTCCTTTAAAGGATTAACAATGGGGCTCGTAGTTCACTTAAACTTGAAGAACAAAAAATTGGCGAATTGTACTGTTTGGATGCTTTGCATATATGTTTCTTAGATTATATAGAAGCAATATGTACAAAGATTTCAACCGTCTACCTGTTCCATTCATTGTTCTACTTGTCGAAAGTTACAAATAATTTCCGTTAAGGGATTAACCATTGGGGCTCATTGTTCACTTAAACTTGAAGATCAAATAATTGGCGAATTTTACTGTTTGGATGATTTGCAGATATGTTCCTTAGACTATATAGAAGCAATATATACAATGATTTCAACCGTCTACCTGTTCCATTCATTGTTCTACTTGTCGAAAGTTACAAATAATTTCCTTTAAGGGATTAACAATGGGGATCGTAGTTTACTTAAACTTGAAGAACAAGAAATTGGCGAATTGTACTGTTTGGATGCTTTGCATATATGTTTCTTAGACTATATAGAAGCAATATATACAAAGATTTCAACCGTCTACCTGTTCCATTCATTGTTCTACTTGTCGAAAATTACAAATAATTTCCGATAAAGGATTAACCATTGGGGCTCATTGCTCACTTAAACTTGAAGAACAAAAAATTGGCGAATGGTACTGTTTGGATGCTTTGCGTACATGTTTCTTAGACTATATGGAAGCAATATATACAAAGATTTCAACCGTCTACCTGTTCCATTCATTATTCTACTTGTCGTAAGTTACAAATAATTTCCGATAAAGGATTAACCATTGGGGCTCATTGTTCACTTACACTTGAAGAACAAAAAATTTGCGAATGGTACTGTTTGGATGCTTTGCATATATGTTTCATAGACTATATAGAAGCAACATATACAAAGATTTCAACCGTCTACCTGTTCTATTCATTGTACAACTTGTAGAAAGATACAAATAAATTCCGTTTCATGATTATCAATGGGGCTCGTTGTTCACTTAAACTTGAAGAACAAAAAATTGGCGAATGGTACTGTTTGGATGCTTTGCATATATGTTTCTTAGATTATATAGAAGCAATATATACAAAGATTTCAACCGTCTACCTGTTCCATTCATTGTTCTACTTGTCGAAAGTTACAAATAATTTCCGTTAAGGGATTAACCATTGGGGCTCATTGTTCACTTAAACTTGAAGAACAAAAAATTGGCGAATTGTACTGTTTGGATGATTTGCAGATATGTTTCTTAGACTATATAGAAGCAATATATACAATGATTTCAACCGTCTACCTGTTCCATTCATTGTTCTACTTGTCGAAAGTTACAAATAATTTCCTTTAAGGGATTAACAATGGGGATCGTAGTTTACTTAAACTTGAAGAACAAGAAATTGGCGAATTGTACTGTTTGGATGCTTTGCATATATGTTTCGTAGACTATATAGAAGCAATATATACAAAGATTTCAACCGTCTACCTGGTCCATTCATTGTTCTACTTGTCGAAAATTATAAATAATTTCCGATAAAGGATTAACCATTGGGGCTCATTGTTCACTTAAACTTGAAGAACAAAAAATTGGCGAATGGTACTGTTTGGATGCTTTGCGTACATGTTTCTTAGACTATATGGAAGCAATATATACAAAGATTTCAACCGTCTACCTGTTCCATTCATTATTCTACTTGTCGTAAGTTACAAATAATTTCCGATAAAGGATTAACCATTGGGGCTCATTGTTCACTTACACTTGAAGAACAAAAAATTGGCGAATGGTACTGTTTGGATGCTTTGCATATATGTTTCTTAGACTATATAGAAGCAACATATACAAAGATTTCAACCGTCTACCTGTTCTATTCATTGTTCAACTTGTAGAAAGTTACAAATAAATTCCGTTTCATGATTATCAATGGGGCTCGTTGTTTACTTAAACTTGAAGAACAAAAAATTGGCGAATGGTACTGTTTGGATGCTTTGCATATATGTTTCTTAGATTATATAGAAGCAATATATACAAAGATTTCACCCGTCTACCTGTACTATTTATTGTTCTACTTGTAGAAAGTTAGAAATAATTTCCGATAAAGGATTAACCATTGGGGCTCATTGTTCACTTAAACTTGAAGAACAAAAAATTGGCGAATGGTACTGTTTGGATGCTTTGCGTACATGTTTCTTAGACTATATGGAAGCAACATATATAAAGATTTCAACCGTCTACCTGTTCCATTCATTATTCTACTTGTCGTAAGTTACAAATAATTTCCGATAAAGGATTAACCATTGGGGCTCATTGTTCACTTACACTTGAAGAACAAAAAATTGGCGAATGGTACTGTTTGGATGCTTTGCATATATGTTTCTTAGACTATATAGAAGCAACATATACAAAGATTTCAACCGTCTACCTGTTCTATTCATTGTTCAACTTGTAGAAAGTTACAAATAAATTCCGTTTCATGATTATCAATGGGGCTCGCTGTTCACTTAAACTTGAAGATCAAATAATTGGCGATTGTTACTGTTTAGATGCTTTGCATATATGTTACTTAGATTATATAGAAGCAATATAAACAAAGATTTCAACCGTCTACCTGTTCCATTCATTGTTCTACTTGTCGAGAATTACAAAAAATTTCCGTTAAAGGATTAACCATTGGGGCTCATTGTTCACTTAAACTTGAAGATCAAAAAATTGGCGATTGTTACTGTTTAGATGCTTTGCATATAGGTTTCTTAGACTATATAGAAGCGATATATACAATGATTTCAACCGTCTACCTGTTCCATTCATTGTTCTACTTGTCGCAAGTTACAAATAATTTCCTTTAAAGGATTAACAATGGGGCTCGTAGTTCACTTAAACTTGAAGAACAAAAATTTGGCGAATTGTACTGTTTGGATGCTTTGCATATTTGTTTCGTAGACTATATAGAAGCAATATATACAATGATTTCAACCGTCTACATGATCCATTCATTGTTCTACTTGTCGAAAGTTACAAATAATTTCCGATAACGGATTAACCATTGGGGCTCATTGTTCACTTAAACTTGAAGAACAAAAAATTGGCGAATGGTACTGTTTGGATGCTTTGCATATATGTTTCTTAGACTATATAGAAGCAATATATACAAAGATTTCAACCGTCTACCTGTTCCATTCATTGTTCTACTTGTCGAAAGTTACAAATAATTTCCGATAACGGATTAACCATTGGGGCTCATTGTTCACTTAAACTTGAAGAACAAAAAATTGGCGAATGGTACTGTTTGGATGCTTTGCATATATGTTTCTTAGATTATATAGAAGCAATATATACAATGATTTCAACCGTCTACCTGTTCAATTCATTGTTCTACTTCTCGAAAGTTACAAATAATTTCCGCCAAGGGATTAACAATGGGGATCGTACTTTACTTAAACTTGAAGAACAAAAAATTGGCGACTGGTACCTGTTTGGATGCTTTGCATATATGTTTCTTAGACTATATAGAAGCAATATATAAACAGATTTCAACCGTCTACCAGTGCGTTTCATTGTTCTACTTGTCGAAAGTTACAAATAATTTCTTTTAAAGGATTAACAATGGGGCTCATTGTTCACTTAAACTTGAAGAACAAAAAATTGGCGAATGGTACTGTTTGGATGCTTTGCATATATGTTTCTTAGACTATATAGAAGCAATATATACAAAGATTTCAACCGTCTACCTGTTCCATTCATTGTTCTACTTGTCGAGAATTACAAAAAATTTCCGTTAAAGGATTAACCATTGGGGCTCATTGTTCACTTAAACTTGAAGATCAAAAAATTGGCGATTGTTACTGTTTCGATGCTTTGCATATATGTTTCTTAGACTATATAGAAGCAATATATACAATGATTTCAACAGTCTACCTGTTCCATTCATTGTTCTACTTGTCGAAATTTACAAATAATTTCCTTTAAAGGATTAACAATGGGGCTCGAAGTTCACTTAAACTTGAAGAACAAAAAATTGGCGAATGGTACTGTTTGGATGCTTTGCATATATGTTTCTTAGACTATATGGAAGCAATATATACAAAGATTTCAACCGTCTGAGTGTTCCAATCATTGTTCTACTTGTAGAAAGTTACAATTAATTTCCGTTAAAGGATTAACAATGGGGCTCGTAGTTCACTTAAACATGAAGATGAAATATTTGGCGAATTGTTCTGTTTGGATGCTTTGCATATATGTTTCTTATATTATATAGAAGCAATATACACTTAGATTTCAACCGTCTACCTGTTCCATTCATTGTTCTACTTGTCGAAAATTACAAATAATTTCTGATAAAGGATTAACCATTGGGGCTCATTGTTCACTTAAACTTGAAGAGCAAAAAATTGTCGAATTGTACTATTTGGATGCTTTGCATATATGTTTCTTAGACTATATAGAAGCAATATATACATTGATTTCAACCGTCTACCTGTTCCATTCATTGTTCTACTTGTCGCAAGTTACAAATAATTTCCGTTAAAGTATTAACAATGGGGCTCGTAGTTCACTTAAACTTGAAGATCAAATAATTGGCGAATTGTACTGTTTGGATGATTTGCATATATGTTTCTTAGACTATCTAGAAGCAATATATACAATGATTTCAACCGTCTACCTGTTCCATTCATTGTTCTACTTGTCGAAAGTTACAAATAATTTCCGTTAAGGGATTAACAATGGGGATCGTAGTTTACTTAAACTTGAAGAACAAGAAATTGGCGAATCGTACTGTTTGGATGCTTTGCATATATGTTTCTTAGACTAAATAGAAGCAATATATACAATGATTTCAACCGTCTACCTATTCCATTCATTGTTCTACTTGCCGAAAGTTACAAATAATTTCCGATAAAGTATTAACCATTGGGGCTGATTGTTCACTTAAACTTGAAGAACAAAAAATTGGCGAATTGTACTGTTCGGATGCTTTGCATATATGTTTCTTAGACTATATAGAAGCAATATATACAATGATTTCAACAGTCTACCTGTTCCATTCATTGTTCTACTTGTCGAAATTTACAAATAATTTCCTTTAAAGGATTAACAATGGGGCTCGTAGTTCACTTAAACTTGAAGAACAAAAAATTGACGAATGGTACTGCTTGGATGCTTTGCATATATGTTTCTTAGAATATATAGAAGCAATATATACAAAGATTTCAACCGTCTACCTGTTCCATTCATTGTTCTACTTGTCGAAAGTTACTAATAATTACCGATAACGGATTAACCATTGGGGCTCATTGTTCACTTACACTTGAAGAACAAAAAATTGGCGAATGGTACTGTTTGGATGCTTTGCACATATGTTTCGTAGGCTATATAGAAGCAATATATACAATGATTTCAACCGTCTACCTGTTCTATTCATTGTTCTTCTTGTCGAAAGTTAGAAATAATATCCGTTTCATGATTATCAATGGGCCTCGTTGTTCACTTAAACTTGAAGAACAAAAAATTGGCGACTGGTACTGTTTGGATGATTTGCATATATGTTTCTTAGACTATATAGAAGCAATATATACATTGATTTCAAGCGTCTACCTGTTCCACTCATTGTTCTACTTGTCGGAAGTTACAAATAATTTCCGATAAAGTATGAACAATGGGGCTCGTAGTTCACTTAAACATGAAAATGAAATAATTGGCGAATTGTTCTGTTTGGACGCTTTGCATATATGTTTCTTAGATTATATAGAAGCAATATATACTTAGATTTCAACCGTCTACCTATTCCATTCATTGTTCTACTTGCCGAAAATTACAAATAATTTCCGATAAAGTATTAACCATTGGGGCTGATTGTTCACTTAAACTTGAAGAACAAAAAATTGGCGAATTGTACTGTTCGGATGCTTTGCATATATGTTTCTTAGACTATATAGAAGCAATATATACAATGATTTCAACAGTCTACCTGTTCCATTCATTGTTCTACTTGTCGAAATTTACAAATAATTTCCTTTAAAGGATTAACAATGGGGCTCGAAGTTCACTTAAACTTGAAGAACAAAAAATTGACGAATGGTACTGTTTGGATGCTTTGCATATATGTTTCTTAGAATATATAGAAGCAATATATACAAAGATTTCAACCATCTACATGTTCCATTCACTGTTCTACTTGTCGAAAGTTATAAATAATTACCGATATCGGATTAACCATTGGGGCTCATTGTTCACTTAAACTTGAAGAACAAAAAATTGGCGAATGGTACTGTTTGGATGCTTTGCATATATGTTTCTTAGATTATATAGAAGCAATATATCTAAAGATTTCAACCGTCTACCTGTTCCATTCATTGTTCTACTTGTCGAAAATTACAAATAATTTCCGATAAAGGATTAACCATTGGGGCTCATTGTTCACTTAAACTTGAAGTACAAAAAATTGTCGAATTGTACTATTTGGATGCTTTGCATATATGTTTCTTAGACTATATAGAAGCAATATATACAATGATTTCAACCGTCTACCTGTTCCATTCATTGTTCTACTTGTCGGAAGTTACAAATAATTTCCGATAAAGTATGAACAATGGGGCTCGTAGTTCACTTAAACATGAAAATGAAATAATTGGCGAATTGTTCTGTTTGGACGCTTTGCATATATGTTTCTTAGATTATATAGAAGCAATATATACTTAGATTTCAACCGTCTACCTATTCCATTCATTGTTCTACTTGCCGAAAATTACAAATAATTTCCGATAAAGTATTAACCATTGGGGCTGATTGTTCACTTAAACTTGAAGAACAAAAAATTGGCGAATTGTACTGTTCGGATGCTTTGCATATATGTTTCTTAGACTATATAGAAGCAATATATACAATGATTTCAACAGTCTACCTGTTCCATTCATTGTTCTACTTGTCGAAATTTACAAATAATTTCCTTTAAAGGATTAACAATGGGGCTCGAAGTTCACTTAAACTTGAAGAACAAAAAATTGACGAATGGTACTGTTTGGATGCTTTGCATATATGTTTCTTAGAATATATAGAAGCAATATATACAAAGATTTCAACCATCTACATGTTCCATTCATTGTTCTACTTGTCGAAAGTTATAAATAATTACCGATAACGGATTAACCATTGGGGCTCATTGTTCACTTAAACTTGAAGAACAAAAAATTGGCGAATGGTACTGTTTGGATGCTTTGCATATATGTTTCTTAGATTATATAGAAGCAATATATCTAAAGATTTCAACCGTCTACCTGTTCCATTCATTGTTCTACTTGTCGAAAATTACAAATAATTTCCGATAAAGGATTAACCATTGGGGCTCATTGTTCACTTAAACTTGAAGAGCAAAAAATTGGCGAATTGTACTGTTTGGACGCTTTGCATATATGTTTCTTGGACTATATAGAAGCAATATATACAAAGAATTCAACCGTCTACCTGTTCCATTCATTGATCTACTTGTCGAAAGTTACAAATAATTTCCGTTAAGGGATTAACAATGGGGATCGTAGTTTTCTTAAACTTGAAGAACAAAAAATTGGCGAATTGTACTGTTTGGATGCTTTGCATATATGATTCGTAGGCTATATAGAAGCAATATATACAATGATTTCAACCGTCTACCTGATCCATTCATTGTTCTACTTGTCGAAATTTACAAATAATTTCCTTTAAAGGATTAACAATGGGGCTCGTTGTTCACTTAAACTTGAAGAACAAAAAATTGGCGAATTGTACTGTTTGGATGCTTTGCATATGTGTTTCTTAGACTATTTAGAAGCAATATATAGAAAGATTTCACCCGTCTACCTGTACTATTCATTGTTCTACTTGTAGAAAGTTACAAATAATTTCCATTTCATGATTATTAATGGGGCTCGTTGTTCACTTAAACTTGAAGAACAAAAAATTGGCGAATGGTACTGTTTGGATGATTTGCATATATGTTTCTTAGACTATCTAGAAGCAATATATACAATGATTTCAACCGTCTACCTGTTCCATTCATTGTTCTACTTGTCGAAAGTTACAAATAATTTCCGTTAAGGGATTAACAATGGGGATCGTAGTTTACTTAAACTTGAAGAACAAGAAATTGGCGAATCGTACTGTTTGGATGCTTTGCATATATGTTTCTTAGACTAAATAGAAGCAATATATACAATGATTTCAACCGTCTACCTATTCCATTCATTGTTCTACTTGCCGAAAGTTGCAAATAATTTCCGATAAAGTATTAACCATTGGGGCTGATTGTTCACTTAAACTTGAAGAACAAAAAATTGGCGAATTGTACTGTTCGGATGCTTTGCATATATGTTTCTTAGACTATATAGAAGCAATATATACAAAGATTTCAACCGTCTACCTGTTCCATTCATTGTTCTACTTGTCGAAAGTTACAAATAATTACCGATAACGGATTAACCATTGGGGCTCATTGTTCACTTACACTTGAAGAACAAAAAATTGGCGAATGGTACTGTTTGGATGCTTTGCACATATGTTTCGTAGGCTATATAGAAGCAATATATACAATGATTTCAACCGTCTACCTGTTCTATTCATTGTTCTTCTTGTCGAAAGTTAGAAATAATATCCGTTTCATGATTATCAATGGGCCTCGTTGTTCACTTAAACTTGAAGAACAAAAAATTGGCGACTGGTACTGTTTGGATGATTTGCATATATGTTTCTTAGACTATATAGAAGCAATATATACATTGATTTCAAGCGTCTACCTGTTCCACTCATTGTTCTACTTGTCGGAAGTTACAAATAATTTCCGATAAAGTATGAACAATGGGGCTCGTAGTTCACTTAAACATGAAAATGAAATAATTGGCGAATTGTTCTGTTTGGACGCTTTGCATATATGTTTCTTAGATTATATAGAAGCAATATATACTTAGATTTCAACCGTCTACCTATTCCATTCATTGTTCTACTTGCCGAAAATTACAAATAATTTCCGATAAAGTATTAACCATTGGGGCTGATTGTTCACTTAAACTTGAAGAACAAAAAATTGGCGAATTGTACTGTTCGGATGCTTTGCATATATGTTTCTTAGACTATATAGAAGCAATATATACAATGATTTCAACAGTCTACCTGTTCCATTCATTGTTCTACTTGTCGAAATTTACAAATAATTTCCTTTAAAGGATTAACAATGGGGCTCGAAGTTCACTTAAACTTGAAGAACAAAAAATTGACGAATGGTACTGTTTGGATGCTTTGCATATATGTTTCTTAGAATATATAGAAGCAATATATACAAAGATTTCAACCATCTACATGTTCCATTCATTGTTCTACTTGTCGAAAGTTATAAATAATTACCGATAACGGATTAACCATTGGGGCTCATTGTTCACTTAAACTTGAAGAACAAAAAATTGGCGAATGGTACTGTTTGGATGCTTTGCATATATGTTTCTTAGATTATATAGAAGCAATATATCTAAAGATTTCAACCGTCTACCTGTTCCATTCATTGTTCTACTTGTCGAAAATTACAAATAATTTCCGATAAAGGATTAACCATTGGGGCTCATTGTTCACTTAAACTTGAAGTACAAAAAATTGTCGAATTGTACTATTTGGATGCTTTGCATATATGTTTCTTAGACTATATAGAAGCAATATATACAATGATTTCAACCGTCTACCTGTTCCATTCATTGTTCTACTTGTCGAAAGTTACAAATAATGTCCGTTAAAGTATTAATAATGGGGCTCGTAGTTCACTTAAACTTGAAGATCAAATAATTGGCGAATTGTACTGTTTGGATGATTTGCATATATGTTTCTTAGACTATATAGAAGCAATATATACAAAGATTTCAACCGTCTACCTGTTCCATTCATTGATCTACTTGTCGAAAGTTACAAATAATTTCCGTTAAGGGATTAACAATGGGGATCGTAGTTTTCTTAAACTTGAAGAACAAAAAATTGGCGAATTGTACTGTTTGGATGCTTTGCATATATGATTCGTAGGCTATATAGAAGCAATATATACAATGATTTCAACCGTCTACCTGATCCATTCATTGTTCTACTTGTCGAAATTTACAAATAATTTCCTTTAAAGGATTAACAATGGGGCTCGTTGTTCACTTAAACTTGAAGAACAAAAAATTGGCGAATTGTACTGTTTGGATGCTTTGCATATGTGTTTCTTAGACTATTTAGAAGCAATATATAGAAAGATTTCACCCGTCTACCTGTACTATTCATTGTTCTACTTGTAGAAAGTTACAAATAATTTCCATTTCATGATTATTAATGGGGCTCGTTGTTCACTTAAACTTGAAGAACAAAAAATTGGCGAATGGTACTGTTTGGATGCTTTGCACATATGTTTCTTAGATTATATAGAAGCAATATATACAAAGATTTCAACCGTCTACCTGTTCCATTCATTGTTCTGCTTGTCGAAAATTACAAATAATTTCCTTTAAAGGATTAACAATGGAGCTCGTAGTTCACTTAAACTTGAAGAACAAAAAATTGGCGAATGGTACTGTTTGGATGCTTTGCATATATGTTTCTTAGACTATATAGAAGCAATATATAGAAAGATTTCAAACGTCTACCTGTACTATTCATTGTTCTACTTGTAGAATAATTTCCATTTCATGATTATCAATGGGGCTCGCTGTTCACTTAAACTTGAAGATCAAAAAATTGGCGAATGTTACTGTTTAGATGCTTTGCATATATGTTTCTTAGACTATATAGAAGCAATATATACAATGATTTCAACCGTCTACCTGTTCCATTCATTGTTCTACTTGTCGAAATTTACACATAATTTCCTTTAAAGGATTAACAATGGGGCTCGTTGTTCACTTAAACTTGAAGAACAATAAATTGTCGAATTGTACTATTTGGATGCTTTGCATATATGTTTCTTAGACTATATAGAAGCAATATATACATTGATTTCAACCGTCTACCTGCTCCATTCATTGTTCTACTTGTCGCAAGTTACAAATAATTTCCGTTAAAGTATTAACAATGGGGCTCGTAGTTCACTTAAACTTGAAGATCAAATAATTGGCTAATTGTACTGTTTGGATGATTTGCATATATGTTTCTTAGACTATATAGAAGCAATATATAAAATGATTTCAACCGTCTACCTGTTCCATTCATTGTTCTACTTGTCGAAATTTACAAATAATTTCCGATAAAGGATAAACCATTGGGGCTGATTGTTCACTTAAACTTGAAGAACAAAAAATTGGCGAATTGTACTGTTTGGATGCTTTGCATATATGTTTCGTAGGCTATATAGAAGTAATATATACAATGATTTCAACCGTCTACCTGATCCATTCATTGTTCTACTTGTGGAAATTTACAAATAATTTCCTTTAAAGGATTAACAATGGGGCTCGTAGTTCACTTAAACTTGAAGAACAAAAAATTGGCGAATTGTACTGTTTGGATGCTTTGCATATGTGTTTCTTAGACTATTTAGAAGCGATATATAGAAAGATTTCACCCGTCTACCTGTACTATTCATTGTTCTACTTGTAGAAAGTTACAAATAATTTCCATTTCATGATTATTAATGGGGCTCGTTGTTCACTTAAACTTGAAGAACAAAAAATTGGCGAATGGTAGTGTTTAAATGCTTTTCATATATGTTTCTTAGATTATATAGAAGCAATATATACAAAGATTTCAACCGTCTACCTGTTCCATTCATTGTTCTGCTTGTCGAAAATTACAAATAATTTCCTTTAAAGGATTAACAATGGGGCTCGTAGTTCACTTAAACTTGAAGAACAAAAAATTGGCGAATGTTACTGTTTAGATGCTTTGCATATATGTTTCTTAAACTATATAGAAGCAACTTATACAAAGATTTCTACCGTCTACCTGTTCTATTCATTGTTCTACTTGTAGAATGTTACAAATAATTTCCATTTCATGATTATCAATGGGGCTCGCTGTTCACTTAAACTTGAAGAACAAAAATTTGGCGAATTGTACTGTTTGGATGCTTTGCATATTTGTTTCGTAGACTATATAGAAGCAATATATACAATGATTTCAACCGTCTACATGATCCATTCATTGTTCTACTTGTCGAAAGTTACAAATAAATTCCGTTTCATGATTATCAATGGGGCTCGTTGTTTACTTAAACTTGAAGAACAAAAAATTGGCGAATGGTACTGTTTGGATGCTTTGCATATATGTTTCTTAGATTATATAGAAGCAATATATACAAAGATTTCACCCGTCTACCTGTACTATTTATTGTTCTACTTGTAGAAAGTTAGAAATAATTTCCGATAAAGGATTAACCATTGGGGCTCATTGTTCACTTAAACTTGAAGAACAAAAAATTGGCGAATGGTACTGTTTGGATGCTTTGCGTACATGTTTCTTAGACTATATGGAAGCAACATATATAAAGATTTCAACCGTCTACCTGTTCCATTCATTATTCTACTTGTCGTAAGTTACAAATAATTTCCGATAAAGGATTAACCATTGGGGCTCATTGTTCACTTACACTTGAAGAACAAAAAATTGGCGAATGGTACTGTTTGGATGCTTTGCATATATGTTTCTTAGACTATATAGAAGCAACATATACAAAGATTTCAACCGTCTACCTGTTCTATTCATTGTTCAACTTGTAGAAAGTTACAAATAAATTCCGTTTCATGATTATCAATGGGGCTCGCTGTTCACTTAAACTTGAAGATCAAATAATTGGCGATTGTTACTGTTTAGATGCTTTGCATATATGTTACTTAGATTATATAGAAGCAATATAAACAAAGATTTCAACCGTCTACCTGTTCCATTCATTGTTCTACTTGTCGAGAATTACAAAAAATTTCCGTTAAAGGATTAACCATTGGGGCTCATTGTTCACTTAAACTTGAAGATCAAAAAATTGGCGATTGTTACTGTTTAGATGCTTTGCATATAGGTTTCTTAGACTATATAGAAGCGATATATACAATGATTTCAACCGTCTACCTGTTCCATTCATTGTTCTACTTGTCGCAAGTTACAAATAATTTCCTTTAAAGGATTAACAATGGGGCTCGTAGTTCACTTAAACTTGAAGAACAAAAATTTGGCGAATTGTACTGTTTGGATGCTTTGCATATTTGTTTCGTAGACTATATAGAAGCAATATATACAATGATTTCAACCGTCTACATGATCCATTCATTGTTCTACTTGTCGAAAGTTACAAATAATTTCCGATAACGGATTAACCATTGGGGCTCATTGTTCACTTAAACTTGAAGAACAAAAAATTGGCGAATGGTACTGTTTGGATGCTTTGCATATATGTTTCTTAGACTATATAGAAGCAATATATACAAAGATTTCAACCGTCTACCTGTTCCATTCATTGTTCTACTTGTCGAAAGTTACAAATAATTTCCGATAACGGATTAACCATTGGGGCTCATTGTTCACTTAAACTTGAAGAACAAAAAATTGGCGAATGGTACTGTTTGGATGCTTTGCATATATGTTTCTTAGATTATATAGAAGCAATATATACAATGATTTCAACCGTCTACCTGTTCAATTCATTGTTCTACTTCTCGAAAGTTACAAATAATTTCCGCCAAGGGATTAACAATGGGGATCGTACTTTACTTAAACTTGAAGAACAAAAAATTGGCGACTGGTACCTGTTTGGATGCTTTGCATATATGTTTCTTAGACTATATAGAAGCAATATATAAACAGATTTCAACCGTCTACCAGTGCGTTTCATTGTTCTACTTGTCGAAAGTTACAAATAATTTCTTTTAAAGGATTAACAATGGGGCTCATTGTTCACTTAAACTTGAAGAACAAAAAATTGGCGAATGGTACTGTTTGGATGCTTTGCATATATGTTTCTTAGACTATATAGAAGCAATATATACAAAGATTTCAACCGTCTACCTGTTCCATTCATTGTTCTACTTGTCGAGAATTACAAAAAATTTCCGTTAAAGGATTAACCATTGGGGCTCATTGTTCACTTAAACTTGAAGATCAAAAAATTGGCGATTGTTACTGTTTCGATGCTTTGCATATATGTTTCTTAGACTATATAGAAGCAATATATACAATGATTTCAACAGTCTACCTGTTCCATTCATTGTTCTACTTGTCGAAATTTACAAATAATTTCCTTTAAAGGATTAACAATGGGGCTCGAAGTTCACTTAAACTTGAAGAACAAAAAATTGGCGAATGGTACTGTTTGGATGCTTTGCATATATGTTTCTTAGACTATATGGAAGCAATATATACAAAGATTTCAACCGTCTGAGTGTTCCAATCATTGTTCTACTTGTAGAAAGTTACAATTAATTTCCGTTAAAGGATTAACAATGGGGCTCGTAGTTCACTTAAACATGAAGATGAAATATTTGGCGAATTGTTCTGTTTGGATGCTTTGCATATATGTTTCTTATATTATATAGAAGCAATATACACTTAGATTTCAACCGTCTACCTGTTCCATTCATTGTTCTACTTGTCGAAAATTACAAATAATTTCTGATAAAGGATTAACCATTGGGGCTCATTGTTCACTTAAACTTGAAGAGCAAAAAATTGTCGAATTGTACTATTTGGATGCTTTGCATATATGTTTCTTAGACTATATAGAAGCAATATATACATTGATTTCAACCGTCTACCTGTTCCATTCATTGTTCTACTTGTCGCAAGTTACAAATAATTTCCGTTAAAGTATTAACAATGGGGCTCGTAGTTCACTTAAACTTGAAGATCAAATAATTGGCGAATTGTACTGTTTGGATGATTTGCATATATGTTTCTTAGACTATCTAGAAGCAATATATACAATGATTTCAACCGTCTACCTGTTCCATTCATTGTTCTACTTGTCGAAAGTTACAAATAATTTCCGTTAAGGGATTAACAATGGGGATCGTAGTTTACTTAAACTTGAAGAACAAGAAATTGGCGAATCGTACTGTTTGGATGCTTTGCATATATGTTTCTTAGACTAAATAGAAGCAATATATACAATGATTTCAACCGTCTACCTATTCCATTCATTGTTCTACTTGCCGAAAGTTACAAATAATTTCCGATAAAGTATTAACCATTGGGGCTGATTGTTCACTTAAACTTGAAGAACAAAAAATTGGCGAATTGTACTGTTCGGATGCTTTGCATATATGTTTCTTAGACTATATAGAAGCAATATATACAATGATTTCAACAGTCTACCTGTTCCATTCATTGTTCTACTTGTCGAAATTTACAAATAATTTCCTTTAAAGGATTAACAATGGGGCTCGTAGTTCACTTAAACTTGAAGAACAAAAAATTGACGAATGGTACTGTTTGGATGCTTTGCATATATGTTTCTTAGAATATATAGAAGCAATATATACAAAGATTTCAACCGTCTACCTGTTCCATTCATTGTTCTACTTGTCGAAAGTTACTAATAATTACCGATAACGGATTAACCATTGGGGCTCATTGTTCACTTACACTTGAAGAACAAAAAATTGGCGAATGGTACTGTTTGGATGCTTTGCACATATGTTTCGTAGGCTATATAGAAGCAATATATACAATGATTTCAACCGTCTACCTGTTCTATTCATTGTTCTTCTTGTCGAAAGTTAGAAATAATATCCGTTTCATGATTATCAATGGGCCTCGTTGTTCACTTAAACTTGAAGAACAAAAAATTGGCGACTGGTACTGTTTGGATGATTTGCATATATGTTTCTTAGACTATATAGAAGCAATATATACATTGATTTCAAGCGTCTACCTGTTCCACTCATTGTTCTACTTGTCGGAAGTTACAAATAATTTCCGATAAAGTATGAACAATGGGGCTCGTAGTTCACTTAAACATGAAAATGAAATAATTGGCGAATTGTTCTGTTTGGACGCTTTGCATATATGTTTCTTAGATTATATAGAAGCAATATATACTTAGATTTCAACCGTCTACCTATTCCATTCATTGTTCTACTTGCCGAAAATTACAAATAATTTCCGATAAAGTATTAACCATTGGGGCTGATTGTTCACTTAAACTTGAAGAACAAAAAATTGGCGAATTGTACTGTTCGGATGCTTTGCATATATGTTTCTTAGACTATATAGAAGCAATATATACAATGATTTCAACAGTCTACCTGTTCCATTCATTGTTCTACTTGTCGAAATTTACAAATAATTTCCTTTAAAGGATTAACAATGGGGCTCGAAGTTCACTTAAACTTGAAGAACAAAAAATTGACGAATGGTACTGTTTGGATGCTTTGCATATATGTTTCTTAGAATATATAGAAGCAATATATACAAAGATTTCAACCATCTACATGTTCCATTCACTGTTCTACTTGTCGAAAGTTATAAATAATTACCGATATCGGATTAACCATTGGGGCTCATTGTTCACTTAAACTTGAAGAACAAAAAATTGGCGAATGGTACTGTTTGGATGCTTTGCATATATGTTTCTTAGATTATATAGAAGCAATATATCTAAAGATTTCAACCGTCTACCTGTTCCATTCATTGTTCTACTTGTCGAAAATTACAAATAATTTCCGATAAAGGATTAACCATTGGGGCTCATTGTTCACTTAAACTTGAAGTACAAAAAATTGTCGAATTGTACTATTTGGATGCTTTGCATATATGTTTCTTAGACTATATAGAAGCAATATATACAATGATTTCAACCGTCTACCTGTTCCATTCATTGTTCTACTTGTCGAAAGTTACAAATAATGTCCGTTAAAGTATTAATAATGGGGCTCGTAGTTCACTTAAACTTGAAGATCAAATAATTGGCGAATTGTACTGTTTGGATGATTTGCATATATGTTTCTTAGACTATATAGAAGCAATATATACAAAGATTTCAACCGTCTACCTGTTCCATTCATTGATCTACTTGTCGAAAGTTACAAATAATTTCCGTTAAGGGATTAACAATGGGGATCGTAGTTTTCTTAAACTTGAAGAACAAAAAATTGGCGAATTGTACTGTTTGGATGCTTTGCATATATGATTCGTAGGCTATATAGAAGCAATATATACAATGATTTCAACCGTCTACCTGATCCATTCATTGTTCTACTTGTCGAAATTTACAAATAATTTCCTTTAAAGGATTAACAATGGGGCTCGTTGTTCACTTAAACTTGAAGAACAAAAAATTGGCGAATTGTACTGTTTGGATGCTTTGCATATGTGTTTCTTAGACTATTTAGAAGCAATATATAGAAAGATTTCACCCGTCTACCTGTACTATTCATTGTTCTACTTGTAGAAAGTTACAAATAATTTCCATTTCATGATTATTAATGGGGCTCGTTGTTCACTTAAACTTGAAGAACAAAAAATTGGCGAATGGTACTGTTTGGATGATTTGCATATATGTTTCTTAGACTATCTAGAAGCAATATATACAATGATTTCAACCGTCTACCTGTTCCATTCATTGTTCTACTTGTCGAAAGTTACAAATAATTTCCGTTAAGGGATTAACAATGGGGATCGTAGTTTACTTAAACTTGAAGAACAAGAAATTGGCGAATCGTACTGTTTGGATGCTTTGCATATATGTTTCTTAGACTAAATAGAAGCAATATATACAATGATTTCAACCGTCTACCTATTCCATTCATTGTTCTACTTGCCGAAAGTTGCAAATAATTTCCGATAAAGTATTAACCATTGGGGCTGATTGTTCACTTAAACTTGAAGAACAAAAAATTGGCGAATTGTACTGTTCGGATGCTTTGCATATATGTTTCTTAGACTATATAGAAGCAATATATACAAAGATTTCAACCGTCTACCTGTTCCATTCATTGTTCTACTTGTCGAAAGTTACAAATAATTACCGATAACGGATTAACCATTGGGGCTCATTGTTCACTTACACTTGAAGAACAAAAAATTGGCGAATGGTACTGTTTGGATGCTTTGCACATATGTTTCGTAGGCTATATAGAAGCAATATATACAATGATTTCAACCGTCTACCTGTTCTATTCATTGTTCTTCTTGTCGAAAGTTAGAAATAATATCCGTTTCATGATTATCAATGGGCCTCGTTGTTCACTTAAACTTGAAGAACAAAAAATTGGCGACTGGTACTGTTTGGATGATTTGCATATATGTTTCTTAGACTATATAGAAGCAATATATACATTGATTTCAAGCGTCTACCTGTTCCACTCATTGTTCTACTTGTCGGAAGTTACAAATAATTTCCGATAAAGTATGAACAATGGGGCTCGTAGTTCACTTAAACATGAAAATGAAATAATTGGCGAATTGTTCTGTTTGGACGCTTTGCATATATGTTTCTTAGATTATATAGAAGCAATATATACTTAGATTTCAACCGTCTACCTATTCCATTCATTGTTCTACTTGCCGAAAATTACAAATAATTTCCGATAAAGTATTAACCATTGGGGCTGATTGTTCACTTAAACTTGAAGAACAAAAAATTGGCGAATTGTACTGTTCGGATGCTTTGCATATATGTTTCTTAGACTATATAGAAGCAATATATACAATGATTTCAACAGTCTACCTGTTCCATTCATTGTTCTACTTGTCGAAATTTACAAATAATTTCCTTTAAAGGATTAACAATGGGGCTCGAAGTTCACTTAAACTTGAAGAACAAAAAATTGACGAATGGTACTGTTTGGATGCTTTGCATATATGTTTCTTAGAATATATAGAAGCAATATATACAAAGATTTCAACCATCTACATGTTCCATTCATTGTTCTACTTGTCGAAAGTTATAAATAATTACCGATAACGGATTAACCATTGGGGCTCATTGTTCACTTAAACTTGAAGAACAAAAAATTGGCGAATGGTACTGTTTGGATGCTTTGCATATATGTTTCTTAGATTATATAGAAGCAATATATCTAAAGATTTCAACCGTCTACCTGTTCCATTCATTGTTCTACTTGTCGAAAATTACAAATAATTTCCGATAAAGGATTAACCATTGGGGCTCATTGTTCACTTAAACTTGAAGTACAAAAAATTGTCGAATTGTACTATTTGGATGCTTTGCATATATGTTTCTTAGACTATATAGAAGCAATATATACAATGATTTCAACCGTCTACCTGTTCCATTCATTGTTCTACTTGTCGAAAGTTACAAATAATGTCCGTTAAAGTATTAATAATGGGGCTCGTAGTTCACTTAAACTTGAAGATCAAATAATTGGCGAATTGTACTGTTTGGATGATTTGCATATATGTTTCTTAGACTATATAGAAGCAATATATACAAAGATTTCAACCGTCTACCTGTTCCATTCATTGATCTACTTGTCGAAAGTTACAAATAATTTCCGTTAAGGGATTAACAATGGGGATCGTAGTTTTCTTAAACTTGAAGAACAAAAAATTGGCGAATTGTACTGTTTGGATGCTTTGCATATATGATTCGTAGGCTATATAGAAGCAATATATACAATGATTTCAACCGTCTACCTGATCCATTCATTGTTCTACTTGTCGAAATTTACAAATAATTTCCTTTAAAGGATTAACAATGGGGCTCGTTGTTCACTTAAACTTGAAGAACAAAAAATTGGCGAATTGTACTGTTTGGATGCTTTGCATATGTGTTTCTTAGACTATTTAGAAGCAATATATAGAAAGATTTCACCCGTCTACCTGTACTATTCATTGTTCTACTTGTAGAAAGTTACAAATAATTTCCATTTCATGATTATTAATGGGGCTCGTTGTTCACTTAAACTTGAAGAACAAAAAATTGGCGAATGGTACTGTTTGGATGCTTTGCACATATGTTTCTTAGATTATATAGAAGCAATATATACAAAGATTTCAACCGTCTACCTGTTCCATTCATTGTTCTGCTTGTCGAAAATTACAAATAATTTCCTTTAAAGGATTAACAATGGAGCTCGTAGTTCACTTAAACTTGAAGAACAAAAAATTGGCGAATGGTACTGTTTGGATGCTTTGCATATATGTTTCTTAGACTATATAGAAGCAATATATAGAAAGATTTCAAACGTCTACCTGTACTATTCATTGTTCTACTTGTAGAATAATTTCCATTTCATGATTATCAATGGGGCTCGCTGTTCACTTAAACTTGAAGATCAAAAAATTGGCGAATGTTACTGTTTAGATGCTTTGCATATATGTTTCTTAGACTATATAGAAGCAATATATACAATGATTTCAACCGTCTACCTGTTCCATTCATTGTTCTACTTGTCGAAATTTACACATAATTTCCTTTAAAGGATTAACAATGGGGCTCGTTGTTCACTTAAACTTGAAGAACAATAAATTGTCGAATTGTACTATTTGGATGCTTTGCATATATGTTTCTTAGACTATATAGAAGCAATATATACATTGATTTCAACCGTCTACCTGCTCCATTCATTGTTCTACTTGTCGCAAGTTACAAATAATTTCCGTTAAAGTATTAACAATGGGGCTCGTAGTTCACTTAAACTTGAAGATCAAATAATTGGCTAATTGTACTGTTTGGATGATTTGCATATATGTTTCTTAGACTATATAGAAGCAATATATAAAATGATTTCAACCGTCTACCTGTTCCATTCATTGTTCTACTTGTCGAAATTTACAAATAATTTCCGATAAAGGATAAACCATTGGGGCTGATTGTTCACTTAAACTTGAAGAACAAAAAATTGGCGAATTGTACTGTTTGGATGCTTTGCATATATGTTTCGTAGGCTATATAGAAGTAATATATACAATGATTTCAACCGTCTACCTGATCCATTCATTGTTCTACTTGTGGAAATTTACAAATAATTTCCTTTAAAGGATTAACAATGGGGCTCGTAGTTCACTTAAACTTGAAGAACAAAAAATTGGCGAATTGTACTGTTTGGATGCTTTGCATATGTGTTTCTTAGACTATTTAGAAGCGATATATAGAAAGATTTCACCCGTCTACCTGTACTATTCATTGTTCTACTTGTAGAAAGTTACAAATAATTTCCATTTCATGATTATTAATGGGGCTCGTTGTTCACTTAAACTTGAAGAACAAAAAATTGGCGAATGGTAGTGTTTAAATGCTTTTCATATATGTTTCTTAGATTATATAGAAGCAATATATACAAAGATTTCAACCGTCTACCTGTTCCATTCATTGTTCTGCTTGTCGAAAATTACAAATAATTTCCTTTAAAGGATTAACAATGGGGCTCGTAGTTCACTTAAACTTGAAGAACAAAAAATTGGCGAATGTTACTGTTTAGATGCTTTGCATATATGTTTCTTAAACTATATAGAAGCAACTTATACAAAGATTTCTACCGTCTACCTGTTCTATTCATTGTTCTACTTGTAGAATGTTACAAATAATTTCCATTTCATGATTATCAATGGGGCTCGCTGTTCACTTAAACTTGAAGAACAAAAATTTGGCGAATTGTACTGTTTGGATGCTTTGCATATTTGTTTCGTAGACTATATAGAAGCAATATATACAATGATTTCAACCGTCTACATGATCCATTCATTGTTCTACTTGTCGAAATTTACAAATAATTTCCTTTAAAGGATTAACAATGGGGCTCGTAGTTCACTTAAACATGAAGATGAAATAATTGGCGAATTGTACTGTTTGGATGCTTTGCATATATGTTTCTTAGATTATATAGAAGCAATATATACAATAATTTCAACCGTCTACCTGTTCCATTCATTGTTCTACTTGTCGAAATTTACAAATAATTTCCTTTAAAGGATTAACAATGGGGCTCGTAGTTCACTTAAACTTGAAGAACAAAAAATTGGCGAATTGTACTGTTTGGATGCTTTGCATATGTGTTTCTTAGACTATTTAGAAGCAATATATAGAAAGATTTCACCCGTCTACCTGTACTATTCATTGTTCTACTTGTAGAAAGTTACAAATAATTTCCATTTCATGATTATTAATGGGGCTCGTTGTTCACTTAAACTTGAAGAACAAAAAATTGGCGAATGGTACTGTTTGGATGCTTTGCATATATGTTTCTTAGATTATATAGAAGCAATATATACAAAGATTTCAACCGTCTACCTGTTCCATTCATTGTTCTGCTTGTCGAAAATTACAAATAATTTCCTTTAAAGGATTAACAATGGGGCTCGTAGTTCACTTAAACTTGAAGAACAAAAAATTGGCGAATGGTACTGTTTGGATGCTTTGCATATATGTTTCTTAGATTATATAGAAGCAATATATAGAAAGATTTCACCCGTCTACCTGTACTATTCATTGTTCTACTTGTAGAAAGCTACAAATAATTTCCATTTCATGATTATCAATGGGGCTCGCTGTTCACTTAAACTTGAAGATCAAAAAATTGGCGAATGTTACTGTTTAGATGCTTTGCATATAGGTTTCTTAGACTATATAGAAGCAACTTATACAAAGATTTCTACCGTCTACCTGTTCTATTCATTGTTCTACTTGTAGAATGTTACAAATAATTTCCATTTCATGATTATCAATGGGGCTCGCTGTTCACTTAAACTTGAAGATCAAAAAATTGGCGAATGTTACTGTTTAGATGCTTTGCATATAGGTTTCTTAGACTATATAGAAGCAACTTATACAAAGATTTCTACCGTCTACCTGTTCTATTCATTGTTCTACTTGTAGAATGTTACAAATAATTTCCATTTCATGATTATCAATGGGGCTCGCTGTTCACTTAAACTTGAAGAACAAAAATTTGGGGAATTGTACTGTTTGGATGCTTTGCATATTTGTTTCGTAGACTATATAGAAGCAATATATACAATGATTTCAACCGTCTACATGATCCATTCATTGTTCTACTTGTCGAAATTTACAAATAATTTCCTTTAAAGGATTAACAATGGGGCTCGTAGTTCACTTAAACATGAAGGTGAAATAATTGGCGAATTGTACTGTTTGGATGCTTTGCATATATGTTTCTTAGATTATATAGAAGCAATATATACAATGATTTCAACCGTCTACCTGTTCCATTCATTGTTCTACTTGTCGAAATTTACAAATAATTTCCTTTAAAGGATTAACAATGGGGCTCGTAGTTCACTTAAACTTGAAGGACAATAAATTGGCGAATGGTACTGGTTGGATGCTTTGCATATATGTTTCTTAGACTATATAGAAGCAATATATACAAAGATTTCAACCGTCTACCTGTTCCATTCATTGTTCTACTTGTCGAAAGTTACAAATAATTTCCTTTAAGGGATTAACAATGGGGATCGTAGTTTACTTAAACTTGAAGAACAAAAAATTGGCGAATGGTACTGTTTGGATGCTTTGCATATATGTTTCTTAGATTATATAGAAGCAATATGTACAAAGATTTCAACCGTCTACCTGTTCCATTCATTGTTCTACTTGTCGAAAGTTACAAATAATTTCCGTTAAGGGATTAACCATTGGGGCTCATTGTTCACTTAAACTTGAAGATCAAATAATTGGCGAATTTTACTGTTTGGATGATTTGCAGATATGTTTCTTAGACTATATAGAAGCAATATATACAATGATTTCAACCGTCTACCTGTTCCATTCATTGTTCTACTTGTCGAAAGTTACAAATAATTTCCTTTAAGGGATTAACAATGGGGATCGTAGTTTACTTAAACTTGAAGAACAAGAAATTGGCGAATTGTACTGTTTGGATGCTTTGCATATATGTTTCTTAGACTATATAGAAGCAATATATACAAAGATTTCAACCGTCTACCTGTTCCATTCATTGTTCTACTTGTCGAAAATTACAAATAATTTCCGATAAAGGATTAACCATTGGGGCTCATTGCTCACTTAAACTTGAAGAACAAAAAATTGGCGAATGGTACTGTTTGGATGCTTTGCGTACATGTTTCTTAGACTATATGGAAGCAATATATACAAAGATTTCAACCGTCTACCTGTTCCATTCATTATTCTACTTGTCGTAAGTTACAAATAATTTCCGATAAAGGATTAACCATTGGGGCTCATTGTTCACTTACACTTGAAGAACAAAAAATTTGCGAATGGTACTGTTTGGATGCTTTGCATATATGTTTCATAGACTATATAGAAGCAACATATACAAAGATTTCAACCGTCTACCTGTTCTATTCATTGTACAACTTGTAGAAAGATACAAATAAATTCCGTTTCATGATTATCAATGGGGCTCGTTGTTCACTTAAACTTGAAGAACAAAAAATTGGCGAATGGTACTGTTTGGATGCTTTGCATATATGTTTCTTAGATTATATAGAAGCAATATATACAAAGATTTCAACCGTCTACCTGTTCCATTCATTGTTCTACTTGTCGAAAGTTACAAATAATTTCCGTTAAGGGATTAACCATTGGGGCTCATTGTTCACTTAAACTTGAAGAACAAAAAATTGGCGAATTGTACTGTTTGGATGATTTGCAGATATGTTTCTTAGACTATATAGAAGCAATATATACAATGATTTCAACCGTCTACCTGTTCCATTCATTGTTCTACTTGTCGAAAGTTACAAATAATTTCCTTTAAGGGATTAACAATGGGGATCGTAGTTTACTTAAACTTGAAGAACAAGAAATTGGCGAATTGTACTGTTTGGATGCTTTGCATATATGTTTCTTAGACTATATAGAAGCAATATATACAAAGATTTCAACCGTCTACCTGTTCCATTCATTGTTCTACTTGTCGAAAATTATAAATAATTTCCGATAAAGGATTAACCATTGGGGCTCATTGTTCACTTAAACTTGAAGAACAAAAAATTGGCGAATGGTACTGTTTGGATGCTTTGCGTACATGTTTCTTAGACTATATGGAAGCAATATATACAAAGATTTCAACCGTCTACCTGTTCCATTCATTATTCTACTTGTCGTAAGTTACAAATAATTTCCGATAAAGGATTAACCATTGGGGCTCATTGTTCACTTACACTTGAAGAACAAAAAATTGGCGAATGGTACTGTTTGGATGCTTTGCATATATGTTTCTTAGACTATATAGAAGCAACATATACAAAGATTTCAACCGTCTACCTGTTCTATTCATTGTTCAACTTGTAGAAAGTTACAAATAAATTCCGTTTCATGATTATCAATGGGGCTCGTTGTTTACTTAAACTTGAAGAACAAAAAATTGGCGAATGGTACTGTTTGGATGCTTTGCATATATGTTTCTTAGATTATATAGAAGCAATATATACAAAGATTTCACCCGTCTACCTGTACTATTTATTGTTCTACTTGTAGAAAGTTAGAAATAATTTCCGATAAAGGATTAACCATTGGGGCTCATTGTTCACTTAAACTTGAAGAACAAAAAATTGGCGAATGGTACTGTTTGGATGCTTTGCGTACATGTTTCTTAGACTATATGGAAGCAACATATATAAAGATTTCAACCGTCTACCTGTTCCATTCATTATTCTACTTGTCGTAAGTTACAAATAATTTCCGATAAAGGATTAACCATTGGGGCTCATTGTTCACTTACACTTGAAGAACAAAAAATTGGCGAATGGTACTGTTTGGATGCTTTGCATATATGTTTCTTAGACTATATAGAAGCAACATATACAAAGATTTCAACCGTCTACCTGTTCTATTCATTGTTCAACTTGTAGAAAGTTACAAATAAATTCCGTTTCATGATTATCAATGGGGCTCGCTGTTCACTTAAACTTGAAGATCAAATAATTGGCGATTGTTACTGTTTAGATGCTTTGCATATATGTTACTTAGATTATATAGAAGCAATATAAACAAAGATTTCAACCGTCTACCTGTTCCATTCATTGTTCTACTTGTCGAGAATTACAAAAAATTTCCGTTAAAGGATTAACCATTGGGGCTCATTGTTCACTTAAACTTGAAGATCAAAAAATTGGCGATTGTTACTGTTTAGATGCTTTGCATATAGGTTTCTTAGACTATATAGAAGCAATATATACAATGATTTCAACCGTCTACCTGTTCCATTCATTGTTCTACTTGTCGCAAGTTACAAATAATTTCCTTTAAAGGATTAACAATGGGGCTCGTAGTTCACTTAAACTTGAAGAACAAAAATTTGGCGAATTGTACTGTTTGGATGCTTTGCATATTTGTTTCGTAGACTATATAGAAGCAATATATACAATGATTTCAACCGTCTACATGATCCATTCATTGTTCTACTTGTCGAAAGTTACAAATAATTTCCGATAACGGATTAACCATTGGGGCTCATTGTTCACTTAAACTTGAAGAACAAAAAATTGGCGAATGGTACTGTTTGGATGCTTTGCATATATGTTTCTTAGACTATATAGAAGCAATATATACAAAGATTTCAACCGTCTACCTGTTCCAATCATTGTTCTACTTGTCGAAAGTTACAAATAATTTCCGATAACGGATTAACCATTGGGGCTCATTGTTCACTTAAACTTGAAGAACAAAAAATTGGCGAATGGTACTGTTTGGATGCTTTGCATATATGTTTCTTAGATTATATAGAAGCAATATATACAATGATTTCAACCGTCTACCTGTTCAATTCATTGTTCTACTTCTCGAAAGTTACAAATAATTTCCGCCAAGGGATTAACAATGGGGATCGTACTTTACTTAAACTTGAAGAACAAAAAATTGGCGACTGGTACCTGTTTGGATGCTTTGCATATATGTTTCTTAGACTATATAGAAGCAATATATAAACAGATTTCAACCGTCTACCAGTGCGTTTCATTGTTCTACTTGTCGAAAGTTACAAATAATTTCTTTTAAAGGATTAACAATGGGGCTCATTGTTCACTTAAACTTGAAGAACAAAAAATTGGCGAATGGTACTGTTTGGATGCTTTGCATATATGTTTCTTAGACTATATAGAAGCAATATCTACAAAGATTTCAACCGTCTACCTGTTCCATTCATTGTTCTACTTGTCGAGAATTACAAAAAATTTCCGTTAAAGGATTAACCATTGGGGCTCATTGTTCACTTAAACTTGAAGATCAAAAAATTGGCGATTGTTACTGTTTCGATGCTTTGCATATATGTTTCTTAGACTATATAGAAGCAATATATACAATGATTTCAACAGTCTACCTGTTCCATTCATTGTTCTACTTGTCGAAATTTACAAATAATTTCATTTAAAGGATTAACAATGGGGCTCGAAGTTCACTTAAACTTGAAGAACAAAAAATTGGCGAATGGTACTGTTTGGATGCTTTGCATATATGTTTCTTAGACTATATGGAAGCAATATATACAAAGATTTCAACCGTCTGAGTGTTCCAATCATTGTTCTACTTGTAGAAAGTTACAATTAATTTCCGTTAAAGGATTAACAATGGGGCTCGTAGTTCACTTAAACATGAAGATGAAATAATTGGCGAATTGTTCTGTTTGGATGCTTTGCATATATGTTTCTTATATTATATAGAAGCAATATACACTTAGATTTCAACCGTCTACCTGTTCCATTCATTGTTCTACTTGTCGAAAATTACAAATAATTTCTGATAAAGGATTAACCATTGGGGCTCATTGTTCACTTAAACTTGAAGAGCAAAAAATTGTCGAATTGTACTATTTGGATGCTTTGCATATATGTTTCTTAGACTATATAGAAGCAATATATACATTGATTTCAACCGTCTACCTGTTCCATTCATTGTTCTACTTGTCGCAAGTTACAAATAATTTCCGTTAAAGTATTAACAATGGGGCTCGTAGTTCACTTAAACTTGAAGATCAAATAATTGGCGAATTGTACTGTTTGGATGATTTGCATATATGTTTCTTAGACTATCTAGAAGCAATATATACAATGATTTCAACCGTCTACCTGTTCCATTCATTGTTCTACTTGTCGAAAGTTACAAATAATTTCCGTTAAGGGATTAACAATGGGGATCGTAGTTTACTTAAACTTGAAGAACAAGAAATTGGCGAATCGTACTGTTTGGATGCTTTGCATATATGTTTCTTAGACTAAATAGAAGCAATATATACAATGATTTCAACCGTCTACCTATTCCATTCATTGTTCTACTTGCCGAAAGTTACAAATAATTTCCGATAAAGTATTAACCATTGGGGCTGATTGTTCACTTAAACTTGAAGAACAAAAAATTGGCGAATTGTACTGTTCGGATGCTTTGCATATATGTTTCTTAGACTATATAGAAGCAATATATACAATGATTTCAACAGTCTACCTGTTCCATTCATTGTTCTACTTGTCGAAATTTACAAATAATTTCCTTTAAAGGATTAACAATGGGGCTCGTAGTTCACTTAAACTTGAAGAACAAAAAATTGACGAATGGTACTGTTTGGATGCTTTGCATATATGTTTCTTAGAATATATAGAAGCAATATATACAAAGATTTCAACCGTCTACCTGTTCCATTCATTGTTCTACTTGTCGAAAGTTACTAATAATTACCGATAACGGATTAACCATTGGGGCTCATTGTTCACTTACACTTGAAGAACAAAAAATTGGCGAATGGTACTGTTTGGATGCTTTGCACATATGTTTCGTAGGCTATATAGAAGCAATATATACAATGATTTCAACCGTCTACCTGTTCTATTCATTGTTCTTCTTGTCGAAAGTTAGAAATAATATCCGTTTCATGATTATCAATGGGCCTCGTTGTTCACTTAAACTTGAAGAACAAAAAATTGGCGACTGGTACTGTTTGGATGATTTGCATATATGTTTCTTAGACTATATAGAAGCAATATATACATTGATTTCAAGCGTCTACCTGTTCCACTCATTGTTCTACTTGTCGGAAGTTACAAATAATTTCCGATAAAGTATGAACAATGGGGCTCGTAGTTCACTTAAACATGAAAATGAAATAATTGGCGAATTGTTCTGTTTGGACGCTTTGCATATATGTTTCTTAGATTATATAGAAGCAATATATACTTAGATTTCAACCGTCTACCTATTCCATTCATTGTTCTACTTGCCGAAAATTACAAATAATTTCCGATAAAGTATTAACCATTGGGGCTGATTGTTCACTTAAACTTGAAGAACAAAAAATTGGCGAATTGTACTGTTCGGATGCTTTGCATATATGTTTCTTAGACTATATAGAAGCAATATATACAATGATTTCAACAGTCTACCTGTTCCATTCATTGTTCTACTTGTCGAAATTTACAAATAATTTCCTTTAAAGGATTAACAATGGGGCTCGAAGTTCACTTAAACTTGAAGAACAAAAAATTGACGAATGGTACTGTTTGGATGCTTTGCATATATGTTTCTTAGAATATATAGAAGCAATATATACAAAGATTTCAACCATCTACATGTTCCATTCATTGTTCTACTTGTCGAAAGTTATAAATAATTACCGATAACGGATTAACCATTGGGGCTCATTGTTCACTTAAACTTGAAGAACAAAAAATTGGCGAATGGTACTGTTTGGATGCTTTGCATATATGTTTCTTAGATTATATAGAAGCAATATATCTAAAGATTTCAACCGTCTACCTGTTCCATTCATTGTTCTACTTGTCGAAAATTACAAATAATTTCCGATAAAGGATTAACCATTGGGGCTCATTGTTCACTTAAACTTGAAGTACAAAAAATTGTCGAATTGTACTATTTGGATGCTTTGCATATATGTTTCTTAGACTATATAGAAGCAATATATACAATGATTTCAACCGTCTACCTGTTCCATTCATTGTTCTACTTGTCGAAAGTTACAAATAATGTCCGTTAAAGTATTAATAATGGGGCTCGTAGTTCACTTAAACTTGAAGATCAAATAATTGGCGAATTGTACTGTTTGGATGATTTGCATATATGTTTCTTAGACTATATAGAAGCAATATATACAAAGATTTCAACCGTCTACCTGTTCCATTCATTGATCTACTTGTCGAAAGTTACAAATAATTTCCGTTAAGGGATTAACAATGGGGATCGTAGTTTTCTTAAACTTGAAGAACAAAAAATTGGCGAATTGTACTGTTTGGATGCTTTGCATATATGATTCGTAGGCTATATAGAAGCAATATATACAATGATTTCAACCGTCTACCTGATCCATTCATTGTTCTACTTGTCGAAATTTACAAATAATTTCCTTTAAAGGATTAACAATGGGGCTCGTTGTTCACTTAAACTTGAAGAACAAAAAATTGGCGAATTGTACTGTTTGGATGCTTTGCATATGTGTTTCTTAGACTATTTAGAAGCAATATATAGAAAGATTTCACCCGTCTACCTGTACTATTCATTGTTCTACTTGTAGAAAGTTACAAATAATTTCCATTTCATGATTATTAATGGGGCTCGTTGTTCACTTAAACTTGAAGAACAAAAAATTGGCGAATGGTACTGTTTGGATGCTTTGCACATATGTTTCTTAGATTATATAGAAGCAATATATACAAAGATTTCAACCGTCTACCTGTTCCATTCATTGTTCTGCTTGTCGAAAATTACAAATAATTTCCTTTAAAGGATTAACAATGGAGCTCGTAGTTCACTTAAACTTGAAGAACAAAAAATTGGCGAATGGTACTGTTTGGATGCTTTGCATATATGTTTCTTAGACTATATAGAAGCAATATATAGAAAGATTTCAAACGTCTACCTGTACTATTCATTGTTCTACTTGTAGAATAATTTCCATTTCATGATTATCAATGGGGCTCGCTGTTCACTTAAACTTGAAGATCAAAAAATTGGCGAATGTTACTGTTTAGATGCTTTGCATATATGTTTCTTAGACTATATAGAAGCAATATATACAATGATTTCAACCGTCTACCTGTTCCATTCATTGTTCTACTTGTCGAAATTTACACATAATTTCCTTTAAAGGATTAACAATGGGGCTCGTTGTTCACTTAAACTTGAAGAACAATAAATTGTCGAATTGTACTATTTGGATGCTTTGCATATATGTTTCTTAGACTATATAGAAGCAATATATACATTGATTTCAACCGTCTACCTGCTCCATTCATTGTTCTACTTGTCGCAAGTTACAAATAATTTCCGTTAAAGTATTAACAATGGGGCTCGTAGTTCACTTAAACTTGAAGATCAAATAATTGGCTAATTGTACTGTTTGGATGATTTGCATATATGTTTCTTAGACTATATAGAAGCAATATATAAAATGATTTCAACCGTCTACCTGTTCCATTCATTGTTCTACTTGTCGCAAGTTACAAATAATTTCCGTTAAAGTATTAACAATGGGGCTCGTTGTTCACTTAAACTTGAAGAACAAAAAATTGGCGAATTGTACTGTTTGGATGCTTTGCATATGTGTTTCTTAGACTATTTAGAAGCAATATATAGAAAGATTTCACCCGTCTACCTGTACTATTCATTGTTCTACTTGTAGAAAGTTACAAATAATTTCCATTTCATGATTATTAATGGGGCTCGTAGTTCACTTAAACTTGAAGAACAAAAAATTGGCGAATGTTACTGTTTAGATGCTTTGCATATATGTTTCTTAGACTATATAGAAGCAACTTATACAAAGATTTCTACCGTCTACCTGTTCTATTCATTGTTCTACTTGTAGAATGTTACAAATAATTTCCATTTCATGATTATCAATGGGGCTCGCTGTTCACTTAAACTTGAAGAACAAAAATTTGGCGAATGGTACTGTTTGGATGCTTTGCATATATGTTTCTTAGATTATATAGAAGCAATATATACAAAGATTTCAACCGTCTACCTGTTCCTTTCATTGTTCTACTTGTCGAAAGTTACAAATAATTTCCGTTAAGGGATTAACCATTGGGGCTCATTGTTCACTTAAACTTGAAGAACAAAAAATTGGCGAATTGTACTGTTTGGATGATTTGCAGATATGTTTCTTAGACTATATAGAAGCAATATATACAATGATTTCAACCGTCTACCTGTTCCATTCATTGTTCTACTTGTCGAAAGTTACAAATAATTTCCTTTAAGGGATTAACAATGGGGATCGTAGTTTACTTAAACTTGAAGAACAAGAAATTGGCGAATTGTACTGTTTGGATGCTTTGCATATATGTTTCTTAGACTATATAGAAGCAATATATCAAAAGATTTCAACCGTCTACCTGTTCCATTCATTGTTCTACTTGTCGAAAATTATAAATAATTTCCGATAAAGGATTAACCATTGGGGCTCATTGTTCACTTAAACTTGAAGAACAAAAAATTGGCGAATGGTACTGTTTGGATGCTTTGCGTACATGTTTCTTAGACTATATGGAAGCAATATATACAAAGATTTCAACCGTCTACCTGTTCCATTCATTATTCTACTTGTCGTAAGTTACAAATAATTTCCGATAAAGGATTAACCATTGGGGCTCATTGTTCACTTACACTTGAAGAACAAAAAATTGGCGAATGGTACTGTTTGGATGCTTTGCATATATGTTTCTTAGACTATATAGAAGCAACATATACAAAGATTTCAACCGTCTACCTGTTCTATTCATTGTTCAACTTGTAGAAAGTTACAAATAAATTCCGTTTCATGATTATCAATGGGGCTCGTTGTTTACTTAAACTTGAAGAACAAAAAATTGGCGAATGGTACTGTTTGGATGCTTTGCATATATGTTTCTTAGATTATATAGAAGCAATATATACAAAGATTTCACCCGTCTACCTGTACTATTTATTGTTCTACTTGTAGAAAGTTAGAAATAATTTCCGATAAAGGATTAACCATTGGGGCTCATTGTTCACTTAAACTTGAAGAACAAAAAATTGGCGAATGGTACTGTTTGGATGCTTTGCGTACATGTTTCTTAGACTATATGGAAGCAACATATATAAAGATTTCAACCGTCTACCTGTTCCATTCATTATTCTACTTGTCGTAAGTTACAAATAATTTCCGATAAAGGATTAACCATTGGGGCTCATTGTTCACTTACACTTGAAGAACAAAAAATTGGCGAATGGTACTGTTTGGATGCTTTGCATATATGTTTCTTAGACTATATAGAAGCAACATATACAAAGATTTCAACCGTCTACCTGTTCTATTCATTGTTCAACTTGTAGAAAGTTACAAATAAATTCCGTTTCATGATTATCAATGGGGCTCGCTGTTCACTTAAACTTGAAGATCAAATAATTGGCGATTGTTACTGTTTAGATGCTTTGCATATATGTTACTTAGATTATATAGAAGCAATATAAACAAAGATTTCAACCGTCTACCTGTTCCATTCATTGTTCTACTTGTCGAGAATTACAAAAAATTTCCGTTAAAGGATTAACCATTGGGGCTCATTGTTCACTTAAACTTGAAGATCAAAAAATTGGCGATTGTTACTGTTTAGATGCTTTGCATATAGGTTTCTTAGACTATATAGAAGCAATATATACAATGATTTCAACCGTCTACCTGTTCCATTCATTGTTCTACTTGTCGCAAGTTACAAATAATTTCCTTTAAAGGATTAACAATGGGGCTCGTAGTTCACTTAAACTTGAAGAACAAAAATTTGGCGAATTGTACTGTTTGGATGCTTTGCATATTTGTTTCGTAGACTATATAGAAGCAATATATACAATGATTTCAACCGTCTACATGATCCATTCATTGTTCTACTTGTCGAAAGTTACAAATAATTTCCGATAACGGATTAACCATTGGGGCTCATTGTTCACTTAAACTTGAAGAACAAAAAATTGGCGTATGGTACTGTTTGGATGCTTTGCATATATGTTTCTTAGACTATATAGAAGCAATATATACAAAGATTTCAACCGTCTACCTGTTCCATTCATTGTTCTACTTGTCGAAAGTTACAAATAATTTCCGATAACGGATTAACCATTGGGGCTCATTGTTCACTTAAACTTGAAGAACAAAAAATTGGCGAATGGTACTGTTTGGATGCTTTGCATATATGTTTCTTAGATTATATAGAAGCAATATATACAATGATTTCAACCGTCTACCTGTTCAATTCATTGTTCTACTTCTCGAAAGTTACAAATAATTTCCGCCAAGGGATTAACAATGGGGATCGTACTTTACTTAAACTTGAAGAACAAAAAATTGGCGACTGGTACCTGTTTGGATGCTTTGCATATATGTTTCTTAGACTATATAGAAGCAATATATAAACAGATTTCAACCGTCTACCAGTGCGTTTCATTGTTCTACTTGTCGAAAGTTACAAATAATTTCTTTTAAAGGATTAACAATGGGGCTCATTGTTCACTTAAACTTGAAGAACAAAAAATTGGCGAATGGTACTGTTTGGATGCTTTGCATATATGTTTCTTAGACTATATAGAAGCAATATATACAAAGATTTCAACCGTCTACCTGTTCCATTCATTATTCTACTTGTCGAAAGTTACAAATAATTTCCGATAAAGGATTAACACTGGGGCTCATTGTTCACTTAAACTTGAAGAACAAAAAATTGGCGAATGGTACTGTTTGGATGCTTTGCATATATGTTTCTTAGACTATATAGAAGCTATATATACAAAGATTTCAACCGTCTACGTGTTCCATTCATTGTTCTACTTGTCGTAAGTTACAAATAATTTCCGATAACGGATTAACAATGGGGCTCGTAGTTCACTTAAACTTGAAGAACAAAAAATTGGCGAATTGTACTGTTTGGATGCTTTGCATATATGTTTCTTATACTATATAGAAGCAATATATACAAAGATTTCAACCGTCTACCTGTTCCATTCATTGTTCTACTTGTCGAAAGTTATAAATAATTACCGATAACGGATTAACCATTGGGGCTCATTGTTCACTTAAACTTGAAGAACAAAAAATTGGCGAATGGTACTGTTTGGATGCTTTGCATATATGTTTCTTAGATTATATAGAAGCAATATATCTAAAGATTTCAACCGTCTACCTGTTCCATTCATTGTTCTACTTGTCGAAAATTACAAATAATTTCCGATAAAGGATTAACCATTGGGGCTCATTGTTCACTTAAACTTGAAGTACAAAAAATTGTCGAATTGTACTATTTGGATGCTTTGCATATATGTTTCTTAGACTATATAGAAGCAATATATACAATGATTTCAACCGTCTACCTGTTCCATTCATTGTTCTACTTGTCGAAAGTTACAAATAATGTCCGTTAAAGTATTAATAATGGGGCTCGTAGTTCACTTAAACTTGAAGATCAAATAATTGGCGAATTGTACTGTTTGGATGATTTGCATATATGTTTCTTAGACTATATAGAAGCAATATATACAAAGATTTCAACCGTCTACCTGTTCCATTCATTGATCTACTTGTCGAAAGTTACAAATAATTTCCGTTAAGGGATTAACAATGGGGATCGTAGTTTTCTTAAACTTGAAGAACAAAAAATTGGCGAATTGTACTGTTTGGATGCTTTGCATATATGATTCGTAGGCTATATAGAAGCAATATATACAATGATTTCAACCGTCTACCTGATCCATTCATTGTTCTACTTGTCGAAATTTACAAATAATTTCCTTTAAAGGATTAACAATGGGGCTCGTTGTTCACTTAAACTTGAAGAACAAAAAATTGGCGAATTGTACTGTTTGGATGCTTTGCATATGTGTTTCTTAGACTATTTAGAAGCAATATATAGAAAGATTTCACCCGTCTACCTGTACTATTCATTGTTCTACTTGTAGAAAGTTACAAATAATTTCCATTTCATGATTATTAATGGGGCTCGTTGTTCACTTAAACTTGAAGAACAAAAAATTGGCGAATGGTACTGTTTGGATGCTTTGCACATATGTTTCTTAGATTATATAGAAGCAATATATACAAAGATTTCAACCGTCTACCTGTTCCATTCATTGTTCTGCTTGTCGAAAATTACAAATAATTTCCTTTAAAGGATTAACAATGGAGCTCGTAGTTCACTTAAACTTGAAGAACAAAAAATTGGCGAATGGTACTGTTTGGATGCTTTGCATATATGTTTCTTAGACTATATAGAAGCAATATATAGAAAGATTTCAAACGTCTACCTGTACTATTCATTGTTCTACTTGTAGAATAATTTCCATTTCATGATTATCAATGGGGCTCGCTGTTCACTTAAACTTGAAGATCAAAAAATTGGCGAATGTTACTGTTTAGATGCTTTGCATATATGTTTCTTAGACTATATAGAAGCAATATATACAATGATTTCAACCGTCTACCTGTTCCATTCATTGTTCTACTTGTCGAAATTTACACATAATTTCCTTTAAAGGATTAACAATGGGGCTCGTTGTTCACTTAAACTTGAAGAACAATAAATTGTCGAATTGTACTATTTGGATGCTTTGCATATATGTTTCTTAGACTATATAGAAGCAATATATACATTGATTTCAACCGTCTACCTGCTCCATTCATTGTTCTACTTGTCGCAAGTTACAAATAATTTCCGTTAAAGTATTAACAATGGGGCTCGTAGTTCACTTAAACTTGAAGATCAAATAATTGGCTAATTGTACTGTTTGGATGATTTGCATATATGTTTCTTAGACTATATAGAAGCAATATATAAAATGATTTCAACCGTCTACCTGTTCCATTCATTGTTCTACTTGTCGCAAGTTACAAATAATTTCCGTTAAAGTATTAACAATGGGGCTCGTTGTTCACTTAAACTTGAAGAACAAAAAATTGGCGAATTGTACTGTTTGGATGCTTTGCATATGTGTTTCTTAGACTATTTAGAAGCAATATATAGAAAGATTTCACCCGTCTACCTGTACTATTCATTGTTCTACTTGTAGAAAGTTACAAATAATTTCCATTTCATGATTATTAATGGGGCTCGTAGTTCACTTAAACTTGAAGAACAAAAAATTGGCGAATGTTACTGTTTAGATGCTTTGCATATATGTTTCTTAGACTATATAGAAGCAACTTATACAAAGATTTCTACCGTCTACCTGTTCTATTCATTGTTCTACTTGTAGAATGTTACAAATAATTTCCATTTCATGATTATCAATGGGGCTCGCTGTTCACTTAAACTTGAAGAACAAAAATTTGGCGAATGGTACTGTTTGGATGCTTTGCATATATGTTTCTTAGATTATATAGAAGCAATATATACAAAGATTTCAACCGTCTACCTGTTCCTTTCATTGTTCTACTTGTCGAAAGTTACAAATAATTTCCGTTAAGGGATTAACCATTGGGGCTCATTGTTCACTTAAACTTGAAGAACAAAAAATTGGCGAATTGTACTGTTTGGATGATTTGCAGATATGTTTCTTAGACTATATAGAAGCAATATATACAATGATTTCAACCGTCTACCTGTTCCATTCATTGTTCTACTTGTCGAAAGTTACAAATAATTTCCTTTAAGGGATTAACAATGGGGATCGTAGTTTACTTAAACTTGAAGAACAAGAAATTGGCGAATTGTACTGTTTGGATGCTTTGCATATATGTTTCTTAGACTATATAGAAGCAATATATCAAAAGATTTCAACCGTCTACCTGTTCCATTCATTGTTCTACTTGTCGAAAATTATAAATAATTTCCGATAAAGGATTAACCATTGGGGCTCATTGTTCACTTAAACTTGAAGAACAAAAAATTGGCGAATGGTACTGTTTGGATGCTTTGCGTACATGTTTCTTAGACTATATGGAAGCAATATATACAAAGATTTCAACCGTCTACCTGTTCCATTCATTATTCTACTTGTCGTAAGTTACAAATAATTTCCGATAAAGGATTAACCATTGGGGCTCATTGTTCACTTACACTTGAAGAACAAAAAATTGGCGAATGGTACTGTTTGGATGCTTTGCATATATGTTTCTTAGACTATATAGAAGCAACATATACAAAGATTTCAACCGTCTACCTGTTCTATTCATTGTTCAACTTGTAGAAAGTTACAAATAAATTCCGTTTCATGATTATCAATGGGGCTCGTTGTTTACTTAAACTTGAAGAACAAAAAATTGGCGAATGGTACTGTTTGGATGCTTTGCATATATGTTTCTTAGATTATATAGAAGCAATATATACAAAGATTTCACCCGTCTACCTGTACTATTTATTGTTCTACTTGTAGAAAGTTAGAAATAATTTCCGATAAAGGATTAACCATTGGGGCTCATTGTTCACTTAAACTTGAAGAACAAAAAATTGGCGAATGGTACTGTTTGGATGCTTTGCGTACATGTTTCTTAGACTATATGGAAGCAACATATATAAAGATTTCAACCGTCTACCTGTTCCATTCATTATTCTACTTGTCGTAAGTTACAAATAATTTCCGATAAAGGATTAACCATTGGGGCTCATTGTTCACTTACACTTGAAGAACAAAAAATTGGCGAATGGTACTGTTTGGATGCTTTGCATATATGTTTCTTAGACTATATAGAAGCAACATATACAAAGATTTCAACCGTCTACCTGTTCTATTCATTGTTCAACTTGTAGAAAGTTACAAATAAATTCCGTTTCATGATTATCAATGGGGCTCGCTGTTCACTTAAACTTGAAGATCAAATAATTGGCGATTGTTACTGTTTAGATGCTTTGCATATATGTTACTTAGATTATATAGAAGCAATATAAACAAAGATTTCAACCGTCTACCTGTTCCATTCATTGTTCTACTTGTCGAGAATTACAAAAAATTTCCGTTAAAGGATTAACCATTGGGGCTCATTGTTCACTTAAACTTGAAGATCAAAAAATTGGCGATTGTTACTGTTTAGATGCTTTGCATATAGGTTTCTTAGACTATATAGAAGCAATATATACAATGATTTCAACCGTCTACCTGTTCCATTCATTGTTCTACTTGTCGCAAGTTACAAATAATTTCCTTTAAAGGATTAACAATGGGGCTCGTAGTTCACTTAAACTTGAAGAACAAAAATTTGGCGAATTGTACTGTTTGGATGCTTTGCATATTTGTTTCGTAGACTATATAGAAGCAATATATACAATGATTTCAACCGTCTACATGATCCATTCATTGTTCTACTTGTCGAAAGTTACAAATAATTTCCGATAACGGATTAACCATTGGGGCTCATTGTTCACTTAAACTTGAAGAACAAAAAATTGGCGTATGGTACTGTTTGGATGCTTTGCATATATGTTTCTTAGACTATATAGAAGCAATATATACAAAGATTTCAACCGTCTACCTGTTCCATTCATTGTTCTACTTGTCGAAAGTTACAAATAATTTCCGATAACGGATTAACCATTGGGGCTCATTGTTCACTTAAACTTGAAGAACAAAAAATTGGCGAATGGTACTGTTTGGATGCTTTGCATATATGTTTCTTAGATTATATAGAAGCAATATATACAATGATTTCAACCGTCTACCTGTTCAATTCATTGTTCTACTTCTCGAAAGTTACAAATAATTTCCGCCAAGGGATTAACAATGGGGATCGTACTTTACTTAAACTTGAAGAACAAAAAATTGGCGACTGGTACCTGTTTGGATGCTTTGCATATATGTTTCTTAGACTATATAGAAGCAATATATAAACAGATTTCAACCGTCTACCAGTGCGTTTCATTGTTCTACTTGTCGAAAGTTACAAATAATTTCTTTTAAAGGATTAACAATGGGGCTCATTGTTCACTTAAACTTGAAGAACAAAAAATTGGCGAATGGTACTGTTTGGATGCTTTGCATATATGTTTCTTAGACTATATAGAAGCAATATATACAAAGATTTCAAACGTCTACCTGTTCCATTCATTATTCTACTTGTCGAAAGTTACAAATAATTTCCGATAAAGGATTAACACTGGGGCTCATTGTTCACTTAAACTTGAAGAACAAAAAATTGGCGAATGGTACTGTTTGGATGCTTTGCATATATGTTTCTTAGACTATATAGAAGCTATATATACAAAGATTTCAACCGTCTACGTGTTCCATTCATTGTTCTACTTGTCGTAAGTTACAAATAATTTCCGATAACGGATTAACAATGGGGCTCGTAGTTCACTTAAACTTGAAGAACAAAAAATTGGCGAATTGTACTGTTTGGATGCTTTGCATATATGTTTCTTATACTATATAGAAGCAATATATACAAAGATTTCAACCGTCTACCTGTTCCATTCAATGTTCTACTTGTCGAAATTTACAAATAATTTCCTTTAAAGGATTAACAATGGGGCTCGTAGTTCACTTAAACTTGAAGAACAAAAAATTGGCGAATTGTACTGTTTGGATGCTATGCATATATGTTTCCTAGACTATATAGAAGCAATATATACAAAGATTTCAACTGTCTACCTGTTCCATTCAATGTTCTACTTGTCGAAATTTACAAATAATTTCCTTTAAAGGATTAACAATGGGGCTCGTAGTTCACTTAAACTTGAAGAACAAGAAATTGGCGAATTGTACTGTTTGGATGCTTTGCATTTATGTTTCTTAGACTATATACAAGCAACATATAGAAAGACTTCACCCGTCTACCTGTACTATTCATTGTTCTACTTGTAGAAAGTTACAAATAATTTCCGTTTCATGATTATCAATGGGGCTCGTTGTTCACTTAAACTTGAAGACCAAAAAATTGGCGTATGGTACTGTTTGGATTCTTTGCATATATGTTTCTTAGATTATATAGAAGCAATATATACAGTGATTTCAACCGTCTACCTGTTCCATTCATTGTTCTACTTGTCGAAATTTACAAATAATTTCCTTTAAAGGATTAACAATGGGGCTCGTAGTTCACTTAAACTTGAAGAACAAAAAATTGGCGAATGGTACTGTTTGGATGCTTTGCGTACATGTTTCTTAGACTATATGGAAGCAATATATACAAAGATTTCAACCGTCTACCTGTTCCATTCATTATTCTACTTGTCGTAAGTTACAAATAATTTCCGATAAAGGATTAACCATTGGGGCTCATTGTTCACTTACACTTGAAGAACAAAAAATTGGCGAATGGTACTGTTTGGATGCTTTGCATATATGTTTCTTAGACTACATAGAAGCAACATATACAAAGATTTCAACCGTCTACCTGTTCTATTCATTGTTCAACTTGTAGAAAGTTACAAATAAATTCCGTTTCATGATTATCAATGGGGCTCGTTGTTTACTTAAACTTGAAGAACAAAAAATTGGCGAATGGTACTGTTTGGATGCTTTGCATATATGTTTCTTAGATTATATAGAAGCAATATATACAAAGATTTCACCCGTCTACCTGTACTATTTATTGTTCTACTTGTAGAAAGTTAGAAATAATTTCCGATAAAGGATTAACCATTGGGGCTCATTGTTCACTTAAACTTGAAGAACAAAAAATTGGCGAATGGTACTGTTTGGATGCTTTGCGTACATGTTTCTTAGACTATATGGAAGCAACATATATAAAGATTTCAACCGTCTACCTGTTCCATTCATTATTCTACTTGTCGTAAGTTACAAATAATTTCCGATAAAGGATTAACCATTGGGGCTCATTGTTCACTTACACTTGAAGAACAAAAAATTGGCGAATGGTACTGTTTGGATGCTTTGCATATATGTTTCTTAGACTATATAGAAGCAACATATACAAAGATTTCAACCGTCTACCTGTTCTATTCATTGTTCAACTTGTAGAAAGTTACAAATAAATTCCGTTTCATGATTATCAATGGGGCTCGCTGTTCACTTAAACTTGAAGATCAAATAATTGGCGATTGTTACTGTTTAGATGCTTTGCATATATGTTGCTTAGATTATATAGAAGCAATATAAACAAAGATTTCAACCGTCTACCTGTTCCATTCATTGTTCTACTTGTCGAGAATTACAAAAAATTTCCGTTAAAGGATTAACCATTGGGGCTCATTGTTCACTTAAACTTGAAGATCAAAAAATTGGCGATTGTTACTGTTTAGATGCTTTGCATATAGGTTTCTTAGACTATATAGAAGCAATATATACAATGATTTCAACCGTCTACCTGTTCCATTCATTGTTCTACTTGTCGCAAGTTACAAATAATTTCCTTTAAAGGATTAACAATGGGGCTCGTAGTTCACTTAAACTTGAAGAACAAAAATTTGGCGAATTGTACTGTTTGGATGCTTTGCATATTTGTTTCGTAGACTATATAGAAGCAATATATACAATGATTTCAACCGTCTACATGATCCATTCATTGTTCTACTTGTCGAAAGTTACAAATAATTTCCGATAACGGATTAACCATTGGGGCTCATTGTTCACTTAAACTTGAAGAACAAAAAATTGGCGAATGGTACTGTTTGGATGCTTTGCATATATGTTTCTTAGACTATATAGAAGCAATATATACAAAGATTTCAACCGTCTACCTGTTCCATTCATTGTTCTACTTGTCGAAAGTTACAAATAATTTCCGATAACGGATTAACCATTGGGGCTCATTGTTCACTTAAACTTGAAGAACAAAAAATTGGCGAATGGTACTGTTTGGATGCTTTGCATATATGTTTCTTAGATTATATAGAAGCAATATATACAATGATTTCAACCGTCTACCTGTTCAATTCATTGTTCTACTTCTCGAAAGTTACAAATAATTTCCGCCAAGGGATTAACAATGGGGATCGTACTTTACTTAAACTTGAAGAACAAAAAATTGGCGACTGGTACCTGTTTGGATGCTTTGCATATATGTTTCTTAGACTATATAGAAGCAATATATAAACAGATTTCAACCGTCTACCAGTGCGTTTCATTGTTCTACTTGTCGAAAGTTACAAATAATTTCTTTTAAAGGATTAACAATGGGGCTCATTGTTCACTTAAACTTGAAGAACAAAAAATTGGCGAATGGTACTGTTTGGATGCTTTGCATATATGTTTCTTAGACTATATAGAAGCAATATATACAAAGATTTCAACCGTCTACCTGTTCCATTCATTGTTCTACTTGTCGAGAATTACAAAAAATTTCCGTTAAAGGATTAACCATTGGGGCTCATTGTTCACTTAAACTTGAAGATCAAAAAATTGGCGATTGTTACTGTTTCGATGCTTTGCATATATGTTTCTTAGACTATATAGAAGCAATATATACAATGATTTCAACAGTCTACCTGTTCCATTCATTGTTCTACTTGTCGAAATTTACAAATAATTTCCTTTAAAGGATTAACAATGGGGCTCGAAGTTCACTTAAACTTGAAGAACAAAAAATTGGCGAATGGTACTGTTTGGATGCTTTGCATATATGTTTCTTAGACTATATGGAAGCAATATATACAAAGATTTCAACCGTCTGAGTGTTCCAATCATTGTTCTACTTGTAGAAAGTTACAATTAATTTCCGTTAAAGGATTAACAATGGGGCTCGTAGTTCACTTAAACATGAAGATGAAATAATTGGCGAATTGTTCTGTTTGGATGCTTTGCATATATGTTTCTTATATTATATAGAAGCAATATACACTTAGATTTCAACCGTCTACCTGTTCCATTCATTGTTCTACTTGTCGAAAATTACAAATAATTTCTGATAAAGGATTAACCATTGGGGCTCATTGTTCACTTAAACTTGAAGAGCAAAAAATTGTCGAATTGTACTATTTGGATGCTTTGCATATATGTTTCTTAGACTATATAGAAGCAATATATACATTGATTTCAACCGTCTACCTGTTCCATTCATTGTTCTACTTGTCGCAAGTTACAAATAATTTCCGTTAAAGTATTAACAATGGGGCTCGTAGTTCACTTAAACTTGAAGATCAAATAATTGGCGAATTGTACTGTTTGGATGATTTGCATATATGTTTCTTAGACTATCTAGAAGCAATATATACAATGATTTCAACCGTCTACCTGTTCCATTCATTGTTCTACTTGTCGAAAGTTACAAATAATTTCCGTTAAGGGATTAACAATGGGGATCGTAGTTTACTTAAACTTGAAGAACAAGAAATTGGCGAATCGTACTGTTTGGATGCTTTGCATATATGTTTCTTAGACTAAATAGAAGCAATATATACAATGATTTCAACCGTCTACCTATTCCATTCATTGTTCTACTTGCCGAAAGTTACAAATAATTTCCGATAAAGTATTAACCATTGGGGCTGATTGTTCACTTAAACTTGAAGAACAAAAAATTGGCGAATTGTACTGTTCGGATGCTTTGCATATATGTTTCTTAGACTATATAGAAGCAATATATACAATGATTTCAACAGTCTACCTGTTCCATTCATTGTTCTACTTGTCGAAATTTACAAATAATTTCCTTTAAAGGATTAACAATGGGGCTCGTAGTTCACTTAAACTTGAAGAACAAAAAATTGACGAATGGTACTGTTTGGATGCTTTGCATATATGTTTCTTAGAATATATAGAAGCAATATATACAAAGATTTCAACCGTCTACCTGTTCCATTCATTGTTCTACTTGTCGAAAGTTACTAATAATTACCGATAACGGATTAACCATTGGGGCTCATTGTTCACTTACACTTGAAGAACAAAAAATTGGCGAATGGTACTGTTTGGATGCTTTGCACATATGTTTCGTAGGCTATATAGAAGCAATATATACAATGATTTCAACCGTCTACCTGTTCTATTCATTGTTCTTCTTGTCGAAAGTTAGAAATAATATCCGTTTCATGATTATCAATGGGCCTCGTTGTTCACTTAAACTTGAAGAACAAAAAATTGGCGACTGGTACTGTTTGGATGATTTGCATATATGTTTCTTAGACTATATAGAAGCAATATATACATTGATTTCAAGCGTCTACCTGTTCCACTCATTGTTCTACTTGTCGGAAGTTACAAATAATTTCCGATAAAGTATGAACAATGGGGCTCGTAGTTCACTTAAACATGAAAATGAAATAATTGGCGAATTGTTCTGTTTGGACGCTTTGCATATATGTTTCTTAGATTATATAGAAGCAATATATACTTAGATTTCAACCGTCTACCTATTCCATTCATTGTTCTACTTGCCGAAAATTACAAATAATTTCCGATAAAGTATTAACCATTGGGGCTGATTGTTCACTTAAACTTGAAGAACAAAAAATTGGCGAATTGTACTGTTCGGATGCTTTGCATATATGTTTCTTAGACTATATAGAAGCAATATATACAATGATTTCAACAGTCTACCTGTTCCATTCATTGTTCTACTTGTCGAAATTTACAAATAATTTCCTTTAAAGGATTAACAATGGGGCTCGAAGTTCACTTAAACTTGAAGAACAAAAAATTGACGAATGGTACTGTTTGGATGCTTTGCATATATGTTTCTTAGAATATATAGAAGCAATATATACAAAGATTTCAACCATCTACATGTTCCATTCATTGTTCTACTTGTCGAAAGTTATAAATAATTACCGATAACGGATTAACCATTGGGGCTCATTGTTCACTTAAACTTGAAGAACAAAAAATTGGCGAATGGTACTGTTTGGATGCTTTGCATATATGTTTCTTAGATTATATAGAAGCAATATATCTAAAGATTTCAACCGTCTACCTGTTCCATTCATTGTTCTACTTGTCGAAAATTACAAATAATTTCCGATAAAGGATTAACCATTGGGGCTCATTGTTCACTTAAACTTGAAGTACAAAAAATTGTCGAATTGTACTATTTGGATGCTTTGCATATATGTTTCTTAGACTATATAGAAGCAATATATACAATGATTTCAACCGTCTACCTGTTCCATTCATTGTTCTACTTGTCGAAAGTTACAAATAATGTCCGTTAAAGTATTAATAATGGGGCTCGTAGTTCACTTAAACTTGAAGATCAAATAATTGGCGAATTGTACTGTTTGGATGATTTGCATATATGTTTCTTAGACTATATAGAAGCAATATATACAAAGATTTCAACCGTCTACCTGTTCCATTCATTGATCTACTTGTCGAAAGTTACAAATAATTTCCGTTAAGGGATTAACAATGGGGATCGTAGTTTTCTTAAACTTGAAGAACAAAAAATTGGCGAATTGTACTGTTTGGATGCTTTGCATATATGATTCGTAGGCTATATAGAAGCAATATATACAATGATTTCAACCGTCTACCTGATCCATTCATTGTTCTACTTGTCGAAATTTACAAATAATTTCCTTTAAAGGATTAACAATGGGGCTCGTTGTTCACTTAAACTTGAAGAACAAAAAATTGGCGAATTGTACTGTTTGGATGCTTTGCATATGTGTTTCTTAGACTATTTAGAAGCAATATATAGAAAGATTTCACCCGTCTACCTGTACTATTCATTGTTCTACTTGTAGAAAGTTACAAATAATTTCCATTTCATGATTATTAATGGGGCTCGTTGTTCACTTAAACTTGAAGAACAAAAAATTGGCGAATGGTACTGTTTGGATGCTTTGCACATATGTTTCTTAGATTATATAGAAGCAATATATACAAAGATTTCAACCGTCTACCTGTTCCATTCATTGTTCTGCTTGTCGAAAATTACAAATAATTTCCTTTAAAGGATTAACAATGGAGCTCGTAGTTCACTTAAACTTGAAGAACAAAAAATTGGCGAATGGTACTGTTTGGATGCTTTGCATATATGTTTCTTAGACTATATAGAAGCAATATATAGAAAGATTTCAAACGTCTACCTGTACTATTCATTGTTCTACTTGTAGAATAATTTCCATTTCATGATTATCAATGGGGCTCGCTGTTCACTTAAACTTGAAGATCAAAAAATTGGCGAATGTTACTGTTTAGATGCTTTGCATATATGTTTCTTAGACTATATAGAAGCAATATATACAATGATTTCAACCGTCTACCTGTTCCATTCATTGTTCTACTTGTCGAAATTTACACATAATTTCCTTTAAAGGATTAACAATGGGGCTCGTTGTTCACTTAAACTTGAAGAACAATAAATTGTCGAATTGTACTATTTGGATGCTTTGCATATATGTTTCTTAGACTATATAGAAGCAATATATACATTGATTTCAACCGTCTACCTGCTCCATTCATTGTTCTACTTGTCGCAAGTTACAAATAATTTCCGTTAAAGTATTAACAATGGGGCTCGTAGTTCACTTAAACTTGAAGATCAAATAATTGGCTAATTGTACTGTTTGGATGATTTGCATATATGTTTTGTTGCGCGACGGGTTCCTACCGCTGGGGCCCAGGTTTCCCTGTTTGCAACGGCGAGGCTCGGAGGGTGAAATATTGAAGGATGAGCAAGAGCGAGAGAGAAAAAGAATATGACCGCGGCCTTTAGTTACTGTTATAATTACTATTGTAAGGCGCGGGGGATGATCGGCTCTAAGGATTTTAATATTGAATAATTTAGGTAGCGTAAGGTAGGCGAGGTCGTGAGCGGATGTCGCGTCAACAGCAAAAACTCGTTCGACGTTTGAATTTCGAACGATTTATTATTTACGTGGGAACTGCTATGCCGTGAATCCTCTACAGGATTTTTAATTGCGTATATTTATGAAAATGGAAAAATATTTGAAGGACTAATCAAAGAATTCAATGGTTTGAATTTAACAAAGATTAAATTTTATATTAAATTTGAATAATTAGATTTTACAATTTTGTGAATCAATAATTATTGAATGAACAATAGTCTGGTTATATCTATTGACCTTTTCTTTACATATGTTTCTGTTTGGTTATGCATATAATTTACAAAGCTTATGTTTGAAAAATAACAATGATAATAAAATAATGGAGAGTACAAATTCTAATTATATATACAATGAAAAATTTTGATAGCATTACACATTCGGTATCCTCAGAGTGATTTCTCACTGTGCAATACTATATAAAATAAAGAAAATTATATTTACGCTTTCGATTCCGGTTAAGAAATGATACTTCTGAGTCTGGTGTATTTGTCGTGCGGCAGAAAACACCAATCTCGCCAACTGAATCGTTGCGATGACAACCTTTTGTTATCTATAGCTTAAAATAAACAATATCAGTATTTGTTCGATGTAATAATATAATAATTATGTAACGGAATATAACGAAGATAAAATAATAATAATGATTACAAATATTAGATTGAATTGTTCGGTATAAATTTCGTTGTTTGAATTTTCTTGATGGCTTTCGGTATTATATTGTCGCGTCACAAACGATATTCGCGAACAATCTCACTCTTTAACCATCGTTATTTAACGAGGGATCGAGTCTATTATCACGTCACTATTGTAAGTTATTCGCGGATAATTATGCTCAATGTCATGATCCTCGGACCAACGTCTTACGTACCTCACGATTAATAAAGAAAGCACTAATTTCGATTCCTCGAATTACGATGCGCTCGCTATGCTTTCAAAATGCTAGTCGTAAACGATGTGCTCACAGTGCTCTCTAAGACGTTAATGAATAAGATGTTCGAATCCTTCGGGGATGCGAAGACGCTCGACCGATGCATGACGTTTAAAGCGCGCGAAGAATTGACCAATTAGGGCTATAGAAGTTTGAACGGTTGTCACAGGATTCGTCAACGAGAATGACGTCCTCCGCTTCGTTGGAGGGGCACGACGCTCGTACCCTCCCTACTCGGCTTTTGTAGGGGGTTTATTTCCCAGATTTCTCCGACGGCCGTCGTCGCGACGACGAAGTTCGTCCTCGAAACGACGTTACAATTTAGATTCATCGTCTGGGAATGCTTCGAGAAACAGATTATGGTTGAAATCAATATTGCCAAGGACCATTCCAAAGAATTATCTGCGTTTTCCAGAGACTGATGCGTGGCTAAATCTGTTGGCGTTATAATTTCTACTGGTTGTGTAAATAAATTTAGATCGCAGTTGACAATTCCTTGTTCGAATGCGTTACTTAATTAAATATAACGGTAAATTTCCTAAATAGAATCGTAGGTAAAATGGTCAACACGTGTGACTGTACGGTTGCGATGGTTCCAAGGAGGTATGCGCTACGTAGGTCTGTTTTGTGTCCCGTTAAGAGTTTCTACGGCTTAACTCAAGGGTCGGAAGTCATAAACCAATGGTAAAAATGGTATACCGGGTGGTCTGTCGAAAAGGAAGTACAGAAATTTAAAAAATTGTGTACGGGACGTAACACCCCTCCCTCCTTAGAATCATCGTCGTCCTCGACGGTGTTTAATCTATGGATGGTGTGTTGTGCGTTACGGAAACTATGCTTTCAGAAGCTGATTCTAAGATTGAGCAATATGTATGAGACTTAGGATTTCTCTCAGAGTGCTTGCGCACTGCCTCATGCATATGCCAATGGTAAAGTGACAAAAATGAAAAGTAAATTTAAAAGATACCATCATAGTGTATCCTGTTGAGCGTACAACTAAGGAAACCTCAGAATGCATATGCATTGTTGCACGTATTCACCAGGATTTCTTTATCTAGTGTCATTTCTAATGTTCTAAGAACATAGTTTCTGGTTTTACTCGAACATACGTGTAGTGGTTCGGTGATAGTATATTCGGAGATAGAAATTCTGCCGGTCTCTTCTGTGCGGTCGTGCTTGCGTCTCTCCTAGAAAGAGCTCCAACGGTCTTCCTCGGTTTCCTGCTCTAAGCATTTGGTAGGCGCAGTCCACTGTGGCCCGACCAATGTTTTCGCAACCCTCCACGCTCAAGTAGTCCAGATGAGGGGCTGCACGAAGTAGTCCGCAGATATCTTCGTCCGTGATTCCTGGGTTGTCACGACACTCAAGCCTCTTCAATGAGCCCAGATGTCGCAAAAACTGACCTCCAACATCGGGATACATGTTGTTGATAATTAAGGTTTCACAGAGGGCCAGCGACTCCAGAGGGTCTAATGTGAACTGTCCCCGTAGGTTGGTACATGCTGTCAGATTCAAATATTTGAGGTTTGGCATGCACCTTCCCACTTCGGCTATTGTGGATGCGTCGACCCATCCGCAGAATGTAAGCTCTAGATGCGTGACGGACTCGAGCGCAGAGGGAAGCGATGGAGCGATTTCCACCGGTCCTAACTCCAGCTCAATGAAATCTGCCACGTCTGGTAGATCCTCTTCATCGGCCTCGTCCTGCTGCTCCTCCGGTTCCTGTGCCTCGATTTCGAAGAGACATCCTGATATAATTAATTTTTTTAATGTTGTACGGAAGTTTGCATTTTGTGTGATCGCCTGTATAACTCCATCTCCTCTTAGATTATTGCATCTCTTTAGTGTTAGTTGTTGTAGGTGTTCTTGATGTCTTAGGCATTGGACCAGGCTGCTTGTTATCATCTTTTTACAATCCTCCAGACGTAGCGACTCCACCGCGCCGGAGAGAGCGGACAACGCTGTTCCTCGGAAATCGCTCCCTTTGGCCTCAAAGGTGGTCAGGGCCTGGTTAGATTGGAAAACCATTGTTAGTTCGGGGTCCACGTGTCCCGCGCACTTACCAATGCTGAGCTTCTTCAGTTGTCTCTGATGCTGGGCAATCTCCCTCAGTGCAGATGGCCTTAGCAGTAATCCCTTAGTGTCTATTGTACGGAGATTTTCGCAGGATTTCGCCAAAATTGTGATCGCCTGAGGTTTTAAATTGGCTGTAAATTTAGAATCATCTAAAATAACATCTCTTAAAGTAGGGCCGCATCGCTGTACCACCCAATGGAATGCGTTTAGGGATATCTCCTTTCCTTCCCATCCCTCATTCCATTGCCAGGTAGTTGTATCTAAGCAAGAAATGTCGCGGTATGACGCGATACTGCCTTGACGCCAGCGACGCGATACCATTTCCATCCTTGCCCTGTCGAGGAAAGGAAGAAATTTTGCTATTGCTGCAATGCATTCCTCCGGAAGATGTGGTGCTTCCGGAGGATTCCATCCAGGGAATGGGTTCGGTGGTTCTTGTTCTTCGGCTGTTGATTTTTGCACCTTCAGGTCGTGCCAAGCATCTGCCCTCGAGACCATCAGTCTTCTCCCATGGAGAGTCACTCCTATTGCCTTTATTTCGGTCAGTGCCTGTTCTGCTGCTTGGGAGGTTTCGAAGGTTACAAATCCAACATTTCCTGTTGCCCTTTTCAGAATAAAGGCACTCTCTGCTCCGAAGTCCTTGAATTTTCGCATTAAGTCCTTCTGCTTGGACCAGGGGGACAACCTGCTTATGAATAATCGGCGGGAGGTTGAAGAAGTACCGGTGCTTGTTGATGCCATGATGCTGATGTACTGTTGATGAATTTGAAGAGTCTATGTCTATTACTTGTGGTCACAGCTATGTTACAGTCACTTTCGGATACAAAATGTGCAATGCTTATAAATATTTCGTATTATTAATACGGTGAAATCATTAATAACATAAACAATAATGAAAGAAATAGTCCTTGGATTTCTTAAGTAATAATTAAGTTTACGGCTTAAATCATTGGTTAAAGCTTATATCAGTATAGTGTAGACTTGGTGTTTTCTGTTAGTGTACCAGTTTTATTTTATCTGTATGTTTCAAAAATTGTTCTCCATTATTTGACTCTAAAATGACATTGTTATTTCCCAACACTTTTACCAATCGATACGGTCCCTGATAACATTTTCCAAATTTTCCGCGCTTAGGTTCTACCAAGACACGTACCATATCTCCTACTTTACCTTTGAAGGGGTTTGCTTTTTGATCATAATACTTTTTGGATCTTTGTTTTGCTGTAATTATGTTTTGAGCGGCTAATGTTTGCATTTCTGTTAATCGGATTATTAATTCGCGTAGATATGAATTATATGTGAGCAATTGTTCTTCTGAAGGAAAGGCAGTTGGACATCTAGCTAATCTTCCGTATACTAATTCATAAGGTGTAAAATTAGTTGCTTCATGTACTGAGGTATTATATGAGAACATTGCAAAGGGTACTAGTTTATCCCAATCATCAAAATCTTTTAAATAGTGCTTTATGTACTCGGTTAAAACGATATGACTTCTTTCTAGGGCTCCATTAGTTTGTGGTCTATAACCAGAAGTTGTTACGTGTTGAATTTTGAAGATTTTCGTTAATTCTTTAAAAATTTTATTTAAAAAGGTAGTTCCTCTATCGGAAAGAATTACTTGAGGGGATCCAAATTGTAAAATTACGTGAATGGCTAATGAATGTGCTATCGTTTCTGCTTTGATATTGGGTACAGGTATTGCAATACAATATTTTGTCAAATTATCTTGTACGGTCATGATGTGTCTATTTCCATCTGGGGTCGTAGGTAATGGTCCTACCGTATCTATTGAGATTTTATCAAACGGTTGTAAAGGAGTGTCTGTAATAATCATGGGTTCTCGGGTTTTCGTTCGAACAAGCTTATTTTCTTGGCAGCTAGTACATGTTCGGATGAAATTTTGAATATCATTACGCATGCCTGACCAGAAAAATCTTTCACGAATACGACGATATGTTTTAGTAAAACCTTTGTGTCCAGCGATTAAGCTTTCATGTAATTCTGAAATAATTTTTGGACGAAGTTCTTGTGGTGGAATTTCTATGTTCCCTTCGCAGATCGTAATTTTGATACTATTTCTAAATATTTCTCTTAAAATATCAGTTAACATTCCAGGAGGTAATTTTTCAATATAATTTCCGAATTTAGATATTCTAACTGTTTGAACATTGGATTTTAATAATGCTCCTTTTAAATTTTTCAAACCCTGTTTTAAATTTTTAACGTCAAGTTCATCGTGGTATCGATTTTTGATAACTACACTAAAGATTCTGTATCTTCCCCGTTTTGTAATTAAAACTTGTCCCAATTTCGGTTTTGATTGTTTTAAACTATCAGAGTTAATTATTCCTAAATCAAAAAGACTTCTTGAAACTGTAGTATCTAATTCGCAATCAGAAGAGATAAAATGAATATAATTGTCATGTTTACTAGTTAGATTATCTCTAGTAATTTTTATGAATTCAAGGTTGTCAAAATGTCGTTGTGTATTAGAAAAATCTAATGGTATTGTGTGTGTGATGTTTGGTTGTATATTGTTGAATACGGGTATACTTGATCTTATGGGTTTAGATGTGGTGTTATGTTTTAATTGCGCGTCAGTCTGTCGTCTAATGACTTTATCGTTCAAATATTGAATTTCGTCTGATGAATCTGTGTCAGAGGTTTCAATTTCAGATGAAGTTACACGAAGTTCTAACTGTTCTTCCAGTGAATCTGAATATGAAGAGTTTCCGCTATGTAGGGATTTTTCTTGTCGATTAAGAGAGGTTTCTGAATTAATTGGGTCGCTGGTCGCCATGAAACGATTTGTATCGTCGGAGCTAGTGTCATAACTGTCATTCGGTTCTGCGGGAATATGAACTATTGTTTCTCGAGTCTCGATATCACTATCTGTGTTTTCAGTTGTCTGCGTGTCGATATTAGCAATAATTTCTTTACGTTTACTAAGGGGTTTGGGTTGCCAATCAAGACTGGGTAAAACTGATTTTCTTTTCCGAAGTATAGGTAGGTCTGATTCATCTTCACTTGAAGTATCTGATGGAGAGTCTGAGGTGATAGGAGGTTGTAGAGATTCAGAAGGTTTGACTTTTGATCTTGTACGAGTGGATATGGCATTTTCGTCTATAGGGAATTCGGATCTAATTTTTGAACCAATTGGTCTTCCTACTTTACGTTTTCGTGGATCACCTTTAGAAGTATGGGGAGGTGAGTTTAAATTCCCGGTTATGGGTAATAATTTTGAAATTTTTCTTTCAGAGTCTGAAGAACTAGATTCAGATGGGTTTATTACTGGATTTCGCGAAAGTGCATCTGCATTTGTGTTTAATCGTCCCGGTTTATGAACAAAAGTGTAATCATAATCTCTTAATTTTAGTCTCCAACGTATGAGACGTTGAATAGGATCTTTAACTGAATTAATCCATTTCAAAGGTTCATGATCACTGACTAAGGTAAATTTTCTTCCATATAGATATGGTCTGAATTGCAAAATTGCATATAGAACTGCTAAACATTCTTTTTCAGTGGTAAAGTAATTTTGTTCTGCTTTGGTTAATGTACGACTCGCGTAAGCTATAGGTAAATCGTGTCCATCAAAATCTTGACTCAAAATAGCACCAATTGCAAAATCTGATGCGTCAGTAGTGACTGTGAAAGGTTTGTTAAAATTTGGATAACGTAAAATTGGACTAGAACATAAAGCTTTTCTTAGGGTTTTAAAACTGTCTGTGTGTTTCTCAGTCCATATAAAATTTTTGTTCTTTTTCAATAATTCTGTTAATGGCTTGGCTTTAGCTGCAAAATCTGGGATGAAACGTCTATAGTAACCTGCAAGACCAAGGAATTGTCTAACATTTTTCTGTGTCTGAGGACGAGGGAATTTCTTTACGGCTATTATTTTCTTTGGATCTGGTTTTAATCCCTTTCGTCCAATTATGTGTCCTAAATATGCTACTTCGGTTTTTAGAAACTCACATTTATCTGGCTGTAATTTAAGTTGTGCATCATCTAAACGAGAAAATAAGCGTTGAATCTTTCTTTTATGTTCATTTAAATTTTTGGCATATACTACAATATCATCTAAATATACAAAGACTTCTGTGCCCTGTAAACCACGCAATACTTGATCCATTAATCTTTGAAAAGTTGCAGGGGCATTTTTAAGACCTTCTGGCATACGCGTATATTCATAATGGCCATTTGGGGTAGTGAAAGCTGTTTTTGCTCTATCTTCGACGGACATAGTTATCTGTTGAAAACCGCTAGCGAGGTCAAATGTAGAGAAATATTTTGCTTCACCGAGGTGATCAAGAATATCTGTAATATTTGGCAAGGGGTATGCATCTCCTATGGTTTTTTCGTTAAGTTTACGGAAATCAATGACCATTCGCCATCTAGGATTACCCTTAGAATCTGGTTTCTTTGGAACTATCCATAAAGGTGAATTGTATGGAGAATTTGAAGGTTTAATTATGCCATCTTGTAATTTATTTTGGATTTGACGTTCTATTTCTACTTTATGTATTTCTGGAAACCGATATTGACGTGTATTTAAAGGTAAATCATCTGTAGTGGGAATTCTATGTTTAATCATGGGTGTACATGGTAATTTGTCTCCCGGTAAATGAAAACGTTCTGGGTATTCTTCTATTATGTCTAGTACATGATCTCTTTCTTCGTCATTTAAGTGATCTAAACGTAATCTGTTTTGAATTTCTGTGAATCTATCGTTAGTACAAGGAGCCGATTGATCCAAAGTATCAGTATCAAAATTTTCACTATTTTCTTCAGGAAAAATATGGTGTTCAAATGGAATAACTTCCTGTGGGGGTATCTCTATTTCAATATCTTTTTCTAAAGTATTTATTGCGAGGACATGACACGTGCCTTTGGTAACTGTTACTGCGGCTTCGCCTATGTAAATGCCGTCTATTGTATCTAATTTCGGTAAATATCCCTCTTTGATATTGCTATCAATGACATCCACAGCGATTGACTGTCTTGTACGAGCTTTAATTTGAAATGTTCGCGTTTTTGGATATCGAGGTACTGAAGTTTGAAATTTCTTTGGTTCGCCAACAAAATGGAAAGGTCGTATCGGATTACTTTCTGTTACTAACGTATTATGAGCAAATGAAATTTCTGCTTTTTCTTGCCTTAGGTATTCTTTACCTAAAATACCATCATTTTGTATAGGAAAGGCAGAGTTTACTACTTGAAATGTAATCGGTTGTTCATGGAATGTAATTTCAGTTGTTCCTAAAGTTTCTACTACGTCAGGTGATATGCCGGTTATTCTGATCGATTCATCTAAATTAACGAGTATATCTTCGCCTAATGCACTTGTTTTTATTAAATTTATATCTGCGCCGGTATCAATAAGAAAGATCGCGTTACCCGTTCTTAATTCTTTTGCCTGTAATTCTATTGCGGGTGATTCATGGTTGAATTTGTGCATGAGCATTGATTTTTCGTTTCTAAGAATTTTACTGTCGTTCGACGCTCTGGCTGCGCATAGCTCGTCGTCGCGTCGTCGTTCCGACGGGCTGTTTTCGAGTTTAAATGAGCTGAGGATTCGGATTTTCGATATTGAGGAGAAGGTGAACGTGAATATGATTTAGGATTTTGAATAGTATTGGTTGGATATGTACGGGATTCTGATTGTGGTTGATGTGAAGGTTGGAAAATTTTGTTATTATGTGGATATGGTGCATAATATGGTGGGTATGGCATTGGATAATATGGTGAATAGCCAAAATTTGGGTGCTGATATGGATGTGGGTAGTATGTTTGATCAGGATGGGGTTGTGACTTTTGTGGAGATTTCAAAATTCCAGTTGGAGATTTAGAATGATTTGAACTATCTGGAGAATGTGATCGTGGATTTGGACTTGGACTTCTGTTACGGAATGTATTTACGTTGTGTGGTAAGGGTGTGAAATTTCTGTTTCGGGATTCATGTGGATTAGGTGAGTTTGGACGCTCATCGGATCGTGACACAAATAATCTCGTAGGCTCAAAAGACTGCGAAGTTCCCGATCTTAATCGCGTTTCAATGCGCGTTGCATATTTAAGTGCTTCTTCTAAATTTTTAGGATCGCGTACATCTACGGATCTAGCAATTTCGTCCGGTATTCCTCGAAGAAAAGCCTCTAATGCACATTCTTTTAATGGTTTTAGCATAATTTCTGCATTTTCACCGTATGTATCTTCTAACGTTAAACGTGCGCCATAAATTAGAATATTTAAACGATCATAAAAATCATTTACGGATTCATTTCTTCGCATTCGGATACTTTCTATTTCATGGTGATAGTACGGATATGTTCTTCCCGGTGCAAAGCGAGTTTTTAAATGCTGTATTAAATCATTTATAGTATTGAAATTCTTTCCATAAACACTATCGCGAGCTGAACCTTGCAATTTTCCGATAACTGCTCTTACAAAAGTACCTTCTGATGCGGGCGGTATATAGACTGAACCATTTTGTATATCCTGTACGAAATCTTTAAGTGGAATATTTCGACCATCAAAATTCGGAATATTTGACATGCTCTGTTGTAAGACAAGACATTCTGCCATGGAATATGTTACCGCATTTGCAACATTCAAATCAGGATGTTTACTATCAGTCGCGTTCGCGCTTGTAGCTGCGTTTTCATTCGGATTAGACATTTTGATATATTGTAAATCAGTTGCGAATCAATAAACAAAACAAAATATAACTTTTAGAAAGTCATACAAAATTTTAAAAATTAAATCTTCATATGAAATACACAATAATAATGAGATATATATATGTAAGTATATAAGATAAGATATTTATATATGAAATAAAATATAAAATATTATTGAAAATCGGTTATAATATTATTGAATCGGTTACGATTGAAAAATCAAAAACATATATTATAAACAGAAAAATATGTATTTATGTTATATCCTCACTTAAATTTTAAAACTTCCAAATAATAAAGAAATAAATTGGATTCTTATACGCGGGGTATTGTATTGGCACAGCAATCCCACCGCTGCCACCAGTTTCCCCTGTTGCGCGACGGGTTCCTACCGCTGGGGCCCAGGTTTCCCTGTTTGCAACGGCGAGGCTCGGAGGGTGAAATATTGAAGGATGAGCAAGAGCGAGAGAGAAAAAGAATATGACCGCGGCCTTTAGTTACTGTTATAATTACTATTGTAAGGCGCGGGGGATGATCGGCTCTAAGGATTTTAATATTGAATAATTTAGGTAGCGTAAGGTAGGCGAGGTCGTGAGCGGATGTCGCGTCAACAGCAAAAACTCGTTCGACGTTTGAATTTCGAACGATTTATTATTTACGTGGGAACTGCTATGCCGTGAATCCTCTACAGGATTTTTAATTGCGTATATTTATGAAAATGGAAAAATATTTGAAGGACTAATCAAAGAATTCAATGGTTTGAATTTAACAAAGATTAAATTTTATATTAAATTTGAATAATTAGATTTTACAATTTTGTGAATCAATAATTATTGAATGAACAATAGTCTGGTTATATCTATTGACCTTTTCTTTACATATGTTTCTGTTTGGTTATGCATATAATTTACAAAGCTTATGTTTGAAAAATAACAATGATAATAAAATAATGGAGAGTACAAATTCTAATTATATATACAATGAAAAATTTTGATAGCATTACACATTCGGTATCCTCAGAGTGATTTCTCACTGTGCAATACTATATAAAATAAAGAAAATTATATTTACGCTTTCGATTCCGGTTAAGAAATGATACTTCTGAGTCTGGTGTATTTGTCGTGCGGCAGAAAACACCAATCTCGCCAACTGAATCGTTGCGATGACAACCTTTTGTTATCTATAGCTTAAAATAAACAATATCAGTATTTGTTCGATGTAATAATATAATAATTATGTAACGGAATATAACGAAGATAAAATAATAATAATGATTACAAATATTAGATTGAATTGTTCGGTATAAATTTCGTTGTTTGAATTTTCTTGATGGCTTTCGGTATTATATTGTCGCGTCACAAACGATATTCGCGAACAATCTCACTCTTTAACCATCGTTATTTAACGAGGGATCGAGTCTATTATCACGTCACTATTGTAAGTTATTCGCGGATAATTATGCTCAATGTCATGATCCTCGGACCAACGTCTTACGTACCTCACGATTAATAAAGAAAGCACTAATTTCGATTCCTCGAATTACGATGCGCTCGCTATGCTTTCAAAATGCTAGTCGTAAACGATGTGCTCACAGTGCTCTCTAAGACGTTAATGAATAAGATGTTCGAATCCTTCGGGGATGCGAAGACGCTCGACCGATGCATGACGTTTAAAGCGCGCGAAGAATTGACCAATTAGGGCTATAGAAGTTTGAACGGTTGTCACAGGATTCGTCAACGAGAATGACGTCCTCCGCTTCGTTGGAGGGGCACGACGCTCGTACCCTCCCTACTCGGCTTTTGTAGGGGGTTTATTTCCCAGATTTCTCCGACGGCCGTCGTCGCGACGACGAAGTTCGTCCTCGAAACGACGTTACAATTTAGATTCATCGTCTGGGAATGCTTCGAGAAACAGATTATGGTTGAAATCAATATTGCCAAGGACCATTCCAAAGAATTATCTGCGTTTTCCAGAGACTGATGCGTGGCTAAATCTGTTGGCGTTATAATTTCTACTGGTTGTGTAAATAAATTTAGATCGCAGTTGACAATTCCTTGTTCGAATGCGTTACTTAATTAAATATAACGGTAAATTTCCTAAATAGAATCGTAGGTAAAATGGTCAACACGTGTGACTGTACGGTTGCGATGGTTCCAAGGAGGTATGCGCTACGTAGGTCTGTTTTGTGTCCCGTTAAGAGTTTCTACGGCTTAACTCAAGGGTCGGAAGTCATAAACCAATGGTAAAAATGGTATACCGGGTGGTCTGTCGAAAAGGAAGTACAGAAATTTAAAAAATTGTGTACGGGACGTAACAGTTTCTTAGACTATATAGAAGCAATATATAAAATGATTTCAACCGTCTACCTGTTCCATTCATTGTTCTACTTGTCGAAATTTACAAATAATTTCCGATAAAGGATAAACCATTGGGGCTGATTGTTCACTTAAACTTGAAGAACAAAAAATTGGCGAATTGTACTGTTTGGATGCTTTGCATATATGTTTCGTAGGCTATATAGAAGTAATATATACAATGATTTCAACCGTCTACCTGATCCATTCATTGTTCTACTTGTGGAAATTTACAAATAATTTCCTTTAAAGGATTAACAATGGGGCTCGTAGTTCACTTAAACTTGAAGAACAAAAAATTGGCGAATTGTACTGTTTGGATGCTTTGCATATGTGTTTCTTAGACTATTTAGAAGCGATATATAGAAAGATTTCACCCGTCTACCTGTACTATTCATTGTTCTACTTGTAGAAAGTTACAAATAATTTCCATTTCATGATTATTAATGGGGCTCGTTGTTCACTTAAACTTGAAGAACAAAAAATTGGCGAATGGTAGTGTTTAAATGCTTTGCATATATGTTTCTTAGATTATATAGAAGCAATATATACAAAGATTTCAACCGTCTACCTGTTCCATTCATTGTTCTGCTTGTCGAAAATTACAAATAATTTCCTTTAAAGGATTAACAATGGGGCTCGTAGTTCACTTAAACTTGAAGAACAAAAAATTGGCGAATGTTACTGTTTAGATGCTTTGCATATATGTTTCTTAGACTATATAGAAGCAACTTATACAAAGATTTCTACCGTCTACCTGTTCTATTCATTGTTCTACTTGTAGAATGTTACAAATAATTTCCATTTCATGATTATCAATGGGGCTCGCTGTTCACTTAAACTTGAAGAACAAAAATTTGGCGAATGGTACTGTTTGGATGCTTTGCATATATGTTTCTTAGATTATATAGAAGCAATATATACAAAGATTTCAACCGTCTACCTGTTCCATTCATTGTTCTACTTGTCGAAAGTTACAAATAATTTCCGTTAAGGGATTAACCATTGGGGCTCATTGTTCACTTAAACTTGAAGAACAAAAAATTGGCGAATTGTACTGTTTGGATGATTTGCAGATATGTTTCTTAGACTATATAGAAGCAATATATACAATGATTTCAACCGTCTACCTGTTCCATTCATTGTTCTACTTGTCGAAAGTTACAAATAATTTCCTTTAAGGGATTAACAATGGGGATCGTAGTTTACTTAAACTTGAAGAACAAGAAATTGGCGAATTGTACTGTTTGGATGCTTTGCATATATGTTTCTTAGACTATATAGAAGCAATATATCAAAAGATTTCAACCGTCTACCTGTTCCATTCATTGTTCTACTTGTCGAAAATTATAAATAATTTCCGATAAAGGATTAACCATTGGGGCTCATTGTTCACTTAAACTTGAAGAACAAAAAATTGGCGAATGGTACTGTTTGGATGCTTTGCGTACATGTTTCTTAGACTATATGGAAGCAATATATACAAAGATTTCAACCGTCTACCTGTTCCATTCATTATTCTACTTGTCGTAAGTTACAAATAATTTCCGATAAAGGATTAACCATTGGGGCTCATTGTTCACTTACACTTGAAGAACAAAAAATTGGCGAATGGTACTGTTTGGATGCTTTGCATATATGTTTCTTAGACTATATAGAAGCAACATATACAAAGATTTCAACCGTCTACCTGTTCTATTCATTGTTCAACTTGTAGAAAGTTACAAATAAATTCCGTTTCATGATTATCAATGGGGCTCGTTGTTTACTTAAACTTGAAGAACAAAAAATTGGCGAATGGTACTGTTTGGATGCTTTGCATATATGTTTCTTAGATTATATAGAAGCAATATATACAAAGATTTCACCCGTCTACCTGTACTATTTATTGTTCTACTTGTAGAAAGTTAGAAATAATTTCCGATAAAGGATTAACCATTGGGGCTCATTGTTCACTTAAACTTGAAGAACAAAAAATTGGCGAATGGTACTGTTTGGATGCTTTGCGTACATGTTTCTTAGACTATATGGAAGCAACATATATAAAGATTTCAACCGTCTACCTGTTCCATTCATTATTCTACTTGTCGTAAGTTACAAATAATTTCCGATAAAGGATTAACCATTGGGGCTCATTGTTCACTTACACTTGAAGAACAAAAAATTGGCGAATGGTACTGTTTGGATGCTTTGCATATATGTTTCTTAGACTATATAGAAGCAACATATACAAAGATTTCAACCGTCTACCTGTTCTATTCATTGTTCAACTTGTAGAAAGTTACAAATAAATTCCGTTTCATGATTATCAATGGGGCTCGCTGTTCACTTAAACTTGAAGATCAAATAATTGGCAATTGTTACTGTTTAGATGCTTTGCATATATGTTACTTAGATTATATAGAAGCAATATAAACAAAGATTTCAACCGTCTACCTGTTCCATTCATTGTTCTACTTGTCGAGAATTACAAAAAATTTCCGTTAAAGGATTAACCATTGGGGCTCATTGTTCACTTAAACTTGAAGATCAAAAAATTGGCGATTGTTACTGTTTAGATGCTTTGCATATAGGTTTCTTAGACTATATAGAAGCAATATATACAATGATTTCAACCGTCTACCTGTTCCATTCATTGTTCTACTTGTCGCAAGTTACAAATAATTTCCTTTAAAGGATTAACAATGGGGCTCGTAGTTCACTTAAACTTGAAGAACAAAAATTTGGCGAATTGTACTGTTTGGATGCTTTGCATATTTGTTTCGTAGACTATATAGAAGCAATATATACAATGATTTCAACCGTCTACATGATCCATTCATTGTTCTACTTGTCGAAAGTTACAAATAATTTCCGATAACGGATTAACCATTGGGGCTCATTGTTCACTTAAACTTGAAGAACAAAAAATTGGCGAATGGTACTGTTTGGATGCTTTGCATATATGTTTCTTAGACTATATAGAAGCAATATATACAAAGATTTCAACCGTCTACCTGTTCCATTCATTGTTCTACTTGTCGAAAGTTACAAATAATTTCCGATAACGGATTAACCATTGGGGCTCATTGTTCACTTAAACTTGAAGAACAAAAAATTGGCGAATGGTACTGTTTGGATGCTTTGCATATATGTTTCTTAGATTATATAGAAGCAATATATACAATGATTTCAACCGTCTACCTGTTCAATTCATTGTTCTACTTCTCGAAAGTTACAAATAATTTCCGCCAAGGGATTAACAATGGGGATCGTACTTTACTTAAACTTGAAGAACAAAAAATCGGCGACTGGTACCTGTTTGGATGCTTTGCATATATGTTTCTTAGACTATATAGAAGCAATATATAAACAGATTTCAACCGTCTACCAGTGCGTTTCATTGTTCTACTTGTCGAAAGTTACAAATAATTTCTTTTAAAGGATTAACAATGGGGCTCATTGTTCACTTAAACTTGAAGAACAAAAAATTGGCGAATGGTACTGTTTGGATGCTTTGCATATATGTTTCTTAGACTATATAGAAGCAATATATACAAAGATTTCAACCGTCTACCTGTTCCATTCATTATTCTACTTGTCGAAAGTTACAAATAATTTCCGATAAAGGATTAACACTGGGGCTCATTGTTCACTTAAACTTGAAGAACAAAAAATTGGCGAATGGTACTGTTTGGATGCTTTGCATATATGTTTCTTAGACTATATAGAAGCTATATATACAAAGATTTCAACCGTCTACGTGTTCCATTCATTGTTCTACTTGTCGTAAGTTACAAATAATTTCCGATAACGGATTAACAATGGGGCTCGTAGTTCACTTAAACTTGAAGAACAAAAAATTGGCGATTTGTACTGTTTGGATGCTTTGCATATATGTTTCTTATACTATATAGAAGCAATATATACAAAGATTTCAACCGTCTACCTGTTCCATTCAATGTTCTACTTGTCGAAATTTACAAATAATTTCCTTTAAAGGATTAACAATGGGGCTCGTAGTTCACTTAAACTTGAAGAACAAAAAATTGGCGAATTGTACTGTTTGGATGCTATGCATATATGTTTCCTAGACTATATAGAAGCAATATATACAAAGATTTCAACTGTCTACCTGTTCCATTCAATGTTCTACTTGTCGAAATTTACAAATAATTTCCTTTAAAGGATTAACAATGGGGCTCGTAGTTCACTTAAACTTGAAGAACAAGAAATTGGCGAATTGTACTGTTTGGATGCTTTGCATTTATGTTTCTTAGACTATATACAAGCAACATATAGAAAGACTTCACCCGTCTACCTGTACTATTCATTGTTCTACTTGTAGAAAGTTACAAATAATTTCCGTTTCATGATTATCAATGGGGCTCGTTGTTCACTTAAACTTGAAGACCAAAAAATTGGCGTATGGTACTGTTTGGATTCTTTGCATATATGTTTCTTAGATTATATAGAAGCAATATATACAGTGATTTCAACCGTCTACCTGTTCCATTCATTGTTCTACTTGTCGAAATTTACAAATAATTTCCTTTAAAGGATTAACAATGGGGCTCGTAGATCACTTAAACTTGAAGAACAAAAAATTGGCGAATGGTACTGTTTGGATGCTTTGCATATATGTTTCTTAGACTATATAGAAGCAATATATACAAAGATTTCAACCGTCTACCTGTTCCATTCATTGTTCTACTTGTCAAAAGTTACAAATAATTTCCGATAACGGATTAACCATTGGGGCTCATTGTTCACTTAAACTTGAAGAACAAAAAATTGGCGACTGGTACTGTTTGGATGCTTTGCATATATGTTTCTTAGACTATATAGAAGCAATATATACAAAGATTTCAACCGTCTACCTGTACCATTCATTGTTTTACTTGTCGAAAGTTACAAATAATTTCCGTTAAGGGATTAACCATTGGGGCTCATTGTTCACTTAAACTTGAAGAACAAAAAATTGGCGAATGGTACTGTTTGGATGATTTGCGTACAAGTTTCTTAGACTATATGGAAGCAATATATACAAAGATTTCAACCGTCGACCAGTTCCATTCATTGTTTTACTCGTCGAAAATTACAAATAATTTCCGATAAAGGATTAACCATTGGGGCTCATTGTTCACTTAAACTTGAAGAACAAAAAATTGGCGAATGGTACTGTTTGGATGATTTGCGTACAAGTTTCTTAGACTATATGGAAGCAATATATACAAAGATTTCAACCGTCGACCAGTTCCATTCATTGTTCTATTTGTCGATAGTTACAAATAATTTCCTTTAAAGGATTAACAATGGGGCTCGTAGTTCACTTAAACATGAAGATGAAATAATTGGCGAATTGTACTGTTTGGATGATTTGCATATATGTTTCTTAGATTATATAGAAGCAATATAAACAAAGATTTCAACCGTCTACCTGTTCCATTCATTGTTCTACTTGTCGAGAATTACAAAAAATTTCCGATAAAGGATTAACCATTGGGGCTCATTGTTCACTTAAACTTGAAGATCAAAAAATTGGCGATTGTTACTGTTTAGATGCTTTGCATATAGGTTTCTTAGACTATATAGAAGCAATATATACAATGATTTCAACCGTCTACCTGTTCCATTCATTGTTCTACTTGTCGAAAGTTACAAATAATTTCCTTTAAGGGATTAACAATGGGGATCGTAGTTTACTTAAACTTGAAGAACCATAAATTGGCGAATTGTACTGTTTGGATGCTTTGCATATATGTTTCTTAGACTATATAGAAGCAATATATACAAAGACTTCAACCGTCTACCTGTACCATTCATTGTTTTACTTGTCGAAAATTACAAATAATTTCCGATAAAGGATTAACAATGGGGCTCGTAATTCACTTAAACTTGAAGAACAAGAAATTGGCGAATTGTACTGTTTGGATGCTTTGCATTTATGTTTCTTAGACTATATACAAGCAACATATAGAAAGACTTCACCCGTCTACCTGTACTATTCATTGTTCTACTTGTAGAAAGTTACAAATAATTTCCGTCAAGGGATTAACAATGGGGATCGTACTTTACTTAAACTTGAAGAACAAAAAATTGGCGACTGGTACTGTTTGGATGCTTTGCATATATGTTTCTTAGACTATATAGAAGCAATATATAAACAGATTTCAATCGTCTACCAGTTCGTTTCATTGTTCTACTTGTAGAATGTTACAAATAATTTCCGTTTCATGATTATCAATGGGGCTCGTTGTTCACTTAAACTTGAAGACCAAAAAATTGGCGTATGGTACTGTTTGGATTCTTTGCATATATGTTTCTTAGATTATATAGAAGCAATATATACAATGATTTCAACCGTCCACCTGTTCCATTCATTGTTCTACTTGTCGAAATTTCCAAATAATTTCCTTTAAAGGATTAACAATGGGGCTCGTAGTTCACTTAAACTTGAAGAACAAAAAATTGGCGAATGGTACTGTTTGGATGCTTTGCATATATGTTTCTTAGACTATATAGAAGCAATATATACAAAGATTTCAACCGTCTACCTGTTCCATTCATTGTTCTACTTGTCGTAAGTTACAAATAATTTCCGATAACGGATTAACAATGGGGCTCGTAGTTCACTTAAACTTGAAGAACAAAAAATTGGCGAATTGTACTGTTTGGATGCTTTGCATATATGTTTCTTATACTATATAGAAGCAATATATACAAAGATTTCAACCGTCTACCTGTTCCATTCAATGTTCTACTTGTCGAAATTTACAAATAATTTCCTTTAAAGGATTAACAATGGGGCTCGTAGTTCACTTAAACTTGAAGAACAAAAAATTGGCGAATTGTACTGTTTGGATGCTATGCATATATGTTTCCTAGACTATATAGAAGCAATATATACAAAGATTTCAACTGTCTACCTGTTCCATTCAATGTTCTACTTGTCGAAATTTACAAATAATTTCCTTTAAAGGATTAACAATGGGGCTCGTAGTTCACTTAAACTTGAAGAACAAGAAATTGGCGAATTGTACTGTTTGGATGCTTTGCATTTATGTTTCTTAGACTATATACAAGCAACATATAGAAAGACTTCACCCGTCTACCTGTACTATTCATTGTTCTACTTGTAGAAAGTTACAAATAATTTCCGTTTCATGATTATCAATGGGGCTCGTTGTTCACTTAAACTTGAAGACCAAAAAATTGGCGTATGGTACTGTTTGGATTCTTTGCATATATGTTTCTTAGATTATATAGAAGCAATATATACAGTGATTTCAACCGTCTACCTGTTCCATTCATTGTTCTACTTGTCGAAATTTACAAATAATTTCCTTTAAAGGATTAACAATGGGGCTCGTAGTTCACTTAAACTTGAAGAACAAAAAATTGGCGAATGGTACTGTTTGGATGCTTTGCATATATGTTTCTTAGACTATATAGAAGCAATATATACAAAGATTTCAACCGTCTACCTGTTCCATTCATTGTTCTACTTGTCAAAAGTTACAAATAATTTCCGATAACGGATTAACCATTGGGGCTCATTGTTCACTTAAACTTGAAGAACAAAAAATTGGCGACTGGTACTGTTTGGATGCTTTGCATATATGTTTCTTAGACTATATAGAAGCAATATATACAAAGATTTCAACCGTCTACCTGTACCATTCATTGTTTTACTTGTCGAAAGTTACAAATAATTTCCGTTAAGGGATTAACCATTGGGGCTCATTGTTCACTTAAACTTGAAGAACAAAAAATTGGCGAATGGTACTGTTTGGATGATTTGCGTACAAGTTTCTTAGACTATACGGAAGCAATATATACAAAGATTTCAACCGTCGACCAGTTCCATTCATTGTTTTACTCGTCGAAAATTACAAATAATTTCCGATAAAGGATTAACCATTGGGGCTCATTGTTCACTTAAACTTGAAGAACAAAAAATTGGCGAATGGTACTGTTTGGATGATTTGCGTACAAGTTTCTTAGACTATATGGAAGCAATATATACAAAGATTTCAACCGTCGACCAGTTCCATTCATTGTTCTATTTGTCGATAGTTACAAATAATTTCCTTTAAAGGATTAACAATGGGGCTCGTAGTTCACTTAAACATGAAGATGAAATAATTGGCGAATTGTACTGTTTGGATGATTTGCATATATGTTTCTTAGATTATATAGAAGCAATATAAACAATGATTTCAACCGTCTACCTGTTCCATTCATTGTTCTACTTGTCGAGAATTACAAAAAATTTCCGATAAAGGATTAACCATTGGGGCTCATTGTTCACTTAAACTTGAAGATCAAAAAATTGGCGATTGTTACTGTTTAGATGCTTTGCATATAGGTTTCTTAGACTATATAGAAGCAATATATACAATGATTTCAACCGTCTACCTGTTCCATTCATTGTTCTACTTGTCGAAAGTTACAAATAATTTCCTTTAAGGGATTAACAATGGGGATCGTAGTTTACTTAAACTTGAAGAACCATAAATTGGCGAATTGTACTGTTTGGATGCTTTGCATATATGTTTCTTAGACTATATAGAAGCACTATATACAAAGACTTCAACCGTCTACCTGTACCATTCATTGTTTTACTTGTCGAAAATTACAAATAATTTCCGATAAAGGATTAACAATGGGGCTCGTAATTCACTTAAACTTGAAGAACAAGAAATTGGCGAATTGTACTGTTTGGATGCTTTGCATTTATGTTTCTTAGACTATATACAAGCAACATATAGAAAGACTTCACCCGTCTACCTGTACTATTCATTGTTCTACTTGTAGAAAGTTACAAATAATTTCCGTCAAGGGATTAACAATGGGGATCGTACTTTACTTAAACTTGAAGAACAAAAAATTGGCGACTGGTACTGTTTGGATGCTTTGCATATATGTTTCTTAGACTATATAGAAGCAATATATAAACAGATTTCAATCGTCTACCAGTTCGTTTCATTGTTCTACTTGTAGAATGTTACAAATAATTTCCGTTTCATGATTATCAATGGGGCTCGTTGTTCACTTAAACTTGAAGACCAAAAAATTGGCGTATGGTACTGTTTGGATTCTTTGCATATATGTTTCTTAGATTATATAGAAGCAATATATACAATGATTTCAACCGTCCACCTGTTCCATTCATTGTTCTACTTGTCGAAATTTCCAAATAATTTCCTTTAAAGGATTAACAATGGGGCTCGTAGTTCACTTAAACTTGAAGAACAAAAAATTGGCGAATGGTACTGTTTGGATGCTTTGCATATATGTTTCTTAGACTATATAGAAGCAATATATACAAAGATTTCAACCGTCTACCTGTTCCATTCATTGTTCTACTTGTCGAAAGTTACAAATAATTTCCGATAACGGATTAACCATTGGGGCTCATTGTTCACTTAAACTTGAAGAACAAAAAATTGGCGAATGGTACTGTTTGGATGCTTTGCATATATGTTTCTTAGATTATATAGAAGCAATATATACAATGATTTCAACCGTCTACCTGTTCCATTCATTGTTCTTCTTGTCGAAAGTTACAAATAATTTCCGTCAAGGGATTAACAATGGGGATCGTACTTTACTTACACTTGAAGAACAAAAAATTGGCGACTGGTACTGTTTGGATGCTTTGCATACATGTTTCTTAGACTATATAGAAGCAATATATAAATAGATTTCAACCGTCTACCAGTTCGTTTCATTGTTCTACTTGTCGAAAGTTACAAATAATTTCTTTTAAAGGATTAACAATGGGGCTCATTGTTCACTTAAACTTGAAGAACAAAAAATTGGCGAATGGTTCTGTTTGGATGCTTTGCATATATGTTTCTTAGACTATATAGAAGCAATATATACAAAGATTTCAACCGTCTACCTGTTCCATTTATTGTTCTACTTGTCGAAATTTACAAATAATTTCCTTTAAAGGATTAACAATGGGGATCGTAGTTCACTTAAACTTGAAGAACAAAAAATTGGCGAATTGTACTGTTTGGATGCTTTGCATATATGTTTCTTAGACTATACAGAAGCAATATATACAAAGATTTCAACAGACTACCTGTTCTATTCATTGTTCTACTTGTAGAAACTTATAAATAATTTCCTTTCATGATTATCAATGGGGCTCGTAGTTCACTTAAACTTGAAGAACAAAAAATTGGCGAATTGTACTGTTTGGATGCTTTGCATATATGTTTCTTAGACTATATAGAAGCAATATATACAAAGATTGCAACCGTCTACCTGTTCCATTCATTGTTCTACTTGTCGAAATTTACAAATAATTTCCTTTAAAGGATTAACAATGGGGCTCGTTGTTCACTTAAACTTGAAGAACAATAAATTCTCGAATTGTACTGTTTGGATGCTTTGCATATATGTTTCATAGACTATATAGTAGCAATATATACAAAGATTTCAACCGTCTACGTGTTCCAATCATTGTTCCACTTGTCGAAATTTACAAATAATTTCCTTTAAAGGATTAACAATGGGGCTCGTTGTTCACTTAAATTTGAAGAACAATAAATTGGCGAATTGTACTGTTTGGATGCTTTGCATACATGTTTCTTAGACTATATAGAGGCAATATATACAAAGATATCAACCGTCTACCTGTACTATTCATTGTTCTACTTGTAGAAAGTTACAAATAATTTCCATTTCATGATAATCAATGGGGCGCGTTGTTCATTTAAACTTGAAAATCAAAAAATTGGCGAATGGTACTGTTTGGATGCTTTGCATATATGTTTCTTAGACTATATGGAAGCAATATATACAAGTATTTCAACCGTCTACCTGTTCCATTCATTGTTCTACTTGTCGAAAATTAGAAATAATTTCCGATAAAGGATTAACCATTGGGGCTCATTGTTCACTAAACTTGAAGAACAAAAAATTGTCGAATTGTACTGTTTGGATGCTTTGCATATATGTTTCTTAGACTATATAGAAGCAATATATACAATGATTTCAACCGTCTACCTGTTCCATTCATTGTTCTTCTTGTCGAAAGTTAGAAATAATTTCCGATAAAGGATTAACAATGGGGCTCATTGTTCACTTAAACTTGAAGGACAAAAAATTGGCGAATGGTACTGTTTGGATGCTTTGCGTACATGTTTCTTAGACTATATGGAAGCAATAGATACAAAGATTTCAACCGTCTACCTGTTCCATTCAATGTTCTACTTGTCGAAAGTTACAAATAATTTCCGTTAAGGGATTAACCATTGGGGCTCATTGTTCACTTAAACTTGAGGAACAAAAAATTGGCGAATTGTACTGTTTGGATGCTTTGCATATATGTTTCTTAGACTATTTAGAAGCAATATATAGAAAGATTTCGCCCGTCTACCTGTACTATTTATTGTTCTACTTGTAGAAAGTTACAAATAATTTCCATTTCATGATTATCAATGGGGCTCGCTGTTCACTTAAACTTGAAGATCAAAAAATTGGCGATTGTTACTGTTTAGATGCTTTGCATATATGTTACTTAGATTATATAGAAGCAATATAAACAAAGATTTCAACCGTCTACCTGTTCCATTCATTGTTCTACTTGTCGAGAATTACAAAAAATTTCCGATAAAGGATTAACCATTGGGGCTCATTGTTCACTTAAATTTGAAGATCAAATAATTGGCTAATTTTACTGTTTGGATGATTTGCAGATATGTTTCTTAGACTATATAGAAGCAATATATACAATGATTTCAACTATCTACCTGTTCCATTCATTGTTCTACTTGTCGAAAGTTACAAATAATTTCCGTTTCATGATTATCAATGGGGCTCGTTGTTCACTTAAACTTGAAGAACAAAAAATTGGCGAATGGTACTGTTTGGATGAATTGCATATATGTTTCTTAGATTATATAGTAGCAATATATACAAAGATTTCAACCGTCTACCTGTTCCATTCATTGTTCTACTTGTCGAAAATTACAATTAATTTCCGATAAAGGATTAACCATTGGGGCTCATTGTTCACTTACACTTGAAGAACAAAAAATTGGCGAATGGTACTGTTTGGATGCTTTGCATATATGTTTCTTAGACTATATAGAAGCAATATATACAATGATTTCAACCGTCTACCTGTTCCATTCATTGTTCTACTTGTCGAAAGTTACAAATAATTTCCGTTTCATGATTATCAATGGGGCTCGTTGTTCACTTAAACTTGAAGAACAAAAAATTGGCGAATGGTACTGTTTGGATGAATTGCATATATGTTTCTTAGATTATATAGTAGCAATATATACAAAGATTTCAACCGTCTACCTGTTCCATTCATTGTTCTACTTGTCGAAAGTTACAAATAATTTCCGTTAAGGGATTAACCATTGGGGCTCATTGTTCACTTAAACTTGAAGAACAAAAAATTGGCGAATTGTACTGTTTGGATGATTTGCAGATATGTTTCTTAGACTATATAGAAGCAATATATACAATGATTTCAACCGTCTACCTGTTCCATTCATTGTTCTACTTGTCGAAAGTTACAAATAATTTCCTTTAAGGGATTAACAATGGGGATCGTAGTTTACTTAAACTTGAAGAACAAGAAATTGGCGAATTGTACTGTTTGGATGCTTTGCATATACGTTTCTTAGACTATATAGAAGCAATATATCAAAAGATTTCAACCGTCTACCTGTTCCATTCATTGTTCTACTTGTCGAAAATTATAAATAATTTCCGATAAAGGATTAACCATTGGGGCTCATTGTTCACTTAAACTTGAAGAACAAAAAATTGGCGAATGGTACTGTTTGGATGCTTTGCGTACATGTTTCTTAGACTATATGGAAGCAATATATACAAAGATTTCAACCGTCTACCTGTTCCATTCATTATTCTACTTGTCGTAAGTTACAAATAATTTCCGATAAAGGATTAACCATTGGGGCTCATTGTTCACTTACACTTGAAGAACAAAAAATTGGCGAATGGTACTGTTTGGATGCTTTGCATATATGTTTCTTAGACTATATAGAAGCAACATATACAAAGATTTCAACCGTCTACCTGTTCTATTCATTGTTCAACTTGTAGAAAGTTACAAATAAATTCCGTTTCATGATTATCAATGGGGCTCGTTGTTTACTTAAACTTGAAGAACAAAAAATTGGCGAATGGTACTGTTTGGATGCTTTGCATATATGTTTCTTAGATTATATAGAAGCAATATATACAAAGATTTCACCCGTCTACCTGTACTATTTATTGTTCTACTTGTAGAAAGTTAGAAATAATTTCCGATAAAGGATTAACCATTGGGGCTCATTGTTCACTTAAACTTGAAGAACAAAAAATTGGCGAATGGTACTGTTTGGATGCTTTGCGTACATGTTTCTTAGACTATATGGAAGCAACATATATAAAGATTTCAACCGTCTACCTGTTCCATTCATTATTCTACTTGTCGTAAGTTACAAATAATTTCCGATAAAGGGTTAACCATTGGGGCTCATTGTTCACTTACACTTGAAGAACAAAAAATTGGCGAATGGTACTGTTTGGATGCTTTGCATATATGTTTCTTAGACTATATAGAAGCAACATATACAAAGATTTCAACCGTCTACCTGTTCTATTCATTGTTCAACTTGTAGAAAGTTACAAATAAATTCCGTTTCATGATTATCAATGGGGCTCGCTGTTCACTTAAACTTGAAGATCAAATAATTGGCGATTGTTACTGTTTAGATGCTTTGCATATATGTTACTTAGATTATATAGAAGCAATATAAACAAAGATTTCAACCGTCTACCTGTTCCATTCATTGTTCTACTTGTCGAGAATTACAAAAAATTTCCGTTAAAGGATTAACCATTGGGGCTCATTGTTCACTTAAACTTGAAGATCAAAAAATTGGCGATTGTTACTGTTTAGATGCTTTGCATATAGGTTTCTTAGACTATATAGAAGCAATATATACAATGATTTCAACCGTCTACCTGTTCCATTCATTGTTCTACTTGTCGCAAGTTACAAATAATTTCCTTTAAAGGATTAACAATGGGGCTCGTAGTTCACTTAAACTTGAAGAACAAAAATTTGGCGAATTGTACTGTTTGGATGCTTTGCATATTTGTTTCGTAGACTATATAGAAGCAATATATACAATGATTTCAACCGTCTACATGATCCATTCATTGTTCTACTTGTCGAAAGTTACAAATAATTTCCGATAACGGATTAACCATTGGGGCTCATTGTTCACTTAAACTTGAAGAACAAAAAATTGGCGAATGGTACTGTTTGGATGCTTTGCATATATGTTTCTTAGACTATATAGAAGCAATATATACAAAGATTTCAACCGTCTACCTGTTCCATTCATTGTTCTACTTGTCGAAAGTTACAAATAATTTCCGATAACGGATTAACCATTGGGGCTCATTGTTCACTTAAACTTGAAGAACAAAAAATTGGCGAATGGTACTGTTTGGATGCTTTGCATATATGTTTCTTAGATTATATAGAAGCAATATATACAATGATTTCAACCGTCTACCTGTTCAATTCATTGTTCTACTTCTCGAAAGTTACAAATAATTTCCGCCAAGGGATTAACAATGGGGATCGTACTTTACTTAAACTTGAAGAACAAAAAATTGGCGACTGGTACCTGTTTGGATGCTTTGCATATATGTTTCTTAGACTATATAGAAGCAATATATAAACAGATTTCAACCGTCTACCAGTGCGTTTCATTGTTCTACTTGTCGAAAGTTACAAATAATTTCTTTTAAAGGATTAACAATGGGGCTCATTGTTCACTTAAACTTGAAGAACAAAAAATTGGCGAATGGTACTGTTTGGATGCTTTGCATATATGTTTCTTAGACTATATAGAAGCAATATATACAAAGATTTCAACCGTCTACCTGTTCCATTCATTATTCTACTTGTCGAAAGTTACAAATAATTTCCGATAAAGGATTAACACTGGGGCTCATTGTTCACTTAAACTTGAAGAACAAAAAATTGGCGAATGGTACTGTTTGGATGCTTTGCATATATGTTTCTTAGACTATATAGAAGCTATATATACAAAGATTTCAACCGTCTACGTGTTCCATTCATTGTTCTACTTGTCGTAAGTTACAAATAATTTCCGATAACGGATTAACCATTGGGGCTCATTGTTCACTTAAACTTGAAGAACAAAAAATTGGCGAATTGTACTGTTTGGATGCTTTGCATATATGTTTCTTATACTATATAGAAGCAATATATACAAAGATTTCAACCGTCTACCTGTTCCATTCAATGTTCTACTTGTCGAAATTTACAAATAATTTCCTTTAAAGGATTAACAATGGGGCTCGTAGTTCACTTAAACTTGAAGAACAAAAAATTGGCGAATTGTACTGTTTGGATGCTATGCATATATGTTTCCTAGACTATATAGAAGCAATATATACAAAGATTTCAACTGTCTACCTGTTCCATTCAATGTTCTACTTGTCGAAATTTACAAATAATTTCCTTTAAAGGATTAACAATGGGGCTCGTAGTTCACTTAAACTTGAAGAACAAGAAATTGGCGAATTGTACTGTTTGGATGCTTTGCATTTATGTTTCTTAGACTATATACAAGCAACATATAGAAAGACTTCACCCGTCTACCTGTACTATTCATTGTTCTACTTGTAGAAAGTTACAAATAATTTCCGTTTCATGATTATCAATGGGGCTCGTTGTTCACTTAAACTTGAAGACCAAAAAATTGGCGTATGGTACTGTTTGGATTCTTTGCATATATGTTTCTTAGATTATATAGAAGCAATATATACAGTGATTTCAACCGTCTACCTGTTCCATTCATTGTTCTACTTGTCGAAATTTACAAATAATTTCCTTTAAAGGATTAACAATGGGGCTCGTAGTTCACTTAAACTTGAAGAACAAAAAATTGGCGAATGGTACTGTTTGGATGCTTTGCATATATGTTTCTTAGACTATATAGAAGCAATATATACAAAGATTTCAACCGTCTACCTGTTCCATTCATTGTTCTACTTGTCAAAAGTTACAAATAATTTCCGATAACGGATTAACCATTGGGGCTCATTGTTCACTTAAACTTGAAGAACAAAAAATTGGCGACTGGTACTGTTTGGATGCTTTGCATATATGTTTCTTAGACTATATAGAAGCAATATATACAAAGATTTCAACCGTCTACCTGTACCATTCATTGTTTTACTTGTCGAAAGTTACAAATAATTTCCGTTAAGGGATTAACCATTGGGGCTCATTGTTCACTTAAACTTGAAGAACAAAAAATTGGCGAATGGTACTGCTTGGATGATTTGCGTACAAGTTTCTTAGACTATATGGAAGCAATATATACAAAGATTTCAACCGTCGACCAGTTCCATTCATTGTTTTACTCGTCGAAAATTACAAATAATTTCCGATAAAGGATTAACCATTGGGGCTCATTGTTCACTTAAACTTGAAGAACAAAAAATTGGCGAATGGTACTGTTTGGATGATTTGCGTACAAGTTTCTTAGACTATATGGAAGCAATATATACAAAGATTTCAACCGTCGACCAGTTCCATTCATTGTTCTATTTGTCGATAGTTACAAATAATTTCCTTTAAAGGATTAACAATGGGGCTCGTAGTTCACTTAAACATGAAGATGAAATAATTGGCGAATTGTACTGTTTGGATGATTTGCATATATGTTTCTTAGATTATATAGAAGCAATATAAACAAAGATTTCAACCGTCTACCTGTTCCATTCATTGTTCTACTTGTCGAGAATTACAAAAAATTTCCGATAAAGGATTAACCATTGGGGCTCATTGTTCACTTAAACTTGAAGATCAAAAAATTGGCGATTGTTACTGTTTAGATGCTTTGCATATAGGTTTCTTAGACTATATAGAAGCAATATATACAATGATTTCAACCGTCTACCTGTTCCATTCATTGTTCTACTTGTCGAAAGTTACAAATAATTTCCTTTAAGGGATTAACAATGGGGATCGTAGTTTACTTAAACTTGAAGAACCATAAATTGGCGAATTGTACTGTTTGGATGCTTTGCATATATGTTTCTTAGACTATATAGAAGCAATATATACAAAGACTTCAACCGTCTACCTGTACCATTCATTGTTTTACTTGTCGAAAATTACAAATAATTTCCGATAAAGGATTAACAATGGGGCTCGTAATTCACTTAAACTTGAAGAACAAGAAATTGGCGAATTGTACTGTTTGGATGCTTTGCATTTATGTTTCTTAGACTATATACAAGCAACATATAGAAAGACTTCACCCGTCTACCTGTACTATTCATTGTTCTACTTGTAGAATGTTACAAATAATTTCCGTTTCATGATTATCAATGGGGCTCGTTGTTCACTTAAACTTGAAGACCAAAAAATTGGCGTATGGTACTGTTTGGATTCTTTGCATATATGTTTCTTAGATTATATAGAAGCAATATATACAATGATTTCAACCGTCCACCTGTTCCATTCATTGTTCTACTTGTCGAAATTTCCAAATAATTTCCTTTAAAGGATTAACAATGGGGCTCGTAGTTCACTTAAACTTGAAGAACAAAAAATTGGCGAATGGTACTGTTTGGATGCTTTGCATATATGTTTCTTAGACTATATAGAAGCAATATATACAAAGATTTCAACCGTCTACCTGTTCCATTCATTGTTCTACTTGTCGAAAGTTACAAATAATTTCCGATAACGGATTAACCATTGGGGCTCATTGTTCACTTAAACTTGAAGAACAAAAAATTGGCGAATGGTACTGTTTGGATGCTTTGCATATATGTTTCTTAGATTATATAGAAGCAATATATACAATGATTTCAACCGTCTACCTGTTCCATTCATTGTTCTTCTTGTCGAAAGTTACAAATAATTTCCGTCAAGGGATTAACAATGGGGATCGTACTTTACTTACACTTGAAGAACAAAAAATTGGCGACTGGTACTGTTTGGATGCTTTGCATATATGTTTCTTAGACTATATAGAAGCAATATACTGGGTGAAGTAAAAAGTTCTGAGCGTTTTTTCTCTTTATTTTGATGATAAAATTAACAAACTTAGAATTTTCGGAATTAAATCAAATAAGCGCCGTTTTGTTCAATAACTTTTTCCCATTTTGAAGGCAATTTCATAATTCCGCGATTGAAGAAGTCTTCGTCCCTATTGTTAAAAAACTCGACCAGCTCACTTTCACAAGCCTCTCTTGAGGCCAGTTTTTTGCCATCAAGAAAATGTTGTAAATGTCTAAAAAGGTGATAATCGCTTGGTGCCAGGTCTGGGCTATACGGCGGGTGCGATATAACCTCCCATCCAAACTCTCGGAGCTTCTGGCGTGTCATTAAAGATGTGTGCGGCCTGGCGTTGTCTTGATGGAAGACAACACCCTTCCGATTGGACAATTCTGGTCGCTTCTCGTTGATTGCCTGTTTCAATCTGGTCAGTTGTTCACAATATAGGCCCGAATTGAGTGACTGGCCCGATGGGAGCAGCTCATAGTGCAGGATTCCCTTCCAATCCCACCAAACACATAGCAAAACCTTCTTGGTCGTTAATCCGGGCTTGGCGATCGTTTGGGCCGTCTCACCGCGCTTGGACCACGATCTTTTTCGCCTGTCATTCTCGTATGTGACCCATTTTTCATCGCCAGTCACCATCCGCTTCAAAAATGGGTCCATTTCGTGACGCTTCAGCAAAGAATCGCAGGCATCAACTCGCTCCGAAAGGTTCTTTTGCGTCAGTTCGTGTGGCACCCATATATCGAGCTTCTTTTTGAGACCAGCCTTATGCAAATGGTTCCAAACGGTTTTCTGGCTAATCTTCAGTTCCTGGGCAATGGAATAAGTGCTCGCATGCCGGTCTGACTCGACGATTTCCATCATTTTATCGACATTTTCAACGATAGGCCTACTAGAGCGTGTCTCATCTTCGACGTCCATATTACCAGAACGGAAGCGTTGGAACCACCGCTCTGCTGTTGCATTCGATACTGTTTTGGGTCCATAAACAGCACAAATTTTTTTGGCTGCCTGCTCGGCTTTTTCCCCTTGATCGTAGTGGTATTGTAGAATGTATCGAATCTTCTCTTTCGTTACCTCCATTTTGATACGCTCTAACAAACAACTGGCTTCACAAAACAAAAGACTGTCAGAGAACTTTTTTTAAAGCGTTATGTTGCCTTTAAGTCACAGTATAGAATGGCATGATGCAACGTATACATTGTGAGATATGGTTCACTAAAGCCATCTAACAAAAAACGCTCAAAACTTTTTACTTCACCCATTATAAACAGATTTCAACCGTCTACCAGTTCGTTTCATCGTTCTACTTGTCGAAAGTTACAAATAATTTCTTTTAAAGGATTAACAATGGGGCTCATTGTTCACTTAAACTTGAAGAACAAAAAATTGGCGAATGGTACTGTTTGGATGCTTTGCATATATGTTTCTTAGACTATATAGAAGCAATATATACAAAGATTTCAACCGTCTACCTGTTCCATTCATTGTTCTACTTGTCGAAATTTACAAATAATTTCCTTTAAAGGATTAACAATGGGGATCGTAGTTCACTTAAACTTGAAGAACAAAAAATTGGCGAATTGTACTGTTTGGATGCTTTGCATATATGTTTCTTAGACTATATAGAAGCAATATATACAAAGATTTCAACAGACTACCTGTTCTATTCATTGTTCTACTTGTAGAAACTTATAAATAATTTCCTTTCATGATTATCAATGGGGCTCGTAGTTCACTTAAACTTGAAGAACAAAAAATTGGCGAATTGTACTGTTTGGATGCTTTGCATATATGTTTCTTAGACTATATAGAAGCAATATATACAAAGATTGCAACCGTCTACCTGTTCCATTCATTGTTCTACTTGTCGAAATTTACAAATAATTTCCTTTAAAGGATTAACAATGGGGCTCGTTGTTCACTTAAACTTGAAGAACAATAAATTCTCGAATTGTACTGTTTGGATGCTTTGCATATATGTTTTATAGACTATATAGTAGCAATATATACAAATATTTCAACCGTCTACGTGTTCCAATCATTGTTCCACTTGTCGAAATTTACAAATAATTTCCTTTAAAGGATTAACAATGGGACTCGTTGTTCACTTAAATTTGAAGAACAATAAATTGGCGAATTGTACTGTTTGGATGCTTTGCATATATGTTTCTTAGACTATATAGAAGCAATATATACAATGATTGCAACCGTCTACCTGTTCCATTCATTGTTCTACTTGTCGAAATTTACAAATAATTTCCTTTAAAGTATTAGCAATGGGGCTCGTAGTTCACTTAAACTTGAAGAACAAAAAATTGGCGAATTGTACTGTTTGGATGCTTTGCATACATGTTTCTTAGACTATATAGAGGCAATATATACAAAGATTTCAACCGTCTACCTGTACTATTCATTGTTCTACTTGTAGAAAGTTACAAATAATTTCCATTTCATGATTATCAATGGGGCGCGTTGTTCATTTAAACTTGAAAATCAAAAAATTGGCGAATGGTACTGTTTGGATGCTTTGCATATATGTTTCTTAGACTATATGGAAGCAATATATACAAGTATTTCAACCGTCTACCTGTTCCATTCATTGTTCTACTTGTCGAAAATTAGAAATAATTTCCGATAAAGGATTAACCATTGGGGCTCATTGTTCACTAAACTTGAAGAACAAAAAATTGTCGAATTGTACTGTTTGGATGCTTTGCATATATGTTTCTTAGACTATATAGAAGCAATATATACAATGATTTCAACCGTCTACCTGTTCCATTCATTGTTCTTCTTGTCGAAAGTTAGAAATAATTTCCGATAAAGGATTAACAATGGGGCTCATTGTTCACTTAAACTTGAAGGACAAAAAATTGGCGAATGGTACTGTTTGGATGCTTTGCGTACATGTTTCTTAGACTATATGGAAGCAATAGATACAAAGATTTCAACCGTCTACCTGTTCCATTCAATGTTCTACTTGTCGAAAGTTACAAATAATTTCCGTTAAGGGATTAACCATTGGGGCTCATTGTTCACTTAAACTTGAGGAACAAAAAATTGGCGAATTGTACTGTTTGGATGCTTTGCATATATGTTTCTTAGACTATTTAGAAGCAATATATAGAAAGATTTCGCCCGTCTACCTGTACTATTTATTGTTCTACTTGTAGAAAGTTACAAATAATTTCCATTTCATGATTATCAATGGGGCTCGCTGTTCACTTAAACTTGAAGATCAAAAAATTGGCGATTGTTACTGTTTAGATGCTTTGCATATATGTTACTTAGATTATATAGAAGCAATATAAACAAAGATTTCAACCGTCTACCTGTTCCATTCATTGTTCTACTTGTCGAGAATTACAAAAAATTTCCGATAAAGGATTAACCATTGGGGCTCATTGTTCACTTAAATTTGAAGATCAAATAATTGGCGAATTTTACTGTTTGGATGATTTGCAGATATGTTTCTTAGACTATATAGAAGCAATATATACAATGATTTCAACCGTCTACCTGTTTCATTCATTGTTCTACTTGTCGAAAGTTACAAATAATTTCCGTTTCATGATTATCAATGGGGCTCGTTGTTCACTTAAACTTGAAGAACAAAAAATTGGCGAATGGTACTGTTTGGATGAATTGCATATATGTTTCTTAGATTATATAGTAGCAATATATACAAAGATTTCAACCGTCTACCTGTTCCATTCATTGTTCTACTTGTCGAAAATTACAATTAATTTCCGATAAAGGATTAACCATTGGGGCTCATTGTTCACTTACACTTGAAGAACAAAAAATTGGCGAATGGTACTGTTTGGATGCTTTGCATATATGTTTCTTAGACTATATAGAAGCAACATATACAAAGATTTCAACAGTCTACCTGTTCTATTCATTGTTCAACTTGTAGAAACTTACAAATAAATTCCTTTTCATGATTATCAATGGGGCTCGTTGTTCACTTAAACTTGAAGAACAAAAAATTGGCGGATGGTGCTGTTTGGATGCTTTGCATATATGTTTCTTAGATTATATAGAAGCAATATATACAAAGATTTCAACGGTGTACCTGTTCCATTCATTGTTCTACTTGTCGAAATTTACAAATAATTTCCTTAAAAGGATTAACAATGGGGCTCGTTGTTCTCTTAAACTTGAAGAACAATAAATTGGCGAATTGTACTGTTTGGATGCTATGCATATATGTTTCCTAGACTATATAGAAGCAATATATACAAAGATTTCAACCGTCTACCTGTTCCATTCATTGTTCTACTTGTCGAAAATTACAGATAATTTCCGATAAAGGATTAACAATGGGGCTCGTAGTTCACTTAAACTTGAAGAACAAGAAATTGGCGAATTGTACTGTTTGGATGCTTTGCGTACAAGTTTCTCAGACTATATGGAAGCAATATATACAAAGATTTCAACCGTCTACGTGTTCCAATCATTTTTCTACTTGTCGAAATTTACAAATAATTTCCGATAAAGGATTAACAATGGGGCTCATTGTTCACTTAAACTTGAAGAACAAAAAATTGGCGAATGGTACTGTTTGGATGATTTGCATATATGTTTCTTAGACTATATAGAAGCAATATATACAATGATTTCAACCGTCCACCTGTTCCATTCATTGTTCTACTTGTCGAAATTTACAAATAATTTCCTTTAAAGGATTAACAATGGGGCTCGTAGTTCACTTAAACTTGAAGAACAAAAAATTGGCGAATTGTACTGTTTGGATGCTTTGCATATATGTTTCTTATACTATATAGAAGCAATATATACAAAGATTTAAACCGTCTACCTGTTCCATTCATTGTTCTACTTGTCGAAAGTTACAAATAATTTCCTTTAAAGGATTAACAATGGGGCTCGTAGTTCACTTAAACTTGAAGAACAAAAAATTGGCGCATTGTACTGTTTGGATGCTTTGCATATATGTTTCTTAGACTATTTAGATGCAATATATAGAAAGATTTCACCCGTCTACCTGTACTATTCATTGTTCTACTTGTCGAAAGTTACAAATAATTTCCGATAAAGGATTAACAATGGGGCTCATTGTTCACTTAAACTTGAAGAACAAAAAATTGGCGAATGGTACTGTTTGGATGATTTGCATATATGTTTCTTAGACTATATAGAAGCAATATATACAATGATTTCAACCGTCTACCTGTTCCATTCATTGTTCTACTTGTCGAAATTTACAAATAATTTCCTTTAAAGTATTAACAATGGGGCTCGTAGTTCACTTAAACTTGAAGATCAAAAAATTGGCGAATTGTACTGTTTGGATGCTTTGCATATATGTTTCTTAGACTATATAGAAGCAACATATACAAAGATTTCAACCGTCTACGTGTTCCAATCATTGTTCTACTTGTCGAAATTTACAAATAATTTCCTTTAAAGCATTAACAATGGGGCTCGTAGTTCACTTAAACTTGAAGAACAATAAATTGGCGAATGGACCTGTTTGGATGCTTGCATATATGTTTCTTAGACTATATTGAAGTAATATCTACAAAGATTTCATCCGTCTACCTGTACTATTCATTGTTCTACTTGTCGAAAATTACAAATATTTTCCGATAAAGGATTAACCATTGGGGCTCATTGTTCACTTAAACTTGAAGAACAAAAAATTTGCGAATAGTACTGTTTGGATGCTTTGCGTATATGTTTCTTAGACTATATGGAAGCAATATATACAAAGATTTCAACCGTCTACGTGTTCCAATCATTGTTATACTTGTCGAAATTTACAAATAATTTCCTTTAAAGGATTAACAATGGGGCTCGTAGTTCACTTAAACTTGAAGAACAAAAAATTGGCGAATGGTACTGTTTGGATGCTTTGCATATATGTTTCTTAGACTATATAGAAGCAATATATACAAAGATTTCAACCGTCTACCTGTTCCATTCATTGTTCTACTTGTCGCAAGTTACAAATAATTTCCGTTTCATGATTATCAATGGGGCTCGTTGTTCACTTCAACTTGAAGAACAAAAAATTGGCGGATGGTACTGTTTGGATGCTTTGCATATATGTTTCTTAGACTATTTAGATGCAATATATAGAAAGATTTCACCCGTCTACCTGTACTATTCATTGTTCTACTTGTCGAAATTTACAAATAATTTCCTTTAAAGGATTAACAATGGGGCTCGTAGTTCACTTAATCTTGAAGAACAAAAATTGGCGAATGGTACTGTTTGGATGCTTTGCATATATGTTTCTTATTTTATATGAAAGCAATATATACAATGATTCCAACCGTCTACCTGTTCCATTCATTGTTCTACTTGTCGAAAGATACAAATAATTTCCGATAATGGATTAACAATGGGGCTCATTGTTCACTTAAACTTGAAGAACAAAAAATTGGCGAATGGTACTGTTTGGATGCTTTGCATATATGTTTCTTAGACTATATGGAAGCAATATATACAAAGATTTCAACCGTCTACGTGTTCCAATCATTGTTCTACTTGTCGAAATTTAGAAATAATTTCCTTTAAAGGATTAACAATGGGGCTCTTTGTTCACTTAAACTTGAAGATCAAAAAATTGGCGAATTGTACTGTTTGAAAGCTTTGCATATATGTTTCTTAGACTATATAGAAGCAACATATACAAAGATTTCAACCGTCTACGTGTTCCAATCATTGTTCTACTTGTCGAAATTTACGAATAATTTCCTTTAAAGCATTAACAATGGGGCTCGTAGTTCACTTAAACTTGAAGAACAAAAAATTGGCGAATGGTACTGTTTGGATGCTTTGCATATATGTTTCTTAGACTATATGGAAGCAATATATACAAAGATTTCAACCGTCTACGTGTTCCAATCATTGTTCTACTTGTCGAAATTTAGAAATAATTTCCTTTAAAGGATTAACAATGGTGCTCTTTGTTCACTTAAACTTGAAGGTCAAAAAATTGGCGAATTGTACTGTTTGAATGCTTTGCATATATGTTTCTTAGACTATATAGTAGCAATATATACAAAGATTTCAACCGTCTGCCTGTTCCATTCATTGTTCTACTTGTCGAAAGATACAAATAATTTCCGATAATGGATTAACAATGGGGCTCATTGTTCACTTAAACTTGAAGAACAAAAAATTGGCGAATGGTACTGTTTGGATGCTTTGCATATATGTTTCTTAGACTATATGGAAGCAATATATACAAAGATTTCAACCGTCTACGTGTTCCAATCATTGTTCTACTTGTCGAAATTTAGAAATAATTTCCTTTAAAGGATTAACAATGGGGCTCTTTGTTCACTTAAACTTGAAGATCAAAAAATTGGCGAATTGTACTGTTTGAATGCTTTGCATATATGTTTCTTAGACTATACAGAAGCAACATATACAAAGATTTCAACAGTCTACGTGTTCCAATCATTGTTCTACTTGTCGAAATTTACGAATAATTTCCTTTAAAGCATTAACAATGGGGCTCGTAGTTTACTTAAACTTGAAGAACAAAAAATTGGCGAATGGTACTGTTTGGATGCTATGCATATATGTTTCTTAGACTATATAGAAGCAATATAAACAAAGATTTCAACCGTCTACCTGTTCCATTCATTGTTCTACTTGTCGAAAGTTACAAATAATTTCCGATAAAGGATTAACCATTGTGGCTCATTGTTCACTTAAACTTGAAGAACAAAAAATTGGCAAATTGTACTGTTTGGATGCTTTGCATATATGTTTATTAGACTATATAGAAGCAATATATAAAAAGATTTCAACCGTCTACGTGTTCCAATCATTGTTCTACATGTCGAAAGTTACAAATAATTTCCGTTTCATGATTATCAATGGGGCTCGTTGTTCACTTAAACTTGAAGAACAAAAAATTGGCGAATGGTACTGTTTGGATGCTTTGCATATATGTTTCTTAGACTATATAGAAGTAATATATACAAAGATTTCATCCGTCTACCTGTACTATTCATTGTTCTACTTGTCGAAAATTACAAATAATTTCCGATAAAGGATTAACCATTGGGGCTCATTGTTCACTTAAACTTGAAGAACAAAAAATTGGCGACTGGTACTGTTTAGATGCTTTGCATATATGTTTATTAGACTATATAGAAGCAATATATAAAAAGATTTCAACCGTCTACCAGTTCCATTCATTGTTCTACTTGTCGAAAGTTACAAATAATTTCCGATAAGGGATTAACAATGGGGATCGTAGTTTACTAAAACTTGAAGAACAAAAAATTGGCGAATTGTACTGTTTGGATGCTTTGCATATATGTTTCTTAGACTATATAGAAGCAATATATACAAAGATTTCAACCGTCTACCTGTTCCATTCATTGTTCTACTTGTCGAAAGTTACAAATAATTTCCGATAAAGGATTAACCATTGGGGCTCATTGTTCACTTAAACTTGAAGAACAAAAAATTGGCAAATTGTACTGTTTGGATGATTTGCATATATGTTTCTTAGACTATATAGAAGCAATATATACAATGATTTCAACCGTCTACCTGTTCCATTCATTGTTCTACTTGTCGAAATTTACAAATAATTTCCTTTAAAGTATTAACAATGGGGCTCGTAGTTCACTTAAACTTGAAGATCAAAAAATTGGCGAATTGTACTGTTTGGATGCTTTGCATATATGTTTCTTAGACTATATAGAAGCAACATATACAAAGATTTCAACTGTCTACGTGTTCCAATCATTGTTCTACTTGTCGAAATTTACAAATAATTTCCTTTAAAGCATTAACAATGGGGCTCGTAGTTCACTTAAACTTGAAGAACAATAAATTGGCGAATGGACCTGTTTGGATGCTTGCATATATGTTTCTTAGACTATATTGAAGTAATATCTACAAAGATTTCATCCGTCTACCTGTACTATTCATTGTTCTACTTGTCGAAAATTACAAATATTTTCCGATAAAGGATTAACCATTGGGGCTCATTGTTCACTTAAACTTGAAGAACAAAAAATTTGCGAATAGTACTGTTTGGATGCTTTGCGTATATGTTTCTTAGACTATATGGAAGCAATATATACAAAGATTTCAACCGTCTACGTGTTCCAATCATTGTTCTACTTGTCGAAATTTACAAATAATTTCCTTTAAAGGATTAACAATGGGGCTCGTTGTTCACTTAAACTTGAAGAACAAAAAAGTGGCGAATGGTACTGTTTGGATGCTTTGCATATATGTTTCTTAGACTATAAGGAAGCAATATATACATTGATTTCAACCGTCTACCTGTTCCATTCATTGTTCTACTTGTCGCAAGTTACAAATAATTTCCGTTAAAGTATTAACAATGGGGCTCGTAGTTCACTTAAACTTGAAGATCAAATAATTGGCGAATTGTACTGTTTGGATGATTTGCATATATGTTTCTTAGACTATATAGAAGCAATATATACAAAGATTTCAACCGTCTACCTGTTCCATTCACTGTTCTACTTGTCGAAAGTTATAAACAATTTCCGTTAAGGGATTAACAATGGGGATCGTAGTTTACTTAAACTTGAAGAACAAGAAATTGGCGAATTGTACTGTTTGGATGCTTTGCATATATGTTTCTTAGACTATATAGAAGCAATATATACAATGATTTCAACCGTCTACCTATTCCATTCATTGTTCTACTTGCCGAAATTTACAAATAATTTCCTTTAAAGGATTAACAATGGGGCTCGTAGTTCACTTAAACTTGAAGAACAAAAAATTGGCGAATGGTACTATTTGGATGCTTTGAATATATGTTTCTTATATTATATAGAAGCAATATATACAAATATTCCAACCGTCTACCTGTTCCATTCATTGTTCGACTTGTCGAAAATTACAAATAATTTCCGATAAAGGATTAACCATTGGGGCTCATTGTTCACTTAAACTTGAAGACCAAAAAATTGGCGAATGGTACTGTTTGGATGCTTTGCGTACATGTTTCTTAGACTATATGGAAGCAATATATACAAAGATTTCAACCGTCTACGTGTTACAATCATTGTTCTACTTGTCGGAATTTACACATAATTCCTTTAAAGGATTAACAATGGGGCTCGTTGTTAACTTAAACTTGAAGAACAATAAATTGGCGAATTGTACTGTTTGGATGCTTTGCATATATGTTTCTTAGACTATATAGAAGCAATATATACAAAGATTTCAACCGTCTACCTGTTCCATTCATTGTTCTACTTGTCGAAAGTTACAAATAATTTCCGATAAAGGATTAACCATTGGGGCTCATTGTTCACTTAAACTTGAAGAACAAAAAATTGGAGAATGGTACTGTTTGGATGCTTTGCATATATGTTTCGTAGACTATATAGAAGCAATATATACAATGATTTCAACCGTCTACATGATCCATTCATTGTTCTACATGTCGAAATATACAAATAATTTCCTTTAAAGGATTAACAATGGGGCCCGGAGTTCACTTAAACTTGAAGAAGAAAAAATTGGCGAATGGTACTGTTTGGATGCTTTGCATATATGTTTCTTAGACTATACAGAAGCAATATACAGGGTGGGGCAATAACTATTAGCACCTCAGATATCTTCGAAACTATAAGTTTCACAGAAATATTTGCTGAAATAAAATTGCAGAGTACGAAGGGGCCCATCCGGTGGCGATAATAGTTTGTTTTCAGGTGGAGGTACTTCGGATATTTGAAGGTCACCTCCCTTTTTTGAAATATACCGGTATATTTTTGCTTCCGTATCATGATAGAGGATATTAAAACGAGTTCAACGACCTATTATACAAGGTCATTCACGGTCATAGAAAGTAGAGAAAGGCGATAATACTTAGGTTTTGGTAGTAAATGAAACATACGTATTGTAAGCAGTAGAAGAAGGCGTAATACTTACCGTTTACTTCACTGAGACTAAACACTGCTTGAAGGACTCTTTAATAAGTTTGCAGGATGTGGCAGCGACGTACAACGAGCACGTCGCATCGAAAACGCGATAACGCGTCGCCACGTAACTTACATTTTCGACAAGAGGCGCTTGAGCTTGGCGACACGTCGGCCCGTCGCCGTTACGATGGGACCTTTGCAGCCCGACCGATCTCGGGAAAACAGCAAATGAAATCAGTTACGGCAATGACCTTGTGTAATAGGTCGTTGAACTCGTTTTAATATCCTCTATCTTGATACGGAAGTAAAAATATACCGATCCATTTAAAAAAATGGAGGTGACCTTCAAATGTCCGAAGTACCTCCACCTGAAAAAAAACTATTATCGCCACCAGATGGGCCCCTTCGTACTCTGCAATTTTATTTCTGCAAATATTTCTGTGAAACTTATAGTTTCGAAGATATCTGAGGTGCTAATAGTTATTGCCCCACCGTGTATAGTCTAAGAAACATATACGCAAAGCATCCAAACAGTACAATTCGCCAATTTTTTGTTCTTCAAGTTTAAATGAACTGCGAGCCCCATTGTTAATACTTTAACGGAAATTATTTGTAACTTTCGACAAGTAGAACAATGAATTGAACAGGTAGACGGTTGAAATCATTGTATATATTGCTTCAATATAGTCTAAGAAACATATATGCAAAGCATCCAAAGAGTACAATTCGCCAATTTACTGTTCTTCAAGTTTAAGTGAACAACGAGCCCCATTGTTAATACTTTAAAGGAATTTATTTGTAAATTTCTACAAGTAGAACAATGATTGGAACACGTAGACTGTTGAAATCTTTGTATATATTGTTTCTATATAGTCTAAGAAACATATATGCAAAGCATCCAACCAGTACAATTCGCCAATTTTTTGTTCTTCAAGTTTAAGTGAACAACGAGCCCCATTCTTAATCGTTTAAAGGAAATTATTTGTAAATTTCGACAAGTAGAACAATGATTGGGACACGTAGACGGTTGAAATCTTTGTATATATTGCTTCCATATAGTCTTAGAAACATGTACGCAAAGCATCCAAACAGTACCATTCGCCAATTTATTGTTCTTCAAGTTTAAGTGAACAATAAGCCCCAATGGTTAATCCTTTATCGGAAATTATTTGTAATTTTCGACAAGTAGAACAATGAATGGAACAGGTAGACGGTTGAAATCTTTGTATATATTGCTTCTATATAGTCTAAGAAACATATATGCAAAGCATCCAAACAGTACAATTCGCCAATTTTTTGTTCTTGAAGTTTAAGTGAACTATGGACCCCATTGTTAATCCTTTAAAGGAAATTATTTGTATATGTCGACAAGTAGAACAATGAATGGAACAGGTAGACGGTTGAAATCATTGCATTTATTGCTTCTGTATAGTCTAAGAAACATATATGCAAACCATCCGAACAGTACAATTTGCCAATTTATTGTTCTTCAAGTTTAAATGAACAACGAGCCCCATTGTTAATCCTTTAAAGGAACTTATTTGTAAATTTCGACAAGTAGAACAATGATTGGAACACGTAGACGGTTGAAATCTTTGAATATATTGCTTCCATATAGTCTAAAAAACATATATCCAAAGCATCCAAACAGTACAATTTGCCAATTTTCTGTTCTTCAAGTTTAAGTGAACTACGAGCCCCATTGTTAATACTTTAACGGAAATTATTTGTTACTTTCGACAAGTAGAACAATGAATGGAACAGGTAGACGGTTGAAATCTTTGTATATATTGCTTCTATATAGTCTAAGAAACATATATGCAAAGCATCCAAACAGTACAATTCGCCAATTTATTGTTCTTCAAGTTTAAGTGAACTACGAGCCCCATTGTTAATACTTTAACGGAAATTATTTGTTACTTTCGACAAGTAGAACAATGAATGGAACAGGTAGACGGTTGAAATCATTGTATATATTGCTTCTATATAGTCTAAGAAACATATATGCAAAGCATCCAAACAGTACAATTCGCGAATTTATTGTTCTTCAAGTTTAAGTGAACTACGAGCCCCATTGTTAATACTTTAACGGAAATTTTTTGTAATTTTCGACAAGTAGAACAATGAATGGAACAGGTAGACGGTCGAAATCAATGTATATATTGCTTCTATATAGTCTAAGAAACATATAAGCAAAGCATCCAAACAGTACCATTCGCCAATTTTTTGTTCTTCAAGTTTAAGTGAACAATGAGCCGCAATGGTTAACCCTTTACCGGAAATTATTTGTAATTTTCGACAAGTAGAACAATGAATGGAACAGGTAGACGGTTGAAATCATTGTATATATTGCTTCTATATAGTCTAACAAACATATATGCAAAGCATCCAAACAGTACCATTCGCCAATTTTTTGTTCTTCAAGTTTAAGTGAACAATGAGCCCCATTGTTAATACTTTATCGGAAATTATTTGTAAATTTCGACAAGTAGAACAATGAATGGAACAGGTAGACGGTTGAAATCATTATATAAATTGTTTCTATATAGTCTAAGAAACATATATGCAAAGCATCCAAACAGTACCATTCGCCAATTTTTTGTTCTTCAAGTTTAAGTGAACAATGAGCCCCATTGTTAATACTTTATCGGAAATTATTTGTAAATTTCGACAAGTAGAACAATGAATGGAAAAGGTAGACTGTTGAAATCATTGTATATATTGCTTCTATATAGTCCAAGAAACATATATGCAAAGCGTCCAAACAGTACAATTCGCCAATTTTTTGCTCTTCAAGTTTAAGTGAACTACGAGCCCCATTGTTAATCCTTTAAAGGAAATTAATTGTAAATTTCGGCAAGTAGAACAATGAATGAAATAGGTAGACGGTTGAAATCATTGTATATATTGCTTCTATATAGTCTAAGAAACATATATGCAAAGCGTCCAAACAGTACAATTCGCCAATTTATAGTTCTTCAAGTTTAAGTGAACTACGAGCCCCATTCTTAATCCTTTAAAGGAAATTATTTGTAAATTTCGCCAAGTAGAACAATGATTGGAACACTTAGACGGTTGAAATCTTTGTATATATTGCTTCCATATAGTCTAAGAAACATGTACGCAAAGCATCCAAACAGTACCATTCGCCAATTTTTTGTTCTTCAAGATTAAGTGAACAATGAGCCCCAATGGTTAATCCTTTATCGGAAATTATTTGTAATTTTCGACAAGTAGAACAATGAAGGGAGCAGGTAGACGATTGAAATCTTTGTATATATTGCTTCTATATAGTCTAAGAAACATATATGCAAATCATCCAAACAATACCATTCGCCAATTTTTTGTTCTTCAAGTTTAAGTGAACAACGAGCCCCATTGCTAATCACGAAACGGAAATTATTTGTAACTTTCTAATAGTAGAACAATGAATAGAACAGGTAGACGGGCGAAATCCTTCTATATGTTGCATCTATATAGTCTAAGAAACATATATGCAAAGCATCCAAACAGTACAGTTCGCCAATTTTTTGCTCTTCAAGTTTTAGTGAACTACGAGCCCCATTGTTAATCCTTTAAAGGAAATTAGTTCTAAATTTCGCCAAGTAGAACAATGATTGGAACACGTAGACGGTTGAAATCTTTGTATATATTGCTTCCATATAGTCTAAGAAACATGTACGCAAAGCATCCAAACAGTACCATTCGCCAATTTTTTGTTCTTCAAGATTAAGTGAACAATGAGCCCCAATGGTTAATCCTTTATCGGAAATTATTTGTAATTTTCGACAAGTAAAACAATGATTGGAACACGTATACGGTTGAAATCTTTGTATATATTGCTTCTATATAGTCTAAGAAACATATATGCAAAGCATCCAAACAGTACAATTCGACAATTTATAGTTCTTCAAGTTTAAGTGAACTACGAGCCCCATTCTTAATCCTTTAAAGGAAATTATTTGTAACTTTCTATAAGTAGAACAATGAATGGAACAGGTAGGCGGTTGAAATCTTTCTATATATTGCTTCTATATAGTTTAAGTAACATATATGCAAAGCATCCAAACAGTACCATTCGCCAATTTTTGTTTTTCAAGTTTAAGTGAACTGCGAGCCCCATTGTTAATCCTTTAAAGGAAATTATTTGTAAATTTCGACAAGTAGAACAATGAATGGAACAGGTAGACGGTTAAAATCATTGTATATATTGCTTCTATATAGTCTAACAAACATATATGCAATGCATCCAAACAATACAATTCGCCAATTTTCGAGCCCCATTGTTAATACTTTAAAGGAATTTATTTGTAAATTTCGACAAGTAGAACAATGATTGGAACACGTAGACGGTTGAAATCTTTGTATATATTGCTTCTATATAGTCTAAGAAACATATATGCAAATCATCCAAACAGTACAATTCGCCAATTTATTGTTCTTCAAGTTTAAGTAAACAACGAGCCCCATTGTTAATCGTTTAAAGGAAATTATTTGTAAATTTCGACAAGTAGAACAATGTATAGAACAGTTTGACTGTTGAAATCTTTGTATATATTGCTTCTATATAGTCTAAGAAATATATATGCAAAGCATCCAAACAGTACAATTCGCCAATTTTTTGTTCTTCAAGTTTAAGTGAACTACGAGCCCCATTGTTAATACTTTAACGGAAATTATTTGTACCTTTCGACAAGTAGAACAATGAATGGAACAGGTAGACGGTTGAAATCATTGTATATATTGCTTCTATATAGTCTAAGAAACATATATGCAAAGCATCCAAACAGTACAATTCGCCAATTTATTGTTCTTCAAGTTTAAGTGAACAACGAGCCCCATTGATAATCATGAAAGGGAAATTATTTGTAACTTTCTACAAGTAGAACAATGAATAGAACAGTTAGACTGTTGAAATCATTGTATATATTGCTTCTATATAGTCTAAGAAACATATATGTAAAGCATCCAAACAGTACAATTCGCCAATTTATTGTTCTTCAAGTTTAAGTGAACAACGAGCCCCATTGTTAATCGTTTAAAGGAAATTATTTGTAAATTTCGACAAGTAGAACAATGATTGGAACACGTAGACGGTTGAAATCTTTGTACATGTTGCTTCCATATAGTCTAAGAAACATGTAAGCAAAGCATCCAAACAGTACCATTCGCCAATTTTTTGTTCTTCAAGTTTAAGTGAACAACGAGCCCCATTGTTAATCGTTTAAAGGAAATTATTTGTAAATTTCGACAAGTAGAACAATGAATAGAACAGTTTGACTGTTGAAATCTTTGTATATATTGCTTCTATATAGTCTAAGAAATATATATGCAAAGCATCCAAACAGTACAATTCGCCAATTTTTTGTTCTTCAAGTTTAAGTGAACTACGAGCCCCATTGTTAATACTTTAACGGAAATTATTTGTACCTTTCTACAAGTAGAACAATGAATGGAACAGGTAGACGGTTGAAATCATTGTATATATTGCTTCTATATAGTCTAAGAAACATATATGCAAAGCATCCAAACAGTACAATTCACCAATTTATTGTTCTTCAAGTTAAAGTGAACAACGAGCCCCATTGTTAATCGTTTAAAGGAAATTATTTGTAAATTTCGACGGGTAGAACAATGAATAGAACAGTTAGACTGTTGAAATCTTTGTATATATTGCTTCTATATAGTCTAACAAATATGTATGCAAAGCATCCAAACAGTACAATTCGCCAATTTATTGTTCTTCAAGTTTAAGTGAACAACGAGCCCCATTGATAATCATGAAAGGGAAATTATTTGTAACTTTCTACAAGTAGAACAATGAATAGAACAGTTAGACTGTTGAAATCATTGTATATATTGCTTCTATATAGTCTAAGAAACATATATGTAAAGCATCCAAACAGTACAATTCGCCAATTTATTGTTCTTCAAGTTTAAGTGAACAACGAGCCCCATTGTTAATCGTTTAAAGGAAATTATTTGTAAATTTCGACAAGTAGAACAATGATTGGAACACGTAGACGGTTGAAATCTTTGTACATGTTGCTTCCATATAGTCTAAGAAACATGTAAGCAAAGCAACCAAACAGTACCATTCGCCAATTTTTTGTTCTTCAAGTTTAATTGAACAATGAGCCCCAATGTTAATCCTTTAACGGAAATTAATTGTACCTTTCTACAAGTAGAACAATGAATGGAACAGGTAGACGGTTGAAATATTTGTATATATTGCTTCTATATAGTCCAAGAAACATATATGCAAAGCATCCAAACAGTACAATTCGCGAATTTTTTGTTCTTCATGTTTAAGTGAACATCGAGCCCCATTGTTAATCCTTTAAAGGAAATTATTTGCAACTTTCTACAAGTAGAACAATGAATAGAACAGGTAGACGGTTGAAATCTTTCTATATATTGCTTCTATATAGCCTAAGAAACATATATGCAAAGCATCCAAACAGTACAATTCGCCAATTTTTTGTTCTTCAGGTTTAAGTGAACTACGAGCCCCATTGTTAATCCTTTATCGGAAATTATTTGTAACTTTCGACAAGTAGAACAATGATTGGAACACGTAGACGGTTGAAATCTTTGTATATATTGCTTCCATATAATCTAAAAAACATATATCCAAAGCATCCAAACAGTCCCATTCGCCAATTTTTTGTTCTTCAAGTTTAAGTGAACAATGAGCCCCAATGGTTAATCCTTTATCGGAAATTATTTGTAATTTTCGACAAGTAGAACAATGAATGGAACAGGTAGACGGTTGAAATCTTTGTATATATTGCTTCTATATAGTCTATGAAACATATATGCAAAGGATCCAAACAGTACAATTCGCGAATTTTTTGTTCTTCATGTTTAAGTGAACAACGAGCCCCATTGTTAATCCTTTAAAGGAAATTATTTGTAAATTTCGACAAGTAGAACAATGATTGGAACAGGTAGACGGTTGAAATCATTGTATATATTGCTTCTCTATAGTCTAAGAAACATATATGCAAAGCATCCAAACAGTACAATTCGCGAATATATTGTTCTTCAAGTTTAAGTGAACAACGAGCCCCATTGATAATCATGAAAGGGAAATTATTTATAACTTTCTACAAGTAGAAACATGAATAGAACAGGTAGACTGTTGAAATCTTTGTATATATTGCTTCTATATAGTCTAACAAGGGAACTACCCGAGGTGTCCGCCTCCGATTTTAATGAAACTTTGCAGATTTGTTAAGCACGTGAAAATAATCGATACCTATTTTTTTTATATCGGCTAAGTCGCATGTTTAGGGGGTGAAAAAACCCTTCAAAGTTTCGACATTTTTTCTTCTTTCGCTTATAACTTCAAAACGGTTAATGATAGAGATTTACGATACATGTACGAAATATTTACTTTTTTGTGTACTAAATGCCCATGGAATTTAAAATTTTATTTGACGATTTTTTCTTAATTTTTTATTAAAAAATGCCAAGTTTTTCGTTATATCTTTAAAGTTTGCGATGCGATTTTAACCGAACTTTTTTTAAATGATAGAGTAATGTAGGATCAGAGATGGTGGAGAATACGGGGAGATCCGGTGCGAATAAGTACTGCCACGTTTCTTCGAAATATATATATATATTGACACACTAAACTACACGCTTACACACTACTTGAATCTTAATTGACTATTATAGCTAATTGAAACTAAACTAAATGAAACTAAGTTAATGATATTTCGCCCGCCTCGCCTTAACTCTTTCGCCGCGCCTCAACCGTTTCGCCTGTACTCGCCGCCTGTTGCGAGCCGACTCTGCCGCAACCGTTCTTGACGCCCTTCGCAACGACCTACGGTTTCCGCACCGCGTTGCCGAAATTCGCGGGTCAACGCCCTGGCATCCGTTGCTAGGACCCGCCATTGGTCTTAGGCAGCCGCACGCGTCTCCAACGCCGCGCGCTCGCAGCCCAACCGTCAAACCCGCGCGGTGCCTTCGCGACGCGTTTGTTTAGGTTCGCGGGCGTTGCCTTCTTGCCGCGTAACCGCTGTCGCCAGACGCGGGTACGGTCGCGATCGCGGTTACCGACATTCCATCCTACACCCGGCCCTCCTGGTTTAAGCATCTGGCCTCAGATGCTGCGTCTTCGTGGTCCACGTCCTCCCCGTCGGCTCCGCTGTCGGCCTCGATCCACGGCTTGAGATGATCGGCCACAGTGCACGTCTGATGCGGTCCCTGTTGAGCACCAATTTTTTCCACCATGTACCGATGATGTCTTAGTACCTTTGTAATTTTGTACGGTCCTAAGTACTTCGCGGCTAATTTTAGTCCCGGACCGAGCTGCGTTCGCTTTATCGCAACCAATTCGCCTTCGCGGTACGCCCTAGCCTCTTTTCGTTTCCGGTTATAGCTTTTACGGTTTTCCGCCTGGATTTTCGCGATGCTTCTTTTCGCCTCCGCTCTTTCCGAGTCTCGCCTCTCCTGGAACATCCCCGCCCATTCCTGCTCGAGCATCTCGCGGAGCGGCGCGTCTTCTCGCGTTCGCATCCGAGTTCCAAAGAACAATTGGAACGGCGTGGAATTAATACTGCGATGGTGTGCAGCGTTCAGGTACTTCTGTACCCCTTCCAGATGACGGTACCATTGCTCAGGCCTCGGCGCCGAGAGTTTCGTCAACAGCGGGATGAGCACCCGATTTATCCGCTCCGCCTGACCATTACCCCGTGGTACGCCCGTCGCGATCAGGGAATGCACGATTCGTTCCCGCGTGCAGTACTCTGTGAATTCCCGGGAAGTAAACGCGGTGCCTCTATCGGAAATAATTCGGCGCGGATTTCCGAACGTAACTGCCTGCTTTTCCAAGTGTCGAATGACTTCGCTCGAACTCGTCGTTTTTGTAGCGTACAACCACACGAACTTCGTAAAAGCGTCTACGACTACGAGGATATGTCGGTACGCCTTCTTAGTGGAGGTCAGCGGTCCCAGGTGGTCGATGTGGAACGTATCGAGCGGTGTTTCGCCCTTATCAATTGGCGCGAGGAAGCCGTCCTGTTTGCCCGTTTTCCTCTCCGCCAAGATGCAGTCGACACAACTTCGGATTACTTTTTCAATTTTGGGCCGAAGGCCCTGAAACCAATAGTCCCGTTTAATCATGGCCTCGGTCTTGCCCGCTGCAAAGTGCCCCATGCCATGCACTCGCCGTATCAGTTGTGACTGCATGCTTTTTGGCACGATAAGTCTACTACCGTCTTCGACCACCTTGAACAGTAGACCTCCCTTAAGTAGATATCCGTCTATCTCCTCCCGCTCGGCCAATTTACGGATTCTATCTACACTCTCATCTTCGCGCTGCGCTTTCCCGATCCGCGCCGTCATGCTCTCATCGTCCTCGCTGACGACGAAACATGTCGACAACGGATTTCTACTTAGCGCATCGACATGCGCCATTTTCTTCCCCGCCCGATGTTCGATTTCGAAGTCGAACTCCTCCAGTAGCAGCGCCCAACGAGCTACTCGGACGCAGAGATCTCGCTTGTTCATCGTCATGGTGAACGCCTTGCAGTCTGTTACAATTTTGAAGCGGATTCCTAGTAGGTACACGCGGAATCTCTTTATAGCTTTCACTACCGCCAGTACTTCTAACTCGTAACTAGTGTACCTCTCTTCTGCGGGAGTCGTTTTGCCGCTTGCGTAGTACACCGGGTGTAATTCGCCATCCTCCCCGTCCCGCTGCAATAAGACCGCCCCGTACCCTAACATCGATGCATCGGTATGCAGTTCGGTGGGCGCATCTGTCCGATACAACCGTAGTACCGGGCTGCCGCTGAGGCTCGCCTTTAGCTCCCGGAACGCGCTCGTTTCTTTGTCGGTGAATTCGAACTTAGAGTTGTCCCGGAGTAGGTCAGTCAAGGGCCTCGCGATTACTGAATATCCTTGTATAAATTTTCGGAAATACCCCGTGAGCCCCAGAAAACTCTGCAGTTGCTTTCGCGTGGCCGGTTTCGGAAACTTCATCACGGCATTCGTTTTCCTTTCCGACGGACGAATTTTACCGCCTTCGATCCTATGCCCGAGAAATTCGACCCTGTCCTGTAAAATGCTGCATTTCTTCCAATTAATGCTCAAACCATACTCGCTCGCCACCTCTAACACCGCCTTGAGGTTCTGTACGCCTTCGACTAAGTCTTTACAGGGTATAATTACATCGTCGATGTACACGAGTACGATTTTTCGCTTGATGAGGTCTCGAAATACCGCGTGAATAAATCTGGAGAACACAGCTGGCGAATTACAAAGTCCGAACGGTACTCTCAAAAATTCGTACTGTCCATCCGGTACTACGAAGGACGTGTATTTACGGCTTTCTCCGTCTACTGGTACATGGAAAAACCCGTTCTTGAGATCTAATGTACTGAAAATCTTGGCCCCTTGCAATGCGTCCAGCTGGCCCTCCACCAGCGGCAAAGGGTACCGGTCCCTTACTACCTTCCGATTCAGTTTGCGATAATCTACGCACACGCGCGTTGAACCGTCTTTTTTCTTAACCAGAACGATTGGACTAGTGTACTCTGATAATGATGGCTGAATTATTTTATCCCGTAGCCACTCATCCATTTGCGCATTCACCGTATTCTTTTCTACGGCCGACAATCGCCGCGCCCTGTGGTAGACTGGTTCGTCATCCGTCACCACGATTTTCATTCTTACCCCCGCATCGCGCGTCTTTCCCGGAGCGTAATTTCGAATCGTCGCCCGTACTTCTCGCTCGACCCCGGTATCTTTAATATGTGTTAGGTCGACGCCGCCACCTTCTTCGTCGCACTCGATACGATAAATGTCCGGCAAGTCGCTGTTCCTTTCAATTCCGCGTACAATTTTCTCGAACGCGACTAACCCTTGCCTAATCGTAACGCTTACTGCGTTCAAGAAATCCGTCCCGACGAGTAGGTCGTGCTTCAGTAAAGTATCCGGTACTACGTGCACTACCGCCGAATACGAATTTCCGTCGGTGACTAGCTCGGCCGCGAATTTTCCAAGCGTTTTGTACGTCGTCGACCCTATGCCTCGGAAATGCACCTCGTCGCGTTCCAGCCGCGGCGCTCCCACTCTGACGTAACATTCCGTCCGCATCAGAGTCAAATCGCTCCCCGTGTCGACTAGCGCCGTTACTTCGCGACCGTTAATCCTCACCGTTTTCCAGGGCTTTTCCCTGGCGCTCCGCTCCACTAGGTTGGTACTCCGGACCTCCCTGACGTCCCGCCTCGGACACACAGTTGAGACGTGTCCGTGTTCGCCGCACCGGTAGCACCGCATCCCTTGCGATTTTGTGGGACAGTTCCTGCCCAGATGGCCTCCGATTCCGCAGTTGTAGCATTTGGTCGGCTCCGACCTGGCTGAATTTCCGACGTTCCATGGCGCGCCCGCCTTGATCTCCGGCCGACTCGGCTTCGTCTGTTGTCCCCGGAAGGTACTCACTGTACTTCTCGTTTCCGCTGGCAGCCACAGCCTCTCGAATGCGCGTAACAGCAACTCTGGTGCATTGAAACACTGAATCGTCGCTTGGTTCCTCAGCGACGGATCCGGGATTCCCTCGACTATGTAATCGACCAGCTCGACTTGGTCTTCCACCGGCACTCGACTCGCCAAAACGGTTTTGTCGTGGAAGTAGTCCTCGAAGGGCTCGCCCCTTTTCCAAGTGCGGTCTTGGAACTGCTTCCGTAGCAGCATCGTGCTCGGACGATGGTGGAACATTGTTTCTATTTTCCTAAGAAAATCGTCGATTCCCATCTCCAAAAACTCGGGGCGGTGGTCCACCCACTCTCGAGCTCTTCCCTGCAGCCTTAGCCCGATCAGGATTCTCGTCTCATCGTCGCTTAGCTGATAATTCCTTTGCAGGATTTTGACACGTTTTATCCACGCTGGCAGATTTTCCGACTTTCCGTCGAAATTTCCTAGTAACGCCGCGACCGTTTCTACTCCTACTCGCGGACGGTTAGCCACTGGGACGGGCTGCTCTAGATGCCCTGTGCGATTGCTTTGTCTCAGTCGCAGCATCTCATTTTCGCGCCGTGTCACTTCCAGCTCCCGCTCCTTGAGTGCCAACTCACGACGAAGCAGATCCATCTCGTATTTTTCCCGCCGCCGGTCCTCATTTAAAAACGAGAACCCCGGCATGGGGCTTGGCTCGCTAATTCCTCTGCCAATGCCCTCTGTTTCGTCGGTAAACGGTGCAGAAGAAAACGTCTCCGGCTGCTCCGATTTCCCTTCGTCCAGCACGCTCGGCCAGCGTCCAGAAGCTTCGCTTTCTTGCCAGCGGGCCAGCAAGTCCGCCTTTGTTCCAGCCAAACTAAGTCCGCGCGTTTTCAATAAGTCTTTTAAATCGCTTACTAGTAGCGTGCTCGTGTCTTTGGCCGACATGGTCACTGCTTGCACTCTTTTCACACCGTTCTCACACGAAAGTTCCACTCGTTGATCGCTTTTAGGCTGTTTAGATCACGGCTGAGCCCCCAAAATTATGTAGGATCAGAGATGGTGGAGAATACGGGGAGATCCGGTGCGAATAAGTACTGCCACGTTTCTTCGAAATATATATATATTGACACACTAAACTACACGCTTACACACTACTTGAATCTTAATTGACTATTATAGCTAATTGAAACTAAACTAAATGAAACTAAGTTAATGATATTTCGCCCGCCTCGCCTTAACTCTTTCGCCGCGCCTCAACCGTTTCGCCTGTACTCGCCGCCTGTTGCGAGCCGACTCTGCCGCAACCGTTCTTGACGCCCTTCGCAACGACCTACGGTTTCCGCACCGCGTTGCCGAAATTCGCGGGTCAACGCCCTGGCATCCGTTGCTAGGACCCGCCATTGGTCTTAGGCAGCCGCACGCGTCTCCAACGCCGCGCGCTCGCAGCCCAACCGTCAAACCCGCGCGGTGCCTTCGCGACGCGTTTGTTTAGGTTCGCGGGCGTTGCCTTCTTGCCAGACGCGGGTACGGTCGCGATCGCGGTTACCGACATTCCATCCTACAGTAATAAAAATAAAAGTTATAAGTTTTTTTGTTTTTCCGTAATTTACTCTGGAGTCGTGAAATTAACCCTTTTCTTTTGCCACTTTACGTTACTATATGTGATAAACGAGTGACAATGGACAAAATGTATTATGCAACAAATGCTTCCCTTGTACTGTAGAATATTGTTGTTTTTGTAAAAAATCAAAAGTAAAATCTTTTTGTTTTATTATACAATCCGTAAGCCGTGCGGATCCGCCACGATGCGGTAATCGTAAATTATCGTAGACACCAAAAAATGCCATAAGGAAATGTTTTATGGCTTTGTACATAGAAAAGGAAAATGTTTACAAAGAGTTTAAAACATAATTTATTTTTAACAAAAAAATTAATTGCGCGATGCGTGGCGAGCAACAGAGTTATCGTGATTATCATACTGTTTTACAAGGATACATCTTATCTTTAATCAATTACGTCGCATACAAAACAACGCAAATGATTAATTATTACATGTGCATGGTGCAAAAAATCCCTTTGTTTTCAACACGAGGAGTATCATTTTTGTGAATTACATGTTTCATAGAAACTGTAATAGTACACATATTTTAAATTAATCAATTAAAGTAACTTTTTCGTTATAAATAAACTATGCTTTAAATAATTTGTAAACATATGCCTGTTGCATGTAAAAAAAAACATAAAATTTTCTCTTATGGCATTTTTTGGTATCTACGATAGGGTACGATTACTGCGTCGTGGCGGATCCGCACGGCCTACGGATTTGTATAATAAAACAAAAAAATTTTACTATTGATTTTTTACAAAAACAATAATATTCTACAGTACAAGGGAAGCATTTGTTGTATAATACATTTTTTCCATTGTCACTCGTTTATCACATATAGTAACGTAAAGCGGCAAAAGAAAAGGGTTAATTTCACGACACCAGAGTAAATTACGGAAAAACAAAAAAACTTATAACTTTTATTTTTATTACTCTATCATTTAAAAAAAGTTCGGTTAAAATCGCATCGCAAACTTTAAAGATATAACGAAAAACTTGGCATTTTTTAATAAAAAATTAAGAAAAAATCGTCAAATAAAATTTTAAATTCCATGGGCATTTAGTACACAAAAAAGTAAATATTTCGTACATTTATCGTAAATCTCTATCATTACCCGTTTTGAAGTTATAAGCGAAAGAAGAAAAAATGTCGAAACTTTGAATGGTTTTTTCACCCCCTAAACATGCGACTTAGCCGATATAAAAAAATAGGTATCGATTATTTTCACGTACTTAACAAATCTGCAAAGTTTCATTAAAATCGGAGGCGGACACCTCGGGTAGTTCCCTTGTAAGAAACATATATGCAAAGCATCCAAACAGTACAATTCGCGAATATATTGTTCTTCAAGTTTAAGTGAACAACGAACCCCACTGATAATCATGAAAGGGAAATTATTTGTAACTTTCTACAAGTAGAACAATGAATGGAACAGTTAGACTGTTGAAATCCTCGTATATATTGCTTCTATATAGTCTAAGAAACATATATGCAATGCATCCAAACAGTACAATTCGCCAATTTTTTGTTCTTCAAGTTTAAGTGAACTACGAGCCCCATTGTTAATCCTTTAAAGGAAATTATTTGTAAATTTTGACAAGTAGAACAATGAATGAAACAGGTAGACGGTTGAAATCATTGTATATATTGCTTCTATATAGTCTAAGAAACATATATGCAAAGCATCCAAACAGTACAATTCGCCAATTTATTGTTCTTCAAGTTTAAGTGAACAACGAGCCCCATTGTTAATCGTTTAAAGGAAATTATTTGTAAATTTCGACGGGTAGAACAATGAATAGAACAGTTAGACTGTTGAAATGTTTGTATATATTGCTTCTATATAGTCTAAGAAATATGTATGCAAAGCATCCAAACAGTACAATTGGCCATTTTTTTGTTCTTCAAGTTTAAGTGAACAACGAGCCCCATTGTTAATACTTTAAAGGAATTTATTTGTAAATTTCGACAAGTAGAACAATGATTGGAACACGTAGACGGTTGAAATCTTTGTATATATTGCTTCTATATAGTCTAAGAAACATATATGCAAAGCATCCAAACAGTACAATTCGTCAATTTTTTGTTCTTCAAGTTTAAGTGAACAACGAGCCCCATTGATAATCTTGAAAGGGAAATTATTTGTAACTTTCTACAAGTAGAACAATGAATAGAACATGTAGACTGTTGAAATCTTTATATATATTGTTTCCATATAGTCTAAGAAACATGTACGCAAAGCATCCAAACAGTACCATTCGCCAATTTTTTGTTCTTCAAGTTTAGTGAACTACGAGCCCCATTGTTAATCCTTTAAAGGAAATTATTTGTAAATTTCGACAAGTACAACAATGAATGGAACAGGTTGACGATGGAAATCATTGTATATATTGCTTCTATATAGTCTAAGAAACATATATGCAAAGCATACAAACAGTACAATTCGCCAATTTTTTGTTCTTCAAGTTTAAGTGAACACCGAGCCCCAATGGTTAATCCTTTATCGGAAATTATTTGTAACTTTCGACAAGTAGAACAATGAATGGAACAGGTAGACGGTTGAAATCTTTGTATATATTGCTTCTATATAGTCTAAGAAACATATATGCAAAGGATCCAAACAGTACAATTCGCGAATTTTTTGTTCTTCATGTTTAAGTGAACAACGAGCCCCATTGTTAATCCTTTAAAGGAAATTATTTGTAAATTTCGACAAGTAGAACAATGATTGGAACAGGAAGACGGTTGAAATCATTGTATATATTGCTTCTCTATAGTCTAAGAAACATATATGCAAAGCATCCAAACAGTACAATTCGCGAATATAATGTTCTTCAAGTTTAAGTGAACAACGAGCCAAATTGATAATCATGAAAGGGAAATTATTTCTAACTTTCGACAAGTAGAACAATGAATGGAACAGGTAGACAGTTGAAATCTTTGTATATATTGCTTCTATATAGTCTAAGAAACATATATGCAAAGGATCCAAACAGTACAATTCGCGAATTTTTTGTTCTTCAAGTTTAAGTGAACTACGAGCCCCATTGTTAATACTTTAACGGAAATTATTTGTAACTTTCGACAAGTAGAACAATGAATGGAACAGGTAGACGGTTGAAATCATTGTATATACTGCTTCTATATAATCTAAGAAACATATATGCAAAGCATCCAAACAGTGCAATTCGCCAATTATTTCATCTTCATGTTTAAGTGAACTACGAGCCCCATTGTTAATACTTTAACGGAAATTATTTGTAACTTCCGACAAGTAGAACAATGAATGGAACAGGTAGACGGTTGAAATCAATGTATATATTGCTTCTATATAGTCTAAGAAACATATGTGCAAAGCATCCAAACAGTTCCAGTCGCCAATTTTTTGTTCTTCAAGTTTAAGTGAACAACGAGGCCCATTGATAATCATGAAACGGAAATTATTTCTAACTTTCGACAAGAAGAACAATGAATAGAACAGGTAGACGGTTGAAATCTTTGTATATGTTGTTTCTATATAGTCTAAGAAACCTATATGCAAAGCATCTAAACAGTAACATTCGCCAATTTTTTGATCTTCAAATTTAAGTGAACAGCGAGCCCCATTGATAATCATGAAATTGAAATTATTTCTAACTTTCTACAAGTAGAACAATGAATAGTACAGGTAGACGGGTGAAATCTTTCTATATATTGCTTCTATATAGTCTAAGAAACATATATGCAAAGCATCCAAACAGTACCATTCGCCAATTTTTTGTTCTTCAAGTTTAAGTGAACTACGAGCCCCATTGTTAATCCTTTAAAGGAAATTATTTGTAATTTTCGACAAGTACAACAATGAATGGAACAGGTAGGCTGTTGAAACCATTGTATATATTGCTTCTATATAGTCTAAGAAACATATATGCAAACCATCTAAACAGTAACAATCGCCAATTTTTTGATCTTCAAGTTTATGTGAACTACGATCCCCATTGTTAATCCTTTAACGGAAATTATTTGTAACTTTCTACAAGTAGAACAATGTATAGAACAGTTAGACCGTTGAAATCATTGTATATATTGAATCTATATAGTCTAAGAAACATATATGCAAAGCATCCAAACAGTACGATTCGCCAATTCCTTGTTCTTCAAGTTTAAGTGAACAATGAGCCCCATTGTTAATCCTTTATCGGAAATTATTTGTAACTTTCGACAAGTAGAACAATGAATGGAACAGGTAGACGGTTGAAATCATTGTATATATTGCTTCTATATTGTCTAGGAAACCTATATGCAAAGCATCCAAACAGTAACATTCGCCAATTTTTTGTTCTTCAAGTTTAAGTGAACTACGAGCCCCATTGTTAATCCTTTAAAGGAAATTATTTGTAAATTTCGGCAAGTAGAACAATGAATGGAATAGGTAAACGGTTGAAATCATTGTATATATTGCTTCTATATAGTCTAAGAAACATATATGCAAAGCATCCAAACAGTACAATTCGCCAATTTGTTGTTCTGCAAGTTTAAGTGAACAACGAGCCCCATTGTTATTCCTTTAAAGGAAATTATTTGTAAATTTCGACAAGTAGAACAATGATTGGAACACGTAGACGGTTGAAATCTTTGTATATATTACTTCCATATAGTCTAAGAAACATGTACGCAAAGCATCCAAACAGTACAATTCGCCAATTTATTGTTCTTCAAGTTTAAGTGAACAACGAGCCCCAATGGTTAATCCTTTATCGGAAATTATTTGTAAATTTCGACAAGTAGAACAATGAATGGAACAGGTAGACGGTTGAAATCATTGTATATATTGCTTCTATATAGTCTAAGAAACATATCTGCATATCATCCAAACAGTACAATTCGCCAATTATTTTATCTTCAAGTTTAAGTGAACTACGAGTCTCATTGTTAATACTTTAACGGAAAATATTTGTAACTTTCGACAAGTAGAACAATGAATGGAACAGGTAGACAGTTGAAATCTTTTTATATATTGCTTCTATATAGTCTATGAAACATATGTGCAAAGCATCTAAACAGTAACAATCGCCAATTTTTGTTCTTCAAGTTTAAGTGAACAGCGAGCCCCATTGATAATCATGAAATGGAAATTATTTGTAACTTTCTACAAGTAGAACAATGAATAGTACAGGTAGACGGGTGAAATCTTTCTATATATTGCTTCTAAATAGTCTAAGAAACATATATGCAAAGCATCCAAACAGTACAATTCGCCAATTTTTTGTTCTTCAAGTTTAAGTGAACTACGAGCCCCATTGTTAATCCTTTAAAGGAAATTATTTGTAAATTTCGGCAAGTAGAACAATGAATGGAATAGGTAGACGGTTGAAATCATTGTATATATTGCTTCTATATAGTCTAAGAAACATATATGCAAAGCATCCAAACAGTACAATTCGCCAATTTCTTGTTCTGCAAGTTTAAGTGAACAGCGAGCCCCATTGATAATCATGAAATGGAAATTATTTGTAACTTTCTACAAGTAGAACAATGAATAGTACAGGTTGACGGGTGAAATCTTTCTATATATTGCTTCTAAATAGTCTAAGAAACATATATGCAAAGCATCCAAACAGTACAATTCGCCAATTATTTGATCTTCAAGTTTAAGTGAACTACGAGCCCCATTGTTAATACTTTAACGGAAATTATTTGTAACTTGCGACAAGTAGAACAATGAATGGAAAAGGTAGACGGTTCAAATCTTTGTATATATTGCTTCTATATAATCTAAGAAACATATATGCAAAGCATCCAAACAGTAACAATCGCCAATTTTTTGATCTTTAAGTTTAAGTGAACAGCGAGCCCAATTGATAATCATGAAATGGAAATTATTTGTAACTTTCTACAAGTAGAACAATGAATAGTACAGGTAGACGGGTGAAATCTTTCTATATATTGCTTCTAAATAGTCTAAGAAACATATATGCAAAGCATCCAAACAGTACAATTAGCCAATTTTTTGTTCTTCAAGTTTAAGTGAACTACGAGCCCCATTGTTAATCCTTTAAAGGAAATTATTTGTAAATTTCGGCAAGTAGAACAATGAATGGAATAGGTAAACGGTTGAAATCATTGTATATATTGCTTCTATATAGTCTAAGAAACATATATGCAAAGCATCCAAACAGTACAATTCGCCAATTTGTTGTTCTGCAAGTTTAAGTGAACAACGAGCCCCATTGTTATTCCTTTAAAGGAAATTATTTGTAAATTTCGACAAGTAGAACAATGATTGGAACACGTAGACGGTTGAAATCTTTGTATATATTACTTCCATATAGTCTAAGAAACATGTACGCAAAGCATCCAAACAGTACAATTCGCCAATTTATTGTTCTTCAAGTTTAAGTGAACAACGAGCCCCAATGGTTAATCCTTTATCGGAAATTATTTGTAAATTTCGACAAGTAGAACAATGAATGGAACAGGTAGACGGTTGAAATCATTGTATATATTGCTTCTATATAGTCTAAGAAACATATCTGCATATCATCCAAACAGTACAATTCGCCAATTATTTTATCTTCAAGTTTAAGTGAACTACGAGCCCCATTGTTAATACTTTAACGGAAATTATTTGTAACTTTCGACAAGTAGAACAATGATTGGAACACGTAGACGGTTGAAATCTTTGTATATATTACTTCCATATAGTCTAAGAAACATGTACGCAAAGCATCCAAACAGTACAATTCGCCAATTTATTGTTCTTCAAGTTTAAGTGAACAACGAGCCCCAATGGTTAATCCTTTATCGGAAATTATTTGTAAATTTCGACAAGTAGAACAATGAATGGAACAGGTAGACGGTTCAAATCATTGTATATATTGCTTCTATATAGTCTAAGAAACATATCTGCATATCATCCAAACAGTACAATTCGCCAATTATTTTATCTTCAAGTTTAAGTGAACTACGAGCCCCATTGTTAATACTTTAACGGAAATTATTTGTAACTTTCGACAAGTAGAACAATGAATGGAACAGGTAGACAGTTGAAATCTTTTTATATATTGCTTCTATATAGTCTATGAAACATATGTGCAAAGCATCTAAACAGTAACAATCGCCAATTTTTGTTCTTCAAGTTTAAGTGAACAGCGAGCCCCATTGATAATCATGAAATGGAAATTATTTGTAACTTTCTACAAGTAGAACAATGAATAGTACAGGTAGACGGGTGAAATCTTTCTATATATTGCTTCTAAATAGTCTAAGAAACATATATGCAAAGCATCCAAACAGTACAATTCGCCAATTTTTTGTTCTTCAAGTTTAAGTGAACTACGAGCCCCATTGTTAATCCTTTAAAGGAAATTATTTGTAAATTTCGGCAAGTAGAACAATGAATGGAATAGGTAGACGGTTGAAATCATTGTATATATTGCTTCTATATAGTCTAAGAAACATATATGCAAAGCATCCAAACAGTACAATTCGCCAATTTCTTGTTCTGCAAGTTTAAGTGAACAGCGAGCCCCATTGATAATCATGAAATGGAAATTATTTGTAACTTTCTACAAGTAGAACAATGAATAGTACAGGTTGACGGGTGAAATCTTTCTATATATTGCTTCTAAATAGTCTAAGAAACATATATGCAAAGCATCCAAACAGTACAATTCGCCAATTATTTGATCTTCAAGTTTAAGTGAACTACGAGCCCCATTGTTAATACTTTAACGGAAATTATTTGTAACTTGCGACAAGTAGAACAATGAATGGAAAAGGTAGACGGTTCAAATCTTTGTATATATTGCTTCTATATAATCTAAGAAACATATATGCAAAGCATCCAAACAGTAACAATCGCCAATTTTTTGATCTTTAAGTTTAAGTGAACAGCGAGCCCAATTGATAATCATGAAATGGAAATTATTTGTAACTTTCTACAAGTAGAACAATGAATAGTACAGGTAGACGGGTGAAATCTTTCTATATATTGCTTCTAAATAGTCTAAGAAACATATATGCAAAGCATCCAAACAGTACAATTAGCCAATTTTTTGTTCTTCAAGTTTAAGTGAACTACGAGCCCCATTGTTAATCCTTTAAAGGAAATTATTTGTAAATTTCGGCAAGTAGAACAATGAATGGAATAGGTAAACGGTTGAAATCATTGTATATATTGCTTCTATATAGTCTAAGAAACATATATGCAAAGCATCCAAACAGTACAATTCGCCAATTTGTTGTTCTGCAAGTTTAAGTGAACAACGAGCCCCATTGTTATTCCTTTAAAGGAAATTATTTGTAAATTTCGACAAGTAGAACAATGATTGGAACACGTAGACGGTTGAAATCTTTGTATATATTACTTCCATATAGTCTAAGAAACATGTACGCAAAGCATCCAAACAGTACAATTCGCCAATTTATTGTTCTTCAAGTTTAAGTGAACAACGAGCCCCAATGGTTAATCCTTTATCGGAAATTATTTGTAAATTTCGACAAGTAGAACAATGAATGGAACAGGTAGACGGTTGAAATCATTGTATATATTGCTTCTATATAGTCTAAGAAACATATCTGCATATCATCCAAACAGTACAATTCGCCAATTATTTTATCTTCAAGTTTAAGTGAACTACGAGCCCCATTGTTAATACTTTAACGGAAATTATTTGTAACTTTCGACAAGTAGAACAATGATTGGAACACGTAGACGGTTGAAATCTTTGTATATATTACTTCCATATAGTCTAAGAAACATGTACGCAAAGCATCCAAACAGTACAATTCGCCAATTTATTGTTCTTCAAGTTTAAGTGAACAACGAGCCCCAATGGTTAATCCTTTATCGGAAATTATTTGTAAATTTCGACAAGTAGAACAATGAATGGAACAGGTAGACGGTTCAAATCATTGTATATATTGCTTCTATATAGTCTAAGAAACATATCTGCATATCATCCAAACAGTACAATTCGCCAATTATTTTATCTTCAAGTTTAAGTGAACTACGAGCCCCATTGTTAATACTTTAACGGAAATTATTTGTAACTTTCGACAAGTAGAACAATGAATGGAACAGGTAGACAGTTGAAATCTTTTTATATATTGCTTCTATATAGTCTAAGAAACATATGTGCAAAGCATCTAAACAGTAACAATCGCCAATTTTTGTTCTTCAAGTTTAAGTGAACAGCGAGCCCCATTGATAATCATGAAATGGAAATTATTTGTAACTTTCTACAAGTAGAACAATGAATAGTACAGGTAGACGGGTGAAATCTTTCTATATATTGCTTCTATATAGTCTAAGAAACATATATGCAAAGCATCCAAACAGTACAATTCGCCAATTTCTTGTTCTGCAAGTTTAAGTGTACAACGAGCCCCATTGTTAATCCTTTAAAGGAAATTATTTGTAAATTTCGACAAGTAGAACAATGATTGGAACACGTAGACGGTTGAAATCTTTGTATATATTGCTTCCATATAGTCTAAGAAACATGTACGCAAAGCATCCAAACAGTACAATTCGCCAATTTATTGTTCTTCAAGTTTAAGTGAACAACGAGCCCCATTGTTAATCCTTTAAAGGAAATTATTTGTAAATTTCGACATGTAGAACAATGAATGGAATAGGTAGACGGTTGAAATCATTGTATATATTGCTTCTATATAGTCTAAGAAACATATATGCAAAGCATCCAAACAGTACAATTCGCCAATTTCTTGTTCTTCAAGTTTAAGTGAACAACGAGCCCCATTGTTTGTAGTAAGGTATTAAATATGTAAGTAAGGTAATAAATAAATGAAAACACACACACGACACAAATTAAACAAAATAACTAGAGTATATATTTGGTGATAATTATATGTAGTAACAAGGATAATAGTAATAAGGTTAATAATAATAATAATAATAACGGTAATAAAAGTAATAAAGGCACGACATCCGTCTTACTAAGATGTTCGAATCAGACTGCGTCAAAAGCCACGCATCGGCGTTTGGTCGCTAAACAGATGACACGCGGGTACGGGCTATTCAGGCCCGTACCTACGAAATCCGTTCATCTAATACCATCTTTTTCCCTTTTTTTTTTTTGTTGAAAGGGGCACTATAGCTCGTCCATCCTGACAGATGATTGCCCTCAGTCACTCGGTACATTAAGTAATTCTTAACGGCTAATATTAATTATGATATACACTTAACTTACACAAATATGGTTAAAAATGATATAATTATAATTAAACAAAACATAGCTAAGTTATCGGCAAACATGGTTTGTTTTATACTTTGACCCAAGGCTTCATGTTTTCTGGTGAACATACGGTTTCAAAAGGGATTTGAGTGAGTTGATGTCCATCAGGATCACATACTACATATCTATCGTAATCAAGCACACACTTTATTTCATTGGGTCCTCTAAATTTTGGCAGTAATTTCTTATTAATTCCTGGCGTTACATCTACGTTTTTAATCATTACATATTCGCCTAATTTATAATTTGTCGGTTTTTTACGTTTCTTATCATAATAATTTTGGTTATAAGCGTTACTAGCGTGTATATTTGCGACTGCGCTTTCTCGTATCTCATCTAAATTTCTATTTACATTTATCGGTTCTCCTAAAACCTGTCGCAAATCATCATTAACAGTACCTATTTGGTCGGTCCCAAATAATAATTTGGCAGGCGTATGACCTGTGGCTCTGTTCACACTGTTATTAAATGCGTATTCAATTTCCGATAAAATACGATCCCAAGTATGAGTTGTCTTTGTCAATTTTGCCAACATCGGGGTCAAAGAACGATTGACGCGTTCTATTTGGCCGTTAGCATGGGGAGTAGCCGTAGCTATCAAAACGTGCTGTATCCCATGCTGCGATACGAAATCTTTAAATTTCGTGGAAGTAAAAGCACTACCTCGGTCGGAAACTATCTTCTTCGGTCTACTGTACATCGAAAAATAACTGCTTAAATGCCGCATAACCTCGTCTACACCCGTGCTAACTGTGGGATATAACTTAACAAATTTGCTGAAAGCATCTATTACTTCGAAGATATACTTATATCGATGGTTTGTCCGATCCAAAGGGCCATAATGATCGATGTGTATACATTGAAAAGGAATATCTCCCTTGTCTGGACATTGTAACCTTCCTTCAATACGATTAGCGGTCGTAGCATACGTAATGCATTTTAGACAGTTAGCGATATACTTTTTAATTTTATTTCGAGCATCCGGGAACCAATAGACTCGAGTGACGTACTCTAACGTTTTATTTAAACCCTGATGTCCTATCTCTTCGTGATTCGTGCGGATGACGTTGTCTATCATAGAAGATGGCACGTAAAATAACAATTTCTGACTTATCTTGCGGTACACAAGACCATTGTTCAATTCAAAGAGTTTGCTTTCCGATTTCTCTAATTCTTGGCGAATTTTATCTATTTGAGGATCCTTACTTTGTAAAATTTCTAAATTTCTTTCAAAACTATTTTCAGTAATAAGTAAAATATTATGTTTACGGCTCAGAGCATCAGCATGTTGCATACGGTCTCCTGTACGGTGCTCTAGCGTGTAATTATAATTTCGTAATGTTAACGACCACCTTAATATTCGCGGATTTACTTCCTTTCGCTCCAAGGTCAATTTAAAGCTGTTACAATCTGTTACAATTTTGAACAAAATCCCTTGTAGATAAATCCGAAATCTTTCTAAAGAGTACACAATTGCCAATGCCTCAAGCTCAAAGCTATGATATTTTGACTCCGCTTGCGTAGTTCTTTTACTAAAATATGAAATCGGATGATATTTACCATCTGCCTGCTTCTGCAATAGTACAGAGCCGTATCCATGTGCGCTCGCGTCACAGTGGAGTTCGGTTTCCGCTTTCGGGTTATAGATTGCTAATACCGGTTCTGAGATCAGACACTGTTTAAGGTTTTCAAAAGAATTTAGTGCATCATTATGCCAAATGAAATCCTGCTTTGATTTTAATATGTCATATAAGGGTTTAGCTATAATAGCAAAGTTTTTAATAAATCTTCTAAAATATGAAACCAATCCCAGAAAACTTTGTACGTCTCGATAATTTCTCGGAATCGGGTAATCTAATACCGAATCTATATTTTCCCTGCTAGGTTTTATTCCATCGACACTTATACGATAACCTAAATACACTATTTCGGTAAGCAAGAAAGCGCATTTTTCAAATTTTAGTTCCAAACAATTTTCTACCAAAATGTTTAACACCCTCTTGAGGATTTCTAAATTTTCTTCAATTGTTTCGGTTGCTATTAACAAATCATCTAAATATATTAGAATTTTATTTTCGTACAAGAGAGTCCGAAAAACTTTATGAATATACCTCATGAAAAAAGAAGGACCGTTAGATAAACCAAAGGGCATCCTCAGATACTCGTACTGACCCAAAAAGGTTACGAAAGAAGTGTATTGTATGGAATTTTCTTTTAATTTAACATGGTGAAAAGCATCTTTTAGCTCTAGGCGCGTAAAGTATACTTTATCTTTCAAGCTGTCAATATGGTCATCAATCCTCGGAATAGGAAAGTTATCCCGCAAAGTGATTTTGTTTAAATCTCTGTAATCAACTGCCATTCGGTAATCGCCGGATTTCTTTTTAATTAAAACAATGGGACTACTATACTGTGAAGTACTAGGTCTAATAATTTTTCTATCTAATAAATCATGAATGATTTCCGAAACGGCTTGTTTCTCACAATAAGAAAGTCTTCGCGGATTGTAATAGAACGGTTGATGACTGGACTTCAGTATTAATTCCATTTCGAGATCGGTTGCAGGAGAATACGGTCTCTCTGGCTTTACATAGTAGTCGTCAATGCAGCTTCGAACGCTACTTTGTATTTCGTTGCTTAAGTTCTCATTGATCTGTGTATTCGACGAACGTTTCTCTATAGTTTCGATCACGTCGATCTGCAATATTTCTGAGGGATTCTCATCCTCGTTTACTGTTTCGCTACTATTTACAGTTACAGTTTTACCAAAATTAATCAATATCTTATCATTAGCAATATAATCACGCCCTTATAAGCAAGCATAGCTCATAGTAGCCTCCGGTACTATATAAAAATCAATAGAAACTTCGCAGTTTTGAATTCTGACGGATTGTTTAAGACGGCCTAATACAACAATCTTACTTTTATTGATTCCCTCAAATTTTAAAGTACTAGTATCCTTTTCAATATTTGTGGAAATTGGAATGAAGTTATTACTTAACAGAGATATAGGACTCCCGGTATCCAATACAGCCGTTGTCTCGCCAATATCTAAGGATACGCTGACCGTGTAACTCGGAATAATACTTCCTTCGATATCTACTAAATGAGCGGTGGTATTTTTCGCCGTCACCGGTTGTCGAGAAGAGCTTGCACGCTGTGGACACGAAATCTTCTGATGATCCATCGCTCCGCATATGTAGCAGGACCCTCGTTCTCGTCTAGGTTTTGGACAGGAAGGTTTGCTGTGTCCAAGCTCGTTGCAATTATGGCAGCGTAACATCTTCGATCGGTCGGAAGGGGTTTGTTCTTTGTACGCCGAAAATGTCTTCGCTGGTGAATCTTGCCGGTGCACCCAATTCTTTCTAGCCGGATGCTGAACTTTAATTCTAATCCTTTCGTAAACGGTTAGCTTAGATTTCAGTTCCCTCAAATCTCGTGCTTCGTACAACGATATTTTCCGATGTATATCGTCCGGAATACCATCTACGATATACTGGATGAGAGCTTCTGTTTCTATGCTTCCTCTTGAGGCCAGCTCCTTCATTACCAAAAAATATTCATGGACGGATTCATCCTGTTTCATTTTTCTTTTGCGCAGCTTCTCGTGCAACTGAGCGCTGTTGATTTCACTTGAAAATTCATCTAACAAACGTGACTTTAATTCCGTCCAGGTCGATATCCCCTTTTCGCCTCTAATAAATAGTTTCGCCAAACCTTTCAGTGACTTCTTCGCGAACAATTGCATTTGTAAAGTCGTCCAACCTAATAGTGTTGCGTTGTCCTCGAAATCTGATACCCACGCCTCTATAGCGTAATCGTCGCTACCATCGAAAGTCCTAATCGTATCTTCAACGTCGCGGAAGCTTAGCGTGAATTTCGGTACGCTCGGAGAAAAAGATGCAACAGACACATTGTCCGGCTCTGAATTAATTTCCTCATCCGAATCAGATCCACTGCTTGCGTCGTTTAATAGATTTAAATCTGTCAAATGTTGGCATATTCGACGTGCAATCGTCTTTGCATCTCCCGTATAGTCCATGCGTAAAACATTACAAATCGCCGTAAGATCGCCCAAATTCAATTCCTTGACTGCCCATGAAATCTTCTCTTTATACTCGTTCGAATCTTGTTGGAACGGGAATCCCGAAAAATCACGTAAACGACTTCGATTTTTTCGATCACCGTCTTCACCGAACACAAATTTATGCAATGCCCTAATCGTTTTCTTTGGGGCCTTGGAGATATTTTCCTTTATCCCGGGAATATGCTGCAACGTTTCCATGTCTGTCAATTATTAACTTCACACGATAGTCTAGAAATAGTCACGAATAAATCAACGCCACTGTGTTCGCTTTGAAATTGTTTTTAACTGTCTTATGGTCTTTTATCCCACTTCTGATGCTGTAGTAAGGTATTAAATATGTAAGTAAGGTAATAAATAAATGAAAACACACACACGACACAAATTAAACAAAATAACTAGAGTATATATTTGGTGATAATTATATGTAGTAACAAGGATAATAGTAATAAGGTTAATAATAATAATAATAATAACGGTAATAAAAGTAATAAAGGCACGACATCCGTCTCACTAAGATGATCGAATCAGACTGCGTCAAAAGCCACACATCGGCGTTTGGTCGCTAAACAGATGACACGCGGGTACGGGCTATTCAGGCCCGTACCTACGAAATCCGTTCATCTAATACCATCTTTTTCCCTTTTTTTTTTTGTTGAAAGGGGCACTATATGTTAATCCTTTAAAGGAAATTATTTGTAAATTTCGACAAGAAGAACAATGATTGGAACACGTAGACGGTTGAAATCTTTGTATATATTGCTTCCATATAGTCTAAGAAACATGTACGCAAAGCATCCAAACAGTACCATTTGCCAATTTTTTGGTCTTCAAGTTTAAGTGAACAATGAGCTCCAATGGTTAATCCTTAATCGGAAATTATTTGTAATTTTCGACAAGTAGAACAATGAATGGAACAGGTAGACGGTTGAAATATTTGTATATATTGCTTCTATATAATATAAGAAACATATATTCAAAGCATCCAAACAGTACCATTCGCCAATTTTTTGTTCTTCAAGTTTAAGTGAACAACGAGCCCCATTGATAATCATGAAACGGAAATTATTTGTAACTTTCTACAAGTAGAACAATGAATAGAACAGGTAGACGGTTGAAATCTTTGTATATGTTGCTTCTATATAGTCTAAGAAACTTATATGCAAAGCATCTAAACAGTAACAAGCGCCAATTTTTTGATCTTCAAGTTTAAGTGAACAGTGAGCCCCATTGATAATCATGAAATGGAAATTATTTGTAACTTTCTACAAGTAGAACAATGAATAGTGCAGGTAGACGGGTGAAATCTTTCTATATATTGCTTCTAAATAGTCTAAGAAACATATATGCAAAGCATCCAAACAGTACAATTCGCCAATTTTTTGTTCTTCAAGTTTAAGTGAACTACGAGCCCCATTGTTAATCCTTTAAAGGAAATTATTTGTAAATTTCGACAAGTAGAACAATGATTGGAACACGTAGACGGTTGAAATCTTTGTATATATTGCTTCCATATAGTCTAAGAAACATGTACGCAAAGCATCCAAACAGTACCATTCGCCAATTTTTTGTTCTTCAAGTTTAAGTGAACATTGAGCCCCAATGGTTAATCCTTTATCGGAAATTATTTGTAATTTTCGACAAGTAGAACAATGAATGGAACAGGTAGACGGTTGAAATCTTTGTATATATTGCTTCTATATAATCTAAGAAACATATATGCAAAGCATCCAAACAGTACCATTCGCCAATTTTTTGTTCTTCAAGTTTAAGTGAACAACGAGCCCCATTGATAATCATGAAACGGAAATTATTTGTAACTTTCTACAAGTAGAACAATGAATGGAACAGGTAGACGGTTGAAATCACTGTATATATTGCTTCCATATAGTCTAAGAAACATATATGCAAAGCATCCAAACAGTACAATTCGCCAATTTTTTGTTTTTCAAGTTTAAGTGTACAACGTGCCCCATTGTTAATCCTTTAAAGGAAATTATTTGTAACTTTCGACAAGTAGAACAATGAATGGAACAGGTAGACGGTTGAAATCACTGTATATATTGCTTCCATATAGTCTAAGAAACATATATGCAAAGCATCCAAACAGTACCATTCGCCAGTTTTTTGTTCTTCAAGTTTAAGTGAACTACGAGCCCCATTGTTAATTCTTTAAAGGAAATTATTTGTAATTTTGGACAAGCAGAACAATGAATGGAACAGGTAGACGGTTGAAATCTTTGTATATATTGCTTCTATATAATCTAAGAAACATATATGCAAAGCATCCAAACAGTACCATTCGACAATTTTTTGTTCTTCAAGTTTAAGTGAACAATGAACCCCAATGGTTAATCCTTTATCGGAAATTATTTGTAACTTTCGACAAGTAGAACAATGAATGGAACAGGTTGACGGTTGAATTCTTTGTATATATTGCTTCTATATAGTCTAAGAAACATATATGCAAAGCATGCAAACAGTACAATTCGCCAATTTATTGTTCTTCAAGTTTAAGTGAACAACGAGCCCCATTGTTAATCCATTAACGGAAATTATTTGTAACTTTCGACAAGTAGAACAATGAATAGAACAGGTAGACGGTTGAAATCTTTGTATATATTGCTTCTATATAGTCTAGGAAACAAAGCATCTAAACAGTAACAATCTCCAATTTTTTGATCTTCAACTTTAAGTGAACTACGAGCCCCATTGTTAATCCTATAACGGAAATTAATTGTAACTTTCTACAAGTAGAACAATGATTGGAACAGTTAGACGGTTGAAATCATTGTATATATTGCTTCTATATAATCTAAGAAACATATATGCAAAGCATCCAAACAGTACCATTCGCCAGTTTTTTGTTCTTCAAGTTTAAGTGAACTACGAGCCCCATTGTTAATTCTTTAAAGGAAATTATTTGTAATTTTGGACAAGCAGAACAATGAATGGAACAGGTAGACGGTTGAAATCTTTGTATATATTGCTTCTATATATTCTAAGAAACATATATGCAAAGCATCCAAACAGTACATTTCGCCAATTTTTTGTTCTTCAAGTTTAAGTGAACTAGGAGCCCCATTGTTAATCCTTTAATGGAAATTATTTATAAATTTCGACAAGTAGAACAATGAATGGAACAGGTAGACTGTTGAAATCATTGTATATATTGCTTCTATATAGTCTAAGAAACATATATGCAAAGCATCCAAACAGTACAATTCGCCAATTTTTTGTTCTTCAAGTTTAAGTGAACTACGAGCCCCATTGTTAATACTTTAACGGAAATTATTTGTAACTTGCGACAACTAGAACAATGAATGGAACAGGTAGACGATTGAAATCAATGTATATATTGCTACTATATAGTCTAAGAAACATATATGCAAAGCATCCAAGCAGTACCATTCATCAATTTTTTGTTCTTCAAGTTTAAGTGAACAACGAGCCCCATTGTTAATCCTTTAAAGGAAATTATTCGTAAATTTCGACAAGTAGAACACTGATTGGAACACGTAGACGGTTGAAATCTTTGTATATATTGCTTCCATATAGTCTAAGAAACATGTACGCAAAGCATCCAAACAGTACCATTCGCCAATTTTTTGTTCTTCAAGTTTAAGTGAACATTGAGCCCCAATGGTTAATCCTTTATCGGAAATTATTTGTAATTTTCGACAAGTAGAACAATGAATGGAACAGGTAGACGGTTGAAATCTTTGTATATATTGCTTCTATATAATCTAAGAAACATATATGCAAAGCATCCAAACAGTACCATTCGCCAATTTTTTGTTCTTCAAGTTTAAGTGAACAACGAGCCCCATTGATAATCATGAAACGGAAATTATTTGTAACTTTCTACAAGTAGAACAATGAATGGAACAGGTAGACGGTTGAAATCACTGTATATATTGCTTCCATATAGTCTAAGAAACATATATGCAAAGCATCCAAACAGTACAATTCGCCAATTTTTTGTTTTTCAAGTTTAAGTGTACAACGTGCCCCATTGTTAATCCTTTAAAGGAAATTATTTGTAACTTTCGACAAGTAGAACAATGAATGGAACAGGTAGACGGTTGAAATCACTGTATATATTGCTTCCATATAGTCTAAGAAACATATATGCAAAGCATCCAAACAGTACCATTCGCCAGTTTTTTGTTCTTCAAGTTTAAGTGAACTACGAGCCCCATTGTTAATTCTTTAAAGGAAATTATTTGTAATTTTGGACAAGCAGAACAATGAATGGAACAGGTAGACGGTTGAAATCTTTGTATATATTGCTTCTATATAATCTAAGAAACATATATGCAAAGCATCCAAACAGTACCATTCGACAATTTTTTGTTCTTCAAGTTTAAGTGAACAACGAGCCCCATTGATAATCATGAAACGGAAATTATTTGTAACTTTCTACAAGTAGAACAATGAATGGAACAGGTAGACGGTTGAAATCACTGTATATATTGCTTCCATATAGTCTAAGAAACATATATGCAAAGCATCCAAACAGTACAATTCGCCAATTTTTTGTTTTTCAAGTTTAAGAGAACAATGAGCCCCAATGGTTAATCCTTTATCGGAAATTATTTGTAACTTTCGACAAGTAGAACAATGAATGGAACAGGTAGACGGTTCAATTCTTTGTATATATTGCTTCTATATAGTCTAAGAAACATATATGCAAAGCATCCAAACAGTACAATTCGCCAATTCATTGTTCTTCAAGTTTAAGTGTACAACGTGCCCCATTGTTAATCCTTTAAAGGAAATTATTTGTAAATTTCGACAAGTAGAACAATGAATGGAATAGGTAGACGGTTGAAGTCATTGTATATATTGCTTCCATATAGTCTAAGAAACATATATACAAAGCATCCAAACAGTACAATTCGCCAATTTATTGTTCTTCAAGTTTAAGTGAACAACGAGCCCCATTGTTAATCCTTTAAAGGAAATTATTTGTAAATTTCGACAAGTAGAACAATGAATGGAACAGGTAGACGGTTGAAATCTTTGTATATATTGCTTCTATATAATCTAAGAAACATATATGCAAAGCATCCAAACAGTACCATTCGCCAGTTTTTTGTTCTTCAAGTTTAAGTGAACTACGAGCCCCATTGTTAATTCTTTAAAGGAAATTATTTGTAATTTTGGACAAGCAGAACAATGAATGGAACAGGTAGACGGTTGAAATCTTTGTATATATTGCTTCTATATAATCTAAGAAACATATATGCAAAGCATCCAAACAGTACCATTCGCCAATTTTTTGTTCTTCAAGTTTAAGTGAACAACGAGCCCCATTGATAATCATGAAACGGAAATTATTTGTAACTTTCTACAAGTAGAACAATGAATAGAACAGGTAGGCGGTTGAAATCTTTGTATATGTTGCTTCTATATAGTCTAAGAAACTTATATGCAAAGCATCTAAACAGTAACAAGCGCCAATTTTTTGATCTTCAAGTTTAAGTGAACAGTGAGCCCCATTGATAATCATGAAATGGAAATTATTTGTAACTTTCTACAAGTAGAACAATGATTGGAACACGTAGACGGTTGAAATCGTTGAATATATTGCTTCCATATAGTCTATGAAACATGTACGCAAAGCATCCAAACAGTACCATTCGCCAATTTTTTGTTCCTCAAGTTTAAGTGAACAATGCCCCAATGGTTAATCCTTTATCGGAAATTATTTGTAACTTGCGACAAGTAGAACAATGAATGGAACAGGTAGACGGTTGAAATCAATGTATATATTGCTTCTATATAGTCTAAGAAACATATATGCAAAGCATCCAAACAGTACCATTCGCCACTTTTTTGTTCTTCAAGTTTAAGTGAACAACGAGCCCCATTGTTAATCCTTTAAAGGAAATTATTTGTAAATTTCGACAAGTAGAACAATGATTGGAACACGTAGACGGTTGAAATCTTTATATATATTGCTTCCATATAGTCTAAGAAACATGTACGCAAAGCATCCAAACAGTACCATCCGCCAATTTTTTGTTCTTCAAGTTTAAGTGAACAATGAGCCCCATTGTTAATCCTTTATCGGAAATTATTTGTAAATTTCTACAAGTAGAACAATGATTGGAACACGCAGCCGGTTGAAATCTTTGTATATATTGCTTCCATATAGTCTAAGAAACATATATGCAAAGCATCCAAACAGTACCATTCGCCAATTTTTGTTCTTCAAGTTTAAGTGAACAATGAACCCCAATGGTTAATCCTTTATCGGAAATTATTTGTAACTTTCGACAAGTAGAACAATGAATGGAACAGGTTGACGGTTGAATTCTTTGTATATATTGCTTCTATATAGTCTAAGAAACATATATGCAAAGCATGCAAACAGTACAATTCGCCAATTTATTGTTCTTCAAGTTTAAGTGAACAACGAGCCCCATTGTTAATCCATTAACGGAAATTATTTGTAACTTTCGACAAGTAGAACAATGAATAGAACAGGTAGACGGTTGAAATCTTTGTATATATTGCTTCTATATAGTCTAGGAAACAAAGCATCTAAACAGTAACAATCTCCAATTTTTTGATCTTCAACTTTAAGTGAACTACGAGCCCCATTGTTAATCCTATAACGGAAATTAATTGTAACTTTCTACAAGTAGAACAATGATTGGAACAGTTAGACGGTTGAAATCATTGTATATATTGCTTCTATATAATCTAAGAAACATATATGCAAAGCATCCAAACAGTACCATTCGCCAGTTTTTTGTTCTTCAAGTTTAAGTGAACTACGAGCCCCATTGTTAATTCTTTAAAGGAAATTATTTGTAATTTTGGACAAGCAGAACAATGAATGGAACAGGTAGACGGTTGAAATCTTTGTATATATTGCTTCTATATAATCTAAGAAACATATATGCAAAGCATCCAAACAGTACCATTCGCCAATTTTTTGTTCTTCAAGTTTAAGTGAACAACGAGCCCCATTGATAATCATGAAACGGAAATTATTTGTAACTTTCGACAAGTAGAACAATGAATGGAACAGGTTGACGGTTGAATTCTTTGTATATATTGCTTCTATATAGTCTAAGAAACATATATGCAAAGCATGCAAACAGTACAATTCGCCAATTTATTGTTCTTCAAGTTTAAGTGAACAACGAGCCCCATTGTTAATCCTTTAAAGGAAATTATTTGTAAATTTCGACAAGTAGAACAATGAATGGATCATGTAGACGGTTGAAATCTTTGTATATATTGCTTCTACATAGTCTAGGAAACATATATGCAAAGCATCCAAACAGTACAATTCGCCAATTTTTTGTTCTTCAAGTTTAAGTGAACTACGAGCCCCATTGTTAATCCTTTAAAGGAAATTATTTGTAAATTTCGGCAAGTAGAACAATGAAAGGAATAGGTAGACGGTTGAAATCATTGTATATATTGCTTCTATATAGTCTAAGAAACATATATGCAAAGCATCCAAACAGTACAATTCGCCAATTTCTTGTTCTTCAAGTTTAAGTAAACTACGATCCCCATTGTTAATCCCTTAACGGAAATTATTTGTAACTTTCGACAAGTAGAACAATGAATGGAACAGGTAGACGGTTGAAATCATTGTATATATTGCTTCTATATAGTCTAAGAAACATATATGCAAATCATCCAAACAGTACAATTCGCCAATTATTTGCTCTTCAAGTTTAAGTGAGCTACGAGCCCCATTGTTAATACTTTAACGGAAATTATTTGTAACTTGCGACAAGTAGAACAATGAATGGAACAGGTAGACGGTAGAAATCATTGTATATATTGCTTCTATATAGTCTACGAAACATATATGCAAAGCATCCAAACAGTACAATTCGCCAATTTTTTGTTCTTCAAGTTTAAGTGAACAACGAGCCCCATTGTTAATCCTTTAAAGGAAATTATTTGTAAATTTCGTCAAGTATAACAATGATTGGAACACGTAGACGGTTGTAATCTTTGTATATATTGCTTCCATATAGTCTAAGAAACATATATGCAAAGCATCCAAACAGTACAATTCGCGAATTTTTTGTTCTTCAAGTTTAAGTGAACTACGAGCCCCATTGTTAATCCTTTAACGGAAATTAATTGTAACTTTCTACAAGTAGAACAATGAATGGAACAGTTAGACGGTTGAAATCATTGTATATATTGCTTATATATAGTCTAAGAAACATATATGCAAAGCATCCAAACAGTACAATTCGCCAATTTTTTGATCTTCAAGTTTAAGTGAACAGCGAGCTCCATTGATAATCATGAAATGGAAATTATTTGTAACTTTCTACAAGTAGAACAATGAATGGAACAGGTAGGCGGTTGAAATCTTTCTATATAATGCTTCTATATAGTCTAAGAAACATATGTGCAAAGCATCCAAACAGTACAATTCGCCAATTTTTTGTTCTTAAAGTTTATGTGAACTACGAGCCCCATTGTTAATCCTTTAACGGAAATTATTTCTAACTTTCGACAAGTAGAACAATGAATGGAACAGGTAGACGGTTGAAATCATTGTATATATTGCTTCTATATAGTCTAAGAAACATATATGCATAGCATCCAAACAGTACAATTCGCCAATGTCTTGTTCTTCAAGATTAAGTGAACAACGAGCCCCATTGTTAATCCTTTAAAGGAAATTATTTGGAACTTTCGACAAGTAGAACAATGAATGGAACAGGTAGCCGGTTGAAATCTTTGTATATATTGCTTCTATATAGTCTAAGAAACATATATGCAAAGCATCCCAACAGTACCATTCGCCAATTTTTTGTTCTTCAAGTTTAAGTGAACAACGAACCCCATTGATAATCATGAAACGGAAATTATTTGTAACTTTCTACAAGTAGAACAATGAATAGAACAGGTAGACGGTTGAAATCTTTGTAGATGTTGCTTCTATATAGTCTAAGAAACCTATGTGCAGAGCATCTAAACAGTAACATTCGCCAATTTTTTGATCATCAAGTTTAAGTGAACAGCGAGCCCCATTGATAATCATGAAATGGAAATTATTTGTAACTTTCGACAAGTAGAACAATGAATAGTACAGGTAGACGGGTGAAGTCTTTCTATATGTTGCTTCTATATAGTCTAAGAAACATATATGCAAAGCATCCAAACAGTACAATTCGCCAATTTTTTGTTCTTCAAGTTTAAGTGAACTACGATCACCATTGTTAATCCTCTAACGGAAAATATTTGTAACTTTCGACAAGTAAAACAATGAATGGAACTGGTATACGGTTGAAATCTTTGTATATATTGCTTCTATATAGTCTAAGAAACATATATGCAAAGAATCCAAACAGTACTATACGCCAATTTTTTGTTCTTCAAGTTTAAGTGAACAACGAGCCCCATTGATAATCATGAAACGGAAATTATTTCTAACTTTCTACAAGTAGAACAGTGAATAGTACAGGTAGACGGGTGAAGTCTTTCTATATATTGCTTCTATATATTCTAAGAAACATATATGCAAAGCATCCAAACAGTACATTTCGCCAATTTTTTGTTCTTCAAGTTTAAGTGAACTAGGAGCCCCATTGTTAATCCTTTAATGGAAATTATTTATAAATTTCGACAAGTAGAACAATGAATGGAACAGGTAGACTGTTGAAATCATTGTATATATTGCTTCTATATAGTCTAAGAAACATATATGCAAAGCATCCAAACAGTACAATTCGCCAATTTTTTGTTCTTCAAGTTTAAGTGAACTACGAGCCCCATTGTTAATCCTTTAACGGAAATTAATTGTAACTTTCTACAAGTAGAACAATGAATGGAACAGTTAGACGGTTGAAATCATTGTATATATTGCTTCTATATAGTCTAAAAAACATATATCCAAAGCATCCAAACAGTACCATTCGCCAATTTTTTGTTCTTCAAGTTTAAGTGAACAATGAGCCACATTGTTAATCCTTTAAAGGAAATTATTTGTAAATTTCGACAAGTGAACAATGATTGGAACACGTAGACGGTTGAAATCTTTGTATATATTGCTTCCATATAGTCTAAGAAACATATATGCGAAGCATCCAAACAGTACCATTCGCCAATTTTATGTTCTTCAAGTTTAAGTGAACAATGAGCCCCAATGGTTAATCCTTTAACGGAAATTATTTGTAATTTTCGACAAGTAGAACAATGAATGGAACATGTAGACGGTTGAGATCTTTGTATATATTGCTTCTATATAGTCTAAGAAACATATATGCAAAGCATCCAAACTGTACCATTCGCCAATTTCTTGTTCTTCAAGTTTAAGTGAACAGCGAGCCCCATTGATAATCATGAAATGGAAATTATTTGTAACTTTCTACAAGTAGAACAATGAATAGAACAGGTAGTCTGTTGAAATCTTTGTATATATTGCTTCCATATAGTCTAAGAAACATATATGCAAAGCATCCAAACAGTACAATTCGCCAATTTATTGTTCTTCAAGTTTAAGAGAGCAACGAGCCCCATTGTTAATCCTTTAATGGAAATTATTTGTAAATTTCGACAAGTGAACAATGATTGGAACACGTAGACGGTTGAAATCTTTGTATATATTGCTTCTATATAGTCTAAGAAACATATGTGCAAAGCATCCAAACAGTACCATTCGCCAATATTTTGTTCTTCAAGTTTAAGTGAACTACGAGCCCCATTGTTAATCCTTTAAAGGAAATTATTTGTAAATTTCGACAAGTAGAACAATGAATGGAACACGTAGACGGTTGAAATTTTTGTAAATATTGCTTCCATATAGTCTAAAAAACATATATCCAAAGCATCCAAACAGTACCATTCGCCAATTTTTTGTTCTTCAAGTTTAAGTGAACAATGAGCCACATTGTTAATCCTTTAAAGGAAATTATTTGTAAATTTCGACAAGTGAACAATGAATGGAACAGGTAGACTGTTGAAATCATTGTATATATTGCTTCTATATAGTCTAAGAAACATATATGCAAAGCATCCAAAGAGTACAATTCGCCAATTTTTTGTTCTTCAAGGTTAAGTAAACTACGATCCCCATTGTTAATCCCTTAACGGAAATTATTTGTAACTTTCGACAAGTAGAACAATGAATGGAACAAGTAGACGGTTGAAATCAATGTATATATTGCTTCTATATAGTCTAAGAAACATATATCCAAAGCATCCAAACAGTACAATTCGCCCATTTCTTGTTCTTCAAGTTTAAGTGAACTACGAGCCCCATTGTTAATCCTTTATCGGAAATTATTTGTAACTTTCGACAAGTAGAACAATGAATGGAACAGGTAGACGATTGAGATCTTTGTATATTTTGCTTCTATATAGTCTAAGAAACATATATGCAAAGCATCCAAACTGTACCATTCGCCAATTTTTTGTTCTTCAAGTTTAAGTGAACTACGAGCCCCATTGATAATCATGAAAGGGAAATTATTTATAAGTTTCTATAAGTAGAACAATGAATGGAACAGGTAGACGGTTAAAATCATTTTATATAATTTTATATAAAAATTGGCGAATTGTACTGTTTGGATGCTTTGCATATATGTTTCTTAGACTATATGGAAGCAATATATACACAGATTTCAACCGTCTACGTGTTCCAATCATTGTTCACTTGTCGAAATTTACAAATAATTTCCATTAAAGGATTAACAATGGGGCTCGTTGTTCACTTAAACTTGAAGAACAATAAATTGGCGAATTGTACTGTTTGGATGCATTGCATATATGTTTCTTACACTATATAGAAGCAATATATACAAAGATTTCAACCGTCTACCTGTTCCATTCATTGTTCTACTTGTCGAAAGTTACAAATAATTTCCGATAAAGGATTAACAATGGGGCTCATTGTTCACTTAAACTTGAAGATCAAAAAATTGGCGAATGTTACTGTTTAGATGCTTTGCATATAGGTTTCTTAGACTATATAGAAGCAACATATACAAAGATTTCAACCGTCTACCAGTTCTATTCATTGTTCTACTTGTCGAAAGTTACAAATAATTTCCGATAAAGGATTAACAATGGGGCTCATTGTTCACTTAAACTTGAAGAACAAAAAATTGGCGAATGGTACTGTTTGGATGCTTTGCATATATGTTTCTTAGACTATATAGAAGCAATATATACATTGATTTCAACCGTCTACCTGTTCCATTCATTGTTCTACTTGTCGGAAGTTACAAATAATTTCCGATAAAGTATTAACAATGGGGCTCGTAGTTCACTTAAACATGAAGATGAAATAATTGGCGAATTGTACTGTTTGGATGCTTTGCATATATGTTTCTTAGATTATATAGAAGCAATATATACAAAGATTTCAACCGTCTACCTGTTCCATTCATTGTTCTACTTGTCGAAAATTACAAATAATTTCCGATAAAGGATTAACCATTGGGGCTCATTATTCACTAACCTTGAAGAACAAAAAATTGTCAAATTGTACTGTTCGGATGCTTTGCATATATGTTTCTTAGACTATATGGAAGCAATATATACAAAGATTTCAACCGTCTACGTGTTCCAATCATTGTTCTACTTGTAGAAAGTTACAATTAATTTCCGTTAAAGGATTAACAATGGGGCTCGTAGTTCACTTAAACTTGAAGAACAAAAAATTGGCGAATTGTACTGTTTGGATGCTTTGCATATATGTTTCTTAGACTATTTAGAAGCAATATATAGAAAGATTTCACCCGTCTACCCGTACTATTCATTGTTCTACTTGTAGAATGTTACAAATAATTTCCATTTCATGATTATCAATGGGGCTCGCTGTTCACTTAAACTTGAACATCAAAAAATTGGCGAATGTTACTGTTTAGATGCTTTGCATATAGGTTTCTTAGACTATATAGAAGCAACATATACAAAGATTTCAACCGTCTACCTGTTCTATTCATTGTTCTTCTTGCCGAAAGTTACAAATAATTTCCGTTTCATGATTATCAATGGGCCTCGTTGTTCACTTAAACTGGAAGAACAAAAAATTGGCGACTGGTACTGTTGGGATGCTTTGCATATATGTTTCTTAGACTATATAGAAGCAATATATAAAAAGATTTCAACCGTCTACCAGTCCCATTCATTGTTCTACTTGTCGAAAGTTACAAATAATTTCCGATAAAGGATTAACAATGGGGCTCATTGTTCACTTAAACTTGAAGAACTAAAAATTGGCGAATGGTACAGTTTGGATGATTTGCATATATGTTTCTTAGACTATATAGAAGCAATATATACATTGATTTCAACCGACTACCTGTTCCACTCATTGTTCTACTTGTCGCAAGTTACAAATAATTTCCGTTAAAGTATTAACAATGGGTCTCGTAGTTCACTTAAACTTGAAGATGAAATAATTGGCGAATTGTACTGTTTGGATGCTTTGCATATATGTTTCTTAGATTATATAGAAGCAATATATACAAAGATTTCAACCGTCTACCTGTTCCATTCGTTGTTCTACTTGTCGAAACTTACAAATAATTTCCGATAAAGGATTAACCATTGGGGCTCATTGTTCACTTAAACTTGAAAAACAAAAAATTGGCGAATTGTACTGTTTGGATGCTTTGCATATATGTTTCTTAGACTATATGGAACCAATATATACAATGATTTCAACCGTCTACCTGATCCATTCATTGTTCTACTTGTCGAAAGTTACAAATAATTTCCTTTAAAGGATTAACAATGGGGCTCGTTGTTCACTTAAACTTGAAGAACAAATAATTGGCGAATTGTACTGTTTGGACGCTTTGCATATATGTTTCTTAGACTATTTAGAAGCAATATATACAATGATTTCAACAGTCTACCTGTTACATTCATTGTTCTACTTGTCGAAATTTACAAATAATTTCCATTTCATGATTATCAATGGGGCTCGTAGTTCACTTAAACTTTAAGAACAAAAAATTAGCGAATGGTACAGTTTGGATGCTTTGCATATATGTTTCTTAGACTATATAGAAGCAATATATAGAAAGATTTCACTCGTCTACCTGTACTATTCATTGTTCTACTTGTAGAAAGTTACAATTAATTTCCGTTAAAAGATTAACAATGGGGCTCGTAGTTCACTTAAACTTGAAGAACAAAAAATTGGTGAATGGTACTGTTTGGATGCTTTGCATATATGTTTCTTAGACTATATGGAAGCAATATATACAAAGATTTCAACCGTCTACGTGTTCCAATCATTGTTCTACTTGTAGAAAGTTACAATTAATTTCCGTTAAAGGATTAACAATGGGGCTCGTAGTTCACTTAAACTTGAAGAACAAAAAATTGGCGAATTGTACTGTTTGGATGATTTGCATATATGTTTCTTAGACTATTTAGAAGCAATATATAGAAAGATTTCACCCGTCTACCTGTACTATTCATTGTTCTACTTGTACAAAGTTAGAAATAATTCCATTTCATGATTATCAATGGGGCTCGCTGTTCACTTAAACTTGAAGATCAAAAAATTGGCGATTGTTACTGTTTAGATGCTTTGCATATAGGTTTCTTAGACAATATAGAAGCAACATATACAAAGATTTCAACCGTCTACTTGTTCTATTCATTGTTCTACTTGTAAAAAGTTACAAATAATTTCCGTTTCATGATTATCAATGGGGCTCGTTGTTCACTTAAACTTGAAGAACAAAAAATTGGCGAATGGTACTGTTTGGATGCTTTGAATATATGTTTCTTAGATCATATAGAAGCAATATATACAAAGATTTCAACCGTCTACCTGTTCCATTCATTGTTCTACTTGTCGAAAATTACAAATAATTTCCGATAAAGGATTAACCATTGGGGCTCATTGTTCACTTAAACTTGAAGAACAAAAAATTGGCGAATGGTACTGTTTGGATGCTTTGCGTACATGTTTCTTAGACTATATGGAAGCAATATATACAAAGATTTCAACCGTCTACGTGTTCCAATCATTGTTCTACTTGTCGAAATTTACAAATAATTTCCTTTAAGGGATTAACCATTGGGGCTCATTGTTCACTTAAACTTGAAGAACAAAAAATTGGCGAATTGTACTGTTTGGATGTTTTGCATATATGTTTCATAGACTATATAGAAGCAATATGTACAAAGATTTCAACCGTCTACCTGTTCCATTCATTGTTCTACTTGTCGAAAGATACAAATAATTTCCTTTAAAGGATTAACAATGGAGCTCATTGTTCACTTAAACTTGAAGAACAAAAAATTGGCGAATTGTACTGTTTGGATGCTTTGCATATAGGTTTCTTAGACTATATAGAAGCAACATATACAAAGATTTCAACCGTCTACCTGTTCTATTCATTGTTCTACTTGTCGAAAGATACAAATAATTTCCTTTAAAGGATTAACAATGGAGCTCATTGTTCACTTAAACTTGAAGAACAAAAAATTGGCGAATTGTACTGTTTGGATGCTTTGCATATATGTTTCTTAGATTATATAGACGCAATATATACAAGGATTTCAACCGTCTACCTGATCCATTCATTGTTCTACTTGTCGAAATTTACAAATAATTTCCTTTAAAGGATTAACAATGGGGCTCGTAGTTCACTTAAACTTGAAGAACAAAAAATTGGCGAATTGTACTGTTTGGATGCTTTGCATATATGTTTCTTAGACTATATAGAAGCAATATATACAAAGATTTCAAACGTCTACCTGTTCCATTCATTGTTCTACTTGGCGAATGTTACAAATAATTTCCGATAAAGGATTAATCATTGGGGCTCATTGTTCACTTAAACTTGAATAACAAAAAATTGGTGAATGGTACTGTTTGGATGCTTTGCATATATGTTTCTTAGGCTATATGGAATCAATATATACAAAGATTTCAACCGTCTACGTGTTCCAATCATTGTTCTACTTGTAGAAAGTTACAATTAATTTCCGTTAAAGGATTAACAATGGGGCTCGTAGTTCACTTAAACTTGAAGAACAAAAAATTGGCGAATTGTACTCTTTGGATGATTTGCATATATGTTTCTTAGACTATTTAGAAGCAATATATAGAAAGATTTCACCCGTCTACCTGTACTATTCATTGTTCTACTTGTACAAAGTTAGAAATAATTCCATTTCATGATTATCAATGGGGCCCGCTGTTCACTTAAACTTGAAGATCAAAAAATTGGCGATTGTTACTGTTTAGATGCTTTGCATATAGGTTTCTTAGACAATATAGGAGCAACATATACAAAGATTTCAACCGTCTACTTGTTCTATTCATTGTTCTACATGTAAAAAGTTACAAGTAATTTCCGTTTCATGATTATCAATGGGGCTCGTTGTTCACTTAATCTTGAAGAACAAAAAATTGGCGAATGGTACTGTTTGGATGCTTTGCATATATGTTTCTTAGATTATATAGAAGCAATATATACAAAGATTTCAACCGTCTACCTGTTCCATTCATTGTTCTACTTGTCGAAAATTACAAATAATTTCCTTTAAAGGATTAACAATGGGGCTCGTAGTTCACTTAAACTTGAAGAACAAAAAATTGGCGAATTGTACTTTTTGGATGCTTTGCATATATATTTCTTAGACTATTTAGAAGCAATATATAGAAAGATTTCACCCGTCTACCTGTACTATTCATTGTTCTACTTGTAGAAAGTTACAATTAATTTCCGTTAAGGGATTAACAATGGGGCTCGTAGTTCACTTAAACTTGAAGAACAAAAAATTGGCGAATTGGACTGTTTGGATGCTTTGCATATATGTTTCGTAGATTATATAGAAGCAATATATACAATGATTTCAACCGTCTACCTGATCCATTCATTGTTCTACTTGTCGAAATATACAAATAATTTCCTTTAAAGGATTAACAATGGGGCTCGTAGTTCACTTAAACTTGAAGAACAAAAAATTGGCGTATTGTACTGTTTGGATGCTTTGCATATATGTTTCTTAGACTATATAGAAGCAATATATACAAAGATTTCAAACGTCTACCTGTTCCATTCATTGTTCTACTTGCCGAATGTTACAAATAATTTCCGATAAAGGATTAATCATTGGGGCTCATTGTTCACTTAAACTTGAAGAACAAAAAATTGGTGAATGGTACTGTTTGGATGCTTTGCATATATGTTTCTTAGGCTATATGGAATCAATATATACAAAGATTTCAACCGTCTACGTGTTCCAATCATTGTTCTACTTGTAGAAAGTTACAATTAATTTCCGTTAAAGGATTAACAATGGGGCTCGTAGTTCACTTAAACTTGAAGAACAAAAAATTGGTGAATGGTACTGTTTGGATGCTTTGCATATATGTTTCTTAGGCTATATGGAATCAATATATACAAAGATTTCAACCGTCTACGTGTTCCAATCATTGTTCTACTTGTAGAAAGTTACAATTAATTTCCGTTAAAGGATTAACAATGGGGCTCGTAGTTCACTTAAACTTGAAGAACAAAAAATTGGTGAATGGTACTGTTTGGATGCTTTGCATATATGTTTCTTAGGCTATATGGAATCAATATATACAAAGATTTCAACCGTCTACGTGTTCCAATCATTGTTCTACTTGTAGAAAGTTACAATTAATTTCCGTTAAAGGATTAACAATGGGGCTCGTAGTTCACTTAAACTTGAAGAACAAAAAATTGGCGAATTGTACTCTTTGGATGATTTGCATATATGTTTCTTAGACTATTTAGAAGCAATATATATAAAGATTTCACCCGTCTACCTGTACTATTCATTGTTCTACTTGTACAAAGTTAGAAATAATTCCATTTCATGATTATCAATGGGGCCCGCTGTTCACTTAAACTTGAAGATCAAAAAATTGGCGATTGTTACTGTTTAGATGCTTTGCATATAGGTTTCTTAGACAATATAGGAGCAACATATACAAAGATTTCAACCGTCTACTTGTTCTATTCATTGTTCTACATGTAAAAAGTTACAAGTAATTTCCGTTTCATGATTATCAATGGGGCTCGTTGTTCACTTAATCTTGAAGAACAAAAAATTGGCGAATGGTACTGTTTGGATGCTTTGCATATATGTTTCTTAGATTATATAGAAGCAATATATACAAAGATTTCAACCGTCTACCTGTTCCATTCATTGTTCTACTTGTCGAAAATTACAAATAATTTCCTTTAAAGGATTAACAATGGGGCTCGTAGTTCACTTAAACTTGAAGAACAAAAAATTGGCGAATTGTACTGTTTGGATGCTTTGCATATATATTTCTTAGACTATTTAGAAGCAATATATAGAAAGATTTCACCCGTCTACCTGTACTATTCATTGTTCTACTTGTAGAAAGTTACAAATAATTTCCGTTTCATGATTATCAATGGGGCTCGTTCTTCACTTAAACTTGAAGAACAAAAAATTGGCGAATGGTACTGTTTGGATGCTTTGCATATAGGTTTCGTAGACTATATAGAAGCAACATATACAAAGATTTCAACCGTCTACCTGGTCCATTCATTGTTCTACTTGTCGAAAATTACAAGTAATTTCCGATAAAGGATTAACCATTGGGGCTCATTGTTTACTTAAACTTGAAGAGCAAAAAATTGGCGAATTGTACTGTTTGGACGCTATGCATATATGTTTCTTAGACTATATAGAAGCAATATATACAAAGATTTCAACCGTCTACCTGTTCCATTCATTGTTCTACTTGTCGAAAGTTACAAATAATTTCCGATAAAGGATTAACTATGGGTCTCATTGTTCACTCAAACTTGAAGAACAAAAAATTGGCGAATGGTACTGTTTGGATGCTTTGCATACATGTTTCTTAGACTATATGGAAGCAATATATACAAAGATTTCAACCGTCTACGTGTTCCAATCATTGTTCTACTTGTAGAAAGTTACAATTAATTTCCGTTAAAGGATTAACAATGGGGCTCGTAGTTCACTTAAACTTGAAGAACAAAAAATTGGCGAATTGTACTGTTTGGATGCTTTGCACATAGGTTTCATAGATTATATAGAAGCAATACATACAAAGATTTCAACCGTCTACCTGTTCCATTCATTGTTCTACTTGTCGAAAGTTACAAATAATTTCCGATAAAGGATTAACAATGGGTCTCATTGTTCACTTAAACTTGAAGAACAAAAAATTGGCGAATGGTACTGTTTGGATGCTTTCCATATATGTTTCTTAGATTATATAGAAGCAATATATACAAAGATTTCAACCGTCTACGTGTTCCAATCATTGTTCTACTTGTCGAAATTTACAAATAATTTCCTTTAAAGGATTAACAATGGTGCTCGTTGTTCACTTAAACTTGAAGAACAAAAAATTGGCGAATGGTACTGTTTGGATGCTTTGCATATATGTTTCTTAGACTATATAGTAGCAATATATACATTGATTTCAACCGTCTACCTGTTCCATTCATTGTTCTACTTGTCGAAAGTTACAAATAATTTCCGTTAAAGTATTAACAATGGGGCTCGTAGTTCTCTTAAACTTGAAGATCAAATAATTGGCGAATGGTACTGTTTGGAGGCTTTGCATATATGTTTCCTAGACTATATAGAAGCAATATATACAAAGATTTCAACCGTCTACCTGTTCCATTCATTGTTCTACTTGTCGAAAATTACAAATAATTTCCGATAAACGATTAACCATTGGGGCTCATTGTTCACTTAAACTTGAAGACCAAAAAATTGGCAAATGGTACTGTTTGGATGCTTTGCGTACATGTTTCTTAGACTATATGGAAGCAATATATACAAAGATTTCAACCGTCTACGTGTTCTATTCATTGTTCTACTTGTAGAAAGTTACAAATAATTTCCGTTTCATGATTATCAATGGGGCTCGTTGTTCACTTAAACTTGAAGAACTAAAAATTGGCGAATGGTGCTGTTTGGATGCTTTGCATATATGTGTCTTAGATTATATAGAAGCAATATATACAAAGATTTCAACCGTCTACCTGTTCCAATCATAGTTCTACTTGTCGATATTTACAAATAATTTCCTTTAAAGGATTAACAATGGAGCTCGTAGTTCACTTAAACTTGAAGAACAAAAAATTGGCGAATGGTACTGTTTGGATGCTTTGCATATATGTTTCTTAGACTATGTAGACGCAATATATACAAAGATTTCAACCGTCTACCTGTTCTATTCATTGTTCTACTTGTAGAAAGTTACAAATAATTTCCGTTTCATGATTATCAATGGGGTTCGTTGTTCACTTAAACTTGAAGAACAAAAAATTGGCGAATGGTACTGTTGGGATGCTTTGCATATATGTTTCTTAGACTATATAGAAGCAATATATACAATGATTTCAACCGTCTAACTGTTCCATTCATTGTTCTACTTGTAGAAAGTTACAATTAATTTCCGTTAAAGGATTAACAATGGGGCTCGTAGTTCACTTAAACTTGAAGAACAATAAATTGGCGAATTGTACTGTTTGGATGCTTTGCATATATGTTTCTTAGACTATATAGAAGCAATATATACAATGATTTCAACCGTCTAACTGTTCCGTTCATTGTTCTACTTGTCGAAAGTTACAAATAATTTCCGATAAAGGATTAACCATTGGGGCTCATTCTTCACTTAAACTTGAAGAACAAAAAATTGGCGAATGGTAATGTTTGGATGCTTGCGTACATGTTTCTTAGACTATATGGAAGCATTATATACAAAGATTTCAACCGTCTACGTGTTCCTATCAGTGTTTAATTTGTCGAAATTTACAAATAATTTCCTTTAAAGGATTAACAATGGGGCTCGTTGTTCACTTAAACTTGAAGAACAATATATTGGCGAATTGTACTGTTTGGATGCTTTGCATATATGTTTCTTAGACTATATAGAAGGAATATATACAATGATTTCAACCGTCTACCTGTTCCATTCATTGTTCTACTTGTCGAAAGTTACAAATAATTTCCGTTAAAGGATTAACAATGAGGATCGTAGTTCACTTAAACTTGAAGAACAAAAAATTGGCGAATTGTACTGTTTGGATGCTTTGCATATAGGTTTCCTAGACAATATAGAAGCAATATATACAATGATTTCAAACGTCTACCTGTTCCATTCATTGTTCTACTTGTCGAAAGTTACAAATAATTTCCGTTAATGGGTTAACAATGGGGCTCATTGTTCACTTAAACATGAAGAACAATATATTGGCGAATTGTACAGTTTGGATGCTTTGCATATATGTTTCTTAGACTATATGGAAGCAATATATACAAAGATTTCAACCGTCTACGTGTTCCAATTATTTTTCTACTTGTAGAAAGTTACAATTAATTTCCGTTAAAGGATTAACAACGGGGCTCGTTGTTCACTTAAACTTTAAGAACAAAAAATTGGCGAATGGTACTGTTTGGATGCTTTGCATATATGTTTCTTAGACTATATGGAAGCAATATATACAAAGATTTCAACCGTCTACTTGTTGCAACCATTGTTCTACTTGTAGAAATTTACAATTAATTTCCGTTAAAGGATTAACAATGGGGCTCGTAGTTCAGTTAAACTTGAAAAACAAAAAATTGGCGAAATGTACTGTTTGGATGCTTTGCATATATGTTTCTTAGACTATATAGAAGCAATATATACATGGATTTCAACCGTCTACCTTTTCCATTCATTGTTCTACTTGTCGCAAGTTACAAATAATTTCCGTTAAAGTATCAACAATGGGACTCGTAGTCCACTTAACCTAGAAGAACAAAAAATTGGCGAATTGTACTGTTTGGGTGCTTTGCATATATGTTGCTTAGACTATTTAGAAGCAATATATAGAAAGATTTCACCCATCTACCTGTACTATTCATTGTTCTACTTGTAGAAAGTTACAAATAATTTCCGTTTCATGATTATCAATGGGGCTCGTTGTTCACTTAAACTTGAAGAACAAAAAATTGGCGAATGTTACTGTTTAGATGCTTTGCACATAGGTTTCATAGATTATATAGAAGCAATACATACAAAGATTTCAACCGTCTACCTGTTCCATTCATTGTTCTACTTGTCGAAAGTTACAAATAATTTCCGATAAAGGATTAACAATGGGTCTCATTGTTCACTTAAACTTGAAGAACAAAAAATTGGCGAATGGTACTGTTTGGATGCTTTCCATATATGTTTCTTAGATTATATAGAAGCAATATATACAAAGATTTCAACCGTCTACGTGTTCCAATCATTGTTCTACTTGTCGAAATTTACAACTAATTTCCTTTAAAGGATTATCAATGGGGCTCGTTGATCACTTAAACTTGAAGATTAAAAAATTGGCGAATGGTACAGTTTGGATGCTTTGCATATATGTTTCTTAGACTATATGGAAGCAATATATACAAAGATTTCAACCGTCTACGTGTTCCAATTATTTTTCTACTTGTAGAAAGTTACAATTAATTTCCGTTAAAGGATTAACAACGGGGCTCGTTGTTCACTTAAACTTTAAGAACAAAAAATTGGCGAATGGTACTGTTTGGATGCTTTGCATATATGTTTCTTTAACTATATGGAAGCAATATATACAAAGATTTCAACCGTCTACTTGTTGCAACCATTGTTCTACTTGTAGAAATTTACAATTAATTTCCGTTAAAGGATTAACAATGGGGCTCGTAGTTCAGTTAAACTTGAAGAACAAAAAATTGGCGAATTGTACTGTTTGGGTGCTTTGCATATATGTTGCTTAGACTATTTAGAAGCAATATATAGAAAGATTTCACCCGTCTACCTGTACTATTCATTGTTCTACTTGTAGAAAGTTACAAATAATTTCCATTTCATGATTATCAATGGGGCTCGCTGTTCACTTAAACTTGAAGATCAAAAAATTGGCGATTGTTACTGTTTAGATGCTTTGCATATAGGTTTCTTAGACTATATAGAAGCAACATATACAAAGATTTCAACCGTCTACCTGTTCTATTCATTGTTCTACTTGTAGAAAGTTACAAATAATTTCCGTTTCATGATTATCAATGGGGCTCGTTGTTCACTTAAACTTGAAGAACTAAAAATTGGCGAATGGTGCTGTTTGGATGCTTTGCATATATGTGTCTTAGATTATATAGAAGCAATATATACAAAGATTTCAACCGTCTACCTGTTCCATTCATTGTTCTACTTGTCGAAATTTACAAATAATTTCCTTTAAAGGATTAACAATGGTGCTCGTTGTTCACTTAAACTTGAAGAACAAAAAATTGGCGAATGGTACTGTTTGGATGCTTTGCATATATGTTTCTTAGACTATATAGTAGCAATATATACATTGATTTCAACCGTCTACCTGTTCCATTCATTGTTCTACTTGTCGAAAGTTACAAATAATTTCCGTTAAAGTATTAACAATGGGGCTCGTAGTTCTCTTAAACTTGAAGATCAAATAATTGGCGAATGGTACTGTTTGGAGGCTTTGCATATATGTTTCCTAGACTATATAGAAGCAATATATACAAAGATTTCAACCGTCTACCTGTTCCATTCATTGTTCTACTTGTCGAAAATTACAAATAATTTCCGATAAACGATTAACCATTGGGGCTCATTGTTCACTTAAACTTGAAGACCAAAAAATTGGCAAATGGTACTGTTTGGATGCTTTGCGTACATGTTTCTTAGACTATATGGAAGCAACATATACAATGATTTCAACCGTCTACCTGTTCCATTCATTGTTCTACTTGTCGAAAGTTACAAATAATTTCCGAGAAAGGATTAACAATGGGGCTCTTTGTTCACTTAAACTTGAAGAACAAAAAATTGGCGAATGGTACTGTTTGGATGATTTGCATATATGTTTCTTAGACTATATAGAAGCAATATATACAAAGATTTCAACCGTCTACCTGTTCCATTCATTGTTCTACTTGCCGAAATTTACAAATAATTTCCTTTAAAGGATTAACAATGGGGCTCGTAGTTCACTTAAACTTGAAGAACAAAAAATTGGCGAATGGTACTGTTTGGAGGCTTTGCATATATGTTTCCTAGACTATTTAGAAGCAATATATAGAAAGATTTCACGCGTCTACCTGTACTATTCATTGTTCTACTTTTAGAAAGTTACAAATAATTTCCATTTCATGATTATCAATGGGGCTCGCTGTTCACTTAAACTTGAAGATCAAAAAATTGGAGATTGTTACTGTTTAGATGCTTTGCATATAGGTTTCTTAGACTATATAGAAGCAACATATACAAAGATTTCAACCGTCTACCTGTTCTATTCATTGTTCTACTTGTAGAAAGTTGCAAATAATTTCCGTTTCATGATTATCAATGGGGCTCGTTGTTCACTTAAACTTGAAGAACAAAAAATTGGCGAATGGTACTGTTTGGATGATTTGCATATATGTTTCTTAGACTATATAGAAGCAATATATACAAAGATTTCAACCGTCTACCTGTTCCATTCATTGTTCGACTTGCCGAAATTTACAAATAATTTCCTTTAAAGGATTAACAATGGGGATCTTAGTTGACTTAAACTTGAAGAACAAGAAATTGGCGAATTGTACTGTTTGGAGGCTTTGCATATATGTTTCCTAGACTATATAGAAGCAATATATACAATGATTTCAACCGTCTACCTATTCCATTCATTGTTCTACTTGCCGAAATTTACAAATAATTTCCTTTAAAGGATTAACAATGGGGCTCGTAGTTCTCTTAAACTTGAAGAACAAAAAATTGGCGAATGGTACTGTTTGGAGGCTTTGCATATATGTTTCCTAGACTATATAGAAGCAATATATACAAAGATTTCAACCGTCTACCTGTTCCATTCATTGTTCTACTTGTCGAAATTTACAAATAATTTCCGATAAAGGATTAACAATGGGGCTCATTGTTCACTTAAACTTGAAGTACAAAAAATTGGCAAATGGTACTGTTTGGATGCTTTGCGTACATGTTTCTTAGACTATATGGAAGCAATATATACAAAGATTTCAACCGTCTACGTGTTCCAATCATTGTTCTACTTGTCGAAAGTTACAAATAATTTCCGATAAAGGATTAACCATTAGGGCTCATTGTTCACTTAAACTTGAAAAATAAAAAATTGGCGAATTGTACTGTTTGGATGCTTTGCATATATGTTTCTTAGACTATATGGAAGCAATATATACAATGATTTCAACCGTCTACCTATTCCATTCATTGTTCTACTTGTCGAAATTTACAAATAATTTCCTTTAAAGGATTAACAATGGGGCTCGTTGTACACTTAAACTTGAAGAACAATTAATTGACAAATTGTACTGTTTGGATGCTTTGCATATGTGTTTCTTAGACTATATAGAAGCAATATATACAAAGAATTCCACCGTCTACCTGTTCCATTCATTGTTCTACTTGTCGAAAGTTACAAATAATTTCCGATAAAGGATTAACCATTGGGGCTCGTTGTTCACTTAAACTTGAAGAACAATAAATTGGCGAATTGTACTGTTTGGATGCTTTGCATATATGTTTCTTAGACTATATAGACGCAATATATACAAGGATTTCAACCGTCTACCTGTTCCATTCATTGTTCTACTTGTCGAAAGTTACAAATAATTACCGATAAAGGATTAACCATTGGGGCTCATTGTTCACTTAAACTTGAAGAACAAAAAATTGGCGAATTGTACTGTTTGGATGCTTTGCATATATGTTTCTTAGACTATATAGAAGCAATATATACAAAGATTTCAACCGTCTACCTGTTCCATTCATTGTTCTACTTGTCGAAATTTACAAATAATTTCCGATAAAGGATTAACAATGGGGCTCATTGTTCACTTAAACTTGAAGGACAAAAAATTGGCGAATGGTACTGTTTGGATGCATTGCATATATGTTTCTTAGACTATATGGAAGCAATATATACAAAGATTTCAACCGTCTACGTGTTCCAATCATTGTTCTACTTGTAGAAAGTTACAATTAATTTCCGTTAAAGGATTAACAATGGGGCTCGTAGTTCACTTAAACTTGAAGAACAAAAAATTGGCGAATTGTACTGTTTGGATGCTTTGCATATTTGTTTCGTAGACTATATAGAAGCAATATATACAATGATTACAACCGTCTACATGATCCATTCATTGTTCTACTTGTCGAAATTTACAAATAATTTCCTTTAAAGGATTAACAATGGGGCTCGTAGTACACTTAATCATGAAGATGAAATAATTGGCGAATTGTTCTGTTTGGATGCTTTGCATATGTGTCTCTTAGATTATATAGAAGCAATATATACAATGATTTCAACCGTCTACCTGTTCCATTCATTGTTCTACTTGTCGAAAGTTACAAATAATTTCCGAGAAAGGATTAACAATGGGGCTCATTGTTCACTTAAACTTGAAGGACAAAAAATTGGCGAATTGTACTGTTTGGATGCTTTGCATATATGTCTCTTAGACTATATGGAAGCAATATATACAAAGATTTCAACCGTCTACGTGTTCCAATCATTGTTCTACTTGTAGAAAGTTACAATTAATTTCCGTTAAAGGATTAACAATGGGGCTCGTAGTTCACTTAAACTTGAAGAACAAAAAATTGGCGAATTGTACTGTTTGGATGCTTTGCATATATGTTTCGTAGATTATATAGAAGCAATATATACAATTATTTCAACCGTCTACCTGATCCATTCATTGTTCTACTTGTCGAAATTTACAAATAATTTCCTTTAAAGGATTAACAATGTGGCTCGTAGTTCACTTAAACTTGAAGAACAAAAAATTGGCGAAGTGTACTGTTTGGATGCTTTGCATATATGTTTCTTAGACTATTTAGATCAATATATAGAAAGATTTCACCCGTCTACCTGTACTATTCATTGTTCTACTTGTAGAAAGTTATAAATAATTTCCATTTCATGATTATCAATGGGGCTCGCTGTTTACTTAAACTTGAAGATCAAAAAATTGGCGTTTGTTACTGTTTAGATGCTTTGCATATAAGTTTCTTAGACTATATAGAAGCAAGATATACAAAGATTTCAACCGTCTACCTGTTCTATTCATTGTTCTTTTTTGTAGAGAGTTACAAATAATTTCCGTTTCATGATTATCAATGGGGCTCGTTGTTCACTTAAACTTGAAGAACAAAAAATTGGCGAATGGTACTGTTTGGATGCTTTGCATATATGTTTCTTAGATAATATAGAAGCAATATATACAAAGATTTCACCGTCTACCTGTTCCATTCATTGTTCTACTTGTCGAAAGTTACAAATAATTTCCGATAAAGGATTAACAATGGGGCTCATTGTTTACTTAAACTTGAAGACCAAAAAATTGGCAAATGGTACTGTTTGGATGCTTTGCATATATGTTTCTTAGACTACATAGACGCAATATATACAAGTATTTCAACCGTCTACCTGTTCCATTCATTGTTCTACTTGTCGAAAGTTACAAATAATTACCGATAAAGGATTAACCATTGGGGCTCATTGTTCACTTAAACTTGAAGAACAAAAAATTGGCGAATTGTACTTTTTGGATGCTTTGCATATATGTTTCTTAGACTATATAGAAGCAATATATACAAAGATTTCAACCGTCTACCTGTTCCATTCATTGTTCTACTTGTCGAAAGTTACAAATAATTTCCGATAAAGGATTAACAATGGGGCTCATTGTTCACTTAAACTTGAAGGACAAAAAATTGGCGAATGGTACTGTTTGGAGGCATTGCATATATGTTTCTTAGACTATATGGAAGCAATATATACAAAGATTTCAACCGTCTACGTGTTCCAATCATTGTTCTACTTGTAGAAAGTTACAAATAATTTCCATTTCATGATTATCAATGGGGCTCGCTGTTTACTTAAACTTGAGGAACAATGAATTGGCGAATGGTACTGTTTGGATGCATTGCATATATGTTTCTTAGACTATATGGAAGCAATATATACAAAGATTTCAACCGTCTACGTGTTCCAATCATTGTTCTACTTGTAGAAAGTTACAAATAATTTCCATTTCATGATTATCAATGGGGCTCGCTGTTTACTTAAACTTGAAGATCAAAAAATTGGCGTTTGTTACTGTTTAGATGCTTTGCATATAAGTTTCTTAGACTATATAGAAGCAAGATATACAAAGATTTCAACCGTCTACCTGTTCTATTCATTGTTCTTTTTTGTAGAAAGTTACAAATAATTTCCGTTTCATGATTATCAATGGGGCTCGTTGTTCACTTAAACTTGAAGAACAAAAAATTGGCGAATGGTACTGTTTGGATGCTTTGCATATATGTTTCTTAGATAATATAGAAGCAATATATACAAAGATTTCACCGTCTACCTGTTCCATTCATTGTTCTACTTGTCGAAAGTTACAAATAATTTCCGATAAAGGATTAACAATGGGGCTCATTGTTCACTTAAACTTGAAGACCAAAAAATTGGCAAATGGTACTGTTTGGATGCTTTGCATATATGTTTCTTAGACTATATAGACGCAATATATACAAGTATTTCAACCGTCTACCTGTTCCATTCATTGTTCTACTTGTCGAAAGTTACAATTAATTTCCGTTAAAGGATTAACAATGGGGCTCGTAGTTCACTTAAACTTGAAGAACAAAAAATTGGCGAATTGTACAGTTTGGATGCTTTGCATATTTGTTTCGTAGACTATATAGAAGCTATATATACAATGATTTCAACCGTCTACATGATCCATTCATTGTTCTGCTTGTCGAAATTTACAAATAATTACCTTTAAAGGATTAACAATGGGGCTCGTAATTCACTTAATCATGAAGATGAAATAATTGGCGAATTGTACTGTTTGGATGCTTTGCATATGTGTCACTTAGATTATATAGAAGCAATATATACAAGTATTTCAACCGTCTACCTGTTCCATTCATTGTTCTACTTGTCGAAAGTTACAATTAATTTCCGTTAAAGGATTAACAATGGGGCTCGTAGTTCACTTAAACTTGAAGAACAAAAAATTGGCGAATTGTACAGTTTGGATGCTTTGCATATTTGTTTCGTAGACTATATAGAAGCTATATATACAATGATTTCAACCGTCTACATGATCCATTCATTGTTCTGCTTGTCGAAATTTACAAATAATTACCTTTAAAGGATTAACAATGGGGCTCGTAATTCACTTAATCATGAAGATGAAATAATTGGCGAATTGTACTGTTTGGATGCTTTGCATATGTGTCACTTAGATTATATAGAAGCAATATATACAATGATTTCAACCGTCTACCTGTTCCATTCATTGTTCTACTTGTCGAAAGTTACAAATAATTTCCGTTAAGGGATTAACAATGGGGATCGTAGTTTACTTAAACTTGAAGAACAAAAAATTGGCAAATTGTACTGTTTGGATGCTTTGCATATATGTTTCTTAGACTATATAGAAGTAATATATACAAAGATTTCAACCGTCTACCTGTTCCATTCATTGTTCTACTTGTCGAAATTTACAAATAATTTCCTTTAAAGGATTAACAATGTGGCTCGTAGTTCACTTAAACTTGAAGAACAATAAATTGACAAATTGTACTGTTTGGATGCTTTGCATATTTGTTTCGTAGACTATATAGAAGCAATATATACAATGATTTCAACCGTCTACATGATCCATTCATTGTTCTACTTGTCGAAATTTACAAATAATTTCCTTTAAAGGATTAACAATGGGGCTCGTAGTTCGCTTAATCATGAAGATGAAATAATTGGCGAATTGTACCGTTTGGATGCTTTGCATATATGTTTCTTAGACTATATAGAAGCAATATATACAAAGATTTCAACCGTCTACCTGTTCCATTCATTGTTCTACTTGTCGAAAGTTACAAATAATTTCCGATAAAGGATTAACAATGGGGCTCATTGTTCACTTAAACTTGAAGGACAAAAAATTGGCGAATGGTACTGTTTGGATGCATTGCATATATGTTTCTTAGACTATATGGAAGCAATATATACAGAGATTTCAACCGTCTACGTGTTCCAATCATTGTTCTACTTGTAGAAAGTTACAATTAATTTCCGTTAAAGGATTAACAATGGGGCTCGTAGTTCACTTAAACTTGAAGAACAAAAAATTGGCGAATTGTACTGTTTGGATGCTTTGCATATTTGTTTCGTAGACTATATAGAAGCAATATATACAATGATTACAACCGTCTACATGATCCATTCATTGTTCTACTTGTCGAAATTTACAAATAATTTCCTTTAAAGGATTAACAATGGGGCTCGTAGTACACTTAAACTTGAAGAACAATAAATTGGCGAATTGTACTGTTTGGATGCTTTGCATATATGTTTCTTAGACTATATAGACGCAATATATACAAGGATTTCAACCGTCTACCTGTTCCATTCATTGTTCTACTTGTCGAAAGTTACAAATAATTACCGATAAAGGATTAACCATTGGGGCTCATTGTTCACTTAAACTTGAAGAACAAAAACTGGCGATTTGTACTGTTTGGATGTTTTGCATATATGTTTCTTAGACTATATGGAAGCAATACATACAATGATTTCAACCGTCTACCTATTCCATTCATTGTTCTACTTGTCGAAATTTACAAATAATTTCCTATAAAGGATTAACAATGGGGCTCATTGCTCACTTAAACTTGAAGGACAAAAAATTGGCGAATGGTACTGTTTGGATGCATTGCATATATGTTTCTTAGACTATATGGAAGCAATATATACAAAGATTTCAACCGTCTACGTGTTCCAATCATTGTTCTACTTGTAGAAAGTTACAATTAATTTCCGTTAAAGGATTAACAATGGGGCTCGTAGTTCACTTAAACTTGAAGAACAAAAAATTGGCGAATTGTACTGTTTGGATGCTTTGCATATTTGTTTCGTAGACTATATAGAAGCAATATATAATAATATTTCAACCGTCTACGTGTTCCAATCATTGTTCTACTTGTCGAAATTTACAAATAATTTCCTTTAAAGGATTAACAATGGGGCTCGTTGTTCACTTAAACTTGAAGACCAATAAATTGGCGAATGGTACTGTTTGGATGCTTTGCATATATGTTTCTTAGACTATATAGAAGCAATATATACAAAGATTTCAACCGTCTACCTGTTCCATTCATTGTTCTACTTGTCGAAAGTTAGAAATAATTTCCGATAAATGATTAACCATTGGGGCTCGTTGTTCACTTAAACTTGAAGAACAATAAATTGGCGAATGGTACTGTTTGGATGCTTTGCATATATGTTACTTAGATTATATAGAAGCAATATATACAAAGATTTCAACCGTCTACCTGTTCCATTCATTGTTCTACTTGTCGAAAGTTACAAATAATTTCCGATAAATGATTAAACATTGGGGCTCGTTGTTCACTTAAACTTGAAGAACAACAAATTGGCGAATGGTACTGTTTGGATGCTTTGCATATATGTTTCTTAGACTATTTAGAAGCAATATATAGAAAGATTTCACCCGTCTACCTGTACTATTCATTGTTCTACTTGTAGAAAGTTACAAATAATTTCCATTTCATGATTATCAATGGGGCTCGCTGTTCACTTAAACTTGAAGATCAAAAAATTGGCAAATGGTATTGTTTGGATGCTTTGCGTACATGTTTCTTAGACTATATGGAAGCAATATATACAAAGATTTCAACAGTCTACGTGCTCCAATCATTGTTCTACTTGTCGAAATTTACAAATAATTTCCTTTAAAGGATTAACAATGGGGCTCGTTGTTCACTTAAACTTGAAGAACAATAAATTGGCGAATTGTACTGTTTGGATGCTTTGCATATATGTTTCTTAGACTATATAGAAGCAATATATACAAAGAATTCAACCGTCTACTTGTTCCATTCATTGTTCTACTTGTCGAAAGTTACAAATAATTTCCTTTAAAGGATTAACAATGGGGCTCGTTGTTCACTTAAACTTGAAGAACAATAAATTGGCGAATTGTACTGTTTGGATGCTTTGCATATATGTTTCTTAGACTATATAGAAGCAATATATACAAAGAATTCAACCGTCTACCTGTTCCATTCATTGTTCTACTTGTCGAAAGTTACAAATAATTTCCGATAAAGGATTAACAATGGGGCTCATTGTTCACTTAAACTTGAAGGACAAAAAATTGGCGAATGGTACTGTTTGGATGCATTGCATATATGTTTCTTAGACTATATGGAAGCAATATATACAAAGATTTCAACCGTCTACGTGTTCCAATCATTGTTCTACTTGTAGAAAGTTACAATTAATTTCCGTTAAAGGATTAACAATGGGGCTCGTAGTTCACTTAAACTTGAAGAACAAAAAATTGGCGAATTGTACTGTTTGGATGCTTTGCATATTTGTTTCGTAGACTATATAGAAGCAATATATACAATGATTTCAACCGTCTACATGATCCATTCATTGTTCTACTTGTCGAAATTTACAAATAATTTCCTTTAAAGGATTAACAATGGGGCTCGTAGTTCACTTAATCATGAAGATGAAATAATTGGCGAATTGTACTGTTTGGATGCTTTGCATATGTGTCTCTTAGATTATATAGAAGCAATATATACAAAGATTTCAACCGTCTACCTGTTGCATTCATTGTTCTACTTGTCGAAAGTTACAAATAATTTCCGATAAAGGATTAACCATTGGGGCTCATTGTTCACATAAACTTGGAAAACAAAAAATTGGCGAATTGTACTGTTTGGATGCTTTGCATATATGTTTCTTAGACTATATGGAAGCAATATATACAATGATTTCAACCGTCTACCTATTCCATTCATTGTTCTACTTGTCGAAATTTACAAATAATTTCCTTTAAAGGATTAACAATGGGGCTCGTTGTACACTTAAACTTGATGAACAATGAATTGGCGAATTGTACTGTTTGGATGCTTTGCATATATGTTTCTTAGACTATGTAGAAGCAATATATACAAAGAATTCAACCGTCTACCTGTTCCATTCATTGTTCTACTTGTCGAAAGTTACAAATAATTTCCGATAAAGGATTAACCATTGGGGCTCATTGTTCACTTAAACTTGAAAAACAAAAAATTGGCGAATTGTACTGTTTGGATCCTTTGCAAATATGTTTCTTAGACTATATAGACGCAATATATACAAGGATTTCAACCGTCTACCTGTTCCATTCATTGTTCTACTTGTCGAATGTTACAAATAATTACCGATAAAGGATTAACCATTGGGGCTCATTGTTCACTTAAACTTGAAGAACAAAAAATTGGCGAATTGTACTGTTTGGATGCTTTGCATATATGTTTCTTAGACTATATAGAAGCAATATATACAAAGATTTCAACCGTCTACCTTTTCCATTCATTGTTCTACTTGTCGAAAGTTACAAATAATTTCCGATAAAGGATTAGCAATGGGGCTCATTGTTCACTTAAACTTGAAGGACAAAAAATTGGCGAATCGTAATGTTTGGATGCTTTGCATATATGTTTCTTAGACTTTATGGAAGCAATATATACAAAGATTTCAACCGTCTACGTGTTCCAATCATTGTTCTACTTGTAGAAAGTTACCATTAATTTCCGTTAAAGGATTAACAATGGGGCTCGTAGTTCACTTAAACTTGAAGAACAAAAAATTGGCGAATTGTACTGTTTGGATGCTTTGCATATATGTTTCTTAGACTATATGGAAGCAATATATACAAAGATTTCAACCGTCTACCTGTTCCATTCATTGTTCTACTTGTCGAAATTTACAAATAATTTCCTTTAAAGGATTAACAATGGGGCTCGTTGTACACTTAAACTTGAAGAACAATAAATTGGCGAATTGTTCTGTTAGGATGCTTTGCACGTATGTTTCTTAGACTATATAGAAGCAATATATACAAAGATTTCAACTGTCTACCTGTTCCATTCATTGTTCTACTTGTCGAAAGTTACAAATAATTTCCGATAAGGGATTAACCATTGGGGCTCATTGTTCACTTAAACTTGAGGAACAAAAAATTGGCGAATTGTACTGTTTGGATGCTTTGCATATATGTTTCTTAGACTATATAGAAGCAATATATACAATGATTTCAACCGTCTACCTATTCCATTCATTGTTCTACTTGCCGAAATTTACAAATAATTTCCTTTAAAGGATTAACAATGGGGCTCGTTGTTCACTTAAACTTGAAGAACAAAAAATTGGCGAATGGTACTGTTTGGATGCTTTTCATATATGTTTCTTAGACTATATAGAAGCAATATATACAAAGATTTCAACCGTCTACCTGTTCCATTCATTGTTCTACTTGTCGAAAGTTACAAATAATTTCCGATAACGGATTAACCATTGGGGCTCATTGTTCACTTAAACTTGAAGAACAAAAAATTGGCGAATTGTACTGTTTGGATGCTTTGCATATATGTTTCTTAGACTATATAGAAGCAATATATACAAAGATTTCAACCGTCTACCTGTTCCATTCATTGTTCTACTTGTCGAAAGTTACAAATTATTTCCGATAAAGGATTAACCATTGGGGCTCATTGTTCACTTAAACTTGGAAAACAAAAAATTGGCGAATTGTACTGTTTGGATGCTTTGCATATATGTTTCTTAGACTATATGGAAGCAATATATACAATGATTTCAACCGTCTACCTATTCCATTCATTGTTCTACTTGTCGAAATTTACAAATAATTTCCTTTAAAGGATTAACAATGGGTCTCGTTGTACACTTAAACTTGAAGAACAATGAATTGGCGAATTGTACTGTTTGGATGCTTTGCATATATGTTTCTTAGACTATATAGAAGCAATATATACAAAGATTTCAACCGTCTACCTGTTCCATTCATTGTTCTACTTGTCGAAAGTTACAAATAATTTCCGATAAAGGATTAACCATTGGGGCTCATTGTTCACTTAAACTTGAGGAACAAAAAATTGGCGAATTGTACTGTTTGGATGCTTTGCATATATGTTTCTTAGACTATATAGAAGCAATATATACAATGATTTCAACCGTCTACCTATTCCATTCATTGTTCTACTTGCCGAAATTTACAAATAATTTCCTTTAAAGGATTAACAATGGGGCTCGTTGTTCACTTAAACTTGAAGAACAAAAAATTGGCGAATGGTACTGTTTGGATGCTTTTCATATATGTTTCTTAGACTATATAGAAGCAATATATACAAAGATTTCAACCGTCTACCTGTTCCATTCATTGTTCTACTTGTCGAAAGTTACAAATAATTTCCGATAACGGATTAACCATTGGGGCTCATTGTTCACTTAAACTTGAAGAACAAAAAATTGGCGAATTGTACTGTTTGGATGCTTTGCATATATGTTTCTTAGACTATATAGAAGCAATATATACAAAGATTTCAACCGTCTACCTGTTCCATTCATTGTTCTACTTGTCGAAAGTTACAAATTATTTCCGATAAAGGATTAACCATTGGGGCTCATTGTTCACTTAAACTTGGAAAACAAAAAATTGGCGAATTGTACTGTTTGGATGCTTTGCATATATGTTTCTTAGACTATATGGAAGCAATATATACAATGATTTCAACCGTCTACCTATTCCATTCATTGTTCTACTTGTCGAAATTTACAAATAATTTCCTTTAAAGGATTAACAATGGGTCTCGTTGTACACTTAAACTTGAAGAACAATGAATTGGCGAATTGTACTGTTTGGATGATTTGCATATATGTTTCTTAGACTATATAGAAGCAATATATACAAAGAATTCAACCGTCTACCTGTTCCATTCATTGTTCTACTTGTCGAAAGTTACAAATAATTTCCGATAAATGATTAACCATTGGGGCTCGTTGTTCACTTAAACTTGAAGAACAATAAATTGGCGAATGGTACTGTTTGGATGCTTTGCATATATGTTTCTTAGATTATATAGAAGCAATATATACAAAGATTTCAACCGTCTACCTGTTCCATTCATTGTTCTACTTGTCGAAAGTTACAAATAATTTCCGATAAAGGATTAACAATGGGGCTCATTGTTCACTTAAACTTGAAGGACAAAAAATTGGCGAATTGTACTGTTTGGATGCTTTGCATATATGTTTCTTAGACTATATGGAAGCAATATATACAAAGATTTCAACCGTCTACGTGTTCCAATCATTGTTCAACTTGTAGAAAGTTACAATTAATTTCCGTTAAAGTATTAACAATGGGGCTCGTAGTTCACTTAAACTTGAAGACCAAAAAATTGGCGAATTGCACTGTTTGGATGCTTTGCATATATGTTTCGTAGATTATATAGAAGCAATATATACAATTATTTCAACCGTCTACCTGATCCATTTATTGTTCTACTTGTCGAAATTTACAAATAATTTCCTTTAAAGGATTAACAATGTGGCTCGTAGTTCACTTAAACTTGAAGAACAAAAAATTTGGGGAAGTGTACTGCTTGGATGCTTTGCATATATGTTTCTTAGACTATTTAGAAGCAATATATAGAAAGATTTCACCCGTCTACCTGTTCCATTCATTGTTCTACTTGTCGAAAGTTACAAATAATTTCCGATAAAGGATTAACAATGGGTCTCATTGTTCACTTAAACTTGAAGAACAAAAAATTGGCGAATGGTACTGTTTGGATGCTTTGCATATATGTTTCTAAGACTATATAGACGCAATATATACAAGGATTTCAACTGTCTACCGGTTCCATTCATTGTTCTACTTGTCGAAAGTTACAAATAATTACCGATAAAGGATTAACCATTGGGGCTCATTGTTCACTTAAACTTGAAGAACAAAAAATGGGCGATTTGTACTGTTTGGATGTTTTGCTTATATGTTTCTTGGACTATATGGAAGCAATATATACAATGATTTCAACCGTCTACCTATTCCATTCATTGTTCTACTTGTCGAAATTTACAAATAATTTCCTTTAAAGGATTAATAATGGGGCTCGTTGTACACTTAAACTTGAAGAACAATGAATTGGCGAATTGTACTGTTTGGATGCTTTGCATATATGTTTCTTAGACTATATAGAAGCAATATATACAATGATTTCAACCGTCTACCTATTCCATTCATTGTTCTACTTGCCGAAATTTACAAATAATTTCCTTTAAAGGATTAACAATGGGGCTCGTTGTTCACTTAAACTTGAAGAACAAAAAATTGGCGAATGGTACTGTTTGGATGCTTTGCATATATGTTTCTTAGACTATATAGAAGCAATATATACAATGATTTCAACCGTCTACCTGTTCCATTCATTGTTCTACTTGTCGAAAGTTACAAATAATTTCCGATAACGGATTAACCATTGGGGCTCATTGTTCACTTAAACTTGAAGAACAAAAAATTGGCGAATTGTACTGTTTGGATGCTTTGCATATATGTTTCTTAGACTATATCGAAGCAATATATACAAAGATTTCAACCGTCTACCTGTTCCATTCATTGTTCTACTTGTCGAAAGTTAGAAATAAATTCCGATAAATGATTAACCATTGGGGCTCGTTGTTCACTTAAACTTGAAGAACAATAAATTGGCGAATGGTACTGTTTGGATGCTTTGCATATATGTTTCTTAGATTATATAGAAGCAATATATACAAAGATTTCAACCGTCTACCTGTTCCATTCATTGTTCTACTTGTCGAAAGTTACAAATAATTTCCGATAAATGATTAACCATTGGGGCTCGTTGTTCACTTAAACTTGAAGAACAATAAATTGGCGAATGGTACTGTTTGGATGCTTTGCATATATGTTTCTTAGACTATTTAGAAGCAATATATAGAAAGATTTCACCCGTCTACCTGTACTATTCATTGTTCTACTTGTAGAAAGTTACAAATAATTTCCATTTCATGATTATCAATGGGGCTCGCTGTTCACTTAAACTTGAAGATCAAAAAATTGGCAAATGGTATTGTTTGGATGCTTTGCGTACATGTTTCTTAGACTATATGGAAGCAATATATACAAAGATTTCAACAGTCTACGTGTTCCAATCATTGTTCTACTTGTCGAAATTTACAAATAATTTCCTTTAAAGGATTAACAATGGGGATCCTTGTTCACTTAAACTTGAAGAACAATAAATTGGCGAATTGTACTGTTTGGATGCTTTGCATATATGTTTCATAGACTATATAGAAGCAATATATACAAAGAATTCAACCGTCTACCTGTTCCATTCATTGTTCTACTTGTCGAATGTTACAAATAATTTCCGATAAAGGATTAACAATGGGGCTCATTGTTCACTTAAACTTGAAGGACAAAAAATTGGCGAATGGTACTGTTTGGATGCATTGCATATATGTTTCTTAGACTATATGGAAGCAATATATACAAAGATTTCAACCGTCTACGTGTTCCAATCATTGTTCTACTTGTAGAAAGTTACAATTAATTTCCGTTAAAGGATTAACAATGGGGCTCGTAGTTCACTTAAACTTGAAGAACAAAAAATTGGCGAATTGTACTGTTTGGATGCTTTGCATATTTGTTTCGTAGACTATATAGAAGCAATATATACAATGATTTCAACCGTCTACATGATCCATTCATTGTTCTACTTGTCGAAATTTACAAATAATTTCCTTTAAAGGATTAACAATGGGGCTCGTAGTTCACTTAATCATGAAGATGAAATAATTGGCGAATTGTACTGTTTGGATGCTTTGCATATGTGTCTCTTAGATTATATAGAAGCAATATATACAAAGATTTCAACCGTCTACCTGTTCCATTCATTGTTCTACTTGTCGAAAGTTACAAATAATTTCCGATAAAGGATTAACCATTGGGGCTCATTGTTCACTTAAACTTGAAGAACAAAAACTGGCGATTTGTACTGTTTGGATGTTTTGCATATATGTTTCTTAGACTATATGGAAGCAATACATACAATGATTTCAACCGTCTACCTATTCCATTCATTGTTCTACTTGTCGAAATTTACAAATAATTTCCTATAAAGGATTAACAATGGGGCTCATTGCTCACTTAAACTTGAAGGACAAAAAATTGGCGAATGGTACTGTTTGGATGCATTGCATATATGTTTCTTAGACTATATGGAAGCAATATATACAAAGATTTCAACCGTCTACGTGTTCCAATCATTGTTCTACTTGTAGAAAGTTACAATTAATTTCCGTTAAAGGATTAACAATGGGGCTCGTAGTTCACTTAAACTTGAAGAACAAAAAATTGGCGAATTGTACTGTTTGGATGCTTTGCATATTTGTTTCGTAGACTATATAGAAGCAATATATAATAATATTTCAACCGTCTACGTGTTCCAATCATTGTTCTACTTGTCGAAATTTACAAATAATTTCCTTTAAAGGATTAACAATGGGGCTCGTTGTTCACTTAAACTTGAAGACCAATAAATTGGCGAATGGTACTGTTTGGATGCTTTGCATATATGTTTCTTAGACTATATAGAAGCAATATATACAAAGATTTCAACCGTCTACCTGTTCCATTCATTGTTCTACTTGTCGAAAGTTACAAATAATTTCCGATAAAGGATTAACCATTGGGGCTCATTGTTCACATAAACTTGGAAAACAAAAAATTGGCGAATTGTACTGTTTGGATGCTTTGCATATATGTTTCTTAGACTATATGGAAGCAATATATACAATGATTTCAACCGTCTACCTATTCCATTCATTGTTCTACTTGTCGAAATTTACAAATAATTTCCTTTAAAGGATTAACAATGGGGCTCGTTGTACACTTAAACTTGAGGAACAATGAATTGGCGAATGGTACTGTTTGGATGCTTTGCATATATGTTTCTTAGACTATATAGAAGCAATATATACAAAGATTTCAACCGTCTACCTGTTCCATTCATTGTTCTACTTGTCGAAAGTTAGAAATAATTTCCTTTAAAGGATTAACAATGGGGCTCGTTGTACACTTAAACTTGAAGAACAATGAATTGGCGAATTGTACTGTTTGGATGCTTTGCATATATGTTTCTTAGACTATATAGAAGCAATATATACAATGATTTCAACCGTCTACCTATTCCATTCATTGTTCTACTTGCCGAAATTTACAAATAATTTCCTTTAAAGGATTAACAATGGGGCTCGTTGTTCACTTAAACTTGAAGAACAAAAAATCGGCGAATGGTACTGTTTGGATGCTTTGCATATATGTTTCTTAGACTATATAGAAGCAATATATACAAAGATTTCAACCGTCTACCTGTTCCATTCATTGTTCTACTTGTCGAAAGTTAGAAATAATTTCCGATAAATGATTAACCATTGGGGCTCGTTGTTCACTTAAACTTGAAGAACAATAAATTGGCGAATGGTACTGTTTGGATGCTTTGCATATATGTTACTTAGATTATATAGAAGCAATATATACAAAGATTTCAACCGTCTACCTGTTCCATTCATTGTTCTACTTGTCGAAAGTTACAAATAATTTCCGATAAATGATTAAACATTGGGGCTCGTTGTTCACTTAAACTTGAAGAACAACAAATTGGCGAATGGTACTGTTTGGATGCTTTGCATATATGTTTCTTAGACTATTTAGAAGCAATATATAGAAAGATTTCACCCGTCTACCTGTACTATTCATTGTTCTACTTGTAGAAAGTTACAAATAATTTCCATTTCATGATTATCAATGGGGCTCGCTGTTCACTTAAACTTGAAGATCAAAAAATTGGCAAATGGTATTGTTTGGATGCTTTGGGTACATGTTTCTCAGACTATATGGAAGCAATATATACAAAGATTTCAACAGTCTACGTGCTCCAATCATTGTTCTACTTGTCGAAATTTACAAATAATTTCCTTTAAAGGATTAACAATGGGGCTCGTTGTTCACTTAAACTTGAAGAACAATAAATTGGCGAATTGTACTGTTTGGATGCTTTGCATATATGTTTCTTAGACTATATAGAAGCAATATATACAAAGAATTCAACCGTCTACTTGTTCCATTCATTGTTCTACTTGTCGAAAGTTACAAATAATTTCCTTTAAAGGATTAACAATGGGGCTCGTTGTTCACTTAAACTTGAAGAACAATAAATTGGCGAATTGTACTGTTTGGATGCTTTGCATATATGTTTCTTAGACTATATAGAAGCAATATATACAAAGAATTCAACCGTCTACCTGTTCCATTCATTGTTCTACTTGTCGAAAGTTACAAATAATTTCCGATAAAGGATTAACAATGGGGCTCATTGTTCACTTAAACTTGAAGGACAAAAAATTGGCGAATGGTACTGTTTGGATGCATTGCATATATGTTTCTTAGACTATATGGAAGCAATATATACAAAGATTTCAACCGTCTACGTGTTCCAATCATTGTTCTACTTGTAGAAAGTTACAATTAATTTCCGTTAAAGGATTAACAATGGGGCTCGTAGTTCACTTAAACTTGAAGAACAAAAAATTGGCGAATTGTACTGTTTGGATGCTTTGCATATTTGTTTCGTAGACTATATAGAAGCAATATATACAATGATTTCAACCGTCTACATGATCCATTCATTGTTCTACTTGTCGAAATTTACAAATAATTTCCTTTAAAGGATTAACAATGGGGCTCGTAGTTCACTTAATCATGAAGATGAAATAATTGGCGAATTGTACTGTTTGGATGCTTTGCATATGTGTCTCTTAGATTATATAGAAGCAATATATACAAAGATTTCAACCGTCTACCTGTTGCATTCATTGTTCTACTTGTCGAAAGTTACAAATAATTTCCGATAAAGGATTAACCATTGGGGCTCATTGTTCACATAAACTTGGAAAACAAAAAATTGGCGAATTGTACTGTTTGGATGCTTTGCATATATGTTTCTTAGACTATATGGAAGCAATATATACAATGATTTCAACCGTCTACCTATTCCATTCATTGTTCTACTTGTCGAAATTTACAAATAATTTCCTTTAAAGGATTAACAATGGGGCTCGTTGTACACTTAAACTTGATGAACAATGAATTGGCGAATTGTACTGTTTGGATGCTTTGCATATATGTTTCTTAGACTATGTAGAAGCAATATATACAAAGAATTCAACCGTCTACCTGTTCCATTCATTGTTCTACTAGTCGAAAGTTACAAATAATTTCCGATAAAGGATTAACCATTGGGGCTCATTGTTCACTTAAACTTGAAAAACAAAAAATTGGCGAATTGTACTGTTTGGATCCTTTGCAAATATGTTTCTTAGACTATATAGACGCAATATATACAAGGATTTCAACCGTCTACCTGTTCCATTCATTGTTCTACTTGTCGAATGTTACAAATAATTACCGATAAAGGATTAACCATTGGGGCTCATTGTTCACTTAAACTTGAAGAACAAAAAATTGGCGAATTGTACTGTTTGGATGCTTTGCATATATGTTTCTTAGACTATATGGAAGCAATATATACAATGATTTCAACCGTCTACCTATTCCATTCAATGTTCTACTTGTCGAAATTTACAAATAATTTCCTTTAAAGGATTAACAATGGGGCTCGTTGTACACTTAAACTTGAAGAACAATGAATTGGCGAATTGTACTGTTTGGATGATTTGCATATATGTTTCTTAGACAATATAGAAGCAATATATACAAAGAATTCAACCGTCTACCTGTTCCATTCATTGTTCTACTTGTCGAAAGTTACAAATAATTTCCGATAAATGATTAACCATTGGGGCTCGTTGTTCACTTAAACTTGAAGAACAATAAATTGGCGAATGGTACTGTTTGGATGCTTTGCATATATGTTTCTTAGATTATATAGAAGCAATATATACAAAGATTTCAACCGTCTACCTGTTCCATTCATTGTTCTACTTGTCGAAAGTTACAAATAATTTCCGATAAAGGATTAACAATGGGGCTCATTGTTCACTTAAACTTGAAGGACAAAAAATTGGCGAATTGTACTGTTTGGATGCTTTGCATATATGTTTCTTAGACTATATGGAAGCAATATATACAAAGATTTCAACCGTCTACGTGTTCCAATCATTGTTCTACTTGTAGAAAGTTACAATTAATTTCCGTTAAAGTATTAACAATGGGGCTCGTAGTTCACTTAAACTTGAAGACCAAAAAATTGGCGAATTGCACTGTTTGGATGCTTTGCATATATGTTTCGTAGATTATATAGAAGCAATATATACAATTATTTCAACCGTCTACCTGATCCATTTATTGTTCTACTTGTCGAAATTTACAAATAATTTCCTTTAAAGGATTAACAATGTGGCTCGTAGTTCACTTAAACTTGAAGAACAAAAAATTTGGGGAAGTGTACTGCTTGGATGCTTTGCATATATGTTTCTTAGACTATTTAGAAGCAATATATAGAAAGATTTCACCCGTCTACCTGTTCCATTCATTGTTCTACTTGTCGAAAGTTACAAATAATTTCCGATAAAGGATTAACAATGGGTCTCATTGTTCCCTTAAACTTGAAGAACAAAAAATTGGCGAATGGTACTGTTTGGATGCTTTGCATATATGTTTCTAAGACTATATAGACGCAATATATACAAGGATTTCAACTGTCTACCGGTTCCATTCATTGTTCTACTTGTCGAAAGTTACAAATAATTACCGATAAAGGATTAACCATTGGGGCTCATTGTTCACTTAAACTTGAAGAACAAAAAATGGGCGATTTGTACTGTTTGGATGTTTTGCTTATATGTTTCTTGGACTATATGGAAGCAATATATACAATGATTTCAACCGTCTACCTATTCCATTCATTGTTCTACTTGTCGAAATTTACAAATAATTTCCTTTAAAGGATTAATAATGGGGCTCGTTGTACACTTAAACTTGAAGAACAATGAATTGGCGAATTGTACTGTTTGGATGCTTTGCATATATGTTTCTTAGACTATATAGAAGCAATATATACAATGATTTCAACCGTCTACCTATTCCATTCATTGTTCTACTTGCCGAAATTTACAAATAATTTCCTTTAAAGGATTAACAATGGGGCTCGTTGTTCACTTAAACTTGAAGAACAAAAAATTGGCGAATGGTACTGTTTGGATGCTTTGCATATATGTTTCTTAGACTATATAGAAGCAATATATACAATGATTTCAACCGTCTACCTGTTCCATTCATTGTTCTACTTGTCGAAAGTTACAAATAATTTCCGATAACGGATTAACCATTGGGGCTCATTGTTCACTTAAACTTGAAGAACAAAAAATTGGCGAATTGTACTGTTTGGATGCTTTGCATATATGTTTCTTAGACTATATCGAAGCAATATATACAAAGATTTCAACCGTCTACCTGTTCCATTCATTGTTCTACTTGTCGAAAGTTAGAAATAAATTCCGATAAATGATTAACCATTGGGGCTCGTTGTTCACTTAAACTTGAAGAACAATAAATTGGCGAATGGTACTGTTTGGATGCTTTGCATATATGTTTCTTAGATTATATAGAAGCAATATATACAAAGATTTCAACCGTCTACCTGTTCCATTCATTGTTCTACTTGTCGAAAGTTACAAATAATTTCCGATAAATGATTAACCATTGGGGCTCGTTGTTCACTTAAACTTGAAGAACAATAAATTGGCGAATGGTACTGTTTGGATGCTTTGCATATATGTTTCTTAGACTATATAGAAGCAATATATACAATGATTTCAACCGTCTACCTATTCCATTCATTGTTCTACTTGCCGAAATTTACAAATAATTTCCTTTAAAGGATTAACAATGGGGCTCGTTGTTCACTTAAACTTGAAGAACAATAAATTGGCGAATTGTACTGTCTGGATGCTTTGCATATATGTTTCTTAGACTATATAGAAGCAATATATACAAAGAATTCAACCGTCTACCTATTCCATTCATTGTTCTACTTGTCGAAATTTACAAATAATTTCCTTTAAAGGATTAATAATGGGGCTCGTTGTACACTTAAACTTGAAGAACAATGAATTGGCGAATTGTACTGTTTGGATGCTTTGCATATATGTTTCTTAGACTATATAGAAGCAATATATACAAAGAATTCAACCGTCTACCTGTTCCATTCATTGTTCTACTTGTCGAAAGTTACAAATAATTTCCGATAAAGGATTAACAATGGGGCTCATTGTTCACTTAAACTTGAAGGACAAAAAATTGGCGAATGGTACTGTTTGGATGCATTGCATATATGTTTCTTAGACTATATGGAAGCAATATATACAAAGATTTCAACCGTCTACGTGTTCCAATCATTGTTCTACTTGTCGAAAGTTACAAATAATTTCCGATAAAGGATTAACCATTGGGGCTCATTGTTCACATAAACTTGGAAAACAAAAAATTGGCGAATTGTACTGTTTGGATGCTTTGCATATATGTTTCTTAGACTATATGGAAGCAATATATACAATGATTTCAACCGTCTACCTATTCCATTCATTGTTCTACTTGTCGAAATTTACAAATAATTTCCTTTAAAGGATTAACAATGGGGCTCGTTGTACACTTAAACTTGATGAACAATGAATTGGCGAATTGTACTGTTTGGATGCTTTGCATATATGTTTCTTAGACTATGTAGAAGCAATATATACAAAGAATTCAACCGTCTACCTGTTCCATTCATTGTTCTACTAGTCGAAAGTTACAAATAATTTCCGATAAAGGATTAACCATTGGGGCTCATTGTTCACTTAAACTTGAAAAACAAAAAATTGGCGAATTGTACTGTTTGGATCCTTTGCAAATATGTTTCTTAGACTATATAGACGCAATATATACAAGGATTTCAACCGTCTACCTGTTCCATTCATTGTTCTACTTGTCGAATGTTACAAATAATTACCGATAAAGGATTAACCATTGGGGCTCATTGTTCACTTAAACTTGAAGAACAAAAAATTGGCGAATTGTACTGTTTGGATGCTTTGCATATATGTTTCTTAGACTATATAGAAGCAATATATACAAAGATTTCAACCGTCTACCTTTTCCATTCATTGTTCTACTTGTCGAAAGTTACAAATAATTTCCGATAAAGGATTAGCAATGGGGCTCATTGTTCACTTAAACTTGAAGGACAAAAAATTGGCGAATCGTAATGTTTGGATGCTTTGCATATATGTTTCTTAGACTTTATGGAAGCAATATATACAAAGATTTCAACCGTCTACGTGTTCCAATCATTGTTCTACTTGTAGAAAGTTACCATTAATTTCCGTTAAAGGATTAACAATGGGGCTCGTAGTTCACTTAAACTTGAAGAACAAAAAATTGGCGAATTGTACTGTTTGGATGCTTTGCATATATGTTTCTTAGACTATATGGAAGCAATATATACAAAGATTTCAACCGTCTACCTGTTCCATTCATTGTTCTACTTGTCGAAATTTACAAATAATTTCCTTTAAAGGATTAACAATGGGGCTCGTTGTACACTTAAACTTGAAGAACAATAAATTGGCGAATTGTTCTGTTAGGATGCTTTGCACGTATGTTTCTTAGACTATATAGAAGCAATATATACAAAGATTTCAACTGTCTACCTGTTCCATTCATTGTTCTACTTGTCGAAAGTTACAAATAATTTCCGATAAAGGATTAACCATTGGGGCTCATTGTTCACTTAAACTTGAGGAACAAAAAATTGGCGAATTGTACTGTTTGGATGCTTTGCATATATGTTTCTTAGACTATATAGAAGCAATATATACAATGATTTCAACCGTCTACCTATTCCATTCATTGTTCTACTTGCCGAAATTTACAAATAATTTCCTTTAAAGGATTAACAATGGGGCTCTTTGTTCACTTAAACTTGAAGAACAAAAAATTGGCGAATGGTACTGTTTGGATGCTTTTCATATATGTTTCTTAGACTATATAGAAGCAATATATACAAAGATTTCAACCGTCTACCTGTTCCATTCATTGTTCTACTTGTCGAAAGTTACAAATAATTTCCGATAACGGATTAACCATTGGGGCTCATTGTTCACTTAAACTTGAAGAACAAAAAATTGGCGAATTGTACTGTTTGGATGCTTTGCATATATGTTTCTTAGACTATATAGAAGCAATATATACAAAGATTTCAACCGTCTACCTGTTCCATTCATTGTTCTACTTGTCGAAAGTTACAAATTATTTCCGATAAAGGATTAACCATTGGGGCTCATTGTTCACTTAAACTTGGAAAACAAAAAATTGGCGAATTGTACTGTTTGGATGCTTTGCATATATGTTTCTTAGACTATATGGAAGCAATATATACAATGATTTCAACCGTCTACCTATTCCATTCATTGTTCTACTTGTCGAAATTTACAAATAATTTCCTTTAAAGGATTAACAATGGGGCTCGTTGTACACTTAAACTTGAAGAACAATGAATTGGCGAATTGTACTGTTTGGATGATTTGCATATATGTTTCTTAGACAATATAGAAGCAATATATACAAAGAATTCAACCGTCTACCTGTTCCATTCATTGTTCTACTTGTCGAAAGTTACAAATAATTTCCGATAAATGATTAACCATTGGGGCTCGTTGTTCACTTAAACTTGAAGAACAATAAATTGGCGAATGGTACTGTTTGGATGCTTTGCATATATGTTTCTTAGATTATATAGAAGCAATATATACAAAGATTTCAACCGTCTACCTGTTCCATTCATTGTTCTACTTGTCGAAAGTTACAAATAATTTCCGATAAAGGATTAACAATGGGGCTCATTGTTCACTTAAACTTGAAGGACAAAAAATTGGCGAATTGTACTGTTTGGATGCTTTGCATATATGTTTCTTAGACTATATGGAAGCAATATATACAAAGATTTCAACCGTCTACGTGTTCCAATCATTGTTCTACTTGTAGAAAGTTACAATTAATTTCCGTTAAAGTATTAACAATGGGGCTCGTAGTTCACTTAAACTTGAAGACCAAAAAATTGGCGAATTGCACTGTTTGGATGCTTTGCATATATGTTTCGTAGATTATATAGAAGCAATATATACAATTATTTCAACCGTCTACCTGATCCATTTATTGTTCTACTTGTCGAAATTTACAAATAATTTCCTTTAAAGGATTAACAATGTGGCTCGTAGTTCACTTAAACTTGAAGAACAAAAAATTTGGGGAAGTGTACTGCTTGGATGCTTTGCATATATGTTTCTTAGACTATTTAGAAGCAATATATAGAAAGATTTCACCCGTCTACCTGTTCCATTCATTGTTCTACTTGTCGAAAGTTACAAATAATTTCCGATAAAGGATTAACAATGGGTCTCATTGTTCACTTAAACTTGAAGAACAAAAAATTGGCGAATGGTACTGTTTGGATGCTTTGCATATATGTTTCTAAGACTATATAGACGCAATATATACAAGGATTTCAACTGTCTACCGGTTCCATTCATTGTTCTACTTGTCGAAAGTTACAAATAATTACCGATAAAGGATTAACCATTGGGGCTCATTGTTCACTTAAACTTGAAGAACAAAAAATGGGCGATTTGTACTGTTTGGATGTTTTGCTTTTATGTTTCTTGGACTATATGGAAGCAATATATACAATGATTTCAACCGTCTACCTATTCCATTCATTGTTCTACTTGTCGAAATTTACAAATAATTTCCTTTAAAGGATTAATAATGGGGCTCGTTGTACACTTAAACTTGAAGAACAATGAATTGGCGAATTGTACTGTTTGGATGCTTTGCATATATGTTTCTTAGACTATATAGAAGCAATATATACAATGATTTCAACCGTCTACCTATTCCATTCATTGTTCTACTTGCCGAAATTTACAAATAATTTCCTTTAAAGGATTAACAATGGGGCTCGTTGTTCACTTAAACTTGAAGAACAAAAAATTGGCGAATGGTACTGTTTGGATGCTTTGCATATATGTTTCTTAGACTATATAGAAGCAATATATACAATGATTTCAACCGTCTACCTGTTCCATTCATTGTTCTACTTGTCGAAAGTTACAAATAATTTCCGATAACGGATTAACCATTGGGGCTCATTGTTCACTTAAACTTGAAGAACAAAAAATTGGCGGATTGTACTGTTTGGATGCTTTGCATATATGTTTCTTAGACTATATCGAAGCAATATATACAAAGATTTCAACCGTCTACCTGTTCCATTCATTGTTCTACTTGTCGAAAGTTAGAAATAATTTCCGATAAATGATTAACCATTGGGGCTCGTTGTTCACTTAAACTTGAAGAACAATAAATTGGCGAATGGTACTGTTTGGATGCTTTGCATATATGTTTCTTAGATTATATAGAAGCAATATATACAAAGATTTCAACCGTCTACCTGTTCCATTCATTGTTCTACTTGTCGAAAGTTACAAATAATTTCCGATAAATGATTAACCATTGGGGCTCGTTGTTCACTTAAACTTGAAGAACAATAAATTGGCGAATGGTACTGTTTGGATGCTTTGCATATATGTTTCTTAGACTATTTAGAAGCAATATATAGAAAGATTTCACCCGTCTACCTGTACTATTCATTGTTCTACTTGTAGAAAGTTACAAATAATTTCCATTTCATGATTATCAATGGGGCTCGCTGTTCACTTAAACTTGAAGATCAAAAAATTGGCAAATGGTATTGTTTGGATGCTTTGCGTACATGTTTCTTAGACTATATGGAAGCAATATATACAAAGATTTCAACAGTCTACGTGTTCCAATCATTGTTCTACTTGTCGAAATTTACAAATAATTTCCTTTAAAGGATTAACAATGGGGATCCTTGTTCACTTAAACTTGAAGAACAATAAATTGGCGAATTGTACTGTTTGGATGCTTTGCATATATGTTTCATAGACTATATAGAAGCAATATATACAAAGAATTCAACCGTCTACCTGTTCCATTCATTGTTCTACTTGTCGAATGTTACAAATAATTTCCGATAAAGGATTAACAATGGGGCTCATTGTTCACTTAAACTTGAAGGACAAAAAATTGGCGAATGGTACTGTTTGGATGCATTGCATATATGTTTCTTAGACTATATGGAAGCAATATATACAAAGATTTCAACCGTCTACGTGTTCCAATCATTGTTCTACTTGTAGAAAGTTACAATTAATTTCCGTTAAAGGATTAACAATGGGGCTCGTAGTTCACTTAAACTTGAAGAACAAAAAATTGGCGAATTGTACTGTTTGGATGCTTTGCATATTTGTTTCGTAGACTATATAGAAGCAATATATACAATGATTTCAACCGTCTACATGATCCATTCATTGTTCTACTTGTCGAAATTTACAAATAATTTCCTTTAAAGGATTAACAATGGGGCTCGTAGTTCACTTAATCATGAAGATGAAATAATTGGCGAATTGTACTGTTTGGATGCTTTGCATATGTGTCTCTTAGATTATATAGAAGCAATATATACAAAGATTTCAACCGTCTACCTGTTCCATTCATTGTTCTACTTGTCGAAAGTTACAAATAATTTCCGATAAAGGATTAACCATTGGGGCTCATTGTTCACATAAACTTGGAAAACAAAAAATTGGCGAATTGTACTGTTTGGATGCTTTGCATATATGTTTCTTAGACTATATGGAAGCAATATATACAATCATTTCAACCGTCTACCTATTCCATTCATTGTTCTACTTGTCGAAATTTACAAATAATTTCCTTTAAAGGATTAACAATGGGGCTCGTTGTACACTTAAACTTGATGAACGATGAATTGGCGAATTGTACTGTTTGGATGCTTTGCATATATGTTTCTTAGACTAAGTAGAAGCAATATATACAAAGAATTCAACCGTCTACCTGTTCCATTCATTGTTCTACTTGTCGAAAGTTACAAATAATTTCCGATAAAGGATTAACCATTGGGGCTCATTGTTCACTTAAACTTGAAAAACAAAAAATTGGCGAGTTGTACTGTTTGGATCCTTTGCAAATATGTTTCTTAGACTATATAGACGCAATATATACAAGGATTTCAACCGTCTACCTGTTCCATTCATTGTTCTACTTGTCGAATGTTACAAATAATTACCGATAAAGGATTAACCATTGGGGCTCATTGTTCACTTAAACTTGAAGAACAAAAAATTGGCGAATTGTACTGTTTGGATGCTTTGCATATATGTTTCTTAGACTATATAGAAGCAATATATACAAAGATTTCAACCGTCTACCTTTTCCATTCATTGTTCTACTTGTCGAAAGTTACAAATAATTTCCAATAAAGGATTAACAATGGGGCTCATTGTTCACTTAAACTTGAAGAACAAAAAATTGGCGAATCGTACTGTTTGGATGCTTTGCATATATGTTTCTTAGACTTTATGGAAGCAATATATACAAAGATTTCAACCGTCTACGTGTTCCAATCATTGTTCTACTTGTAGAAAGTTACCATTAATTTCCGTTAAAGGATTAACAATGGGGCTCGTAGTTCACTTAAACTTGAAGAACAAAAAATTGGCGAATTGTACTGTTTGGATGCTTTGCATATATGTTTCTTAGACTATATGGAAGCAATATATACAAAGATTTCAACCGTCTACCTGTTCCATTCATTGTTCTACTTGTCGAAATTTACAAATAATTTCCTGTAAAGGATTAACAATGGGGCTCTTTGTACACTTAAACTTGAAGAACAATAAATTGGCGAATTGTTCTGTTAGGATGCTTTGCACGTATGTTTCTTAGACTATATAGAAGCAATATATACAAAGATTTCAACTGTCTACCTGTTCCATTCATTGTTCTACTTGTCGAAAGTTACAAATAATTTCCGATAAAGGATTAACCATTGGGGCTCATTGTTCACTTAAACTTGAGGAACAAAAAATTGGCGAATTGTACTGTTTGGATGCTTTGCATATATGTTTCTTAGACTATATAGAAGCAATATATACAATGATTTCAACCGTCTACCTATTCCATTCATTGTTCTACTTGCCGAAATTTACAAATAATTTCCTTTAAAGGATTAACAATGGGGCTCGTTGTTCACTTAAACTTGAAGAACAAAAAATTGGCGAATGGTACTGTTTGGATGCTTTGCATATATGTTTCTTAGACTATATAGAAGCAATATATACAAAGATTTCAACTGTCTACCTGTTCCATTCATTGTTCTACTTGTCGAAAGTTACAAATAATTTCCGATAAAGGATTAACCATTGGGGCTCATTGTTCACTTAAACTTGAGGAACAAAAAATTGGCGAATTGTACTGTTTGGATGCTTTGCATATATGTTTCTTAGACTATATAGAAGCAATATATACAATGATTTCAACCGTCTACCTATTCCATTCATTGTTCTACTTGCCGAAATTTACAAATAATTTCCTTTAAAGGATTAACAATGGGGCTCGTTGTTCACTTAAACTTGAAGAACAAAAAATTGGCGAATGGTACTGTTTGGATGCTTTGCATATATGTTTCTTAGACTATATAGAAGCAATATATACAAAGATTTCAACCGTCTACCTGTTCCATTCATTGTTCTACTTGTCGAAAGTTACAAATAATTTCCGATAACGGATTAACCATTGGGGCTCATTGTTCACTTAAACTTGAAGAACAAAAAATTGGCGAATTGTACTGTTTGGATGCTTTGCATATATGTTTCTTAGACTATATAGAAGCAATATATACAAAGATTTCAACCGTCTACCTGTTCCATTCATTGTTCTACTTGTCGAAAGTTACAAATTATTTCCGATAAAGGATTAACCATTGGGGCTCATTGTTCACTTAAACTTGGAAAACAAAAAATTGGCGAATTGTACTGTTTGGATGCTTTGCATATATGTTTCTTAGACTATATGGAAGCAATATATACAATGATTTCAACCGTCTACCTCTTCCATTCATTGTTCTACTTGTCGAAATTTACAAATAATTTCCTTTAAAGGATTAACAATGGGGCTCGTTGTACACTTAAACTTGAAGAACAATGAATTGGCGAATTGTACTGTTTGGATGATTTGCATATATGTTTCTTAGACTATATAGAAGCAATATATACAAAGAATTCAACCGTCTACCTGTTCCATTCATTGTTCTACTTGTCGAAAGTTACAAATAATTTCCGATAAAGGATTAACCATTGGGGCTCATTGTTCACTTCAACTTGAAAAACAAAAAATTGGCGAATTGTACTGTTTGGATCCTTTGCATATATGTTTCGTAGACTACATAGACGCAATATATACAAAGATTTCAACAGTCTACGTGTTCCAATCATTGTTCTACTTGTCGAAATTTACAAATAATTTCCTTTAAAGGATTAACAATGGGGCTCGTTGTTCACTTAAACTTGAAGAACAATAAATTGGCGAATTGTACTGTTTGGATGCTTTGCATATATGTTTCTTAGACTATATAGAAGCAATATATACAAAGAATTCAACCGTCTACCTGTTCCATTCATTGTTCTACTTGTCGAAAGTTAGAAATAATTTCCTTTAAAGGATTAACAATGGGGCTCGTTGTTCACTTAAACTTGAAGAACAATAAATTGGCGAATTGTACTGTTTGGATGCTTTGCATATATGTTTCTTAGACTATATAGAAGCAATATATACAAAGAATTCAACCGTCTACCTGTTCCATTCATTGTTCTACTTGTCGAAAGTTACAAATAATTTCCGATAAATGATTAACCATTGGGGCTCGTTGTTCACTTAAACTTGAAGAACAATAAATTGGCGAATGGTACTGTTTGGATGCTTTGCATATATGTTTCTTAGATTATATAGAAGCAATATATACAAAGATTTCAACCGTCTACCTGTTCCATTCATTGTTCTACTTATCGAAAGTTACAAATAATTTCCGATAAAGTATTAACAATGGGGCTCGTAGTTCACTTAAACTTGAAGACCAAAAAATTGTCGAATTGCACTGTTTGGATGCTTTGCATATATGTTTCGTAGATTATATAGAAGCAATATATACAATTATTTCAACCGTCTACCTGATCCATTTATTGTTCTACTTGTCGAAATTTACAAATAATTTCCTTTAAAGGATTAACAATGTGGCTCGTAGTTCACTTAAACTTGAAGAACAAGAAATTTGGGGAAGTGTACTGTTTGGATGCTTTGCATATATGTTTCTTAGACTATTTAGAAGCAATATATAGAAAGATTTCACCCGTCTACCTGTTCCATTCATTGTTCTACTTGTCGAAAGTTACAAATAATTTCCGATAAAGGATTAACAATGGGTCTCATTGTTCACTTAAACTTGAAGAACAAAAAATTGGCGAATGGTACTGTTTGGATGCTTTGCATATATGTTTCTAAGACTATATAGACGCAATATATACAAGGATTTCAACCGTCTACCTGTTCCATTCATTGTTCTACTTGTCGAAAGTTACAAATAATTACCGATAAAGGATTAACCATTGGGGCTCATTGTTCACTTAAACTTGAGGAACAACAAATTGGCGAATTGTACTGTTTGTATGCTTTGCATATATGTTTCTTAGACTATATAGAAGCAATATATACAAAGATTTCAACCGTCTACATGTTCCATTCATTGTTCTACTTGTCGAAAGTTACAAATAATTTCCGATAAAGGATTAACAATGGGTCTCATTGTTCACTTAAACTTGACGAACAAAAAATTGGCGAATGGTACTGTTTGGATGCTTTGCATATATGTTTCTAAGACTATATAGACGAAATATATACAAGGATTTCAACTGTCTACCTGTTCCATTCATTGTTCTACTTGTCGAAAGATACAAATAATTACCGATAAAGATTAACCATTGGGGCTCATTGTTCACTTAAACTTGAAGAACAAAAAATGGGCGATTTGTACTGTTTGGATGTTTTGCTTATATGTTTCTTAGACTATATGGAAGCAATATATACAATGATTTCAACCGTCTACCTATTCCATTCATTGTTCTACTTGTCGAAATTTACAAATAATTTCCTTTAAAGGATTAACAATGGGGCTGGTTGTTCACTTAAACTTGAAGAACAAAAAATTGGCGAATGGTACTGTTTGGATGCTTTGCATATATGTTTCTTAGACTATATAGAAGCAATATATACAAAGATTTCAACCGTCTACCTGTTCCATTCATTGTTCTACTTGTCGAAAGTTACAAATAATTTCCGATAACGGATTAACCAATGGGGCTCATTGTTCACTTAAACTTGAAGAACAATAAATTGGCGAATTGTACTGTTTGGATGCTTTGCACGTATGTTTCTTAGACTATATAGAAGCAATATATACAAAGATTTCAACTGTCTACCTGTTCCATTCATTGTTCTACTTGTCGAAAGTTACAATTAATTTCCGTTAAAGGATTAACAATGGGGCTCGTAGTTCACTTAAACTTGAAGAACAAAAAATTGGCGAATTGTACTGTTTGGATGCTTTGCATATTTGTTTCGTAGACTATATAGAAGCAATACATACAATGATTTCAACCGTCTACATGATCCATTCATTGTTCTACTTGTCGAAATTTACAAATAATTTCCTTTAAAGGATTAACAATGGGGCTCGTAGTTCGCTTAATCATGAAGATGAAATAATTGGCGAATTGTACTGTTTGGATGCTTTGCATATATGTTTCTTAGACTATATAGAAGCAATATATACAAAGATGTCAACCGTCTACCTGTTCCATTCATTGTTCTAATTGTCGAAAGTTACAAATAATTTCCGATAAAGGATTAACCATTGGGGCTCATTGTTCACTTAAACTTGGAAAACAAAAAATTGGCGAATTGTACTGTTTGGATGCTTTGCATATATGTTTCTTAGACTATATGGAAGCAATATATACAATGATTTCAACCGTCTACATGATCCATTCATTGTTCTACTTGTCGAAATTTACAAATAATTTCCTTTAAAGGATTAACAATGGGGCTCGTAATTCACTTAATCATGAAGATGAAATAATTGACGAATTGTACTGTTTGGATGCTTTGCATATTTGTTTCGTAGACTATATAGAAGCAATATATACAATGATTTCAACCGTTTACATGATCCATTCATTGTTCTACTTGTCGAAATTTACAAATAATTTCCTTTAAAGGATTAACAATGGGGCTCGTAATTCACTTAATCATGAAGATGAAATAATTGGCGAATTGTACTGTTTGGATGCTTTGCATATGTGTCTCTTAGATTATATAGAAGCAATATATACAATGATTTCAACCGTTTACCTGTTCCATTCATTGTTCTACTTGTCGAAAGTTACAAATAATTTCCGTTAAGGGATTAACAATGGGGATCGTAGTTTACTTAAACTTGAAGAACAAAAAATTGGCGAATTGTACTGTTTGGATGCTTTGCATATATGTTTCTTAGACTATATAGAAGCAATATATACAAAGATTTCAACCGTCTACCTGTTGCATTCATTGTTCTACTTGTCGAAATTTACAAATAATTTCCTTTAAAGGATTAACAATGGGGCTCGTTGTACACTTAAACTTGAAGAACAAAAAATTGGCGAATTGTACTGTTTGGATGCTTTGCATATTTGTTTCGTAGACTATATAGAAGCAATATATACAATGATTACAACCGTCTACATGATCCATTCATTGTTCTACTTGTCGAAATTTACAAATAATTTCCTTTAAAGGATTAACAATGGGGCTCGTAGTACACTTAATCATGAAGATGAAATAATTGGCGAATTGTTCTGTTTCGATGCTTTGCATATGTGTCTCTTAGATTATATAGAAGCAATATATACAATGATTTCAACCGTCTACCTGTTCCATTCATTGTTCTACTTGTCGAAAGTTACAAATAATTTCCGACAAAGGATTAACCATTAGGGCTCATTGTTCACTTAAACTTGAAAAACAAAGAATTGGCGAATTGTACTGTTTGGATGCTTTGCATATATGTTTCTTAGACTATATGGAAGCAATATATACAATGATTTCAACCGTCTACCTATTCCATTCATTGTTCTACTTGTCGAAATTTACAAATAATTTCCTTTAAAGGATTAACAATGGGGCTCGTTGTACACTTAAACTTGAAGAACAATAAATTGACAAATTGTACTGTTTGGATGCTTTGCATATGTGTTTCTTAGACTATATAGAAGCAATATATACAAAGAATTCCACCGTCTACCTGTTCCATTCATTGTTCTACTTGTCGAAAGTTACAAATAATTTCCGATAAAGGATTAACCATTGGGGCTCGTTGTTCACTTAAACTTGAAGAACAATAAATTGGCGAATTGTACTGTTTGGATGCTTTGCATATATGTTTCCTAGACTATATAGAAGCAATATATACAATGATTTCAACCGTCTACCTATTCCATTCATTGTTCTACTTGCCGAAATTTACAAATAATTTCCTTTAAAGGATTAACAATGGGGCTCGTAGTTCACTTAAACTTGAAGAACAAAAAATTGGCGAATGGTACTGTTTGGAGGCTTTGCATATATGTTTCCTAGACTATATAGAAGCAATATATACAAAGGTTTCAACCGTCTACCTGTTCCATTCATTGTTCTACTTGTCGAAAATTACAAATAATTTCCGATAAACGATTAACCATTTGGGCTCATTGTTCACTTAAACTTGAAGACCAAAAAATTGGCAAATGGTACTGTTTGGATGCTTTGCGTACATGTTTCTTAGACTATATGGAAGCAATATATACAAAGATTTCAACCGTCTACGTGTTCCAATCATTATTCTACTTGTCGAAATTTACAAATAATTTCCATTAAAGGATTAACAATGGGGCTCTTTGTACACTTAAACTTGAAGAACAATAAATTGGCGAATTGTTCTGTTAGGATGCTTTGCACGTATGTTTCTTAGACTATATAGAAGCAATATATACAAAGATTTCAACTGTCTACCTGTTCCATTCATTGTTCTACTTGTCGAAAGTTACAAATAATTTCCGATAAAGGATTAACCATTGGGGCTCATTGTTCACTTAAACTTGAGGAACAAAAAATTGGCGAATTGTACTGTTTGGATGCTTTGCATATATGTTTCTTAGACTATATAGAAGCAATATATACAATGATTTCAACCGTCTACCTATTCCATTCATTGTTCTACTTGCCGAAATTTACAAATAATTTCCTTTAAAGGATTAACAATGGGGCTCGTTGTTCACTTAAACTTGAAGAACAAAAAATTGGCGAATGGTACTGTTTGGATGCTTTGCATATATGTTTCTTAGACTATATAGAAGCAATATATACAAAGATTTCAACCGTCTACCTGTTCCATTCATTGTTCTACTTGTCGAAAGTTACAAATAATTTCCGATAACGGATTAACCATTGGGGCTCATTGTTCACTTAAACTTGAAGAACAAAAAATTGGCGAATTGTACTGTTTGGATGCTTTGCATATATGTTTCTTAGACTATATAGAAGCAATATATACAAAGATTTCAACCGTCTACCTGTTCCATTCATTGTTCTACTTGTCGAAAGTTACAAATTATTTCCGATAAAGGATTAACAATGTGGCTCGTAGTTCACTTAAACTTGAAGAACAAAAAATTGGCGAATGGTACTGTTTGGATGCTTTGCATATATGTTTCTAAGACTATATAGACGCAATATATACAAGGATTTCAACCGTCTACCTGTTCCATTCATTGTTCTACTTGTCGAAAGTTACAAATAATTACCGATAAAGGATTAACCATTGGGGCTCATTGTTCACTTAAACTTGAGGAACAACAAATTGGCGAATTGTACTGTTTGTATGCTTTGCATATATGTTTCTTAGACTATATAGAAGCAATATATACAAAGATTTCAACCGTCTACATGTTCCATTCATTGTTCTACTTGTCGAAAGTTACAAATAATTTCCGATAAAGGATTAACAATGGGTCTCATTGTTCACTTAAACTTGACGAACAAAAAATTGGCGAATGGTACTGTTTGGATGCTTTGCATATATGTTTCTAAGACTATATAGACGAAATATATACAAGGATTTCAACTGTCTACCTGTTCCATTCATTGTTCTACTTGTCGAAAGTTACAAATAATTACCGATAAAGGATTAACCATTGGGGCTCATTGTTCACTTAAACTTGAAGAACAAAAAATGGGCGATTTGTACTGTTTGGATGTTTTGGTTATATGTTTCTTAGACTATATGGAAGCAATATATACAATGATTTCAACCGTCTACCTATTCCATTCATTGTTCTACTTGTCGAAATTTACAAATAATTTCCTTTAAAGGATTAACAATGGGGCTGGTTGTTCACTTAAACTTGAAGAACAAAAAATTGGCGAATGGTACTGTTTGGATGCTTTGCATATATGTTTCTTAGACTATATAGAAGCAATATATACAAAGATTTCAACCGTCTACCTGTTCCATTCATTGTTCTACTTGTCGAAAGTTACAAATAATTTCCGATAACGGATTAACCAATGGGGCTCATTGTTCACTTAAACTTGAAGAACAAAAAATTGGCGAATTGTACTGTTTGGATGCTTTGCATATATGTTTCTTAGACTATTTAGAAGCAATATATAGAAAGATTTCACCCGTCTACCTGTACTATTCATTGTTCTACTTGTCGAAAGTTAGAAATAATTTCCGATAAATGATTAACCATTGGGGCTCGTTGTTCACTTAAACTTGAAGAACAATAAATTGGCGAATGGTACTGTTTGGATGCTTTGCACATATGTTTCTTAGATTATATAGAAGCAATATATACAAAGATTTCAACCGTCTACCTGTTCCATTCATTGTTCTACTTGTCGAAAGTTACAAATAATTTCCGATAAATGATTAACCATTGGGGCTCGTTGTTCACTTAAACATGAAGAACAATAAATTGGCGAATGGTACTGTTTGGATGCTTTGCATATATGTTTCTTAGACTATTTAGAAGCAATATATAGAAAGATTTCACCCGTCTACCTGTACTATTCATTGTTCTACTTGTAGAAAGTTACAAATAATTTCCATTTCATGATTATCAATGGGGCTCGCTGTTCACTTAAACTTGAAGATCAAAAAATTGGCAAATGGTATTGTTTGGATGCTTTGCGTACATGTTTCTTAGACTATATGGAAGCAATATATACAAAGATTTCAACAGTCTACGTGTTCCAATCATTGTTCTACTTGTCGAAATTTACAAATAATTTCCTTTAAAGGATTAACAATGGGGATCGTTGTTCACTTAAACTTGAAGAACAATAAATTGGCGAATTGTACTGTTTGGATGCTTTGCATATATGTTTCTTAGACTATATAGAAGCAATATATACAAAGAATTCAACCGTCTACCTGTTCCATTCATTGTTCTACTTGTCGAAAGTTACAAATAATTTCCTTTAAAGGATTAACAATGGGGCTCGTTGTTCACTTAAACTTGAAGAACAATAAATTGGCGAATTGTACTGTTTGGATGCTTTGCATATATGTTTCTTAGACTATATAGAAGCAATATATACAAAGAATTCAACCGTCTACCTGTTCCATTCATTGTTCTACTTGTCGAAAGTTACAAATAATTTTCGATAAAGGATTAACAATGGGGCTCATTGTTCACTTAAACTTGAAGGACAAAAAATTGGCAAATGGTACTGTTTGGATGCTTTGCATATATGTTTCTTAGACTATATAGAAGCAATATATACAATGATTTCAACCGTCTACCTGTTCCATTCATTGTTCTACTTGTCGAAAGTTACAAATAATTTCCGATAAAGGATTAACCATTGGGGCTTGTTGTTCACTTAAACTTGAAGAACAATAAATTGGCGAATTGTACTGTTTGGATGCTTTGCACGTATGTTTCTTAGACTATATAGAAGCAATATATACAAAGATTTCAACTGTCTACCTGTTCCATTCATTGTTCTACTTGTCGAAAGTTACAATTAATTTCCGTTAAAGGATTAACAATGGGGCTCGTAGTTCACTTAAACTTGAAGAACAAAAAATTGGCGAATTGTACTGTTTGGATGCTTTGCATATTTGTTTCGTAGACTATATAGAAGCAATACATACAATGATTTCAACCGTCTACATGATCCATTCATTGTTCTACTTGTCGAAATTTACAAATAATTTCCTTTAAAGGATTAACAATGGGGCTCGTAGTTCGCTTAATCATGAAGATGAAATATTTGGCGAATTGTACTGTTTGGATGCTTTGCATATATGTTTCTTAGACTATATAGAAGCAATATATACAAAGATGTCAACCGTCTACCTGTTCCATTCATTGTTCTAATTGTCGAAAGTTACAAATAATTTCCGATAAAGGATTAACCATTGGGGCTCATTGTTCACTTAAACTTGGAAAACAAAAAATTGGCGAATTGTACTGTTTGGATGCTTTGCATATATGTTTCTTAGACTATATGGAAGCAATATATACAATGATTTCAACCGTCTACATGATCCATTCATTGTTCTACTTGTCGAAATTTACAAATAATTTCCTTTAAAGGATTAACAATGGGGCTCGTAATTCACTTAATCATGAAGATGAAATAATTGACGAATTGTACTGTTTGGATGCTTTGCATATTTGTTTCGTAGACTATATAGAAGCAATATATACAATGATTTCAACCGTTTACATGATCCATTCATTGTTCTACTTGTCGAAATTTACAAATAATTTCCTTTAAAGGATTAACAATGGGGCTCGTAATTCACTTAATCATGAAGATGAAATAATTGGCGAATTGTACTGTTTGGATGCTTTGCATATGTGTCTCTTAGATTATATAGAAGCAATATATACAATGATTTCAACCGTTTACCTGTTCCATTCATTGTTCTACTTGTCGAAAGTTACAAATAATTTCCGTTAAGGGATTAACAATGGGGATCGTAGTTTACTTAAACTTGAAGAACAAAAAATTGGCGAATTGTACTGTTTGGATGCTTTGCATATATGTTTCTTAGACTATATAGAAGCAATATATACAAAGATTTCAACCGTCTACCTGTTGCATTCATTGTTCTACTTGTCGAAATTTACAAATAATTTCCTTTAAAGGATTAACAATGGGGCTCGTTGTACACTTAAACTTGAAGAACAAAAAATTGGCGAATTGTACTGTTTGGATGCTTTGCATATTTGTTTCGTAGACTATATAGAAGCAATATATACAATGATTACAACCGTCTACATGATCCATTCATTGTTCTACTTGTCGAAATTTACAAATAATTTCCTTTAAAGGATTAACAATGGGGCTCGTAGTACACTTAATCATGAAGATGAAATAATTGGCGAATTGTTCTGTTTCGATGCTTTGCATATGTGTCTCTTAGATTATATAGAAGCAATATATACAATGATTTCAACCGTCTACCTGTTCCATTCATTGTTCTACTTGTCGAAAGTTACAAATAATTTCCGATAAAGGATTAACCATTAGGGCTCATTGTTCACTTAAACTTGAAAAACAAAGAATTGGCGAATTGTACTGTTTGGATGCTTTGCATATATGTTTCTTAGACTATATGGAAGCAATATATACAATGATTTCAACCGTCTACCTATTCCATTCATTGTTCTACTTGTCGAAATTTACAAATAATTTCCTTTAAAGGATTAACAATGGGGCTCGTTGTACACTTAAACTTGAAGAACAATAAATTGACAAATTGTACTGTTTGGATGCTTTGCATATGTGTTTCTTAGACTATATAGAAGCAATATATACAAAGAATTCCACCGTCTACCTGTTCCATTCATTGTTCTACTTGTCGAAAGTTACAAATAATTTCCGATAAAGGATTAACCATTGGGGCTCGTTGTTCACTTAAACTTGAAGAACAATAAATTGGCGAATTGTACTGTTTGGATGCTTTGCATATATGTTTCCTAGACTATATAGAAGCAATATATACAATGATTTCAACCGTCTACCTATTCCATTCATTGTTCTACTTGCCGAAATTTACAAATAATTTCCTTTAAAGGATTAACAATGGGGCTCGTAGTTCACTTAAACTTGAAGAACAAAAAATTGGCGAATGGTACTGTTTGGAGGCTTTGCATATATGTTTCCTAGACTATATAGAAGCAATATATACAAAGGTTTCAACCGTCTACCTGTTCCATTCATTGTTCTACTTGTCGAAAATTACAAATAATTTCCGATAAACGATTAACCATTGGGGCTCATTGTTCACTTAAACTTGAAGACCAAAAAATTGGCAAATGGTACTGTTTGGATGCTTTGCGTACATGTTTCTTAGACTATATGGAAGCAATATATACAAAGATTTCAACCGTCTACGTGTTCCAATCATTATTCTACTTGTCGAAATTTACAAATAATTTCATTTAAAGGATTAACAATGGGGCTCGTTGATCACTTAAACTTGAAGAACAAGAAATTGGCGAATTGTACTGTTTGGATGCTTTGCATATATGTTTCTTAGACTATATAGAAGCAATATATACAATGATTTCAACCGTCTACGTATTCCATTCATTGTTCTACTTGCCGAAATTTACAAATAATTTCCTTTAAAGGATTAACAATGGGGCTCGTAGTTCACTTAAACTTTAAGAGCAAAAAATTGGCGAATTGTATTGTTTGGACGCTATGCATATATGTTTCTTAGACTATATAGAAGCAATATATACAATGATTTCAACAGTCTACCTGTTCCATTCATTGTTCTACTTGTCGAAATTTACAAATAATTTCCGATAAAGGATTAACAATGGGGCTCATTGTTCACTTAAACTTGAAGTACAAAAAATTGGCAAATGGTACTGTTTGGATGCTTTGCGTACATGTTTCTTAGACTATATGGAAGCAATATATACAAAGATTTCAACCGTCTACGTGTTCCAATCATTGTTCTACTTGTCGAAATTTACAAATAATTTCCTTTAAAGGATTAACAATGGGGCTCGTTGTTCACTTAAACTTGAAGAACAATAAATTGGCGAATTGTACTGTTTGGATGCTTTGCATATGTGTCTCTTAGATTATATAGAAGCAATATATACAATGATTTCAACCGTCTACCTGTTCCATTCATTGTTCTACTTGTCGAAAGTTACAAATAATTTCCGATAAAGGATTAACCATTAGGGCTCATTGTTCACTTAAACTTGAAAAACAAAAAATTGGCGAATTGTACTGTTTGGATGCTTTGCATATATGTTTCTTAGACTATATGGAAGCAATATATACAATGATTTCAACCGTCTACCCATTCCATTCATTGTTCTACTTGACGAAATTTACAAATAATTTCCTTTAAAGGATTAACAATGGGGCTCGTTGTACACTTAAACTTGAAGAACAATAAATTGACAAATTGTACTCTTTGGATGCTTTGCATATGTGTTTCTTAGACTATATAGAAGCAATATATACAAAGAATTCCACCGTCTACCTGTTCCATTCATTGTTCTACTTGTCGAAAGTTACAAATAATTTCCGATAAAGGATTAACCATTGGGGCTCGTTGTTCACTTAAACTTGAAGAACAATAAATTGGCGAATTGTACTGTTTGGATGCTTTGCATATATGTTTCTTAGACTATATAGACGCAATATATACAAGGATTTCAACCGTCTACCTGTTCCATTCATTGTTCTACTTGTCGAAAGTTACAAATAATTACCGATAAAGGATTAACCATTGGGGCTCATTGTTCACTTAAACTTGAAGAACAAAAAATTGGCGAATTGTACTTTTTGGATGCTTTGCATATATGTTTCTTAGACTATATAGAAGCAATATATACAAAGATTCCAACCGTCTACCTGTTCCATTCATTGTTCTACTTGTCGAAATTTACAAATAATTTCCGATAAAGGATTAACAATGGGGCTCATTGTTCACTTAAACTTGAAGGACAAAAAATTGGCGAATGGTACTGTTTGGATGCATTGCATATATGTTTCTTAGACTATATGGAAGCAATATATACAAAGATTTCAACCGTCTACGTGTTCCAATCATTGTTCTACTTGTAGAAAGTTATAATTAATTTCCGTTAAAGGATTAACAATGGGGCTCGTAGTTCACTTAAACTTGAAGAACAAAAAATTGGCGAATTGTACTGTTTGGATGCTTTGCATATTTGTTTCGTAGACTATATAGAAGCAATATATACAATGATTACAACCGTCTACATGATCCATTCATTGTTCTACTTGTCGAAATTTACAAATAATTTCCTTTAAAGGATTAACAATGGGGCTCGTAGTACACTTAATCATGAAGATGAAATAATTGGCGAATTGTTCTGTTTGGATGCTTTGCATATGTGTCTCTTAGATTATATAGAAGCAATATATACAATGATTTCAACCGTCTACCTGTTCCATTCATTGTTCTACTTGTCGAAAGTTACAAATAATTACCGATAAAGGATTAACAATGTGGCTCGTAGTTCACTTAAACTTGAAGAACAAGAAATTTGGGGAAGTGTACTGTTTGGATGCTTTGCATATATGTTTCTTAGACTATTTAGAAGCAATATATAGAAAGATTTCACCCGTCTACCTGTTCCATTCATTGTTCTACTTGTCGAAAGTTACAAATAATTTCCGATAAAGGATTAACAATGGGTCTCATTGTTCACTTAAACTTGAAGAACAAAAAATTGGCGAATGGTACTGTTTGGATGCTTTGCATATATGTTTCTAAGACTATATAGACGCAATATATACAAGGATTTCAACCGTCTACCTGTTCCATTCATTGTTCTACTTGTCGAAAGTTACAAATAATTACCGATAAAGGATTAACCATTGGGGCTCATTGTTCACTTAAACTTGAGGAACAACAAATTGGCGAATTGTACTGTTTGTATGCTTTGCATATATGTTTCTTAGACTATATAGAAGCAATATATACAAAGATTTCAACCGTCTACATGTTCCATTCATTGTTCTACTTGTCGAAAGTTACAAATAATTTCCGATAAAGGATTAACAATGGGTCTCATTGTTCACTTAAACTTGACGAACAAAAAATTGGCGAATGGTACTGTTTGGATGCTTTGCATATATGTTTCTAAGACTATATAGACGAAATATATACAAGGATTTCAACTGTCTACCTGTTCCATTCATTGTTCTACTTGTCGAAAGTTACAAATAATTACCGATAAAGATTAACCATTGGGGCTCATTGTTCACTTAAACTTGAAGAACAAAAAATGGGCGATTTGTACTGTTTGGATGTTTTGCTTATATGTTTCTTAGACTATATGGAAGCAATATATACAATGATTTCAACCGTCTACCTATTCCATTCATTGTTCTACTTGTCGAAATTTACAAATAATTTCCTTTAAAGGATTAACAATGGGGCTGGTTGTTCACTTAAACTTGAAGAACAAAAAATTGGCGAATGGTACTGTTTGGATGCTTTGCATATATGTTTCTTAGACTATATAGAAGCAATATATACAAAGATTTCAACCGTCTACCTGTTCCATTCATTGTTCTACTTGTCGAAAGTTACAAATTATTTCCGATAACGGATTAACCAATGGGGCTCATTGTTCACTTAAACTTGAAGAACAATAAATTGGCGAATTGTACTGTTTGGATGCTTTGCACGTATGTTTCTTAGACTATATAGAAGCAATATATACAAAGATTTCAACTGTCTACCTGTTCCATTCATTGTTCTACTTGTCGAAAGTTACAATTAATTTCCGTTAAAGGATTAACAATGGGGCTCGTAGTTCACTTAAACTTGAAGAACAAAAAATTGGCGAATTGTACTGTTTGGATGCTTTGCATATTTGTTTCGTAGACTATATAGAAGCAATACATACAATGATTTCAACCGTCTACATGATCCATTCATTGTTCTACTTGTCGAAATTTACAAATAATTTCCTTTAAAGGATTAACAATGGGGCTCGTAGTTCGCTTAATCATGAAGATGAAATAATTGGCGAATTGTACTGTTTGGATGCTTTGCATATATGTTTCTTAGACTATATAGAAGCAATATATACAAAGATGTCAACCGTCTACCTGTTCCATTCATTGTTCTAATTGTCGAAAGTTACAAATAATTTCCGATAAAGGATTAACCATTGGGGCTCATTGTTCACTTAAACTTGGAAAACAAAAAATTGGCGAATTGTACTGTTTGGATGCTTTGCATATATGTTTCTTAGACTATATGGAAGCAATATATACAATGATTTCAACCGTCTACATGATCCATTCATTGTTCTACTTGTCGAAATTTACAAATAATTTCCTTTAAAGGATTAACAATGGGGCTCGTAATTCACTTAATCATGAAGATGAAATAATTGACGAATTGTACTGTTTGGATGCTTTGCATATTTGTTTCGTAGACTATATAGAAGCAATATATACAATGATTTCAACCGTTTACATGATCCATTCATTGTTCTACTTGTCGAAATTTACAAATAATTTCCTTTAAAGGATTAACAATGGGGCTCGTAATTCACTTAATCATGAAGATGAAATAATTGGCGAATTGTACTGTTTGGATGCTTTGCATATGTGTCTCTTAGATTATATAGAAGCAATATATACAATGATTTCAACCGTTTACCTGTTCCATTCATTGTTCTACTTGTCGAAAGTTACAAATAATTTCCGTTAAGGGATTAACAATGGGGATCGTAGTTTACTTAAACTTGAAGAACAAAAAATTGGCGAATTGTACTGTTTGGATGCTTTGCATATATGTTTCTTAGACTATATAGAAGCAATATATACAAAGATTTCAACCGTCTACCTGTTGCATTCATTGTTCTACTTGTCGAAATTTACAAATAATTTCCTTTAAAGGATTAACAATGGGGCTCGTTGTACACTTAAACTTGAAGAACAAAAAATTGGCGAATTGTACTGTTTGGATGCTTTGCATATTTGTTTCGTAGACTATATAGAAGCAATATATACAATGATTACAACCGTCTACATGATCCATTCATTGTTCTACTTGTCGAAATTTACAAATAATTTCCTTTAAAGGATTAACAATGGGGCTCGTAGTACACTTAATCATGAAGATGAAATAATTGGCGAATTGTTCTGTTTCGATGCTTTGCATATGTGTCTCTTAGATTATATAGAAGCAATATATACAATGATTTCAACCGTCTACCTGTTCCATTCATTGTTCTACTTGTCGAAAGTTACAAATAATTTCCGACAAAGGATTAACCATTAGGGCTCATTGTTCACTTAAACTTGAAAAACAAAGAATTGGCGAATTGTACTGTTTGGATGCTTTGCATATATGTTTCTTAGACTATATGGAAGCAATATATTCAATGATTTCAACCGTCTACCTATTCCATTCATTGTTCTACTTGTCGAAATTTACAAATAATTTCCTTTAAAGGATTAACAATGGGGCTCGTTGTACACTTAAACTTGAAGAACAATAAATTGACAAATTGTACTGTTTGGATGCTTTGCATATGTGTTTCTTAGACTATATAGAAGCAATATATACAAAGAATTCCACCGTCTACCTGTTCCATTCATTGTTCTACTTGTCGAAAGTTACAAATAATTTCCGATAAAGGATTAACCATTGGGGCTCGTTGTTCACTTAAACTTGAAGAACAATAAATTGGCGAATTGTACTGTTTGGATGCTTTGCATATATGTTTCCTAGACTATATAGAAGCAATATATACAATGATTTCAACCGTCTACCTATTCCATTCATTGTTCTACTTGCCGAAATTTACAAATAATTTCCTTTAAAGGATTAACAATGGGGCTCGTAGTTCACTTAAACTTGAAGAACAAAAAATTGGCGAATGGTACTGTTTGGAGGCTTTGCATATATGTTTCCTAGACTATATAGAAGCAATATATACAAAGGTTTCAACCGTCTACCTGTTCCATTCATTGTTCTACTTGTCGAAAATTACAAATAATTTCCGATAAACGATTAACCATTGGGGCTCATTGTTCACTTAAACTTGAAGACCAAAAAATTGGCAAATGGTACTGTTTGGATGCTTTGCGTACATGTTTCTTAGACTATATGGAAGCAATATATACAAAGATTTCAACCGTCTACGTGTTCCAATCATTATTCTACTTGTCGAAATTTACAAATAATTTCATTTAAAGGATTAACAATGGGGCTCGTTGATCACTTAAACTTGAAGAACAAGAAATTGGCGAATTGTACTGTTTGGATGCTTTGCATATATGTTTCTTAGACTATATGGAAGCAATATATACAAAGATTTCAACCGTCTACCTGTTCCATTCATTGTTCTACTTGTCGAAAGTTACAAATAATTTCCGATAACGGATTAACCATTGGGGCTCATTGTTCACTTAAACTTGAGGAACAAAAAATTGGCGAATTGTACTGTTTGGATGCTTTGCATATATGTTTCTTAGATTATATAGAAGCAATATATACAAAGATTTCAACCGTCTACCTGTTCCATTCATTGTTCTACTTATCGAAAGTTACAAATAATTTCCGATAAAGTATTAACAATGGGGCTCGTAGTTCACTTAAACTTGAAGACCAAAAAATTGGCGAATTGCACTGTTTGGATGCTTTGCATATATGTTTCGTAGATTATATAGAAGCAATATATACAATTATTTCAACCGTCTACCTGATCCATTTATTGTTCTACTTGTCGAAATTTACAAATAATTTCCTTTAAAGGATTAACAATGTGGCTCGTAGTTCACTTAAACTTGAAGAACAAGAAATTTGGGGAAGTGTACTGTTTGGATGCTTTGCATATATGTTTCTTAGACTATTTAGAAGCAATATATAGAAAGATTTCACCCGTCTACCTGTTCCATTCATTGTTCTACTTGTCGAAAGTTACAAATAATTTCCGATAAAGGATTAACAATGGGTCTCATTGTTCACTTAAACTTGAAGAACAAAAAATTGGCGAATGGTACTGTTTGGATGCTTTGCATATATGTTTCTAAGACTATATAGACGCAATATATACAAGGATTTCAACCGTCTACCTGTTCCATTCATTGTTCTACTTGTCGAAAGTTACAAATAATTACCGATAAAGGATTAACCATTGGGGCTCATTGTTCACTTAAACTTGAGGAACAACAAATTGGCGAATTGTACTGTTTGTATGCTTTGCATATATGTTTCTTAGACTATATAGAAGCAATATATACAAAGATTTCAACCGTCTACATGTTCCATTCATTGTTCTACTTGTCGAAAGTTACAAATAATTACCGATAAAGGATTAACCATTGGGGCTCATTGTTCACTTAAACTTGAAGAACAAAAAATGGGCGATTTGTACTGTTTGGATGTTTTGCTTATATGTTTCTTAGACTATATGGAAGCAATATATACAATGATTTCAACCGTCTACCTATTCCATTCATTGTTCTACTTGTCGAAATTTACAAATAATTTCCTTTAAAGGATTAACAATGGGGCTGGTTGTTCACTTAAACTTGAAGAACAAAAAATTGGCGAATGGTACTGTTTGGATGCTTTGCATATATGTTTCTTAGACTATATAGAAGCAATATATACAAAGATTTCAACCGTCTACCTGTTCCATTCATTGTTCTACTTGTCGAAAGTTACAAATAATTTCCGATAACGGATTAACCAATGGGGCTCATTGTTCACTTAAACTTGAAGAACAAAAAATTGGCGAATTGTACTGTTTGGATGCTTTGCATATATGTTTCTTAGACTATTTAGAAGCAATATATAGAAAGATTTCACCCGTCTACCTGTACTATTCATTGTTCTACTTGTCGAAAGTTAGAAATAATTTCCGATAAATAATTAACCATTGGGGCTCGTTGTTCACTTAAACTTGAAGAACAATAAATTGGCGAATGGTACTGTTTGGATGCTTTGCACATATGTTTCTTAGATTATATAGAAGCAATATATACAAAGATTTCAACCGTCTACCTGTTCCATTCATTGTTCTACTTGTCGAAAGTTACAAATAATTTCCGATAAATGATTAACCATTGGGGTTCGTTGTTCACTTAAACATGAAGAACAATAAATTGGCGAATGGTACTGTTTGGATGCTTTGCATATATGTTTCTTAGACTATTTAGAAGCAATATATAGAAAGATTTCACCCGTCTACCTGTACTATTCATTGTTCTACTTGTAGAAAGTTACAAATAATTTCCATTTCATGATTATCAATGGGGCTCGCTGTTCACTTAAACTTGAAGATCAAAAAATTGGCAAATGGTATTGTTTGGATGCTTTGCGTACATGTTTCTTAGACTATATGGAAGCAATATATACAAAGATTTCAACAGTCTACGTGTTCCAATCATTGTTCTACTTGTCGAAATTTACAAATAATTTCCTTTAAAGGATTAACAATGGGGATCGTTGTTCACTTAAACTTGAAGAACAATAAATTGGCGAATTTTACTGTTTGGATGCTTTGCATATATGTTTCTTAGACTATATAGAAGCAATATATACAAAGATGTCAACCGTCTACCTGTTCCATTCATTGTTCTAATTGTCGAAAGTTACAAATAATTTCCGATAAAGGATTAACCATTGGGGCTCATTGTTCACTTAAACTTGGAAAACAAAAAATTGGCGAATTGTACTGTTTGGATGCTTTGCATATATGTTTCTTAGACTATATGGAAGCAATATATACAATGATTTCAACCGTCTACATGATCCATTCATTGTTCTACTTGTCGAAATTTACAAATAATTTCCTTTAAAGGATTAACAATGGGGCTCGTAATTCACTTAATCATGAAGATGAAATAATTGGCGAATTGTACTGTTTGGATGCTTTGCATATGTGTCTCTTAGATTATATAGAAGCAATATATACAATGATTTCAACCGTTTACCTGTTCCATTCATTGTTCTACTTGTCGAAAGTTACAAATAATTTCCGTTAAGGGATTAACAATGGGGATCGTAGTTTACTTAAACTTGAAGAACAAAAAATTGGCGAATTGTACTGTTTGGATGCTTTGCATATATGTTTCTTAGACTATATAGAAGCAATATATACAAAGATTTCAACCGTCTACCAGTTGCATTCATTGTTCTACTTGTCGAAATTTACAAATAATTTCCTTTAAAGGATTAACAATGGGGCTCGTTGTACACTTAAACTTGAAGAACAAAAAATTGGCGAATTGTACTGTTTGGATGCTTTGCATATTTGTTTCGTAGACTATATAGAAGCAATATATACAATGATTACAACCGTCTACATGATCCATTCATTGTTCTACTTGTCGAAATTTACAAATAATTTCCTTTAAAGGATTAACAATGGGGCTCGTAGTACACTTAATCATGAAGATGAAATAATTGGCGAATTGTTCTGTTTCGATGCTTTGCATATGTGTCTCTTAGATTATATAGAAGCAATATATACAATGATTTCAACCGTCTACCTGTTCCATTCATTGTTCTACTTGTCGAAAGTTACAAATAATTTCCGATAAAGGATTAACCATTAGGGCTCATTGTTCACTTAAACTTGAAAAACAAAGAATTGGCGAATTGTACTGTTTGGATGCTTTGCATATATGTTTCTTAGACTATATGGAAGCAATATATACAATGATTTCAACCGTCTACCTATTCCATTCATTGTTCTACTTGTCGAAATTTACAAATAATTTCCTTTAAAGGATTAACAATGGGGCTCGTTGTACACTTAAACTTGAAGAACAATAAATTGACAAATTGTACTGTTTGGATGCTTTGCATATGTGTTTCTTAGACTATATAGAAGCAATATATACAAAGAATTCCACCGTCTACCTGTTCCATTCATTGTTCTACTTGTCGAAAGTTACAAATAATTTCCGATAAAGGATTAACCATTGGGGCTCGTTGTTCACTTAAACTTGAAGAACAATAAATTGGCGAATTGTACTGTTTGGATGCTTTGCGTACATGTTTCTTAGACTATATGGAAGCAATATGTACAAAGATTTCAACCGTCTACGTGTTCCAATCATTATTCTACTTGTCGAAATTTACAAATAATTTCATTTAAAGGATTAACAATGGGGCTCGTTGATCACTTAAACTTGAAGAACAAGAAATTGGCGAATTGTACTGTTTGGATGCTTTGCATATATGTTTCTTAGACTATATAGAAGCAATATATACAATGATTTCAACCGTCTACGTATTCCATTCATTGTTCTACTTGCCGAAATTTACAAATAATTTCCTTTAAAGGATTAACAATGGGGCTCGTAGTTCACTTAAACTTTAAGAGCAAAAAATTGGCGAATTGTATTGTTTGGACGCTATGCATATATGTTTCTTAGACTATATAGAAGCAATATATACAATGATTTCAACAGTCTACCTGTTCCATTCATTGTTCTACTTGTCGAAATTTACAAATAATTTCCGATAAAGGATTAACAATGGGGCTCATTGTTCACTTAAACTTGAAGTACAAAAAATTGGCAAATGGTACTGTTTGGATGCTTTGCGTACATGTTTCTTAGACTATATGGAAGCAATATATACAAAGATTTCAACCGTCTACGTGTTCCAATCATTGTTCTACTTGTCGAAATTTACAAATAATTTCCTTTAAAGGATTAACAATGGGGCTCGTTGTTCACTTAAACTTGAAGAACAATAAATTGGCGAATTGTACTGTTTGGATGCTTTGCATATGTGTCTCTTAGATTATATAGAAGCAATATATACAATGATTTCAACCGTCTACCTGTTCCATTCATTGTTCTACTTGTCGAAAGTTACAAATAATTTCCGATAAAGGATTAACCATTAGGGCTCATTGTTCACTTAAACTTGAAAAACAAAAAATTGGCGAATTGTACTGTTTGGATGCTTTGCATATATGTTTCTTAGACTATATGGAAGCAATATATACAATGATTTCAACCGTCTACCTATTCCATTCATTGTTCTACTTGTCGAAATTTACAAATAATTTCCTTTAAAGGATTAACAATGGGGCTCGTTGTACACTTAAACTTGAAGAACAATAAATTGACAAATTGTACTGTTTGGATGCTTTGCATATGTGTTTCTTAGACTATATAGAAGCAATATATACAAAGAATTCCACCGTCTACCTGTTCCATTCATTGTTCTACTTGTCGAAAGTTACAAATAATTTCCGATAAAGGATTAACCATTGGGGCTCGTTGTTCACTTAAACTTGAAGAACAATAAATTGGCGAATTGTACTGTTTGGATGCTTTGCATATATGTTTCTTAGACTATATAGACGCAATATATACAAGGATTTCAACCGTCTACCTGTTCCATTCATTGTTCTACTTGTCGAAAGTTACAAATAATTACCGATAAAGGATTAACCATTGGGGCTCATTGTTCACTTAAACTTGAAGAACAAAAAATTGGCGAATTGTACTTTTTGGATGCTTTGCATATATGTTTCTTAGACTATATAGAAGCAATATATACAAAGATTCCAACCGTCTACCTGTTCCATTCATTGTTCTACTTGTCGAAATTTACAAATAATTTCCGATAAAGGATTAACAATGGGGCTCATTGTTCACTTAAACTTGAAGGACAAAAAATTGGCGAATGGTACTGTTTGGATGCATTGCATATATGTTTCTTAGACTATATGGAAGCAATATATACAAAGATTTCAACCGTCTACGTGTTCCAATCATTGTTCTACTTGTAGAAAGTTACAATTAATTTCCGTTAAAGGATTAACAATGGGGCTCGTAGTTCACTTAAACTTGAAGAACAAAAAATTGGCGAATTGTACTGTTTGGATGCTTTGCATATTTGTTTCGTAGACTATATAGAAGCAATATATACAATGATTACAACCGTCTACATGATCCATTCATTGTTCTACTTGTCGAAATTTACAAATAATTTCCTTTAAAGGATTAACAATGGGGCTCGTAGTACACTTAATCATGAAGATGAAATAATTGGCGAATTGTTCTGTTTCGATGCTTTGCATATGTGTCTCTTAGATTATATAGAAGCAATATATACAATGATTTCAACCGTTTACCTGTTCCATTCATTGTTCTACTTGTCGAAAGTTACAAATAATTTCCGTTAAGGGATTAACAATGGGGATCGTAGTTTACTTAAACTTGAAGAACAAAAAATTGGCGAATTGTACTGTTTGGATGCTTTGCATATATGTTTCTTAGACTATATAGAAGCAATATATACAAAGATTTCAACCGTCTACCAGTTGCATTCATTGTTCTACTTGTCGAAATTTACAAATAATTTCCTTTAAAGGATTAACAATGGGGCTCGTTGTACACTTAAACTTGAAGAACAAAAAATTGGCGAATTGTACTGTTTGGATGCTTTGCATATTTGTTTCGTAGACTATATAGAAGCAATATATACAATGATTACAACCGTCTACATGATCCATTCATTGTTCTACTTGTCGAAATTTACAAATAATTTCCTTTAAAGGATTAACAATGGGGCTCGTAGTACACTTAATCATGAAGATGAAATAATTGGCGAATTGTTCTGTTTCGATGCTTTGCATATGTGTCTCTTAGATTATATAGAAGCAATATATACAATGATTTCAACCGTCTACCTGTTCCATTCATTGTTCTACTTGTCGAAAGTTACAAATAATTTCCGATAAAGGATTAACCATTAGGGCTCATTGTTCACTTAAACTTGAAAAACAAAGAATTGGCGAATTGTACTGTTTGGATGCTTTGCATATATGTTTCTTAGACTATATGGAAGCAATATATACAATGATTTCAACCGTCTACCTATTCCATTCATTGTTCTACTTGTCGAAATTTACAAATAATTTCCTTTAAAGGATTAACAATGGGGCTCGTTGTACACTTAAACTTGAAGAACAATAAATTGACAAATTGTACTGTTTGGATGCTTTGCATATGTGTTTCTTAGACTATATAGAAGCAATATATACAAAGAATTCCACCGTCTACCTGTTCCATTCATTGTTCTACTTGTCGAAAGTTACAAATAATTTCCGATAAAGGATTAACCATTGGGGCTCGTTGTTCACTTAAACTTGAAGAACAATAAATTGGCGAATTGTACTGTTTGGATGCTTTGCGTACATGTTTCTTAGACTATATGGAAGCAATATGTACAAAGATTTCAACCGTCTACGTGTTCCAATCATTATTCTACTTGTCGAAATTTACAAATAATTTCATTTAAAGGATTAACAATGGGGCTCGTTGATCACTTAAACTTGAAGAACAAGAAATTGGCGAATTGTACTGTTTGGATGCTTTGCATATATGTTTCTTAGACTATATAGAAGCAATATATACAATGATTTCAACCGTCTACGTATTCCATTCATTGTTCTACTTGCCGAAATTTACAAATAATTTCCTTTAAAGGATTAACAATGGGGCTCGTAGTTCACTTAAACTTTAAGAGCAAAAAATTGGCGAATTGTATTGTTTGGACGCTATGCATATATGTTTCTTAGACTATATAGAAGCAATATATACAATGATTTCAACAGTCTACCTGTTCCATTCATTGTTCTACTTGTCGAAATTTACAAATAATTTCCGATAAAGGATTAACAATGGGGCTCATTGTTCACTTAAACTTGAAGTACAAAAAATTGGCAAATGGTACTGTTTGGATGCTTTGCGTACATGTTTCTTAGACTATATGGAAGCAATATATACAAAGATTTCAACCGTCTACGTGTTCCAATCATTGTTCTACTTGTCGAAATTTACAAATAATTTCCTTTAAAGGATTAACAATGGGGCTCGTTGTTCACTTAAACTTGAAGAACAATAAATTGGCGAATTGTACTGTTTGGATGCTTTGCATATGTGTCTCTTAGATTATATAGAAGCAATATATACAATGATTTCAACCGTCTACCTGTTCCATTCATTGTTCTACTTGTCGAAAGTTACAAATAATTTCCGATAAAGGATTAACCATTAGGGCTCATTGTTCACTTAAACTTGAAAAACAAAAAATTGGCGAATTGTACTGTTTGGATGCTTTGCATATATGTTTCTTAGACTATATGGAAGCAATATATACAATGATTTCAACCGTCTACCTATTCCATTCATTGTTCTACTTGTCGAAATTTACAAATAATTTCCTTTAAAGGATTAACAATGGGGCTCGTTGTACACTTAAACTTGAAGAACAATAAATTGACAAATTGTACTGTTTGGATGCTTTGCATATGTGTTTCTTAGACTATATAGAAGCAATATATACAAAGAATTCCACCGTCTACCTGTTCCATTCATTGTTCTACTTGTCGAAAGTTACAAATAATTTCCGATAAAGGATTAACCATTGGGGCTCGTTGTTCACTTAAACTTGAAGAACAATAAATTGGCGAATTGTACTGTTTGGATGCTTTGCATATATGTTTCTTAGACTATATAGACGCAATATATACAAGGATTTCAACCGTCTACCTGTTCCATTCATTGTTCTACTTGTCGAAAGTTACAAATAATTACCGATAAAGGATTAACCATTGGGGCTCATTGTTCACTTAAACTTGAAGAACAAAAAATTGGCGAATTGTACTTTTTGGATGCTTTGCATATATGTTTCTTAGACTATATAGAAGCAATATATACAAAGATTCCAACCGTCTACCTGTTCCATTCATTGTTCTACTTGTCGAAATTTACAAATAATTTCCGATAAAGGATTAACAATGGGGCTCATTGTTCACTTAAACTTGAAGGACAAAAAATTGGCGAATGGTACTGTTTGGATGCATTGCATATATGTTTCTTAGACTATATGGAAGCAATATATACAAAGATTTCAACCGTCTACGTGTTCCAATCATTGTTCTACTTGTAGAAAGTTACAATTAATTTCCGTTAAAGGATTAACAATGGGGCTCGTAGTTCACTTAAACTTGAAGAACAAAAAATTGGCGAATTGTACTGTTTGGATGCTTTGCATATTTGTTTCGTAGACTATATAGAAGCAATATATACAATGATTACAACCGTCTACATGATCCATTCATTGTTCTACTTGTCGAAATTTACAAATAATTTCCTTTAAAGGATTAACAATGGGGCTCGTAGTACACTTAATCATGAAGATGAAATAATTGGCGAATTGTTCTGTTTGGATGCTTTGCATATGTGTCTCTTAGATTATATAGAAGCAATATATACAATGATTTCAACCGTCTACCTGTTCCATTCATTGTTCTACTTGTCGAAAGTTACAAATAATTTCCGAGAAAGGATTAACAATGGGGCTCATTGTTCACTTAAACTTGAAGGACAAAAAATTGGCGAATTGTACTGTTTGGATGCTTTGCATATATGTCTCTTAGACTATATGGAAGCAATATATACAAAGATTTCAACCGTCTACCTGTTCCATTCATTGTTCTACTTGTCGAAATTTACAAATAATTTCCTTTAAAGTATTAACAATGTGGCTCGTAGTTCACTTAAACTTGAAGAACAATAAATTGACAAATTGTACTGTTTGGATGCTTTGCATATTTGTTTCGCAGACTATATAGAAGCAATATATACAATGATTTCAACCGTCTACATGATCCATTCATTGTTCTACTTGTCGAAATTTACAAATAATTTCCTTTAAAGGATTAACAATGGGGCTCGTTGTTCACTTAAACTTGAAGAACAAAAAATTGGCGAATGGTACTGTTTGGATGCTTTGCATATATGTTTCTTAGATAATATAGAAGCAATATATACAAAGATTTCACCGTCTACCTGTTCCATTCATTGTTCTACTTGTCGAAAGTTACAAATAATTTCCGATAAAGGATTAACAATGGGGCTCATTGTTCACTTAAACTTGAAGAACAATAAATTGGCGAATTGTACTGTTTGGATGCTTTGCATATATGTTTCTTAGACTATATAGACGCAATATATACAAGGATTTCAACCGTCTACCTGTTCCATTCATTGTTCTACTTGTCGAAAGTTACAAATAATTACCGATAAAGGATTAACCATTGGGGCTCATTGTTCACTTAAACTTGAAGAACAAAAACGGGCAATTTGTACTGTTTGGATGTTTTGCATATATGTTTCTTAGACTATATGGAAGCAATACATACAATGATTTCAACAGTCTACCTATTCCATTCATTGTTCTACTTGTCGAAATTTACAAATAATTTCCTTTAAAGGATTAACAATGGGGCTCATTGTTCACTTAAACTTGAAGGACAAAAAATTGGCGAATGGTACTGTTTGGATGCATTGCATATATGTTTCTTAGACTATATGGAAGCAATATATACAAAGATTTCAACCGTCTACGTGTTCCAATCATTGTTCTACTTGTAGAAAGTTACAATTAATTTCCGTTAAAGGATTAACAATGGGGCTCGTAGTTCACTTAAACTTGAAGAACAAAAAATTGGCGAATTGTACTGTTTGGATGCTTTGCATATTTGTTTCGTAGACTATATAGAAGCAATATATAATAATATTTCAACCGTCTACGTGTTCCAATCATTGTTCTACTTGTCGAAATTTACAAATAATTTCCTTTAAAGGATTAACAATGGGGCTCGTTGTTCACTTAAACTTGAAGACCAATAAATTGGCGAATGGTACTGTTTGGATGCTTTGCATATATGTTTCTTAGACTATATAGAAGCAATATATACAAAGATTTCAACCGTCTACCTGTTCCATTCATTGTTCTACTTGTCGAAAGTTACAAATAATTTCCGATAAAGGATTAACCATTGGGGCTCATTGTTCACATAAACTTGGAAAACAAAAAATTGGCGAATTGTACTGTTTGGATGCTTTGCATATATGTTTCTTAGACTATATGGAAGCAATATATACAATGATTTCAACCGTCTACCTATTCCATTCATTGTTCTACTTGTCGAAATTTACAAATAATTTCCTTTAAAGGATTAACAATGGGGCTCGTTGTACACTTAAACTTGATGAACAATGAATTGGCGAATGGTACTGTTTGGATGCTTTGCATATATGTTTCTTAGACTATATAGAAGCAATATATACAAAGATTTCAACCGTCTACCTGTTCCATTCATTGTTCTACTTGTCGAAAGTTATAAATAATTTCCTTTAAAGGATTAACAATGGGGCTCGTTGTACACTTAAACTTGAAGAACAATGAATTGGCGAATTGTACTGTTTGGATGCTTTGCATATATGTTTCTTAGACTATATAGAAGCAATATATACAATGATTTCAACCGTCTACCTATTCCATTCATTGTTCTACTTGCCGAAATTTACAAATAATTTCCTTTAAAGGATTAACAATGGGGCTCGTTGTTCACTTAAACTTGAAGAACAAAAAATTGGCGAATGGTACTGTTTGGATGCTTTGCATATATGTTTCTTAGACTATATAGAAGCAATATATACAAAGATTTCAACCGTCTACCTGTTCCATTCATTGTTCTACTTGTCGAAAGTTAGAAATAATTTCCGATAAATGATTAACCATTGGGGCTCGTTGTTCACTTAAACTTGAAGAACAATAAATTGGCGAATGGTACTGTTTGGATGCTTTGCATATATGTTACTTAGATTATATAGAAGCAATATATACAAAGATTTCAACCGTCTACCTGTTCCATTCATTGTTCTACTTGTCGAAAGTTACAAATAATTTCCGATAAATGATTAAACATTGGGGCTCGTTGTTCACTTAAACTTGAAGAACAACAAATTGGCGAATGGTACTGTTTGGATGCTTTGCATATATGTTTCTTAGACTATTTAGAAGCAATATATAGAAAGATTTCACCCGTCTACCTGTACTATTCATTGTTCTACTTGTAGAAAGTTACAAATAATTTCCATTTCATGATTATCAATGGGGCTCGCTGTTCACTTAAACTTGAAGATCAAAAAATTGGCAAATGGTATTGTTTGGATGCTTTGCGTACATGTTTCTTAGACTATATGGAAGCAATATATACAAAGATTTCAACAGTCTACGTGCTCCAATCATTGTTCTACTTGTCGAAATTTACAAATAATTTCCTTTAAAGGATTAACAATGGGGCTCGTTGTTCACTTAAACTTGAAGAACAATAAATTGGCGAATTGTACTGTTTGGATGCTTTGCATATATGTTTCTTAGACTATATAGAAGCAATATATACAAAGAATTCAACCGTCTACTTGTTCCATTCATTGTTCTACTTGTCGAAAGTTACAAATAATTTCCTTTAAAGGATTAACAATGGGGCTCGTTGTTCACTTAAACTTGAAGAACAATAAATTGGCGAATTGTACTGTTTGGATGCTTTGCATATATGTTTCTTAGACTATATAGAAGCAATATATACAAAGAATTCAACCGTCTACTTGTTCCATTCATTGTTCTACTTGTCGAAAGTTACAAATAATTTCCTTTAAAGGATTAACAATGGGGCTCGTTGTTCACTTAAACTTGAAGAACAATAAATTGGCGAATTGTACTGTTTGGATGCTTTGCATATATGTTTCTTAGACTATATAGAAGCAATATATACAAAGAATTCAACCGTCTACCTGTTCCATTCATTGTTCTACTTGTCGAAAGTTACAAATAATTTCCGATAAAGGATTAACAATGGGGCTCATTGTTCACTTAAACTTGAAGGACAAAAAATTGGCGAATGGTACTGTTTGGATGCATTGCATATATGTTTCTTAGACTATATGGAAGCAATATATACAAAGATTTCAACCGTCTACGTGTTCCAATCATTGTTCTACTTGTAGAAAGTTACAATTAATTTCCGTTAAAGGATTAACAATGGGGCTCGTAGTTCACTTAAACTTGAAGAACAAAAAATTGGCGAATTGTACTGTTTGGATGCTTTGCATATTTGTTTCGTAGACTATATAGAAGCAATATATACAATGATTTCAACCGTCTACATGATCCATTCATTGTTCTACTTGTCGAAATTTACAAATAATTTCCTTTAAAGGATTAACAATGGGGCTCGTAGTTCACTTAATCATGAAGATGAAATAATTGGCGAATTGTACTGTTTGGATGCTTTGCATATGTGTCTCTTAGATTATATAGAAGCAATATATACAAAGATTTCAACCGTCTACCTGTTCCATTCATTGTTCTACTTGTCGAAAGTTACAAATAATTTCCGATAAAGGATTAACCATTGGGGCTCATTGTTCACATAAACTTGGAAAACAAAAAATTGGCGAATTGTACTGTTTGGATGCTTTGCATATATGTTTCTTAGACTATATGGAAGCAATATATACAATGATTTCAACCGTCTACCTATTCCATTCATTGTTCTACTTGTCGAAATTTACAAATAATTTCCTTTAAAGGATTAACAATGGGGCTCGTTGTACACTTAAACTTGATGAACAATGAATTGGCGAATTGTACTGTTTGGATGCTTTGCATATATGTTTCTTAGACTATGTAGAAGCAATATATACAAAGAATTCAACCGTCTACCTGTTCCATTCATTGTTCTACTTGTCGAAAGTTACAAATAATTGCCGATAAAGGATTAACCATTGGGGCTCATTGTTCACTTAAACTTGAAAAACAAAAAATTGGCGAATTGTACTGTTTGGATCCTTTGCAAATATGTTTCTTAGACTATATAGACGCAATATATACAAGGATTTCAACCGTCTACCTGTTCCATTCATTGTTCTACTTGTCGAATGTTACAAATAATTACCGATAAAGGATTAACCATTGGGGCTCATTGTTCACTTAAACTTGAAGAACAAAAAATTGGCGAATTGTACTGTTTGGATGCTTTGCATATATGTTTCTTAGACTATATAGAAGCAATATATACAAAGATTTCAACCGTCTACCTTTTCCATTCATTGTTCTACTTGTCGAAAGTTACAAATAATTTCCGATAAAGGATTAACAATGGGGCTCATTGTTCACTTAAACTTGAAGGACAAAAAATTGGCGAATCGTACTGTTTGGATGCATTGCATATATGTTTCTTAGACTATATGGAAGCAATATATACAAAGATTTCAACCGTCTACGTGTTCCAATCATTGTTCTACTTGTAGAAAGTTACAATTAATTTCCGTTAAAGGATTAACAATGGGGCTCGTAGTTCACTTAAACTTGAAGAACAAAAAATTGGCGAATTGTACTGTTTGGATGCTTTGCATATTTGTTTCGTAGACTATATAGAAGCAATATATACAAAGATTTCAACCGTCTACGTGTTCCAATCATTGTTCTACTTGTAGAAAGTTACAATTAATTTCCGTTAAAGGATTAACAATGGGGCTCGTAGTTAACTTAAACTTGAAGAACAAAAAATTGGCGAATTGTACTGTTTGGATGCTTTGCATATTTGTTTCGTAGACTATATAGAAGCAATATATAATAATATTTCAACCGTCTACGTGTTCCAATCATTGTTCTACTTGTCGAAATTTACAAATAATTTCCTTTAAAGGATTAACAATGGGGCTCGTTGTTCACTTAAACTTGAAGACCAATAAATTGGCGAATGGTACTGTTTGGATGCTTTGCATATATGTTTCTTAGACTATATAGAAGCAATATATACAAAGATTTCAACCGTCTACCTGTTCCATTCATTGTTCTACTTGTCGAAAGTTACAAATAATTTCCGATAAAGGATTAACCATTGGGGCTCATTGTTCACATTAACTTGGAAAACAAAAAATTGGCGAATTGTACTGTTTGGATGCTTTGCATATATGTTTCTTAGACTATATAGAAGCAATATATACAAAGAATTCAACCGTCTACCTGTTCCATTCATTGTTCTACTTGTCGAAAGTTACAAATAATTTCCGATAAAGGATTAACAATGGGGCTCATTGTTCACTTAAACTTGAAGGACAAAAAATTGGCGAATGGTACTGTTTGGATGCATTGCATATATGTTTCTTAGACTATATGGAAGCAATATATACAAAGATTTCAACCGTCTACGTGTTCCAATCATTGTTCTACTTGTAGAAAGTTACAATTAATTTCCGTTAAAGGATTAACAATGGGGCTCGTAGTTCACTTAAACTTGAAGAACAAAAAATTGGCGAATTGTACTGTTTGGATGCTTTGCATATTTGTTTCGTAGACTATATAGAAGCAATATATACAATGATTTCAACCGTCTACATGATCCATTCATTGTTCTACTTGTCGAAATTTACAAATAATTTCCTTTAAAGGATTAACAATGGGGCTCGTAGTTCACTTAATCATGAAGATGAAATAATTGGCGAATTGTACTGTTTGGATGCTTTGCATATGTGTCTCTTAGATTATATAGAAGCAATATATACAAAGATTTCAACCGTCTACCTGTTCCATTCATTGTTCTACTTGTCGAAAGTTACAAATAATTTCCGATAAAGGATTAACCATTGGGGCTCATTGTTCACATAAACTTGGAAAACAAAAAATTGGCGAATTGTACTGTTTGGATGCTTTGCATATATGTTTCTTAGACTATATGGAAGCAATATATACAATGATTTCAACCGTCTACCTATTCCATTCATTGTTCTACTTGTCGAAATTTACAAATAATTTCCTTTAAAGGATTAACAATGGGGCTCGTTGTACACTTAAACTTGATGAACAATGAATTGGCGAATTGTACTGTTTGGATGCTTTGCATATATGTTTCTTAGACTATGTAGAAGCAATATATACAAAGAATTCAACCGTCTACCTGTTCCATTCATTGTTCTACTTGTCGAAAGTTACAAATAATTGCCGATAAAGGATTAACCATTGGGGCTCATTGTTCACTTAAACTTGAAAAACAAAAAATTGGCGAATTGTACTGTTTGGATCCTTTGCAAATATGTTTCTTAGACTATATAGACGCAATATATACAAGGATTTCAACCGTCTACCTGTTCCATTCATTGTTCTACTTGTCGAATGTTACAAATAATTACCGATAAAGGATTAACCATTGGGGCTCATTGTTCACTTAAACTTGAAGAACAAAAAATTGGCGAATTGTACTGTTTGGATGCTTTGCATATATGTTTCTTAGACTATATAGAAGCAATATATACAAAGATTTCAACCGTCTACCTTTTCCATTCATTGTTCTACTTGTCGAAAGTTACAAATAATTTCCGATAAAGGATTAACAATGGGGCTCATTGTTCACTTAAACTTGAAGGACAAAAAATTGGCGAATCGTACTGTTTGGATGCATTGCATATATGTTTCTTAGACTATATGGAAGCAATATATACAAAGATTTCAACCGTCTACGTGTTCCAATCATTGTTCTACTTGTAGAAAGTTACAATTAATTTCCGTTAAAGGATTAACAATGGGGCTCGTAGTTCACTTAAACTTGAAGAACAAAAAATTGGCGAATTGTACTGTTTGGATGCTTTGCATATTTGTTTCGTAGACTATATAGAAGCAATATATACAATGATTACAACCGTCTACATGATCCATTCATTGTTCTACTTGTCGAAATTTACAAATAATTTCCTTTAAAGGATTAACAATGGGGCTCGTAGTACACTTAAACTTGAAGAACAATAAATTGGCGAATTGTACTGTTTGGATGCTTTGCATATATGTTTCTTAGACTATATAGACGCAATATATACAAGGATTTCAACCGTCTACCTGTTCCATTCATTGTTCTACTTGTCGAAAGTTACAAATAATTACCGATAAAGGATTAACCATTGGGGCTCATTGTTCACTTAAACTTGAAGAACAAAAACGGGCAATTTGTACTGTTTGGATGTTTTGCATATATGTTTCTTAGACTATATGGAAGCAATACATACAATGATTTCAACCGTCTACCTATTCCATTCATTGTTCTACTTGTCGAAATTTACAAATAATTTCCTTTAAAGGATTAACAATGGGGCTCATTGCTCACTTAAACTTGAAGGACAAAAAATTGGCGAATGGTACTGTTTGGATGCATTGCATATATGTTTCTTAGACTATATGGAAGCAATATATACAAAGATTTCAACCGTCTACGTGTTCCAATCATTGTTCTACTTGTAGAAAGTTACAATTAATTTCCGTTAAAGGATTAACAATGGGGCTCGTAGTTCACTTAAACTTGAAGAACAAAAAATTGGCGAATTGTACTGTTTGGATGCTTTGCATATTTGTTTCGTAGACTATATAGAAGCAATATATAATAATATTTCAACCGTCTACGTGTTCCAATCATTGTTCTACTTGTCGAAATTTACAAATAATTTCCTTTAAAGGATTAACAATGGGGCTCGTTGTTCACTTAAACTTGAAGACCAATAAATTGGCGAATGGTACTGTTTGGATGCTTTGCATATATGTTTCTTAGACTATATAGAAGCAATATATACAAAGATTTCAACCGTCTACCAGTTCCATTCATTGTTCTACTTGTCGAAAGTTACAAATAATTTCCGATAAAGGATTAACCATTGGGGCTCATTGTTCACATTAACTTGGAAAACAAAAAATTGGCGAATTGTACTGTTTGGATGCTTTGCATATATGTTTCTTAGACTATATGGAAGCAATATATACAATGATTTCAACCGTCTACCTATTCCATTCATTGTTCTACTTGTCGAAATTTACAAATAATTTCCTTTAAAGGATTAACAATGGGGCTCGTTGTACACTTAAACTTGATGAACAATGAATTGGCGAATGGTACTGTTTGGATGCTTTGCATATATGTTTCTTAGACTATATAGAAGCAATATATACAAAGATTTCAACCGTCTACCTGTTCCATTCATTGTTCTACTTGTCGAAAGTTATAAATAATTTCCTTTAAAGGATTAACAATGGGGCTCGTTGTACACTTAAACCTGAAGAACAATGAATTGGCGAATTGTACTGTTTGGATGCTTTGCATATATGTTTCTTAGACTATATAGAAGCAATATATACAATGATTTCAACCGTCTACCTATTCCATTCATTGTTCTACTTGCCGAAATTTACAAATAATTTCCTTTAAAGGATTAACAATGGGGCTCGTTGTTCACTTAAACTTGAAGAACAAAAAATTGGCGAATGGTACTGTTTGGATGCTTTGCATATATGTTTCTTAGACTATATAGAAGCAATATATACAAAGATTTCAACCGTCTACCTGTTCCATTCATTGTTCTACTTGTCGAAAGTTAGAAATAATTTCCGATAAATGATTAACCATTGGGGCTCGTTGTTCACTTAAACTTGAAGAACAATAAATTGGCGAATGGTACTGTTTGGATGCTTTGCATATATGTTACTTAGATTATATAGAAGCAATATATACAAAGATTTCAACCGTCTACCTGTTCCATTCATTGTTCTACTTGTCGAAAGTTACAAATAATTTCCGATAAATGATTAAACATTGGGGCTCGTTGTTCACTTAAACTTGAAGAACAACAAATTGGCGAATGGTACTGTTTGGATGCTTTGCATATATGTTTCTTAGACTATTTAGAAGCAATATATAGAAAGATTTCACCCGTCTACCTGTACTATTCATTGTTCTACTTGTAGAAAGTTACAAATAATTTCCATTTCATGATTATCAATGGGGCTCGCTGTTCACTTAAACTTGAAGATCAAAAAATTGGCAAATGGTATTGTTTGGATGCTTTGCGTACATGTTTCTTAGACTATATGGAAGCAATATATACAAAGAATTCAACTGTCTACCTGTTCCATTCATTGTTCTACTTGTCGAAAGTTACAAATAATTTCCGATAAAGGATTAACCATTGGGGCTCATTGTTCACTTCAACTTGAAAAACAAAAAATTGGCGAATTGTACTGTTTGGATCCTTTGCATATATGTTTCTTAGACTACATAGACGCAATATATACAAAGATTTCAACAGTCTACGTGTTCGAATCATTGTTCTACTTGTCGAAATTTACAAATAATTTCCTTTAAAGGATTAACAATGGGGCTCGTTGTTCACTTAAACTTGAAGAACAATAAATTGGCGAATTGTACTGTTTGGATGCTTTGCATATATGTTTCTTAGACTATATAGAAGCAATATATACAAAGAATTCAACCGTCTACCTGTTCCATTCATTGTTCTACTTGTCGAAAGTTAGAAATAATTTCCTTTAAAGGATTAACAATGGGGCTCGTTGTTCACTTAAACTTGAAGAACAATAAATTGGCGAATTGTACTGTTTGGATGCTTTGCATATATGTTTCTTAGACTATATAGAAGCAATATATACAAAGAATTGAACCGTCTACCTGTTCCATTCATTGTTCTACTTGTCGAAAGTTACAAATAATTTCCGATAAATGATTAACCATTGGGGCTCGTTGTTCACTTAAACTTGAAGAACAATAAATTGGCGAATGGTACTGTTTGGATGCTTTGCATATATGTTTCTTAGATTATATAGAAGCAATATATACAAAGATTTCAACCGTCTACCTGTTCCATTCATTGTTCTACTTATCGAAAGTTACAAATAATTTCCGATAAAGTATTAACAATGGGGCTCGTAGTTCACTTAAACTTGAAGACCAAAAAATTGGCGAATTGCACTGTTTGGATGCTTTGCATATATGTTTCGTAGATTATATAGAAGCAATATATACAATTATTTCAACCGTCTACCTGATCCATTTATTGTTCTACTTGTCGAAATTTACAAATAATTTCCTTTAAAGGATTAACAATGTGGCTCGTAGTTCACTTAAACTTGAAGAACAAGAAATTTGGGGAAGTGTACTGTTTGGATGCTTTGCATATATGTTTCTTAGACTATTTAGAAGCAATATATAGAAAGATTTCACCCGTCTACCTGTACTATTCATTGTTCTACTTGTCGAAAGTTAGAAATAATTTCCGATAAATGATTAACCATTGGGGCTCGTTGTTCACTTAAACTTGAAGAACAATAAATTGGCGAATGGTACTGTTTGGATGCTTTGCACATATGTTTCTTAGATTATATAGAAGCAATATATACAAAGATTTCAACCGTCTACCTGTTCCATTCATTGTTCTACTTGTCGAAAGTTACAAATAATTTCCGATAAATGATTAACCATTGGGGCTCGTTGTTCACTTAAACTTGAAGAACAAAAAATTGGCGAATGGTACTGTTTGGATGCTTTGCATATATGTTTCTTAGACTATATAGAAGCAATATATACAAAGATTTCAACCGTCTACCTGTTCCATTCATTGTTCTACTTGTCGAAAGTTACAAATAATTTCCGATAACGGATTAACCATTGGGGCTCATTGTTCACTTAAACTTGAAGAACAAAAAATTGGCGAATTGTACTGTTTGGATGCTTTGCATATATGTTTCTTAGACTATATAGAAGCAATATATACAAAGATTTCAACCGTCTACCTGTTCCATTCATTGTTCTACTTGTCGAAAGTTACAAATAATTTCCGATAAAGGATTAACCATTGGGGCTCATTGTTCACTTAAACTTGGAAAACAAAAAATTGGCGAATTGTACTGTTTGGATGCTTTGCATATATGTTTCTTAGACTATATGGAAGCAATATATACAAAGATTTCAACCGTCTACGTGTTCCAATCATTGTTCTACTTGTAGAAAGTTACAATTAATTTCCTTTAAAGGATTAACAATGTGGCTCGTAGTTCACTTAAACTTGAAGAACAAGAAATTTGGGGAAGTGTACTGTTTGGATGCTTTGCATATATGTTTCTTAGACTATTTAGAAGCAATATATAGAAAGATTTCACCCGTCTACCTGTTCCATTCATTGTTCTACTTGTCGAAAGTTACAAATAATTTCCGATAAAGGATTAACAATGGGTCTCATTGTTCACTTAAACTTGAAGAACAAAAAATTGGCGAATGGTACTGTTTGGATGCTTTGCATATATGTTTCTAAGACTATATAGACGCAATATATACAAGGATTTCAACCGTCTACCTGTTCCATTCATTGTTCTACTTGTCGAAAGTTACAAATAATTACCGATAAAGGATTAACCATTGGGGCTCATTGTTCACTTAAACTTGAGGAACAACAAATTGGCGAATTGTACTGTTTGTATGCTTTGCATATATGTTTCTTAGACTATATAGAAGCAATATATACAAAGATTTCAACTGTCTACATGTTCCATTCATTGTTCTACTTGTCGAAAGTTACAAATAATTTCCGATAAAGGATTAACAATGGGTCTCATTGTTCACTTAAACTTGACGAACAAAAAATTGGCGAATGGTACTGTTTGGATGCTTTGCATATATGTTTCTAAGACTATATAGACGAAATATATACAAGGATTTCAACTGTCTACCTGTTCCATTCATTGTTCTACTTGTCGAAAGTTACAAATAATTACCGATAAAGGATTAACCATTGGGGCTCATTGTTCACTTAAACTTGAAGAACAAAAAATGGGCGATTTGTACTGTTTGGATGTTTTGCTTATATGTTTCTTAGACTATATGGAAGCAATATATACAATGATTTCAACCGTCTACCTATTCCATTCATTGTTCTACTTGTCGAAATTTACAAATAATTTCCTTTAAAGGATTAACAATGGGGCTCGTTGTTCACTTAAACTTGAAGAACAAAAAATTGGCGAATGGTACTGTTTGGATGCTTTGCATATATGTTTCTTAGACTATATAGAAGCAATATATACAAAGATTTCAACCGTCTACCTGTTCCATTCATTGTTCTACTTGTCGAAAGTTACAAATAATTTCCGATAACGGATTAACCAATGGGGCTCATTGTTCACTTAAACTTGAAGAACAAAAAATTGGCGAATTGTACTGTTTGGATGCTTTGCATATATGTTTCTTAGACTATTTAGAAGCAATATATAGAAAGATTTCACCCGTCTACCTGTACTATTCATTGTTCTACTTGTCGAAAGTTAGAAATAATTTCCGATAAATGATTAACCATTGGGGCTCGTTGTTCACTTAAACTTGAAGAACAATAAATTGGCGAATGGTACTGTTTGGATGCTTTGCACATATGTTTCTTAGATTATATAGAAGCAATATATACAAAGATTTCAACCGTCTACCTGTTCCATTCATTGTTCTACTTGTCGAAAGTTACAAATAATTTCCGATAAATGATTAACCATTGGGGCTCGTTGTTCACTTAAACTTGAAGAACAATAAATTGGCGAATGGTACTGTTTGGATGCTTTGCATATATGTTTCTTAGACTATTTAGAAGCAATATATAGAAAGATTTCACCCGTCTACCTGTACTATTCATTGTTCTACTTGTAGAAAGTTACAAATAATTTCCATTTCATGATTATCAATGGGGCTCGCTGTTCACTTAAACTTGAAGATCAAAAAATTGGCAAATGGTATTGTTTGGATGCTTTGCGTACATGTTTCTTAGACTATATGGAAGCAATATATACAAAGATTTCAACAGTCTACGTGTTCCAATCATTGTTCTACTTGTCGAAATTTACAAATAATTTCCTTTAAAGGATTAACAATGGGGATCGTTGTTCACTTAAACTTGAAGAACAATAAATTGGCGAATTGTACTGTTTGGATGCTTTGCATATATGTTTCTTAGACTATATAGAAGCAATATATACAAAGAATTCAACCGTCTACCTGTTCCATTCATTGTTCTACTTGTCGAAAGTTACAAATAATTTCCTTTAAAGGATTAACAATGGGGCTCGTTGTTCACTTAAACTTGAAGAACAATAAATTGGCGAATTGTACTGTTTGGATGCTTTGCATATATGTTTCTTAGACTATATAGTCGCAATATATACAAGGATTTCAACCGTCTACCTGTTCCATTCATTGTTCTACTTGTCGAAAGTTACAAATAATTACCGATAAAGGATTAACCATTGGGGCTCATTGTTCACTTAAACTTGAAGAACAAAAACGGGCAATTTGTACTGTTTGGATGTTTTGCATATATGTTTCTTAGACTATATGGAAGCAATACATACAATGATTTCAACCGTCTACCTATTCCATTCATTGTTCTACTTGTCGAAATTTACAAATAATTTCCTTTAAAGGATTAACAATGGGGCTCATTGCTCACTTAAACTTGAAGGACAAAAAATTGGCGAATGGTACTGTTTGGATGCATTGCATATATGTTTCTTAGACTATATGGAAGCAATATATACAAAGATTTCAACCGTCTACGTGTTCCAATCATTGTTCTACTTGTAGAAAGTTACAATTAATTTCCGTTAAAGGATTAACAATGGGGCTCGTAGTTCACTTAAACTTGAAGAACAAAAAATTGGCGAATTGTACTGTTTGGATGCTTTGCATATTTGTTTCGTAGACTATATAGAAGCAATATATAATAATATTTCAACCGTCTACGTGTTCCAATCATTGTTCTACTTGTCGAAATTTACAAATAATTTCCTTTAAAGGATTAACAATGGGGCTCGTTGTTCACTTAAACTTGAAGACCAATAAATTGGCGAATGGTACTGTTTGGATGCTTTGCATATATGTTTCTTAGACTATATAGAAGCAATATATACAAAGATTTCAACCGTCTACCAGTTCCATTCATTGTTCTACTTGTCGAAAGTTACAAATAATTTCCGATAAAGGATTAACCATTGGGGCTCATTGTTCACATTAACTTGGAAAACAAAAAATTGGCGAATTGTACTGTTTGGATGCTTTGCATATATGTTTCTTAGACTATATGGAAGCAATATATACAATGATTTCAACCGTCTACCTATTCCATTCATTGTTCTACTTGTCGAAATTTACAAATAATTTCCTTTAAAGGATTAACAATGGGGCTCGTTGTACACTTAAACTTGATGAACAATGAATTGGCGAATGGTACTGTTTGGATGCTTTGCATATATGTTTCTTAGACTATATAGAAGCAATATATACAAAGATTTCAACCGTCTACCTGTTCCATTCATTGTTCTACTTGTCGAAAGTTACAAATAATTTCCTTTAAAGGATTAACAATGGGGCTCGTTGTACACTTAAACTTGATGAACAATGAATTGGCGAATGGTACTGTTTGGATGCTTTGCATATATGTTTCTTAGACTATATAGAAGCAATATATACAAAGATTTCAACCGTCTACCTGTTCCATTCATTGTTCTACTTGTCGAAAGTTAGAAATAATTTCCGATAAATGATTAACCATTGGGGCTCGTTGTTCACTTAAACTTGAAGAACAATAAATTGGCGAATGGTACTGTTTGGATGCTTTGCATATATGTTACTTAGATTATATAGAAGCAATATATACAAAGATTTCAACCGTCTACCTGTTCCATTCATTGTTCTACTTGTCGAAAGTTACAAATAATTTCCGATAAATGATTAAACATTGGGGCTCGTTGTTCACTTAAACTTGAAGAACAACAAATTGGCGAATGGTACTGTTTGGATGCTTTGCATATATGTTTCTTAGACTATATGGAAGCAATATATACAAAGATTTCAACCGTCTACGTGTTCCAATCATTGTTCTACTTGTAGAAAGTTACAATTAATTTCCTTTAAAGGATTAACAATGTGGCTCGTAGTTCACTTAAACTTGAAGAACAAGAAATTTGGGGAAGTGTACTGTTTGGATGCTTTGCATATATGTTTCTTAGACTATTTAGAAGCAATATATAGAAAGATTTCACCCGTCTACCTGTTCCATTCATTGTTCTACTTGTCGAAAGTTACAAATAATTTCCGATAAAGGATTAACAATGGGTCTCATTGTTCACTTAAACTTGAAGAACAAAAAATTGGCGAATGGTACTGTTTGGATGCTTTGCATATATGTTTCTAAGACTATATAGACGCAATATATACAAGGATTTCAACCGTCTACCTGTTCCATTCATTGTTCTACTTGTCGAAAGTTACAAATAATTACCGATAAAGGATTAACCATTGGGGCTCATTGTTCACTTAAACTTGAGGAACAACAAATTGGCGAATTGTACTGTTTGTATGCTTTGCATATATGTTTCTTAGACTATATAGAAGCAATATATACAAAGATTTCAACCGTCTACATGTTCCATTCATTGTTCTACTTGTCGAAAGTTACAAATAATTTCCGATAAAGGATTAACAATGGGTCTCATTGTTCACTTAAACTTGACGAACAAAAAATTGGCGAATGGTACTGTTTGGATGCTTTGCATATATGTTTCTAAGACTATATAGACGAAATATATACAAGGATTTCAACTGTCTACCTGTTCCATTCATTGTTCTACTTGTCGAAAGTTACAAATAATTACCGATAAAGGATTAACCATTGGGGCTCATTGTTCACTTAAACTTGAAGAACAAAAAATGGGCGATTTGTACTGTTTGGATGTTTTGCTTATATGTTTCTTAGACTATATGGAAGCAATATATACAATGATTTCAACCGTCTACCTATTCCATTCATTGTTCTACTTGTCGAAATTTACAAATAATTTCCTTTAAAGGATTAACAATGGGGCTCGTTGTTCACTTAAACTTGAAGAACAAAAAATTGGCGAATGGTACTGTTTGGATGCTTTGCATATATGTTTCTTAGACTATATAGAAGCAATATATACAAAGATTTCAACCGTCTACCTGTTCCATTCATTGTTCTACTTGTCGAAAGTTACAAATAATTTCCGATAACGGATTAACCAATGGGGCTCATTGTTCACTTAAACTTGAAGAACAAAAAATTGGCGAATTGTACTGTTTGGATGCTTTGCATATATGTTTCTTAGACTATTTAGAAGCAATATATAGAAAGATTTCACCCGTCTACCTGTACTATTCATTGTTCTACTTGTCGAAAGTTAGAAATAATTTCCGATAAATGATTAACCATTGGGGCTCGTTGTTCACTTAAACTTGAAGAACAATAAATTGGCGAATGGTACTGTTTGGATGCTTTGCACATATGTTTCTTAGATTATATAGAAGCAATATATACAAAGATTTCAACCGTCTACCTGTTCCATTCATTGTTCTACTTGTCGAAAGTTACAAATAATTTCCGATAAATGATTAACCATTGGGGCTCGTTGTTCACTTAAACTTGAAGAACAATAAATTGGCGAATGGTACTGTTTGGATGCTTTGCATATATGTTTCTTAGACTATTTAGAAGCAATATATAGAAAGATTTCACCCGTCTACCTGTACTATTCATTGTTCTACTTGTAGAAAGTTACAAATAATTTCCATTTCATGATTATCAATGGGGCTCGCTGTTCACTTAAACTTGAAGATCAAAAAATTGGCAAATGGTATTGTTTGGATGCTTTGCGTACATGTTTCTTAGACTATATGGAAGCAATATATACAAAGATTTCAACAGTCTACGTGTTCCAATCATTGTTCTACTTGTCGAAATTTACAAATAATTTCCTTTAAAGGATTAACAATGGGGATCGTTGTTCACTTAAACTTGAAGAACAATAAATTGGCGAATTGTACTGTTTGGATGCTTTGCATATATGTTTCTTAGACTATATAGAAGCAATATATACAAAGAATTCAACCGTCTACCTGTTCCATTCATTGTTCTACTTGTCGAAAGTTACAAATAATTTCCTTTAAAGGATTAACAATGGGGCTCGTTGTTCACTTAAACTTGAAGAACAATAAATTGGCGAATTGTACTGTTTGGATGCTTTGCATATATGTTTCTTAGACTATATAGTCGCAATATATACAAGGATTTCAACCGTCTACCTGTTCCATTCATTGTTCTACTTGTCGAAAGTTACAAATAATTACCGATAAAGGATTAACCATTGGGGCTCATTGTTCACTTAAACTTGAAGAACAAAAACGGGCAATTTGTACTGTTTGGATGTTTTGCATATATGTTTCTTAGACTATATGGAAGCAATACATACAATGATTTCAACCGTCTACCTATTCCATTCATTGTTCTACTTGTCGAAATTTACAAATAATTTCCTTTAAAGGATTAACAATGGGGCTCATTGCTCACTTAAACTTGAAGGACAAAAAATTGGCGAATGGTACTGTTTGGATGCATTGCATATATGTTTCTTAGACTATATGGAAGCAATATATACAAAGATTTCAACCGTCTACGTGTTCCAATCATTGTTCTACTTGTAGAAAGTTACAATTAATTTCCGTTAAAGGATTAACCATTGGGGCTCATTGTTCACTTCAACTTGAAAAACAAAAAATTGGCGAATTGTACTGTTTGGATCCTTTGCATATATGTTTCTTAGACTACATAGACGCAATATATACAAAGATTTCAACAGTCTACGTGTTCGAATCATTGTTCTACTTGTCGAAAGTTACAAATAATTTCCGATAAATGATTAAACATTGGGGCTCGTTGTTCACTTAAACTTGAAGAACAACAAATTGGCGAATGGTACTGTTTGGATGCTTTGCATATATGTTTCTTAGACTATTTAGAAGCAATATATAGAAAGATTTCACCCGTCTACCTGTACTATTCATTGTTCTACTTGTAGAAAGTTACAAATAATTTCCATTTCATGATTATCAATGGGGCTCGCTGTTCACTTAAACTTGAAGATCAAAAAATTGGCAAATGGTATTGTTTGGATGCTTTGCGTACATGTTTCTTAGACTATATGGAAGCAATATATACAAAGAATTCAACTGTCTACCTGTTCCATTCATTGTTCTACTTGTCGAAAGTTACAAATAATTTCCGATAAAGGATTAACCATTGGGGCTCATTGTTCACTTCAACTTGAAAAACAAAAAATTGGCGAATTGTACTGTTTGGATCCTTTGCATATATGTTTCTTAGACTACATAGACGCAATATATACAAAGATTTCAACAGTCTACGTGTTCGAATCATTGTTCTACTTGTCGAAATTTACAAATAATTTCCTTTAAAGGATTAACAATGGGGCTCGTTGTTCACTTAAACTTGAAGAACAATAAATTGGCGAATTGTACTGTTTGGATGCTTTGCATATATGTTTCTTAGACTATATAGAAGCAATATATACAAAGAATTCAACCGTCTACCTGCTCCATTCATTGTTCTACTTGTCGAAAGTTAGAAATAATTTCCTTTAAAGGATTAACAATGGGGCTCGTTGTTCACTTAAACTTGAAGAACAATAAATTGGCGAATTGTACTGTTTGGATGCTTTGCATATATGTTTCTTAGACTATATAGAAGCAATATATACAAAGAATTGAACCGTCTACCTGTTCCATTCATTGTTCTACTTGTCGAAAGTTACAAATAATTTCCGATAAATGATTAACCATTGGGGCTCGTTGTTCACTTAAACTTGAAGAACAATAAATTGGCGAATTGTACTGTTTGGATGCTTTGCATATATGTTTCTTAGACTATATAGAAGCAATATATACAAAGAATTGAACCGTCTACCTGTTCCATTCATTGTTCTACTTGTCGAAAGTTACAAATAATTTCCGATAAATGATTAACCATTGGGGCTCGTTGTTCACTTAAACTTGAAGAACAATAAATTGGCGAATGGTACTGTTTGGATGCTTTGCATATATGTTTCTTAGATTATATAGAAGCAATATATACAAAGATTTCAACCGTCTACCTGTTCCATTCATTGTTCTACTTATCGAAAGTTACAAATAATTTCCGATAAAGTATTAACAATGGGGCTCGTAGTTCACTTAAACTTGAAGACCAAAAAATTGGCGAATTGCACTGTTTGGATGCTTTGCATATATGTTTCGTAGATTATATAGAAGCAATATATACAATTATTTCAACCGTCTACCTGATCCATTTATTGTTCTACTTGTCGAAATTTACAAATAATTTCCTTTAAAGGATTAACAATGTGGCTCGTAGTTCACTTAAACTTGAAGAACAAGAAATTTGGGGAAGTGTACTGTTTGGATGCTTTGCATATATGTTTCTTAGACTATTTAGAAGCAATATATAGAATGATTTCACCCGTCTACCTGTACTATTCATTGTTCTACTTGTCGAAAGTTAGAAATAATTTCCGATAAATGATTAACCATTGGGGCTCGTTGTTCACTTAAACTTGAAGAACAATAAATTGGCGAATGGTACTGTTTGGATGCTTTGCACATATGTTTCTTAGATTATATAGAAGCAATATATACAAAGATTTCAACCGTCTACCTGTTCCATTCATTGTTCTACTTGTCGAAAGTTACAAATAATTTCCGATAAATGATTAACCATTGGGGCTCGTTGTTCACTTAAACTTGAAGAACAAAAAATTGGCGAATGGTACTGTTTGGATGCTTTGCATATATGTTTCTTAGACTATATAGAAGCAATATATACAAAGATTTCAACCGTCTACCTGTTCCATTCATTGTTCTACTTGTCGAAAGTTACAAATAATTTCCGATAACGGATTAACCATTGGGGCTCATTGTTCACTTAAACTTGAAGAACAAAAAATTGGCGAATTGTACTGTTTGGATGCTTTGCATATATGTTTCTTAGACTATATAGAAGCAATATATACAAAGATTTCAACCGTCTACCTGTTCCATTCATTGTTCTACTTGTCGAAAGTTACAAATAATTTCCGATAAAGGATTAACCATTGGGGCTCATTGTTCACTTAAACTTGGAAAACAAAAAATTGGCGAATTGTACTGTTTGGATGCTTTGCATATATGTTTCTTAGACTATATGGAAGCAATATATACAAAGATTTCAACCGTCTACGTGTTCCAATCATTGTTCTACTTGTAGAAAGTTACAATTAATTTCCTTTAAAGGATTAACAATGTGGCTCGTAGTTCACTTAAACTTGAAGAACAAGAAATTTGGGGAAGTGTACTGTTTGGATGCTTTGCATATATGTTTCTTAGACTATTTAGAAGCAATATATAGAAAGATTTCACCCGTCTACCTGTTCCATTCATTGTTCTACTTGTCGAAAGTTACAAATAATTTCCGATAAAGGATTAACAATGGGTCTCATTGTTCACTTAAACTTGAAGAACAAAAAATTGGCGAATGGTACTGTTTGGATGCTTTGCATATATGTTTCTAAGACTATATAGACGCAATATATACAAGGATTTCAACCGTCTACCTGTTCCATTCATTGTTCTACTTGTCGAAAGTTACAAATAATTACCGATAAAGGATTAACCATTGGGGCTCATTGTTCACTTAAACTTGAGGAACAACAAATTGGCGAATTGTACTGTTTGTATGCTTTGCATATATGTTTCTTAGACTATATAGAAGCAATATATACAAAGATTTCAACCGTCTACATGTTCCATTCATTGTTCTACTTGTCGAAATTTACAAATAATTTCCTTTAAAGGATTAACAATGGGGCTCGTAGTTCACTTAATCATGAAGATGAAATAATTGGCGAATTGTACTGTTTGGATGCTTTGCATATATGTTTCTTAGACTATATAGAAGCAATATATACAAAGATTTCAACCGTCTACCTGTTCCATTCATTGTTCTACTTGTCGAAAGTTACAAATAATTTCCGATAACGGATTAACCAATGGGGCTCATTGTTCACTTAAACTTGAAGAACAAAAAATTGGCGAATTGTACTGTTTGGATGCTTTGCATATATGTTTCTTAGACTATTTAGAAGCAATATATAGAAAGATTTCACCCGTCTACCTGTACTATTCATTGTTCTACTTGTCGAAAGTTAGAAATAATTTCCGATAAATGATTAACCATTGGGGCTCGTTGTTCACTTAAACTTGAAGAACAATAAATTGGCGAATGGTACTGTTTGGATGCTTTGCACATATGTTTCTTAGATTATATAGAAGCAATATATACAAAGATTTCAACCGTCTACCTGTTCCATTCATTGTTCTACTTGTCGAAAGTTACAAATAATTTCCGATAAATGATTAACCATTGGGGCTCGTTGTTCACTTAAACTTGAAGAACAATAAATTGGCGAATGGTACTGTTTGGATGCTTTGCATATATGTTTCTTAGACTATTTAGAAGCAATATATAGAAAGATTTCACCCGTCTACCTGTACTATTCATTGTTCTACTTGTAGAAAGTTACAAATAATTTCCATTTCATGATTATCAATGGGGCTCGCTGTTCACTTAAACTTGAAGATCAAAAAATTGGCAAATGGTATTGTTTGGATGCTTTGCGTACATGTTTCTTAGACTATATGGAAGCAATATATACAAAGATTTCAACAGTCTACGTGTTCCAATCATTGTTCTACTTGTCGAAATTTACAAATAATTTCCTTTAAAGGATTAACAATGGGGATCGTTGTTCACTTAAACTTGAAGAACAATAAATTGGCGAATTGTACTGTTTGGATGCTTTGCATATATGTTTCTTAGACTATATAGAAGCAATATATACAAAGAATTCAACCGTCTACCTGTTCCATTCATTGTTCTACTTGTCGAAAGTTACAAATAATTTCCTTTAAAGGATTAACAATGGGGCTCGTTGTTCACTTAAACTTGAAGAACAATAAATTGGCGAATTGTACTGTTTGGATGCTTTGCATATATGTTTCTTAGACTATATAGACGCAATATATACAAGGATTTCAACCGTCTACCTGTTCCATTCATTGTTCTACTTGTCGAAAGTTACAAATAATTACCGATAAAGGATTAACCATTGGGGCTCATTGTTCACTTAAACTTGAAGAACAAAAACGGGCAATTTGTACTGTTTGGATGTTTTGCATATATGTTTCTTAGACTATATGGAAGCAATACATACAATGATTTCAACCGTCTACCTATTCCATTCATTGTTCTACTTGTCGAAATTTACAAATAATTTCCTTTAAAGGATTAACAATGGGGCTCATTGCTCACTTAAACTTGAAGGACAAAAAATTGGCGAATGGTACTGTTTGGATGCATTGCATATATGTTTCTTAGACTATATGGAAGCAATATATACAAAGATTTCAACCGTCTACGTGTTCCAATCATTGTTCTACTTGTAGAAAGTTACAATTAATTTCCGTTAAAGGATTAACAATGGGGCTCGTAGTTCACTTAAACTTGAAGAACAAAAAATTGGCGAATTGTACTGTTTGGATGCTTTGCATATTTGTTTCGTAGACTATATAGAAGCAATATATAATAATATTTCAACCGTCTACGTGTTCCAATCATTGTTCTACTTGTCGAAATTTACAAATAATTTCCTTTAAAGGATTAACAATGGGGCTCGTTGTTCACTTAAACTTGAAGACCAATAAATTGGCGAATGGTACTGTTTGGATGCTTTGCATATATGTTTCTTAGACTATATAGAAGCAATATATACAAAGATTTCAACCGTCTACCAGTTCCATTCATTGTTCTACTTGTCGAAAGTTACAAATAATTTCCGATAAAGGATTAACCATTGGGGCTCATTGTTCACATTAACTTGGAAAACAAAAAATTGGCGAATTGTACTGTTTGGATGCTTTGCATATATGTTTCTTAGACTATATGGAAGCAATATATACAATGATTTCAACCGTCTACCTATTCCATTCATTGTTCTACTTGTCGAAATTTACAAATAATTTCCTTTAAAGGATTAACAATGGGGCTCGTTGTTCACTTAAACTTGAAGAACAATAAATTGGCGAATTGTACTGTTTGGATGCTTTGCATATATGTTACTTAGACTATATAGAAGCAATATATGCAAAGAATTCAACCGTCTACCTGTTCCATTCATTGTTCTACTTATCGAAAGTTACAAATAATTTCCGATAAAGTATTAACAATGGGGCTCGTAGTTCACTTAAACTTGAAGACCAAAAAATTGGCGAATTGCACTGTTTGGATGCTTTGCATATATGTTTCGTAGATTATATAGAAGCAATATATACAATTATTTCAACCGTCTACCTGATCCATTTATTGTTCTACTTGTCGAAATTTACAAATAATTTCCTTTAAAGGATTAACAATGTGGCTCGTAGTTCACTTAAACTTGAAGAACAAGAAATTTGGGGAAGTGTACTGTTTGGATGCTTTGCATATGTGTTTCTTAGACTATTTAGAAGCAATATATAGAAAGATTTCACCCGTCTACCTGTACTATTCATTGTTCTACTTGTCGAAAGTTAGAAATAATTTCCGATAAATGATTAACCATTGGGGCTCGTTGTTCACTTAAACTTGAAGAACAATAAATTGGCGAATGGTACTGTTTGGATGCTTTGCACATATGTTTCTTAGATTATATAGAAGCAATATATACAAAGATTTCAACCGTCTACCTGTTCCATTCATTGTTCTACTTGTCGAAAGTTACAAATAATTTCCGATAAATGATTAACCATTGGGGCTCGTTGTTCACTTAAACTTGAAGAACAAAAAATTGGCGAATGGTACTGTTTGGATGCTTTGCATATATGTTTCTTAGACTATATAGAAGCAATATATACAAAGATTTCAACCGTCTACCTGTTCCATTCATTGTTCTACTTGTCGAAAGTTACAAATAATTTCCGATAACGGATTAACCATTGGGGCTCATTGGTCACTTAAACTTGAAGAACAAAAAATTGGCGAATTGTACTGTTTGGATGCTTTGCATATATGTTTCTTAGACTATATAGAAGCAATATATACAAAGATTTCAACCGTCTACCTGTTCCATTCATTGTTCTACTTGTCGAAAGTTACAAATAATTTCCGATAAAGGATTAACCATTGGGGCTCATTGTTCACTTAAACTTGGAAAACAAAAAATTGGCGAATTGTACTGTTTGGATGCTTTGCATATATGTTTCTTAGACTATATGGAAGCAATATATACAAAGATTTCAACCGTCTACGTGTTCCAATCATTGTTCTACTTGTAGAAAGTTACAATTAATTTCCTTTAAAGGATTAACAATGTGGCTCGTAGTTCACTTAAACTTGAAGAACAAGAAATTTGGGGAAGTGTACTGTTTGGATGCTTTGCATATATGTTTCTTAGACTATTTAGAAGCAATATATAGAAAGATTTCACCCGTCTACCTGTTCCATTCATTGTTCTACTTGTCGAAAGTTACAAATAATTTCCGATAAAGGATTAACAATGGGTCTCATTGTTCACTTAAACTTGAAGAACAAAAAATTGGCGAATGGTACTGTTTGGATGCTTTGCATATATGTTTCTAAGACTATATAGACGCAATATATACAAGGATTTCAACCGTCTACCTGTTCCATTCATTGTTCTACTTGTCGAAAGTTACAAATAATTACCGATAAAGGATTAACCATTGGGGCTCATTGTTCACTTAAACTTGAGGAACAACAAATTGGCGAATTGTACTGTTTGTATGCTTTGCATATATGTTTCTTAGACTATATAGAAGCAATATATACAAAGATTTCAACCGTCTACATGTTCCATTCATTGTTCTACTTGTCGAAAGTTACAAATAATTTCCGATAAAGGATTAACCATTGGGGCTCATTGTTCACTTAAACTTGAGGAACAACAAATTGGCGAATTGTACTGTTTGTATGCTTTGCATATATGTTTCTTAGACTATATAGAAGCAATATATACAAAGATTTCACCCGTCTACCTGTACTATTCATTGTTCTACTTGTCGAAAGTTAGAAATAATTTCCGATAAATGATTAACCATTGGGGCTCGTTGTTCACTTAAACTTGAAGAACAATAAATTGGCGAATGGTACTGTTTGGATGCTTTGCACATATGTTTCTTAGATTATATAGAAGCAATATATACAAAGATTTCAACCGTCTACCTGTTCCATTCATTGTTCTACTTGTCGAAAGTTACAAATAATTTCCGATAAATGATTAACCATTGGGGCTCGTTGTTCACTTAAACTTGAAGAACAAAAAATTGGCGAATGGTACTGTTTGGATGCTTTGCATATATGTTTCTTAGACTATATAGAAGCAATATATACAAAGATTTCAACCGTCTACCTGTTCCATTCATTGTTCTACTTGTCGAAAGTTACAAATAATTTCCGATAACGGATTAACCATTGGGGCTCATTGTTCACTTAAACTTGAAGAACAAAAAATTGGCGAATTGTACTGTTTGGATGCTTTGCATATATGTTTCTTAGACTATATAGAAGCAATATATACAAAGATTTCAACCGTCTACCTGTTCCATTCATTGTTCTACTTGTCGAAAGTTACAAATAATTTCCGATAAAGGATTAACCATTGGGGCTCATTGTTCACTTAAACTTGGAAAACAAAAAATTGGCGAATTGTACTGTTTGGATGCTTTGCATATATGTTTCTTAGACTATATGGAAGCAATATATACAAAGATTTCAACCGTCTACGTGTTCCAATCATTGTTCTACTTGTAGAAAGTTACAATTAATTTCCTTTAAAGGATTAACAATGTGGCTCGTAGTTCACTTAAACTTGAAGAACAAGAAATTTGGGGAAGTGTACTGTTTGGATGCTTTGCATATATGTTTCTTAGACTATTTAGAAGCAATATATAGAAAGATTTCACCCGTCTACCTGTTCCATTCATTGTTCTACTTGTCGAAAGTTACAAATAATTTCCGATAAAGGATTAACAATGGGTCTCATTGTTCACTTAAACTTGAAGAACAAAAAATTGGCGAATGGTACTGTTTGGATGCTTTGCATATATGTTTCTAAGACTATATAGACGCAATATATACAAGGATTTCAACCGTCTACCTGTTCCATTCATTGTTCTACTTGTCGAAAGTTACAAATAATTACCGATAAAGGATTAACCATTGGGGCTCATTGTTCACTTAAACTTGAGGAACAACAAATTGGCGAATTGTACTGTTTGTATGCTTTGCATATATGTTTCTTAGACTATATAGAAGCAATATATACAAAGATTTCAACCGTCTACATGTTCCATTCATTGTTCTACTTGTCGAAAGTTACAAATAATTTCCGATAAAGGATTAACAATGGGTCTCATTGTTCACTTAAACTTGACGAACAAAAAATTGGCGAATGGTACTGTTTGGATGCTTTGCATATATGTTTCTAAGACTATATAGACGCAATATATACAAGGATTTCAACCGTCTACCTGTTCCATTCATTGTTCTACTTGTCGAAAGTTACAAATAATTACCGATAAAGGATTAACCATTGGGGCTCATTGTTCACTTAAACTTGAGGAACAACAAATTGGCGAATTGTACTGTTTGTATGCTTTGCATATATGTTTCTTAGACTATATAGAAGCAATATATACAAAGATTTCAACCGTCTACATGTTCCATTCATTGTTCTACTTGTCGAAAGTTACAAATAATTTCCGATAAAGGATTAACAATGGGTCTCATTGTTCACTTAAACTTGACGAACAAAAAATTGGCGAATGGTACTGTTTGGATGCTTTGCATATATGTTTCTAAGACTATATAGACGAAATATATACAAGGATTTCAACTGTCTACCTGTTCCATTCATTGTTCTACTTGTCGAAAGTTACAAATAATTACCGATAAAGGATTAACCATTGGGGCTCATTGTTCACTTAAACTTGAAGAACAAAAAATGGGCGATTTGTACTGTTTGGATGTTTTGCTTATATGTTTCTTAGACTATATGGAAGCAATATATACAATGATTTCAACCGTCTACCTATTCCATTCATTGTTCTACTTGTCGAAATTTACAAATAATTTCCTTTAAAGGATTAACAATGGGGCTCGTTGTTCACTTAAACTTGAAGAACAAAAAATTGGCGAATGGTACTGTTTGGATGCTTTGCATATATGTTTCTTAGACTATATAGAAGCAATATATACAAAGATTTCAACCGTCTACCTGTTCCATTCATTGTTCTACTTGTCGAAAGTTACAAATAATTTCCGATAACGGATTAACCAATGGGGCTCATTGTTCACTTAAACTTGAAGAACAAAAAATTGGCGAATTGTACTGTTTGGATGCTTTGCATATATGTTTCTTAGACTATTTAGAAGCAATATATAGAAAGATTTCACCCGTCTACCTGTACTATTCATTGTTCTACTTGTCGAAAGTTAGAAATAATTTCCGATAAATGATTAACCATTGGGGCTCGTTGTTCACTTAAACTTGAAGAACAATAAATTGGCGAATGGTACTGTTTGGATGCTTTGCACATATGTTTCTTAGATTATATAGAAGCAATATATACAAAGATTTCAACCGTCTACCTGTTCCATTCATTGTTCTACTTGTCGAAAGTTACAAATAATTTCCGATAAATGATTAACCATTGGGGCTCGTTGTTCACTTAAACTTGAAGAACAATAAATTGGCGAATGGTACTGTTTGGATGCTTTGCATATATGTTTCTTAGACTATTTAGAAGCAATATATAGAAAGATTTCACCCGTCTACCTGTACTATTCATTGTTCTACTTGTAGAAAGTTACAAATAATTTCCATTTCATGATTATCAATGGGGCTCGCTGTTCACTTAAACTTGAAGATCAAAAAATTGGCAAATGGTATTGTTTGGATGCTTTGCGTACATGTTTCTTAGACTATATGGAAGCAATATATACAAAGATTTCAACAGTCTACGTGTTCCAATCATTGTTCTACTTGTCGAAATTTACAAATAATTTCCTTTAAAGGATTAACAATGGGGATCGTTGTTCACTTAAACTTGAAGAACAATAAATTGGCGAATTGTACTGTTTGGATGCTTTGCATATATGTTTCTTAGACTATATAGAAGCAATATATACAAAGAATTCAACCGTCTACCTGTTCCATTCATTGTTCTACTTGTCGAAAGTTACAAATAATTTCCTTTAAAGGATTAACAATGGGGCTCGTTGTTCACTTAAACTTGAAGAACAATAAATTGGCGAATTGTACTGTTTGGATGCTTTGCATATATGTTTCTTAGACTATATAGAAGCAATATATACAAAGAATTCAACCGTCTACCTGTTCCATTCATTGTTCTACTTGTCGAAAGTTACAAATAATTTCCGATAAAGGATTAACAATGGGGCTCATTGTTCACTTAAACTTGAAGGACAAAAAATTGGCAAATGGTACTGTTTGGATGCTTTGCATATATGCTTCTTAGACTATATAGAAGCAATATATACAATGATTTCAACCGTCAACCTGTTCCATTCATTGTTCTACTTGTCGAAAGTTACAAATAATTTCCGATAAAGGATTAACAATGGGGCTCGTTGTTCACTTAAACTTGAAGAACAAAAAATTGGCGAATGGTACTGTTTGGATGCTTTGCATATATGTTTCTTAGACTATATAGAAGCAATATATACAAAGATTTCAACCGTCTACCTGTTCCATTCATTGTTCTACTTGTCGAAAGTTACAAATAATTTCCGATAACGGATTAACCATTGGGGCTCATTGTTCACTTAAACTTGAAGAACAAAAAATTGGCGAATTGTACTGTTTGGATGCTTTGCATATATGTTTCTTAGACTATATAGAAGCAATATATACAAAGATTTCAACCGTCTACCTGTTCCATTCATTGTTCTACTTGTCGAAAGTTACAAATAATTTCCGATAAATGATTAACCATTGGGGCTCGTTGTTCACTTAAACTTGAAGAACAATAAATTGGCGAATGGTACTGTTTGGATGCTTTGCATATATGTTTCTTAGACCATTTAGAAGCAATATATAGAAAGATTTCACCCGTCTACCTGTACTATTCATTGTTCTACTTGTAGAAAGTTACAAATAATTTCCATTTCATGATTATCAATGGGGCTCGCTGTTCACTTAAACTTGAAGATCAAAAAATTGGCAAATGGTATTGTTTGGATGCTTTGCGTACATGTTTCTTAGACTATATGGAAGCAATATATACAAAGATTTCAACAGTCTACGTGTTCCAATCATTGTTCTACTTGTCGAAATTTACAAATAATTTCCTTTAAAGGATTAACAATGGGGATCGTTGTTCACTTAAACTTGAAGAACAATAAATTGGCGAATTGTACTGTTTGGATGCTTTGCATATATGTATCTTAGACTATATAGAAGCAATATATACAAAGAATTCAACCGTCTACCTGTTCCATTCATTGTTCTACTTGTCGAAAGTTACAAATAATTTCCTTTAAAGGATTAACAATGGGGCTCGTTGTTCACTTAAACTTGAAGAACAATAAATTGGCGAATTGTACTGTTTGGATGCATTGCATATATGTTTCTTAGACTATATAGAAGCAATATATACAAAGAATTCAACCGTCTACCTGTTCCATTCATTGTTCTACTTGTCGAAAGTTACAAATAATTTCCGATAAAGGATTAACAATGGGGCTCATTGTTCACTTAAACTTGAAGGACAAAAAATTGGCAAATGGTACTGTTTGGATGCTTTGCATATATGTTTCTTAGACTATTTAGAAGCAATATATAGAAAGATTTCACCCGTCTACCTGTACTATTCATTGTTCTACTTGTCGAAAGTTAGAAATAATTTCCGATAAATGATTAACCATTGGGGCTCGTTGTTCACTTAAACTTGAAGAACAATAAATTGGCGAATGGTACTGTTTGGATGCTTTGCACATATGTTTCTTAGATTATATAGAAGCAATATATACAAAGATTTCAACCGTCTACCTGTTCCATTCATTGTTCTACTTGTCGAAAGTTACAAATAATTTCCGATAAATGATTAACCATTGGGGCTCGTTGTTCACTTAAACTTGAAGAACAATAAATTGGCGAATGGTACTGTTTGGATGCTTTGCATATATGTTTCTTAGACTATTTAGAAGCAATATATAGAAAGATTTCACCCGTCTACCTGTACTATTCATTGTTCTACTTGTAGAAAGTTACAAATAATTTCCATTTCATGATTATCAATGGGGCTCGCTGTTCACTTAAACTTGAAGATCAAAAAATTGGCAAATGGTATTGTTTGGATGCTTTGCGTACATGTTTCTTAGACTATATGGAAGCAATATATACAAAGATTTCAACAGTCTACGTGTTCCAATCATTGTTCTACTTGTCGAAATTTACAAATAATTTCCTTTAAAGGATTAACAATGGGGATCGTTGTTCACTTAAACTTGAAGAACAATAAATTGGCGAATTGTACTGTTTGGATGCTTTGCATATATGTTTCTTAGACTATATAGAAGCAATATATACAAAGAATTCAACCGTCTACCTGTTCCATTCATTGTTCTACTTGTCGAAAGTTACAAATAATTTCCTTTAAAGGATTAACAATGGGGCTCGTTGTTCACTTAAACTTGAAGAACAATAAATTGGCGAATTGTACTGTTTGGATGCTTTGCATATATGTTTCTTAGACTATATAGAAGCAATATATACAAAGAATTCAACCGTCTACCTGTTCCATTCATTGTTCTACTTGTCGAAAGTTACAAATAATTTCCGATAAAGGATTAACAATGGGGCTCATTGTTCACTTAAACTTGAAGGACAAAAAATTGGCAAATGGTACTGTTTGGATGCTTTGCATATATGTTTCTTAGACTATATAGAAGCAATATATACAATGATTTCAACCGTCTACCTGTTCCATTCATTGTTCTACTTGTCGAAAGTTACAAATAATTTCCGATAAAGGATTAACAATGGGGCTCGTTGTTCACTTAAACTTGAAGAACAAAAAATTGGCGAATGGTACTGTTTGGATGCTTTGCATATATGTTTCTTAGACTATATAGAAGCAATATATACAAAGATTTCAACCGTCTACCTGTTCCATTCATTGTTCTACTTGTCGAAAGTTACAAATAATTTCCGATAACGGATTAACCATTGGGGCTCATTGTTCACTTAAACTTGAAGAACAAAAAATTGGCGAATTGTACTGTTTGGATGCTTTGCATATATGTTTCTTAGACTATATAGAAGCAATATATACAAAGATTTCAACCGTCTACCTGTTCCATTCATTGTTCTACTTGTCGAAAGTTACAAATAATTTCCGATAAAGGATTAACCATTGGGGCTCATTGTTCACTTAAACTTGGAAAACAAAAAATTGGCGAATTGTACTGTTTGGATGCTTTGCATATATGTTTCTTAGACTATATGGAAGCAATATATACAATGATTTCAACCGTCTACCTATTCCATTCATTGTTCTACTTGTCGAAATTTACAAATAATTTCCTTTAAAGGATTAACAATGGGGCTCGTTGTACACTTAAACTTGAAGAACAATGAATTGGCGAATTGTACTGTTTGGATGCTTTGCATATATGTTTCTTAGACTATATAGAAGCAATATATACAAAGAATTCAACCTTCTACCTGTTCCATTCATTGTTCTACTTGTCGAAAGTTACAAATAATTTCCGATAAAGGATTAACCATTGGGGCTCTTTGTTCACTTAAACTTGAAAAACAAAAAATTGGCGTATTATACTGTTTGGATCCTTTGCATATATGTTTCTTAGACTATATAGACGCAATATATACAAAGATTTCAACAGTCTACGTGTTCCAATCATTGTTCTACTTGTCGAAATTTACAAATAATTTCCGATAACGGATTAACCATTGGGGCTCATTGTTCACTTAAACTTGAAGAACAAAAAATTGGCGAATTGTACTGTTTGGATGCTTTGCATATATGTTTCTTAGACTATATAGAAGCAATATATACAAAGATTTCAACCGTCTACCTGTTCCATTCATTGTTCTACTTGTCGAAAGTTACAAATAATTTCCGATAAAGGATTAACCATTGGGGCTCATTGTTCACTTAAACTTGGAAAACAAAAAATTGGCGAATTGTACTGTTTGGATGCTTTGCATATATGTTTCTTAGACTATATGGAAGCAATATATACAATGATTTCAACCGTCTACCTATTCCATTCATTGTTCTACTTGTCGAAATTTACAAATAATTTCCTTTAAAGGATTAACAATGGGGCTCGTTGTACACTTAAACTTGAAGAACAATGAATTGGCGAATTGTACTGTTTGGATGCTTTGCATATATGTTTCTTAGACTATATAGAAGCAATACATACAATGATTTCAACCGTCTACATGATCCATTCATTGTTCTACTTGTCGAAATTTACAAATAATTTCCTTTAAAGGATTAACAATGGGGCTCGTAGTTCGCTTAATCATGAAGATGAAATAATTGGCGAATTGCACTGTTTGGATGCTTTGCATATATGTTTCTTAGACTATATAGAAGCAATATATACAAAGATGTCAACCGTCTACCTGTTCCATTCATTGTTCTAATTGTCGAAAGTTACAAATAATTTCCGATAAAGGATTAACCATTGGGGCTCATTGTTCACTTAAACTTGGAAAACAAAAAATTGGCGAATTGTACTGTTTGGATGCTTTGCATATATGTTTCTTAGACTATATGGAAGCAATATATACAATGATTTCAACCGTCTACATGATCCATTCATTGTTCTACTTGTCGAAATTTACAAATAATTTCCTTTAAAGGATTAACAATGGGGCTCGTAATTCACTTAATCATGAAGATGAAATAATTGGCGAATTGTACTGTTTGGATGCTTTGCATATGTGTCTCTTAGATTATATAGAAGCAATATATACAATGATTTCAACCGTTTACCTGTTCCATTCATTGTTCTACTTGTCGAAAGTTACAAATAATTTCCGTTAAGGGATTAACAATGGGGATCGTAGTTTACTTAAACTTGAAGAACAAAAAATTGGCGAATTGTACTGTTTGGATGCTTTGCATATATGTTTCTTAGACTATATAGAAGCAATATATACATAGATTTCAACCGTCTACCTGTTGCATTCATTGTTCTACTTGTCGAAATTTACAAATAATTTCCTTTAAAGGATTAACCATTGGGTCTCATTGTTCACTTAAACTTGAAGAACAAAAAATTGGCGAATGGTACTGTTTGGATGCTTTGCATATATGTTTCTTAGACTATTTAGAAGCAATATATAGAAAGATTTCACCCGTCTACCTGTACTATTCATTGTTCTACTTGTAGAAAGTTACAAATAATTTCCATTTCATGATTATCAATGGGGCTCGCTGTTCACTTAAACTTGAAGATCAAAAAATTGGCAAATGGTATTGTTTGGATGCTTTGCGTACATGTTTCTTAGACTATATGGAAGCAATATATACAAAGATTTCAACAGTCTACGTGTTCCAATCATTGTTCTACTTGTCGAAATTTACAAATAATTTCCTTTAAAGGATTAACAATGGGGATCCTTGTTCACTTAAACTTGAAGAACAATAAATTGGCGAATTGTACTGTTTGGATGCTTTGCATATATGTTTCATAGACTATATAGAAGCAATATATACAAAGAATTCAACCGTCTACCTGTTCCATTCATTGTTCTACTTGTCGAAAGTTACAAATAATTTCCGATAAAGGATTAACAATGGGGCTCATTGTTCACTTAAACTTGAAGGACAAAAAATTGGCGAATGGTACTGTTTGTATGCATTGCATATATGTTTCTTAGACTATATGGAAGCAATATATACAATGATTTCAACCGTCTACCTATTCCATTCATTGTTCTACTTGTCGAAATTTACAAATAATTTCCTTTAAAGGATTAACAATGGGGCTCGTTGTACACTTAAACTTGATGAACAATGAATTGGCGAATTGTACTGTTTGGATGCTTTGCATATATGCTTCTTAGACTATGTAGAAGCAATATATACAAAGAATTCAACCGTCTACCTGTTCCATTCATTGTTCTACTTGTCGAAAGTTACAAATAATTTCCGATAAAGGATTAACCATTGGGGCTCATTGTTCACTTAAACTTGAAAAACAAAAAATTGGCGAATTGTACTGTTTGGATCCTTTGCAAATATGTTTCTTAGACTATATAGACGCAATATATACAAGGATTTCAACCGTCTACCTGTTCCATTCATTGTTCTACTTGTCGAATGTTACAAATAATTACCGATAAAGGATTAACCATTGGGGCTCATTGTTCACTTAAACTTGAAGAACAAAAAATTGGCGAATTGTACTGTTTGGATGCTTTGCATATATGTTTCTTAGACTATATAGAAGCAATATATACAAAGATTTCAACCGTCTACCTTTTCCATTCATTGTTCTACTTGTCGAAAGTTACAAATAATTTCCGATAAAGGATTAACAATGGGTCTCATTGTTCACTTAAACTTGAAGAACAAAAAATTGGCGAACGGTACTGTTTGGATGCTTTGCATATATGTTTCTAAGACTATATAGACGAAATATATACAAGGATTTCAACTGTCTACCTATTCCATTCATTGTTCTACTTGTCGAAAGTTACAAATAATTACCGATAAAGGATTAACCATTGGGGCTCATTGTTCACTTAAACTTGAAGAACAAAAAATGGGCGATTTGTACTGTTTGGATGTTTTGCATATATGTTTCTTAGACTATATGGAAGCAATATATACAATGATTTCAACCGTCTACCTATTCCATTCATTGTTCTACTTGTCGAAATTTACAAATAATTTCCTTTAAAGGATTAACAATGGGGCTCGTAATTCACTTAATCATGAAGATGAAATAATTGGCGAATTGTACTGTTTGGATGCTTTGCATATGTGTCTCTTAGATTATATAGAAGCAATATATACAATGATTTCAACCGTCTACCTGTTCCATTCATTGTTCTACTTGTCGAAAGTTACAAATAATTTCCGTTAAGGGATTAACAATGGGGATCGTAGTTTACTTAAACTTGAAGAACAAAAAATTTGCGAATTGTACTGTTTGGATGCTTTGCATATATGTTTCTTAGACTATATAGAAGCAATATATACAAAGATTTCAACCGTCTACCTGTTCCATTCATTGTTCTACTTGTCGAAATTTACAAATAATTTCCTTTAAAGGATTAACAATGGGGCTCGTAGTTCACTTAAACCTGAAGAACAAAAAATTGGCGTATTGTACTGTTTGGATGCTTTGCATATATGTTTCTTAGACTATTAAGAAGCAATATATAGAAAGATTTCAACCGTCTACCTGTTCCATTCATTGTTCTACTTGTCGAAAGTTACAAATAATTTCCGATAAAGGATTAACCATTGGGGCTCGTTGTTCACTTAAACTTGAAGAACAAGAAATTGGCGAATTGTACTGTTTGGATGCTTTGCATATATGTTTCTTAGACTATATAGAAGCAATATATACAATGATTTCAACCGTCTACCTGTTCCATTCATTGTTCTACTTGTCGAAAATTACAAATAATTTCCGATAAAGGATTAACCATTGGGGCTTGTTGTTCACTTAAACTTGAAGAACAATAAATTGGCGAATTGTACTGTTTGGATGCTTTGCACGTATGTTTCTTAGACTATATAGAAGCAATATATACAAAGATTTCAACTGTCTACCTGTTCCATTCATTGTTCTACTTGTCGAAAGTTACAAATAATTTCCGATAAAGGATTAACCGTTGGGGCTCATTCTTCACTTAAACTTGAAGAACAATAAATTGGCGAATTGTACTGTTTGGATGCTTTGCATATATGTTTCTTAGACTATATAGACGCAATATATACAAGGATTTCAACCGTCTACCTGTTCCATTCATGGTTCTACTTGTCGAAATTTACAAATAATTTCCTATAAAGGATTAACAATGGGGCTCGTAGTTCACTTAAACTTGAAGAACAAAAAATTGGCGAATGGTACTGTTTCGATGCTTTGCATATATGTTTCTTAGACTATATGGAAGGAATATATACAAAGATTTCAACAGACTACCTGTTCTATTCATTGTTCTACTTGTAGAAACCTACAAATAATTTCCGTTTCATGATTATCAATGGGGCTCGTTGTTCACTTACACTAGAAGAACAAAAAATTGGCGAATGATACTGTCTGGATGCTTTGCGTACATGTTTCTTAGACTATATGGAAGCAACATATACAAAGATTTCAACCGTCTACCTGTTCTATTCATTGTTCTACTTGTAGAAAGTTACAAATAATTTCCGTTTCATGATTATCAATGGGGCTCGTTGTTCACTTAAACTTGAAGAACAAAAAATTTGCGAATTGTACTGTTTGGATGCTTTGCATATATGTTTCGTAGATTATATAGAAGCAATATATACATTGATTTCAACCGTCTACCTGATCCATTCATTGTTCTACTTGTCGAAATTTACAAATAATTTCCTTTAAAGGATTAACAATGGGGCTCGTAGTTCACTTAAACTTGAAGAACAAAAAATTGGCGGATGGTACTGTTTGGATGCTTTGCATATATGTTTCTTAGATTATATAGAAGCAATATATACAAAGATTTCAACCGTCTACGTGTTCCAATTATTGTTCTACTTATCCAAGTTACAAATAATTTCTGTTAAAGTATTAACAATGGGGCTCGTAGTTGACTTAAACTTGAAGATCAAATAATTGGCGAATTGTACTGTTTGGATGATTTGCATATATGTTTCTTAGACTATATACAAGCAATATATACAATGATTTCAACCGTCTACCTTTTCCATTCATTGTTCTACTTGTCGAAATTTACAAATAATTTCCGTTAAGGGATTAAAAATGGGGATCATAGTTTACTTAAACTTGAAAAACAAAAAATTGACGAATTGTACTGTTTGGATGCTTTGCATATATGTTTCTTAGACTATATAGAAGCAATATATACAAAGAATTCAACCGTCTACCTGTTCCATTCATTGTTCTACTTGTCCAAGTTACAAATAATTTCCGTTAAAGTATTAACAATGGGGCTCGTAGTTCACTTAAACTTGAAGATCAAATAATTGGCGAATTGTACTGTTTGGATGATTAGCATATATGTTTCTTAGACTATATACAAGCAATATATACAATGATTTCAACCGTCTACCTGTTCTATTCATTGTTCTACTTGTCGAAAGTTACAAATAATTTCCGCTTCATGATTATCAATGGGGCTCGTTGTTCACTTAAACTTGAAGAACAAAAAATTGGCGAATGGTACTGTTTGGATGCTTTGCAGATATGTTTCTAAGATTATATAGAAGAGATACATACAAAGATTTCAACCGTCTACCTGTTCCATTCATTGTTCTACTTGTCGAAAATTACAAATAATTTCCGATAAAGGATTAACCATTGGGGCTCATTGTTCACTTAAACTTGAAGAACAAAAAATTGGCGAATGGTACTGTTTGGATGCTTTGCATATATGTTTCTTCGACTATATAGAAGCAATATATATAATGATTTCAACCGTCTACCTGTTCCATTCATTGTTCTACTTGTCGAAATTTACAAATAATTTCCTTTAAAGGATTAACAATGGGGCTCGTAGTTCACTTAAACTTGAAGAGCAAAAAATTGGCGAATGGTACTGTTTGGATGCTTTGCATATATGTTTCTTAGACTATATAGACGCAATATATACAAGGATTTCAACCGTCTACCTGTTCCATTCATTGATCTACTTGTCGAAATTTACAAATAATTACCGATAAAGGATTAACCATTGGGGTTCATTGTTCACTTAAACATGGAAAACAAAAAATTGGCGAATTGTACTGTTTGGATGCTTTGCATATATGTTTCTTAGACTATATAGAAGCAATATATACAAAGATTTCAACCGTCTACCTGTTCCATTCATTGTTCTACTTGTGCGAAATTTACAAATAATTTCCTTTAAAGGATTAACAATGGGGCTCGTAGTTCACTTAAACTTGAAGAACAAAAAATTGGCGAATGGTACTGTTTGGATGCTTTGCATATATGTTTCTTAGACTATTTAGAAGCAATATATAGAAAGATTTCAGCCGTCTACCTGTACTATTCATTGTTCTACTTGTAGAAAGTTACAAATAATTTCCATTTCATGATTATCAATGGGGCTCGCTGTTCACTTAAACTTGAAGATCAAAAAATTGGCAAATGGTATTGTTTGGATGCTTTGCGTACATGTTTCTTAGACTATATGGAAGCAATATATACAAAGATTTCAACAGTCTACGTGTTCCAATCATTGTTCTACTTGTCGAAATTTACAAATAATTTCCTTTAAAGGATTAACAATGGGGATCGTTGTTCACTTAAACTTGAAGAACAATAAATTGGCGAATTGTACTGTTTGGATGCTTTGCATATATGTTTCTTAGACTATATAGAAGCAATATATACAAAGAATTCAACCGTCTACCTGTTCCATTCATTGTTCTACTTGTCGAAAGTTACAAATAATTTCCTTTAAAGGATTAACAATGGGGCTCGTTGTTCACTTAAACTTGAAGAACAATAAATTGGCGAATTGTACTGTTTGGATGCTTTGCATATATGTTTCTTAGACTATATATAAGCAATATATACAAAGAATTCAACCGTCTACCTGTTCCATTCATTGTTCTACTTGTCGAAAGTTACAAATAATTTCCGATAAAGGATTAACAATGGGGCTCATTGTTCACTTAAACTTGAAGGACAAAAAATTGGCAAATGGTACTGTTTGGATGCTTTGCATATATGTTTCTTAGACTATATAGAAGCAATATATACAATGATTTCAACCGTCTACCTGTTCCATTCATTGTTCTACTTGTCGAAAGTTACAAATAATTTCCGATAAAGGATTAACAATGGGGCTCGTTGTTCACTTAAACTTGAAGAACAAAAAATTGGCGAATGGTACTGTTTGGATGCTTTGCATATATGTTTCTTAGACTATATAGAAGCAATATATACAAAGATTTCAACCGTCTACCTGTTCCATTCATTGTTCTACTTGTCGAAAGTTACAAATAATTTCCGATAACGGATTAACCATTGGGGCTCATTGTTCACTTAAACTTGAAGAACAAAAAATTGGCGAATTGTACTGTTTGGATGCTTTGCATATATGTTTCTTAGACTATATAGAAGCAATATATACAAAGATTTCAACCGTCTACCTGTTCCATTCATTGTTCTACTTGTCGAAAGTTACAAATAATTTCCGATAAAGGATTAACCATTGGGGCTCATTGTTCACTTAAACTTGGAAAACAAAAAATTGGCGAATTGTACTGTTTGGATGCTTTGCATATATGTTTCTTAGACTATATGGAAGCAATATATACAATGATTTCAACCGTCTACCTATTCCATTCATTGTTCTACTTGTCGAAATTTACAAATAATTTCCTTTACAGGATTAACAATGGGGCTCGTTGTACACTTAAACTTGAAGAACAATGAATTGGCGAATTGTACTGTTTGGATGCTTTGCATATATGTTTCTTAGACTATATAGAAGCAATATATACAAAGAATTCAACCTTCTACCTGTTCCATACATTGTTCTACTTGTCGAAAGTTACAAATAATTTCCGATAAAGGATTAACCATTGGGGCTCTTTGTTCACTTAAACTTGAAAAACAAAAAATTGGCGAATTATACTGTTTGGATCCTTTGCATATATGTTTCTTAGACTATATAGACGCAATATATACAAAGATTTCAACAGTCTACGTGTTCCAATCATTGTTCTACTTGTCGAAAGTTACAAATAATTTCCGATAACGGATTAACCATTGGGGCTCATTGTTCACTTAAACTTGAAGAACAAAAAATTGGCGAATTGTACTGTTTGGATGCTTTGCATATATGTTTCTTAGACTATATAGAAGCAATATACACAAAGATTTCAACCGTCTACCTGTTCCATTCATTGTTCTACATGTCGAAAGTTACAATTAATTTCCGTTAAAGGATTAACCATTGGGGCTTGTTGTTCACTTAAACTTGAAGAACAATAAATTGGCGAATTGTACTGTTTGGATGCTTTGCACGTATGTTTCTTAGACTATATAGAAGCAATATATACAAAGATTTCAACTGTCTACCTGTTCCATTCATTGTTCTACTTGTCGAAAGTTACAATTAATTTCCGTTAAAGGATTAACAATGGGGCTCGTAGTTCACTTAAACTTGAAGAACAAAAAATTGGCGAATTGTACTGTTTGGATCCTTTGCAAATATGTTTCTTAGACTATATAGACGCAATATATACAAGGATTTCAACCGTCTACCTGTTCCATTCATTGTTCTACTTGTCGAATGTTACAAATAATTACCGATAAAGGATTAACCATTGGGGCTCATTGTTCACTTAAACTTGAAGAACAAAAAATTGGCGAATTGTACTGTTTGGATGCTTTGCATATATGTTTCTTAGACTATATAGAAGCAATATACACAAAGATTTCAACCGTCTACCTGTTCCATTCATTGTTCTACTTGTCGAAAGTTACAATTAATTTCCGTTAAAGGATTAACAATGGGGCTCGTAGTTCACTTAAACTTGAAGAACAAAAAATTGGCGAATTGTACTGTTTGGATCCTTTGCAAATATGTTTCTTAGACTATATAGACGCAATATATACAAGGATTTCAACCGTCTACCTGTTCCATTCATTGTTCTACTTGTCGAATGTTACAAATAATTACCGATAAAGGATTAACCATTGGGGCTCATTGTTCACTTAAACTTGAAGAACAAAAAATTGGCGAATTGTACTGTTTGGATGCTTTGCATATATGTTTCTTAGACTATATAGAAGCAATATATACAAAGATTTCAACTGTCTACCTGTTCCGTTCATTGTTCTACTTGTCGAAAGTTACAATTAATTTCCGTTAAAGGATTAACAATGGGGCTCGTAGTTCACTTAAACTTGAAGAACAAAAAATTGGCGAATTGTACTGTTTGGATGCTTTGCATATTTGTTTCGTAGACTATATAGAAGCAATACATACAATGATTTCAACCGTCTACATGATCCATTCATTGTTCTACTTGTCGAAATTTACAAATAATTTCCTTTAAAGGATTAACAATGGGGCTCGTAGTTCGCTTAATCATGAAGATGAAATAATTGGCGAATTGTACTGTTTGGATGCTTTGCATATATGTTTCTTAGACTATATAGAAGCAATATATACAAAGATGTCAACCGTCTACCTGTTCCATTCATTGTTCTAATTGTCGAAAGTTACAAATAATTTCCGATAAAGGATTAACCATTGGGGCTCATTGTTCACTTAAACTTGGAAAACAAAAAATTGGCGAATTGTACTGTTTGGATGCTTTGCATATATGTTTCTTAGACTATATGGAAGCAATATATACAATGATTTCAACCGTCTACATGATCCATTCATTGTTCTACTTGTCGAAATTTACAAATAATTTCCTTTAAAGGATTAACAATGGGGCTCGTAATTCACTTAATCATGAAGATGAAATAATTGACGAATTGTACTGTTTGGATGCTTTGCATATTTGTTTCGTAGACTATATAGAAGCAATATATACAATGATTTCAACCGTCTACATGATCCATTCATTGTTCTACTTGTCGAAATTTACAAATAATTTCCTTTAAAGGATTAACAATGGGGCTCGTAATTCACTTAATCATGAAGATGAAATAATTGGCGAATTGTACTGTTTGGATGCTTTGCATATGTGTCTCTTAGATTATATAGAAGCAATATATACAATGATTTCAACCGTTTACCTGTTCCATTCATTGTTCTACTTGTCGAAAGTTACAAATAATTTCCGTTAAGGGATTAACAATGGGGATCGTAGTTTACTTAAACTTGAAGAACAAAAAATTGGCGAATTGTACTGTTTGGATGCTTTGCATATATGTTTCTTAGACTATATAGAAGCAATATTTACATAGATTTCAACCGTCTACCTGTTGCATTCATTGTTCTACTTGTCGAAATTTACAAATAATTTCCTTTAAAGGATTAACAATGGGGCTCGTTGTACACTTAAACTTGAAGAACAATAAATTGGCGAATTGTACTGTTAGGATGCTTTGCACGTATGTTTCTTAGACTATATAGAAGCAATATATACAAAGATTTCAACTGTCTACCTGTTCCATTCATTGTTCTACTTGTCGAAAGTTACAAATAATTTCCGATAAAGGATTAACCATTGGGGCTCATTGTTCACTTAAACTTGAGGAACAAAAAATTGGCGAATTGTACTGTTTGGAAGCTTTGCATATATGTTTCTTAGACTATATAGAAGCAACATATACAAAGATTTCAACCGTCTACTTGTTCTATTCATTGTTCTACTTGTAAAAAGTTACAAATAATTTCCGTTTCATGATTATCAATGGGGCTCGTTGTTCACTTAAACTTGAAGAACAAAAAATTGGCGAATTGTACTGTTTAGATGCTTTGCACATATGTTTCTTAGACTATATAGAAGCAATATATACAAAGATTTCAACCGTCTACCTGTACCATTCATTGTTCTGCTTGTCGAAAATTACAACTAATTTCCTTTAAAGGATTAACAATGGGGCTCGTTGTTCACTTAAACTTGAAGAACAAAAAATTGGCGAATGGTACTGTTTGGATGCTTTGCATATATGTTTCTTAGACTATATAGAAGCAATATATACAAAGATTTCAACCGTCTACCTGTTCCATTCATTGTTCTACTTGTCGAAAGTTACAAATAATTTCCGATAACGGATTAACCATTGGGGCTCATTGTTCACTTAAACTTGAAGAACAAAAAATTGGCGAATTGTACTGTTTGGATGCTTTGCATATATGTTTCTTAGACTATATAGAAGCAATATATACAAAGATTTCAACCGTCTACCTGTTCCATTCATTGTTCTACTTGTCGAAAGTTACAAATAATTTCCGATAAAGGATTAACCATTGGGGCTCATTGTTCACTTAAACTTGGAAAACAAAAAATTGGCGAATTGTACTGTTTGGATGCTTTGCATATATGTTTCTTAGACTATATGGAAGCAATATATACAATGATTTCAACCGTCTACCTATTCCATTCATTGTTCTACTTGTCGAAATTTACAAATAATTTCCTTTACAGGATTAACAATGGGGCTCGTTGTACACTTAAACTTGAAGAACAATGAATTGGCGAATTGTACTGTTTGGATGCTTTGCATATATGTTTCTTAGACTATATAGAAGCAATATATACAAAGAATTCAACCTTCTACCTGTTCCATACATTGTTCTACTTGTCGAAAGTTACAAATAATTTCCGATAAAGGATTAACCATTGGGGCTCTTTGTTCACTTAAACTTGAAAAACAAAAAATTGGCGAATTATACTGTTTGGATGCTTTGCATATATGTTTCTTAGACTATATAGAAGCAATATACACAAAGATTTCAACCGTCTACCTGTTCCATTCATTGTTCTACTTGTCGAAATTTACAAATAATTTCCTTTAAAGGATTAACAATGGGGCTCGTAGTTCACTTAAACTTGAAGAGCAAAAAATTGGCGAATGGTACTGTTTGGATGCTTTGCATATATGTTTCTTAGACTATATAGACGCAATATATACAAGGATTTCAACCGTCTACCTGTTCCATTCATTGTTCTACTTGTCGAAATTTACAAATAATTACCGATAAAGGATTAACCATTGGGGCTCATTGTTCACTTAAACTTGAAGAACAAAAAATTGGCGAATTGTACTGTTTGGATGCTTTGCATATATGTTTCTTAGACTATATAGAAGCAACATATACAAAGATTTCAACCGTCTACTTGTTCTATTCATTGTTCTACTTGTAAAAAGTTACAAATAATTTCCGTTTCATGATTATCAATGGGGCTCGTTGTTCACTTAAACTTGAAGAACAAAAAATTGGCGAATTGTACTGTTTAGATGCTTTGCACATATGTTTCTTAGACTATATAGAAGCAATATATACAAAGATTTCAACCGTCTACCTGTACCATTCATTGTTCTGCTTGTCGAAAATTACAACTAATTTCCTTTAAAGGATTAACAATGGGGCTCGTTGTTCACTTAAACTTGAAGAACAAAAAATTGGCGAATGGTACTGTTTGGATGCTTTGCATATATGTTTCTTAGACTATATAGAAGCAATATATACAAAGATTTCAACCGTCTACCTGTTCCATTCATTGTTCTACTTGTCGAAAGTTACAAATAATTTCCGATAACGGATTAACCATTGGGGCTCATTGTTCACTTAAACTTGAAGAACAAAAAATTGGCGAATTGTACTGTTTGGATGCTTTGCATATATGTTTCTTAGACTATATAGAAGCAATATATACAAAGATTTCAACCGTCTACCTGTTCCATTCATTGTTCTACTTGTCGAAAGTTACAAATAATTTCCGATAAAGGATTAACCATTGGGGCTCATTGTTCACTTAAACTTGGAAAACAAAAAATTGGCGAATTGTACTGTTTGGATGCTTTGCATATATGTTTCTTAGACTATATGGAAGCAATATATACAATGATTTCAACCGTCTACCTATTCCATTCATTGTTCTACTTGTCGAAATTTACAAATAATTTCCTTTACAGGATTAACAATGGGGCTCGTTGTACACTTAAACTTGAAGAACAATGAATTGGCGAATTGTACTGTTTGGATGCTTTGCATATATGTTTCTTAGACTATATAGAAGCAATATATACAAAGAATTCAACCTTCTACCTGTTCCATACATTGTTCTACTTGTCGAAAGTTACAAATAATTTCCGATAAAGGATTAACCATTGGGGCTCTTTGTTCACTTAAACTTGAAAAACAAAAAATTGGCGAATTATACTGTTTGGATCCTTTGCATATATGTTTCTTAGACTATATAGACGCAATATATACAAAGATTTCAACAGTCTACGTGTTCCAATCATTGTTCTACTTGTCGAAAGTTACAAATAATTTCCGATAACGGATTAACCATTGGGGCTCATTGTTCACTTAAACTTGAAGAACAAAAAATTGGCGAATTGTACTGTTTGGATGCTTTGCATATATGTTTCTTAGACTATATAGAAGCAATATACACAAAGATTTCAACCGTCTACCTGTTCCATTCATTGTTCTACATGTCGAAAGTTACAATTAATTTCCGTTAAAGGATTAACCATTGGGGCTTGTTGTTCACTTAAACTTGAAGAACAATAAATTGGCGAATTGTACTGTTTGGATGCTTTGCACGTATGTTTCTTAGACTATATAGAAGCAATATATACAAAGATTTCAACTGTCTACCTGTTCCATTCATTGTTCTACTTGTCGAAAGTTACAATTAATTTCCGTTAAAGGATTAACAATGGGGCTCGTAGTTCACTTAAACTTGAAGAACAAAAAATTGGCGAATTGTACTGTTTGGATCCTTTGCAAATATGTTTCTTAGACTATATAGACGCAATATATACAAGGATTTCAACCGTCTACCTGTTCCATTCATTGTTCTACTTGTCGAATGTTACAAATAATTACCGATAAAGGATTAACCATTGGGGCTCATTGTTCACTTAAACTTGAAGAACAAAAAATTGGCGAATTGTACTGTTTGGATGCTTTGCATATATGTTTCTTAGACTATATAGAAGCAATATACACAAAGATTTCAACCGTCTACCTGTTCCATTCATTGTTCTACATGTCGAAAGTTACAATTAATTTCCGTTAAAGGATTAACCATTGGGGCTTGTTGTTCACTTAAACTTGAAGAACAATAAATTGGCGAATTGTACTGTTTGGATGCTTTGCACGTATGTTTCTTAGACTATATAGAAGCAATATATACAAAGATTTCAACTGTCTACCTGTTCCATTCATTGTTCTACTTGTCGAAAGTTACAATTAATTTCCGTTAAAGGATTAACAATGGGGCTCGTAGTTCACTTAAACTTGAAGAACAAAAAATTGGCGAATTGTACTGTTTGGATGCTTTGCATATTTGTTTCGTAGACTATATAGAAGCAATACATACAATGATTTCAACCGTCTACATGATCCATTCATTGTTCTACTTGTCGAAATTTACAAATAATTTCCTTTAAAGGATTAACAATGGGGCTCGTAGTTCGCTTAATCATGAAGATGAAATAATTGGCGAATTGTACTGTTTGGATGCTTTGCATATATGTTTCTTAGACTATATAGAAGCAATATATACAAAGATGTCAACCGTCTACCTGTTCCATTCATTGTTCTAATTGTCGAAAGTTACAAATAATTTCCGATAAAGGATTAACCATTGGGGCTCATTGTTCACTTAAACTTGGAAAACAAAAAATTGGCGAATTGTACTGTTTGGATGCTTTGCATATATGTTTCTTAGACTATATGGAAGCAATATATACAATGATTTCAACCGTCTACATGATCCATTCATTGTTCTACTTGTCGAAATTTACAAATAATTTCCTTTAAAGGATTAACAATGGGGCTCGTAATTCACTTAATCATGAAGATGAAATAATTGACGAATTGTACTGTTTGGATGCTTTGCATATTTGTTTCGTAGACTATATAGAAGCAATATATACAATGATTTCAACCGTCTACATGATCCATTCATTGTTCTACTTGTCGAAATTTACAAATAATTTCCTTTAAAGGATTAACAATGGGGCTCGTAATTCACTTAATCATGAAGATGAAATAATTGGCGAATTGTACTGTTTGGATGCTTTGCATATGTGTCTCTTAGATTATATAGAAGCAATATATACAATGATTTCAACCGTTTACCTGTTCCATTCATTGTTCTACTTGTCGAAAGTTACAAATAATTTCCGTTAAGGGATTAACAATGGGGATCGTAGTTTACTTAAACTTGAAGAACAAAAAATTGGCGAATTGTACTGTTTGGATGCTTTGCATATATGTTTCTTAGACTATATAGAAGCAATATATACATGGATTTCAACCGTCTACCTGTTGCATTCATTGTTCTACTTGTCGAAATTTACAAATAATTTCCTTTAAAGGATTAACAATGGGGCTCGTTGTACACTTAAACTTGAAGAACAATAAATTGGCGAATTGTACTGTTAGGATGCTTTGCACGTATGTTTCTTAGACTATATAGAAGCAATATATACAAAGATTTCAACTGTCTACCTGTTCCATTCATTGTTCTACTTGTCGAAAGTTACAAATAATTTCCGATAAAGGATTAACCATTGGGGCTCATTGTTCACTTAAACTTGAGGAACAAAAAATTGGCGAATTGTACTGTTTGGAAGCTTTGCATATATGTTTCTTAGACTATATAGAAGCAACATATACAAAGATTTCAACAGTCTACTTGTTCTATTCATTGTTCTACTTGTAAAAAGTTACAAATAATTTCCGTTTCATGATTATCAATGGGGCTCGTTGTTCACTTAAACTTGAAGAACAAAAAATTGGCGAATTGTACTGTTTAGATGCTTTGCACATATGTTTCTTAGACTATATAGAAGCAATATATACAAAGATTTCAACCGTCTACCTGTACCATTCATTGTTCTGCTTGTCGAAAATTACAACTAATTTCCTTTAAAGGATTAACAATGGGGCTCGTTGTTCACTTAAACTTGAAGAACAAAAAATTGGCGAATGGTACTGTTTGGATGCTTTGCATATATGTTTCTTAGACTATATAGAAGCAATATATACAAAGATTTCAACCGTATACCTGTTCCATTCATTGTTCTACTTGTCGAAAGTTACAAATAATTTCCGATAACGGATTAACCATTGGGGCTCATTGTTCACTTAAACTTGAAGAACAAAAAATTGGCGAATTGTACTGTTTGGATGCTTTGCATATATGTTTCTTAGACTATATAGAAGCAATATATACAAAGATTTCAACCGTCTACCTGTTCTATTCATTGTTCTACTTGTAAAAAGTTACAAGTAATTTCCGTTTCATGATTATCAATGGGGCTCGTTGTTCACTTAAACTTGAAGAACAAAAAATTGGCGAATTGTACTGTTTAGATGCTTTGCACATATGTTTCTTAGACTATATAGAAGCAATATATACAAAGATTTCAACCGTCTACCTGTACCATTCATTGTTCTGCTTGTCGAAAATTACAACTAATTTCCTTTAAAGGATTAACAATGGGGCTCGTTGTTCACTTAAACTTGAAGAACAAAAAATTGGCGAATGGTACTGTTTGGATGCTTTGCATATATGTTTCTTAGACTATATAGACGCAATATATACAAGGATTTCAACCGTCTACCTGTTCCATTCATTGATCTACTTGTCGAAATTTACAAATAATTACCGATAAAGGATTAACCATTGGGGTTCATTGTTCACTTAAACATGGAAAACAAAAAATTGGCGAATTGTACTGTTTGGATGCTTTGCATATATGTTTCTTAGACTATATAGAAGCAATATATACAAAGATTTCAACCGTCTACCTGTTCCATTCATTGTTCTACTTGTGCGAAATTTACAAATAATTTCCTTTAAAGGATTAACAATGGGGCTCGTAGTTCACTTAAACTTGAAGAACAAAAAATTGGCGAATGGTACTGTTTGGATGCTTTGCATATATGTTTCTTAGACTATTTAGAAGCAATATATAGAAAGATTTCACCCGTCTACCTGTACTATTCATTGTTCTACTTGTCGAAAGTTACAAATAATTTCCGATAAAGGATTAACCATCGGGGCTCATTGTTCACTTAAACTTGGAAAACAAAAAATTGGCGAATTGTACTGTTTGGATGCTTTGCATATATGTTTCTTAGACTATATGGAAGCAATATATACAATGATTTCAACCGTCTACCTATTCCATTCATTGTTCTACTTGTCGAAATTTACAAATAATTTCCTTTAAAGGATCAACAATGGGGCTCGTTGTACACTTAAACTTGAAGAACGAACAATGAATTGGCGAATTGTACTGTTTGGATGCTTTGCATATATGTTTCTTAGACTATATAGAAGCAATATATACAAAGATTTCAACCGTCTACCTGTTCCATTCATTGTTCTACTTGTGCGAAATTTACAAATAATTTCCTTTAAAGGATTAACAATGGGGCTCGTAGTTCACTTAAACTTGAAGAACAAAAAATTGGCGAATGGTACTGTTTGGATGCTTTGCATATATGTTTCTTAGACTATATAGAAGCAATATATACAAAGAATTCAACCGTCTACCTGTTCCATTCATTGTTCTACTTGTCGAAATTGACAAATAATTTTCGATAAAGGATTAACCATTGGGGCTAATTGTTCACTTAAACTTGAAAAACAAAAAATTGGCGAATTGTACTGTTTGGATGCTTTGCATATATGTTTCTTAGACTATATGGAAGCAATATATACAATGATTTCAACCGTCTACCTGTTCCATTCATTGTTCTACTTGTAGAAAGTTACAAATAATTTCCATTTCATGATTATGAATGGGGCTCGCTGTTCACTTACACTAGAAGAACAAAAAATTGGCGAATGATACTGTCTGGATGCTTTGCGTACATGTTTCTTAGACTATATGGAAGCAACATATACAAAGATTTCAACCGTCTACCTGTTCTATTCATTGTTCTACTTGTAGAAAGTTACAAATAATTTCCGATAAAGGATTAACCATTGGGGCTCATTGTTCACTTAAACTTGAAGAACAAAAAATTGGCGAATGGTACTGTTTGGATGCTTTGCATATATGTTTCTTCGACTATATAGAAGCAATATATATAATGATTTCAACCGTCTACCTGTTCCATTCATTGTTCTACTTGTCGAAATTTACAAATAATTTCCTTTAAAGGATTAACAATGGGGCTCGTAGTTCACTTAAACTTGAAGAGCAAAAAATTGGCGAATGGTACTGTTTGGATGCTTTGCATATATGTTTCTTAGACTATATAGACGCAATATATACAAGGATTTCAACCGTCTACCTGTTCCATTCATTGTTCTACTTGTCGAAATTTACAAATAATTACCGATAAAGGATTAACCATTGGGGCTCATTGTTCACTTAAACTTGAAGAACAAAAAATTGGCGAATTGTACTGTTTGGATGCTTTGCATATATGTTTCCTAGACTATATAGAAGCAATATATACAAAGATTTCAACCGTCTACCTGTTCGATTCATTGTTCTACTTGTCGAAAGTTACAAATAATTTCCGATAAAGGATTAACCATTGGGGTTCATTGTTCACTTAAACTTGGAAAACAAAAAATTGGCGAATTGTACTGTTTGGATGCTTTGCATATATGTTTCTTAGACTATATAGAAGAAATATATACAAAGATTTCAACCGTCTACCTGTTCCATTCATTGTTCTACTTGTGCGAAATTTACAAATAATTTCCTTTAAAGGATTAACAATGGGGCTCGTAGTTCACTTAAACTTGAAGAACAAAAAATTGGCGAATGGTACTGTTTGGATGCTTTGCATATATGTTTCTTAGACTATATAGAAGCAATATATACATAGATTTCAACCGTCTACCTGTTGCATTCATTGTTCTACTTGTCGAAATTTACAAATAATTTCCTTTAAAGGATTAACAATGGGGCTCGTTGTACACTTAAACTTGAAGAACAATAAATTGGCGAATTGTACTGTTAGGATGCTTTGCACGTATGTTTCTTAGACTATATAGAAGCAATATATACAAAGATTTCAACTGTCTACCTGTTCCATTCATTGTTCTACTTGTCGAAAGTTACAAATAATTTCCGATAAAGGATTAACCATTGGGGCTCATTGTTCACTTAAACTTGAGGAACAAAAAATTGGCGAATTGTACTGTTTGGAAGCTTTGCATATATGTTTCTTAGACTATATAGAAGCAACATATACAAAGATTTCAACCGTCTACCTGTTCTATTCATTGTTCTACTTGTAAAAAGTTACAAATAATTTCCGTTTCATGATTATCAATGGGGCTCGTTGTTCACTTAAACTTGAAGAACAAAAAATTGGCGAATTGTACTGTTTAGATGCTTTGCACATATGTTTCTTAGACTATATAGAAGCAATATATACAAAGATTTCAACCGTCTACCTGTACCATTCATTGTTCTGCTTGTCGAAAATTACAACTAATTTCCTTTAAAGGATTAACAATGGGGCTCGTTGTTCACTTAAACTTGAAGAACAAAAAATTGGCGAATGGTACTGTTTGGATGCTTTGCATATATGTTTCTTAGACTATATAGAAGCAATATATACAAAGATTTCAACCGTCTACCTGTTCCATTCATTGTTCTACTTGTCGAAAGTTACAAATAATTTCCGATAACGGATTAACCATTGGGGCTCATTGTTCACTTAAACTTGAAGAACAAAAAATTGGCGAATTGTACTGTTTGGATGCTTTGCATATATGTTTCTTAGACTATATAGAAGCAATATATACAAAGATTTCAACCGTCTACCTGTTCTATTCATTGTTCTACTTGTAAAAAGTTACAAGTAATTTCCGTTTCATGATTATCAATGGGGCTCGTTGTTCACTTAAACTTGAAGAACAAAAAATTGGCGAATTGTACTGTTTAGATGCTTTGCACATATGTTTCTTAGACTATATAGAAGCAATATATACAAAGATTTCAACCGTCTACCTGTACCATTCATTGTTCTGCTTGTCGAAAATTACAACTAATTTCCTTTAAAGGATTAACAATGGGGCTCGTTGTTCACTTAAACTTGAAGAACAAAAAATTGGCGAATGGTACTGTTTGGATGCTTTGCATATATGTTTCTTAGACTATATAGACGCAATATATACAAGGATTTCAACCGTCTACCTGTTCCATTCATTGATCTACTTGTCGAAATTTACAAATAATTACCGATAAAGGATTAACCATTGGGGTTCATTGTTCACTTAAACATGGAAAACAAAAAATTGGCGAATTGTACTGTTTGGATGCTTTGCATATATGTTTCTTAGACTATATAGAAGCAATATATACAAAGATTTCAACCGTCTACCTGTTCCATTCATTGTTCTACTTGTGCGAAATTTACAAATAATTTCCTTTAAAGGATTAACAATGGGGCTCGTAGTTCACTTAAACTTGAAGAACAAAAAATTGGCGAATGGTACTGTTTGGATGCTTTGCATATATGTTTCTTAGACTATTTAGAAGCAATATATAGAAAGATTTCACCCGTCTACCTGTACTATTCATTGTTCTACTTGTCGAAAGTTACAAATAATTTCCGATAAAGGATTAACCATCGGGGCTCATTGTTCACTTAAACTTGGAAAACAAAAAATTGGCGAATTGTACTGTTTGGATGCTTTGCATATATGTTTCTTAGACTATATGGAAGCAATATATACAATGATTTCAACCGTCTACCTATTCCATTCATTGTTCTACTTGTCGAAATTTACAAATAATTTCCTTTAAAGGATCAACAATGGGGCTCGTTGTACACTTAAACTTGAAGAACGAACAATGAATTGGCGAATTGTACTGTTTGGATGCTTTGCATATATGTTTCTTAGACTATATAGAAGCAATATATACAAAGATTTCAACCGTCTACCTGTTCCATTCATTGTTCTACTTGTGCGAAATTTACAAATAATTTCCTTTAAAGGATTAACAATGGGGCTCGTAGTTCACTTAAACTTGAAGAACAAAAAATTGGCGAATGGTACTGTTTGGATGCTTTGCATATATGTTTCTTAGACTATATAGAAGCAATATATACAAAGAATTCAACCGTCTACCTGTTCCATTCATTGTTCTACTTGTCGAAATTGACAAATAATTTTCGATAAAGGATTAACCATTGGGGCTAATTGTTCACTTAAACTTGAAAAACAAAAAATTGGCGAATTGTACTGTTTGGATGCTTTGCATATATGTTTCTTAGACTATATGGAAGCAATATATACAATGATTTCAACCGTCTACCTGTTCCATTCATTGTTCTACTTGTAGAAAGTTACAAATAATTTCCATTTCATGATTATGAATGGGGCTCGCTGTTCACTTACACTAGAAGAACAATGAATTGGCGAATTGTACTGTTTGGATGCTTTGCATATATGTTTCTTAGACTATATAGAAGCAACATATACAAAGATTTCAACCGTCTACCTGTTCTATTCATTGTTCTACTTGTAGAAAGTTACAAATAATTTCCGATAAAGGATTAACCATTGGGGCTCATTGTTCACTTAAACTTGAAGAACAAAAAATTGGCGAATGGTACTGTTTGGATGCTTTGCATATATGTTTCTTCGACTATATAGAAGCAATATATATAATGATTTCAACCGTCTACCTGTTCCATTCATTGTTCTACTTGTCGAAATTTACAAATAATTTCCTTTAAAGGATTAACAATGGGGCTCGTAGTTCACTTAAACTTGAAGAGCAAAAAATTGGCGAATGGTACTGTTTGGATGCTTTGCATATATGTTTCTTAGACTATATAGACGCAATATATACAAGGATTTCAACCGTCTACCTGTTCCATTCATTGTTCTACTTGTCGAAATTTACAAATAATTACCGATAAAGGATTAACCATTGGGGCTCATTGTTCACTTAAACTTGAAGAACAAAAAATTGGCGAATTGTACTGTTTGGATGCTTTGCATATATGTTTCCTAGACTATATAGAAGCAATATATACAAAGATTTCAACCGTCTACCTGTTCGATTCATTGTTCTACTTGTCGAAAGTTACAAATAATTTCCGATAAAGGATTAACCATTGGGGTTCATTGTTCACTTAAACTTGGAAAACAAAAAATTGGCGAATTGTACTGTTTGGATGCTTTGCATATATGTTTCTTAGACTATATAGAAGAAATATATACAAAGATTTCAACCGTCTACCTGTTCCATTCATTGTTCTACTTGTGCGAAATTTACAAATAATTTCCTTTAAAGGATTAACAATGGGGCTCGTAGTTCACTTAAACTTGAAGAACAAAAAATTGGCGAATGGTACTGTTTGGATGCATTGCATTTACGTTTCTTAGACTATATGGAAGCAATATATACAAGGATTTCAACCGTCTACCTGTTCCATTCATTGTTCTACTTGTCGAATGTTACAAATAATTACCGATAAAGGATTAACCATTGGGGCTCATTGTTCACTTAAACTTGAAGAACAAAAAATTGGCGAATTGTACTGTTTGGATGCTTTGCATATATGTTTCTTAGACTATATAGAAGCAATATATACAAAGATTTCAACCGTCTACCTTTTCCATTCATTGTTCTACTTGTCGAAAGTTACAAATAATTTCCTTTAAAGGATCAACAATGGGGCTCGTTGTACACTTAAACTTGAAGAACGAACAATGAATTGGCGAATTGTACTGTTTGGATGCTTTGCATATATGTTTCTTAGACTATATAGAAGCAATATATACAAAGATTTCAACCGTCTACCTGTTCCATTCATTGTTCTACTTGTGCGAAATTTACAAATAATTTCCTTTAAAGGATTAACAATGGGGCTCGTAGTTCACTTAAACTTGAAGAACAAAAAATTGGCGAATGGTACTGTTTGGATGCTTTGCATATATGTTTCTTAGACTATTTAGAAGCAATATATAGAAAGATTTCACCCGTCTACCTGTACTATTCATTGTTCTACTTGTCGAAAGTTACAAATAATTTCCGATAAAGGATTAACCATCGGGGCTCATTGTTCACTTAAACTTGGAAAACAAAAAATTGGCGAATTGTACTGTTTGGATGCTTTGCATATATGTTTCTTAGACTATATGGAAGCAATATATACAATGATTTCAACCGTCTACCTATTCCATTCATTGTTCTACTTGTCGAAATTTACAAATAATTTCCTTTAAAGGATCAACAATGGGGCTCGTTGTACACTTAAACTTGAAGAACGAACAATGAATTGGCGAATTGTACTGTTTGGATGCTTTGCATATATGTTTCTTAGACTATATAGAAGCAATATATACAAAGATTTCAACCGTCTACCTGTTCCATTCATTGTTCTACTTGTGCGAAATTTACAAATAATTTCCTTTAAAGGATTAACAATGGGGCTCGTAGTTCACTTAAACTTGAAGAACAAAAAATTGGCGAATGGTACTGTTTGGATGCTTTGCATATATGTTTCTTAGACTATATAGAAGCAATATATACAAAGAATTCAACCGTCTACCTGTTCCATTCATTGTTCTACTTGTCGAAATTGACAAATAATTTTCGATAAAGGATTAACCATTGGGGCTAATTGTTCACTTAAACTTGAAAAACAAAAAATTGGCGAATTGTACTGTTTGGATGCTTTGCATATATGTTTCTTAGACTATATGGAAGCAACATATACAAAGATTTCAACCGTCTACCTGTTCTATTCATTGTTCTACTTGTAGAAAGTTACAAATAATTTCCGATAAAGGATTAACCATTGGGGCTCATTGTTCACTTAAACTTGAAGAACAAAAAATTGGCGAATGGTACTGTTTGGATGCTTTGCATATATGTTTCTTCGACTATATAGAAGCAATATATATAATGATTTCAACCGTCTACCTGTTCCATTCATTGTTCTACTTGTCGAAATTTACAAATAATTTCCTTTAAAGGATTAACAATGGGGCTCGTAGTTCACTTAAACTTGAAGAGCAAAAAATTGGTGAATGGTACTGTTTGGATGCTTTGCATATATGTTTCTTAGACTATATAGACGCAATATATACAAGGATTTCAACCGTCTACCTGTTCCATTCATTGTTCTACTTGTCGAAATTTACAAATAATTACCGATAAAGGATTAACCATTGGGGCTCATTGTTCACTTAATCTTGAAGAACAAAAAATTGGCGAATTGTACTGTTTGGATGCTTTGCATATATGTTTCCTAGACTATATAGAAGCAATATATACAAAGATTTCAACCGTCTACCTGTTCGATTCATTGTTCTACTTGTCGAAAGTTACAAATAATTTCCGATAAAGGATTAACCATTGGGGTTCATTGTTCACTTAAACTTGGAAAACAAAAAATTGGCGAATTGTACTGTTTGGATGCTTTGCATATATGTTTCTTAGACTATATAGAAGAAATATATACAAAGATTTCAACCGTCTACCTGTTCCATTCATTGTTCTACTTGTGCGAAATTTACAAATAATTTCCTTTAAAGGATTAACAATGGGGCTCGTAGTTCACTTAAACTTGAAGAACAAAAAATTGGCGAATGGTACTGTTTGGATGCATTGCATTTACGTTTCTTAGACTATATGGAAGCAATATATACAAGGATTTCAACCGTCTACCTGTTCCATTCATTGTTCTACTTGTCGAATGTTACAAATAATTACCGATAAAGGATTAACCATTGGGGCTCATTGTTCACTTAAACTTGAAGAACAAAAAATTGGCGAATTGTACTGTTTGGATGCTTTGCATATATGTTTCTTAGACTATATAGAAGCAATATATACAAAGATTTCAACCGTCTACCTTTTCCATTCATTGTTCTACTTGTCGAAAGTTACAAATAATTTCCGATAAAGGATTAACAATGGGGCTCATTGTTCACTTAAACTTGAAGGACAAAAAATTGGCGAATCGTACTGTTTGGATGCTTTGCATATATGTTTCTTAGACTTTATGGAAGCAATATATACAAAGATTTCAACCGTCTACGTGTTCCAATCATTGTTCTACTTGTAGAAAGTTACCATTAATTTCCGTTAAAGGATTAACAATGGGGCTCGTAGTTCACTTAAACTTGAAGAACAAAAAATTGGCGAATTGTACTGTTTGGATGCTTTGCATATATGTTTTTTAGACTATATGGAAGCAATATATACAAAGATTTCAACCGTCTACCTGTTCCATTCATTGTTCTACTTGTCGAAATTTACAAATAATTTCCTTTAAAGGATTAACAATGGGGCTCTTTGTACACTTAAACTTGAAGAACAATAAATTGGCGAATTGTTCTGTTAGGATGCTTTGCACGTATGTTTCTTAGACTATATAGAAGCAATATATACAAAGATTTCAACTGTCTACCTGTTCCATTCATTGTTCTACTTGTCGAAAGTTACAAATAATTTGCGATAAAGGATTAACCATTGGGGCTCATTGTTCACTTAAACTTGAGGAACAAAAAATTGGCGAATTGTACTGTTTGGATGCTTTGCATATATGTTTCTTAGACTATATAGAAGCAATATATACAAAGATTTCAACCGTCTACCTGTTCCATTCATTGTTCTACTTGTGCGAAATTTACAAATAATTTCCTTTAAAGGATTAACAATGGGGCTCGTAGTTCACTTAAACTTGAAGAACAAAAAATTGGCGAATGGTACTGTTTGGATGCTTTGCATATATGTTTCTTAGACTATATAGAAGCAATATATACAAAGAATTCAACCGTCTACCTGTTCCATTCATTGTTCTACTTGTCGAAATTGACAAATAATTTTCGATAAAGGATTAACCATTGGGGCTAATTGTTCACTTAAACTTGAAAAACAAAAAATTGGCGAATTGTACTGTTTGGATGCTTTGCATATATGTTTCTTAGACTATATGGAAGCAATATATACAATGATTTCAACCGTCTACCTGTTCCATTCATTGTTCTACTTGTAGAAAGTTACAAATAATTTCCATTTCATGATTATGAATGGGGCTCGCTGTTCACTTACACTAGAAGAACAAAAAATTGGCGAATGATACTGTCTGGATGCTTTGCGTACATGTTTCTTAGACTATATGGAAGCAACATATACAAAGATTTCAACCGTCTACCTGTTCTATTCATTGTTCTACTTGTAGAAAGTTACAAATAATTTCCGATAAAGGATTAACCATTGGGGCTCATTGTTCACTTAAACTTGAAGAACAAAAAATTGGCGAATGGTACTGTTTGGATGCTTTGCATATATGTTTCTTCGACTATATAGCAGCAATATATATAATGATTTCAACCGTCTACCTGTTCCATTCATTGTTCTACTTGTCGAAATTTACAAATAATTTCCTTTAAAGGATTAACAATGGGGCTCGTAGTTCACTTAAACTTGAAGAGCAAAAAATTGGCGAATGGTACTGTTTGGATGCTTTGCATATATGTTTCTTAGACTATATAGACGCAATATATACAAGGATTTCAACCGTCTACCTGTTCCATTCATTGTTCTACTTGTCGAAATTTACAAATAATTACCGATAAAGGATTAACCATTGGGGCTCATTGTTCACTTAAACTTGAAGAACAAAAAATTGGCGAATTGTACTGTTTGGATGCTTTGCATATATGTTTCCTAGACTATATAGAAGCAATATATACAAAGATTTCAACCGTCTACCTGTTCGATTCATTGTTCTACTTGTCGAAAGTTACAAATAATTTCCGATAAAGGATTAACCATTGGGGTTCATTGTTCACTTAAACTTGGAAAACAAAAAATTGGCGAATTGTACTGTTTGGATGCTTTGCATATATGTTTCTTAGACTATATAGAAGAAATATATACAAAGATTTCAACCGTCTACCTGTTCCATTCATTGTTCTACTTGTGCGAAATTTACAAATAATTTCCTTTAAAGGATTAACAATGGGGCTCGTAGTTCACTTAAACTTGAAGAACAAAAAATTGGCGAATGGTACTGTTTGGATGCATTGCATTTACGTTTCTTAGACTATATGGAAGCAATATATACAAGGATTTCAACCGTCTACCTGTTCCATTCATTGTTCTACTTGTCGAATGTTACAAATAATTACCGATAAAGGATTAACCATTGGGGCTCATTGTTCACTTAAACTTGAAGAACAAAAAATTGGCGAATTGTACTGTTTGGATGCTTTGCATATATGTTTCTTAGACTATATAGAAGCAATATATACAAAGATTTCAACCGTCTACCTTTTCCATTCATTGTTCTACTTGTCGAAAGTTACAAATAATTTCCGATAAAGGATTAACAATGGGGCTCATTGTTCACTTAAACTTGAAGGACAAAAAATTGGCGAATCGTACTGTTTGGATGCTTTGCATATATGTTTCTTAGACTTTATGGAAGCAATATATACAAAGATTTCAACCGTCTACGTGTTCCAATCATTGTTCTACTTGTAGAAAGTTACCATTAATTTCCGTTAAAGGATTAACAATGGGGCTCGTAGTTCACTTAAACTTGAAGAACAAAAAATTGGCGAATTGTACTGTTTGGATGCTTTGCATATATGTTTCTTAGACTATATGGAAGCAATATATACAAAGATTTCAACCGTCTACCTGTTCCATTCATTGTTCTACTTGTCGAAATTTACAAATAATTTCCTTTAAAGGATTAACAATGGGGCTCTTTGTACACTTAAACTTGAAGAACAATAAATTGGCGAATTGTTCTGTTAGGATGCTTTGCACGTATGTTTCTTAGACTATATAGAAGCAATATATACAAAGATTTCAACTGTCTACCTGTTCCATTCATTGTTCTACTTGTCGAAAGTTACAAATAATTTGCGATAAAGGATTAACCATTGGGGCTCATTGTTCACTTAAACTTGAGGAACAAAAAATTGGCGAATTGTACTGTTTGGATGCTTTGCATATATGTTTCTTAGACTATATAGAAGCAATATATACAAAGATTTCAACCGTCTACATGTTCCATTCATTGTTCTACTTGTCGAAAGATACAAATAATTTCCGATAAAGGATTAACAATGGGTCTCATTGTTCACTTAAACTTGAAGAACAAAAAATTGGCGAACGGTACTGTTTGGATGCTTTGCATATATGTTTCTAAGACTATATAGACGAAATATATACAAGGATTTCAACTGTCTACCTATTCCATTCATTGTTCTACTTGTCGAAAGTTACAAATAATTACCGATAAAGGATTAACCATTGGGGCTCATTGTTCACTTAAACTTGAAGAACAAAAAATGGGCGATTTGTACTGTTTGGATGTTTTGCATATATGTTTCTTAGACTATATGGAAGCAATATATACAATGATTTCAACCGTCTACCTGTTCCATTCATTGTTCTACTTGTCGAAAATTACAAATAATTTCCGATAAAGGATTAACAATGGGGCTCGTAATTCACTTAATCATGAAGATGAAATAATTGGCGAATTGTACTGTTTGGATGCTTCGCATATGTGTCTCTTAGATTATATAGAAGCAATATATACAATGATTTCAACCGTCTACCTGTTCCATTCATTGTTCTACTTGTCGAAAGTTACAAATAATTTCCGTTAAGGGATTAACAATGGGGATCGTAGTTTACTTAAACTTGAAGAACAAAAAATTTGCGAATTGTACTGTTTGGATGCTTTGCATATATGTTTCTTAGACTATATAGAAGCAATATATACAAAGATTTCAACCGTCTACCTGTTCCATTCATTGTTCTACTTGTCGAAATTTACAAATAATTTCCTTTAAAGGATTAACAATGGGGCTCGTAGTTCACTTAAACCTGAAGAACAAAAAATTGGCGTATTGTACTGTTTGGATGCTTTGCATATATGTTTCTTAGACTATTAAGAAGCAATATATAGAAAGATTTCAACCGTCTACCTGTTCCATTCATTGTTCTACTTGTCGAAAGTTACAAATAATTTCCGATAAAGGATTAACCATTGGGGCTCGTTGTTCACTTAAACTTGAAGAACAAGAAATTGGCGAATTGTACTGTTTGGATGCTTTGCATATATGTTTCTTAGACTATATAGAAGCAATATATACAATGATTTCAACCGTCTACCTGTTCCATTCATTGTTCTACTTGTCGAAAATTACAAATAATTTCCGATAAAGGATTAACCATTGGGGCTTGTTGTTCACTTAAACTTGAAGAACAATAAATTGGCGAATTGTACTGTTTGGATGCTTTGCACGTATGTTTCTTAGACTATATAGAAGCAATATATACAAAGATTTCAACTGTCTACCTGTTCCATTCATTGTTCTACTTGTCGAAAGTTACAAATAATTTCCGATAAAGGATTAACCGTTGGGGCTCATTCTTCACTTAAACTTGAAGAACAATAAATTGGCGAATTGTACTGTTTGGATGCTTTGCATATATGTTTCTTAGACTATATAGACGCAATATATACAATGATTTCAACCGTCTACCTGTTCCATTCATTGTTCTACTTGTCGAAAATTACAAATAATTTCCGATAAAGGATTAACCATTGGGGCTCGTTGTTCACTTAAACTTGAAGACCAATAAATTGGCGAATGGTACTGTTTGGTTGCTTTGCGTACATGTTTCTTAGACTATACGGAAGCAATATATACAATGATTTCAACCGTCTACCTGTTCTATTCATTGTTCTACTTGTAAAAAGTTACAAATAATTTCCGTTTCATGATTATCAATGGGGCTCGTTGTTCACTTAAACTTGAAGAACAAAAAATTGGCGAATTGTACTGTTTAGATGCTTTGCACATATGTTTCTTAGACTATATAGAAGCAATATATACAGAGATTTCAACCGTCTACCTGTACCATTCATTGTTCTGCTTGTCGAAAATTACAACTAATTTCCTTTAAAGGATTAACAATGGGGCTCGTTGTTCACTTAAACTTGAAGAACAAAAAATTGGCGAATGGTACTGTTTGGATGCTTTGCATATATGTTTCTTAGACTATATAGAAGCAATATATACAAAGAATTCAACCGTCTACCTGTTCCATTCATTGTTCTACTTGTGCGAAATTTACAAATAATTTCCTTTAAAGGATTAACAATGGGGCTCGTAGTTCACTTAAACTTGAAGAACAAAAAATTGGCGAATGGTACTGTTTGGATGCTTTGCATATATGTTTCTTAGACTATATAGAAGCAATATATACAAAGAATTCAACCGTCTACCTGTTCCATTCATTGTTCTACTTGTCGAAATTGACAAATAATTTTCGATAAAGGATTAACCATTGGGGCTAATTGTTCACTTAAACTTGAAAAACAAAAAATTGGCGAATTGTACTGTTTGGATGCTTTGCATATATGTTTCTTAGACTATATGGAAGCAATATATACAATGATTTCAACCGTCTACCTGTTCCATTCATTGTTCTACTTGTAGAAAGTTACAAATAATTTCCATTTCATGATTATGAATGGGGCTCGCTGTTCACTTACACTAGAAGAACAAAAAATTGGCGAATGATACTGTCTGGATGCTTTGCGTACATGTTTCTTAGACTATATGGAAGCAACATATACAAAGATTTCAACCGTCTACCTGTTCTATTCATTGTTCTACTTGTAGAAAGTTACAAATAATTTCCGATAAAGGATTAACCATTGGGGCTCATTGTTCACTTAAACTTGAAGAACAAAAAATTGGCGAATGGTACTGTTTGGATGCTTTGCATATATGTTTCTTCGACTATATAGAAGCAATATATATAATGATTTCAACCGTCTACCTGTTCCATTCATTGTTCTACTTGTCGAAATTTACAAATAATTTCCTTTAAAGGATTAACAATGGGGCTCGTAGTTCACTTAAACTTGAAGAGCAAAAAATTGGCGAATGGTACTGTTTGGATGCTTTGCATATATGTTTCTTAGACTATATAGACGCAATATATACAAGGATTTCAACCGTCTACCTGTTCCATTCATTGTTCTACTTGTCGAAATTTACAAATAATTACCGATAAAGGATTAACCATTGGGGCTCATTGTTCACTTAAACTTGAAGAACAAAAAATTGGCGAATTGTACTGTTTGGATGCTTTGCATATATGTTTCCTAGACTATATAGAAGCAATATATACAAAGATTTCAACCGTCTACCTGTTCGATTCATTGTTCTACTTGTCGAAAGTTACAAATAATTTCCGATAAAGGATTAACCATTGGGGTTCATTGTTCACTTAAACTTGGAAAACAAAAAATTGGCGAATTGTACTGTTTGGATGCTTTGCATATATGTTTCTTAGACTATATAGAAGAAATATATACAAAGATTTCAACCGTCTACCTGTTCCATTCATTGTTCTACTTGTGCGAAATTTACAAATAATTTCCTTTAAAGGATTAACAATGGGGCTCGTAGTTCACTTAAACTTGAAGAACAAAAAATTGGCGAATGGTACTGTTTGGATGCATTGCATTTACGTTTCTTAGACTATATGGAAGCAATATATACAAGGATTTCAACCGTCTACCTGTTCCATTCATTGTTCTACTTGTCGAATGTTACAAATAATTACCGATAAAGGATTAACCATTGGGGCTCATTGTTCACTTAAACTTGAAGAACAAAAAATTGGCGAATTGTACTGTTTGGATGCTTTGCATATATGTTTCTTAGACTATATAGAAGCAATATATACAAAGATTTCAACCGTCTACCTTTTCCATTCATTGTTCTACTTGTCGAAAGTTACAAATAATTTCCGATAAAGGATTAACAATGGGGCTCATTGTTCACTTAAACTTGAAGGACAAAAAATTGGCGAATCGTACTGTTTGGATGCTTTGCATATATGTTTCTTAGACTTTATGGAAGCAATATATACAAAGATTTCAACCGTCTACGTGTTCCAATCATTGTTCTACTTGTAGAAAGTTACCATTAATTTCCGTTAAAGGATTAACAATGGGGCTCGTAGTTCACTTAAACTTGAAGAACAAAAAATTGGCGAATTGTACTGTTTGGATGCTTTGCATATATGTTTTTTAGACTATATGGAAGCAATATATACAAAGATTTCAACCGTCTACCTGTTCCATTCATTGTTCTACTTGTCGAAATTTACAAATAATTTCCTTTAAAGGATTAACAATGGGGCTCTTTGTACACTTAAACTTGAAGAACAATAAATTGGCGAATTGTTCTGTTAGGATGCTTTGCACGTATGTTTCTTAGACTATATAGAAGCAATATATACAAAGATTTCAACTGTCTACCTGTTCCATTCATTGTTCTACTTGTCGAAAGTTACAAATAATTTGCGATAAAGGATTAACCATTGGGGCTCATTGTTCACTTAAACTTGAGGAACAAAAAATTGGCGAATTGTACTGTTTGGATGCTTTGCATATATGTTTCTTAGACTATATAGAAGCAATATATACAAAGATTTCAACCGTCTACCTGTTCCATTCATTGTTCTACTTGTGCGAAATTTACAAATAATTTCCTTTAAAGGATTAACAATGGGGCTCGTAGTTCACTTAAACTTGAAGAACAAAAAATTGGCGAATGGTACTGTTTGGATGCTTTGCATATATGTTTCTTAGACTATATAGAAGCAATATATACAAAGAATTCAACCGTCTACCTGTTCCATTCATTGTTCTACTTGTCGAAATTGACAAATAATTTTCGATAAAGGATTAACCATTGGGGCTAATTGTTCACTTAAACTTGAAAAACAAAAAATTGGCGAATTGTACTGTTTGGATGCTTTGCATATATGTTTCTTAGACTATATGGAAGCAATATATACAATGATTTCAACCGTCTACCTGTTCCATTCATTGTTCTACTTGTAGAAAGTTACAAATAATTTCCATTTCATGATTATGAATGGGGCTCGCTGTTCACTTACACTAGAAGAACAAAAAATTGGCGAATGATACTGTCTGGATGCTTTGCGTACATGTTTCTTAGACTATATGGAAGCAACATATACAAAGATTTCAACCGTCTACCTGTTCTATTCATTGTTCTACTTGTAGAAAGTTACAAATAATTTCCGATAAAGGATTAACCATTGGGGCTCATTGTTCACTTAAACTTGAAGAACAAAAAATTGGCGAATGGTACTGTTTGGATGCTTTGCATATATGTTTCTTCGACTATATAGCAGCAATATATATAATGATTTCAACCGTCTACCTGTTCCATTCATTGTTCTACTTGTCGAAATTTACAAATAATTTCCTTTAAAGGATTAACAATGGGGCTCGTAGTTCACTTAAACTTGAAGAGCAAAAAATTGGCGAATGGTACTGTTTGGATGCTTTGCATATATGTTTCTTAGACTATATAGACGCAATATATACAAGGATTTCAACCGTCTACCTGTTCCATTCATTGTTCTACTTGTCGAAATTTACAAATAATTACCGATAAAGGATTAACCATTGGGGCTCATTGTTCACTTAAACTTGAAGAACAAAAAATTGGCGAATTGTACTGTTTGGATGCTTTGCATATATGTTTCCTAGACTATATAGAAGCAATATATACAAAGATTTCAACCGTCTACCTGTTCGATTCATTGTTCTACTTGTCGAAAGTTACAAATAATTTCCGATAAAGGATTAACCATTGGGGTTCATTGTTCACTTAAACTTGGAAAACAAAAAATTGGCGAATTGTACTGTTTGGATGCTTTGCATATATGTTTCTTAGACTATATAGAAGAAATATATACAAAGATTTCAACCGTCTACCTGTTCCATTCATTGTTCTACTTGTGCGAAATTTACAAATAATTTCCTTTAAAGGATTAACAATGGGGCTCGTAGTTCACTTAAACTTGAAGAACAAAAAATTGGCGAATGGTACTGTTTGGATGCATTGCATTTACGTTTCTTAGACTATATGGAAGCAATATATACAAGGATTTCAACCGTCTACCTGTTCCATTCATTGTTCTACTTGTCGAATGTTACAAATAATTACCGATAAAGGATTAACCATTGGGGCTCATTGTTCACTTAAACTTGAAGAACAAAAAATTGGCGAATTGTACTGTTTGGATGCTTTGCATATATGTTTCTTAGACTATATAGAAGCAATATATACAAAGATTTCAACCGTCTACCTTTTCCATTCATTGTTCTACTTGTCGAAAGTTACAAATAATTTCCGATAAAGGATTAACAATGGGGCTCATTGTTCACTTAAACTTGAAGGACAAAAAATTGGCGAATCGTACTGTTTGGATGCTTTGCATATATGTTTCTTAGACTTTATGGAAGCAATATATACAAAGATTTCAACCGTCTACGTGTTCCAATCATTGTTCTACTTGTAGAAAGTTACCATTAATTTCCGTTAAAGGATTAACAATGGGGCTCGTAGTTCACTTAAACTTGAAGAACAAAAAATTGGCGAATTGTACTGTTTGGATGCTTTGCATATATGTTTCTTAGACTATATGGAAGCAATATATACAAAGATTTCAACCGTCTACCTGTTCCATTCATTGTTCTACTTGTCGAAATTTACAAATAATTTCCTTTAAAGGATTAACAATGGGGCTCTTTGTACACTTAAACTTGAAGAACAATAAATTGGCGAATTGTTCTGTTAGGATGCTTTGCACGTATGTTTCTTAGACTATATAGAAGCAATATATACAAAGATTTCAACTGTCTACCTGTTCCATTCATTGTTCTACTTGTCGAAAGTTACAAATAATTTGCGATAAAGGATTAACCATTGGGGCTCATTGTTCACTTAAACTTGAGGAACAAAAAATTGGCGAATTGTACTGTTTGGATGCTTTGCATATATGTTTCTTAGACTATATAGAAGCAATATATACAAAGATTTCAACCGTCTACATGTTCCATTCATTGTTCTACTTGTCGAAAGATACAAATAATTTCCGATAAAGGATTAACAATGGGTCTCATTGTTCACTTAAACTTGAAGAACAAAAAATTGGCGAACGGTACTGTTTGGATGCTTTGCATATATGTTTCTAAGACTATATAGACGAAATATATACAAGGATTTCAACTGTCTACCTATTCCATTCATTGTTCTACTTGTCGAAAGTTACAAATAATTACCGATAAAGGATTAACCATTGGGGCTCATTGTTCACTTAAACTTGAAGAACAAAAAATGGGCGATTTGTACTGTTTGGATGTTTTGCATATATGTTTCTTAGACTATATGGAAGCAATATATACAATGATTTCAACCGTCTACCTGTTCCATTCATTGTTCTACTTGTCGAAAGTTACAAATAATTACCGATAAAGGATTAACCATTGGGGCTCATTGTTCACTTAAACTTGAAAAACAAAAAATGGGCGATTTGTACTGTTTGGATGTTTTGCATATATGTTTCTTAGACTATATGGAAGCAATATATACAATGATTTCAACCGTCTACCTGTTCCATTCATTGTTCTACTTGTCGAAAATTACAAATAATTTCCGATAAAGGATTAACCATTGGGGCTCATTGTTCACTTAAACTTGAAGAACAAAAAATTGGCGAATGGTACTGTTTGGATGCTTTGCATATATGTTTCTTCGACTATATAGAAGCAATATATATAATGATTTCAACCGTCTACCTGTTCCATTCATTGTTCTACTTGTCGAAATTTACAAATAATTTCCTTTAAAGGATTAACAATGGGGCTCGTAGTTCACTTAAACTTGAAGAGCAAAAAATTGGCGAATGGTACTGTTTGGATGCTTTGCATATATGTTTCTTAGACTATATAGACGCAATATATACAAGGATTTCAACCGTCTACATGTTCCATTCATTGTTCTACTTGTCGAAAGATACAAATAATTTCCGATAAAGGATTAACAATGGGTCTCATTGTTCACTTAAACTTGAAGAACAAAAAATTGGCGAACGGTACTGTTTGGATGCTTTGCATATATGTTTCTAAGACTATATAGACGAAATATATACAAGGATTTCAACTGTCTACCTATTCCATTCATTGTTCTACTTGTCGAAAGTTACAAATAATTACCGATAAAGGATTAACCATTGGGGCTCATTGTTCACTTAAACTTGAAGAACAAAAAATGGGCGATTTGTACTGTTTGGATGTTTTGCATATATGTTTCTTAGACTATATGGAAGCAATATATACAATGATTTCAACCGTCTACCTATTCCATTCATTGTTCTACTTGTCGAAATTTACAAATAATTTCCTTTAAAGGATTAACAATGGGGCTCGTAATTCACTTAATCATGAAGATGAAATAATTGGCGAATTGTACTGTTTGGATGCTTCGCATATGTGTCTCTTAGATTATATAGAAGCAATATATACAATGATTTCAACCGTCTACCTGTTCCATTCATTGTTCTACTTGTCGAAAGTTACAAATAATTTCCGTTAAGGGATTAACAATGGGGATCGTAGTTTACTTAAACTTGAAGAACAAAAAATTTGCGAATTGTACTGTTTGGATGCTTTGCATATATGTTTCTTAGACTATATAGAAGCAATATATACAAAGATTTCAACCGTCTACCTGTTCCATTCATTGTTCTACTTGTCGAAATTTACAAATAATTTCCTTTAAAGGATTAACAATGGGGCTCGTAGTTCACTTAAACCTGAAGAACAAAAAATTGGCGTATTGTACTGTTTGGATGCTTTGCATATATGTTTCTTAGACTATTAAGAAGCAATATATAGAAAGATTTCAACCGTCTACCTGTTCCATTCATTGTTCTACTTGTCGAAAGTTACAAATAATTTCCGATAAAGGATTAACCATTGGGGCTCGTTGTTCACTTAAACTTGAAGAACAAGAAATTGGCGAATTGTACTGTTTGGATGCTTTGCATATATGTTTCTTAGACTATATAGAAGCAATATATACAATGATTTCAACCGTCTACCTGTTCCATTCATTGTTCTACTTGTCGAAAATTACAAATAATTTCCGATAAAGGATTAACCATTGGGGCTTGTTGTTCACTTAAACTTGAAGAACAAGAAATTGGCGAATTGTACTGTTTGGATGCTTTGCATATATGTTTCTTAGACTATATAGAAGCAATATATACAATGATTTCAACCGTCTACCTGTTCCATTCATTGTTCTACTTGTCGAAAATTACAAATAATTTCCGATAAAGGATTAACCATTGGGGCTTGTTGTTCACTTAAACTTGAAGAACAATAAATTGGCGAATTGTACTGTTTGGATGCTTTGCATATATGTTTCTTAGACTATATAGACGCAATATATACAAGGATTTCAACCGTCTACCTGTTCCATTCATGGTTCTACTTGTCGAAATTTACAAATAATTTCCTTTAAAGGATTAACAATGGGGCTCGTAGTTCACTTAAACTTGAAGAACAAAAAATTGGCGAATGGTACTGTTTCGATGCTTTGCATATATGTTTCTTAGACTATATGGAAGGAATATATACAAAGATTTCAACAGACTACCTGTTCTATTCATTGTTCTACTTGTAGAAACCTACAAATAATTTCCGTTTCATGATTATCAATGGGGCTCGTTGTTCACTTACACTAGAAGAACAAAAAATTGGCGAATGATACTGTCTGGATGCTTTGCGTACATGTTTCTTAGACTATATGGAAGCAACATATACAAAGATTTCAACCGTCTACCTGTTCTATTCATTGTTCTACTTGTAGAAAGTTACAAATAATTTCCGTTTCATGATTATCAATGGGGCTCGTTGTTCACTTAAACTTGAAGAACAAAAAATTGGCGAATGGTACTGTTTGGATGCTTTGCATATAGGTTTCTTAGACTATATAGAAGCAATATATACAATGATTTCAACCGTCTACCTGATCCATTCATTGTTCTACTTGTCGAAATTTACAAATAATTTCCGTTAAAGGATTAACAACGGGGCTCGTTGTTCACTTAAACTTGAAGAACAAAAAATTTGCGAATTGTACTGTTTGGATGCTTTGCATATATGTTTCGTAGATTATATAGAAGCAATATATACATTGATTTCAACCGTCTACCTGATCCATTCATTGTTCTACTTGTCGAAATTTACAAATAATTTCCTTTAAAGGATTAACAATGGGGCTCGTAGTTCACTTAAACTTGAAGAACAAAAAATTGGCGGATGGTACTGTTTGGATGCTTTGCATATATGTTTCTTAGATTATATAGAAGCAATATATACAAAGATTTCAACCGTCTACGTGTTCCAATTATTGTTCTACTTATCCAAGTTACAAATAATTTCTGTTAAAGTATTAACAATGGGGCTCGTAGTTCACTTAAACTTGAAGATCAAATAATTGGCGAATTGTACTGTTTGGATGATTTGCATATATGTTTCTTAGACTATATACAAGCAATATATACAATGATTTCAACCGTCTACCTTTTCCATTCATTGTTCTACTTGTCGAAATTTACAAATAATTTCCGTTAAGGGATTAAAAATGGGGATCATAGTTTACTTAAACTTGAAAAACAAAAAATTGACGAATTGTACTGTTTGGATGCTTTGCATATATGTTTCTTAGACTATATAGAAGCAATATATACAAAGAATTCAACCGTCTACCTGTTCCATTCATTGTTCTACTTGTCCAAGTTACAAATAATTTCCGTTAAAGTATTAACAATGGGGCTCGTAGTTCACTTAAACTTGAAGATCAAATAATTGGCGAATTGTACTGTTTGGATGATTAGCATATATGTTTCTTAGACTATATACAAGCAATATATACAATGATTTCAACCGTCTACCTGTTCTATTCATTGTTCTACTTGTCGAAAGTTACAAATAATTTCCGCTTCATGATTATCAATGGGGCTCGTTGTTCACTTAAACTTGAAGAACAAAAAATTGGCGAATGGTACTGTTTGGATGCTTTGCAGATATGTTTCTAAGATTATATAGAAGAGATACATACAAAGATTTCAACCGTCTACCTGTTCCATTCATTGTTCTACTTGTCGAAAATTACAAATAATTTCCGATAAAGGATTAACCATTGGGGCTCATTGTTCACTTAAACTTGAAGAACAAAAAATTGGCGAATGGTACTGTTTGGATGCTTTGCATATATGTTTCTTCGACTATATAGAAGCAATATATATAATGATTTCAACCGTCTACCTGTTCCATTCATTGTTCTACTTGTCGAAATTTACAAATAATTTCCTTTAAAGGATTAACAATGGGGCTCGTAGTTCACTTAAACTTGAAGAGCAAAAAATTGGCGAATGGTACTGTTTGGATGCTTTGCATATATGTTTCTTAGACTATATAGACGCAATATATACAAGGATTTCAACCGTCTACCTGTTCCATTCATTGATCTACTTGTCGAAATTTACAAATAATTACCGATAAAGGATTAACCATTGGGGTTCATTGTTCACTTAAACATGGAAAACAAAAAATTGGCGAATTGTACTGTTTGGATGCTTTGCATATATGTTTCTTAGACTATATAGAAGCAATATATACAAAGATTTCAACCGTCTACCTGTTCCATTCATTGTTCTACTTGTGCGAAATTTACAAATAATTTCCTTTAAAGGATTAACAATGGGGCTCGTAGTTCACTTAAACTTGAAGAACAAAAAATTGGCGAATGGTACTGTTTGGATGCTTTGCATATATGTTTCTTAGACTATTTAGAAGCAATATATAGAAAGATTTCACCCGTCTACCTGTACTATTCATTGTTCTACTTGTCGAAAGTTACAAATAATTTCCGATAAAGGATTAACCATCGGGGCTCATTGTTCACTTAAACTTGGAAAACAAGAAATTGGCGAATTGTACTGTTTGGATGCTTTGCATATATGTTTCTTAGACTATATGGAAGCAATATATACAATGATTTCAACCGTCTACCTATTCCATTCATTGTTCTACTTGTCGAAATTTACAAATAATTTCCTTTAAAGGATCAACAATGGGGCTCGTTGTACACTTAAACTTGAAGAACGAACAATGAATTGGCGAATTGTACTGTTTGGATGCTTTGCATATATGTTTCTTAGACTATATAGAAGCAATATATACAAAGATTTCAACCGTCTACCTGTTCCATTCATTGTTCTACTTGTCGAAATTGACAAATAATTTTCGATAAAGGATTAACCATTGGGGCTAATTGTTCACTTAAACTTGAAAAACAAAAAATTGGCGAATTGTACTGTTTGGATGCTTTGCATATATGTTTCTTAGACTATATGGAAGCAATATATACAATGATTTCAACCGTCTACCTGTTCCATTCATTGTTCTACTTGTAGAAAGTTACAAATAATTTCCATTTCATGATTATGAATGGGGCTCGCTGTTCACTTACACTAGAAGAACAAAAAATTGGCGAATGATACTGTCTGGATGCTTTGCGTACATGTTTCTTAGACTATATGGAAGCAACATATACAAAGATTTCAACCGTCTACCTGTTCTATTCATTGTTCTACTTGTAGAAAGTTACAAATAATTTCCGATAAAGGATTAACCATTGGGGCTCATTGTTCACTTAAACTTGAAGAACAAAAAATTGGCGAATGGTACTGTTTGGATGCTTTGCATATATGTTTCTTCGACTATATAGAAGCAATATATATAATGATTTCAACCGTCTACCTGTTCCATTCATTGTTCTACTTGTCGAAATTTACAAATAATTTCCTTTAAAGGATTAACAATGGGGCTCGTAGTTCACTTAAACTTGAAGAGCAAAAAATTGGCGAATGGTACTGTTTGGATGCTTTGCATATATGTTTCTTAGACTATATAGACGCAATATATACAAGGATTTCAACCGTCTACCTGTTCCATTCATTGTTCTACTTGTCGAAATTTACAAATAATTACCGATAAAGGATTAACCATTGGGGCTCATTGTTCACTTAAACTTGAAGAACAAAAAATTGGCGAATTGTACTGTTTGGATGCTTTGCATATATGTTTCCTAGACTATATAGAAGCAATATATACAAAGATTTCAACCGTCTACCTGTTCGATTCATTGTTCTACTTGTCGAAAGTTACAAATAATTTCCGATAAAGGATTAACCATTGGGGTTCATTGTTCACTTAAACTTGGAAAACAAAAAATTGGCGAATTGTACTGTTTGGATGCTTTGCATATATGTTTCTTAGACTATATAGAAGAAATATATACAAAGATTTCAACCGTCTACCTGTTCCATTCATTGTTCTACTTGTGCGAAATTTACAAATAATTTCCTTTAAAGGATTAACAATGGGGCTCGTAGTTCACTTAAACTTGAAGAACAAAAAATTGGCGAATGGTACTGTTTGGATGCATTGCATTTACGTTTCTTAGACTATATGGAAGCAATATATACAAAGATTTCAACCGTCTACGTGTTCCAATCATTGTTCTACTTGTAGAAAGTTACAATTAATTTCCGTTAAAGGATTAACAATGGGGCTCGTAGTTCACTTAAACTTGAAGAACAAAAAATTGGCGAATTGTACTGTTTGGATGCTTTGCATATTTGTTTCTTAGACTATATACAAGCAATATATACAATGATTTCAACCGTCTACCTGTTCTATTCATTGTTCTACTTGTAGAAACTTACAAATAATTTCCGTTTCGTGATTATCAATGGGGCACGTTGTTCACTTACACTTGAAGAACAAAAAGTTGGCGAATGGTACTGTTTCGATGCTTTGCATATATGTTTCTTAGACTATATGGAAGCAATATATACAAAGATTTCAACAGACTACCTGTTCTATTCATTGTTCTTCTTGTCGAAAATTACAAATAATTTCCTTTAAAGGATTAACAATGGGGCTCGTAGTTTACTTAAACTTGAAGAACAAAAAATTGGCGAATTGTACTGTTTGGATGCTTTGCATATATGTTTCTTAGACTATATAGAAGCAATATATACAATTATTTCAACAGTCTACCTGTTCCATTCATTGTTCTACTTGGCGAAATTTACAAATAATTTCCTTTAAAGGATTAACAATGGGGCTCGTAGTTCACTTAAACTTGAAGATCAAATAATTGGCGAATTGTACTGTTTGGATGATTTGCAGATATGTTTCTTAGACTATATAGAAGCAATATATACAAAGAATTCAACCGTCTACCTGTTCCATTCATTGTTCTACTTGTCCAAGTTACAAATAATTTCCGTTAAAGTATTAACAATGGGGCTCGTAGTTCACTTAAACTTGAAGATCAAATAATTGGCGAATTGTACTGTTTGGATGATTAGCATATATGTTTCTTAGACTATATACAAGCAATATATACAATGATTTCAACCGTCTACCTGTTCTATTCATTGTTCTACTTGTCGAAAGTTACAAATAATTTCCGTTTCATGATTATCAATGGGGCTCGTTGTTCACTTAAACTTGAAGAACAAAAAATTGGCGAATGGTACTGTTTGGATGCTTTGCAGATATGTTTCTAAGATTATATAGAAGAGATACATACAAAGATTTCAACCGTCTACCTGTTCGATTCATTGTTCTACTTGTCGAAAATTACAAATAATTTCCTTTAAAGGATTAACAATGGGGCTCGTAGTTCACTTAAACTTGAAGAGCAAAAAATTGGCGAATGGTACTGTTTGGATGCTTTGCATATATGTTTCTTAGACTATATAGAAGCAATATATATAATGATTTCAACCGTCTACCTGTTCCATTCATTGTTCTACATGTCGATAGTTACAAATAATTTCCGTTTCATGATTATCAATGGGGCTTGTTGTTCACTTAAACTTGAAGAACAAAAAATTGGCAAATGGTACTGTTTGGATGCTTTGCATATATGTTTCTTTGACTATATAGAAGCAATGTATACAAAGATTTCAACAGTCTACCTGTTCTATTCATTGTTCTACTTGTAGAAAGTTACAAATAATTTCCGTTTCATGATTATCAATGGGGCTTGATGTTCACTTAAACTTGAAGAGCAAAAAATTGGCGAATGGTACTGTTTCGATGCTTTGCATATATGTTTCTAAGACTATATGGAAGCAATATATAGAAAGATTTCACCCGTCTACCTGTACTATTCATTGTACTACTTGTAGAAAGTTACAAATAATTTCCATTTCATGATTATCAATGGGGCTCGTTCTTCACTTAAACTTGAAGAACAAAAAATTGGCGACTGGTACTGTTTGGATGCTATGCATATATGTTTCTTAGATTATATAGAAGCAATATATACAAAGATTTCAACCGTCTACCTGTTCCATTCATTGTTCTACTTGTCGAAAATTACAAATAATTTCCGATAAAGGATTAATAATGGGGCTCATTGTTCACTTAAACATGAAGAACAAAAAATTGGCGAATGGTACTGTTTGGATGCATTGCATATATGTTTCTTAGACTATATGGAAGCAATATAAAAATGATTTCAACCGTCTACGTGTTCCAATCATTGTTCTACATGTCGAAAGTTACAAATAATTTCCGTTTCATGATTATCAATGGGGCTTGTTGTTCACTTAAACTTGAAGAGCAAAAAATTGGCGAATGGTACTGTTTCGATGCTTTGCATATATGTTTCTTAGACTATATGGAAGCAATATATAGAAAGATTTCACCCGTCTACCTGTACTATTCATTGTTCTACTTGTAGAAAGTTACAAATAATTTCCATTTCATGATTATCAATGGGGCTCGTAGTTCACTTAAACTTGAAGATCAAAAAATTGGCGAATGTTACTGTTTAGATGCTTTGCATATATGTTTCTTAGACTATATAGAAGCAATATATATAATGATTTCAACCGTCTACCTGTTCCATTCATTGTTCTACATGTCGATAGTTACAAATAATTTCCGTTTCATGATTATCAATGGGGCTTGTTGTTCACTTAAACTTGAAGAGCAAAAAATTGGCGAATGGTACTGTTTCGATGCTTTGCATATATGTTTCTAAGACTATATGGAAGCAATATATAGAAAGATTTCACCCGTCTACCTGTACTATTCATTGTACTACTTGTAGAAAGTTACAAATAATTTCCATTTCATGATTATCAATGGGGCTCGTTCTTCACTTAAACTTGAAGAACAAAAAATTGGCGACTGGTACTGTTTGGATGCTATGCATATATGTTTCTTAGATTATATAGAAGCAATATATACAAAGATTTCAACCGTCTACCTGTTCCATTCATTGTTCTACTTGTCGAAAATTACAAATAATTTCCGATAAAGGATTAATAATGGGGCTCATTGTTCACTTAAACATGAAGAACAAAAAATTGGCGAATGGTACTGTTTGGATGCATTGCATATATGTTTCTTAGACTATATGGAAGCAATATAAAAATGATTTCAACCGTCTACGTGTTCCAATCATTGTTCTACATGTCGAAAGTTACAAATAATTTCCGTTTCATGATTATCAATGGGGCTCGTTGTTCACTTAAACTTGAAGAACAAAAAATTTGCGAATTGTACTGTTTGGATGCTTTGCATATATGTTTCGTAGATTATATAGAAGCAATATATACATTGATTTCAACCGTCTACCTGATCCATTCATTGTTCTACTTGTCGAAATTTACAAATAATTTCCTTTAAAGGATTAACAATGGGGCTCGTAGTTCACTTAAACTTGAAGATCAAAAAATTGGCGGATGGTACTGTTTGGATGCTTTGCATATATGTTTCTTAGATTATATAGAAGCAATATATACAAAGATTTCAACCGTCTACGTGTTCCAATTATTGTTCTACTTATCCAAGTTACAAATAATTTCTCTTAAAGTATTAACAATGGGGCTCGTAGTTCACTTAAACTTGAAGATCAAATAATTGGCGAATTGTACTGTTTGGATGATTTGCATATATGTTTCTTAGACTATATACAAGCAATATATACAATGATTTCAACCGTCTACCTTTTCCATTCATTGTTCTACTTGTCGAAATTTACAAATAATTTCCGTTAAGGGATTAAAAATGGGGATCATAGTTTACTTAAACTTGAAAAACAAAAAATTGACGAATTGTACTGTTTGGATGCTTTGCATATATGTTTCTTAGACTATATAGAAGCAATATATACAAAGAATTCAACCGTCTACCTGTTCCATTCATTGTTCTACTTGTCCAAGTTACAAATAATTTCCGTTAAAGTATTAACAATGGGGCTCGTAGTTCACTTAAACTTGAAGATCAAATAATTGGCGAATTGTACTGTTTGGATGATTAGCATATATGTTTCTTAGACTATATACAAGCAATATATACAATGATTTCAACCGTCTACCTGTTCTATTCATTGTTCTACTTGTCGAAAGTTACAAATAATTTCCGTTTCATGATTATCAATGGGGCTCGTTGTTCACTTAAACTTGAAGAACAAAAAATTGGCGAATGGTACTGTTTGGATGCTTTGCAGATATGTTTCTAAGATTATATAGAAGAGATACATACAAAGATTTCAACCGTCTACCTGTTCGATTCATTGTTCTACTTGTCGAAAATTACAAATAATTTCCTTTAAAGGATTAACAATGGGGCTCGTAGTTCACTTAAACTTGAAGAGCAAAAAATTGGCGAATGGTACTGTTTGGATGCTTTGCATATATGTTTCTTAGACTATATAGAAGCAATATATATAATGATTTCAACCGTCTACCTGTTCCATTCATTGTTCTACATGTCGATAGTTACAAATAATTTCCGTTTCATGATTATCAATGGGGCTTGTTGTTCACTTAAACTTGAAGAGCAAAAAATTGGCGAATGGTACTGTTTCGATGCTTTGCATATATGTTTCTTAGACTATATGGAAGCAATATATAGAAAGATTTCACCCGTCTACCTGTACTATTCATTGTTCTACTTGTAGAAAGTTACAAATAATTTCCATTTCATGATTATCAATGGGGCTCGTAGTTCACTTAAACTTGAAGATCAAAAAATTGGCGAATGTTACTGTTTAGATGCTTTGCATATATGTTTCTTAGACTATATAGAAGCAATATATATAATGATTTCAACCGTCTACCTGTTCCATTCATTGTTCTACATGTCGATAGTTACAAATAATTTCCGTTTCATGATTATCAATGGGGCTTGTTGTTCACTTAAACTTGAAGAACAAAAAATTGGCAAATGGTACTGTTTGGATGCTTTGCATATATGTTTCTTTGTCTATATAGAAGCAATGTATACAAAGATTTCAACAGTCTACCTGTTCTATTCATTGTTCTACTTGTAGAAAGTTACAAATAATTTCCGTTTCATGATTATCAATGGGGCTTGATGTTCACTTAAACTTGAAGAGCAAAAAATTGGCGAATGGTACTGTTTCGATGCTTTGCATATATGTTTCTAAGACTATATGGAAGCAATATATAGAAAGATTTCACCCGTCTACCTGTACTATTCATTGTACTACTTGTAGAACGTTACAAATAATTTCCATTTCATGATTATCAATGGGGCTCGTTCTTCACTTAAACTTGAAGAACAAAAAATTGGCGACTGGTACTGTTTGGATGCTATGCATATATGTTTCTTAGATTATATAGAAGCAATATATACAAATATTTCAACCGTCTACCTGTTCCATTCATTGTTCTACTTGTCGAAAATTACAAATAATTTCCGATAAAGGATTAATAATGGGGCTCATTGTTCACTTAAACATGAAGAACAAAAAATTGGCGAATGGTACTGTTTGGATGCATTGCATATATGTTTCTTAGACTATATGGAAGCAATATAAAAATGATTTCAACCGTCTACGTGTTCCAATCATTGTTCTACATGTCGAAAGTTACAAATAATTTCCGTTTCATGATTATCAATGGGGCTCGTTGTTCACTTAAACTTGAAGAACAAAAAATTGGCGAATGGTACTGTTTGGATGCTTTGCATATATGTTTCTTAGACTATATAGAAGCAATATATACAAAGATTCCAAGCGTCTACGGGTTCCAATCATTGTTCTACTTGTAGAAAGTTACAAATAATTTCCGATAAAGGATTAACAATGGGGCTCATTGTTCACTTAACCTTGAAGAACAAAAAATTGGCGAATGGTACTGTTTGGATGCTTTGCATATATGTTTCTTAGACTATATGGAAGCAATATATACAAATATTTCAACCGCCTACGTGTGCCAATCATTGTTCTACTTGTCGAAAATTAGAAATAATTTCCATTAAAGGATTAACAATGGGGCTCGTTGTTCACTTAAACTTGAAGAACAAAAAATTGGCGAATTGTACTGTTTAGATGCTTTGCACATATGTTTCTTAGACTATATAGAAGCAATATATACAAAGATTTCAACCGTCTACGTGTTCCAATCATTGTTATACTTGTAGAAAGTTACAATTAATTTCCGTTAAAGGATTAACAATGGGGCTCGTAGTTCACTTAAACTTGAAGAACAAAATATTGGCGAATTGTACTGTTTGGATGCTTTGCATATATGTTTCGTAGATTATATAGAAGCCATATATATAATGATTTCAACCGTCTACCAGATCCATTCATTGTTCTACTTGTCGAAAGTTACAAATAATTTCCTTTAAAGGATTAACAATGGGGCTCGTTGTTCACTTAAACTTGAAGATCAAAAAATTGGCGAATGTTACTGTTTAGATGCTTTGCATATAGGTTTCTTAGATTATATAGAAGCAACATATACAAAGATTTCAACCGTCTACCTGTTCTATTCATTGTTCTTCTTGTCGAAAGTTACAAATAATTTCCGTTTCATGATTATCAATGGGCCTCGTTGTTCACTTAAACTTGAAGAACAAAAAATTGGCGACTGGTACTGTCTGGATGCTTTGCATATATGTTTCTTAGACTATATAGAAGCAATATATAAAAAGATTTCAACCGTCTACCAGTTCTATTCATTGTTCTACTTGTCGAAAGTTACAAATAACTTCCGATAAAGGATTATCAATGTGGCTCATTGTGCACTTAAACTTGAAGAACAAAAAATTGGCGAATGGTACTGTTTGGCTGCTTTGCATATATGTTTCTTAGACTATATTTAAGCAATATATACAAAGATTTCAACCGTCTACGTGTTCCAATCATTGTTCTACTTGTCGAAAATTACAAAAAATTTCCGATAAAGGATTAACCATTGGGGCTCATTGTTCACTTAAACTTGAAGAACAAAAAATTGGCGAATGGTACTGTTTGGTTGCTTTGCGTACATGTTTCTTAGAGTATATGGAAGCAATATATACAAAGATTTCAACCGTCTACGTGTTCCAATCATTGTTCTACTTGTCGAAATTTACAAATAATTTCCTTTAAAGGATTAACAATGGGGCTCGTTGTTCACTTAAACTTGAAGAACAATAAATTGGCGAATTGTACTGTTTGGATGCTATGCATATATGTTTCTTAGACTATATAGAAGCAATATATATATAATGATTTCAACTTTCTACCTGTTCCATTCATTGTTCTACATGTCGAAAGTTACAAATAATTTCCGTTTCATGATTATCAATGGGGCTCGTTGTTCACTTAAACTTGAAGAACAAAAAATTGGCGAATGGTACTGTTTGGATGCTTTGCACATATGTTTCTTAGACTATATAGAAGCAATATATACAAAGATTTCAACCGTCTACGTGTTCCAATCATTGTTCTACTTGTAGAAAGTTACAATTAATTTCCGTTAAAGGATTAACAATGGGGCTCATTGTTCACTTAAACTTGAAGAACAAAAAATTGGCGTATGGTACTGTTTGGATGATTTGCATATATGTTTCTTAGACTATACGGAAGCAATATATACAAATATTTCAACCGTCTACCTGTTCCATTAATTGTTCTACTTGTCGAAAGTTACAAATAATTTCCTTTAAAGGATTAACAATGGGGCTCGTTGTTCACTTAAACTTGAAGACCAATAAATTGGCGAATTGTACTGTTTGGATGCTATGCATATATGTTTCTTAGACTATATAGAAGCAATATATAATAATATTTCAACCGTCTACGTGTTCCAATCATTGTTCTACTTGTCGAAATTTACAAATAATTTCCTTTAAAGGATTAACAATGGGGCTCATTGTTCACTTAAACTTGAAGACCAATAAATTGGCGAATTGTACTGTTTGGATGCTATGCATACATTTTTCTTAGACTATATAGAAGCAATATATATAATGATTTCAACCGTCTACCTGTTCCATTCATTGTTCTACTTGTCGAAAGTTACAAATAATTTCCTTTAAAGGATTAACAATGGGGCTCATACTTCACTTAATCTTAAGAACAAAAAATTAGCGAATGGCACTGTTTGGATGCTTTGCATATATGTTTCTTAGACTATATGGAAGCAATATATACACAGATTTCAACCGTCTACCTGTTCCATTCACTGTTCTACTTGTCGAAAGTTACAATTAATTTCCGTTAAAGGATTAACAATGGGGCTCGTAGTTCACTTAAACTTGAAGAACAAAAAATTGGCGAATTGTACTGTTCGGATGCTTTGCATATATGCTTCTTAGACTATATAGATGCAATATATACAATGATTTCAACGGTCTAACTGTTCTATACATTGTTCAACTTGTAGAAAGTTACAAATAATTTCCGTTAAAGGATTAACGATGGGGATCGTAGTTCACATAAACTTGAAGAACAAAAAATTGGCGAATTGTACTGTTTGGATGCTTTGCATATATGTTTCTTAGACTATATAGAAGCAATATATACATAGATTTCAACAGTCTAACTGTTCTATTCATTGTTCTACTTGTAGAAAGTTACAAATAATTTCCCTTTCATGATTATCAATGGGGCTCGTTGTTCACTTAAACTTGAAGAACAAAAAATTGGCGAATTGTACTGTTTGGATGCTTTGCATATATGTTTCTTAGACAATATAGAAGCAATATATACAAAGATTTCAACCGTCTACCTGTTCTATTCATTGTTCTACTTGTCGAAAGTTACAAATAATTTCCGATAAAGGATTAACAATGGGGCTCATTGTTCACTTAAACTTGAAGAACAAGGAATTGGCGAATGGTACTGTTTGGATGCTTTGCATATATGCTTCTTAGACTATATAGATGCAATATATACAATGATTTCAACGGTCTAACTGTTCTATACATTGTTCAACTTGTAGAAAGTTACAAATAATTTCCGTTAAAGGATTAACGATGGGGATCGTAGTTCACATAAACTTGAAGAACAAAAAATTGGCGAATTGTACTGTTTGGATGCTTTGCATATATGTTTCTTAGACTATATAGAAGCAATATATACATAGATTTCAACAGTCTAACTGTTCTATTCATTGTTCTACTTGTAGAAAGTTACAAATAATTCCCCTTTCATGATTATCAATGGGGCTCGTTGTTCACTTAAACTCGAAGAACAAAAAATTGGCGAATTGTACTGTTTGGATGCTTTGCATATATGTTTCTTAGACTATATAGAAGCAATATATACAAAGATTTCAACCGTCTACCTGTTCTATTCATTGTTCTACTTGTCGAAAGTTACAAATAATTTCCGATAAAGGATTAACAATGGGGCTCATTGTTCACTTAAACTTGAAGAACAAGGAATTGGCGAATGGTACTGTTTGGATGCTTTGCATATATGTTTCTTAGACTATATAAAAGCAATATATACAATGATTTCAACCGTCTACCATTTCCATTCATTGTTCTCCATGTCGAAAGTTACAAATAATTTCCGTTAAAGGATTAACAATGGGGCTCGTAGTTCACTTAAACTTGAAGAACAAAAAATTGGCGAATTGTACTGATTGGATGCTTTGCATATATGTTTCTTAGACTATATAGATGCAATATATACAATGATTTCAACCGTCTACCTGATCCATTCATTGTTCTACTTGTCGAAATGTACAAATAATTTCCGTTAAAGGATTAACAACGGGGCTCGTTGTTCACTTAAACTTGAAGAACAAAAAATTTGCGAATTGTACTGTTTGGATGCTTTGCATATATGTTTCGTAGATTATATAGAAGCAATATATACATTGATTTCAACCGTCTACGTGTTCCAATTATTGTTCTACTTATCCAAGTTACAAATAATTTCTCTTAAAGTATTAACAATGGGGCTCGTAGTTCACTTAAACTTGAAGATCAAATAATTGGCGAATTGTACTGTTTGGATGATTTGCATATATGTTTCTTAGACTATATACAAGCAATATATACAATGATTTCAACCGTCTACCTTTTCCATTCATTGTTCTACTTGTCGAAATTTACAAATAATTTCCGTTAAGGGATTAAAAATTGGGATCATAGTTCACTTAAACTTGAAGATCAAATAATTGGCGAATTGTACTGTTTGGATGATTAGCATATATGTTTCTTAGACTATATACAAGCAATATATACAATGATTTCAACCGTCTACCTGTACTATTCATTGTTCTACTTGTAGAAAGTTACAAATAATTTCCATTTAATGATTATCAATGGGGCTCGTAGTTCACTTAAACTTGAAGATCAAAAAATTGGCGAATGTTACTGTTTAGATGCTTTGCATATATGTTTCTTAGACTATATAGAAGCAATATATATAATGATTTCAACCGTCTACCTGTTCCATTCATTGTTCTACATGTCGATAGTTACAAATAATTTCCGTTTCATGATTATCAATGGGGCTTGTTGTTCACTTAAACTTGAAGAACAAAAAATTGGCAAATGGTACTGTTTGGATGCTTTGCATATATGTTTCTTTGACTATATAGAAGCAATGTATACAAAGATTTCAACAGTCTACCTGTTCTATTCATTGTTCTACTTGTAGAAAGTTACAAATAATTTCCGTTTCATGATTATCAATGGGGCTTGATGTTCACTTAAACTTGAAGAGCAAAAAATTGGCGAATGGTACTGTTTCGATGCTTTGCATATATGTTTCTAAGACTATATGGAAGCAATATATAGAAAGATTTCACCCGTCTACCTGTACTATTCATTGTACTACTTGTAGAAAGTTACAAATAATTTCCATTTCATGATTATCAATGGGGCTCGTTCTTCACTTAAACTTGAAGAACAAAAAATTGGCGACTGGTACTGTTTGGATGCTATGCATATATGTTTCTTAGATTATATAGAAGCAATATATACAAAGATTTCAACCGTCTACCTGTTCCATTCATTGTTCTACTTGTCGAAAATTACAAATAATTTCCGTTAAAGGATTAGCAATGGGGATCGTAGTTCACTTAAACTTGAAGAACAATATACTGGCGAATTGTACTGTTTGGATGCTTTGCATATATGTTTCTTAGACTATATAGAAGCAATATATACAATGATTTCAACCGTCTACCTTTTCCATTCAATGTTCTACTTGTCGAAAGTTACAAATAATTTCCGGTAAAGGATTAACAATGGGGCTCATTGTTCACTTAAACTTGAAGAACAAGGAATTGGCGAATGGTACTGTTTGGATGCTTTGCATATATGTTTCTTAGACTATATAGATGCAATATATACAATGATTTCAACGGTCTAACAGTTCTATACATTGTTCTACTTGTAGAAAGTTACAAATAATTTCCGTTAAAGGATTAACGATGGGGATCGTAGTTCACTTAAACTTGAAGAACAATGAATTGGCGAATGGTACTGTTTGGATGCTTTGCATATATGTTTCTTAGACTATATAAAAGCAATATATACAATGATTTCAACCGTCTACCATTTCCATTCATTGTTCTCCATGTCGAAAGTTACAAATAATTTCCGTTAAAGGATTAACAATGGGGCTCGTAGTTCACTTAAACTTGAAGAACAAAAAATTGGCGAATTGTACTGATTGGATGCTTTGCATATATGTTTCTTAGACTATATAGATGCAATATATACAATGATTTCAACCGTCTACCTGATCCATTCATTGTTCTACTTGTCGAAATGTACAAATAATTTCCGTTAAAGGATTAACAACGGGGCTCGTTGTTCACTTAAACTTGAAGAACAAAAAATTTGCGAATTGTACTGTTTGGATGCTTTGCATATATGTTTCGTAGATTATATAGAAGCAATATATACATTGATTTCAACCGTCTACCTGATCCATTCATTGTTCTACTTGTCGAAATTTACAAATAATTTCCTTTAAAGGATTAACAATGGGGCTCGTAGTTCACTTAAACTTGAAGAACAAAAAATTGACGAATTGTACTGTTTGGATGCTTTGCATATATGTTTCTTAGACTATATAGAAGCAATATATACAAAGAATTCAACCGTCTACCTGTTCCATTCATTGTTCTACTTGTCCAAGTTACAAATAATTTCCGTTAAAGTATTAACAATGGGGCTCGTAGTTCACTTAAACTTGAAGATCAAATAATTGGCGAATTGTACTGTTTGGATGATTAGCATATATGTTTCTTAGACTATATACAAGCAATATATACAATGATTTCAACCGTCTACCTGTTCTATTCATTGTTCTACTTGTCGAAAGTTACAAATAATTTCCGTTTCATGATTATCAATGGGGCTCGTTGTTCACTTAAACTTGAAGAACAAAAAATTGGCGAATGGTACTGTTTGGATGCTTTGCAGATATGTTTCTAAGATTATATAGAAGAGATACATACAAAGATTTCAACCGTCTACCTGTTCGATTCATTGTTCTACTTGTCGAAAATTACAAATAATTTCCTTTAAAGGATTAACAATGGGGCTCGTAGTTCACTTAAACTTGAAGAGCAAAAAATTGGCGAATGGTACTGTTTGGATGCTTTGCATATATGTTTCTTAGACTATATAGAAGCAATATATATAATGATTTCAACCGTCTACCTGTTCCATTCATTGTTCTACATGTCGATAGTTACAAATAATTTCCGTTTCATGATTATCAATGGGGCTTGTTGTTCACTTAAACTTGAAGAGCAAAAAATTGGCGAATGGTACTGTTTCGATGCTTTGCATATATGTTTCTTAGACTATATGGAAGCAATATATAGAAAGATTTCACCCGTCTACCTGTACTATTCATTGTTCTACTTGTAGAAAGTTACAAATAATTTCCATTTCATGATTATCAATGGGGCTCGTAGTTCACTTAAACTTGAAGATCAAAAAATTGGCGAATGTTACTGTTTAGATGCTTTGCATATATGTTTCTTAGACTATATAGAAGCAATATATATAATGATTTCAACCGTCTACCTGTTCCATTCATTGTTCTACATGTCGATAGTTACAAATAATTTCCGTTTCATGATTATCAATGGGGCTTGTTGTTCACTTAAACTTGAAGAACAAAAAATTGGCAAATGGTACTGTTTGGATGCTTTGCATATATGTTTCTTTGACTATATAGAAGCAATGTATACAAAGATTTCAACAGTCTACCTGTTCTATTCATTGTTCTACTTGTAGAAAGTTACAAATAATTTCCGTTTCATGATTATCAATGGGGCTTGATGTTCACTTAAACTTGAAGAGCAAAAAATTGGCGAATGGTACTGTTTCGATGCTTTGCATATATGTTTCTAAGACTATATGGAAGCAATATATAGAAAGATTTCACCCGTCTACCTGTACTATTCATTGTACTACTTGTAGAAAGTTACAAATAATTTCCATTTCATGATTATCAATGGGGCTCGTTCTTCACTTAAACTTGAAGAACAAAAAATTGGCGACTGGTACTGTTTGGATGCTATGCATATATGTTTCTTAGATTATATAGAAGCAATATATACAAAGATTTCAACCGTCTACCTGTTCCATTCATTGTTCTAATTGTCGAAAATTACAAATAATTTCCGTTAAAGGATTAGCAATGGGGATCGTAGTTCACTTAAACTTGAAGAACAATATACTGGCGAATTGTACTGTTTGGATGCTTTGCATATATGTTTCTTAGACTATATAGAAGCAATATATACAATGATTTCAACCGTCTACCTTTTCCATTCAATGTTCTACTTGTCGAAAGTTACAAATAATTTCCGGTAAAGGATTAACAATGGGGCTCATTGTTCACTTAAACTTGAAGAACAAGGAATTGGCGAATGGTACTGTTTGGATGCTTTGCATATATGTTTCTTAGACTATATAGATGCAATATATACAATGATTTCAACGGTCTAACGGTTCTATACATTGTTCTACTTGTAGAAAGTTACAAATAATTTCCGTTAAAGGATTAACGATGGGGATCGTAGTTCACTTAAACTTGAAGAACAATGAATTGGCGAATGGTACTGTTTGGATGCTTTGCATATATGTTTCTTAGACTATATAAAAGCAATATATACAATGATTTCAACCGTCTACCATTTCCATTCATTGTTCTCCATGTCGAAAGTTACAAATAATTTCCGTTAAAGGATTAACAATGGGGCTCGTAGTTCACTTAAACTTGAAGAACAAAAAATTGGCGAATTGTACTGATTGGATGCTTTGCATATATGTTTCTTAGACTATATAGATGCAATATATACAATGATTTCAACCGTCTACCTGATCCATTCATTGTTCTACCTGTCGAAATGTACAAATAATTTCCGTTAAAGGATTAACAACGGGGCTCGTTGTTCACTTAAACTTGAAGAACAAAAAATTTGCGAATTGTACTGTTTGGATGCTTTGCATATATGTTTCGTAGATTATATAGAAGCAATATATACATTGATTTCAACCGTCTACCTGATCCATTCATTGTTCTACTTGTCGAAATTTACAAATAATTTCCTTTAAAGGATTAACAATGGGGCTCGTAGTTCACTTAAACTTGAAGAACAAAAAATTGGCGGATGGTACTGTTTGGATGCTTTGCATATATGTTTCTTAGATTATATAGAAGCAATATATACAAAGATTTCAACCGTCTACGTGTTCCAATTATTGTTCTACTTATCCAAGTTACAAATAATTTCTCTTAAAGTATTAACAATGGGGCTCGTAGTTCACTTAAACTTGAAGATCAAATAATTGGCGAATTGTACTGTTTGGATGATTTGCATATATGTTTCTTAGACTATATACAAGCAATATATACAATGATTTCAACCGTCTACCTTTTCCATTCATTGTTCTACTTGTTTAAATTTACAAATAATTTCCGTTAAGGGATTAAAAATGGGGATCATAGTTTACTTAAACTTGAAAAACAAAAAATTGACGAATTGTACTGTTTGGATGCTTTGCATATATGTTTCTTAGACTATATAGAAGCAATATATACAAAGAATTCAACCGTCTACCTGTTCCATTCATTGTTCTACTTGTCCAAGTTACAAATAATTTCCGTTAAAGTATTAACAATGGGGCTCGTAGTTCACTTAAACTTGAAGATCAAATAATTGGCGAATTGTACTGTTTGGATGATTAGCATATATGTTTCTTAGACTATATACAAGCAATATATACAATGATTTCAACCGTCTACCTGTTCTATTCATTGTTCTACTTGTCGAAAGTTACAAATAATTTCCGTTTCATGATTATCAATGGGGCTCGTTGTTCACTTAAACTTGAAGAACAAAAAATTGGCGAATGGTACTGTTTGGATGCTTTGCAGATATGTTTCTAAGATTATATAGAAGAGATACATACAAAGATTTCAACCGTCTACCTGTTCGATTCATTGTTCTACTTGTCGAAAATTACAAATAATTTCCTTTAAAGGATTAACAATGGGGCTCGTAGTTCACTTAAACTTGAGGAGCAAAAAATTGGCGAATGGTACTGTTTGGATGCTTTGCATATATGTTTCTTAGACTATATAGAAGCAATATATATAATGATTTCAACCGTCTACCTGTTCCATTCATTGTTCTACATGTCGATAGTTACAAATAATTTCCGTTTCATGATTATCAATGGGGCTTGTTGTTCACTTAAACTTGAAGAGCAAAAAATTGGCGAATGGTACTGTTTCGATGCTTTGCATATATGTTTCTTAGACTATATGGAAGCAATATATAGAAAGATTTCACCCGTCTACCTGTACTATTCATTGTTCTACTTGTAGAAAGTTACAAATAATTTCCATTTCATGATTATCAATGGGGCTCGTAGTTCACTTAAACTTGAAGATCAAAAAATTGGCGAATGTTACTGTTTAGATGCTTTGCATATATGTTTCTTAGACTATATAGAAGCAATATATATAATGATTTCAACCGTCTACCTGTTCCATTCATTGTTCTACATGTCGATAGTTACAAATAATTTCCGTTTCATGATTATCAATGGGGCTTGTTGTTCACTTAAACTTGAAGAACAAAAAATTGGCAAATGGTACTGTTTGGATGCTTTGCATATATGTTTCTTTGACTATATAGAAGCAATGTATACAAAGATTTCAACAGTCTACCTGTTCTATTCATTGTTCTACTTGTAGAAAGTTACAAATAATTTCCGTTTCATGATTATCAATGGGGCTTGATGTTCACTTAAACTTGAAGAGCAAAAAATTGGCGAATGGTACTGTTTCGATGCTTTGCATATATGTTTCTAAGACTATATGGAAGCAATATATAGAAAGATTTCACCCGTCTACCTGTACTATTCATTGTACTACTTGTAGAAAGTTACAAATAATTTCCATTTCATGATTATCAATGGGGCTCGTTCTTCACTTAAACTTGAAGAACAAAAAATTGGCGACTGGTACTGTTTGGATGCTATGCATATATGTTTCTTAGATTATATAGAAGCAATATATACAAAGATTTCAACCGTCTACCTGTTCCATTCATTGTTCTACTTGTCGAAAATTATAAATAATTTCCGATAAAGGATTAATAATGGGGCTCATTGTTCACTTAAACATGAAGAACAAAAAATTGGCGAATGGTACTGTTTGGATGCATTGCATATATGTTTCTTAGACTATATGGAAGCAATATAAAAATGATTTCAACCGTCTACGTGTTCCAATCATTGTTCTACATGTCGAAAGTTACAAATAATTTCCGTTTCATGATTATCAATGGGGCTCGTTGTTCACTTTAACTTGAAGAACAAAAGATTGGCGAATGGTACTGTTTGGATGCTTTGCATATATGTTTCTTAGACTATATAGAAGCAATATATACAAAGATTCCAAGCGTCTACGGGTTCCAATCATTGTTCTACTTGTAGAAAGTTACAAATAATTTCCGATAAAGGATTAACAATGGGGCTCATTGTTCACTTAACCTTGAAGAACAAAAAATTGGCGAATGGTACTGTTTGGATGCTTTGCATATATGTTTCTTAGACTATATGGAAGCAATATATACAAATATTTCAACCGCCTACGTGTGCCAATCATTGTTCTACTTGTCGAAAATTAGAAATAATTTCCATTAAAGGATTAACAATGGGGCTCGTTGTTCACTTAAACTTGAAGAACAAAAAATTGGCGAATTGTACTGTTTAGATGCTTTGCACATATGTTTCTTAGACTATATAGAAGCAATATATACAAAGATTTCAACCGTCTACGTGTTCCAATCATTGTTATACTTGTAGAAAGTTACAATTAATTTCCGTTAAAGGATTAACAATGGGGCTCGTAGTTCACTTAAACTTGAAGAACAAAATATTGGCGAATTGTACTGTTTGGATGCTTTGCATATATGTTTCGTAGATTATATAGAAGCCATATATATAATGATTTCAACCGTCTACCAGATCCATTCATTGTTCTACTTGTCGAAAGTTACAAATAATTTCCTTTAAAGGATTAACAATGGGGCTCGTTGTTCACTTAAACTTGAAGAACAATAAATTGGCGAATTGTACTGTTTGGATGCTTTGCATATATGTTTCTTAGACTATATAGAAGCAATATATACAACGATTTCAACCGTCTACCTGTTCCATTCATTGTTCTACTTGTCGAAAGTTACAAATAATTTCCGATAAAGGATTAACAATGGGGCTCATTCTTCACTTAAACTTGAAGATCAAAAAATTGGCGAATTTTACTGTTTAGATGCTTTGCATATAGGTTTCTTAGAATATATAGAAGCAACATATACAAAGATTTCAACCGTCTACATGTTCTATTCATTGTTCTTCTTGTCGAAAGTTACAAATAATTACCTTTAAAGGATTAACAATGGGGCTCGTTGTTCACTTAAACTTGAAGAACAAAGAATTGGCGAATGGTACTGTTCGGATGCTTCGCACATATGTTTCTTAGACTATATAGAAGCTATATATACACAGATTTCAACCGTCTACGTGTTCCAATCATTGTTCTACTTGTAGAAAGTTACAATAAATTTCCGTTAAAATATTAACAATGGGGCTCGTTGTTCACTTAAACTTGAAGAACAAAGAATTGGCGAATGGTACTGTTTGGATGATTTGCATATATGTTTCTTAGACTATACGGAAGCAATATATACAAATATTTCAACCGTCTACCTGTTCCATTCATTGTTCTACTTGTCGAAAGTTACAAATAATTTCCTTTAAAGGATTAACAATGGGGCTAGTTGTTCACTTAAACTTGAAGACCAATGAATTGGCGAATGGTACTGTTTGGATGCTTTGCACATATGTTTCTTAGACTATATAGAAGCAATATATACAATGATTTCAACCGTCTACCCGTTCCATTCATTGTTCTACTTGTCGAAAGTTACAAATAATTTCCGTTAAAGGATTAACAATGGGGATCGTAGTTTACTTAATCTTGAAGAACAAAAAATTGGCGAATGGTACTGTTTGGATGCTTTGCACATATGTTTCTTAGACTATATAGAAGCAATATATACAATGATTTCAACCGTCTACCTGTTCCATTCATTGTTCTACTTGTCGAAAGTTACAAATAATTTCCGATAAAGGATTACCAATGGGGCTCATTGTTCACTTAAACTTGAAGAACAAAAAATTGGCAAATGGTACTGTTTGGATGCTTTGCATATATGTTTCTTAGACTATATGGAAGCAATATATACAAAGATTTCAACCGTCTACCTGTTCCATTCATTGTTCTACATGTCGAAAGTTACAAATAATTTCCGTTTCATGATTATCAATGGGGCTCATTGTTCACTTAACCTTGAAGAACAAAAAATTGGCGAATGGTACTGTTTGGATGCTTTGCATATATGTTTCTTAGACTATATGGAAGCAATATATACAAAAATTTCAACCGTCTACGTGTGCCAATCATTGTTCTACTTGTCGAAATTTACAAATAATTTCCTTTAAAGGATTAACAATGGGGCTCATTGTTCACTTAAACTTGAAGAACAAAAAAAGTGGCAAATTGTACTGTTTGGATGCTTTGCATATATGTTTCTCAGACTATATAGAAGCAATATATACAAAGATTTCAACCGTCTACCTGTTCCATTCATTGTTCTACTTGTCGAAAGTTACAAATAATTTCCGATAAAGGATTAACAATGGGGCTAATTAATCACATAACCTTGATGAACAAAAAATTGGCGAATGGTACTATTTGGATGCTTTGCATGTATGTTTCTTAGACTATATGGAAGCAATATATACAAATATTTCAACCGTCTACGTGTGCCAATCATTGTTCTACTTGTCGAAATTTACAAATAATTTCCTTTAAAGGATTAACAATGGGGCTCGTTGTTCACTTAAACTTGAAGAACAATAAATTGGCGAATTGTACTGTTTGGATGCTATGCATATATGTTTCTTAGACTATATAGAAGCAATATATATATATAATGATTTCAACAGTCTAACTGTTCCATTCATTGTTCTACATGTCGAAAGTTACAAATAATTTCCGTTTCATGATTATCAATGGGGCTCGTTGTTTACTTAAACTTGAAGAACAAAAAATTGGCGAATGGTACTGTTTGGATGCTTTGCACATATGTTTCTTAGACTATATAGAAGCAATATATACAAAGATTTCAACCGTCTACGTGTTCCAATCATTGTTCTACTTGTAGAAAGTTACAATTAATTTCCGTTAAAGGATTAACAATGGGGCTCGTAGTTCACTTAAACTTGAAGAACAAAAAATTGGCGAATTGTACTGTTTGGATGCTTTGCATATATGTTTCGTAGACTATATAGAAGCAATATATACAATGATTTCAACCGTCTACATGATCCATTCATTGTTCTACTTGACGAAATTTACAAATAATTTCCTTTAAAGGATTAACAATGGGGCTCGTAGTTCACTTAAACTTGAAGAACAAACAATTGGCGAATTGTACTGTTGGATGCTTTGCATATATGTTTCTTAGACTATTTAGAAGCAATATATAGAAAGATTTCACCCGTCTACCTGTACTATTCATTGTTCTACTTGTAGAAAGTTACAAATAATTTCCATTTCATGATTATCAATGGGGCTCGCTGTTCACTTAAACTTGAAGATCAAAAAATTGGCGATTGTTACTGTTTAGATGCTTTGCATATATGTTTCGTAGATTATATAGAAGCAATATATACAAAGATTTCAACCGTTTACATGTTCTATTCATTGTTCTACTCGTCGAAAATTACAAATAATTTCCGATAAAGGATTAACCATTGGGGCTCATTGTTCACTTAAACTTGAAGAACAAAAAATTGGGGAATGGTACTGTTTGGATGCTTTGCGTACATGTTTCTTAGACTATATGGAAGCAACATATACAAAGATTTCAACCGTCTACGTGTTCCAATCATTGTTCTACTTGTCGAAATTTACAAATAATATCCTATAAAGGATTAACAATGGGGCTCGTTGTTCACTTAAACTTGAAGAACAATAAATTGGCGAATTGTACTGTTTGGATGCTTTGCATATATGTTTCTTTGACTATATAGAAGCAATATATACAAAGATTTCAACCGTCTACCTGTTCCATTCATTGTTCTACTTGTCGAAAGTTACAAATAATTTCCGATAAAGGATTAACAATGGGGCTCATTGTTCACTTAAACATGAAGATCAAAGAATTGGCGAATTTTACTGTTTAGATGCTTTGCATATAGGTTTCTTAGACTATATAGAAGCAACATATACAAAGATTTCAACCGTCTACATGTTCTATTCATTGTTCTTCTTGTCGAAAGTTACAAATAATTTCCGATAAAGGATTAACAATGGGGCTCATTGTTCACTTAAACTTGAAGAACAAAAAATTGGCAAATGGTACTGTTTGGATGCTTTGCATATATGTTTCTTTGACTATATGGAAGCAATATATACAAAGATTTCAACCGTCTACCTGTTCCATTCATTGTTCTACATGTCGAAAGTTACAAATAATTTCCGTTTCATGATTATCAATGGGGCTCATTGTTCACTTAACCTTGAAGAACAAAAAATTGGCGAATGGTACTGTTTGGATGCTTTGCATATATGTTTCTTAGACTATATGGAAGCAATATATACAAATATTTCAACAGTCTACGTGTGCCAATCATTGTTCAACTTGTCGAAATTTACAAATAATTTCCTATAAAGGATTAACAATGGGGCTCGTTGTTCACTTAAACTTGAAGAACAATAAATTGGCGAATTGTACTGTTTGGATGCTATGCATATATGTTTCTTAGACTATATAGAAGCAATATATATATATAATGATTTCAACAGTCTAACTGTTCCATTCATTGTTCTACATGTCGAAAGTTACAAATAATTTCCGTTTCATGATTATCAATGGGGCTCGTTGTTCACTTAAACTTGAAGAACAATAAATTGGCGAATTGTACTGTTTAGATGCTTTGCATATAGGTTTCTTAGAATATATAGAAGCAACATATACAAAGATTTCAACCGTCTACATGTTCTATTCATTGTTCTTCTTGTCGAAAGTTACAAATAATTACCTTTAAAGGATTAACAATGGGGCTCGTTGTTCACTTAAACTTGAAGAACAAAGAATTGGCGAATGGTACTGTTCGGATGCTTCGCACATATGTTTCTTAGACTATATAGAAGCTATATATACACAGATTTCAACCGTCTACGTGTTCCAATCATTGTTCTACTTGTAGAAAGTTACAATAAATTTCCGTTAAAATATTAACAATGGGGCTCGTTGTTCACTTAAACTTGAAGAACAAAGAATTGGCGAATGGTACTGTTTGGATGATTTGCATATATGTTTCTTAGACTATACGGAAGCAATATATACAAATATTTCAACCGTCTACCTGTTCCATTCATTGTTCTACTTGTCGAAAGTTACAAATAATTTCCTTTAAAGGATTAACAATGGGGCTAGTTGTTCACTTAAACTTGAAGACCAATGAATTGGCGAATGGTACTGTTTGGATGCTTTGCACATATGTTTCTTAGACTATATAGAAGCAATATATACAATGATTTCAACCGTCTACCCGTTCCATTCATTGTTCTACTTGTCGAAAGTTACAAATAATTTCCGTTAAAGGATTAACAATGGGGATCGTAGTTTACTTAATCTTGAAGAACAAAAAATTGGCGAATGGTACTGTTTGGATGCTTTGCACATATGTTTCTTAGACTATATAGAAGCAATATATACAATGATTTCAACCGTCTACCTGTTCCATTCATTGTTCTACTTGTCGAAAGTTACAAATAATTTCCGATAAAGGATTACCAATGGGGCTCATTGTTCACTTAAACTTGAAGAACAAAAAATTGGCAAATGGTACTGTTTGGATGCTTTGCATATATGTTTCTTAGACTATATGGAAGCAATATATACAAAGATTTCAACCGTCTACCTGTTCCATTCATTGTTCTACATGTCGAAAGTTACAAATAATTTCCGTTTCATGATTATCAATGGGGCTCATTGTTCACTTAACCTTGAAGAACAAAAAATTGGCGAATGGTACTGTTTGGATGCTTTGCATATATGTTTCTTAGACTATATGGAAGCAATATATACAAAAATTTCAACCGTCTACGTGTGCCAATCATTGTTCTACTTGTCGAAATTTACAAATAATTTCCTTTAAAGGATTAACAATGGGGCTCATTGTTCACTTAAACTTGAAGAACAAAAAAAGTGGCAAATTGTACTGTTTGGATGCTTTGCATATATGTTTCTCAGACTATATAGAAGCAATATATACAAAGATTTCAACCGTCTACCTGTTCCATTCATTGTTCTACTTGTCGAAAGTTACAAATAATTTCCGATAAAGGATTAACAATGGGGCTAATTAATCACATAACCTTGATGAACAAAAAATTGGCGAATGGTACTATTTGGATGCTTTGCATGTATGTTTCTTAGACTATATGGAAGCAATATATACAAATATTTCAACCGTCTACGTGTGCCAATCATTGTTCTACTTGTCGAAATTTACAAATAATTTCCTTTAAAGGATTAACAATGGGGCTCGTTGTTCACTTAAACTTGAAGAACAATAAATTGGCGAATTGTACTGTTTGGATGCTATGCATATATGTTTCTTAGACTATATAGAAGCAATATATATATATAATGATTTCAACAGTCTAACTGTTCCATTCATTGTTCTACATGTCGAAAGTTACAAATAATTTCCGTTTCATGATTATCAATGGGGCTCGTTGTTTACTTAAACTTGAAGAACAAAAAATTGGCGAATGGTACTGTTTGGATGCTTTGCACATATGTTTCTTAGACTATATAGAAGCAATATATACAAAGATTTCAACCGTCTACGTGTTCCAATCATTGTTCTACTTGTAGAAAGTTACAATTAATTTCCGTTAAAGGATTAACAATGGGGCTCGTAGTTCACTTAAACTTGAAGAACAAAAAATTGGCGAATTGTACTGTTTGGATGCTTTGCATATATGTTTCGTAGACTATATAGAAGCAATATATACAATGATTTCAACCGTCTACATGATCCATTCATTGTTCTACTTGACGAAATTTACAAATAATTTCCTTTAAAGGATTAACAATGGGGCTCGTAGTTCACTTAAACTTGAAGAACAAAAAATTGGCGAATTGTACTGTTTGGATGCTTTGCATATATGTTTCTTAGACTATTTAGAAGCAATATATAGAAAGATTTCACCCGTCTACCTGTACTATTCATTGTTCTACTTGTAGAAAGTTACAAATAATTTCCATTTCATGATTATCAATGGGGCTCGCTGTTCACTTAAACTTGAAGATCAAAAAATTGGCGATTGTTACTGTTTAGATGCTTTGCATATATGTTTCGTAGATTATATAGAAGCAATATATACAAAGATTTCAACCGTTTACATGTTCTATTCATTGTTCTACTCGTCGAAAATTACAAATAATTTCCGATAAAGGATTAACCATTGGGGCTCATTGTTCACTTAAACTTGAAGAACAAAAAATTGGGGAATGGTACTGTTTGGATGCTTTGCGTACATGTTTCTTAGACTATATGGAAGCAACATATACAAAGATTTCAACCGTCTACGTGTTCCAATCATTGTTCTACTTGTCGAAATTTACAAATAATTTCCTATAAAGGATTAACAATGGGGCTCGTTGTTCACTTAAACTTGAAGAACAATAAATTGGCGAATTGTACTGTTTGGATGCTTTGCATATATGTTTCTTTGACTATATAGAAGCAATATATACAAAGATTTCAACCGTCTACCTGTTCCATTCATTGTTCTACTTGTCGAAAGTTACAAATAATTTCCGATAAAGGATTAACAATGGGGCTCATTGTTCACTTAAACTTGAAGATCAAAGAATTGGCGAATTTTACTGTTTAGATGCTTTGCATATAGGTTTCTTAGACTATATAGAAGCAACATATACAAAGATTTCAACCGTCTACATGTTCTATTCATTGTTCTTCTTGTCGAAAGTTACAAATAATTTCCGATAAAGGATTAACAATGGGGCTCATTGTTCACTTAAACTTGAAGAACAAAAAATTGGCAAATGGTACTGTTTGGATGCTTTGCATATATGTTTCTTTGACTATATGGAAGCAATATATACAAAGATTTCAACCGTCTACCTGTTCCATTCATTGTTCTACATGTCGAAAGTTACAAATAATTTCCGTTTCATGATTATCAATGGGGCTCATTGTTCACTTAACCTTGAAGAACAAAAAATTGGCGAATGGTACTGTTTGGATGCTTTGCATATATGTTTCTTAGACTATATGGAAGCAATATATACAAATATTTCAACAGTCTACGTGTGCCAATCATTGTTCAACTTGTCGAAATTTACAAATAATTTCCTATAAAGGATTAACAATGGGGCTCGTTGTTCACTTAAACTTGAAGAACAATAAATTGGCGAATTGTACTGTTTGGATGCTATGCATATATGTTTCTTAGACTATATAGAAGCAATATATATATATAATGATTTCAACAGTCTAACTGTTCCATTCATTGTTCTACATGTCGAAAGTTACAAATAATTTCCGTTTCATGATTATCAATGGGGCTCGTTGTTCACTTAAACTTGAAGAACAATAAATTGGCGAATTGTACTGTTTGGATGCTATGCATATATGTTTCTTAGACTATATAGAAGCAATATATATATATAATGATTTCAACAGTCTAACTGTTCCATTCATTGTTCTACATGTCGAAAGTTACAAATAATTTCCGTTTCATGATTATCAATGGGGCTCGTTGTTCACTTAAACTTGAAGACCAAAAAATTGGCGAATGGTACTGTTTGGATGCTTTGCATATATGTTTCTTAGACTATATAGAAGCAATATATACAAAGATTTCAACCGTCTACCGGGTTCCAATCATTGTTCTACTTGTAGAAAGTTACAAATAATTTCCGATAAAGGATTAACAATGGGGCTCATTGTTCACTTTACCTTGAAGAACAAAAAATTGGCGAATGGTACTGTTTGGATGCTTTACATATATGTTTCTTAGACTATATGGAAGCAATATATACAAATATTTCAACCGTCTACGTGTGGCAATCATTGTTCTACTTGTCGAAATTTAGAAATAATTTCCTTTAAAGGATTAACAATGGGGCTCGTTGTTCACTTAAACTTGAAGAACAATAAATTGGCGAATTGTACTGTTTGGATGCTATGCATATATGTTTCTTAGACTATATAGAAGCAATATATATATAATGATTTCAACTTTCTACCTGTTCCATTCATTGTTCTACATGTCGAAAGTTACAAATAATTTCCGTTTCATGATTATCAATGGGGCTCGTTGTTCACTTAAACTTGAAGAACAAAAAATTGGCGAATGGTACTGTTTGGATGCTTTGCACATATGTTTCTTAGACTATATAGAAGCAATATATACAAAGATTTCAACCGTCTACGTGTTCCAATCATTGTTCTACTTGTAGAAAGTTACAATTAATTTCCGTTAAAGGATTAACAATGGGGCTCATTGTTCACTTAAACTTGAAGAACAAAAAATTGGCGAATGGTACTGTTTGGATGATTTGCATATATGTTTCTTAGACTATACGGAAGCAATATATACAAATATTTCAACCGTCTACCTGTTCCATTAATTGTTCTACTTGTCGAAAGTTACAAATAATATCCTTTAAAGGATTAACAATGGGGCTCGTTGTTCACTTAAACTTGAAGACCTATAAATTGGCGAATTGTACTGTTTGGATGCTATGCATATATGTTTCTTAGACTATATAGAAGCAATATATATAATGATTTCAACCGTCTACCTGTTCCATTCATTGTTCTACATGTCGAAAGTTACAAATAATTTCCGTTTCATGATTATCAATGGGGCTCGTTGTTCACTTAAACTTGAAGAACAAAAAATTGGCGAATGGTACTGTTTGGATGCTTTGCACATATGTTTCTTAGACTATATAGAAGCAATATATACAATGATTTCAACAGTCTACCTGTTCCATTCATTGTTCAACTTGTCGTAAATTTACAAATAATTTCCTTTAAAGGATTAACAATGGGGCTCGTAATTCACTTAAATATGAAGAACAAAAAATTGGCGAATTGTACTGTTTGGATGCTATGCATATATGTTTCTTAGACTATATAGAAGCAATATATATAATGATTTCAACCGTCTACCTGTTCCATTCATTGTTCTACATGTCGAAAGTTACAAATAATTTCCGTTTCATGATTATCAATGGGGCTCGTTGTTCACTTAAACTTGAAGACCAAAAAATTGGCGAATGGTACTGTTTGGATGCTTTGCATATATGTTTCTTAGACTATATAGAAGCAATATATACAAAGATTTCAACCGTCTACCGGGTTCCAATCATTGTTCTACTTGTAGAAAGTTACAAATAATTTCCGATAAAGGATTAACAATGGGGCTCATTGTTCACTTTACCTTGAAGAACAAAAAATTGGCGAATGGTACTGTTTGGATGCTTTACATATATGTTTCTTAGACTATATGGAAGCAATATATACAAATATTTCAACCGTCTACGTGTGCCAATCATTGTTCTACTTGTCGAAATTTAGAAATAATTTCCTTTAAAGGATTAACAATGGGGCTCGTTGTTCACTTAAACTTGAAGAACAATAAATTGGCGAATTGTACTGTTTGGATGCTATGCATATATGTTTCTTAGACTATATAGAAGCAATATATATATAATGATTTCAACTTTCTACCTGTTCCATTCATTGTTCTACATGTCGAAAGTTACAAATAATTTCCGTTTCATGATTATCAATGGGGCTCGTTGTTCACTTAAACTTGAAGAACAAAAAATTGGCGAATGGTACTGTTTGGATGCTTTGCACATATGTTTCTTAGACTATATAGAAGCAATATATACAAAGATTTCAACCGTCTACGTGTTCCAATCATTGTTCTACTTGTAGAAAGTTACAATTAATTTCCGTTAAAGGATTAACAATGGGGCTCATTGTTCACTTAAACTTGAAGAACAAAAAATTGGCGAATGGTACTGTTTGGATGATTTGCATATATGTTTCTTAGACTATACGGAAGCAATATATACAAATATTTCAACCGTCTACCTGTTCCATTAATTGTTCTACTTGTCGAAAGTTACAAATAATTTCCTTTAAAGGATTAACAATGGGGCTCGTTGTTCACTTAAACTTGAAGACCTATAAATTGGCGAATTGTACTGTTTGGATGCTATGCATATATGTTTCTTAGACTATATAGAAGCAAAATATATAATGATTTCAACCGTCTACCTGTTCCATTCATTGTTCTACATGTCGAAAGTTACAAATAATTTCCGTTTCATGATTATCAATGGGGCTCGTTGTTCACTTAAACTTGAAGAACAAAAAATTGGCGAATGGTACTGTTTGGATGCTTTGCACATATGTTTCTTAGACTATATAGAAGCAATATATACAATGATTTCATCCGTTTACCTGTTCCATTCTTTGTTCTACTTGTCGAAATTTACAAATAATTTCCTTTAAAGGATTAACAATGGAGCTCGTAGTTCACTTAAACTTGAAGACCAAAAATTGGTGAATTGTACTGTTTGGATGCTTTGCACATATGTTTCTTAGACTATATAGAAGCAATATATACAATGATTTCAACCGTCTACCTGTTTCATTCCTTGTTCTACTTGTCGAAAGTTACAAATAATTTCCTTTAAAGGATTAACAATGGGGCTCGTTGTTCACTTAAACTTGAAGATGAATGAATTGGCGACTTGTACTGTTTGGATGCTTTGCATATATGTTTCTTAGGCTATACTAAAGCAATATATACAATCATTTCAACCGTCTACCTGTTCCATTCATTGTTCTACTTGTCGAAATTTACAAATAATTTCCTTTAAAGAATTAACAATGGGGCTCGTTGTTCACTTAAACTTGAAGAACAATGAATTGACGACTTGTACTGTTTGGATGCTTTGCATATATGTTTCATAGACTATATACATGCAATATATACAAAGATTTCATCCGTTTACCTGTTCCATTCATTGTTCTACTTGTCGAAATTTACAAATAATTTCCTTTAAAGTATTAACAATGGAGCTCGTAGTTCACTTAAACTTGAAGAACAAAAAATTGGCGAATTGTACTGTTTGGATGCTTTGCACATATGTTTCTTAGACTATATAGAAGCAATATATACACTGATTTCAACCGTCTACCTGTTTCATTCCTTGTTCTAATTGTCGAAAGTTACAAATAATTTCCTTTAAAGGATCAACAATGGGGCTCGTTGTTCACTTAAACTTGAAGATGAATGAATTGGCGACTTGTACTGTTTGGATGCTTTGTATATATGTTTGTTAGACTATATAGAAGCAATATATACAAAGATTTCAACCGTCTACCTGTTCTATTCATTGTTCTACTTGTCGAAAGTTACAAATAATTTCCGATAAAGGATTAACAATGGGGCTCATTGTTCACTTAAACTTGAAGAACAAGGAATTGGCGAATGGTACTGTTTGGATGCTTTGCATATATGTTTCTTAGACTATATAGATGCAATATATACAAAGATTTCAACAGTCTAACTTTTCTATTCATTGTTCTACTTGTAGAAAGTTACAAATTAGTTCCGTTAAATGATTATCAATGGGGATCGTAGTTTACTTAATCTTGAAGAACAAAAAATTGGCGAATTGTACTGTTTGGATGCTTTGCATATATGTTTCTTAGACTATATAGAAGCAATATATACAATGATTTCAACCGTCTACCTGTTCCATTCCTTGTTCTACTTGTCGAAAGTTACAAATAATTTCCGTTAAATGATTATCAATGGGGATCGTAGTTTACTTAATCTTGAAGAACAAAAAATTGGCGAATTGTACTGTTTGGATGCTTTGCATATATGTTTCTTAGACTATATAGAAGCAATATATACAATGATTTCAACCGTCTACCTGTTCCATCCCTTGTTCTACTTGTCGAAAGTTACAAATAATTTCCTTTAAAGGATTAACAATAGGGCTCGTTGTTCACTTAAACTTGAAGAACAATGAATTGGCGAATGGTACTGTTTGGATGCTTTGCATATATGTTTCTTAGACTATATGGAAGCAATATATACAAAGATTTCATCCGTCTACCTGTTCCATTCATTGTTCTACTTGTCCAAATTTACAAATAATTTCCTTTAAAGGATTAACAATGGAGCTCGTAGTTCACTTAAACTTGAAGACCAAAAATTGGCGAATTGTACTGTTTGGATGCTTTGCACATATGTTTCTTAGACTATATAGAAGCAATATATACAATGATTTCAACCGTCTACCTGTTTCATTCCTTGTTCTAATTGTCGAAAGTTACAAATAATTTCCTTTAAAGGATCAACAATGGGGCTCGTTGTTCACTTAAACTTGAAGATGAATGAATTGGCGACTTGTACTGTTTGGATGCTTTGTATATATGTTTGTTAGACTATATAGAAGCAATATATACAAAGATTTCAACCGTCTACCTGTTCTATTCATTGTTCTACTTGTCGAAAGTTACAAATAATTTCCGATAAAGGATTAACAATGGGGCTCATTGTTCACTTAAACTTGAAGAACAAGGAATTGGCGAATGGTACTGTTTGGATGCTTTGCATATATGTTTCTTAGACTATATAGAAGCAATATATACAAAGATTTCAGCCGTCTACCTGTTCCATTCATTGTTCTACTTGTCGAAAATTACAAATAATTTCCCTTTCATGATTATCAATGGGGCTCGTTGTTCACGTAAACTTGAAGAACAATAAATTCTCGAATTGTACTCTTTGGATGCTTTGCATATATGTTTCATAGACTATATGGAAGCAATATATACAAAGATTTCAACAGACAACCTGTTCTATTCATTGTTCTACTTGTAGAAACTTATAAATAATTTCCCTTTCATGATTATCAATGGGGCTCGTTGTTCACTTAAACTTGAAGAACAAAAAATTGGCGAATTGTACTGTTTGGATGCTTTGCATATATGTTTCTTAGACTATATAGAAGCAATATATACAAAGATTTCAACCGTCTACGTGTTCCAATCATTGTTCTACTTGTCGAAATTTACAAATAATTTCCTTTAAAGGATTAACAATGGGGCTCGTTGTTCACTTAAACTTGAAGAACAATAAATTGGCGAATTGTACTGTTTGGATGCTTTGCATATATGTTTCTTAGACTATATAGAAGCAATATATAGAAAGACTTCACCCGTCTACCTGTACTATTCATTGTTCTACTTGTAGAAAGTTACAAATAATTTCCATTTCATGATTATCAATGGAGCTCGCTGTTCACTTAAACTTGAAGAACAAAAAATTGGCGAATTGTACTGTTTGGATGCTTTGCACATATGTTTCTTAGACTATATAGAAGCAATATATACAAAGATTTCAGCCGTCTACCTGTTCCATTCATTGTTCTACTTGTCGAAAGTTAGAAATAATTTCCGTTAAAGGATTAACAATGCGGCTCGTAGTTCACTTAAATTTGAAGAAAAAAAAATTGGCGAATTGTACTGTTTGGATGCTTTGCACATATGTTTCTTAGACTATATAGAAGCAATATATACAAAGATTTCAACAGACTACCTTTTCTATTCATTGTTCTACTTGTAGAAACTTATAAATAATTTCCCTTTCATGATTATCAATGGGGCTCGTAGTTCACTTAAACTTGAAGAACAAAAAATTGGCGAATTGTACTGTTTGGATGCTTTGCATATATGTTTCTTAGACTATATAGAAGCATTATATAGAAAGATTTCAACGGCCTACCTGTTCCATTCATTGTTCTACTTGTCGAAATTTACAAATAATTTCCTTTAAAGCATTAACAATGGGGCTCGTTGTTCACTTAAACTTGAAGAACAATAAATTGGCGAATTGTACTGTTTGGATGCTTTGCATATATGTTTCTTAGACCATATAGAAGCAATATATACAAAGATTTCAGCCGTCTACCTGTTCCATTCATTGTTCTACTTGTCGAAAATTACAAATAATTTCCCTGTCATGATTATCAATGGGGCTCGTTGTTCACTTAAACTTGAAGAACAATAAATTCTCGAATTGTACTCTTTGGATGCTTTGCACATATGTTTCTTAGACTATATAGAAGCAATATATACAAAGATTTCAGCCGTCTACCTGTTCCATTCATTGTTCTACTTGTCGAAAGTTAGAAATAATTTCCGTTAAAGGATTAACAATGCGGCTCGTAGTTCACTTAAATTTGAAGAAAAAAAAATTGGCGAATTGTACTGTTTGGATGCTTTGCACATATGTTTCTTAGACTATATAGAAGCAATATATACAAAGATTTCAACAGACTACCTTTTCTATTCATTGTTCTACTTGTAGAAACTTATAAATAATTTCCCTTTCATGATTATCAATGGGGCTCGTTGTTCACTTAAACTTGAAGAACAAAAAATTGGCGAATTGTACTGTTTGGATGCTTTGCATATATGTTTCTTAGACTATATAGAAGCAATATATACAAAGATTTCAACCGTCTACGTGTTCCAATCATTGTTCTACTTGTCGAAATTTACAAATAATTTCCTTTAAAGGATTAACAATGGGGCTCGTTGTTCACTTAAACTTGAAGAACAATAAATTGGCGAATTGTACTGTTTGGATGCTTTGCATATATGTTTCTTAGATTATATAGAAGCAATATATACAAAGATTTCAACCGTCTACGTGTTCCAATCATTGTTCTACTTGTCGAAATTTACAAATAATTTCCTTTAAAGGATTATCAATGGGGCTCGTAGTTCACTTAAACTTGAAGAACAAAAAATTGGCGAATGGTACTGTTTGGATGCTTTGCATATATGTTTCTTAGACTATATAGAAGCAATATATACAAAGATTTCAGCCGTCTACCTGTTCCATTCATTGTTCTACTTGTCGGAAATTACAAATAATTTCCCTTTCATGATTATCAATGGGGCTAGTTGTTCACTTAAACTTGAAGAACAATAAATTCTCGAATTGTACTCTTTGGATGCTTTGCATATATGTTTCATAGACTATATGGAAGCAATATATACAAAGATTTCAACAGACTACCCGTTCTATTCATTGTTCTACTTGTAGAAACTTATAAATAAATTCCCTGTCATGATTATCAATGGGGCTCGTTGTTCACTTAAACTTGAAGAACAAAAAATTGGCGAATTGTACAGTTTGGATGCTTTGCATATATGATTCTTAGACTATATAGAAGCATTATATAGAAAGATTTCAACCGCCTACCTGTTCTATTCATTGTTCTACTTGTCGAAATTTACAAATAATTTCCTTTAAAGCATTAACAATGGGGCTCGTTGTTCACTTAAACTTGAAGAACAATAAATTGGCGAATTGTACTGTTTGGATGCTTTGCATATATGTTTCTTAGACTATATAGAAGCAATATATACAAAGATTTCAGCCGTCTACGTGTTCCAATCATTGTTCTACTTGTCGAAAATTACAAAAAATTTCCGATAAAGGATTAATCATTGGGGCTCATTGTTCACTTAAACTTGAAGAACAAAAAATTGGCGAATGGTACTGTTTGGATGCTTTGCGTACATGTTTCTTAGACTATATGGAAGCAATATATACAAAGATTTCAACCGTCTACGTGTTCCAATCATTGTTCTACTTGTCGAGATTTACAAATAATTTCCTTTGAAGGATTAACAATGGGGCTCGTTGTTCACTTAAACTTGACGAACAAAAAATTGGCGAATGGTACTGTTTGGATGCTTTGCATATATGTTTCTTAGACTATATGGAAGCAATATATACAAAGATTTCAACCGTCTACGTGTTCCAATCATTGTTCTACTTGTCGAAAATTACAAAAAATTTCCGATAAAGGATTAACCATTGGGGCTCATTGTTCACTTAAACTTGAAGAACAAAAAATTGGCGAATGGTACTGTTTGGATGCTTTGCATATATGTTTCTTAGACTATATGGAAGCAATATATACAAAGATTTCAACCGTCTACGTGTTCCAATCATTGTTCTACTTGTCGAAAGTTACAAATAATTTCCGATAAAGGATTATCAATGTGGCTCATTGTTCACTTAAACTTGACGAACAAAAAATTGGCGAATTGTACTGTTTGGATGCTTTGCATATATGTTTCTTAGACTATATAGAAGCAATATATACAAAGATTTCAACAGTCTACCTGTTCCATTCATTGTTCTACTTGTCGAAAGTTACAAATAATTTCCGTTTCATGATTATCAATGGGGCTCGTTGTTCACTTAAACTTGATGAACAAAAAATTGGCGAATGGTACTGTTTGGATGCTTTGCATATATGTTTCTTAGGCTATATAGAAGCAATATATACAAAGATTTCAACCGTCTACGTGTTCCAATCATTGTTCTACTTGTAGAAAGTTACAAATAATTTCCTTTAAAGGATTAACAATGGGGCTCGTTGTTCACTTAACCTTGAAGAACAAAAAATTGGCGAATGGTACTGTTTGGATGCTTTGCATATATGTTTCTTAGACTATACGGAAGCAATATATACAAATATTTCAACCGTCTACCTGTTCCATTCATTGTTCTACATGTCGAAAGTTACAAATAATTTCCGTTTCATGATTATCAATGGGGCTCGTTGTTCACTTAAACTTGAAGACCAAAAAATTGGCGAATGGTACTGTTTGGATGCTTTGCACATATGTTTCTTAGACTATATAGAACAATATATACAAAGATTTCAACCGTCTACGTGTTCCAATCATTGTTCTACTTGTAGAAAGTTACAATTAAGTTCCGTTAAAGGATTAACAATGGGGCTCATTGTTCACTTAAACTTGAAGAACAAAAAATTGGCGAATGGTAATGTTTGGATGATTTGCATATATGTTTCTTAGACTATACGGAAGCAATATATACAAATATTTCAACCGTCTACCTGTTCCATTCATTGTTCTACTTGTCGAAATTTACAAATAACTTCCTTTAAATGATTAACAATGGGGCTCGTTGTTCACTTAAACTTGAAGACCAATAAATTGGCGTATTGTACTGTTTGGATACTATGCATATATGTTTCTTAGACTTTATAGAAGCAATATATATAATGATTTCAACCGTCTACCTGTTCCATTCATTGTTCTACATGTCGAAATTTACAAATAATTTCCTTTAAAGGATTAACAATGGGGCTCATTGTTCACTTAAACTTGAAGAACAAAAAATTGGCGAATTGTACTGTTTGGATGCTTTGCATATATGTTTCTCAGACTATATAGAAGCAATATATATATAATGATTTCAACCGTCTGCCTGTTCCATTCATTGTTCTACTTGTCGAAAGTTACAAATAATTTCCTTTAAAGGATTAACAATGGGGCTCATTGTTCACTTAAACTTGAAGAACAAAAAATTGGCGAATTGTACTGTTTGGATGCTTTGCACATATGTTTCTTAGACTATATAGAAGCAATATATACAAAGATTTCAACCGTCTACCTGTTCCATTCATTGTTCTACTTGTCGAAAGTTAGAAATAATTTCCGTTAAAGGATTAACAATGAGGCTCGTAGTTCACTTAAACTTGAAGAACAAAAAATTGGCGAATTGTACTGTTTGGATGCTTTGCATACATGTTTCTTAGACTATATAGAAGCAATATATACAAAGATTTCAGCCGTCTACCTGTTCCATTCATTGTTCTACTTGTCGAAAATTACAAATAATTTCCCTTTCATGATTATCAATGGGGCTCGTTGTTCACGTAAACTTGAAGAACAATAAATTCTCGAATTGTACTCTTTGGATGCTTTGCATATATGTTTCATAGACTATATGGAAGCAATATATACAAAGATTTCAACAGACTACCTGTTCTATTCATTGTTCTACTTGTAGAAACTTATAAATAAATTCCCTTTCATGATTATCAATGGGGCTCGTTGTTCACTTAAACTTGAAGAACAAAAAATTGGCGAATTGTACTGTTTGGATGCTTTGCATATATGTTTCTTAGACTATATAGAAGCAATATATACAAAGATTTCAACCGTCTACGTGTTCCAATCATTGTTCTACTTGTCGAAATTTACAAATAATTTCCTTTAAATGATTAACAATGGGGCTCGTTGTTCACTTAAACTTGAAGACCAATAAATTGGCGTATTGTACTGTTTGGATACTATGCATATATGTTTCTTAGACTTTATAGAAGCAATATATATAATGATTTCAACCGTCTACCTGTTCCATTCATTGTTCTACATGTCGAAATTTACAAATAATTTCCTTTAAAGGATTAACAATGGGGCTCGTTGTTCACTTAAACTTGAAGAACAATAAATTGGCGAATTGTACTGTTTGGATGCTTTGCACATATGTTTCTTAGACTATATAGAAGCAATATATACAAAGATTTCAGCCGTCTACCTGTTCCGTTCATTGTTCTACTTGTCGAAAGTTAGAAATAATTTCCGTTAAAGGATTAAGAATGCGGCTCGTAGTTCACTTAAACTTGAAGAACAAAAAATTGGCGAATTGTACTGTTTGGATGCTTTGCACATATGTTTCTTAGACTATATAGAAGCATTATATAGAAAGATTTCAACCGCCTACCTGTTCCATTCATAGTTCTACTTGTAGAAAGATACAAATAATTTCCCTTTCATGATTATCAATGGGGCTCGTAGTTCACTTAAACTTGAAGAACAAAAAATTGGCGAATTGTACTGTTTGGATGCTTTGCATATATGTGTCTTAGACTATATAGAAGCAATATATACAAAGATCTCAACCGTCTACCTGTTCCATTCATTGTTCTACCTGTCGAAATTTACAAATAATTTCCTTTAAAGGATTAACAATGGGGCTCGTAGTTCACTTAAACTTGAAGAACAAAAAATTGGCGAATTGTACTGTTTGGATGCTTTGCATATATGTGTCTTAGACTATATAGAAGCAATATATACAAAGATTTCAGCCGTCTACCTGTTCCATTAATTGTTCTACTTGTAGAAAGTTACAAATAATTTCCCATTCATGATTATCAATGGGGCTCGTAGTTCACTTAAACTTGAAGAACAAAAAATTGGCGAATGGTACTGTTTGGATGCTTTGCATATATGTTTCTTAGACTATATAGAAGCAATATATACAAAGATATCAACCGTCTACCTGTTCCATTCATTGTTCTACCTGTCGAAAGTTACAAATAATTTCCTTTAAAGGATTAACAATGGGGCTCGTAGTTCACTTAAACTTGAAGAACAAAAAATTGGCGAATTGTACTGTTTGGATGCTTTGCATATATGTTTCTTAGACTATATAGAAGCAATATATATATAATGATTTCAACCGTCTACCTGTTCCATTCATTGTTCTACTTGTCGAAATTTACAAATAATTTCCGTTTCATGATTATCAATGGGGCTCGTTGTTCACTTAAACTTGAAGAACAAAAAATTGGCGAATGGTACTGTTTGGATGCTTTGCATATATGTTTCTTAGACTATATAGAAGCAATATATACAATGATTCCAACCGTCTACCTGTTCCATTCATTGTTCAACTTGTCGAAAGTTAGAAATAATTTCCGTTAAAGGATTAACAATGCGGCTCGTAGTTCACTTAAACTAGAAGAACAAAAAATTGGCGAATTGTACTGTTTGGATGCTTTGCACATATGTTTCTTAGACTATATAGAAGCAATATATACAAAGATTTCAGCCGTCTACCTGTTCCATTCATTGTTCTACTTGTCGAAAGTTAGAAATAATTTCCGTTAAAGGATTAACAATGCGGCTCGTAGTTCACTTAAACTTGAAGAACAAAAAATTGGCGAATTGTACTGTTTGGATGCTTTGCACATATGTTTCTTAGACTATATAGAAGCAATATATACAAAGATTTCAACAGACTACCTTTTCTATTCATTGTTCTACTTGTAGAAACTTATAAATAATTTCCCTTTCATGATTATCAATGGGGCTCGTAGTTCACTTAAACTTGAAGAACAAAAAATTGGCGAATTGTACTGTTTGGATGCTTTGCATATATGTTTCTTAGACTATATAGAAGCATTATATAGAAAGATTTCAACCGCCTACCTGTTCCATTCATTGTTCTACTTGTCGAAATTTACAAATAATTTCCTTTAAAGCATTAACAATGGGGCTCGTTGTTCACTTAAACTTGAAGAACAATAAATTGGCGAATTGTACTGTTTGGATGCTTTGCATATATGTTTCTTAGACTATATAGAAGCAATATATACAAAGATTTCAGCCGTCTACCTGTTCCATTCATTGTTCTACTTGTCGAAAATTACAAATAATTTCCCTTTCATGATTATCAATGGGGCTCGTTGTTCACTTAAACTTGAAGAACAATAAATTCTCGAATTGTACTCTTTGGATGCTTTGCATATATGTTTCATAGACTATATGGAAGCAATATATACAAAGATTTCAACAGACTACCCGTTCTATTCATTGTTCTACTTGTAGAAACTTATAAATAAATTCCCTGTCATGATTATCAATGGGGCTCGTTGTTCACTTAAACTTGAAGAAAAAAAATTGGCGAATTGTACAGTTTGGATGCTTTGCATATATGATTCTTAGACTATATAGAAGCATTATATAGAAAGATTTCAACCGCCTACCTGTTCTATTCATTGTTCTACTTGTCGAAATTTACAAATAATTTCCTTTAAAGCATTAACAATGGGGCTCGTTGTTCACTTAAACTTGAAGAACAATAAATTGGCGAATTGTACTGTTTGGATGCTTTGCATATATGTTTCTTAGACTATATAGAAGCAATATATACAAAGATTTCAGCCGTCTACCTGTTCCATTCATTGTTCTACTTGTCGAAATTTACAAATAATTTCCTTTAAATGATTAACAATGGGGCTCGTTGTTCACTTAAACTTGAAGACCAATAAATTGGCGTATTGTACTGTTTGGATACTATGCATATATGTTTCTTAGACTTTATAGAAGCAATATATATAATGATTTCAACCGTCTACCTGTTCCATTCATTGTTCTACATGTCGAAATTTACAAATAATTTCCTTTAAAGGATTAACAATGGGGCTCGTTGTTCACTTAAACTTGAAGAACAATAAATTGGCGAATTGTACTGTTTGGATGCTTTGCACATATGTTTCTTAGACTATATAGAAGCAATATATACAAAGATTTCAGCCGTCTACCTGTTCCGTTCATTGTTCTACTTGTCGAAAGTTAGAAATAATTTCCGTTAAAGGATTAACAATGCGGCTCGTAGTTCACTTAAACTTGAAGAACAAAAAATTGGCGAATTGTACTGTTTGGATGCTTTGCACATATGTTTCTTAGACTATATAGAAGCATTATATAGAAAGATTTCAACCGCCTACCTGTTCCATTCATAGTTCTACTTGTAGAAAGATACAAATAATTTCCCTTTCATGATTATCAATGGGGCTCGTAGTTCACTTAAACTTGAAGAACAAAAAATTGGCGAATTGTACTGTTTGGATGCTTTGCATATATGTGTCTTAGACTATATAGAAGCAATATATACAAAGATCTCAACCGTCTACCTGTTCCATTCATTGTTCTACCTGTCGAAATTTACAAATAATTTCCTTTAAAGGATTAACAATGGGGCTCGTAGTTCACTTAAACTTGAAGAACAAAAAATTGGCGAATTGTACTGTTTGGATGCTTTGCATATATGTGTCTTAGACTATATAGAAGCAATATATACAAAGATTTCAGCCGTCTACCTGTTCCATTCATTGTTCTACTTGTAGAAAGTTACAAATAATTTCCCATTCATGATTATCAATGGGGCTCGTAGTTCACTTAAACTTGAAGAACAAAAAATTGGCGAATTGTACTGTTTGGATGCTTTGCATATATGTTTCTTAGACTATATAGAAGCAATATATATATAATGATTTCAACCGTCTACCTGTTCCATTCATTGTTCTACTTGTCGAAATTTACAAATAATTTCCGTTTCATGATTATCAATGGGGCTCGTTGTTCACTTAAACTTGAAGAACAAAAAATTGGCGAATGGTACTGTTTGGATGCTTTGCATATATGTTTCTTAGACTATATAGAAGCAATATATACAATGATTCCAACCGTCTACCTGTTCCATTCATTGTTCTACTTGTCGAAAGTTAGAAATAATTTCCGTTAATGGATTAACAATGCGGCTCGTAGTTCACTTAAACTTGAAGAACAAAAAATTGGCGAATTGTACTGTTTGGATGCTTTGCACATATGTTTCTTAGACTATATAGAAGCAATATATACAAAGATTTCAGCCGTCTACCTGTTCCATTCATTGTTCTACTTGTCGAAAGTTAGAAATAATTTCCGTTAAAGGATTAACAATGCGGCTCGTAGTTCACTTAAACTTGAAGAACAAAAAATTGGCGAATTGTACTGTTTGGATGCTTTGCACATATGTTTCTTAGACTATATAGAAGCAATATATACAAAGATTTCAACAGACTACCTTTTCTATTCATTGTTCTACTTGTAGAAACTTATAAATAATTTCCCTTTCATGATTATCAATGGGGCTCGTAGTTCACTTAAACTTGAAGAACAAAAAATTGGCGAATTGTACTGTTTGGATGCTTTGCATATATGTTTCTTAGACTATATAGAAGCATTATATAGAAAGATTTCAACCGCCTACCTGTTCCATTCATTGTTCTACTTGTCGAAATTTACAAATAATTTCCTTTAAAGCATTAACAATGGGGCTCGTTGTTCACTTAAACTTGAAGAACAATAAATTGGCGAATTGTACTGTTTGGATGCTTTGCATATATGTTTCTTAGACTATATAGAAGCAATATATACAAAGATTTCAGCCGTCTACCTGTTCCATTCATTGTTCTACTTGTCGAAAATTACAAATAATTTCCCTTTCATGATTATCAATGGGGCTCGTTGTTCACTTAAACTTGAAGAACAATAAATTCTCGAATTGTACTGTTTGGATGCTTTGCATATATGTTTCATAGACTATATAGAAGCAATATATACAATGATTTCAACCGTCTACCTGTTCCATTCATTGTTCTACTTGTCGAAATTTACAAATAATTTCCTTTAAAGGATTAACAATGGGGCTCGTTGTACACTTAAACTTGAAGAACAATAAATTGACGAATTGTACTTTTTGGATGCTTTGCATATATGTTTCTTAGACTATATAGAAGCAATATATATATAATGATTTCAACCGTCTACCTGTTCCATTCATTGTTCTACATGTCGAAAGTTACAAATAATTTCCGTTTCATGATTATCAATGGGGCTCGTTGTTCACTTAAACTTGAAGAACAAAAAATTGGCGAATGGTACTGTTTGGATGCTTTGCATATATGTTTCTTAGACTATATAGAAGCAATATATACAAAGATTTCAACCGTCTACGTGTTCCAATCATTGTTCTACTTGTAGAAAGTTACAAATAATTTCCGTTTCATGATTATCAATGGGGCTCGTTGTTCACTTAAACTTGAAGAACAAAAAATTGGCGAATGGTACTGTTTGGATGCTTTGCATATATGTTTCTTAAATTATATAGAAGCAATATATACAAAGATTTCAACCGTCTACGTGTTCCAATCATTGTTCTACTTGTCGAAATTTACAAATAATTTCCATTTCATGATTATCAATGGAGCTCGCTGTTCACTTAAACTTGAAGAACAAAAAATTGGCGAATTGTACTGTTTGGATGCTTTGCACATATGTTTCTTAGACTATATAGAAGCAATATATACAAAGATTTCAGCCGTCTACCTGTTCCGTTCATTGTTCTACTTGTCGAAAGTTACAAATAATTTCCGGTAAAGGATTAACAATGGGGCTCGTAGTTCACTCAAAAATTGAAGAACAAAAAATTGGCGAATGGTACTGTTTGGATGCTTTGCATATATGTTTCTTAGACTATATAGAAGCAATATATACAAAGATTTCAACCGTCTACGTGTTCCAATCATTGTTCTACTTGTCGAAATTTACAAATAATTTCCATTTCATGATTATCAATGGAGCTCGCTGTTCACTTAAACTTGAAGAACAAAAAATTGGCGAATTGTACTGTTTGGATGCTTTGCACATATGTTTCTTAGACTATATAGAAGCATTATATAGAAAGATTTCAACCGCCTACCTGTTCCATTCATAGTTCTACTTGTAGAAATATACAAATAATTTCCCTTTCATGATTATCAATGGGGCTCGTAGTTCACTTAAACTTGAAGAACAAAAAATTGGCGAATTGTACTGTTTGGATGCTTTGCATATATGTGTCTTAGACTATATAGAAGCAATATATACAAAGATCTCAACCGTCTACCTGTTCCATTCATTGTTCTACCTGTCGAAAGTTACAAATAATTTCCTTTAAAGGATTAACAATGGGGCTCGTAGTTCACTTAAACTTGAAGAACAAAAAATTGGCGAATTGTACTGTTTGGATGCTTTGCATATATGTTTCTTAGACTATATAGAAGCAATATATATATAATGATTTCAACCGTCTACCTGTTCCATTCATTGTTCTACTTGTCGAAATTTACAAATAATTTCCGTTTCATGATTATCAATGGGGCTCGTTGTTCACTTAAACTTGAAGAACAAAAAATTGGCGAATTGTACTGTTTGGATGCTTTGCATATATGTGTCTTAGACTATATAGAAGCAATATATACAAAGATTTCAGCCGTCTACCTGTTCCATTCATTGTTCTACTTGTAGAAAGTTACAAATAATTTCCCATTCATGATTATCAATGGGGCTCGTAGTTCACTTAAACTTGAAGAACAAAAAATTGGCGAATGGTACTGTTTGGATGCTTTGCATATATGTTTCTTAGACTATATAGAAGCAATATATACAAAGATATCAACCGTCTACCTGTTCCATTCATTGTTCTACCTGTCGAAAGTTACAAATAATTTCCTTTAAAGGATTAACAATGGGGCTCGTAGTTCACTTAAACTTGAAGAACAAAAAATTGGCGAATTGTACTGTTTGGATGCTTTGCATATATGTTTCTTAGACTATATAGAAGCAATATATATATAATGATTTCAACCGTCTACCTGTTCCATTCATTGTTCTACTTGTCGAAATTTACAAATAATTTCCGTTTCATGATTATCAATGGGGCTCGTTGTTCACTTAAACTTGAAGAACAAAAAATTGGCGAATGGTACTGTTTGGATGCTTTGCATATATGTTTCTTAGACTATATAGAAGCAATATATACAATGATTCCAACCGTCTACCTGTTCCATTCATTGTTCTACTTGTCGAAAGTTAGAAATAATTTCCGTTAAAGGATTAACAATGCGGCTCGTAGTTCACTTAAACTTGAAGAACAAAAAATTGGCGAATTGTACTGTTTGGATGCTTTGCACATATGTTTCTTAGACTATATAGAAGCAATATATACAAAGATTTCAGCCGTCTACCTGTTCCATTCATTGTTCTACTTGTCGAAAGTTAGAAATAATTTCCGTTAAAGGATTAACAATGCGGCTCGTAGTTCACTTAAACTTGAAGAACAAAAAATTGGCGAATTGTACTGTTTGGATGCTTTGCACATATGTTTCTTAGACTATATAGAAGCAATATATACAAAGATTTCAACAGACTACCTTTTCTATTCATTGTTCTACTTGTAGAAACTTATAAATAATTTCCCTTTCATGATTATCAATGGGGCTCGTAGTTCACTTAAACTTGAAGAACAAAAAATTGGCGAATTGTACTGTTTGGATGCTTTGCATATATGTTTCTTAGACTATATAGAAGCATTATATAGAAAGATTTCAACCGCCTACCTGTTCCATTCATTGTTCTACTTGTCGAAATTTACAAATAATTTCCTTTAAAGCATTAACAATGGGGCTCGTTGTTCACTTAAACTTGAAGAACAATAAATTGGCGAATTGTACTGTTTGGATGCTTTGCATATATGTTTCTTAGACTATATAGAAGCAATATATACAAAGATTTCAGCCGTCTACCTGTTCCATTCATTGTTCTACTTGTCGAAAATTACAAATAATTTCCCTTTCATGATTATCAATGGGGCTCGTTGTTCACTTAAACTTGAAGAACAATAAATTCTCGAATTGTACTCTTTGGATGCTTTGCATATATGTTTCATAGACTATATGGAAGCAATATATACAAAGATTTCAACAGACTACCCGTTCTATTCATTGTTCTACTTGTAGAAATTTATAAATAAATTCCCTGTCATGATTATCAATGGGGCTCGTTGTTCACTTAAACTTGAAGAAAAAAAATTGGCGAATTGTACAGTTTGGATGCTTTGCATATATGATTCTTAGACTATATAGAAGCATTATATAGAAAGATTTCAACCGCCTACCTGTTCTATTCATTGTTCTACTTGTCGAAATTTACAAATAATTTCCTTTAAAGCATTAACAATGGGGCTCGTTGTTCACTTAAACTTGAAGAACAATAAATTGGCGAATTGTACTGTTTGGATGCTTTGCATATATGTTTCTTAGACTATATAGAAGCAATATATACAAAGATTTCAGCCGTCTACCTGTTCCATTCATTGTTCTACTTGTCGAAAATTACAAATAATTTCCCTTTCATGATTATCAATGGGGCTCGTTGTTCACGTAAACTTGAAGAACAATAAATTCTCGAATTGTACTCTTTGGATGCTTTGCATATATGTTTCATAGACTATATGGAAGCAATATATACAAAGATTTCAACAGACAACCTGTTCTATTCATTGTTCTACTTGTAGAAACTTATAAATAAATTCCCTTTCATGATTATCAATGGGGCTCGTTGTTCACTTAAACTTGAAGAACAAAAAATTGGCGAATTGTACTGTTTGGATGCTTTGCATATATGTTTCTTAGACTATATAGAAGCAATATATACAAAGATTTCAACCGTCTACGTGTTCCAATCATTGTTCTACTTGTCGAAATTTACAAATAATTTCCTTTAAAGGATTAACAATGGGGCTCGTTGTTCACTTAAACTTGAAGAACAATAAATTGGCGAATTGTACTGTTTGAATGCTTTGCATATATGTTTCTTAGTCTATATAGAAGCAATATATAGAAAGACTTCACCCGTCTACCTGTACTATTCATTGTTCTACTTGTAGAAAGTTACAAATAATTTCCATTTCATGATTATCAATGGAGCTCGCTGTTCACTTAAACTTGAAGAACAAAAAATTGGCGAATTGTACTGTTTGGATGCTTTGCACATATGTTTCTTAGACTATATAGAAGCAATATATACAAAGATTTCAGCCGTCTACCTGTTCCATTCATTGTTCTACTTGTCGAAAGTTAGAAATAATTTCCGTTAAAGGATTAACAATGCGGCTCGTAGTTCACTTAAACTTGAAGAACAAAAAATTGTCGAATTGTACTGTTTGGATGCTTTGCACATATGTTTCTTAGACTATATAGAAGCAATATATACAAAGATTTCAACAGATTACCTTTTCTATTCATTGTTCTACTTGTAGAAACTTATAAATAATTTCCCTTTCATGATTATCAATGGGGCTCGTAGTTCACTTAAACTTGAAGAACAAAAAATTGGCGAATTGTACTGTTTGGATGCTTTGCATATATGTTTCTTAGACTATATAGAAGCATTATATAGAAAGATTTCAACGGCCTACCTGTTCCATTCATTGTTCTACTTGTCGAAATTTACAAATAATTTCCTTTAAAGCATTAACAATGGGGCTCGTTGTTCACTTAAACTTGAAGAACAATAAATTGGCGAATTGTACTGTTTGGATGCTTTGCATATATGTTCCTTAGACTATATAGAAGCAATATATACAAAGATTTCAGCCGTCTACCTGTTCCATTCATTGTTCTACTTGTCGAAAATTACAAATAATTTCCCTTTCATGATTATCAATGGGGCTCGTTGTTCACTTAAACTTGAAGAACAATAAATTCTCGAATTGTACTCTTTGGATGCTTTGCATATATGTTTCATAGACTATATGGAAGCAATATATACAAAGATTTCAACAGACTACCCGTTCTATTCATTGTTCTACTTGTAGAAACTTATAAATAAATTCCCTTTCATGATTATCAATGGGGCTCGTTGTTCACTTAAACTTGAAGAACAAAAAATTGGCGAATTGTACTGTTTGGATGCTTTGCATATATGTTTCTTAGACTATATAGAAGCAATATATACAAAGATTTCAACCGTCTACGTGTTCCAATCATTGTTCTACTTGTCGAAATTTACAAATAATTTCCTTTAAAGGATTATCAATGGGGCTCGTAGTTCACTTAAACTTGAAGAACAAAAAATTGGCGAATGGTACTGTTTGGATGCTATGCATAAATGTTTCTTAGACTATATAGAAGCACTATATACAATGATTTCAACCGTCTACCTGTTCCATTCATAGTTCTACTTGTAGAAAGATACAAATAATTTCCCTTTCATGATTATCAATGGGGCTCGTAGTTCACTTAAACTTGAAGAACAAAAAATTGGCGAATTGTACTGTTTGGATGCTTTGCATATATGTTTCTTAGACTATATAGAAGCAATATATACAAAGATTTCAACCGTCTACGTGTTCCAATCATTGTTCTACTTGTCGAAATTTACAAATAATTTCCTTTAAAGGATTATCAATGGGGCTCGTAGTTCACTTAAACTTGAAGAACAAAAAATTGGCGAATGGTACTGTTTGGATGCTATGCATAAATGTTTCTTAGACTATATAGAAGCACTATATACAATGATTTCAACCGTCTACCTGTTCCATTCATAGTTCTACTTGTAGAAAGATACAAATAATTTCCCTTTCATGATTATCAATGGGGCTCGTAGTTCACTTAAACTTGAAGAACAAAAAATTGGCGAATTGTACTGTTTGGATGCTTTGCATATATGTTTCTTAGACTATATAGAAGCAATATATACAAAGATTTCAGCCGTCTACCTGTTCCATTCATTGTTCTACTTGTCGAAAATTACAAATAATTTCCCTTTCATGATTATCAATGGGGCTCGTTGTTCACGTAAACTTGAAGAACAATAAATTCTCGAATTGTACTCTTTGGATGCTTTGCATATATGTTTCATAGACTATATGGAAGCAATATATACAAAGATTTCAACAGACTACCTGTTCTATTCATTGTTCTACTTGTAGAAACTTATAAATAAATTCCCTTTCATGATTATCAATGGGGCTCGTTGTTCACTTAAACTTGAAGAACAAAAAATTGGCGAATTGTACTGTTTGGATGCTTTGCACATATGTTTCTTAGACTATATAGAAACAATATATACAAAGATTTCAACAGACTACCTGTTCTATTCATTGTTCTACTTGTAGAAACTTATAAATAAATTCCCTTTCATGATTATCAATGGGGCTCGTTGTTCACTTAAACTTGAAGAACAAAAAATTGGCGAATTGTACTGTTTGGATGCTTTGCATATATGTTTCTTAGGCTATATAGAAGCAATATATACAAAGATTTCAACCGTCTACGTGTTCCAATCATTGTTCTATTTGTCGAAATTTACAAATAATTTCCTTTAAAGGATTAACAATGGGGCTCGTTGTTCACTTAAACTTGAAGAACAATAAATTGGCGAATTGTACTGTTTGGATGCTTTGCATATATGTTTCTTAGACTATATAGAAGCAATATATAGAAAGACTTCACCCGTCTACCTGTACTATTCATTGTTCTACTTGTAGAAAGTTACAAATAATTTCCATTTCATGATTATCAATGGAGCTCGCTGTTCACTTAAACTTGAAGAACAAAAAATTGGCGAATTGTACTGTTTGGATGCTTTGCACATATGTTTCTTAGACTATATAGAAGCAATATATACAAAGATTTCAGCCGTCTACCTGTTCCATTCATTGTTCTACTTGTCGAAAGTTAGAAATAATTTCCGTTAAAGGATTAACAATGCGGCTCGTAGTTCACTTAAACTTGAAGAACAAAAAATTGGCGAATTGTACTGTTTGGATGCTTTGCACATATGTTTCTTAGACTATATAGAAGCAATATATACAAAGATTTCAACAGACTACCTTTTCTATTCATTGTTCTACTTGTAGAAACTTATAAATAATTTCCCTTTCATGATTATCAATGGGGCTCGTAGTTCACTTAAACTTGAAGAACAAAAAATTGGCGAATTGTACTGTTTGGATGCTTTGCATATATGTTTCTTAGACTATATAGAAGCATTATATGGAAAGATTTCAACCGCCTACCTGTTCAATTCATTGTTCTACTTGTCGAAATTTACAAAGAATTTCCTTTAAAGCATTAACAATGGGGCTCGTTGTTCACTTAAACTTGAAGAACAATAAATTGGCGAATTGTACTGTTTGGATGCTTTGCATATATGTTTCTTAGACTATATAGAAGCAATATATAGAAAGACTTCACCCGTCTACCTGTACTATTCATTGTTCTACTTGTAGAAAGTTACAAATAATTTCCATTTCATGATTATCAATGGAGCTCGCTGTTCACTTAAACTTGAAGAACAAAAAATTGGCGAATTGTACTGTTTGGATGCTTTGCACATATGTTTCTTAGACTATATAGAAGCAATATATACAAAGATTTCAACCGTGTACCTGTTCCATTCATTGTTCTACTTGTCGAAAGTTAGAAATAATTTCCGTTAAAGGATTAACAATGAGGCTCGTAGTTCACTTAAACTTGAAGAACAAAAAATTGGCGAATTGTACTGTTTGGATGCTTTGCATATATGTTTCTTAGACTATATAGAAGCAATATATACAAAGATTTCAGCCGTCTACCTGATCCATTCATTGTTCTACTTGTCGAAAACTACAAATAATTTCCCTTTCATGATTATCAATGGGGCTCGTTGTTCACGTAAACTTGAAGAACAATAAATTCTCGAATTGTACTCTTTGGATGCTTTGCATATATGTTTCATAGACTATATGGAAGCAATATATACAAAGATTTCAACAGACTACCTGTTCTATTCATTGTTCTACTTGTAGAAACTTATAAATAAATTCCCTTTCATGATTATCAATGGGGCTCGTTGTTCACTTAAACTTGAAGAACAAAAAATTGGCGAATTGTACTGTTTGGATGCTTTGCACATATGTTTCTTAGACTATATAGAAACAATATATACAAAGATTTCAACAGACTACCTGTTCTATTCATTGTTCTACTTGTAGAAACTTATAAATAAATTCCCTTTCATGATTATCAATGGGGCTCGTTGTTCACTTAAACTTGAAGAACAAAAAATTGGCGAATTGTACTGTTTGGATGCTTTGCATATATGTTTCTTAGACTATATAGAAGCATTATATAGAAAGATTTCAACCGCCTACCTGTTCCATTCATTGTTCTACTTGCCGAAATTTACAAATAATTTCCGTTAAAGGATTAGCAATGGGGATCGTAGTTCACTTAAACTTGAAGAACAATAAATTGGCGAATTGTACTGTTTGGATGCTTTGCATATATGTTTCTTAGACTATATAGAAGCAATATATACAAAGATTTCAGCCGTCTACCTGTTCCATTCATTGTTCTACTTGTCGAAAATTACAAATAATTTCCCTTTCATGATTATCAATGGGGCTCGTTGTTCACTTAAACTTGAAGAACAATAAATTCTCGAATTGTACTCTTTGGATGCTTTGCATATATGTTTCATAGACTATATAGAAGCAATATATACAATGATTTCAACCGTCTACCTGATCCATTCATTGTTCTACAAGTCGTAAATTACAAATAATTTCCGATAAAGGATTAACCATTGGGGCTCATTGTTCACTAAACTTGAAGAACAAAAAATTGGCGAATGGTACTGTTTGGATGCTTTGCATATATGTTTCTTAGACTATATAGAAGCAATATATACATTGATTTCAACCGTCTACCTGTCCCATTCATTGTTCTACTAATCGAAATTTACAAATAATTTCCTTTAAAGGAGTAACAATGGGGCTCGTAGTTCACTTAAACTTGAAGAACAAAAAATTGGTGAATGGTACTGTTTGGATGCTTTGCATATATGTTTCTTAGACTATATAGAAGCAATATATACAATGATTTCAACCGTCTACCTGATCCATTCATTGTTCTACAAGTCGTAAATTACAAATAATTTCCGATAAAGGATTAACCATTGGGGCTCATTGTTCACTAAAATTGAAGAACAAAAAATTGTCGGATTGTACTGTTTGGATGCTTTGCATATATGTTTCTTAGACTATATAGAAGCAATATATACAATGATTTCAACCGTCTATCTGTTCCATTCATTGTTCTACTTGTCGCAAGTAACAAATAATTTCCGTTAAAGGATTAACAATGGGGCTCATTGTTCACTTAAACTTGAAGATCAAAAAATTGGCGATTTGTACTGTTTGGATGCTTTGCATATATGTTTCTTAGACTATATAGAAGCAATATATACATTGATTTCAACCGTCTACCTGTCCCATTCATTGTTCTACTTATCGACATTTACAAATAATTTCCTTTAAAGGAGTAACAATGGGGCTCGTAGTTCACTTAAACTTGAAGAACAAAAAATTGGTGAATGGTACTGTTTGGATGCTTTGCATATATGTTTCTTAGACTATATAGAAGCAATATATACAATGATTTCAACCGTCTACCTGTTCCATTCATTGTTCTACAAGTCGTAAATTACAAATAATTTCCGATAAAGGATTAACCATTGGGGCTCATTGTTCACTAAAATTGAAGAACAAAAAATTGTCGGATTGTACTGTTTGGATGCTTTGCATATATGTTTCTTAGACTATATAGAAGCAATATATACAATGATTTCAACCGTCTACATGATCCATTCATTGTTCTACTTGTCGAAATTTACAAATAATTTCCTTTAAAGGATTAACAATTGGGCTCGTAGTTCACTTAAACTTGAAGAACAAAAAATTGGCGATTTGTACTGTTTGGATGCTTTGCATATATGTTTCTTAGACTATTTAGAAGCAATATATAGAAAGATTTCACCCGTCTACCTGTACTATTCATTGTTCTACTTGTAGAAAGTTACAAATAATTTCCATTTCATGATTATCAATGGGGCTCGCTGTTCACTTAAACTTGAAGATCAAAAAATTGGCGAATGGTACTGTTTGGATGCTTTGCATATATGTTTCTTAGACTATATAGAAGCAATATATACATTGATTTCAACCGTCTATCTGTTCCATTCATTGTTCTACTTGTCGCAAGTTACAAATAATTTCCGTTAAAGGATTAACAATGGGACTCGTAGTTCACTTAAACTTGAAGAACAAAAAATTGGCGAATGGTACTGTTTGGATGCTTTGCATATATGTTTCTTAGACTATATAGAAGCAATATATACAATGATTTCAACCGTCTACCTGATCCATTCATTGTTCTACAAGTCGTAAATTACAAATAATTTCCGATAAAGGATTAACCATTGGGGCTCATTGTTCACTAAAATTGAAGAACAAAAAATTGTCGGATTGTACTGTTTGGATGCTTTGCATATATGTTTCTTAGACTATATAGAAGCAATATATACAAAGATTTCAACCGTCTACCTGGTCCATTCATTGTTCTACTTGTCGAAAGTTACAAATAATTTCCGATAAAGGATTAACAATGGGGCTCATTGTTCACTTAAACTTGAAGATCAAAAAATTGGCGAATGTTACTGTTTAGATGCTTTGCATATAGGTTTCTTAGACTATATAGTAGCAACATATACAAAGATTTCAACCGTCTACCAGTTCCATTCATTGTTCTACTTGTCGAAAGTTACAAATAATTTCCGATAAATGATTAACAATGGGGCTCATTGTTCACTTAAACTTGAAGAACAAAAAATTGGCGAATGGTACTGTTTGGATGCTTTGCATATATGTTTCTTAGACTATATAGAAGCAATATATACATTGATTTCAACCGTCTACCTGTTCCATTCATTGTTCTACTTGTCGAAATTTACAAATAATTTCCTTTAAAGGAGTAACAATGGGGCTCGTAGTTCACTTAAACTTGAAGAACAAAAAATTGGCGAATGGTACTGTTTGGATGCTTTGCATATATGTTTCTTAGACTATATAGAAGCAATATATACATTGATTTCAACCGTCTACCCGTCCCATTCATTGTTCTACTTATTGAAATTTACAAATAATTTCCTTTAAAGGAGTAACAATGGGGCTCGTAGTTCACTTAAACTTGAAGAACAAAAAATTGGTGAATGGTACTGTTTGGATGCTTTGCATATATGTTTCTTAGACTATATAGAAGCAATATATACAATGATTTCAACCGTCTACCTGATCCATTCATTGTTCTACAAGTCGTAAATTACAAATAATTTCCGATAAAGGATTAACCATTGGGGCTCATTGTTCACTAAAATTGAAGAACAAAAAATTGGCGAATTGTACTGTTTGGATGCTTTGCATATATGTTTCTTATACTATATAGAAGCAATATATACAAAGATTTCAACCGTCTACCTGTTCCATTCACTGTTCTACTTGTCGAAAGTTACAAATAATTTCCGTTAAGGGATTAACAATGGGGATCGTAGTCTACTTAAACTTGAAGAACAAAAAATTGGCGAATTGTACTGTTTGGATGCTTTGCGTACATGTTTCTTAGACTATATGGAAGCAATATATACAAAGATTTCAACCGTCTACGTGTTCCAATCATTGTTCTGCTTTTCGAAATTTACAAATAATTTCCTTTAAAGGATTAACAATGGGGCTCGTAGTTCACTTAAACTTGAAAAACAAAAAATTGGCGAATGGTACTGTTTTTATGGTTTGCATATATGTTTCTTAGATTATATAGAAGCAATATATACATTGATTTCAACCGTCTACCTGATCCATTCATTGTTCTACAAGTCATAAATTACAAATAATTTCCGATAAAGGATTAACCATTGGGGCTTATTGTTCACTAAAATTGAAGAACAAACAATTGTCGGATTGTACTGTTTGGATGCATTGCATATATGTTTCTTAGACTATATAGAAGCAATATATACAATGATTTCAACCGTCTACCTGATCCATTCATTGTTCTACAAGTCGTAAATTACAAATAATTTCCGATAAAGGATTAACCATTGGGGCTCATTGTTCACTAAAATTGAAGAACAAAAAATTGGCGAATTGTACTGTTTGGATGCTTTGCATATATGTTTCGTAGGCTATATAGAAGCAATATATAGAAAGATTTCACCCGTCTACCTGTTCCATTCATTGTTCTACTTGTCGAAAGTTACAAATAATTTCCGTTAAAGGATTAACAATGGGGCTCATTGTTCACTTAAACTTGAAGGTCAAAAAATTGGCGAATGTTACTGTTTAGATGCTTTGCATATAGGTTTCTTAGACTATATAGAAGCAATATATACAATGATTTCAACCGTCTACCTGTTCTATTCATTGTTCATCTTGTCGAAAGTTACAAATAATTTCCGTTTCATGATTATCAATGTGCTTCGTTGTTCACTTAAACTTGAAGAACAAAAAATTGGCGACTGGTACTGTTTGGATGCTTTGCATATATGTTTATTAGACTATATAGAAGCAATATATAAAAAGATTTCAACCGTCTACCTATTCCATTCATTGTTCTACTTGCCGAAATTTACAAATAATTTCCTTTAAAGGATTAACAATGGGGCTCGTAGTTCACTTAAACTTGATGAACAAAAAATTGGCGAATGGTACTATTTGGATGCTTTGAATATATGTTTCTTATATTATATAGAAGCAACATATACAAATATTTCAACCGTCTACCTGTTCCATTCATTGTTCTACTTGTCGAAATTTACAAATAATTTCCTTTAAAGGAGTAACAATGGGGCTCGTAGTTCACTTAAACTTGAAGAACAAAAAATTGGTGAATGGTACTGTTTGGATGCTTTGCATATATGTTTCTTAGACTATATAGAAGCAATATATACAATGATTTCAACCGTCTACCTGATCCATTCATTGTTCGACAAGTCATAAATTACAAATAATTTCCGATAAAGGATTAACCATTGGGGCTCATTGTTCACTAAAATTGAAGAACAAAAAATTGTCGGATTGTACTGTTTGGATGCTTTGCATATATGTTTCGTAGGCTATATAGAAGCAATATGTAGAAAGATTTCACCCGTCTACCTGTTCCATTCATTGTTCTACTTGTCGAAAGTTACAAATAATTTCCGTTAAAGGATTAACAATGGGGCTCATTGTTCACTTAAACTTGAAGGTCAAAAAATTGGCGAATGTTACTGTTTAGATGCTTTGCATATAGGTTTCTTAGACTATATAGAAGCAATATATACAATGATTTCAACCGTCTACCTGTTCCATTCGTTGTTCTATTTGTCGAAAGTTACAAATAATTTCCGTTAAGGGATTAACAATGGGGATCGTAGTTTACTTAAACTTGAAGAACAAAAAATTGGCGAACTGTACTGTTTGGATGCTTTGCATATATGTTTCTTAGACTATATAGAAGCAATATATACAATGATTTCAACCGTCTACCTGATCCATTCATTGTTCTACAAGTCATAAATTACAAATAATTTCCGATAAAGGATTAACCATTGGGGCTCATTGTTCACTAAAATTGAAGAACAAAAAATTGTCGGATTGTACTGTTTGGATGCTTTGCATATATGTTTCTTAGACTATATAGAAGCAATATATACAAAGATTTCAACCGTCTACCTGTTCCATTCATTGTTCTACTTGTCGAAAGTTACAAATAATTTCCGATAAAGGATTAACAATGGGGCTCATTGTTCACTTAAACTTGAAGAACAAAAAATTGGCGAATGGTACTGTTTGGATGCTTTGCATATATGTTTCTTAGACTATATAGAAGCAATATATACATTGATTTCAACCGTCTACCTGTCCCATTCATTGTTCTACTTATCGAAATTTACAAATAATTTCCTTTAAAGGAGTAACAATGGGGCTCGTAGTTCACTTAAACTTGAAGAACAAAAAATTGGTGAATGGTACTGTTTGGATGCTTTGCATATATGTTTCTCAGACTATATAGAAGCAATATATACAATGATTTCAACCGTCTACCTGATCCATTCATTGTTCTACAAGTCGTAAAGTACAAATAATTTCCGATAAAGGATTAACCATTGGGGCTCATTGTTCACTAAAATTGAAGAACAAAAAATTGGCGAATTGTACTGTTTGGATGCTTTGCATATATGTTTCTTATACTATATAGAAGCAATATATACAAAGATTTCAACCGTCTACCTGTTCCATTCACTGTTCTACTTGTCGAAAGTTACAAATAATTTCCGTTAAGGGATTAACAATGGGGATCGTAGTCTACTTAAACTTGAAGAACAAAAAATTGGCGAATTGTACTGTTTGGATGCTTTGCATAAATGTTTCTTAGACTATATAGAAGCAATATATACAATGATTTCAACAGTCTACGAGTTCCATTCATTGTTCTACTTGTCGAAAGTTACAAATAATTTCCTTTAAAGGATTAACAATGGACCTCGCAGTTCACTTAAACTTGAAGAACAAAAAATTGGCGAATTGTGCTGTTTGGATGCTTCGCACATAGGTTTCTTAGACTATATAGAAGCAACATATACAAAGATTTCAACCGTCTACCTGTTCTATTCATTGTTCATCTTGTCGAAAGTTACAAATAATTTCCGTTTCATGATTATCAATGTGCTTCGTTGTTCACTTAAACTTGAAGAACAAAAAATTGGCGACTGGTACTGTTTGGATGCTTTGCATATATGTTTATTAGACTATATAGAAGCAATATATAAAAAGATTTCTACCTTCTACCTATTCCATTCATTGTTCTACTTGCCGAAATTTACAAATAATTTCCTTTAAAGGATTAACAATGGGGCTCGTAGTTCACTTAAACTTGATGAACAAAAAATTGGCGAATGGTACTATTTGGATGCTTTGAATATATGTTTCTTATATTATATAGAAGCAATATATACAATGATTTCAACCGTCTACCTGATCCATTCATTGTTCTACAAGTCGTAAATTACAAATAATTTCCGATAAAGGATTAACCATTGGGGCTCATTGTTCACTAAAATTGAAGAACAAAAAATTGTCGGATTGTACTGTTTGGATGCTTTGCATATATGTTTCTTAGACTATATAGAAGCAATATATACAAAGATTTCAACCGTCTACCTGTTCCATTCATTGTTCTACTTGTCGAAAGTTACAAATAATTTCCGATAAAGGATTAACAATGGGGCTCATTGTTCACTTAAACTTGAAGAACAAAAAATTGGCGAATGGTACTGTTTGGATGCTTTGCATATATGTTTCTTAGACTATATAGAAGCAATATATACATTGATTTCAACCGTCTACCTGTTCCATTCATTGTTCTACTTGTCGCAAGTTACAAATAATTTCCGTTAAAGGATTAACAATGGGGCTCGTAGTTCACTTAAACTTGAAGAACAAAAAATTGGCGAATTGTACAGTTTGGATGCTTTGCATATATGTTTCGTAGACTATATAGAAGCAATATATACAAAGATTTCAACCGTCTACCTGTTCCATTCATTGTTCTACTTGTCGCAAGTAACAAATAATTTCCGTTAAAGGATTAACAATGGGGCTCATTGTTCACTTAAACTTGAAGATCAAAAAATTGGCGATTTGTACTGTTTGGATGCTTTGCATATATGTTTCTTAGACTATTTAGAAGCAATATATAGAAAGATTTCACCCGTCTACCTGTACTATTCATTGTTCTACTTGTAGAAAGTTACAAATAATTTCCATTTCATGATTATCAATGGGGCTCGCTGTTCACTTAAACTTGAAGATCAAAAAATTGGCGAAGGGTACTGTTTGGATGCTTTGCATATATGTTTCTTAGACTATATAGAAGCAATATATACAAAGATTTCAACCGTCTACGTGTTCCAATCATTGTTCTACTTGTAGAAAGTTACAATTAATTTCCGTTAAAGGATTAACAATGGGGCTCATTGTTCACTTAAACTTGAAGAACAAAAAATTGGCGAATGGTACTGTTTGGATGATTTGCATATATGTTTCTTAGACTATACGGAAGCAATATATACAAATATTTCAACCGTCTACCTGTTCCATTCATTGTTCTACTTGTCGAAAGTTACAAATAATTTCCGATAAAGGATTAACCATTGGGGCTCATTGTTCACTTAAACTTGAAGAACAAAAAATTGGCGAATTGTACTGTTTGGATGCTTTGCATATATGTTTCTTAGACTATATTAAAGCAATATATACAAAGATTTCAACCGTCTACCTGTTCCATTCATTGTGCTACTTGTCGAAAGTTACAAATAATTTCCGATAAAGGATTAACAATGGGGCTCGTAGTTCACTTAAACTTGAAGAACAAAAAATTCGCGAATGGTACTGTTTGGATGCTTTGCATATATGTTTCTTAGACTATATGGAAGCAATGTATACAAAGATTTCAACCGTCTACGTGTTCCAATCATTGTTCTACTTGTCGAAAATTACAAATAATTTCCGATAAAGTATTAACCATTGGGGCTCATTGTTCACTTAACCTTGAAGAACAAAAAATTGGCGAATGGTACTGTTTGGATGCTTTACATATATGTTTCTTAGACTATACGGAAGCAATATATACAAATATTTCAACCGTCTACCTGTTCCATTCATTGTTCTACATGTCGAAAGTTACAAATAATTTCCGTTTCATGATTATCAATGGGGCTCGTTGTTCACTTAAACTTGAAGAACAAAAAATTGGCGAATGGTACTGTTTGGATGCTTTGCACATATGTTTCTTAGACTATATAGAAGCAATATATACAAAGATTTCAACCGTCTACGTGTTCCAATCATTGTTCTACTTGTAGAAAGTTACAATTAATTTCCGTTAAAGGATTAACAATGGGGCTCATTGTTCACTTAAACTTGAAGAACAAAAAATTGGCGAATGGTACTGTTTGGATGATTTGCATATATGTTTCTTAGACTATACGGAAGCAATATATACAAATATTTCAACCGTCTACCTGTTCCATTCATTGTTCTACTTGTCGAAAGTTACAAATAATTTCCGATAAAGGATTAACCATTGGGGCTCATTGTTCACTTAAACTTGAAGAACAAAAAATTGGCGAATTGTACTGTTTGGATGCTTTGCATATATGTTTCTTAGACTATATTAAAGCAATATATACAAAGATTTCAACCGTCTACCTGTTCCATTCATTGTGCTACTTGTCGAAAGTTACAAATAATTTCCGATAAAGGATTAACAATGGGGCTCGTAGTTCACTTAAACTTGAAGAGCAAAAAATTCGCGAATTGTACTGTTTGGACGCTATGCATATATGTTTCTTAGACTATACAGAAGCAATATATACAATGACTTCAACAGTCTACCTGTTCCATTCATTGTTCTACTTGTCGAAATTTACAAATAATTTCCTTTAAAGGATAAACAATGGGGCTGGTAGTTCACTTAAACTTGAAGAACAAAAAATTGGCGAATGGTACTGTTTGGATGCTTTGAATACATGTTTCTTAGATTATATAGAAGCAATATATACAAAGATTTCAACGGTCTACCTGTTCCATTCATTGTTCTACTTGTCGAAATTTACAAATAATTTCCTTTAAAGGATTAACAATGGGGCTCGTTGTCCCCTTAAACTTGAAGAACAAAAAATTGGCGAATGGTACTGTTTGGATGATTTGCATATATGTTTCGAAGATTATATAGAAGCAATATATACAATAATTTCAACCGTCTACCTGATCCATTCATTGTTCTACTTGTCGAAATTTACAAATAATTTCCTTTAAAGGATTAACAATGGGGCTCGTAGTTCACTTAAACTTGAAGACCAAAAAATTGGCGAATGGTACTGTTTGGATGCTTTGCGTACATGTTTCTTAGACTATATGGAAGCTATATATACAAAGATTTCAACCGTCTACCTGTTCCATTCATTGTTCTACTTGTAGAAAGTTACAATTAATTTCCTTTAAAGGATTAACAATGGGGCTCGCTGTTCACTTAAACTTGAAGAACAAAAAATTGGCGAATGGTACTGTTTGGATGCTTTGAATATATGTTTCTTATATTATATAGAAGCAATATATACAAATATTTCAACCGTCTACCTGTTCCATTCATTGTTCTACTTGTCGAAAATTACAAATAATTTCCGATAAAGGATTAACCATTGGGGCTCATTGTTCACTTAAACGTGAAGACCAAAAAATTGGCGAATGGTACTGTTTGGATGCATTGCGTACATGTTTCTTAGACTATATGGCAGCAATATATACAAAGATTTCAAACGTCTACGTGTTCCAATCATTGTTCTACTTGTCGAAATTTACAAATAATTTCTGATAAAGGATTAACAATGGGTCTCATTGTTCACTTAAACTTGAAGAACAAAAAATTGGCGAATGGTACTGTTTGGATGCTTTGCGTACATGTTCCTTAGACTATATGGTAGCAACATATACAAAGATTTCAACCGTCTACGTGTTCCAATCATTGTTCTACTTGTCGAAATTTACAAATAATTTCCTTGAAAGGATTAACAATGGGGCTCGTTGTTCACTTAAACTTGAAGAACAATAAATTGGCGAATTGTACTGTTTGGATACTTTGCATATATGATTCTTAGTCTATATAGAAGCAATATATAGAAAGATTTCAACCGTCTACCTTTTCCATTCATTGTTCTACTTGTCGAAAGTTAGAAATAATTTCCGATAAAGGATTAACAATGGGGCTCATTGTTCACTTAAACTTGAAGTACAAAAAATTGGCGAATTGTACTGTTTGGATGCTTTGCATATATGTTTCTTAGACTATACAGAAGCAATATATACAATGATTTCAACAGTCTACCTGTTCCATTCATTGTTCTACTTGTCGAAATTTACAAATAATTTCCTTTAAAGGATTAACAATGGGGCTCGTTGTTCACTTAAACTTGAAGATCAATAAATTGGCGAATTGTACTGTTTGGATGCTTTGCATATATGTTTCTTAGACTATATAGACGCAATATATACAAGGATTTCAACCGTCTACGTGTTCCAATCATTGTTCTACTTGTCGAAATTTACAAATAATTTCCTTTAAAGGATTAACAATGGGGCTCGTTGTTCAGTTAAACTTGAAGAAAAATAAATTGGCGAATTGTACTGTTTGGATGCTTTGCATATATGTTTCTTAGTCTATATAGAAGCAATATATACAAAGATTTCAACCGTCTACCTTTTCCATTCATTGTTCTACTTGTCGAAAGTTACAAATAATTTCCGATAAAGGATTAACCATTGGGGCTCATTGTTCACTTAAACTTGAAGAACAATAAATTGGCGAATTGTACTGTTTGGATGCTTTGCACATATGTTTCTTAGACTATATAGAAGCAATATATACAAAGATTTCAACCGTCTACGTGTTCCAATCATTGTTCTACTTGTCGAAATTTACAAATAATTTCCTTGAAAGGATTAACAATGGGGCTCGTTGTTCACTTAAACTTGAAGAACAAAAAATTGGCGAATGGTACTGTTTGGATGCTTTGCGTACATGTTTCTTAGACTATATGGAAGCTATATATACAAAGATTTCAACCGTCTACGTGTTCCAATCGTTGTTCTACTTGTCGAAATTTACAAATAATTTCCTTTAAAGGATTAACAATGGGGCTCGTTGTTCCCTTAAACTGGAAGAACAAAAAATTGGCGAATGGTACTGTTTGGATGCTTTGAATATATGTTTCTTATATTATATAGAAGCAATATATACAAATATTTCAACCGTCTACCTGTTCCATTCATTGTTCTACTTGTCGAAAATTACAAATAATTTCCGATAAAGGATTAACCATTGGGGCTCATTGTTCACTTAAACGTGAAGACCAAAAAATTGGCGAATGGTACTGTTTGGATGCATTGCGTACATGTTTCTTAGACTATATGGTAGGAATATATACAAAGATTTCAACCGTCTACGTGTTCCAATCATTGTTCTACTTGTCGAAATTTACAAATAATTTCTGATAAAGGATTAACAATGGGTCTCATTGTTCACTTAAACTTGAAGAACAAAAAATTGGCGAATGGTACTGTTTGGATGCTTTGCGTACATGTTTCTTAGACTATATGGTAGCAATATATACAAAGATTTCAACCGTCTACGTGTTCCAATCATTGTTCTACTTGTCGAAATTTACAAATAATTTCCTTGAAAGGATTAACAATGGGGCTCGTTGTTCACTTAAACTTGAAGAACAATAAATTGGCGAATTGTACTGTTTGGATGATTTGCATATATGTTTCTTAGTCTATATAGAAGCAATATATACAAAGATTTCAACCGTCTACCTTTTCCATTCATTGTTCTACTTGCCGAAAGTTACAAATAATTTCCGATAAATGATTAACCATTGGGGCTCATTGTTCACTTAAACTTGAAGAACAATAAATTGGCGAATTGTACTGTTTGGATGCTTTGCATATATGTTTCTTAGACTATATAGACGCAATATATACAAAGATTTCAACCGTCTACCTGTTCCATTCACTGTTCTACTTGTCGAAATTTACAAATAATTTCCTTTAAAGGATTAACAATGGGGCTCGTTGTTCACTTAAACTTGAAGAACAATAAATTGGCGAATTGTACTGTTTGGATGCTTTGCATATATGTTTCTTAGACTATATAGACGCAATATATACAAGGATTTCAACCGTCTACCTGTTCCATTCATTGTTCTACTTGTCGAAAGTTACAAATAATTACCGATAAAGGATTAACCATTGGGGCTCATTGTTCACTTAAACCTGAAGAACAAAAAATTGGCGAATTGTACTGTTTGGATGCTTTGCATATATGTTTCTTAGACTATATAGAAGCAATATATACAAAGATTTCAACCGTCTACCTGTTCCATTCATTGTTCTACTTGTCGAAAGCTACAAATAATTTCCGATAAAGGATTAACAATGGGGCTCATTGTTCACTTAAACTTGAAGGACAAAAAATTGGCGAATGGTAATGTTTGGATGCTTTGCATAAATGTTTCTTAGAATATATGGAAGCAATATATACAAAGATTTCAACCGTCTACGTGTTCCAATCATTGTTCTACTTGTCGAAAATTACAAGTGATTTCCGATAAAGGATTAACCATTGGGGCTCATTGTTCACTTAAACTTGAAGAACAAAAAATTGGCGAATGGTACTGTTTAGATGCTTTGCGTATATGTTTCTTAGACTATATAGAAGCAATATATACAATGATTTCAACAGTCTACCTGTTCCATTCATTGTTCTACTTGTCGCAAGTTACAAATAATTTCCGTTAAAGTATTAACAATGGGACTCGTAGTTCACTTAAACTTGAAGATCAAATAATTGGCGAATTGTACTGTTTGGATGCTTTGAATATATGTTTCTTAGATTATATAGAAGCAATATATACAAAGATTTCAACCGTGTACCTGTTCCATTCATTGTTCTACTTGTCGAAATTTACAAATAATTTCCTTTAAAGGATTAACAATGGGGCTCGTAGTTCACTTAAACTTGAAGAACAAAAAATTGGCGAATTGTACTGTTTGGATGCTTTGCGTATATGTTCCTTAGGCTATTTAGAAGCAATATATAGAAAGATTTCACCCGTCTACCCGTACTATTCATTGTTCTACTTGTAGAAAGTTACAAATAATTTCCATTTCATGATTATCAATGGTGCTCGCTGTTCACTTATACTTGAAGAACAAAAAATTGGCGAATTGTACTGTTTGGATGCTTTGCATATATGTTTCTTAGACTATATAGAAGCAACATATACAATGATTTCAACCGTCTACCTGTTCTATTCATTGTTCTACTTGTAGAAAGTTACAAATAATTTCCGTTTCATGATTATCAATGGGGCACGTTGTTCACTTAAACTTGAAGAACAAAAAATTGGCGAAAGGTACTGTTTGGATGCTTTGCATATTTGTTTCTTAGATTATATAGAAGCAATATATACAAAGATTTCAACCGTCTACCTGTTCCATTCATTGTTCTACTTGTCGAAAATTACAAATAATTTCCGATAAAGGATTAACCATTGGGCCTCATTGTTAACTTAAACTTGAAGAACAAAAAATTGGCGAATGGTACTGTTTGGACGCTTTGCGTACATGTTTCTTAGACTATATGGAAGCTGTATATACAAAGATTTCAACCGTCTACGTGTTCCAATCGTTGTTCTACTTGTCGAAATTTACAAATAATTTCCTTTAAAGGATTAACAATGGGGCTCGTTGTTCCCTTAAACTGGAAGAACAAAAAATTGGCGAATGGTAATGTTTGGATGCTTTGCATAAATGTTTCTTAGACTATATGGAAGCAATATATACAAAGATTTCAACCGTATACGTGTTCCAATCATTGTTGTACTTGTCGAAAATTACAAATAATTTCCGATAAAGGATTAACCATTGGGTTCATTGTTCCCTTAAACTTGAAGAACAAAAAATTGGCGAATGGTACTGTTTGGATGCTTTGCATATATGTTTCTTAGACTATATAGAAGCAATATATACATTGATTTCAACCGTCTACCTGTTCCATTCATTGTTCTACTTGTCGCAAGTTACAAATAATTTCCTTTAAAGGATTAACAATGGGGCTCGTTGTTCACTTAAACTTGAAGAACAATAAATTGGCGAATTGTACTGTTTGGCTGCTTTGCATATATGTTTCTTAGACTATATAGACGCAATATATACAAGGATTTCAACCGTCTACCTGTTCCATTCATTGTTCTACTTGTCGAAAGTTACAAATAATTACCGATAAAGGATTAACCATTGGGGCTCATTGTTCAGTTAAACTTGAAGAACAAAAAATTGGCGATTTGTACTGTTTGGATGCTTTGCATATATGTTTCTTAGACTATACAGAAGCAATATATACAATGATTTCAACAGTCTACCTGTTCCATTCATTGTTCTACTTGTCGAAAGTTACAAATAATTACCGATAAAGGATTAACCATTGGGGCTCATTGTTCACTTAAACTTGAAGGACAAAAAATTGGCGAATGGTAATGTTTGGATGCTTTGCATAAATGTTTCTTAGACTATATGGAAGCAATATATACAAAGATTTCAACCGTCTACGTGTTCCAATCATTGTTGTACTTGTCGAAAATTACAAATAATTTCCGATAAAGGATTAACCATTGGGGCTCATTGTTCACTTAAACTTGAAGAACAAAAAATTGGCGAATGGTACTGTTTGGATGCTTTGCATATATGTTTCTTAGACTATATAGAAGCAATAAATACATTGATTTCAACCGTCTACCTGTTCCATTCATTGTTCTACTTGTCGCAAGTTACAAATAATTTCCGTTAAAGTATTAACAATGGGGCTCGTAGTTCACTTAAACTTGAAGATCAAATAATTGGCGAATTGTACTGTTTGGATGATTTGCAGATATGTTTCTTAGACTATATAGAAGCAATATATACAATGATCTCAACCGTCTACCAGTTCCATTCATTGTTCTACTTGTCGAAAGTTACAAATAATTTCCGTTAAGGGATTAACAATTGGGATCGTAGTTTACTTAAACTTGAAGAACAAGAAATTGGCGAATTGTACTGTTTGGATGCTTTGCATACATGTTTCTTAGACTATATAGAAGCAATATATACAATGATTTCAACCGTCTACCTATTCCATTCATTGTTCTACTTGCCGAAATTTACAAATAATTTCCTTTAAAGGATTAACAATGGGGCTCGTAGTTCACTTAAACTTGAAGAACAAAAAATTGGCGAATGGTACTGTTTGGATGCTTTGAATATATGTTTCTTAGATTATATAGAAGCAATATATACAAAGATTTCAACCGTCTACCTGTTCCATTCATTGTTCTACTTGTCGAAAATTACAAGTAATTTCCGATAAAGGATTAACCATTGGGGCTCATTGTTTATTTAAACTTGAAGAGCAAAAAATTGGCGAATTGTACTGTTTGGATGCTTTGCATATTTGTTTCTTAGACTATTTAGAAGCAATATATAGAAAGATTTCACCCGTCTACCTGTACTATTCATTGTTCTACTTGTAGAAAGTTACAAATAATTTCCATTTCATGATTATCAATTGGGCTCGCTGTTCACTTAAACTTGAAGATCCAAAAATTTATCGATTGTTACTGTTTAGATGCTTTGCATATATGTTTCTTAGATTATATAGAAGCAATATATACAAAGATTTCAACCGTCTACCTGTTCCATTCATTGTTCTACTTGTCGAAAATTACAAATAATTTCCGATAAAGGATTAACCATTGGGGCTCATTGTTAACTTAAACTTGAAGAACAAAAAATTGGCGAATGGTACTGTTTGGATGCTTTGCGTACATGTTTCTTAGACTATATGGAAGCTATATATACAAAGATTTCAACCGTCTAGGTGTTCCAATCGTTGTTCTACTTGTCGAAATTTACAAATAATTTCCTTTAAAGGATTAACAATGGGGCTCGTTGTTCCCTTAAACTTGAAGAACAAAAAATTGGCGAATGGTACTGTTTGGATGCTTTGAATATATGTTTCTTATATTATATAGAAGCAATATATACAAATATTTCAACCGTCTACCTGTTCCATTCATTGTTCTACTTGTCGAAAATTACAAATAATTTCCGATAAAGGATTAACCATTGGGGCTCATTGTTCACTTAAACGTGAAGACCAAAAAATTGGCGAATGGTACTGTTTGGATGCTTTGCGTACATGTTTCTTAGACTATATGGTAGCAATATATACAAAGATTTCAACCGTCTACGTGTTCCAATCGTGTTCTACTTGTCGAAATTTAGAAATAATTTCTGATAAAGAATTAACAATGGGTCTCATTGTTCACTTAAACTTGAAGAACAAAAAATTGGCGAATGGTACTGTTTGGATGCTTTGCGTACATGTTTCTTAGACTATATGGTAGCAATATCTACAAAGATTTCAACCGTCTACGTTTTCCAATCATTGTTCTACTTGTCGAAATTTACAAATAATTTCCTTTAAAGGATTAACAATGGGGCTCGTTGTTCACTTAAACTTGAAGAACAATAAATTGGCGAATTGTACTGTTTGGATGCTTTGCATATATGTTTCTTAGTCTATATAGAAGCAATATATACAAAAATTTCAACCGTCTACCTTTTCCATTCATTGTTCTACTTGTCGAAAGTTACAAATAATTTCCGTTTCATGATTATCAATGGGCCTCGTTGTTCACTTAAACTTGAAGAACAAAAAATTGGCGACTGGTACTGTTTGGATGCTTTGTATATATGTTTCTTAGACTATATAGAAGCAATATATTCAAAGATTTCAACCGTCTACCTGTTCCATTCATTGTTCTACTTGTCGAAAGTTACAAATAATTTCCGATAAAGGATTAACAATGGGGCTCATTGTTCACTTAACCTTGAAGAACAAAAAATTGGCGAATGGTACTGTTTGGATGCTTTACATATATGTTTCTTAGACTATACGGAAGCAATATATACAAATATTTCAACCGTCTACCTGTTCCATTCATTGTTCTACATGTCGAAAGTTACAAATAATTTCCGTTTCATGATTATCAATGGGGCTCGTTGTTCACTTAAACTTGAAGAACAAAAAATTGGCGAATTGTACTGTTTGGATGCTTTGCATATATGTTTCTTAGACTATATTAAAGCAATATATACAAAGATTTCAACCGTCTATCTGTTACATTCATTGTGCTACTTGTCGAAAGTTACAAATAATTTCCGATAAAGGATTAACCATTGGGGCTCATTGTTCACTTAAACTTGAAGAACAAAAAATTGGCGAATTGTACTGTTTGGATGCTTTGCATATATGTTTCTTAGACTATATTAAAGCAATATATACAAAGATTTCAACCGTCTATCTGTTACATTCATTGTGCTACTTGTCGAAAGTTACAAATAATTTCCGATAAAGGATTAACCATTGGGGCTCATTGTTCACTTAAACTTGAAGAACAAAAAATTGGCGAATTGTACTGTTTGGATGCTTTGCATATATGTTTCTTAGACTATATAGAAGCAATATATTCAAAGATTTCAACCGTCTACCTGTTCCATTCATTGTTCTACTTGTCGAAAGTTACAAATAATTTCCGATAAAGGATTAACAATGGGGCTCATTGTTCACTTAACCTTGAAGAACAAAAAATTGGCGAATGGTACTGTTTGGATGCTTTACATATATGTTTCTTAGACTATACGGAAGCAATATATACAAATATTTCAACCGTCTACCTGTTCCATTCATTGTTCTACATGTCGAAAGTTACAAATAATTTCCGTTTCATGATTATCAATGGGGCTCGTTGTTCACTTAAACTTGAAGAACAATAAATTGGCGAATTGTACTGTTTGGATGCTTTGCATATATGTTTCTTAGACTATATAGACGCAATATATACAAGGATTTCAACCGTCTACGTGTTCCAATCATTGTTCTACTCGTCGAAATTTACAAATAATTTCTGATAAAGGATTAACAATGGGTCTCATTGTTCACTTAAACTTGAAGAACAAAAAATTGGCGAATGGTACTGTTTGGATGCTTTGCGTACATGTTTCTTAGACTATATGGTAGCAATATATACAAAGATTTCAACCGTCTACGTGTTCCAATCATTGTTCTACTTGTCGAAATTTACAAATAATTTCCTTTAAAGGATTAACAATGGGGCTCGTTGTTCACTTAAACTTGAAGAAAAATAAATTGGCGAATTGTACTGTTTGGATGCTTTGCATATATGTTTCTTAGTCTATATAGAAGCAATATATACAAAGATTTCAACCGTCTACCTTTTCCATTCATTGTTCTACTTGTCGAAAGTTACAAATAATTTCCGATAAAGGATTAACCATTGGGGCTCATTGTTCACTTAAACTTGAAGAACAATAAATTGGCGAATTGTACTGTTTGGATGCTTTGCACATATGTTTCTTAGACTATATAGAAGCAATATATACAAAGATTTCAACCGTCTACGTGTTCCAATCATTGTTCTACTTGTCGAAATTTACAAATAATTTCCTTGAAAGGATTAACAATGGGGCTCGTTGTTCACTTAAACTTGAAGAACAAAAAATTGGCGAATGGTACTGTTTGGATGCTTTGCGTACATGTTTCTTAGACTATATGGAAGCTATATATACAAAGATTTCAACCGTCTACGTGTTCCAATCGTTGTTCTACTTGTCGAAATTTACAAATAATTTCCTTTAAAGGATTAACAATGGGGCTCGTTGTTCCCTTAAACTGGAAGAACAAAAAATTGGCGAATGGTACTGTTTGGATGCTTTGAATATATGTTTCTTATATTATATAGAAGCAATATATACAAATATTTCAACCGTCTACCTGTTCCATTCATTGTTCTACTTGTCGAAAATTACAAATAATTTCCGATAAAGGATTAACCATTGGGGCTCATTGTTCACTTAAACGTGAAGACCAAAAAATTGGCGAATGGTACTGTTTGGATGCATTGCGTACATGTTTCTTAGACTATATGGTAGGAATATATACAAAGATTTCAACCGTCTACGTGTTCCAATCATTGTTCTACTTGTCGAAATTTACAAATAATTTCTGATAAAGGATTAACAATGGGTCTCATTGTTCACTTAAACTTGAAGAACAAAAAATTGGCGAATGGTACTGCTTGGATGCTTTGCGTACATGTTTCTTAGACTATATGGTAGCAATATATACAAAGATTTCAACCGTCTACGTGTTCCAATCATTGTTCTACTTGTCGAAATTTACAAATAATTTCCTTGAAAGGATTAACAATGGGGCTCGTTGTTCACTTAAACTTGAAGAACAATAAATTGGCGAATTGTACTGTTTGGATGCTTTGCATATATGTTTCTTAGTCTATATAGAAGCAATATATACAAAGATTTCAACCGTCTACCTTTTCCATTCATTGTTCTACTTGCCGAAAGTTACAAATAATTTCCGATAAATGATTAACCATTGGGGCTCATTGTTCACTTAAACTTGAAGAACAATAAATTGGCGAATTGTACTGTTTGGATGCTTTGCATATATGTTTCTTAGACTATATAGACGCAATATATACAAAGATTTCAACCGTCTACCTGTTCCATTCACTGTTCTACTTGTCGAAATTTACAAATAATTTCCTTTAAAGGATTAACAATGGGGCTCGTTGTTCACTTAAACTTGAAGAACAATAAATTGGCGAATTGTACTGTTTGGATGCTTTGCATATATGTTTCTTAGACTATATAGACGCAATATATACAAGGATTTCAACCGTCTACCTGTTCCATTCATTGTTCTACTTGTCGAAAGTTACAAATAATTACCGATAAAGGATTAACCATTGGGGCTCATTGTTCACTTAAACCTGAAGAACAAAAAATTGGCGAATTGTACTGTTTGGATGCTTTGAATATATGTTTCTTATATTATATAGAAGCAATATATACAAATATTTCAACCGTCTACCTGTTCCATTCATTGTTCTACTTGTCGAAAATTACAAATAATTTCCGATAAAGGATTAACCATTGGGGCTCATTGTTCACTTAAACGTGAAGACCAAAAAATTGGCGAATGGTACTGTTTGGATGCTTTGCGTACATGTTTCTTAGACTATATGGTAGCAATATATACAAAGATTTCAACCGTCTACGTGTTCCAATCGTGTTCTACTTGTCGAAATTTAGAAATAATTTCTGATAAAGAATTAACAATGGGTCTCATTGTTCACTTAAACTTGAAGAACAAAAAATTGGCGAATGGTACTGTTTGGATGCTTTGCGTACATGTTTCTTAGACTATATGGTAGCAATATCTACAAAGATTTCAACCGTCTACGTTTTCCAATCATTGTTCTACTTGTCGAAATTTACAAATAATTTCCTTTAAAGGATTAACAATGGGGCTCGTTGTTCACTTAAACTTGAAGAACAATAAATTGGCGAATTGTACTGTTTGGATGCTTTGCATATATGTTTCTTAGTCTATATAGAAGCAATATATACAAAAATTTCAACCGTCTACCTTTTCCATTCATTGTTCTACTTGTCGAAAGTTACAAATAATTTCCGTTTCATGATTATCAATGGGCCTCGTTGTTCACTTAAACTTGAAGAACAAAAAATTGGCGACTGGTACTGTTTGGATGCTTTGTATATATGTTTCTTAGACTATATAGAAGCAATATATTCAAAGATTTCAACCGTCTACCTGTTCCATTCATTGTTCTACTTGTCGAAAGTTACAAATAATTTCCGATAAAGGATTAACAATGGGGCTCATTGTTCACTTAACCTTGAAGAACAAAAAATTGGCGAATGGTACTGTTTGGATGCTTTACATATATGTTTCTTAGACTATACGGAAGCAATATATACAAATATTTCAACCGTCTACCTGTTCCATTCATTGTTCTACATGTCGAAAGTTACAAATAATTTCCGTTTCATGATTATCAATGGGGCTCGTTGTTCACTTAAACTTGAAGAACAAAAAATTGGCGAATTGTACTGTTTGGATGCTTTGCATATATGTTTCTTAGACTATATTAAAGCAATATATACAAAGATTTCAACCGTCTATCTGTTACATTCATTGTGCTACTTGTCGAAAGTTACAAATAATTTCCGATAAAGGATTAACCATTGGGGCTCATTGTTCACTTAAACTTGAAGAACAAAAAATTGGCGAATTGTACTGTTTGGATGCTTTGCATATATGTTTCTTAGACTATATTAAAGCAATATATACAAAGATTTCAACCGTCTATCTGTTACATTCATTGTGCTACTTGTCGAAAGTTACAAATAATTTCCGATAAAGGATTAACCATTGGGGCTCATTGTTCACTTAAACTTGAAGAACAAAAAATTGGCGAATTGTACTGTTTGGATGCTTTGCATATATGTTTCTTAGACTATATAGAAGCAATATATTCAAAGATTTCAACCGTCTACCTGTTCCATTCATTGTTCTACTTGTCGAAAGTTACAAATAATTTCCGATAAAGGATTAACAATGGGGCTCATTGTTCACTTAACCTTGAAGAACAAAAAATTGGCGAATGGTACTGTTTGGATGCTTTACATATATGTTTCTTAGACTATACGGAAGCAATATATACAAATATTTCAACCGTCTACCTGTTCCATTCATTGTTCTACATGTCGAAAGTTACAAATAATTTCCGTTTCATGATTATCAATGGGGCTCGTTGTTCACTTAAACTTGAAGAACAAAAAATTGGCGAATTGTACTGTTTGGATGCTTTGCATATATGTTTCTTAGACTATATTAAAGCAATATATACAAAGATTTCAACCGTCTATCTGTTACATTCATTGTGCTACTTGTCGAAAGTTACAAATAATTTCCGATAAAGGATTAACCATTGGGGCTCATTGTTCACTTAAACTTGAAGAACAAAAAATTGGCGAATTGTACTGTTTGGATGCTTTGCATATATGTTTCTTAGACTATATAGAAGCAATATATACAAAGATTTCAACCGTCTACCTGTTCCATTCATTGTTCTACTTGTCGAAAGTTACAAATAATTTCCGATAAAGGATTAACAATGGGGCTCATTGTTCACTTAAACTTGAAGATCAAAAAATTGGCGAATTTTACTGTTTAGATGTTTTGCATATAGGTTTCTTAGACTATATAGAAGCAACATATACAAAGATTTCAACCGTCTACCTGTTCTATTCATTGTTCTTCTTGTCGAAAGTTACAAATAATTTCCGTTTCATGATTATCAATGGGCCTCGTTGTTCACTTAAACTTGAAGAACAAAAAATTGGCGACTGGTACTGTTTGGATGCTTTGTATATATGTTTCTTAGACTATATAGAAGCAATATATAAAAAGATTTCAATCGTCTACCAGTTCCATTCATTGTTCTACTTGTCGAAAGTTACAAATAATTTCCGATTAAGGATTAACAATGGGTCTCATTGTTCACTTAAACTTGAAGAACAAAAAATTCGCGAATGGTACTGTTTGGATGCTTTGCATATATGTTTCTTAGACTATATGGAAGCAATGTATACAAAGATTTCAACCGTCTACGTGTTCCAATCATTGTTCTACTTGTCGAAAATTACAAATAATTTCCGATAAAGTATTAACCATTAGGGCTCATTGTTCACTTAACCTTGAAGAACAAAAAATTGGCGAATGGTACTGTTTGGATGCTTTCCATATATGTTTCTTAGACTATACGGAAGCAATATATACAAATATTTCAACCGTCTACCTGTTCCATTCATTGTTCTACATGTCGAAAGTTACAAATAATTTCCGTTTCATGATTATCAATGGGGCTCGTTGTTCACTTAAACTTGAAGAACAAAAAATTGGCGAATGGTACTGTTTGGATGCTTTGCACATATGTTTCTTAGACTATATAGAAGCAATATATACAAAGATTTCAACCGTCTACGTGTTCCAATCATTGTTCTACTTGTAGAAAGTTACAATTAATTTCCGTTAAAGGATTAACAATGGGGCTCATTGTTCACTTAAACTTGAAGAACAAAAAATTGGCGAATGGTACTGTTTGGATGATTTGCATATATGTTTCTTAGACTATACGGAAGCAATATATACAAATATTTCAACCGTCTACCTGTTCCATTCATTGTTCTACTTGTCGAAAGTTACAAATAATTTCCGATAAAGGATTAACCATTGGGGCTCATTGTTCACTTAAACTTGAAGAACAAAAAATTGGCGAATTGTACTGTTTGGATGCTTTGCATATATGTTTCTTAGACTATATTAAAGCAATATATACAAAGATTTCAACCGTCTACCTGTTCCATTCATTGTGCTACTTGTCGAAAGTTACAAATAATTTCCGATAAAGGATTAACAATGGGGCTCGTAGTTCACTTAAACTTGAAGAACAAAAAATTCGCGAATGGTACTGTTTGGATGCTTTGCATATATGTTTCTTAGACTATATGGAAGCAATGTATACAAAGATTTCAACCGTCTACGTGTTCCAATCATTGTTCTACTTGTCGAAAATTACAAATAATTTCCGATAAAGTATTAACCATTGGGGCTCATTGTTCACTTAACCTTGAAGAACAAAAAATTGGCGAATGGTACTGTTTGGATGCTTTACATATATGTTTCTTAGACTATACGGAAGCAATATATACAAATATTTCAACCGTCTACCTGTTCCATTCATTGTTCTACATGTCGAAAGTTACAAATAATTTCCGTTTCATGATTATCAATGGGGCTCGTTGTTCACTTAAACTTGAAGAACAAAAAATTGGCGAATGGTACTGTTTGGATGCTTTGCACATATGTTTCTTAGACTATATAGAAGCAATATATACAAAGATTTCAACCGTCTACGTGTTCCAATCATTGTTCTACTTGTAGAAAGTTACAATTAATTTCCGTTAAAGGATTAACAATGGGGCTCATTGTTCACTTAAACTTGAAGAACAATAAATTGGCGAATTGTACTGTTTGGATACTTTGCATATATGATTCTTAGTCTATATAGAAGCAATATATAGAAAGATTTCAACCGTCTACCTTTTCCATTCATTGTTCTACTTGTCGAAAGTTAGAAATAATTTCCGATAAAGGATTAACAATGGGGCTCATTGTTCACTTAAACTTGAAGTACAAAAAATTGGCGAATTGTACTGTTTGGATGCTTTGCATATATGTTTCTTAGACTATACAGAAGCAATATATACAATGATTTCAACAGTCTACCTGTTCCATTCATTGTTCTACTTGTCGAAATTTACAAATAATTTCCTTTAAAGGATTAACAATGGGGCTCGTTGTTCACTTAAACTTGAAGAACAATAAATTGGCGAATTGTACTGTTTGGATGCTTTGCATATATGTTTCTTAGACTATATAGACGCAATATATACAAGGATTTCAACCGTCTACGTGTTCCAATCATTGTTCTACTCGTCGAAATTTACAAATAATTTCTGATAAAGGATTAACAATGGGTCTCATTGTTCACTTAAACTTGAAGAACAAAAAATTGGCGAATGGTACTGTTTGGATGCTTTGCGTACATGTTTCTTAGACTATATGGTAGCAATATATACAAAGATTTCAACCGTCTACGTGTTCCAATCATTGTTCTACTTGTCGAAATTTACAAATAATTTCCTTTAAAGGATTAACAATGGGGCTCGTTGTTCACTTAAACTTGAAGAAAAATAAATTGGCGAATTGTACTGTTTGGATGCTTTGCATATATGTTTCTTAGACTATATAGACGCAATATATACAAGGATTTCAACCGTCTACGTGTTCCAATCATTGTTCTACTCGTCGAAATTTACAAATAATTTCTGATAAAGGATTAACAATGGGTCTCATTGTTCACTTAAACTTGAAGAACAAAAAATTGGCGAATGGTACTGTTTGGATGCTTTGCGTACATGTTTCTTAGACTATATGGTAGCAATATATACAAAGATTTCAACCGTCTACGTGTTCCAATCATTGTTCTACTTGTCGAAATTTACAAATAATTTCCTTTAAAGGATTAACAATGGGGCTCGTTGTTCACTTAAACTTGAAGAAAAATAAATTGGCGAATTGTACTGTTTGGATGCTTTGCATATATGTTTCTTAGTCTATATAGAAGCAATATATACAAAGATTTCAACCGTCTACCTTTTCCATTCATTGTTCTACTTGTCGAAAGTTACAAATAATTTCCGATAAAGGATTAACCATTGGGGCTCATTGTTCACTTAAACTTGAAGAACAATAAATTGGCGAATTGTACTGTTTGGATGCTTTGCACATATGTTTCTTAGACTATATAGAAGCAATATATACAAAGATTTCAACCGTCTACGTGTTCCAATCATTGTTCTACTTGTCGAAATTTACAAATAATTTCCTTGAAAGGATTAACAATGGGGCTCGTTGTTCACTTAAACTTGAAGAACAAAAAATTGGCGAATGGTACTGTTTGGATGCTTTGCGTACATGTTTCTTAGACTATATGGAAGCTATATATACAAAGATTTCAACCGTCTACGTGTTCCAATCGTTGTTCTACTTGTCGAAATTTACAAATAATTTCCTTTAAAGGATTAACAATGGGGCTCGTTGTTCCCTTAAACTGGAAGAACAAAAAATTGGCGAATGGTACTGTTTGGATGCTTTGAATATATGTTTCTTATATTATATAGAAGCAATATATACAAATATTTCAACCGTCTACCTGTTCCATTCATTGTTCTACTTGTCGAAAATTACAAATAATTTCCGATAAAGGATTAACCATTGGGGCTCATTGTTCACTTAAACGTGAAGACCAAAAAATTGGCGAATGGTACTGTTTGGATGCATTGCGTACATGTTTCTTAGACTATATGGTAGGAATATATACAAAGATTTCAACCGTCTACGTGTTCCAATCATTGTTCTACTTGTCGAAATTTACAAATAATTTCTGATAAAGGATTAACAATGGGTCTCATTGTTCACTTAAACTTGAAGAACAAAAAATTGGCGAATGGTACTGTTTGGATGCTTTGCGTACATGTTTCTTAGACTATATGGTAGCAATATATACAAAGATTTCAACCGTCTACCTGTTCCATTCATTGTTCTACTTGTCGAAAGTTACAAATAATTTCCGATAAAGGATTAACAATGGGGCTCATTGTTCACTTAAACTTGAAGATCAAAAAATTGGCGAATTTTACTGTTTAGATGTTTTGCATATAGGTTTCTTAGACTATATAGAAGCAACATATACAAAGATTTCAACCGTCTACCTGTTCTATTCATTGTTCTTCTTGTCGAAAGTTACAAATAATTTCCGTTTCATGATTATCAATGGGCCTCGTTGTTCACTTAAACTTGAAGAACAAAAAATTGGCGACTGGTACTGTTTGGATGCTTTGTATATATGTTTCTTAGACTATATAGAAGCAATATATAAAAAGATTTCAATCGTCTACCAGTTCCATTCATTGTTCTACTTGTCGAAAGTTACAAATAATTTCCGATTAAGGATTAACAATGGGTCTCATTGTTCACTTAAACTTGAAGAACAAAAAATTCGCGAATGGTACTGTTTGGATGCTTTGCATATATGTTTCTTAGACTATATGGAAGCAATGTATACAAAGATTTCAACCGTCTACGTGTTCCAATCATTGTTCTACTTGTCGAAAATTACAAATAATTTCCGATAAAGTATTAACCATTAGGGCTCATTGTTCACTTAACCTTGAAGAACAAAAAATTGGCGAATGGTACTGTTTGGATGCTTTCCATATATGTTTCTTAGACTATACGGAAGCAATATATACAAATATTTCAACCGTCTACCTGTTCCATTCATTGTTCTACATGTCGAAAGTTACAAATAATTTCCGTTTCATGATTATCAATGGGGCTCGTTGTTCACTTAAACTTGAAGAACAAAAAATTGGCGAATGGTACTGTTTGGATGCTTTGCACATATGTTTCTTAGACTATATAGAAGCAATATATACAAAGATTTCAACCGTCTACGTGTTCCAATCATTGTTCTACTTGTAGAAAGTTACAATTAATTTCCGTTAAAGGATTAACAATGGGGCTCATTGTTCACTTAAACTTGAAGAACAAAAAATTGGCGAATGGTACTGTTTGGATGATTTGCATATATGTTTCTTAGACTATACGGAAGCAATATATACAAATATTTCAACCGTCTACCTGTTCCATTCATTGTTCTACTTGTCGAAAGTTACAAATAATTTCCGATAAAGGATTAACCATTGGGGCTCATTGTTCACTTAAACTTGAAGAACAAAAAATTGGCGAATTGTACTGTTTGGATGCTTTGCATATATGTTTCTTAGACTATATTAAAGCAATATATACAAAGATTTCAACCGTCTACCTGTTCCATTCATTGTGCTACTTGTCGAAAGTTACAAATAATTTCCGATAAAGGATTAACAATGGGGCTCGTAGTTCACTTAAACTTGAAGAACAAAAAATTCGCGAATGGTACTGTTTGGATGCTTTGCATATATGTTTCTTAGACTATATGGAAGCAATGTATACAAAGATTTCAACCGTCTACGTGTTCCAATCATTGTTCTACTTGTCGAAAATTACAAATAATTTCCGATAAAGTATTAACCATTGGGGCTCATTGTTCACTTAACCTTGAAGAACAAAAAATTGGCGAATGGTACTGTTTGGATGCTTTACATATATGTTTCTTAGACTATACGGAAGCAATATATACAAATATTTCAACCGTCTACCTGTTCCATTCATTGTTCTACATGTCGAAAGTTACAAATAATTTCCGTTTCATGATTATCAATGGGGCTCGTTGTTCACTTAAACTTGAAGAACAAAAAATTGGCGAATGGTACTGTTTGGATGCTTTGCACATATGTTTCTTAGACTATATAGAAGCAATATATACAAAGATTTCAACCGTCTACGTGTTCCAATCATTGTTCTACTTGTAGAAAGTTACAATTAATTTCCGTTAAAGGATTAACAATGGGGCTCATTGTTCACTTAAACTTGAAGAACAATAAATTGGCGAATTGTACTGTTTGGATACTTTGCATATATGATTCTTAGTCTATATAGAAGCAATATATAGAAAGATTTCAACCGTCTACCTTTTCCATTCATTGTTCTACTTGTCGAAAGTTAGAAATAATTTCCGATAAAGGATTAACAATGGGGCTCATTGTTCACTTAAACTTGAAGTACAAAAAATTGGCGAATTGTACTGTTTGGATGCTTTGCATATATGTTTCTTAGACTATACAGAAGCAATATATACAATGATTTCAACAGTCTACCTGTTCCATTCATTGTTCTACTTGTCGAAATTTACAAATAATTTCCTTTAAAGGATTAACAATGGGGCTCGTTGTTCACTTAAACTTGAAGAACAATAAATTGGCGAATTGTACTGTTTGGATGCTTTGCATATATGTTTCTTAGACTATATAGACGCAATATATACAAGGATTTCAACCGTCTACGTGTTCCAATCATTGTTCTACTCGTCGAAATTTACAAATAATTTCTGATAAAGGATTAACAATGGGTCTCATTGTTCACTTAAACTTGAAGAACAAAAAATTGGCGAATGGTACTGTTTGGATGCTTTGCGTACATGTTTCTTAGACTATATGGTAGCAATATATACAAAGATTTCAACCGTCTACGTGTTCCAATCATTGTTCTACTTGTCGAAATTTACAAATAATTTCCTTTAAAGGATTAACAATGGGGCTCGTTGTTCACTTAAACTTGAAGAAAAATAAATTGGCGAATTGTACTGTTTGGATGCTTTGCATATATGTTTCTTAGACTATATAGACGCAATATATACAAGGATTTCAACCGTCTACGTGTTCCAATCATTGTTCTACTCGTCGAAATTTACAAATAATTTCTGATAAAGGATTAACAATGGGTCTCATTGTTCACTTAAACTTGAAGAACAAAAAATTGGCGAATGGTACTGTTTGGATGCTTTGCGTACATGTTTCTTAGACTATATGGTAGCAATATATACAAAGATTTCAACCGTCTACGTGTTCCAATCATTGTTCTACTTGTCGAAATTTACAAATAATTTCCTTTAAAGGATTAACAATGGGGCTCGTTGTTCACTTAAACTTGAAGAAAAATAAATTGGCGAATTGTACTGTTTGGATGCTTTGCATATATGTTTCTTAGTCTATATAGAAGCAATATATACAAAGATTTCAACCGTCTACCTTTTCCATTCATTGTTCTACTTGTCGAAAGTTACAAATAATTTCCGATAAAGGATTAACCATTGGGGCTCATTGTTCACTTAAACTTGAAGAACAATAAATTGGCGAATTGTACTGTTTGGATGCTTTGCACATATGTTTCTTAGACTATATAGAAGCAATATATACAAAGATTTCAACCGTCTACGTGTTCCAATCATTGTTCTACTTGTCGAAATTTACAAATAATTTCCTTGAAAGGATTAACAATGGGGCTCGTTGTTCACTTAAACTTGAAGAACAAAAAATTGGCGAATGGTACTGTTTGGATGCTTTGCGTACATGTTTCTTAGACTATATGGAAGCTATATATACAAAGATTTCAACCGTCTACGTGTTCCAATCGTTGTTCTACTTGTCGAAATTTACAAATAATTTCCTTTAAAGGATTAACAATGGGGCTCGTTGTTCCCTTAAACTGGAAGAACAAAAAATTGGCGAATGGTACTGTTTGGATGCTTTGAATATATGTTTCTTATATTATATAGAAGCAATATATACAAATATTTCAACCGTCTACCTGTTCCATTCATTGTTCTACTTGTCGAAAATTACAAATAATTTCCGATAAAGGATTAACCATTGGGGCTCATTGTTCACTTAAACGTGAAGACCAAAAAATTGGCGAATGGTACTGTTTGGATGCATTGCGTACATGTTTCTTAGACTATATGGTAGGAATATATACAAAGATTTCAACCGTCTACGTGTTCCAATCATTGTTCTACTTGTCGAAATTTACAAATAATTTCTGATAAAGGATTAACAATGGGTCTCATTGTTCACTTAAACTTGAAGAACAAAAAATTGGCGAATGGTACTGTTTGGATGCTTTGCGTACATGTTTCTTAGACTATATGGTAGCAATATATACAAAGATTTCAACCGTCTACCTGTTCCATTCATTGTTCTACTTGTCGAAAGTTACAAATAATTTCCGATAAAGGATTAACAATGGGGCTCATTGTTCACTTAAACTTGAAGATCAAAAAATTGGCGAATTTTACTGTTTAGATGTTTTGCATATAGGTTTCTTAGACTATATAGAAGCAACATATACAAAGATTTCAACCGTCTACCTGTTCTATTCATTGTTCTTCTTGTCGAAAGTTACAAATAATTTCCGTTTCATGATTATCAATGGGCCTCGTTGTTCACTTAAACTTGAAGAACAAAAAATTGGCGACTGGTACTGTTTGGATGCTTTGTATATATGTTTCTTAGACTATATAGAAGCAATATATAAAAAGATTTCAATCGTCTACCAGTTCCATTCATTGTTCTACTTGTCGAAAGTTACAAATAATTTCCGATTAAGGATTAACAATGGGTCTCATTGTTCACTTAAACTTGAAGAACAAAAAATTCGCGAATGGTACTGTTTGGATGCTTTGCATATATGTTTCTTAGACTATATGGAAGCAATGTATACAAAGATTTCAACCGTCTACGTGTTCCAATCATTGTTCTACTTGTCGAAAATTACAAATAATTTCCGATAAAGTATTAACCATTAGGGCTCATTGTTCACTTAACCTTGAAGAACAAAAAATTGGCGAATGGTACTGTTTGGATGCTTTCCATATATGTTTCTTAGACTATACGGAAGCAATATATACAAATATTTCAACCGTCTACCTGTTCCATTCATTGTTCTACATGTCGAAAGTTACAAATAATTTCCGTTTCATGATTATCAATGGGGCTCGTTGTTCACTTAAACTTGAAGAACAAAAAATTGGCGAATGGTACTGTTTGGATGCTTTGCACATATGTTTCTTAGACTATATAGAAGCAATATATACAAAGATTTCAACCGTCTACGTGTTCCAATCATTGTTCTACTTGTAGAAAGTTACAATTAATTTCCGTTAAAGGATTAACAATGGGGCTCATTGTTCACTTAAACTTGAAGAACAAAAAATTGGCGAATGGTACTGTTTGGATGATTTGCATATATGTTTCTTAGACTATACGGAAGCAATATATACAAATATTTCAACCGTCTACCTGTTCCATTCATTGTTCTACTTGTCGAAAGTTACAAATAATTTCCGATAAAGGATTAACCATTGGGGCTCATTGTTCACTTAAACTTGAAGAACAAAAAATTGGCGAATTGTACTGTTTGGATGCTTTGCATATATGTTTCTTAGACTATATTAAAGCAATATATACAAAGATTTCAACCGTCTACCTGTTCCATTCATTGTGCTACTTGTCGAAAGTTACAAATAATTTCCGATAAAGGATTAACAATGGGGCTCGTAGTTCACTTAAACTTGAAGAACAAAAAATTCGCGAATGGTACTGTTTGGATGCTTTGCATATATGTTTCTTAGACTATATGGAAGCAATGTATACAAAGATTTCAACCGTCTACGTGTTCCAATCATTGTTCTACTTGTCGAAAATTACAAATAATTTCCGATAAAGTATTAACCATTGGGGCTCATTGTTCACTTAACCTTGAAGAACAAAAAATTGGCGAATGGTACTGTTTGGATGCTTTACATATATGTTTCTTAGACTATACGGAAGCAATATATACAAATATTTCAACCGTCTACCTGTTCCATTCATTGTTCTACATGTCGAAAGTTACAAATAATTTCCGTTTCATGATTATCAATGGGGCTCGTTGTTCACTTAAACTTGAAGAACAAAAAATTGGCGAATGGTACTGTTTGGATGCTTTGCACATATGTTTCTTAGACTATATAGAAGCAATATATACAAAGATTTCAACCGTCTACGTGTTCCAATCATTGTTCTACTTGTAGAAAGTTACAATTAATTTCCGTTAAAGGATTAACAATGGGGCTCATTGTTCACTTAAACTTGAAGAACAATAAATTGGCGAATTGTACTGTTTGGATACTTTGCATATATGATTCTTAGTCTATATAGAAGCAATATATAGAAAGATTTCAACCGTCTACCTTTTCCATTCATTGTTCTACTTGTCGAAAGTTAGAAATAATTTCCGATAAAGGATTAACAATGGGGCTCATTGTTCACTTAAACTTGAAGTACAAAAAATTGGCGAATTGTACTGTTTGGATGCTTTGCATATATGTTTCTTAGACTATACAGAAGCAATATATACAATGATTTCAACAGTCTACCTGTTCCATTCATTGTTCTACTTGTCGAAATTTACAAATAATTTCCTTTAAAGGATTAACAATGGGGCTCGTTGTTCACTTAAACTTGAAGAACAATAAATTGGCGAATTGTACTGTTTGGATGCTTTGCATATATGTTTCTTAGACTATATAGACGCAATATATACAAGGATTTCAACCGTCTACGTGTTCCAATCATTGTTCTACTCGTCGAAATTTACAAATAATTTCTGATAAAGGATTAACAATGGGTCTCATTGTTCACTTAAACTTGAAGAACAAAAAATTGGCGAATGGTACTGTTTGGATGCTTTGCGTACATGTTTCTTAGACTATATGGTAGCAATATATACAAAGATTTCAACCGTCTACGTGTTCCAATCATTGTTCTACTTGTCGAAATTTACAAATAATTTCCTTTAAAGGATTAACAATGGGGCTCGTTGTTCACTTAAACTTGAAGAAAAATAAATTGGCGAATTGTACTGTTTGGATGCTTTGCATATATGTTTCTTAGTCTATATAGAAGCAATATATACAAAGATTTCAACCGTCTACCTTTTCCATTCATTGTTCTACTTGTCGAAAGTTACAAATAATTTCCGATAAAGGATTAACCATTGGGGCTCATTGTTCACTTAAACTTGAAGAACAATAAATTGGCGAATTGTACTGTTTGGATGCTTTGCACATATGTTTCTTAGACTATATAGAAGCAATATATACAAAGATTTCAACCGTCTACGTGTTCCAATCATTGTTCTACTTGTCGAAATTTACAAATAATTTCCTTGAAAGGATTAACAATGGGGCTCGTTGTTCACTTAAACTTGAAGAACAAAAAATTGGCGAATGGTACTGTTTGGATGCTTTGCGTACATGTTTCTTAGACTATATGGAAGCTATATATACAAAGATTTCAACCGTCTACGTGTTCCAATCGTTGTTCTACTTGTCGAAATTTACAAATAATTTCCTTTAAAGGATTAACAATGGGGCTCGTTGTTCCCTTAAACTGGAAGAACAAAAAATTGGCGAATGGTACTGTTTGGATGCTTTGAATATATGTTTCTTATATTATATAGAAGCAATATATACAAATATTTCAACCGTCTACCTGTTCCATTCATTGTTCTACTTGTCGAAAATTACAAATAATTTCCGATAAAGGATTAACCATTGGGGCTCATTGTTCACTTAAACGTGAAGACCAAAAAATTGGCGAATGGTACTGTTTGGATGCATTGCGTACATGTTTCTTAGACTATATGGTAGGAATATATACAAAGATTTCAACCGTCTACGTGTTCCAATCATTGTTCTACTTGTCGAAATTTACAAATAATTTCTGATAAAGGATTAACAATGGGTCTCATTGTTCACTTAAACTTGAAGAACAAAAAATTGGCGAATGGTACTGTTTGGATGCTTTGCGTACATGTTTCTTAGACTATATGGTAGCAATATATACAAAGATTTCAACCGTCTACGTGTTCCAATCATTGTTCTACTTGTCGAAATTTACAAATAATTTCCTTGAAAGGATTAACAATGGGGCTCGTTGTTCACTTAAACTTGAAGAACAATAAATTGGCGAATTGTACTGTTTGGATGCTTTGCATATATGTTTCTTAGTCTATATAGAAGCAATATATACAAAGATTTCAACCGTCTACCTTTTCCATTCATTGTTCTACTTGCCGAAAGTTACAAATAATTTCCGATAAATGATTAACCATTGGGGCTCATTGTTCACTTAAACTTGAAGAACAATAAATTGGCGAATTGTACTGTTTGGATGCTTTGCATATATGTTTCTTAGACTATATAGACGCAATATATACAAAGATTTCAACCGTCTACCTGTTCCATTCACTGTTCTACTTGTCGAAATTTACAAATAATTTCCTTTAAAGGATTAACAATGGGGCTCGTTGTTCACTTAAACTTGAAGAACAATAAATTGGCGAATTGTACTGTTTGGATGCTTTGCATATATGTTTCTTAGACTATATAGACGCAATATATACAAGGATTTCAACCGTCTACCTGTTCCATTCATTGTTCTACTTGTCGAAAGTTACAAATAATTACCGATAAAGGATTAACCATTGGGGCTCATTGTTCACTTAAACCTGAAGAACAAAAAATTGGCGAATTGTACTGTTTGGATGCTTTGCATATATGTTTCTTAGACTATATAGAAGCAATATATACAAAGATTTCAACCGTCTACCTGTTCCATTCATTGTTCTACTTGTCGAAAGCTACAAATAATTTCCGATAATGGATTAACAATGGGGCTCATTGTTCACTTAAACTTGAAGGACAAAAAATATGCGAATGGTAATGTTTGGATGCTTTGCATAAATGTTTCTTAGAATATATGGAAGCAATATATACAAAGATTTCAACCGTCTACGTGTTCCAATCATTGTTCTACTTGTCGAAAATTACAAGTGATTTCCGATAAAGGATTAACCATTGGGGCTCATTGTTCACTTAAACTTGAAGAACAAAAAATTGGCGAATGGTACTGTTTAGATGCTTTGCGTATATGTTTCTTAGACTATATAGAAGCAATATATACAATGATTTCAACAGTCTACCTGTTCCATTCATTGTTCTACTTGTCGCAAGTTACAAATAATTTCCGTTAAAGTATTAACAATGGGACTCGTAGTTCACTTAAACTTGAAGATCAAATAATTGGCGAATTGTACTGTTTGGATGCTTTGAATATATGTTTCTTAGATTATATAGAAGCAATATATACAAAGATTTCAACCGTGTACCTGTTCCATTCATTGTTCTACTTGTCGAAATTTACAAATAATTTCCTTTAAAGGATTAACAATGGGGCTCGTAGTTCACTTAAACTTGAAGAACAAAAAATTGGCGAATTGTACTGTTTGGATGCTTTGCGTATATGTTCCTTAGGCTATTTAGAAGCAATATATAGAAAGATTTCACCCGTCTACCCGTACTATTCATTGTTCTACTTGTAGAAAGTTACAAATAATTTCCATTTCATGATTATCAATGGTGCTCGCTGTTCACTTATACTTGAAGAACAAAAAATTGGCGAATTGTACTGTTTGGATGCTTTGCATATATGTTTCTTAGACTATATAGAAGCAACATATACAATGATTTCAACCGTCTACCTGTTCTATTCATTGTTCTACTTGTAGAAAGTTACAAATAATTTCCGTTTCATGATTATCAATGGGGCACGTTGTTCACTTAAACTTGAAGAACAAAAAATTGGCGAAAGGTACTGTTTGGATGCATTGCATATTTGTTTCTTAGATTATATAGAAGCAATATATACAAAGATTTCAACCGTCTACCTGTTCCATTCATTGTTCTACTTGTCGAAAATTACAAATAATTTCCGATAAAGGATTAACCATTGGGCCTCATTGTTAACTTAAACTTGAAGAACAAAAAATTGGCGAATGGTACTGTTTGGACGCTTTGCGTACATGTTTCTTAGACTATATGGAAGCTGTATATACAATGATTTCAACCGTCTACCTGTTCCACTCATTGTTCTACTTGTCGAAATTTACAAATAATTTCCTTTAAAGGATTAACAATGGGGCTCGTAGTTCACTTAAACTTGAAGAACAAAAAATTGGCGAATTGTACTGTTTGGATGCTTTGCGTATATGTTCCTTAGGCTATTTAGAAGCAATATATAGAAAGATTTCACCCGTCTACCCGTACTATTCATTGTTCTACTTGTAGAAAGTTACAAATAATTTCCATTTCATGATTATCAATGGTGCTCGCTGTTCACTTATACTTGAAGAACAAAAAATTGGCGAATTGTACTGTTTGGATGCTTTGCATATATGTTTCTTAGACTATATAGAAGCAACATATACAATGATTTCAACCGTCTACCTGTTCTATTCATTGTTCTACTTGTAGAAAGTTACAAATAATTTCCGTTTCATGATTATCAATGGGGCACGTTGTTCACTTAAACTTGAAGAACAAAAAATTGGCGAAAGGTACTGTTTGGATGCTTTGCATATTTGTTTCTTAGATTATATAGAAGCAATATATACAAAGATTTCAACCGTCTACCTGTTCCATTCATTGTTCTACTTGTCGAAAATTACAAATAATTTCCGATAAAGGATTAACCATTGGGCCTCATTGTTAACTTAAACTTGAAGAACAAAAAATTGGCGAATGGTACTGTTTGGACGCTTTGCGTACATGTTTCTTAGACTATATGGAAGCTGTATATACAAAGATTTCAACCGTCTACGTGTTCCAATCGTTGTTCTACTTGTCGAAATTTACAAATAATTTCCTTTAAAGGATTAACAATGGGGCTCGTTGTTCCCTTAAACTGGAAGAACAAAAAATTGGCGAATGGTAATGTTTGGATGCTTTGCATAAATGTTTCTTAGACTATATGGAAGCAATATATACAAAGATTTCAACCGTATACGTGTTCCAATCATTGTTGTACTTGTCGAAAATTACAAATAATTTCCGATAAAGGATTAACCATTGGGTTCATTGTTCCCTTAAACTTGAAGAACAAAAAATTGGCGAATGGTACTGTTTGGATGCTTTGCATATATGTTTCTTAGACTATATAGAAGCAATATATACATTGATTTCAACCGTCTACCTGTTCCATTCATTGTTCTACTTGTCGCAAGTTACAAATAATTTCCTTTAAAGGATTAACAATGGGGCTCGTTGTTCACTTAAACTTGAAGAACAATAAATTGGCGAATTGTACTGTTTGGCTGCTTTGCATATATGTTTCTTAGACTATATAGACGCAATATATACAAGGATTTCAACCGTCTACCTGTTCCATTCATTGTTCTACTTGTCGAAAGTTACAAATAATTACCGATAAAGGATTAACCATTGGGGCTCATTGTTCAGTTAAACTTGAAGAACAAAAAATTGGCGATTTGTACTGTTTGGATGCTTTGCATATATGTTTCTTAGACTATACAGAAGCAATATATACAATGATTTCAACAGTCTACCTGTTCCATTCATTGTTCTACTTGTCGAAAGTTACAAATAATTAACGATAAAGGATTAACCATTGGGGCTCATTGTTCACTTAAACTTGAAGGACAAAAAATTGGCGAATGGTAATGTTTGGATGCTTTGCATAAATGTTTCTTAGACTATATGGAAGCAATATATACAAAGATTTCAACCGTCTACGTGTTCCAATCATTGTTGTACTTGTCGAAAATTACAAATAATTTCCGATAAAGGATTAACCATTGGGGCTCATTGTTCACTTAAACTTGAAGAACAAAAAATTGGCGAATGGTACTGTTTGGATGCTTTGCATATATGTTTCTTAGACTATATAGAAGCAATATATACATTGATTTCAACCGTCTACCTGTCCCATTCATTGTTCTACTTATCGAAATTTACAAATAATTTCCTTTAAAGGAGTAACAATGGGGCTCGTAGTTCACTTAAACTTGAAGGACAAAAAATTGGCGAATGGTAATGTTTGGATGCTTTGCATAAATGTTTCTTAGACTATATGGAAGCAATATATACAAAGATTTCAACCGTCTACGTGTTCCAATCATTGTTGTACTTGTCGAAAATTACAAATAATTTCCGATAAAGGATTAACCATTGGGGCTCATTGTTCACTTAAACTTGAAGAACAAAAAATTGGCGAATGGTACTGTTTGGATGCTTTGCATATTGTTTCTTAGACTATATAGAAGCAATAAATACATTGATTTCAACCGTCTACCTGTTCCATTCATTGTTCTACTTGTCGCAAGTTACAAATAATTTCCGTTAAAGTATTAACAATGGGGCTCGTAGTTCACTTAAACTTGAAGATCAAATAATTGGCGAATTGTACTGTTTGGATGATTTGCAGATATGTTTCTTAGACTATATAGAAGCAATATATACAATGATCTCAACCGTCTACCGGTTCCATTCATTGTTCTACTTGTCGAAAGTTACAAATAATTTCCGTTAAGGGATTAACAATTGGGATCGTAGTTTACTTAAACTTGAAGAACAAGAAATTGGCGAATTGTACTGTTTGGATGCTTTGCATACATGTTTCTTAGACTATATAGAAGCAATATATACAATGATTTCAACCGTCTACCTATTCCATTCATTGTTCTACTTGCCGAAATTTACAAATAATTTCCTTTAAAGGATTAACAATGGGGCTCGTAGTTCACTTAAACTTGAAGAACAAAAAATTGGCGAATGGTACTGTTTGGATGCTTTGAATATATGTTTCTTAGATTATATAGAAGCAATATATACAAAGATTTCAACCGTCTACCTGTTCCATTCATTGTTCTACTTGTCGAAAATTACAAGTAATTTCCGATAAAGGATTAACCATTGGGGCTCATTGTTTATTTAAACTTGAAGAGCAAAAAATTGGCGAATTGTACTGTTTGGATGCTTTGCATATATGTTTCTTAGACTATATAGAAGCAACATATACAATGATTTCAACCGTCTACCTGTTCTATTCATTGTTCTACTTGTAGAAAGTTACAAATAATTTCCGTTTCATGATTATCAATGGGGCACGTTGTTCACTTAAACTTGAAGAACAAAAAATTGGCGAAAGGTACTGTTTGGATGCTTTGCATATTTGTTTCTTAGATTATATAGAAGCAATATATACAAAGATTTCAACCGTCTACCTGTTCCATTCATTGTTCTACTTGTCGAAAATTACAAATAATTTCCGATAAAGGATTAACCATTGGGCCTCATTGTTAACTTAAACTTGAAGAACAAAAAATTGGCGAATGGTACTGTTTGGACGCTTTGCGTACATGTTTCTTAGACTATATGGAAGCTGTATATACAATGATTTCAACCGTCTACCTGTTCCACTCATTGTTCTACTTGTCGAAATTTACAAATAATTTCCTTTAAAGGATTAACAATGGGGCTCGTAGTTCACTTAAACTTGAAGAACAAAAAATTGGCGAATTGTACTGTTTGGATGCTTTGCGTATATGTTCCTTAGGCTATTTAGAAGCAATATATAGAAAGATTTCACCCGTCTACCCGTACTATTCATTGTTCGACTTGTAGAAAGTTACAAATAATTTCCATTTCATGATTATCAATGGTGCTCGCTGTTCACTTATACTTGAAGAACAAAAAATTGGCGAATTGTACTGTTTGGATGCTTTGCATATATGTTTCTTAGACTATATAGAAGCAACATATACAATGATTTCAACCGTCTACCTGTTCTATTCATTGTTCTACTTGTAGAAAGTTACAAATAATTTCCGTTTCATGATTATCAATGGGGCACGTTGTTCACTTAAACTTGAAGAACAAAAAATTGGCGAAAGGTACTGTTTGGATGCTTTGCATATTTGTTTCTTAGATTATATAGAAGCAATATATACAAAGATTTCAACCGTCTACCTGTTCCATTCATTGTTCTACTTGTCGAAAATTACAAATAATTTCCGATAAAGGATTAACCATTGGGCCTCATTGTTAACTTAAACTTGAAGAACAAAAAATTGGCGAATGGTACTGTTTGGACGCTTTGCGTACATGTTTCTTAGACTATATGGAAGCTGTATATACAAAGATTTCAACCGTCTACGTGTTCCAATCGTTGTTCTACTTGTCGAAATTTACAAATAATTTCCTTTAAAGGATTAACAATGGGGCTCGTTGTTCCCTTAAACTGGAAGAACAAAAAATTGGCGAATGGTAATGTTTGGATGCTTTGCATAAATGTTTCTTAGACTATATGGAAGCAATATATACAAAGATTTCAACCGTATACGTGTTCCAATCATTGTTGTACTTGTCGAAAATTACAAATAATTTCCGATAAAGGATTAACCATTGGGTTCATTGTTCCCTTAAACTTGAAGAACAAAAAATTGGCGAATGGTACTGTTTGGATGCTTTGCATATATGTTTCTTAGACTATATAGAAGCAATATATACATTGATTTCAACCGTCTACCTGTTCCATTCATTGTTCTACTTGTCGCAAGTTACAAATAATTTCCTTTAAAGGATTAACAATGGGGCTCGTTGTTCACTTAAACTTGAAGAACAATAAATTGGCGAATTGTACTGTTTGGCTGCTTTGCATATATGTTTCTTAGACTATATAGACGCAATATATACAAGGATTTCAACCGTCTACCTGTTCCATTCATTGTTCTACTTGTCGAAAGTTACAAATAATTACCGATAAAGGATTAACCATTGGGGCTCATTGTTCAGTTAAACTTGAAGAACAAAAAATTGGCGATTTGTACTGTTTGGATGCTTTGCATATATGTTTCTTAGACTATACAGAAGCAATATATACAATGATTTCAACAGTCTACCTGTTCCATTCATTGTTCTACTTGTCGAAAGTTACAAATAATTAACGATAAAGGATTAACCATTGGGGCTCATTGTTCACTTAAACTTGAAGGACAAAAAATTGGCGAATGGTAATGTTTGGATGCTTTGCATAAATGTTTCTTAGACTATATGGAAGCAATATATACAAAGATTTCAACCGTCTACGTGTTCCAATCATTGTTGTACTTGTCGAAAATTACAAATAATTTCCGATAAAGGATTAACCATTGGGGCTCATTGTTCACTTAAACTTGAAGAACAAAAAATTGGCGAATGGTACTGTTTGGATGCTTTGCATATATGTTTCTTAGACTATATAGAAGCAATATATACATTGATTTCAACCGTCTACCTGTCCCATTCATTGTTCTACTTATCGAAATTTACAAATAATTTCCTTTAAAGGAGTAACAATGGGGCTCGTAGTTCACTTAAACTTGAAGGACAAAAAATTGGCGAATGGTAATGTTTGGATGCTTTGCATAAATGTTTCTTAGACTATATGGAAGCAATATATACAAAGATTTCAACCGTCTACGTGTTCCAATCATTGTTGTACTTGTCGAAAATTACAAATAATTTCCGATAAAGGATTAACCATTGGGGCTCATTGTTCACTTAAACTTGAAGAACAAAAAATTGGCGAATGGTACTGTTTGGATGCTTTGCATATATGTTTCTTAGACTATATAGAAGCAATAAATACATTGATTTCAACCGTCTACCTGTTCCATTCATTGTTCTACTTGTCGCAAGTTACAAATAATTTCCGTTAAAGTATTAACAATGGGGCTCGTAGTTCACTTAAACTTGAAGATCAAATAATTGGCGAATTGTACTGTTTGGATGATTTGCAGATATGTTTCTTAGACTATATAGAAGCAATATATACAATGATCTCAACCGTCTACCGGTTCCATTCATTGTTCTACTTGTCGAAAGTTACAAATAATTTCCGTTAAGGGATTAACAATTGGGATCGTAGTTTACTTAAACTTGAAGAACAAGAAATTGGCGAATTGTACTGTTTGGATGCTTTGCATACATGTTTCTTAGACTATATAGAAGCAATATATACAATGATTTCAACCGTCTACCTATTCCATTCATTGTTCTACTTGCCGAAATTTACAAATAATTTCCTTTAAAGGATTAACAATGGGGCTCGTAGTTCACTTAAACTTGAAGAACAAAAAATTGGCGAATGGTACTGTTTGGATGCTTTGAATATATGTTTCTTAGATTATATAGAAGCAATATATACAAAGATTTCAACCGTCTACCTGTTCCATTCATTGTTCTACTTGTCGAAAATTACAAGTAATTTCCGATAAAGGATTAACCATTGGGGCTCATTGTTTATTTAAACTTGAAGAGCAAAAAATTGGCGAATTGTACTGTTTGGATGCTTTGCATATTTGTTTCTTAGACTATTTAGAAGCAATATATAGAAAGATTTCACCCGTCTACCTGTACTATTCATTGTTCTACTTGTAGAAAGTTACAAATAATTTCCATTTCATGATTATCAATTGGGCTCGCTGTTCACTTAAACTTGAAGATCCAAAAATTTATCGATTGTTACTGTTTAGATGCTTTGCATATATGTTTCTTAGATTATATAGAAGCAATATATACAAAGATTTCAACCGTCTACCTGTTCCATTCATTGTTCTACTTGTCGAAAATTACAAATAATTTCCGATAAAGGATTAACCATTGGGGCTCATTGTTAACTTAAACTTGAAGAACAAAAAATTGGCGAATGGTACTGTTTGGATGCTTTGCGTACATGTTTCTTAGACTATATGGAAGCTATATATACAAAGATTTCAACCGTCTACGTGTTCCAATCGTTGTTCTACTTGTCGAAATTTACAAATAATTTCCTTTAAAGGATTAACAATGGGGCTCGTTGTTCCCTTAAACTTGAAGAACAAAAAATTGGCGAATGGTACTGTTTGGATGCTTTGAATATATGTTTCTTATATTATATAGAAGCAATATATACAAATATTTCAACCGTCTACCTGTTCCATTCATTGTTCTACTTGTCGAAAATTACAAATAATTTCCGATAAAGGATTAACCATTGGGGCTCATTGTTCACTTAAACGTGAAGACCAAAAAATTGGCGAATGGTACTGTTTGGATGCTTTGCGTACATGTTTCTTAGACTATATGGTAGCAATATATACAAAGATTTCAACCGTCTACGTGTTCCAATCGTGTTCTACTTGTCGAAATTTAGAAATAATTTCTGATAAAGAATTAACAATGGGTCTCATTGTTCACTTAAACTTGAAGAACAAAAAATTGGCGAATGGTACTGTTTGGATGCTTTGCGTACATGTTTCTTAGACTATATGGTAGCAATATCTACAAAGATTTCAACCGTCTACGTTTTCCAATCATTGTTCTACTTGTCGAAATTTACAAATAATTTCCTTTAAAGGATTAACAATGGGGCTCGTTGTTCACTTAAACTTGAAGAACAATAAATTGGCGAATTGTACTGTTTGGATGCTTTGCATATATGTTTCTTAGTCTATATAGAAGCAATATATACAAAAATTTCAACCGTCTACCTTTTCCATTCATTGTTCTACTTGTCGAAAGTTACAAATAATTTCCGTTTCATGATTATCAATGGGCCTCGTTGTTCACTTAAACTTGAAGAACAAAAAATTGGCGACTGGTACTGTTTGGATGCTTTGTATATATGTTTCTTAGACTATATAGAAGCAATATATTCAAAGATTTCAACCGTCTACCTGTTCCATTCATTGTTCTACTTGTCGAAAGTTACAAATAATTTCCGATAAAGGATTAACAATGGGGCTCATTGTTCACTTAACCTTGAAGAACAAAAAATTGGCGAATGGTACTATTTGGATGCTTTACATATATGTTTCTTAGACTATACGGAAGCAATATATACAAATATTTCAACCGTCTACCTGTTCCATTCATTGTTCTACATGTCGAAAGTTACAAATAATTTCCGTTTCATGATTATCAATGGGGCTCGTTGTTCACTTAAACTTGAAGAACAAAAAATTGGCGAATTGTACTGTTTGGATGCTTTGCATATATGTTTCTTAGACTATATTAAAGCAATATATACAAAGATTTCAACCGTCTATCTGTTACATTCATTGTGCTACTTGTCGAAAGTTACAAATAATTTCCGATAAAGGATTAACCATTGGGGCTCATTGTTCACTTAAACTTGAAGAACAAAAAATTGGCGAATTGTACTGTTTGGATGCTTTGCATATATGTTTCTTAGACTATATTAAAGCAATATATACAAAGATTTCAACCGTCTACCTGTTCCATTCATTGTTCTACTTGTCGAAAGTTACAAATAATTTCCGATAAAGGATTAACAATGGGGCTCATTGTTCACTTAAACTTGAAGATCAAAAAATTGGCGAATTTTACTGTTTAGATGTTTTGCATATAGGTTTCTTAGACTATATAGAAGCAACATATACAAAGATTTCAACCGTCTACCTGTTCTATTCATTGTTCTTCTTGTCGAAAGTTACAAATAATTTCCGTTTCATGATTATCAATGGGCCTCGTTGTTCACTTAAACTTGAAGAACAAAAAATTGGCGACTGGTACTGTTTGGATGCTTTGTATATATGTTTCTTAGACTATATAGAAGCAATATATAAAAAGATTTCAATCGTCTACCAGTTCCATTCATTGTTCTACTTGTCGAAAGTTACAAATAATTTCCGATTAAGGATTAACAATGGGGCTCATTGTTCACTTAAACTTGAAGAACAAAAAATTCGCGAATGGCACTGTTTGGATGCTTTGCATATATGTTTCTTAGACTATATGGAAGCAATGTATACAAAGATTTCAACTGTCTACGTGTTCCAATCATTGTTCTACTTGTCGAAAATTACAAATAATTTCCGATAAAGTATTAACCATTGGGGCTCATTGTTCACTTAACCTTGAAGAACAAAAAATTGGCGAATGGTACTGTTTGGATGCTTTACATATATGTTTCTTAGACTATACGGAAGCAATATATATAAATATTTCAACCGTCTACCTGTTCCATTCATTGTTCTACATGCCGAAAGTTACAAATAATTTCCGTTTCATGATTATCAATGGGGCTCGTTGTTCACTTAAACTTGAAGAACAAAAAATTGGCGAATGGTACTGTTTGGATGCTTTGCACATATGTTTCTTAGACTATATAGAAGCAATATATACAAAGATTTCAACCGTCTACGTGTTCCAATCATTGTTCTACTTGTAGAAAGTTACAATTAATTTCCGTTAAAGGATTAACAATGGGGCTCATTGTTCACTTAAACTTGAAGAACAAAAAATTGGCGAATGGTACTGTTTGGATGATTTGCATATATGTTTCTTAGACTATACGGAAGCAATATATACAAATATTTCAACCGTCTACCTGTTCCATTCATTGTTCTACTTGTCGAAAGTTACAAATAATTTCCGATAAAGGATTAACCATTGGGGCTCATTGTTCACTTAAACTTGAAGACCAAAAAATTGGCGAATGGTACTGTTTGGATGCTTTGCGTACATGTTTCTTAGACTATATGGAAGCAATATATACAAAGATTTCAACCGTCTACGTGTTCCAATCATTGTTCTACTTGTCGAAATTTACAAATAATTTCCTTTAAAGGATTAACAATGGGGCTCGTAGTTCACTTAAACTTGAAGAACAAAAAATTGGCGAATGGTACTGCTTGGATGCTTTGCGTACATGTTTGTTAGACTATATGGAAGCAATATATACAAAGATTTCAACCGTCTACCTGTTCCATTCATTGTTCTACTTGTCGAAAGTTACAAATAATTTCCGATAAAGGATTAACCATTGGGGCTCGTTGTTCACTTAAACTTGAAGAACAAAAAATTGGCGAATGGTACTGCTTGGATGCTTTGCATATATGTTTCTTAGACTATATAGAAGCAATATATACATTGATTTCAACCGGCTACCTGTTCCATTCATTGTTCTACTTGTCGAAATTTACAAATAATTTCCTTTAAAGGATTAACAATGGGGCTCGTAGTTCACTTAAACTTGAAGAACAAAAAATTGGCGAATGGTACTGTTTGGATGCTTTGCGTACATGTTTGTTAGACTATATGGAAGCAATATATACAAAGATTTCAACCGTCTACCTGTTCCATTCATTGTTCTACTTGTCGAAAGTTACAAATAATTTCCGATAAAGGATTAACCATTGGGGCTCGTTGTTCACTTAAACTTGAAGAACAAAAAATTGGCGAATGGTACTGTTTGGATGCTTTGCGTACATGTTTGTTAGACTATATGGAAGCAATATATACCAAGATTTCAACCGTCTACCTGTTCCATTCATTGTTCTACTTGTCGAAAGTTACAAATAATTTCCGATAAAGGATTAACCATTGGGGCTCGTTGTTCACTTAAACTTGAAGAACAAAAAATTGGCGAATGGTACTGCTTGGATGCTTTGCATATATGTTTCTTAGACTATATAGAAGCAATATATACATTGATTTCAACCGGCTACCTGTTCCATTCATTGTTCTACTTGTCGAAATTTACAAATAATTTCCTTTAAAGGATTAACAATGGGGCTCGTAGTTCACTTAAACTTGAAGAACAATAAATTGGCGAATTGTATTGTTTGGATGCTTTGCATATAGGTTTCTTAGACTATATAGAAGCAACATATACAAAGATTTCAACCGTCTACCTGTTCTATTCATTGTTCTTCTTGTCGAAAGTTACAAATAATTTCCGTTTCATGATTATCAATGGGCCTCGTTGTTCACTTAAACTTGAAGAACAAAAAATTGGCGACTGGTACTGTTTGGATGCTTTGTATATATGTTTCTTAGACTATATAGAAGCAATATATAAAAAGATTTCAATCGTCTACCAGTTCCATTCATTGTTCTACTTGTCGAAAGTTACAAATAATTTCCGATTAAGGATTAACAATGGGGCTCATTGTTCACTTAAACTTGAAGAACAAAAAATTCGCGAATGGTACTGTTTGGATGCTTTGCATATATGTTTCTTAGACTATATGGAAGCAATGTATACAAAGATTTCAACTGTCTACGTGTTCCAATCATTGTTCTACTTGTCGAAAATTACAAATAATTTCCGATAAAGTATTAACCATTGGGGCTCATTGTTCACTTAATCTTGAAGAACAAAAAATTGGCGAATGGTACTGTTTGGATGCTTTACATATATGTTTCTTAGACTATACGGAAGCAATATATACAAATATTTCAACCGTCTACCTGTTCCATTCATTGTTCTACATGTCGAAAGTTACAAATAATTTCCGTTTCATGATTATCAATGGGGCTCGTTGTTCACTTAAACTTGAAGAACAAAAAATTGGCGAATGGTACTGTTTGGATGCTTTGCACATATGTTTCTTAGACTATATAGAAGCAATATATACAAAGATTTCAACCGTCTACGTGTTCCAATCATTGTTCTACTTGTAGAAAGTTACAATTAATTTCCGTTAAAGGATTAACAATGGGGCTCATTGTTCACTTAAACTTGAAGAACAAAAAATTGGCGAATGGTACTGTTTGGATGATTTGCATATATGTTTCTTAGACTATACGGAAGCAATATATACAAATATTTCAACCGTCTACCTGTTCCATTCATTGTTCTACTTGTCGAAAGTTACAAATAATTTCCGATAAAGGATTAACCATTGGGGCTCATTGTTCACTTAAACTTGAAGACCAAAAAATTGGCGAATGGTACTGTTTGGATGCTTTGCGTACATGTTTCTTAGACTATATGGAAGCAATATATACAAAGATTTCAACCGTCTACGTGTTCCAATCATTGTTCTACTTGTCGAAATTTACAAATAATTTCCTTTAAAGGATTAACAATGGGGCTCGTAGTTCACTTAAACTTGAAGAACAAAAAATTGGCGAATGGTACTGTTTGGATGCTTTGCGTACATGTTTGTTAGACTATATGGAAGCAATATATACAAAGATTTCAACCGTCTACCTGTTCCATTCATTGTTCTACTTGTCGAAAGTTACAAATAATTTCCGATAAAGGATTAACCATTGGGGCTCGTTGTTCACTTAAACTTGAAGAACAAAAAATTGGCGAATGGTACTGTTTGGATGCTTTGCGTACATGTTTGTTAGACTATATGGAAGCAATATATACCAAGATTTCAACCGTCTACCTGTTCCATTCATTGTTCTACTTGTCGAAAATTACAAATAATTTCCGATAAAGGATTAACCATTGGGGCTCATTGTTCACTTAAACTTGAAGAACAAAAAATTGGCGAATGGTACTGTTTGGATGCTTTGCATATATGTTTCTTAGACTATATAGAAGCAATATATACATTGATTTCAACCGTCTACCTGTTCCATTCATTGTTCTACTTGTCGCAAGTTACAAATAATTTCCGTTAAAGTATTAACAATGGGGTTCGTAGTTCACTTAAACTTGAAGATCAAATAATTGGCGAATTGTACTGTTTGGACGATTTGCAGATATGTTTCTTAGACTATATAGAAGCAATATATACAATGATCTCAACCGTCTACCTGTTCCATTCATTGTTCTACTTGTCGAAAGTTACAAATAATTTCCGTTAAGGGATTAACAATGGGGATCGTAGTTTACTTAAACTTGAAGTACAAGAAATTGGCGAATTGTACTGTTTGGATGCTTTGCATACATGTTTCTTAGACTATATAGAAGCAATATATACAATGATTTCAACCGTCTACCTATTCCATTCATTGTTCTACTTGCCGAAATTTACAAATAATTTCATTTAAAGGATTAACAATGGGGCTCGTAGTTCACTTAAACTTGAAGAACAAAAAATTGGCGAATGGTACTGTTTGGATGCTTTGAATATATGTTTCTTAGACTATATAGACGCAATATATACAAGGAATTCAACCGTCTACCTGTTCCATTCATTGTTCTACTTGTCGAAAGTTACAAATAATTACCGATAAAGGATTAACCATTGGGGCTCATTGTTCACTTAAACCTGAAGAACAAAAAATTGGCGAATTGTACTGTTTGGATGCTTTGAATATATGTTTCTTAGATTATATAGAAGCAATATATACAAAGATTTCAACCGTGTACCTGTTCCATTCATTGTTCTACTTGTCGAAAATTACAAGTAATTTCCGATAAAGGAATAACCATTGGGGCTCGTTGTTTACTTAAACTTGACGAGCAAAAAATTGGCGAATTGTACTGTTTGGACGCTATGCATATATGTTTCTTAGACTATATAGAAGCAATATATACAATGATTTCAACCGTCTACCTGATCCATTCATTGTTCTACTTGTCGAAATTTACAAATAATTTCCGTTTCATGATTATCAATGGGTCACGTTGTTCACTTAAACTTGAAGAACAAAAAATTGGCGAAAGGTACTGTTTGGATGCTTTGCATATTTGTTTCTTAGATTATATAGAAGCAATATATACAAAGATTTCAACCGTCTACCTGTTCCATTCATTGTTCTAATTGTCGAAAATTACAAATAATTTCCGATAAAGGATTAACCATTGGGGCTCATTGTTAACTTAAACTTGAAGAACAAAAAATTGGCGAATGGTACTGTTTGGATGCTTTGCGTACATGTTTCTTAGACTATGTGGAAGCTATATATACAAAGATTTCAACCGTCTACGTGTTCCAATCGTTGTTCTACTTGTCGAAAGTTACAAATAATTTCCGATAAAGGATTAACAATGGGGCTCGTAGTTCACTTAAACTTGAAGAACAAAAAATTCGCGAAAGGTACTGTTTGGATGCTTTGCATATTTGTTTCTTAGATTATATAGAAGCAATATATACAAAGATTTCAACCGTCTACCTGTTCCATTCATTGTTCTACTTGTCGGAAATTACAAGTAATTTCCGATAAAGGATTAACCATTGGGGCTCGTTGTTTACTTAAACTTGACGAGCAAAAAATTGGCGAATTGTACTGTTTGGACGCTATGCATATATGTTTCTTAGACTATATAGAAGCAATATATACAATGATTTCAACCGTCTACCTGATCCATTCATTGTTCTACTTGTCGAAATTTACAAATAATTTCCGTTTCATGATTATCAATGGGGCACGTTGTTCACTTAAACTTGAAGAACAAAAAATTGGCGAAAGGTACTGTTTGGATGCTTTGCATATTTGTTTCTTAGATTATATAGAAGCAATATATACAAAGATTTCAACCGTCTACCTGTTCCATTCATTGTTCTACTTGTCGAAAGTTACAAATAATTTCCGATAAAGGATTAACAATGGGGCTCGTAGTTCACTTAAACTTGAAGAACAAAAAATTCGCGAATGGTACTGTTTGGATGCTTTGCATATATGTTTCTTAGACTATATGGAAGCAATGTATACAAAGATTTCAACCGTCTACGTGTTCCAATCATTGTTCTACTTGTCGAAAATTACAAATAATTTCCGATAAAGTATTAACCATTGGGGCTCATTGTTCACTTAACCTTGAAGAACAAAAAATTGGCGAATGGTACTGTTTGGATGCTTTACATATATGTTTCTTAGACTATACGGAAGCAATATATACAAATATTTCAACCGTCTACCTGTTCCATTCATTGTTCTACATGTCGAAAGTTACAAATAATTTCCGTTTCATGATTATCAATGGGGCTCGTTGTTCACTTAAACTTGAAGAACAAAAAATTGGCGAATGGTACTGTTTGGATGCTTTGCACATATGTTTCTTAGACTATATAGAAGCAATATATACAAAGATTTCAACCGTCTACGTGTTCCAATCATTGTTCTACTTGTAGAAAGTTACAATTAATTTCCGTTAAAGGATTAACAATGGGGCTCATTGTTCACTTAAACTTGAAGAACAAAAAATTGGCGAATGGTACTGTTTGGATGATTTGCATATATGTTTCTTAGACTATACGGAAGCAATATATACAAATATTTCAACCGTCTACCTGTTCCATTCATTGTTCTACTTGTCGAAAGTTACAAATAATTTCCGATAAAGGATTAACCATTGGGGCTCATTGTTCACTTAAACTTGAAGAACAAAAAATTGGCGAATTGTACTGTTTGGATGCTTTGCATATATGTTTCTTAGACTATATTAAAGCAATATATACAAAGATTTCAACCGTCTACCTGTTCCATTCATTGTGCTACTTGTCGAAAGTTACAAATAATTTCCGATAAAGGATTAACAATGGGGCTCGTAGTTCACTTAAACTTGAAGAGCAAAAAATTCGCGAATTGTACTGTTTGGACGCTATGCATATATGTTTCTTAGACTATACAGAAGCAATATATACAATGACTTCAACAGTCTACCTGTTCCATTCATTGTTCTACTTGTCGAAATTTACAAATAATTTCCTTTAAAGGATAAACAATGGGGCTGGTAGTTCACTTAAACTTGAAGAACAAAAAATTGGCGAATGGTACTGTTTGGATGCTTTGAATACATGTTTCTTAGATTATATAGAAGCAATATATACAAAGATTTCAACGGTCTACCTGTTCCATTCATTGTTCTACTTGTCGAAATTTACAAATAATTTCCTTTAAAGGATTAACAATGGGGCTCGTTGTCCCCTTAAACTTGAAGAACAAAAAATTGGCGAATGGTACTGTTTGGATGATTTGCATATATGTTTCGAAGATTATATAGAAGCAATATATACAATAATTTCAACCGTCTACCTGATCCATTCATTGTTCTACTTGTCGAAATTTACAAATAATTTCCTTTAAAGGATTAACAATGGGGCTCGTTGTTCCCTTAAACTGGAAGAACAAAAAATTGGCGAATGGTACTGTTTGGATGCTTTGAATATATGTTTCTTATATTATATAGAAGCAATATATACAAAGATTTCAACCGTCTACCTGTTCCATTCATTGTTCTACTTGTCGAAAATTACAAATAATTTCCGATAAAGGATTAACCATTGGGGCTCATTGTTAACTTAAACTTGAAGAACAAAAAATTGGCGAATTGTACTGTTTGGATACTTTGCATATATGTTTCTTAGACTATATAGAAGCAATATATACAAAGATTTCAACCGTCTACCTGTTCCATTCATTGTTCTACTTGTCGAAAGTTACAAATAATTTCCGATAAAGGATTAACAATGGGGCTCATTGTTCACTTAAACTTGACGATCAAAAAATTGGCGAATTTTACTGTTTAGATGCTTTGCATATAGGTTTCTTAGACTATATAGAAGCAACATATACAAAGATTTCAACCGTCTACCTGTTCTATTCATTGTTCTTCTTGTCGAAAGTTACAAATAATTTCCGTTTCATGATTATCAATGGGCCTCGTTGTTCACTTAAACTTGAAGAACAAAAAATTGGCGACTGGTACTGTTTGGCTGCTTTGTATATATGTTTCTTAGACTATATAGAAGCAATATATAAAAAGATTTCAATCGTCTACCAGTTCCATTCATTGTTCTACTTGTCGAAAGTTACAAATAATTTCCGATTAAGGATTAACAATGGGGCTCATTGTTCACTTAAACTTGAAGAACAAAAAATTCGCGAATGGTACTGTTTGGATGCTTTGCATATATGTTTCTTAGACTATATGGAAGCAATATATACAATGATTTCAACCGTCTACCTGATACATTCATTGTTCTACTTGTCGAAATTTACAAATAATTTCCGTTTCATGATTATCAATGGGGCACGTTGTTCACTTAAACTTGAAGAACAAAAAATTGGCGAAAGGTACTGTTTGGATGCTTTGCATATTTGTTTCTTAGATTATATAGAAGCAATATATACAAAGATTTCAACCGTCTACCTGTTCCATTCATTGTTCTACTTGTCGAAAATTACAAGTAATTTCCGATAAAGGATTAACCATTGGGGCTCGTTGTTCACTTAAACTTGAAGAACAAAAAATTGGCGAATGGTACTGTTTGGATGCTTTGCGTACATGTTTGTTAGACTATATGGAAGCAATATATAGAAAGATTTCAACCGTCTACCTGTTCCATTCATTGTTCTACTTGTCGAAAGTTACAAATAATTTCCGATAAAGGATTAACCATTGGGGCTCGTTGTTCACTTAAACTTGAAGAACAAAAAATTGGCGAATGGTACTGCTTGGATGCTTTGCATATATGTTTCTTAGACTATATAGAAGCATTATATACATTGATTTCAACCGGCTACCTGTTCCATTCATTGTTCTACTTGTCGAAATTTACAAATAATTTCCTTTAAAGGATTAACAATGGGGCTCGTAGTTCACTTAAACTTGAAGAACAATAAATTGGCGAATTGTATTGTTTGGATGCTTTGCATATATGTTTCTTAGACTATATAGACGCAATATATACAAGGATTTCAACCGTCTACCTGTTCCATTCATTGTTCTACTTGTCGAAAGTTACAAATAATTACCGATAAAGGATTAACCATTGGGGCTCATTGTTCACTTAAACTTGAAGAACAAAAAATTGGCGAATGGTAATGTTTGGATGCTTTGCATAAATGTTTCTTAGACTATATGGAAGCAATGTATACAAAGATTTCAACCGTCTACGTGTTCCAATCATTGTTGTACTTGTCGAAAATTACAAATAATTTCCGATAAAGGATTAACCATTGGGGCTCATTGTTCACTTAAACTTGAAGAACAAAAAATTGGCGAATGGTACTGTTTGGATGCTTTGCATATATGTTTCTTAGACTATATAGAAGCAATATATACATTGATTTCAACCGTCTACCTGTTCCATTCATTGTTCTACTTGTCGCAAGTTACAAATAATTTCCGTTAAAGTATTAACAATGGGGTTCGTAGTTCACTTAAACTTGAAGATCAAATAATTGGCGAATTGTACTGTTTGGATGATTTGCAGATATGTTTCTTAGACTATATAGAAGCAATATATACAATGATCTCAACCGTCTACCTGTTCCATTCATTGTTCTACTTGTCGAAAGTTACAAATAATTTCCGTTAAGGGATTAACAATGGGGATCGTAGTTTACTTAAACTTGAAGAACAAGAAATTGGCGAATTGTACTGTTTGGATGCTTTGCATACATGTTTCTTAGACTATATAGAAGCAATATATACAATGATTTCAACCGGCTACCTATTCCATTCATTGTTCTACTTGCCGAAATTTACAAATAATTTCATTTAAAGGATTAACAATGGGGCTCGTAGTTCACTTAAACTTGAAGAACAAAAATTGGCGGATGGTACTGTTTGGATGCTTTGAATATATGTTTCTTAGACTATATAGACGCAATATATACAAGGATTTCAACCGTCTACCTGTTCCATTCATTGTTCTACTTGTCGAAAGTTACAAATAATTACCGATAAAGGATTAACCATTGGGGCTCATTGTTCACTTAAACCTGAAGAACAAAAAATTCGCGAATGGTACTGTTTGGATGCTTTGCATATATGTTTCTTAGACTATATGGAAGCAATGTATACAAAGATTTCAACTGTCTACGTGTTCCAATCATTGTTCTACTTGTCGAAAATTACAAATAATTTCCGATAAAGTATTAACCATTGGGGCTCATTGTTCACTTAACCTTGAAGAACAAAAAATTGGCGAATGGTACTGTTTGGATGCTTTACATATATGTTTCTTAGACTATACGGAAGCAATATATACAAATATTTCAACCGTCTACCTGTTCCATTCATTGTTCTACATGTCGAAAGTTACAAATAATTTCCGTTTCATGATTATCAATGGGGCTCGTTGTTCACTTAAACTTGAAGAACAAAAAATTGGCGAATGGTACTGCTTGGATGCTTTGCATATATGTTTCTTAGACTATATAGAAGCAATATATACATTGATTTCAACCGGCTACCTGTTCCATTCATTGTTCTACTTGTCGAAATTTACAAATAATTTCCTTTAAAGGATTAACAATGGGGCTCGTAGTTCACTTAAACTTGAAGAACAATAAATTGGCGAATTGTATTGTTTGGATGCTTTGCATATATGTTTCTTAGACTATATAGACGCAATATATACAAGGATTTCAACCGTCTACCTGTTCCATTCATTGTTCTACTTGTCGAAAGTTACAAATAATTACCGATAAAGGATTAACCATTGGGGCTCATTGTTCACTTAAACTTGAAGAACAAAAAATTGGCGAATGGTAATGTTTGGATGCTTTGCATAAATGTTTCTTAGACTATATGGAAGCAATATATACAAAGATTTCAACCGTCTACGTGTTCCAATCATTGTTGTACTTGTCGAAAATTACAAATAATTTCCGATAAAGGATTAACCATTGGGGCTCATTGTTCACTTAAACTTGAAGAACAAAAAATTGGCGAATGGTACTGTTTGGATGCTTTGCATATATGTTTCTTAGACTATATAGAAGCAATATATACATTGATTTCAACCGTCTACCTGTTCCATTCATTGTTCTACTTGTCGCAAGTTACAAATAATTTCCGTTAAAGTATTAACAATGGGGTTCGTAGTTCACTTAAACTTGAAGATCAAATAATTGGCGAATTGTACTGTTTGGATGATTTGCAGATATGTTTCTTAGACTATATAGAAGCAATATATACAATGATCTCAACCGTCTACCTGTTCCATTCATTGTTCTACTTGTCGAAAGTTACAAATAATTTCCGTTAAGGGATTAACAATGGGGATCGTAGTTTACTTAAACTTGAAGAACAAGAAATTGGCGAATTGTACTGTTTGGATGCTTTGCATACATGTTTCTTAGACTATATAGAAGCAATATATACAATGATTTCAACCGTCTACCTATTCCATTCATTGTTCTACTTGCCGAAATTTACAAATAATTTCATTTAAAGGATTAACAATGGGGCTCGTAGTTCACTTAAACTTGAAGAACAAAAAATTGGCGAATGGTACTGTTTGGATGCTTTGAATATATGTTTCTTAGACTATATAGACGCAATATATACAAGGATTTCAACCGTCTACCTGTTCCATTCATTGTTCTACTTGTCGAAAGTTACAAATAATTACCGATAAAGGATTAACCATTGGGGCTCATTGTTCACTTAAACCTGAAGAACAAAAAATTGGCGAATTGTACTGTTTGGATGCTTTGAATATATGTTTCTTAGATTATATAGAAGCAATATATACAAAGATTTCAACCGTGTACCTGTTCCATTCATTGTTCTACTTGTCGAAAATTACAAGTAATTTCCGATAAAGGATTAACCATTGGGGCTCGTTGTTTACTTAAACTTGACGAGCAAAAAATTGGCGAATTGTACTGTTTGGACGCTATGCATATATGTTTCTTAGACTATATAGAAGCAATATATACAATGATTTCAACCGTCTACCTGATCAATTCATTGTTCTACTTGTCGAAATTTACAAATAATTTCCGTTTCATGATTATCAATGGGGCACGTTGTTCACTTAAACTTGAAGAACAAAAAATTGGCGAAAGGTACTGTTTGGATGCTTTGCATATTTGTTTCTTAGATTATATAGAAGCAATATATACAAAGATTTCAACCGTCTACCTGTTCCATTCATTGTTCTACTTGTCGAATATTACAAATAATTTCCGATAAAGGATTAACCATTGGGGCTCATTGTTAACTTAAACTTGAAGAACAAAAAATTGGCGAATGGTACTGTTTGGATGCTTTGCGTACATGTTTCTTAGACTATGTGGAAGCTATATATACAAAGATTTCAACCGTCTACGTGTTCCAATCGTTGTTCTACTTGTCGAAATTTACAAATAATTTCCTTTAAAGGATTAACAATTGGGCTCGTTGTTCCCTTAAACTGGAAGAACAAAAAATTGGCGAATGGTACTGTTTGGATGCTTTGAATATATGTTTCTTATATTATATAGAAGCAATATATACAAATATTTCAACCGTCTACCTGTTCCATTCATTGTTCTACTTGTCGAAAATTACAAATAATTTCCGATAAAGGATTAACCATTGGGGCTCATTGTTCACTTAAACGTGAAGACCAAAAAATTGGCGAATGGTACTATTTGGATGCATTGCGTACATGTTTCTTAGACTATATGGTAGCAATATATACAAAGATTTCAACCGTCTACGTGTTCCAATCATTGTTCTACTTGTCGAAATTTACAAATAATTTCTGATAAAGGATTAACAATGGGTCTCATTGTTCACTTAAACTTGAAGAACAAAAAATTGGCGAATGGTACTGTTTGGATGCTTTGCGTACATGTTTCTTAGACTATATGGTAGCAATATATACAAAGATTTCAACCGTCTACGTGTTCCAATCATTGTTCTACTTGTCGAAATTTACAAATAATTTCCTTGAAAGGATTAACAATGGGGCTCGTTGTTCACTTAAACTTGAAGAACAATAAATTGGCGAATTGTACTGTTTGGATACTTTGCATATATGTTTCTTAGTCTATATAGAAGCAATATATAGAAAGATTTCAACCGTCTACCTTTTCCATTCATTGTTCTACTTGTCGAAAGTTACAAATAATTTCCGATAAAGGATTAACCATTGGGGCTCATTGTTCACTTAAACTTGAAGAACAATAAATTGGCGAATGGTACTGTTTGGATGCTTTGAATATATGTTTCTTAGACTATATAGACGCAATATATACAAAGATCTCAACCGTCTACCTGTTCCATTCATTGTTCTACTTGTCGAAAGTTACAAATAATTTCCGTTAAGGGATTAACAATGGGGATCGTAGTTTACTTAAACTTGAAGAACAAGAAATTGGCGAATTGTACTGTTTGGATGCTTTGCATACATGTTTCTTAGACTATATAGAAGCAATATATACAATGATTTCAACCGTCTACCTATTCCATTCATTGTTCTACTTGCCGAAATTTACAAATAATTTCATTTAAAGGATTAACAATGGGGCTCGTAGTTCACTTAAACTTGAAGAACAAAAAATTGGCGAATGGTACTGTTTGGATGCTTTGAATATATGTTTCTTAGACTATATAGACGCAATATATACAAGGATTTCAACCGTCTACCTGTTCCATTCATTGTTCTACTTGTCGAAAGTTACAAATAATTACCGATAAAGGATTAACCATTGGGGCTCATTGTTCACTTAAACCTGAAGAACAAAAAATTCGCGAATGGTACTGTTTGGATGCTTTGCATATATGTTTCTTAGACTATATGGAAGCAATGTATACAAAGATTTCAACTGTCTACGTGTTCCAATCATTGTTCTACTTGTCGAAAATTACAAATAATTTCCGATAAAGTATTAACCATTGGGGCTCATTGTTCACTTAACCTTGAAGAACAAAAAATTGGCGAATGGTACTGTTTGGATGCTTTACATATATGTTTCTTAGACTATACGGAAGCAATATATACAAATATTTCAACCGTCTACCTGTTCCATTCATTGTTCTACATGTCGAAAGTTACAAATAATTTCCGTTTCATGATTATCAATGGGGCTCGTTGTTCACTTAAACTTGAAGAACAAAAAATTGGCGAATGGTACTGCTTGGATGCTTTGCATATATGTTTCTTAGACTATATAGAAGCAATATATACATTGATTTCAACCGGCTACCTGTTCCATTCATTGTTCTACTTGTCGAAATTTACAAATAATTTCCTTTAAAGGATTAACAATGGGGCTCGTAGTTCACTTAAACTTGAAGAACAATAAATTGGCGAATTGTATTGTTTGGATGCTTTGCATATATGTTTCTTAGACTATATAGACGCAATATATACAAGGATTTCAACCGTCTACCTGTTCCATTCATTGTTCTACTTGTCGAAAGTTACAAATAATTACCGATAAAGGATTAACCATTGGGGCTCATTGTTCACTTAAACTTGAAGAACAAAAAATTGGCGAATGGTAATGTTTGGATGCTTTGCATAAATGTTTCTTAGACTATATGGAAGCAATATATACAAAGATTTCAACCGTCTACGTGTTCCAATCATTGTTGTACTTGTCGAAAATTACAAATAATTTCCGATAAAGGATTAACCATTGGGGCTCATTGTTCACTTAAACTTGAAGAACAAAAAATTGGCGAATGGTACTGTTTGGATGCTTTGCATATATGTTTCTTAGACTATATAGAAGCAATATATACATTGATTTCAACCGTCTACCTGTTCCATTCATTGTTCTACTTGTCGCAAGTTACAAATAATTTCCGTTAAAGTATTAACAATGGGGTTCGTAGTTCACTTAAACTTGAAGATCAAATAATTGGCGAATTGTACTGTTTGGATGATTTGCAGATATGTTTCTTAGACTATATAGAAGCAATATATACAATGATCTCAACCGTCTACCTGTTCCATTCATTGTTCTACTTGTCGAAAGTTACAAATAATTTCCGTTAAGGGATTAACAATGGGGATCGTAGTTTACTTAAACTTGAAGAACAAGAAATTGGCGAATTGTACTGTTTGGATGCTTTGCATACATGTTTCTTAGACTATATAGAAGCAATATATACAATGATTTCAACCGTCTACCTATTCCATTCATTGTTCTACTTGCCGAAATTTACAAATAATTTCATTTAAAGGATTAACAATGGGGCTCGTAGTTCACTTAAACTTGAAGAACAAAAAATTGGCGAATGGTACTGTTTGGATGCTTTGAATATATGTTTCTTAGACTATATAGACGCAATATATACAAGGATTTCAACCGTCTACCTGTTCCATTCATTGTTCTACTTGTCGAAAGTTACAAATAATTACCGATAAAGGATTAACCATTGGGGCTCATTGTTCACTTAAACCTGAAGAACAAAAAATTGGCGAATTGTACTGTTTGGATGCTTTGAATATATGTTTCTTAGATTATATAGAAGCAATATATACAAAGATTTCAACCGTGTACCTGTTCCATTCATTGTTCTACTTGTCGAAAATTACAAGTAATTTCCGATAAAGGATTAACCATTGGGGCTCGTTGTTTACTTAAACTTGACGAGCAAAAAATTGGCGAATTGTACTGTTTGGACGCTATGCATATATGTTTCTTAGACTATATAGAAGCAATATATACAATGATTTCAACCGTCTACCTGATCCATTCATTGTTCTACTTGTCGAAATTTACAAATAATTTCCGTTTCATGATTATCAATGGGGCACGTTGTTCACTTAAACTTGAAGAACAAAAAATTGGCGAAAGGTACTGTTTGGATGCTTTGCATATTTGTTTCTTAGATTATATAGAAGCAATATATACAAAGATTTCAACCGTCTACCTGTTCCATTCATTGTTCTACTTGTCGAAAATTACAAATAATTTCCGATAAAGGATTAACCATTGGGGCTCATTGTTAACTTAAACTTGAAGAACAAAAAATTGGCGAATGGTACTGTTTGGATGCTTTGCGTACATGTTTCTTAGACTATGTGGAAGCTATATATACAAAGATTTCAACCGTCTACGTGTTCCAATCGTTGTTCTACTTGTCGAAATTTACAAATAATTTCCTTTAAAGGATTAACAATTGGGCTCGTTGTTCCCTTAAACTGGAAGAACAAAAAATTGGCGAATGGTACTGTTTGGATGCTTTGAATATATGTTTCTTATATTATATAGAAGCAAAATATACAAATATTTCAACCGTCTACCTGTTCCATTCATTGTTCTACTTGTCGAAAATTACAAATAATTTCCGATAAAGGATTAACCATTGGGGCTCATTGTTCACTTAAACGTGAAGACCAAAAAATTGGCGAATGGTACTGTTTGGATGCATTGCGTACATGTTTCTTAGACTATATGGTAGCAATATATACAAAGATTTCAACCGTCTACGTGTTCCAATCATTGTTCTACTTGTCGAAATTTACAAATAATTTCTGATAAAGGATTAACAATGGGGCTCATTGTTCACTTAAACTTGAAGAACAAAAAATTGGCGAATGGTACTGTTTGGATGATTTGCATATATGTTTCTTAGACTATATAGAAGCAATATATACAATGATTTCAACAGTCTACCTGTTCCATTCATTGTTCTACTTGCTGAAATTTACAAATAATTTCCTTTAAAGGATTACCAATTGGGCTCGTAGTTCACTTAAACTTGAAGAACAAAAAATTGGCGAATTGTACTGTTTGGATGCTTTGAATATATGTTTCTTAGATTATTTAGAAGCAATATATAGAAAGATTTCACCCGTCTACCTGTACTATTCATTGTTCTACTTGTAGAAAGTTACAAATAATTTCCATTTCATGATTATCAATGGGGCTCGCTGTTCGCTTCAACTTGAAGATCAAAAAATTAGAGATTGTTACTGTTTAGATGCTTTGCATATAGGTTTCTTAGACTCTATAGAAGCAACATATACAATGATTTCAACCGTCTACCTGTTCCATTCATTGTTCTACTTGTCGAAATTTACAAATAATTTCCTTTAAAGGATTAGCAATGGGGCTCGTAGTTCACTTAAACTTGAAGAACAAAAAATTGGCGAATGGTACTGTTTGGATGTTTTGCATATATGTTTCTTAGACTATATAGACGCAATATATACAAAGATTTCAACCGTCTACCTCTTCCATTCATTGTTCTACTTGTCGAAAGTTACAAATAATTTCCGATAAAGGATTAACAATGGGGCTCGTAGTTCACTTAAACTTGAAGAGCAAAAAATTCGCGAATTGTACTGTTTGGACGCTATGCATATATGTTTCTTAGACTATACAGAAGCAATATATACAATGATTTCAACAGTCTACCTGTTCCATTCATTGTTCTACTTGTCGAAATTTACAAATAATTTCCTTTAAAGGATAAACTATGGGGCTGGTAGTTCACTTAAAATTGAAGAACAAAAAATTGGCGAACGGTACTGTTTGGATGCTTTGAATACATGTTTCGAAGATTATATAGAAGCAATATATACAAAGATTTCAACGGTCTACCTGTTCCATTCATTGTTCTACTTGTCGAAATTTACAAATAATTTCCTTTAAAGGATTAACAATGGGGCTCGTTGTTCCCTTAAACTTGAAGAACAAAAAATTGGCGAATGGTACTGTTTGGATGATTTGCATATATGTTTCGAAGATTATATAGAAGCAATATATACAATGATTTCAACCGTCTACCTGATCCATTCATTGTTCTACTTGTCGAAATTTACAAATAATTTCCTTTAAAGGATTAACAATGGGGCTCGTTGTTCACTTAAACTTGAAGAACAATAAATTGGCGAATTGTACTGTTTGGATACTTTGCATATATGTTTCTTAGTCTATATAGAAGCAATATATAGAAAGATTTCAACCGTCTACCTTTTCCATTCATTGTTCTACTTGTCGAAAGTTACAAATAATTTCCGATAAAGGATTAACCATTGGGGCTCATTGTTCACTTAAACTTGAAGAACAATAAATTGGCGAATTGTACTGTTTGGATGCTTTGCATATATGTATCTTAGACTATATAGACGCAATATATACAAAGAATTCAACCGTCTACCTGTTCCATTCATTGTTCTACTTGCCGAAATTTACAAATAATTTCCTTTAAAGGATTAACAATGGGGCTCGTAGTTCACTTAAACTTGAAGAGCAAAAAATTGGCGAATTGTACTGTTTGGACGCTATGCATATATGTTTCTTAGACTATATAGAAGCAATATATACAATGATTTCAACAGTCTACCTGTTCCATTCATTGTTCTACTTGTCGAAAGTTACAAATAATTTCCGATAAAGGATTAACCATTGGGGCTCATTGTTCACTTAAACTTGAAGAACAATAAATTGGCGAATTGTACTGTTTGGATGCTTTGCATATATGTTTCTTAGACTATATAGACGCAATATATACACAGATTTCAACCGTCTACGTGTTCCAATCATTGTTCTACTTGTCGAAATTTACAAATAATTTCTGATAAAGGATTAACAATGGGTCTCATTGTTCACTTAAACTTGAAGAACAAAAAATTGGCGAATGGTACTGTTTGGATGCTTTGCGTACATGTTTCTTAGACTATATGGTAGCAATATATACAAAGATTTCAACCGTCTACGTGTTCCAATCATTGTTGTACTTTTCGAAAATTACAAATAATTTCCGATAAAGGATTAACCATTGGGGCTCATTGTTCACTTAAACTTGAAGAACAAAAAATTGGCGAATGGTACTGTTTGGATGCTTTGCATATATGTTTCTTAGACTATATAGAAGCAATATATACATTGATTTCAACCGTCTACCTGTTCCATTCATTGTTCTACTTGTCGCAAGTTACAAATAATTTCCGTTAAAGTATTAACAATGAGGCTCGTAGTTCACTTAAACTTGAAGATCAAATAATTGGCGAATTGTACTGTTTGGATGATTTGCAGATATGTTTCTTAGACTATATAGAAGCAATATATACAATGATCTCAACCGTCTACCTGTTCCATTCATTGTTCTACTTGTCGAAAGTTACAAATAATTTCCGTTAAGGGATTAACAATTGGGATCGTAGTTTACTTAAACTTGAAGAACAAGAAATTGGCGAATTGTACTGTTTGGATGCTTTGCATACATGTTTCTTAGACTATATAGAAGCAATATATACAATGATTTCAACCGTCTACCTATTTCATTCATTGTTCTACTTGTCGAAAGTTACAAATAATTTCCGATAAAGGATTAACCATTGGGGCTCATTGTTCACTTAAACTTGAAGAACAATAAATTGGCGAATTGTACTGTTTGGATGCTTTGCATATATGTTTCTTAGACTATATAGACGCAATATATACAAAGATTTCAACCGTCTACCTGTTCCATTCATTGTTCTACTTGTCGAAATTTACAAATAATTTCCTTTAAAGGATTAACAATGGGGCTCGTTGTTCACTTAAACTTGAAGAACAATAAATTGACGAATTGTACTGTTTGGATGCTTTGCATATATGTTTCTTAGACTATATAGACGCAATATATACAAGGATTTCAACCGTCTACCTGTTCCATTCATTGTTCTACTTGTCGAAAGTTACAAATAATTACCGATAAAGGATTAACCATTGGGGCTCATTGTTCACTTAAACCTGAAGAACAAAAAATTGGCGAATTGTACTGTTTGGATGCTTTGCATATATGTTTCTTAGACTATATAGAAGCAATATATACAAAGATTTCAACCGTCTACCTGTTCCATTCATTGTTCTACTTGTCGAAAGTTACAAATAATTACCGATAAAGGATTAACCATTGGGGCTCATTGTTCACTTAAACTTGAAGAACAAAAAATTGGCGAATGGTACTGTTTAGATGCTTTGCGTATATGTTTCTTAGACTATATAGAAGCAATATATACAATGATTTCAACAGTCTACCTGTTCCATTCATTGTTCTACTTGTCGCAAGTTACAAATAATTTCCGTTAAAGTATTAACAATGGGACTCGTAGTTCACTTAAACTTGAAGATCAAATAATTGGCGAATTGTACTGTTTGGATGATTTGCAGATATGTTTCTCAGACTATACAGAAGCAATATATACAATGATTTCAACCGTCTACCTGTTCCATTCATTGTTATACTTGTCGAAAGTTACAAATAATTACCGATAAAGGATTAACCATTGGGGCTCATTGTACACTTAAACTTGAAGAACAACAAATTGGCGAATGGTACTGTTTGGATGCTTTGCATATATGTTTCTTATACTATATAGAAGCAATATATACAAAGATTTCAACCGTCTACCTGTTCCATTCATTGTTCTACTTGTCGAAAGTTACAAATAATTACCGATAAAGGATTAACCATTGGGGCTCATTGTTCACTTATACCTGAAGAACAAAAAATTGGCGAATTGTACTGTTTGGATGCTTTGCATATATGTTTCTTAGACTATATAGAAGCAATATATACAAAGATTTCAACCGTCTACCTGTTCCATTCATTGTTCTACTTGTCGAAAGTTACAAATAATTTCCGATAAAGGATTAACCATTGGGGCTCATTGTACACTTAAACTTGAAGAACAAAAAATTGGCGAATTGTACTGTTTGGATGCTTTGCATATATGTTTCTTAGACTATTTAGAAGCAATATATAGAAAGATTTCACCTGTCTACCTGTACTATTCATTGTTCTACTTGTAGAAAGTTACAAATAATTTCCATTTCATGATTATCAATGGGGCTCGCTGTTCACTTAAACTTGAAGATCAAAAAATTGGCGATTGTTACTGTTTAGATGCTTTGCATATAGGTTTCGTAGACTGTATAGAAGCAACATATACAAAGATTTCAAACGTCTACCTGTTCTATTCATTGTTCTACTTGTCGAAAATTAGAAATAATTTCCGATAAAGGATTAACCATTGGGTCTCATTGTTCACTTAAACTTGAAGACCAAAAAATTGGCAAATGGTATTGTTTGGAGGCTTTGCGTACATGTTTCTTAGACTATATGGAAGCAATATATACAAAGATTTCAACCGTCTACCTGTTCCATTCATTGTTCTACTTGTCGAAATTTACAAATAATTTCCTTTAAAGGATTAACAATGGGGCTCGTAGTTCACTTAAACTTGAAGAACAAAAAATTGGCGATTTGTACTGTTTGGATGCTTTCCATATATGTTTCTTAGACTATTTAGAAGCAATATATAGAAAGATTTCACCCGTCTACCTGTACTATTCATTGTTCTACTTGTAGAAAGTTACAAATAATTTCCATTTCATGATTATCAATGGGGCTCGCTGTTCACTTGAACTTGAAGATCAAAAAATTGGCGATTGTTACTGTTTAGATGCTTTGCACATAGGTTTCGTAGACTAAATAGAAGCAACATATACAAAGATTTCAACCGTCTACCTGTTCTATTCATTGTTCTACTTGTCGAAAATTACAAATAATTTCCGATAAAGGATTAACCATTGGGGCTCGTTGTTCACTTAAACTTGAAGATCAAAAAATTGGCGAATTGTACTGTTTGGATGCTTTGCATATATGTTTCTTAGACTATTTAGAAGCAATATATAGAAAGATTTCACCGGTCTACCTGTACTATTCATTGTTCTACTTGTAGAAAGTTACAAATAATTTCCATTTCATGATTACCAATGGGGCTCGCTGTTCACTTGAACTTGAAGATCAAAAAATTGGCGATTGTTACTGTTTAGATGCTTTGCATATAGGTTTCGTAGACTATATAGAAGCAACATATACAAAGATTTCAACCGTCTACCTGTTCTATTCATTGTTCTACTTGTCGAAAATTACAAATAATTTCCGATAAAGGATTAACCATTGGGTCTCATTGTTCACTTAAACTTGAAGACCAAAAAATTGGCAAATGGTATTGTTTGGATGCTTTGCGTACATGTTTCTTAGACTATATGGAAGCGATATATACAAAGATTTCATCAGTCTAAGTGTTCCAATCATTGTTCTACTTGTCGAAATTTACAAATAATTTCCTTTAAAGGATTAACAATGGGGCTCGTTGTTCACTTAAACTTGAAGAACAATAAATTGGCGTATTGTACTGTTTGGATGCTTTGCATATATATTTCTTAGACTATATAGAAGCAATATATACAAAGAATACAACCGTCTACCTGTTCCATTCATTGCTCTACTTGTCGAAAGTTACAAATAATTTCCGATAAAGGATTAACCATTGGGGCTCATTGTTCACTTAAACTTGAAGACCAAAAAATTGGAAAATGGTATTGTTTGGATGCTTTGCGTACATGTTTCTTAGACTATATGGAAGCAATATATACAAAGATTTCAACAGTCTAAGTGTTCCAATCATTGTTCTACTTGTCGAAATTTACAAATAATTTCCTTTAAAGGATTAACAATGGGGCTCGTCGTTCACTTAAACTTGAAGAACAAGAAATTGGCGAATTGTACTGTTTGGATGCTTTGCATATATGTTTCTTAGACTATATAGAAGCAATATATACAAAGAATTCAACCGTCTACCTGTTCCATTCATTGTTCTACTTGCCGAAATTTACAAATAATTTCCTTTAAAGGATTAACAATGGGGCTCGTAGTTCACTTAAACTTGAAGAGCAAAAAATTGGCGAATTGTACTGTTTGGACGCTATGCATATATGTTTCTTAGACTATATAGAAGCAATATATACAATGATTTCAACAGTCTACCTGTTCCATTCATTGTTCTACTTGTCGAAATTTACAAATAATTTCCTTTAAAGGATTAACAATGGGGCTCGTAGTGCACTTAAACTTGAAGAACAAAAAATTGGTGAATGGTACTGTTCGGATGCTTTGCGTACATGTTTCTTAGACTATATGGAAGCAATATATACAAAGATTTCAACCGTCTACGTGTTCCAATCATTGTTCTACATGTAGAAAGTTACAATTAATTTCCGTTAAAGGATTAACAATGGGGCTCGTAGTTCACTTAAACTTGAAGAACAAAAAATTGGCGAATTGTATTGTTTGGATGCTTTGCATATATGTTTCTTAGACTATATAGAAGCAATATATACAAAGAATTCAACCGTCTACCTGTTCCATTCATTGTTCTACTTGCCGAAATTTACAAATAATTTCCTTTAAAGGATTAACAATGGGGCTCGTAGTTCACTTAAACTTGAAGAGCAAAAAATTGGCGAATTGTACTGTTTGGACGCTATGCATATATGTTTCTTAGACTATATAGAAGCAATATATACAATGATTTCAACAGTCTACCTGTTCCATTCATTGTTCTACTTGTCGAAATTTACAAATAATTTCCTTTAAAGGATTAACAATGGGGCTCGTAGTGCACTTAAACTTGAAGAACAAAAAATTGGTGAATGGTACTGTTCGGATGCTTTGCGTACATGTTTCTTAGACTATATGGAAGCAATATATACAAAGATTTCAACCGTCTACGTGTTCCAATCATTGTTCTACATGTAGAAAGTTACAATTAATTTCCGTTAAAGGATTAACAATGGGGCTCGTAGTTCACTTAAACTTGAAGAACAAAAAATTGGCGAATTGTACTGTTTGGATGCTGTGCATATATGTTTCTTAGATTATATAGAAGCAATATATACAATGATTTCAACCGTCTACCTGATCCATTCATTGTTCTACTTGTCGAAATTGACAAATAATTTCCTTTAAAGGATTAACAATGGGGCTCGTTGTACACTTAAACTTGAAGAACAATGAATTGGCGAATTGTACTGTTTGGATGCTTTGCATATATGTTTCTTAGACTATATAGAAGCAATATATACAAAGATTTCAACCGTCAACTTGTTCCACTCATTGTTCTACTTGTCGAAAGTTACAAATAATTTCCGATAAAGGATTAACAATGGGGCTCGTAGTTCACTTAAACTTGAAGAACAAAAAATTGGCGAATGGTACTGTTTGGATGATTTGCATATATGTTTCTTAGACTATATGGAAGCAATATATACAAAGATTTCATCAGTCTAAGTGTTCCAATCATTGTTCTACTTGTCGAAATTTACAAATAATTTCCTTTAAAGGATTAACAATGGGGCTCGTTGTTCACTTAAACTTGAAGAACAAAAAATTGGCGAATTGTACTGTTTGGACGCTATGCATATATGTTTCTTAGACTATATAGAAGCAATATGTACAATGATTTCAACAGTCTACCTGTTCCATTCATTGTTCTACTTGTCGAAATTTACAAATAATTTCCTTTAAAGGATTAACAATGGGGCTCGTAGTGCACTTAAACTTGAAGAACAAAAAATTGGCGAATGGTACTGTTCGGATGCTTTGCGTACATGTTTCTTAGACTATATGGAAGCAATATATACAAAGATTTCAACCGTCTACGTGTTCCAATCATTGTTCTACTTGTAGAAAGTTACAATTAATTTCCGTTAAAGGATTAACAATGGGGCTCGTAGTTCACTTAAACTTGAAGAACAAAAAATTGGCGAATTGTACTGTTTGGATGCTGTGCATATATGTTTCTTAGATTATATAGAAGCAATATATACAATGATTTCAACCGTCTACCTGATCCATTCATTGTTCTACTTGTCGAAATTGACAAATAATTTCCTTTAAAGGATTAACAATGGGGCTCGTAGTTCACTTAAACTTGAAGAACAAAAAATTGGCGAACTGTACTGTTTGGATGCTTTGCATATATGTTTCTTAGACTATATAGAAGCAATATATACAAAGATTTCAATCGTCAACTTGTTCCACTCATTGTTCTACTTGTCGAAAGTTACAAATAATTTCCGATAAAGGATTAACCATTGGGACTCATTGTTCACTTAAACATGAAGATGAAATAATTGGCGAATTGTACTGTTTGGATGCTTTGCATATGTGTCTCTTAGATTATATAGAAGCAATATATACAATGATTTCAACCGTCTACCTGTTCCATTCATTGTTCTACTTGCCGAAATTTACAAATAATTTCCGATAAAGGATTAACCATTGGGTCTCATTGTTCACTTAAACTTGAAGATCAAAAAATTGGCAAATGGTATTGTTTGGATGCTTTGCGTACATGTTTCTTAGACTATATGGAAGCAACATATACAAAGATTTCAACAGTCTACGTGTTCCAATCATTGTTCTACTTGTCGAAATTTACAAATAATTTCCTTTAAAGGATTAACAATGGGGCTCGTTGTTCACTTAAACTTGAAGAACAATAAATTGGCGAGTTGTACTGTTTGGATGCTTTGCATATATGTTTCTTAGACTATATAGAAGCAATATATACAAAGAATTCTACCGTCTACCTGTTCCATTCAATGTTCTACTTGTCGCAAGTTACATATAATTTCCGTTAAAGTATTAACAATGGGGCTCGTAGTTCACTTAAACTTGAAGAACAAGAAATAGGCGAATTGTACTGTTTGGATGCTTTGCATATATGTTTCTTAGACTATATAGAAGCAATATATACAATAATTTCAACCGTCTACCTATTCCATTCATTGTTCTACTTGCCGAAATTTACAAATAATTTCCTTTAAAGGATTAACAATGGGGCTCGTTGTTCACTTAAACTTGAAGAGCAAAATATTGGCGAATTGTACTGTTTGGACGCTACGCATATATGTTTCTTAGACTATATAGAAGCAATATATACAATGATTTCAACAGTCTACCTGTTCCATTCATTGTTCTACTTGTCGAAATTTACAAATAATTTCCTTTAAAGGATTAACATTGGGGCTCGTAGTTCACTTAAACTTGAAGATCAAATAATTGGCGAATTGTACTGTTTGGATGCTTTGCATATATGTTTCTTAGACTATATAGAAGCAATATATACATTGATTTCAACCGTCTACCTGTTCCATTCATTGTTCTACTTGTCGCAAGTTACAAATAATTTCCGTTAAAGTATTAACAATGAGGCTCGTAGTTCACTTAAACTTGAAGATCAAATAATTGGCGAATTGTACTGTTTGGATGCTTTGCATATATGTTTCTTATACTATATAGAAGCAATATATACAAAGATTTCAACCGTCTACCTGTTCCATTCATTGTTCTACTTGTCGAAAGTTACAAATAATTACCGATAAAGGATTAACCATTGGGGCTCATTGTTCACTTAAACTTGAAGACCAAAAAATTGTCAAATGGTATTGTTTGGATGCTTTGCGTACATGTTTCTTAGACTATATGGAAGCAATATATACAAAGATTTCAACAGTCTAAGTGTTCCAATCATTGTTCTACTTGTCGAAATTTACAAATAATTTCCTTTAAAGGATTAACAATGGGGCTCGTCGTTCACTTAAACTTGAAGAACAAGAAATTGGCGAATTGTACTGTTTGGATGCTTTGCATATATGTTTCTTAGACTATATAGAAGCAATATATACAAAGAATTCAACCGTCTACCTGTTCCATTCATTGTTCTACTTGCCGAAATTTACAAATAATTTCCTTTAAAGGATTAACAATGGGGCTCGTAGTTCACTTAAACTTGAAGAGCAAAAAATTGGCGAATTGTACTGTTTGGACGCTATGCATATATGTTTCTTAGACTATATAGAAGCAATATATACAATGATTTCAACAGTCTACCTGTTCCATTCATTGTTCTACTTGTCGAAAGTTACAAATAATTTCCGATAAAGGATTAACCATTGGGGCTCATTGTTCACTTAAACTTGAAGAACAATAAATTGGCGAATTGTACTGTTTGGATGCTTTGCATATATGTTTCTTAGACTATATAGACGCAATATATACACAGATTTCAACCGTCTACGTGTTCCAATCATTGTTCTACATGTAGAAAGTTACAATTAATTTCCGTTAAAGGATTAACAATGGGGCTCGTAGTTCACTTAAACTTGAAGAACAAAAAATTGGCGAATTGTACTGTTTGGATGCTGTGCATATATGTTTCTTAGATTATATAGAAGCAATATATACAATGATTTCAACCGTCTACCTGATCCATTCATTGTTCTACTTGTCGAAATTGACAAATAATTTCCTTTAAAGGATTAACAATGGGGCTCGTTGTACACTTAAACTTGAAGAACAATGAATTGGCGAATTGTACTGTTTGGATGCTTTGCATATATGTTTCTTAGACTATATAGAAGCAATATATACAAAGATTTCAACCGTCAACTTGTTCCACTCATTGTTCTACTTGTCGAAAGTTACAAATAATTTCCGATAAAGGATTAACAATGGGGCTCGTAGTTCACTTAAACTTGAAGAACAAAAAATTGGCGAATGGTACTGTTTGGATGATTTGCATATATGTTTCTTAGACTATATGGAAGCAATATATACAAAGATTTCAACCGTCTACGTGTTCCAATCATTGTTCTACTTGTCGAAATTTACAAATAATTTCCTTTAAAGGATTAACAATGGGGCTCGTTGTTCACTTAAACTTGAAGAACAAGAAATTGGCGAATTGTATTGTTTGGATGCTTTGCGTACATGTTTCTTAGACTATATGGAAGCGATATATACAAAGATTTCATCAGTCTAAGTGTTCCAATCATTGTTCTACTTGTCGAAATTTACAAATAATTTCCTTTAAAGGATTAACAATGGGGCTCGTTGTTCACTTAAACTTGAAGAACAAAAAATTGGCGAATTGTACTGTTTGGACGCTATGCATATATGTTTCTTAGACTATATAGAAGCAATATGTACAATGATTTCAACAGTCTACCTGTTCCATTCATTGTTCTACTTGTCGAAATTTACAAATAATTTCCTTTAAAGGATTAACAATGGGGCTCGTAGTGCACTTAAACTTGAAGAACAAAAAATTGGCGAATGGTACTGTTCGGATGCTTTGCGTACATGTTTCTTAGACTATATGGAAGCAATATATACAAAGATTTCAACCGTCTACGTGTTCCAATCATTGTTCTACTTGTAGAAAGTTACAATTAATTTCCGTTAAAGGATTAACAATGGGGCTCGTAGTTCACTTAAACTTGAAGAACAAAAAATTGGCGAATTGTACTGTTTGGATGCTGTGCATATATGTTTCTTAGATTATATAGAAGCAATATATACAATGATTTCAACCGTCTACCTGATCCATTCATTGTTCTACTTGTCGAAATTGACAAATAATTTCCTTTAAAGGATTAACAATGGGGCTCGTAGTTCACTTAAACTTGAAGAACAAAAAATTGGCGAACTGTACTGTTTGGATGCTTTGCATATATGTTTCTTAGACTATATAGAAGCAATATATACAAAGATTTCAATCGTCAACTTGTTCCACTCATTGTTCTACTTGTCGAAAGTTACAAATAATTTCCGATAAAGGATTAACCATTGGGACTCATTGTTCACTTAAACATGAAGATGAAATAATTGGCGAATTGTACTGTTTGGATGCTTTGCATATGTGTCTCTTAGATTATATAGAAGCAATATATACAATGATTTCAACCGTCTACCTGTTCCATTCATTGTTCTACTTGCCGAAATTTACAAATAATTTCCGATAAAGGATTAACCATTGGGTCTCATTGTTCACTTAAACTTGAAGATCAAAAAATTGGCAAATGGTATTGTTTGGATGCTTTGCGTACATGTTTCTTAGACTATATGGAAGCAACATATACAAAGATTTCAACAGTCTACGTGTTCCAATCATTGTTCTACTTGTCGAAATTTACAAATAATTTCCTTTAAAGGATTAACAATGGGGCTCGTTGTTCACTTAAACTTGAAGAACAATAAATTGGCGAGTTGTACTGTTTGGATGCTTTGCATATATGTTTCTTAGACTATATAGAAGCAATATATACAAAGAATTCTACCGTCTACCTGTTCCATTCAATGTTCTACTTGTCGCAAGTTACATATAATTTCCGTTAAAGTATTAACAATGGGGCTCGTAGTTCACTTAAACTTGAAGAACAAGAAATAGGCGAATTGTACTGTTTGGATGCTTTGCATATATGTTTCTTAGACTATATAGAAGCAATATATACAATAATTTCAACCGTCTACATATTCCATTCATTGTTCTACTTGTCGAAAGTTACAAATAAGTTCCGATAAAGGATTAACAATGGGGCTCATTGTTCACTTAAACTTGAAGGACAAAAAATTGGCGAATGGTAATGTTTGGATGCTTTGCATAAATGTTTCTTAGAATATATGGAAGCAATATATACAAAGATTTCAACCGTCTACGTGTTCCAATCATTGTTCTACTTGTCGAAAATTACAAGTGATTTCCGATAAAGGATTAACCATTGGGGCTCATTGTTCACTTAAACTTGAAGAACAAAAAATTGGCGAATGGTACTGTTTAGATGCTTTGCGTATATGTTTCTTAGACTATATAGAAGCAATATATACAATGATTTCAACAGTCTACCTGTTCCATTCATTGTTCTACTTGTCGCAAGTTACAAATAATTTCCGTTAAAGTATTAACAATGGGACTCGTAGTTCACTTAAACTTGAAGATCAAATAATTGGCGAATTGTACTGTTTGGATGATTTGCAGATATGTTTCTCAGACTATATAGAAGCAATATATACAATGATTTCAACCGTCTACCTGTTCCATTCATTGTTATACTTGTCGAAAGTTACAAATAATTACCGATAAAGGATTAACCATTGGGGCTCATTGTACACTTAAACTTGAAGAACAACAAATTGGCGAATGGTACTGTTTGGATGCTTTGCATATATGTTTCTTATACTATATAGAAGCAATATATACAAAGATTTCAACCGTCTACCTGTTCCATTCATTGTTCTACTTGTCGAAAGTTACAAATAATTACCGATAAAGGATTAACCATTGGGGCTCATTGTTCACTTAAACCTGAAGAACAAAAAATTGGCGAATTGTACTGTTTGGATGCTTTGCATATATGTTTCTTAGACTATATAGAAGCAATATATACAAAGATTTCAACCGTCTACCTGTTCCATTCATTGTTCTACTTGTCGAAAGTTACAAATAATTTCCGATAAAGGATTAACAATGGGGCTCATTGTTCACTTAAACTTGAAGGACAAAAAATTGGCGAATGGTAATGTTTGGATGCTTTGCATAAATGTTTCTTAGAATATATGGAAGCAATATATACAAAGATTTCAACCGTCTACGTGTTCCAATCATTGTTCTACTTGTCGAAAATTACAAGTGATTTCCGATAAAGGATTAACCATTGGGGCTCATTGTTCACTTAAACTTGAAGAACAAAAAATTGGCGAATGGTACTGTTTAGATGCTTTGCGTATATGTTTCTTAGACTATATAGAAGCAATATATACAATGATTTCAACAGTCTACCTGTTCCATTCATTGTTCTACTTGTCGCAAGTTACAAATAATTTCCGTTAAAGTATTAACAATGGAACTCGTAGTTCACTTAAACTTGAAGATCAAATAATTGGCGAATTGTACTGTTTGGATGATTTGCAGATATGTTTCTCAGACTATATAGAAGCAATATATACAATGATTTCAACCGTCTACCTGTTCCATTCATTGTTATACTTGTCGAAAGTTACAAATAATTACCGATAAAGGATTAACCATTGGGGCTCATTGTACACTTAAACTTGAAGAACAACAAATTGGCGAATGGTACTGTTTGGATGCTTTGCATATATGTTTCTTATACTATATAGAAGCAATATATACAAAGATTTCAACCGTCTACCTGTTCCATTCATTGTTCTACTTGTCGAAAGTTACAAATAATTACCGATAAAGGATTAACCATTGGGGCTCATTGTTCACTTATACCTGAAGAACAAAAAATTGGCGAATTGTACTGTTTGGATGCTTTGCATATATGTTTCTTAGACTATATAGAAGCAATATATACAAAGATTTCAACCGTCTACCTGTTCCATTCATTGTTCTACTTGTCGAAAGTTACAAATAATTTCCGATAAAGGATTAACAATGGGGCTCATTGTTCACTTAAACTGGAAGGACAAAAAATTGGCGAATGGTAATGTTTGGATGCTTTGCATAAATGTTTCTTAGAATATATGGAAGCAATATATACAAAGATTTCAACCGTCTACGTGTTCCAATCATTGTTCTACTTGTCGAAAATTACAAGTGATTTCCGATAAAGGATTAACCATTGGGGCTCATTGTTCACTTAAACTTGAAGAACAAAAAATTGGCGAATGGTACTGTTTAGATGCTTTGCGTATATGTTTCTTAGACTATATAGAAGCAATATATACAATGATTTCAACAGTCTACCTGTTCCATTCATTGTTCTACTTGTCGCAAGTTACAAATAATTTCCGTTAAAGTATTAACAATGGGGCTCGTAGTTCAATTAAACTTGAAGATCAAATAATTGGCGAATTGTACTGTTTGGATGATTTGCAGATATGTTTCTCAGACTATATAGAAGTAATATATACAATGATTTCAACCGTCTACCTGTTCCATTCATTGTTATACTTGTCGAAAGTTACAAATAATTACCGATAAAGGATTAACCATTGGGGCTCATTGTACACTTAAACTTGAAGAACAAAAAATTGGCGAATTGTACTGTTTGGATGCTTTGCATATATGTTTCTTAGACTATTTAGAAGCAATATATAGAAAGATTTCACCTGTCTACCTGTACTATTCATTGTTCTACTTGTAGAAAGTTACAAATAATTTCCATTTCATGATTATCAATGGGGCTCGCTGTTCACTTAAACTTGAAGATCAAAAAATTGGCGATTGTTACTGTTTAGATGCTTTGCATATAGGTTTCGTAGACTGTATAGAAGCAACATATACAAAGATTTCAAACGTCTACCTGTTCTATTCATTGATCTACTTGTCGAAAATTAGAAATAATTTCCGATAAAGGATTAACCATTGGGTCTCATTGTTCACTTAAACTTGAAGACCAAAAAATTGGCAAATGGTATTGTTTGGAGGCTTTGCGTACATGTTTCTTAGACTATATGGAAGCAATATATACAAAGATTTCAACCGTCTACCTGTTCCATTCATTGTTCTACTTGTCGAAATTTACAAATAATTTCCTTTAAAGGATTAACAATGGGGCTCGTAGTTCACTTAAACTTGAAGAACAAAAAATTGGCGATTTGTACTGTTTGGATGCTTTCCATATATGTTTCTTAGACTATTTAGAAGCAATATATAGAAAGATTTCACCGGTCTACCTGTACTATTCATTGTTCTACTTGTAGAAAGTTACAAATAATTTCCATTTCATGATTACCAATGGGGCTCGCTGTTCACTTGAACTTGAAGATCAAAAAATTGGCGATTGTTACTGTTTAGATGCTTTGCATATAGGTTTCGTAGACTATATAGAAGCAACATATACAAAGATTTCAACCGTCTACCTGTTCTATTCATTGTTCTACTTGTCGAAAATTACAAATAATTTCCGATAAAGGATTAACCATTGGGTCTCATTGTTCACTTAAACTTGAAGACCAAAAAATTGGCAAATGGTATTGTTTGGATGCTTTGCGTACATGTTTCTTAGACTATATGGAAGCGATATATACAAAGATTTCATCAGTCTATGTGTTCCAATCATTGTTCTACTTGTCGAAATTTACAAATAATTTCCTTTAAAGGATTAACAATGGGGCTCGTCGTTCACTTAAACTTGAAGAACAAGAAATTGGCGAATTGTACTGTTTGGATGCTTTGCATATATGTTTCTTAGACTATATAGAAGCAATATATACAAAGAATTCAACCGTCTACCTGTTCCATTCATTGTTCTACTTGCCGAAATTTACAAATAATTTCCTTTAAAGGATTAACAATGGGGCTCGTAGTTCACTTAAACTTGAAGAGCAAAAAATTGGCGAATTGTACTGTTTGGACGCTATACATATATGTTTCTTAGACTATATAGAAGCAATATGTACAATGATTTCAACAGTCTACCTGTTCCATTCATTGTTCTACTTGTCGAAATTTACAAATAATTTCCTTTAAAGGATTAACAATGGGGCTCGTAGTGCACTTAAACTTGAAGAACAAAAAATTGGCGAATGGTACTGTTCGGATGCTTTGCGTACATGTTTCTTAGACTATATGGAAGCAATATATACAATGATTTCAACCGTCTACGTGTTCCAATCATTGTTCTACTTGTCGAAATTTACAAATAATTTCCTTTAAAGGATTAACAATGGGGCTCGTAGTTCACTTAAACTTGAAGAACAAAAAATTGGCTAATTGTACTGTTTGGATGCTTTGCATATATGTTTCTTAGACTATTTAGAAGCAATATATAGAAAGATTTCACCCGTCTACCAGTACTATTCATTGTTCTACTTTTAGAAAGTTACAAATAATTTCCATTTAATAATTATCAATGGGGCTCGCTGTTCACTTAAACTTGAAGATCAAAAAATTGGCGATTGTTACTGTTTAGATGCTTTGCATATATGTTTGTTAGATTATATAGAAGCAATATATAGAAAGATTTCACCCGTCTACCAGTACTATTCATTGTTCTACTTGTAGAAAGTTACAAATAATTTCCATTTAATGATTATCAATGGGGCTCGCTGTTCACTTAAACTTGAAGATCAAAAAATTGGCGATTGTTACTGTTTAGATGCTTTGCATATATGTTTGTTAGATTATATAGAAGCAATATATACAAAGATTTCAACCGTCTACCTGTCCCATTCATTGTTCTGCTTGTCGAAAATTACAAATAATTTCCTTTAAAGGATTAACAATGGGGCTCGTAGTTCACTTAAACTTGAAGAACAAAAAATTGGCGAATGGTACTGTTTGGATGCTTTGCATATATGTTTCTTAGACTATATAGACGCAATATATACAAGGATTTCAACCGTCTACGTGTTCCAATCATTGTTCTACTTGTCGAAATTTACAAATAATTTCTGATAAAGGATTAACAATGGGGCTCGTTGTTCACTTAAACTTCAAGAACAAAAAATTGGCGAATTGTACTGTTTGGATGCTTTGCATATTTGTTTCGTAGACTATATAGAAGCAATATATACAATGATTTCAACCGTCTACATGATCCATTCATTGTTCTACTTGACGAAATTTACAAATAATTTCGTTTAAAGGATTAACAATGGGGCTCGTAGTTCACTTAAACATGAAGATGAAATAATTGGCGAATTGTACTGTTTGGATGCTTTGCATATGTGTCTCTTAGATTATATAGAAGCAATATATACAATGATTTCAACCGTCTACCTGTTCCGTTCATTGTTCTACTTGTCGAAAGTTACAAATAATTTCCGATAAGGGATTAACAATGGGGATCGTAGTTTACTTAAACTTGAAGAACAAAACATTGGCGAATTGTACTGTTTGGATGCTTTGCATATATGTTTCTTAGACTATATAGAAGCAATATATACAAAGATTTCAACCGTCTACCTGTTCCATTCATTGTTCTACTTGTCGAAATTTACAAATAATTTCCTTTAAAGGATTAACAATGGGGCTCGCTGTTCACTTAAACTTGAAGATCAAAAAATTGGCGATTGTTACTGTTTAGATGCTTTGCATATAAGTTTCTTAGACTATATAGAAGCAATATATACAAAGATTTCAACCGTCTACCTGTTCCATTCATTGTTCTACTTGTCGAAAGTTACAAATAATTTCCGATAACGGATTAATCATTGGGGCTCATTGTTCATTTAAACTTGAAGAACAAAGAATTGGCGACTTGTACTGTTTGGATGCTTTGCATATATGTTTCTTATACTATATAGAAGAAATATATACAAAGATTTCAACCGTCTACCTGTTCCATTCAATGTTCTACTTGTCGAAATTTACAAATAATTTCCTTTAAAGGATTAACAATGGGGCTCGTAGTTCACTTAAACTTGAAGAACAAAAAATTGGCGAATTGTACTGTTTGGATGCTTTGCATATATATTTCTTAGACTATATAGAAGCAATATATACAAAGAATACAACCGTCTACCTGTTCCATTCATTGCTCTACTTGTCGAAAGTTACAAATAATTTCCGATAAAGGATTAACCATTGGGGCTCATTGTTCACTTAAACTTGAAGACCAAAAAATTGTCAAATGGTATTGTTTGGATGCTTTGCGTACATGTTTCTTAGACTATATGGAAGCAATATATACAAAGATTTCAACAGTCTAAATGTTCCAATCATTGTTCTACTTGTCGAAATTTACAAATAATTTCCTTTAAAGGATTAACAATGGGGCTCGTAGTTCACTTAAACTTGAAGAGCAAAAAATTGGCGAATTGTACTGTTTGGACGCTATGCATATATGTTTCTTAGACTATATAGAAGCAATATGTACAATGATTTCAACAGTCTACCTGTTCCATTCATTGTTCTACTTGTCGAAAGTTACAAATAATTTCCGATAAAGGATTAACCATTGGGGCTCATTGTTCACTTAAACTTGAAGAACAATAAATTGGCGAATTGTACTGTTTGGATGCTTTGCATATATGTTTCTTAGACTATATAGACGCAATATATACACAGATTTCAACCGTCTACCTGTTCCATTCATTGTTCTACTTGTCGAAATTTACAAATAATTTCCTTTAAAGGATTAACAATGGGGCTCGTTGTTCACTTAAACTTGAAGAACAATAAATTGGCGAATTGTACTGTTTGGATGCTTTGCATATATGTTTCTTAGACTATATAGACGCAATATATACAAGGATTTCAACCGTCTACGTGTTCCAATCATTGTTCTACTTATCGAAATTTACAAATAATTTCTGATAAAGGATTAACAATGGGTCTCATTGTTCACTTAAACTTGAAGAACAAAAAATTGGCGAATGGTACTGTTTGGATGCTTTGCGTACATGTTTCTTAGACTATATGGTAGCAATATATACAAAGATTTCAACCGTCTACGTGTTCCAATCATTGTTGTACTTGTCGAAAATTACAAATAATTTCCGATAAAGGATTAACAATTGGGGCTCATTGTTCACTTAAACTTGAAGAACAAAAAATTGGCGAATGGTACTGTTTGGATGCTTTGCATATATGTTTCTTAGACTATATAGAAGCAATATATACATTGATTTCAACCGTCTACCTGTTCCATTCATTGTTCTACTTGTCGCAAGTTACAAATAATTTCCGTTAAAGTATTAACAATGAGGCTCGTAGTTCACTTAAACTTGAAGATCAAATAATTGGCGAATTGTACTGTTTGGATGATTTGCAGATATGTTTCTTAGACTATATAGAAGCAATATATACAATGATCTCAACCGTCTACCTGTTCCATTCATTGTTCTACATGTCGAAAGTTACAAATAATTTCCGTTAAGGGATTAACAATTGGGATCGTAGTTTACTTAAACTTGAAGAACAAGAAATTGGCGAATTGTACTGTTTGGATGCTTTGCATACATGTTTCTTAGACTATATAGAAGCAATATATACAATGATTTAAACCGTCTACCTATTTCATTCATTGTTCTACTTGTCGAAAGTTACAAATAATTTCCGATAAAGGATTAACCATTGGGGCTCATTGTTCACTTAAACTTGAAGAACAATAAATTGGCGAATTGTACTGTTTGGATGCTTTGCATATATGTTTCTTAGACTATATAGACGCAATATATACAAAGATTTCAACCGTCTACCTGTTCCATTCATTGTTCTACTTGTCGAAATTTACAAATAATTTCCTTTAAAGGATTAACAATGGGGCTCGTTGTTCACTTAAACTTGAAGAACAATAAATTGGCGAATTGTACTGTTTGGATGCATTGCATATATGTTTCTTAGACTATATAGACGCAATATATACAAGGATTTCAACCGTCTACCTGTTCCATTCATTGTTCTACTTGTCGAAAGTTACAAATAATTACCGATAAAGGATTAACCATTGGGGCTCATTGTTCACTTAAACTTGAAGAACAAAAAATTGGCGAATGGTACTGTTTAGATGCTTTGCGTATATGTTTCTTAGACTATATAGAAGCAATATATACAATGATTTCAACAGTCTACCTGTTCCATTCATTGTTCTACTTGTCGCAAGTTACATATAATTTCCGTTAAAGTATTAACAATGGGACTCGTAGTTCACTTAAACTTGAAGATCAAATAATTGGCGAATTGTACTGTTTGGATGATTTGCAGATATGTTTCTCAGACTATATAGAAGCAATATATACAATGATTTCAACCGTCTACCTGTTCCATTCATTGTTATACTTGTCGAAAGTTACAAATAATTACCGATAAAGGATTAACCATTGGGGCTCATTGTACACTTAAACTTGAAGAACAACAAATTGGCGAATGGTACTGTTTGGATGCTTTGCATATATGTTTCTTAGACTATATAGAAGCAATATATACAAAGATTTCAACCGTCTACCTGTTCCATTCATTTTTCTACTTGTCGAAAGTTACAAATAATTACCGATAAAGGATTAACCATTGGGGCTCATTGTTCACTTAAACCTGAAGAACAAAAAATTGGCGAATTGTACTGTTTGGATGCTTTGCATATATGTTTCTTAGACTATATAGAAGCAATATATACAAAGATTTCAACCGTCTACCTGTTCCATTCATTGTTCTACTTGTCGAAAGTTACAAATAATTTCCGATAAAGGATTAACAATGGGGCTCATTGTTCACTTAAACTTGAAGGACAAAAAATTGGCGAATGGTAATGTTTGGATGCTTTGCATAAATGTTTCTTAGAATATATGGAAGCAATATATACAAAGATTTCAACCGTCTACGTGTTCCAATCATTGTTCTACTTGTCGAAAATTACAAGTGATTTCCGATAAAGGATTAACCATTGGGGCTCATTGTTCACTTAAACTTGAAGAACAAAAAATTGGCGAATGGTACTGTTTAGATGCTTTGCGTATATGTTTCTTAGACTATATAGAAGCAATATATACAATGATTTCAACAGTCTACCTGTTCCATTCATTGTTCTACTTGTCGCAAGTTACATATAATTTCCGTTAAAGTATTAACAATGGGACTCGTAGTTCACTTAAACTTGAAGATCAAATAATTGGCGAATTGTACTGTTTGGATGATTTGCAGATATGTTTCTCAGACTATATAGAAGCAATATATACAATGATTTCAACCGTCTACCTGTTCCATTCATTGTTATACTTGTCGAAAGTTACAAATAATTACCGATAAAGGATTAACCATTGGGGCTCATTGTACACTTAAACTTGAAGAACAACAAATTGGCGAATGGTACTGTTTGGATGCTTTGCATATATGTTTCTTAGACTATATAGAAGCAATATATACAAAGATTTCAACCGTCTACCTGTTCCATTCATTTTTCTACTTGTCGAAAGTTACAAATAATTACCGATAAAGGATTAACCATTGGGGCTCATTGTTCACTTAAACCTGAAGAACAAAAAATTGGCGAATTGTACTGTTTGGATGCTTTGCATATATGTTTCTTAGACTATATAGAAGCAATATATACAAAGATTTCAACCGTCTACCTGTTCCATTCATTGTTCTACTTGTCGAAAGTTACAAATAATTTCCGATAAAGGATTAACAATGGGGCTCATTGTTCACTTAAACTTGAAGGACAAAAAATTGGCGAATGGTAATGTTTGGATGCTTTGCATAAATGTTTCTTAGAATATATGGAAGCAATATATACAAAGATTTCAACCGTCTACGTGTTCCAATCATTGTTCTACTTGTCGAAAATTACAAGTGATTTCCGATAAAGGATTAACCATTGGGGCTCATTGTTCACTTAAACTTGAAGAACAAAAAATTGGCGAATGGTACTGTTTAGATGCTTTGCGTATATGTTTCTTAGACTATATAGAAGCAATATATACAATGATTTCAACAGTCTACCTGTTCCATTCATTGTTCTACTTGTCGCAAGTTACAAATAATTTCCGTTAAAGTATTAACAATGGGACTCGTAGTTCACTTAAACTTGAAGATCAAATAATTGGCGAATTGTACTGTTTGGATGATTTGCAGATATGTTTCTCAGACTATATAGAAGTAATATATACAATGATTTCAACCGTCTACCTGTTCCATTCATTGTTATACTTGTCGAAAGTTACAAATAATTACCGATAAAGGATTAACCATTGGGGCTCATTGTACACTTAAACTTGAAGAACAAAAAATTGGCGAATTGTACTGTTTGGATGCTTTGCATATATGTTTCTTAGACTATTTAGAAGCAATATATAGAAAGATTTCACCTGTCTACCTGTACTATTCATTGTTCTACTTGTAGAAAGTTACAAATAATTTCCATTTCATGATTATCAATGGGGCTCGCTGTTCACTTAAACTTGAAGATCAAAAAATTGGCGATTGTTACTGTTTAGATGCTTTGCATATAGGTTTCATAGACTGTATAGAAGCAACATATACAAAGATTTCAAACGTCTACCTGTTCTATTCATTGTTCTACTTGTCGAAAATTAGAAATAATTTCCGATAAAGGATTAACCATTGGGTCTCATTGTTCACTTAAACTTGAAGACCAAAAAATTGGCAAATGGTATTGTTTGGAGGCTTTGCGTACATGTTTCTTAGACTATATGGAAGCAATATATACAAAGATTTCAACCATCTACCTGTTCCATTCATTGTTCTACTTGTCGAAATTTACAAATAATTTCCTTTAAAGGATTAACAATGGGGCTCGTAGTTCACTTAAACTTGAAGAACAAAAAATTGGCGATTTGTACTGTTTGGATGCTTTCCATATATGTTTCTTAGACTATTTAGAAGCAATATATAGAAAGATTTCACCCGTCTACCTGTACTATTCATTGTTCTACTTGTAGAAAGTTACAAATAATTTCCATTTCATGATTATCAATGGGGCTCGCTGTTCACTTGAACTTGAAGATCAAAAAATTGGCGATTGTTACTGTTTAGATGCTTTGCATATAGGTTTCGTAGACTAAATAGAAGCAACATATACAAAGATTTCAACCGTCTACCTGTTCTATTCATTGTTCTACTTGTCGAAAATTACAAATAATTTCCGATAAAGGATTAACCATTGGGGCTCGTTGTTCACTTAAACTTGAAGATCAAAAAATTGGCGAATTGTACTGTTTGGATGCTTTGCATATATGTTTCTTAGACTATTTAGAAGCAATATATAGAAAGATTTCACCCGTCTACCTGTACTATTCATTGTTCTACTTGTAGAAAGTTACAAATAATTTCCATTTCATGATTATCAATGGGGCTCGCTGTTCACTTGAACTTGAAGATCAAAAAATTGGCGATTGTTACTGTTTAGATGCTTTGCATATAGGTTTCGCAGACTAAATAGAAGCAACATATACAAAGATTTCAACCGTCTACCTGTTCTATTCATTGTTCTACTTGTCGAAAATTACAAATAATTTCCGATAAAGGATTAACCATTGGGTCTCATTGTTCACTTAAACTTGAAGACCAAAAAATTGGCAAATGGTATTGTTTGGAGGCTTTGCGTACATGTTTCTTAGACTATATGGAAGCAATATATACAAAGATTTCAACCGTCTACCTGTTCCATTCATTGTTCTACTTGTCGAAATTTACAAATAATTTCCTTTAAAGGATTAACAATGGGGCTCGTAGTTCACTTAATCTTGAAGAACAAAAAATTGGCGATTTGTACTGTTTGGATGCTTTCCATATATGTTTCTTAGACTATTTAGAAGCAATATATAGAAAGATTTCACCCGTCTACCTGTACTATTCATTGTTCTACTTGTAGAAAGTTACAAATAATTTCCATTTCATGATTATCAATGGGGCTCGCTGTTCACTTGAACTTGAAGATCAAAAAATTGGCGATTGTTACTGTTTAGATGCTTTGCATATAGGTTTCGTAGACTAAATAGAAGCAACATATACAAAGATTTCAACCGTCTACCTGTTCTATTCATTGTTCTACTTGTCGAAAATTACAAATAATTTCCGATAAAGGATTAACCATTGGGGCTCGTTGTTCACTTAAACTTGAAGATCAAAAAATTGGCGAATTGTACTGTTTGGATGCTTTGCATATATGTTTCTTAGACTATTTAGAAGCAATATATAGAAAGATTTCACCCGTCTACCTGTACTATTCATTGTTCTACTTGTAGAAAGTTACAAATAATTTCCATTTCATGATTATCAATGGGGCTCGCTGTTCACTTGAACTTGAAGATCAAAAAATTGGCGATTGTTACTGTTTAGATGCTTTGCATATAGGTTTCGTAGACTATATAGAAGCAACATATACAAAGATTTCAACCGTCTACCTGTTCTATTCATTGTTCTACTTGTCGAAAATTACAAATAATTTCCGATAAAGGATTAACCATTGGGTCTCATTGTTCACTTAAACTTGAAGACCAAAAAATTGGCAAATGGTATTGTTTGGATGCTTTGCGTACATGTTTCTTAGACTATATGGAAGCGATATATACAAAGATTTCATCAGTCTAAGTGTTCAAATCATTGTTCTACTTGTCGAAATTTACAAATAATTTCCTTTAAACGATTAACAATGGGGCTCGTTGTTCACTTAAACTTGAAGAACAATAAATTGGCGAATTGTACTGTTTGGATGCTTTGCATATATATTTCTTAGACTATATAGAAGCAATATATACAAAGAATACAACCGTCTACCTGTTCCATTCATTGCTCTACTTGTCGAAAGTTACAAATAATTTCCGATAAAGGATTAACCATTGGGGCTCATTGTTCACTTAAACTTGAAGACCAAAAAATTGGAAAATGGTATTGTTTGGATGCTTTGCGTACATGTTTCTTAGACTATATGGAAGCAATATATACAAAGATTTCAACAGTCTAAGTGTTCCAATCATTGTTCTACTTGTCGAAATTTACAAATAATTTCCTTTAAAGGATTAACAATGGGGCTCGTCGTTCACTTAAACTTGAAGAACAAGAAAATGGCGAATTGTACTGTTTGGATGCTTTGCATATATGTTTCTTAGACTATATAGAAGCAATATATACAAAGAATTCAACCGTCTACCTGTTCCATTCATTGTTCTACTTGCCGAAATTTACAAATAATTTCCTTTAAAGGATTAACAATGGGGCTCGTAGTTCACTTAAACTTGAAGAGCAAAAAATTGGCGAATTGTACTGTTTGGACGCTATGCATATATGTGTTACATGCGGCCCTGAGCCTAATAAAAATTAGACTCTCTACTTCGAGCTCGAGGCCGGAAATTCACCACATGCATAGCCGGACCCCTCGCTAGGACCGAAAACCGCTCTGTTTGCCCAGAATAATTAAGACTACGAAAACTAGAACTCGAGCGAACGACGAGACACATATCTTATAGACACATTCCTATTGCATCCCGCAGGAAAATTCCAGAAAGTGCATCGTACCCCACCACTTTTTCTTACTATAAAAGACGGGTTACAAACCACCTCGGGGGATTAGTTCAGTAATAGACTGTCACGCTGCAGGTCGTTATAACCACGCGGATAGATCTTCTTCGTTTGACCGAACTTAGTTTTCGTCGATACGTCGTTAACCGTATAGAATACGCGCCAAGTCCGCGATATCTATTAGGCATTTTGTACTATCTAATACCCCCGCATTCCTCGTTGCGTGAAAACCGAGAGAATTACAAGTAGGTGCGTGCGTCCAGAAACACAAGTCCACTTAACACCTTTGTAACCAAACACATACACATTAATCTGTATTAATCGCCAGCATAAAGAAATATAGTTTGATCGTGTTCTTAGTCTTATCGCGTTTAAATTCTTTCTACGATTACCTTCCAGAAATCGTCAGCCTGCGATCCCACAGCAATACACTTTTACCGCTCGAAGTGTATTGCATAATTATAAAGTTACGTCAGCCTAACTAACATTCCTGTGGCAACCCGTGTTAACCATACACGGGATCGTCCACGCGTGTTCCAACCTCCTGTGGCAACCCGTGTTATCCATACACGGGATCGTCCACGCGTGTTCCAACCTCCTGTGGCAACCCGTGTTAGCCATACACGGGATCGTCCACGCGTGTTCCAACCTCCTGTGGCAACCCGTGTTATCCATACACGGGATCGTCCACGCGTGTTCCAATCTCCTGTGGCAACCCGTGTTAGCCATACACGGGATCGTCCACGACTAACAAACTACTTCTAAAACCCAACGAACACCACAACGAACACAGCACCTTATTCTTTTACCTCGGCCACTCGCAACGCTCCTGGCCCTTGGCACGTAACAAACTGGTGACAGCGGTGGGATACCAGGCTGTCTGATAGATTTCTTTATCGTTGTATGAAATTTTGGTTGACTAAGAACGCTTACAAGCATTTCGAAAATGGCTTTTAATAACAGCGGTAACATTGCGTCAGTAGACATCGCGAACTTAACGCTTTCGATGGCAAACTCAATGACCGCCCTTACGCGACATAACTGTCTGCAAAACGCGACAATCGCGATTCCGATATTCGATGGAAAACATCCATCGTTGTTAAGCTTTGTACAAAGCGTAGAAAACGGTTTAGTCTTGATACCGGAGGGTTCCGAGCCGGAATATTTAGCTATAATATTAACAAAGCTTATCGGTCCCGCTAGAACTAGTATTCAGGACAAAACGTTTACGAAAGTAGAGGAACTACTTAAACATTTAAAAACGCGTTACGCCCGGGGGAAGAATTTATCATACTTCCGAGCAGAAATCGCGCGTCTCAGAATTAATAGAGACGAAAATCTGAGGGAGTACATAGATAGGGTTCACCAGCTCTTGCACCGTACGCGTACCGCGATTCGCGATAGACACGGCGAGAACGCTGATAATTTCATACACGAAATGGAATCCGATGTACTCGAAAACTTTATTGAAGGCCTACCAGATCGCGTTGCGTGGAAAATCGCCGTTCTAGGTAGTAAATTAAATTCGTTAGAAGAAGCTTTTGAAGCTGTATTGCAAGTAGAACGTCGTTTGAGAAATCGTAGACACACGGCGGATGATGATTCTCCAGTCAGATCATCACGCCGCGATTATAAAGATTTTTCGCCGAAAAGATATTCGGGAGAATACGACGTTAAACGCAGAGTAGATTATCCGCGTTCACCGAGCCCTGTCGACCGTTATAAATATCGATATAGGGATAGGAGTGAATCCGGGTCTGAAAGAGAATTCGGGTCTCATAGACCGCGTACAACGGCAATGACCGTAGACAGAAGGTCCGCTTCACGGTCCCCTTCTTACGATTCTTCTGTTTCGGATACAGAAGATAAATATTCGAGACGCCGTAGAATTAATAGAACCGAAAAAACATCATTATACTGCTGGAGCTGCGGTATACGCGGACACGACGCCGAGACGTGTCGAAGAAATTCCCGAAGAAAATTCAATTCACGACAACGGTCAGTTTCACCACGTGACTCTTCAATGGAACGTACCGGTTCTTTAAACGCGAAAAGGGCTCACCACATCGACCACGTGGTGGGCTCAGTAAAACAAAACCAACGGAAAATCGTCAGGTTCCGGGAACAAGAGGAATCAAGTACCTCATCAAGGAAACAGCAACCCCGCGAATTCGTATCAGAATCCCAGAATTGGAAACAGGCGAAGGCGAATTCTTAATAGACGGTGGTGCTTCAGTTAATTTAATTCTTCTCGACGCTCTGGGAGAGAAGGCCCCAATTATCTCCCGAGACGAAATCGAAGTTACGGGTCTTTCGCAATCAGCTATACGTACTTTGGGCACCACTGTTTTGCACATTAACGATGCACCCGCATTTTTCTACGTAATAAAATCATTACCAATTATGGCGGATGGACTTATTGGCAGTCCATTCCTGCTACAAGAAAAAGCTGAAATCTCTTATCACCACGGAACGATAGTTACTAGCAACAAACCTACTAAACCTATTCGCTTCAGTAATATTGCAGAATTCCAGACGATTCCACAAAAAACTACACACCATATTCCAAAGCGGACGTCACAGCAAATTAGCTTACGAATAGCTAATCCACAAATCAAGGAAGGATACCTGCCACGTGTTAAAACGCAAAAGGATCTCTACATCGGCGAAGCAGCAGTGACCAACAACCGAGGAAATTGCTACGTATTCGCAACTAACACCGGAGAAGAGGATATAGAGATCGACCTTGAACCTCAAGTCATCGAACCATACGAGATTCTTAGTTCTTCAGACGGCGAGTATTGTCCACAAATTTTTCAGAGAAAACCTCTCAATATTCGGGATAAATTAAAACACATCCAACAGAATTTAAAACTCGACCACCTTAATCAAGAGGAACGCCAGCACATTCTAAATATCATTCACGAATTTCCAGACAGATTTTATTTGCCTGGAGATAAACTGGGTAAAGTAAGAAATTTTCAGCATTCGATTCACACAACAGACGACATTCCCATTAACACCAGGCAATACCGTTATCCTCCCATTCATCAGGAGGAAATAAAGAAACAGGTAAACGAACTGCTAGCCGAAGGGATAATAAAGCCATCCACGTCACCGTACAATTCCCCATTGTGGATCGTGCCTAAGAAAGCGGACGCTAAGGGCAACAAACGGTGGCGCATGGTAATAGACTTTCGGGCCCTCAACGAAAAAACAATAGGCGATAAATATCCATTACCGCAGATAACCGAAATCCTAGACAAATTAGGAGGCGCAAAATATTTTTCCATATTCGACTTAGCCAGTGGTTTTCACCAAATAGAAACTCATCCAAAAGACCGACCGAAAACAGCGTTTACAACACCTCACGGACACTATGAATTCGCAAGAATGCCATTTGGTTTGAAAAATGCACCCCCAACGTTTCAACGTCTGATGGACCAGGTTTTAACAGGATTACAAGGAACAGAGCTATTTGTATACTTGGACGACATCGTGATCTACGCATCGTCTCTTCAAGAACACGACATCAAGGTCAGAAAATTATTAAACCGTCTCAGAGAACACGGACTTACTTTGCAAACCGCCAAATGTCAATTCCTCCGAAAAGAAGTTGCCTATCTTGGACATATTATTTCCGAAAAAGGAGTCAAACCCGACCCAGCAAAATTGAAAGCAGTAAAAAATTTTCCAACTCCAAAAACGCAGAAGAATATTCAACAATTCTTAGGACTTGCTGGTTATTATAGAAGATTCATACCAGACTTTTCGAAAAAAGCAAAACCTTTGGTAGATATTTTAGGAAAAGGAAAGAAGTTTAGATGGACCGAAGAACAAGAACATAGTTTCAGTACACTACGTGACGAGTTGTGCGAACAACCGATACTTCAGTACCCCGATTTTTCTCAACCGTTTGTTATCACTACAGATGCATCTGACTTTGCACTAGGAGCTGTTTTGAGTCAAGGAGAGATAGGAAAGGACTTACCAATTGCATATGCCTCAAGAAGTCTCAATAGGGCTGAAATAAATTATTCTGCTACCGAAAAGGAATGTCTAGCCATGGTATACGCTGTTAAGTATTTTAGACCATACGTATACGGACGAAAATTTACATTAGTCACCGACCATAGACCCTTAGTTTGGTTACACTCTGTCAAGGATCCAACATCTAGACTGGTAAAATGGAAATTAAGACTATTAGAATATGAATATGACGTCATTCATAAAGCTGGAAAAATAAACAAAAACGCCGACGCTCTCTCTAGAAATCCATCTACCATCTGCCTTCCTCTGGAACCTCGTAAGTGTAAAGACAAGGATTATAAAATACAAATTCCACAGATAAACCCAAACGAAAGTACCATTGGACACCATATTCGAGAACTCAGAAGGGATCGAGACAAAAGACCTATATATCGAGACAGCAGTTCAGAAGATTCGGCAGGAACAGAAGACATCATTACTCCCCGAACAAAAAATTTACAACTCGTACGACACAAAGGACCGCCGAAGAAAAGTTTACTTCCAAGCCTAACACACGAAAAGACCTTAGGAGACGAATTTTCAATATTAGGACCACCGACAGCGCATTCCACAAAATTAGAAAACTCGCCTTCATATTCTTTCAGTAACGATCCTAATAGTGATGCAGATGCCACTTTGGTGCCAGACGAAACAGATCTAGACGAAACGGTAATGGACGCGACAATTAAAATGCGTACCGAAGGACAAGTCGACCATAAATTTTCAAATATTATAAACCTACCACCACTACCTGCGACAGAATCGGATCACGAAGACAATACGAGTCAAATTCCACAGTCACTAGCAACTTCGACACCCGTGGTACAACCGGCGCCACGAAATATCTCCAAGACAAGACAGACACCATTCATACAGAATTTTATACCTGAACTCCATAAATTACACGGACAAGGGTTACCACATGCCGTAATAACCTCGGATACTAACAGTTCAGACGACGAGGATAGCTCGAGCTCAACAGAATCTGAATCCAGAAAACACAGCTCACACAAGATTCTAATTTCTCCCACAGCACTCACCGCCGATAAAGGACATCTCGCACATTTCATATCCGCAGATTGCCATTTAGTTAACCCCATAGGAAAATCTTTGGCCGATCAACAATTCATCTGTCAACAACAATTATTGCAACAAAATCCCGTCAAGGAGCAAGTCATAATATCAACACGAGGGCAGTACAAAATTTTCAGTATCATAGGCACTCAACATTTTTATGAAAAATTAACAGAAGATGCGGTCTCGCGTGGTTTGAAGAATCTAAAGAAGGCACTCAACCAAACTGGAATTTCATCCATTAGATTGTCCATAATCGGAGATGGACATGATAACATTACAGCGAAACAATTTCATCGATTAACAAACAAAATTTTTCATGACACAAATTTTCAAGTTATTTTATGCAGCGCCACAGTTAAAACCCCAGCACTGGAAGACCGGAGAGAATTGATAAAAGAAGCACACAGCAGTATAATAGGAGGTCACAAAGGTGTAACCAAAACATATAATCGTTTGCGAGCACGATATCACTGGCAAGGTATGCGAAACGAAATTCAGGATTTCATAAGAAAATGCAAAAGTTGTCAGGAACAGAAGTTGGTACGCATAAAAACTCGTCAACCGATGCTCATTACTGATACGCCAGCCGAACCATTTGATAAAATTGCACTAGATACAGTAGGACCATTACCGGAAACTCCAAGCGGTAACAAATATATATTAACAATACAAGATAATCTAACAAAATATTGTCTTGCCATAGCGATACCGAATATACGAGCCACCACGATTGCAGATGCATTTGCACGACATTTTATAGCAACCTTTGGAACTCCACGCGCAATACTTACAGACAAAGGGACAAGTTTCATTGGGAAACTTATGACCAACCTAGCAGAAATTTTCAAAATTAAGCAAATTACAACCTCTGGTTACAGACCACAGACCAATGGATCGCTCGAAAGAAGTCACATAGTTCTAACAGAATACATCAAGCATTATATGGAATCGTACGCAGACTGGGATTTACTATTGCCATTCGCAATGTTTTCGTACAACACATCCGTACACGAAGCCACCAATTTTACCCCGCACGAATTAATATTCGGGAAATTAGCGACGTTACCCAGTTCATTCCCATCTGGTAGAAATTTAGAAACCTACGGCACTTACCTCACTGAATTAATAACAAGAATGACAGAAATTCGCAATATAGCCGGAGATAATATTCAAAACGCGAAACTACGTTCAAAGAACCAATACGACAAAAACATAAATCCGATAACCTTCGAGGTTGGGGATTATGCATATGTTTTAAAAGAACCACGGATTAGCAAATTTGACCCCCATTACATAGGACCGTTCGAAATCATAGACGTAACCGATTTAAATAACGTAGTACTCCGTACAGACACTAATAAACTAATTGTAAAACACCAAGACAAATTGAAACACGCACACATAACAGACAGCGAATCCGAATCCGAATAAACTCAGGGAAGCCAAAAAATGTAATTACGCGTTGACAAAATCACCAGTACCACCCGCCGTAGAGTAGTATGTAAGCCTAATTTCCTTTCTCTTTCTTTGATTTGTAAAAGTTGCTGCCTTAAGGACACTCCGTAATTTCTAATATCACTGATATTTTGAGGTTACCCTAAGCAATTACGGAGACAGTCAAAGCTCTGACCAATATATGAATAATCATTCTTATGACACAAGTGGTTGTTTGAGGAGGCAGTAATTTTCTTTTAGTAGCGATTTGTATTAAATTAAGTCTTACAGCTAGTACAAGCAATCAGAGCGCCTTTCGTAACTAACTTCGAAAGCATCGCAATCAGCGACGTTTCGTCTTAGAGGGGAGGTGTTACATGCGGCCCTGAGCCTAATAAAAATTAGACTCTCTACTTCGAGCTCGAGGCCGGAAATTCACCACATGCATAGCCGGACCCCTCGCTAGGACCGAAAACCGCTCTGTTTGCCCAGAATAATTAAGACTACGAAAACTAGAACTCGAGCGAACGACGAGACACATATCTTATAGACACATTCCTATTGCATCCCGCAGGAAAATTCCAGAAAGTGCATCGTACCCCACCACTTTTTCTTACTATAAAAGACGGGTTACAAACCACCTCGGGGGATTAGTTCAGTAATAGACTGTCACGCTGCAGGTCGTTATAACCACGCGGATAGATCTTCTTCGTTTGACCGAACTTAGTTTTCGTCGATACGTCGTTAACCGTATAGAATACGCGCCAAGTCCGCGATATCTATTAGGCATTTTGTACTATCTAATACCCCCGCATTCCTCGTTGCGTGAAAACCGAGAGAATTACAAGTAGGTGCGTGCGTCCAGAAACACAAGTCCACTTAACACCTTTGTAACCAAACACATACACATTAATCTGTATTAATCGCCAGCATAAAGAAATATAGTTTGATCGTGTTCTTAGTCTTATCGCGTTTAAATTCTTTCTACGATTACCTTCCAGAAATCGTCAGCCTGCGATCCCACAGCAATACACTTTTACCGCTCGAAGTGTATTGCATAATTATAAAGTTACGTCAGCCTAACTAACATTCCTGTGGTAACCCGTGTTAACCATACACGGGATCGTCCACGCGTGTTCCAACCTCCTGTGGCAACCCGTGTTATCCATACACGGGATCGTCCACGCGTGTTCCAACCTCCTGTGGCAACCCGTGTTAGCCATACACGGGATCGTCCACGCGTGTTCCAACCTCCTGTGGCAACCCGTGTTATCCATACACGGGATCGTCCACGCGTGTTCCAATCTCCTGTGGCAACCCGTGTTAGCCATACACGGGATCGTCCACGACTAACAAACTACTTCTAAAACCCAACGAACACCACAACGAACACAGCACCTTATTCTTTTACCTCGGCCACTCGCAACGCTCCTGGCCCTTGGCACGTAACATATGTTTCTTAGACTATATAGAAGCAATATATACAATGATTTCAACAGTCTACCTGTTCCATTCATTGTTCTACTTGTCGAAATTTACAAATAATTTCCTTTAAAGGATTAACAATGGGGCTCGTAGTGCACTTAAACTTGAAGAACAAAAAATTGGCGAATGGTACTGTTTGGATGCTTTGCATATATGTTTCTTAGACTATTTAGAAGCAATATATAGAAAGATTTCACCCGTCTACGTGTTCCAATCATTGTTCTACTTGTCGAAATTTACAAATAATTTCCTTTAAAGGATTAACAATGGGGCTCGTAGTTCACTTAAACTTGAAGAACAAAAAATTGGCTAATTGTACTGTTTGGATGCTTTGCATATATGTTTCTTAGACTATTTAGAAGCAATATATAGAAAGATTTCACCTGTCTACCTGTACTATTCATTGTTCTACTTGTAGAAAGTTACAAATAATTTCCATTTCATGATTATCAATGGGGCTCGCTGTTCACTTAAACTTGAAGATCAAAAAATTGGCGATTGTTACTGTTTAGATGCTTTGCATATAGGTTTCGTAGACTGTATAGAAGCAACATATACAAAGATTTCAAACGTCTACCTGTTCTATTCATTGTTCTACTTGTCGAAAATTAGAAATAATTTCCGATAAAGGATTAACCATTGGGTCTCATTGTTCACTTAAACTTGAAGACCAAAAAATTGGCAAATGGTATTGTTTGGAGGCTTTGCGTACATGTTTCTTAGACTATATGGAAGCAATATATACAAATATTTCAACCGTCTACCTGTTCCATTCATTGTTCTACTTGTCGAAATTTACAAATAATTTCCTTTAAAGGATTAACAATGGGGCTCGTAGTTCACTTAAACTTGAAGAACAAAAAATTGGCGATTTGTACTGTTTGGATGCTTTCCATATATGTTTCTTAGACTATTTAGAAGCAATATATAGAAAGATTTCACCCGTCTACCTGTACTATTCATTGTTCTACTTGTAGAAAGTTACAAATAATTTCCATTTCATGATTATCAATGGGGCTCGCTGTTCACTTGAACTTGAAGATCAAAAAATTGGCGATTGTTACTGTTTAGATGCTTTGCATATAGGTTTCGTAGACTAAATAGAAGCAACATATACAAAGATTTCAACCGTCTACCTGTTCTATTCATTGTTCTACTTGTCGAAAATTACAAATAATTTCCGATAAAGGATTAACCATTGGGGCTCGTTGTTCACTTAAACTTGAAGATCAAAAAATTGGCGAATTGTACTGTTTGGATGCTTTGCATATATGTTTCTTAGACTATTTAGAAGCAATATATAGAAAGATTTCACCCGTCTACCTGTACTATTCATTGTTCTACTTGTAGAAAGTTACAAATAATTTCCATTTCATGATTATCAATGGGGCTCGCTGTTCACTTGAACTTGAAGATCAAAAAATTGGCGATTGTTACTGTTTAGATGCTTTGCATATAGGTTTCGTAGACTAAATAGAAGCAACATATACAAAGATTTCAACCGTCTACCTGTTCTATTCATTGTTCTACTTGTCGAAAATTACAAATAATTTCCGATAAAGGATTAACCATTGGGTCTCATTGTTCACTTAAACTTGAAGACCAAAAAATTGGCAAATGGTATTGTTTGGAGGCTTTGCGTACATGTTTCTTAGACTATATGGAAGTAATATATACAAAGATTTCAACCGTCTACCTGTTCCATTCATTGTTCTACTTGTCGAAATTTACAAATAATTTCCTTTAAAGGATTAACAATGGGGCTCGTAGTTCACTTAAACTTGAAGAACAAAAAATTGGCGATTTGTACTGTTTGGATGCTTTCCATATATGTTTCTTAGACTATTTAGAAGCAATATATAGAAAGATTTCACCCGTCTACCTGTACTATTCATTGTTCTACTTGTAGAAAGTTACAAATAATTTCCATTTCATGATTATCAATGGGGCTCGCTGTTCACTTGAACTTGAAGATCAAAAAATTGGCGATTGTTACTGTTTAGATGCTTTGCATATAGGTTTCGTAGACTAAATAGAAGCAACATATACAAAGATTTCAACCGTCTACCTGTTCTATTCATTGTTCTACTTGTCGAAAATTACAAATAATTTCCGATAAAGGATTAACCATTGGGGCTCGTTGTTCACTTAAACTTGAAGATCAAAAAATTGGCGAATTGTACTGTTTGGATGCTTTGCATATATGTTTCTTAGACTATTTAGAAGCAATATATAGAAAGATTTCACCCGTCTACCTGTACTATTCATTGTTCTACTTGTAGAAAGTTACAAATAATTTCCATTTCATGATTATCAATGGGGCTCGCTGTTCACTTGAACTTGAAGATCAAAAAATTGGCGATTGTTACTGTCTAGATGCTTTGCATATAGGTTTCGTAGACTATATAGAAGCAACATATACAAAGATTTCAACCGTCTACCTGTTCTATTCATTGTTCTACTTGTCGAAAATTACAAATAATTTCCGATAAAGGATTAACCATTGGGTCTCATTGTTCACTTAAACTTGAAGACCAAAAAATTGGCAAATGGTATTGTTTGGATGCTTTGCGTACATGTTTCTTAGACTATATGGAAGCGATATATACAAAGATTTCATCAGTCTAAGTGTTCAAATCATTGTTCTACTTGTCGAAATTTACAAATAATTTCCTTTAAAGGATTAACAATGGGGCTCGTTGTTCACTTAAACTTGAAGAACAATAAATTGGCGAATTGTACTGTTTGGATGCTTTGCATATATATTTCTTAGACTATATAGAAGCAATATATACAAAGAATACAACCGTCTACCTGTTCCATTCATTGCTCTACTTGTCGAAAGTTACAAATAATTTCCGATAAAGGATTAACCATTGGGGCTCATTGTTCACTTAAACTTGAAGACCAAAAAATTGGAAAATGGTATTGTTTGGATGCTTTGCGTACATGTTTCTTAGACTATATGGAAGCAATATATACAAAGATTTCAACAGTCTAAGTGTTCCAATCATTGTTCTACTTGTCGAAATTTACAAATAATTTCCTTTAAAGGATTAACAATGGGGCTCGTCGTTCACTTAAACTTGAAGAACAAGAAATTGGCGAATTGTACTGTTTGGATGCTTTGCATATATGTTTCTTAGACTATATAGAAGCAATATATACAAAGAATTCAACCGTCTACCTGATCCATTCATTGTTCTACTTGCCGAAATTTACAAATAATTTCCTTTAAAGGATTAACAATGGGGCTCGTAGTTCACTTAAACTTGAAGAGCAAAAAATTGGCGAATTGTACTGTTTGGACGCTATGCATATATGTTTCTTAGACTATATAGAAGCAATATATACAATGATTTCAACAGTCTACCTGTTCCATTCATTGTTCTACTTGTCGAAATTTACAAATAATTTCCTTTAAAGGATTAACAATGGGGCTCGTAGTGCACTTAAACTTGAAGAACAAAAAATTGGCGAATGGTACTGTTTGGATGCTTTGCATATATGTTTCTTAGACTATTTAGAAGCAATATATAGAAAGATTTCACCCGTCTACGTGTTCCAATCATTGTTCTACTTGTCGAAATTTACAAATAATTTCCTTTAAAGGATTAACAATGGGGCTCGTAGTTCACTTAAACTTGAAGAACAAAAAATTGGCTAATTGTACTGTTTGGATGCTTTGCATATATGTTTCTTAGACTATTTAGAAGCAATATATAGAAAGATTTCACCCGTCTACCAGTACTATTCATTGTTCTACTTGTAGAAAGTTACAAATAATTTCCATTTAATGATTATCAATGGGGCTCGCTGTTCACTTAAACTTGAAGATCAAAAAATTGGCGATTGTTACTGTTTAGATGCTTTGCATATATGTTTGTTAGATTATATAGAAGCAATATATAGAAAGATTTCACCCGTCTACCAGTACTATTCATTGTTCTACTTGTAGAAAGTTACAAATAATTTCCATTTAATGATTATCAATGGGGCTCGCTGTTCACTTAAACTTGAAGATCAAAAAATTGGCGATTGTTACTGTTTAGATGCTTTGCATATATGTATGTTAGATTATATAGAAGCAATATATACAAAGATTTCAACCGTCTACCTGTCCCATTCATTGTTCTGCTTGTCGAAAATTACAAATAATTTCCTTTAAAGGATTAACAATGGGGCTCGTAGTTCACTTAAACTTGAAGAACAAAAAATTGGCGAATGGTACTGTTTGGATGCTTTGCATATATGTTTCTTAGATTATATAGAAGCAATATATACAAAGATTTCAACCGTCTACCTGTTCCATTCATTGTTCTACTTGTCGAAATTTACAAATAATTTCCTTTAAAAGATTAACAATGGGGCTCGTTGTTTACTTAAACTTCAAGAACAAAAAATTGGCGAATTGTACTGTTTGGATGCTTTGCATATTTGTTTCGTAGACTATATAGAAGCAATATATACAATGATTTCAACCGTCTACATGATCCATTCATTGTTCTACTTGACGAAATTTACAAATAATTTCGTTTAAAGGATTAACAATGGGGCTCGTAGTTCACTTAAACATGAAGATGAAATAATTGGCGAATTGTACTGTTTGGATGCTTTGCATATGTGTCTCTTAGATTATATAGAAGCAATATATACAATGATTTCAACCGTCTACCTGTTCCGTTCATTGTTCTACTTGTCGAAAGTTACAAATAATTTCCGATAACGGATTAATCATTGGGGCTCATTGTTCATTTAAACTTGAAGAACAAAGAATTGGCGACTTGTACTGTTTGGATGCTTTGCATATATGTTTCTTATACTATATAGAAGAAATATATACAAAGATTTCAACCGTCTACCTGTTCCATTCAATGTTCTACTTGTCGAAATTTACAAATAATTTCCTTTAAAGGATTAACAATGGGGCTCGTAGTTCACTTAAACTTGAAGAACAAAAAATTGGCGAATGGTACTGTTTGGATGCTTTGCATATATGTTTCTTAGACTATATAGAAGCAATATATACAAAGATTTCAACCGTCTACCTGTTCCATTCAATGTTCTACTTGTCGAAATTTACAAATAATTTCCTTTAAAGGATTAACAATGGGGCTCGTAATTCACTTAAACTTGAAGAACAAAAAATTGGCGAATTGCACTGCTTGGATGCTTTGCATATGTGTTTCTTAGACTATTTAGAAGCAATATATAGAAAGATTTCACCCGTCTACCTGTACTATTCATTGTTCTACTTGTAGAAAGTTACAAATAATTTCCGTTTCATGATTATCAATGGGCCTCGTTGTTCACTTAAACTTGAAGAACAAAAAATTGGCGACTGGTACTGTTTGGATGCTTTGCATATATGTTTCTTAGACTATATAGAAGCAATATATAAAAAGACTTCAACCGTCTACCAGTTCCATTCATTGTTCTACTTGTCGAAATTTACAAAAAATTTACTTTAAAGGATTAACAATGGGGCTCGTAGTTCACTTAAACTTGAAGATCAAATAATTGGCGAATTGTACTGTTTGGATGCTTTGCATATATGTTTCTTAGACTATTTAGAAACAATATATAGAAAGATTTCACCCGTCTACCTGTACTATTCATTGTTCTACTTGTAGAAAGTTACAAATAATTTCCATTTCATGATTATCAATGGGGCTCGCTGTTTACTTAAACTTGAAGATCAAAAAATTGGCGATTGTTACTGTTTAGATGCTTTGCATATAGGTTTCTTAGACTATATAGAAGCAACATATACAAAGATTTCAACCGTCTACCTGTTCTATTCATTGTTCTACTTGTAGAAAGTTCCAAATAATTTCCGTTTCATGATTATCAATTGGGCTCGTTGTTCACTTAAACTTGAAGAACAAAAAATTGGCGAATGGTACTGTTTGGATGCTTTGCATATATGTTTCTTAGATTATATAGAAGCAATATATACAAAGATTTCATCCGTCTACCTTTTCCATTCATTGTTCTGCTTGTCGAAAATTACAAATAATTTCCTTTAAAGGATTAACAATGGGGCTCGTACTTCACTTAAACTTGAAGAACAAAAAATTGGCGAATGGTACTGTTTGGATGCTTTGCATATATGTTTCTTAGATTATATAGAAGCAATATATACAAAGATTTCACCCGTCTACCTGTACTATTCATTGTTCTACTTGTAGAAAGTTACAATTAATTTCCGTTAAAGGATTAACAATGGGGCTCGTAGTACACTTAAACTTGAAGAACAAAAAATTGGCGAATTGTACTGTTTGGATGCTTTGCATATATGTTTCTTAGACTATATAGAAGCAATATATACAAAGATTTCAACCGTCTACCTGTTCCATTCATTGTTCTACTTGGCGAAAATTACAAATAATTTCCGATAAAGGATTAACCATTGGGGCTCGTAGTTCACTTAAACTTGAAGATCAAATAATTGGCGAATTGTACTGTTTGGATGATTTGCAGATATGTTTCTTAGACTATATAGAAGCAATATATACAATGATTTCAACCGTCTACCTGTTCCATTCATTGTTCTACTTGTCGAAAGTTACAAATAATTTCCGTTAAGGGATTAACAATGGGGATCGTAGTTTACTTAAACTTGAAGAGCAAAAAATTGGCGAATTGTACTGTTTGGACGCTATGCATATATGTTTCTTCGACTATATAGAAGCAATATATACAAAGATTTCAACCGTCTACCTGTTCCATTCATTGTTCTACTTGTCGAAAGTTACAAATAATTTCCGTTAAGGGATTAACAATGGGGATCGTAGTTTACTTAAACTTGAAGAACAAGAAATTGGCGAATTGTACTGTTTGGATGCATTGCATATATGTTTCTTAGATTATATAGAAGCAATATATACAAAGATTTCAACCGTCTACCTGTTCCATTCATTGTTCTACTTGTCGAAATTTACAAATAATTTCCTTTAAAGGATTAACAATGGGTCTCGTAGTTCACTTAAACTTGAAGAACAAAAAATTGGGGAATTGTACTGTTTGGATGCTTTGCATATATGTTTCTTAGACTATTTAGAAGCAATATATAGAAAGATTTCACCCGTCTACCTGTACTATTCATTGTTCTACTTGTAGAAAGTTACAAATAATTTCCATTTCATGATTATCAATGGGGCCCGCTGTTCACTTAAACTTGAAGATCAAAAAATTGGCGATTGTTACTGTTTAGATGCTTTGCATATAGGTTTCTTAGACTATATAGAAGCAACATATACAAAGATTTCAACCGTCTACCTGTTCCATTCATTGTTCTACTTGTAGAAAGTTACAATTAATTTCCGTTAAAGTATTAACAATGGGGCTCGTAGTTCACTTAAACTTGAAGATCAAATAATTGGCGAATTGTACTGTTTGGATGCTTTGCATATATGTTTCTTAGACTATTTAGAAGCAATATATAGAAAGATTTCACCCGTCTACCTGTACTATTCATTGTTCTACTTGTAGAAAGTTACAAATAATTTCCATTTCATGATTATCAATGGGGCTCACTGTTCACTTAAACTTGAAGATCAAAAAATTGGCGAATTGTACTGTTTGGATGCTTTGCATATATGTTTCTTAGACTATTTAGAAGCAATATATAGAAAGATTTCACCCGTCTACCTGTACTATTCATTGTTCTACTTGTAGAATGTTACAAATAATTTCCATTTCATGATTATCAATGGGGCTCGCTGTTCACTTAAACCTGAAGATCAAAAAATTGGCGATTGTTACTGTTTAGATGCTTTGCATATAGGTTTGTTAGACTATATAGAAGCAACATATACAAATATTTCAACCGTCTACCTGTTCTATTCATTGTTCTACTTGTAGAAAGTTACAAATAATTTCCATTTCATGATTATCAATGGGGCTCGTGTTCACTTAAACTTGAAGAACAAAAAATTGGCGAATGGTACTGTTTGGATGCTTTGCATATATGTTTCTTAGATTATATAGAAGCAATATATACAAAGATTTCAACCGTCTACCTGTTCCATTCATTGTTCTACTTGTCGAAATTTACAAATAATTTCCTTTAAAGGATTAACAATGGGGCTCGTGTTCACTTAAACTTGAAGAACAAAAAATTGGCGAATGGTATTGTTTGGATGCTTTGCATATATGTTTCTTAGACTATATAGACGGAATATATACAAAGATTTCAACCGTCTACCTGTTCCATTCATTGTTCTACTTGTAGAAAGTTACAATTAATTTCCTTTAAAGGATTAACAATGGGGCTCGTGTTCACTTAAACTTGAAGAACAAAAAATTGGCGAATGGTACTGTTTGGATGCTTTGCATATATGTTTCTTAGACTATATAGACGCAATATATACAAAGATTTCAACCGTCTACCTGTTCCATTCATTGTTCTACTTGTAGAAAGTTACAATTAATTTCCGTTAAAGGATTAACAATGGGGCTCGTAGTTAACTTAAACTTGAAGAACAAAAAATTGGCGAATTGTACTGTTTGGATGCTTAGCATATATGTTTCTTAGATTATATAGAAGCAATATATACAAGGATTTCAACCGTCTACCTGTTCCATTCATTGTTCTACTTGGCGAAAATTACAAATAATTTCCGATAAAGGATTAACCATTGGGGCTCGTAGTTCACTTAAACTTGAAGATCAAATAATTGGCAAATTGTACTGTTTGGATGATTTGCAGATATGTTTCTTAGACTATATAGAAGCAATATATACAATGATTTCAACTGTCTACCTGTTCCATTCATTGTTCTACTTGCCGAAATTTACAAATAATTTCCTTTAAAGGATTAACAATGGGGCTCATAGTTCACTTAAACTTGAAGAGCAAAAAATTAGCGAATTGTACTGTTTGGACGCTTTGCATATATGTTTCTTAGATTATATGGAAGCAATATATAAAAAGATTTCAACCGTCTACGTGTTCCAATCATTGTTCTACTTGTAGAAAGTTACAATTAATTTCCGTTAAAGGATTAACAAAGGGGCTCGTAGTTCACTTAAACTTGAAGATCAAAAAATTGGCGATTGTTACTGTTTAGATGCTTTGCATATATGTTTCTTAGACTATATGGAAGAAATATATACAAAGATTTCAACCGTCTACGTGTTCCAATCATTGTTCTACTTGTCGAAAGTTACAAATAATTTCCGTTAAGGGATTAACAATGGAGATCATAGTTTACTTAAACTTGAAGAACAATAAATTGGGCGAATTGTACTGTTTGGATGCTTTGCATATATGTTTCTTAGACTATATGGAAGAAATATATACAAAGATTTCAACCGTCTACGTGTTCCAATCATTGTTCTACTTGTAGAAAGTTACAATTAATTTCCGCTAAAGGATTAACAATGGGGCTCGTAGTTCACTTAAACTTGAAGAACAAAAAATTGGCGAATTGTACTGTTTGGATGCTTTGCATATATGTTTCATAGACGATATAGAAGCAATATATACAATGATTTCAACCGTCTACATGATCCATTCATTGTTCTACTTGTCGAAATTTACAAATAATTTCTTTTAAAGGATTAACAATGGGGCTCGTCATTCACTTAAACTTGAAGAACAAAAAATTGGCGAATTGTACTGTTTGGATGCTTTGCATAGATGTTTCTTAGACTATTTAGAAGCAATATTTAGAAAGATTTCACCCGTCTACCTGTACTATTCATTGTTCTACTTGTAGAAAGTTACAAATAATTTCCATTTCATGATTATCAATGGGGCTCGCTGTTCACTTAAACTTGAAGATCAAAAAATTGGCGATTGTTACTGTTTAGATGCTTTGCATATATGTTTCTTAGATTATATAGAAGCAATAGATACAAAGATTTCAACCGTCTACCTGTTCCATTCATTGTTCTACTTGCCAAAACTTACAAATTATTTCCGATAAAGGATTAACCATTGGGGCTCATTGTTCACTTAAACTTGAAGACCAACAAATTGGCGAATGGTACTGTTTGGATGCTTTGCGTACATGTTTCTTAGACTATATGGAAGCAATATATACAAAGATTTCAACCGTCTACGTGTTCCAATCATTGTTCTACTTGTCGAAATTTACAGATAATTTCCTTTAATGGATTAACAATGGGGCTCGTTGTTCACTTAAACTTGAAGAACAAAAAATTGGCGAATTGTACTGTTTGGATGCTTTGCATATATGTTTCTTAGATTATATAGAAGCAATATATACAAAGATTTCAACCGTCTACCTGTTCCATTAATTGTTCTACTTGTCGAAAGTTACAAATAATTTCCGTTAAGGGATTAACAATGGGGATCGTAGTTTACTTAAACTTGAAGAACAAAAAATTGGCGAATTGTACTGTTTGGATGCTTTGCATATATGTTTCTTAGACTATATAGAAGCAATATATACAATGATTTCAACCGTCTACCTGTTCCATTCATTGTTCTACTTGTCGAAATTTACAAATAATTTCCTTTAAAGGATTAACAATGGGGCTCGTGTTCACTTAAACTTGAAGAACAAAAAATTGGCGAATGGTATTGTTTGGATGCTTTGCATATAAGTTTCTTAGACTATTTAGAAGCAATATATAGAAAGATTTCACCCGTCTACCTGTACTATTCATTGTTCTACTTGTAGAATGTTACAAATAATTTCCATTTCATGATTATCAATGGGGCTCGCTGTTCACTTAAACCTGAAGATCAAAAAATTGGCGATTGTTACTGTTTAGATGCTTTGCATATAGGTTTGTTAGACTATATAGAAGCAACATATACAAATATTTCAACCGTCTACCTGTTCTATTCATTGTTCTACTTGTAGAAAGTTACAAATAATTTCCATTTCATGATTATCAATGGGGCTCGTGTTCACTTAAACTTGAAGAACAAAAAATTGGCGAATGGTACTGTTTAGATGCTTTGCATATATGTTTCTTAGATTATATAGAAGCAATAGATACAAAGATTTCAACCGTCTACCTGTTCCATTCATTGTTCTACTTGCCAAAACTTACAAATTATTTCCGATAAAGGATTAACCATTGGGGCTCATTGTTCACTTAAACTTGAAGACCAACAAATTGGCGAATGGTACTGTTTGGATGCTTTGCGTACATGTTTCTTAGACTATATGGAAGCAATATATACAAAGATTTCAACCGTCTACGTGTTCCAATCATTGTTCTACTTGTCGAAATTTACAGATAATTTCCTTTAATGGATTAACAATGGGGCTCGTTGTTCACTTAAACTTGAAGAACAAAAAATTGGCGAATTGTACTGTTTGGATGCTTTGCATATATGTTTCTTAGATTATATAGAAGCAATATATACAAAGATTTCAACCGTCTACCTGTTCCATTAATTGTTCTACTTGTCGAAAGTTACAAATAATTTCCGTTAAGGGATTAACAATGGGGATCGTAGTTTACTTAAACTTGAAGAACAAAAAATTGGCGAATTGTACTGTTTGGATGCTTTGCATATATGTTTCTTAGACTATATAGAAGCAATATATACAAAGATTTCAACCGTCTACCTGTTCCATTCATTGTTCTACTTGGCGAAAATTACAAATAATTTCCGATAAAGGATTAACCATTGGGGCTCGTAGTTCACTTAAACTTGAAGATCAAATAATTGGCGAATTGTACTGTCTGGATGATTTGCAGATATGTTTCTTAGACTATATAGAAGCAATATATACAATGATTTCAACCGTCTACCTGTTCCATTCATTGTTCTACTTGTCGAAAGTTACAAATAATTTCCGTTAAGGGATTAACAATGGGGATCGTAGTTTACTTAAACTTGAAGAGCAAAAAATTGGCGAATTGTACTGTTTGGACGCTATGCATATATGTTTCTTCGACTATATAGAAGCAATATATACAAAGATTTCAACCGTCTACCTGTTCCATTCATTGTTCTACTTGTCGAAAGTTACAAATAATTTCCGTTAAGGGATTAACAATGGGGATCGTAGTTTACTTAAACTTGAAGAACAAGAAATTGGCGAATTGTACTGTTTGGATGCATTGCATATATGTTTCTTAGATTATATAGAAGCAATATATACAAAGATTTCAACCGTCTACCTGTTCCATTCATTGTTCTACTTGTCGAAATTTACAAATAATTTCCTTTAAAGGATTAACAATGGGGCTCGTGTTCACTTAAACTTGAAGAACAAAAAATTGGCGAATGGTATTGTTTGGATGCTTTGCATATATGTTTCTTAGACTATATAGACGGAATATATACAAAGATTTCAACCGTCTACCTGTTCCATTCATTGTTCTACTTGTAGAAAGATACAATTAATTTCCTTTAAAGGATTAACAATGGGGCTCGTGTTCACTTAAACTTGAAGAACAAAAAATTGGCGAATGGTACTGTTTGGATGCTTTGCATATATGTTTCTTAGACTATATAGACGCAATATATACAAAGATTTCAACCGTCTACCTGTTCCATTCATTGTTCTACTTGTAGAAAGTTACAATTAATTTCCGTTAAAGGATTAACAATGGGGCTCGTAGTTCACTTAAACTTGAAGAACAAAAAATTGGCGAATTGTACTGTTTGGATGCTTTGCATATATGTTTCTTAGATTATATAGAAGCAATATATACAAAGATTTCAACCGTCTACCTGTTCCATTCATTGTTCTACTTGGCGAAAATCACAAATAATTTCCGATAAAGGATTAACCATTGGGGCTCGTAGTTCACTTAAACTTGAAGATCAAATAATTGGCAAATTGTACTGTTTGGATGATTTGCAGATATGTTTCTTAGACTATATAGAAGCAATATATACAATGATTTCAACTGTCTACCTGTTCCATTCATTGTTCTACTTGTCGAAAGTTACAAATAATTTCCGTTAAGGGATTAACAATGGGGATCGTAGTTTACTTAAACTTGAAGAGCAAAAAATTGGCGAATTGTACTGTTTGGACGCTATGCATATATGTTTCTTAGACTATATAGAAGCAATATATACAAAGATTTCAACCGTCTACCTGTTCCATTCATTGTTCTACTTGTCGAAAGTTACAAACAATTTCCGATAAAGGATGAACCATTGGGGCTCAATGTTCTCTTAAACTTGAAGAACAAAAAATTGGCGAATTGTACTGTTTGGATGCTTGGCATATATGTTTCTTAGGCTATTTAGAAGCAATATATAGAAAGATTTCACCCGTCTACCTGTACTATTCATCGTTCTACGTGTAGAAAGTTACAAATAATTTCAATTTCATGATTATCAATGGGGCTCGCTGTTCACTTAAACTTGAAGATCAAAAAACTGGCGATTGTTACTGTTTAGATGCTTTGCATATAGGTTTCGTAGACTATATAGAAGCAACATATACAAAGATTTCAACCGTCTACCTGTTCTATTCATTGTTCTACTTGTAGAAAGTTACAAATAATTTCCGTTTCATGATTATCAATGGGGCTCGTTGTTCACTTAAACTTGAAGAACAAAAAATTGGCGAATGGTACTGTTTGGATGCTTTGCATATATGTTTCTTAGACTATATGGAAGAAATATATACAAAGATTTTAACCGTCTACGTGTTCCAATCATTGTTCTACTTGTCGAAAGTTACAAATAATTTCCGTTAAAGGATTAACAATGGGGCTCGTAGTTCACTTAAACTTGAAGAACAAAAAATTGGCGAATTGTACTGTTTGGATGCTTTGCATATATGTTTCGTAGACTATATAGAAGCAATATATACAATGATTTCAACCGTCTACATCATCCATTCATTGTTCTACTTGTCGAAATTTACAAATAATTTCCTTTAAAGGATTAACAATGGGGCTCGTAGTTCACTTAAACATGAAGATGAAATAATTGGCGAATTGTACTGTTTGGATGCTTTGCATATATGTTTCTTAGATTATATAGAAGCAATATATACAAGGATTTCAACCGTCTACCTGTTCCATTCATTGTTCTACTTGTCGAAAGTTACAAATAATTACCGATAAAGGATTAACCATTGGGGCTCATTGTTCACTTAAACCTGAAGAACAAAAAATTGGCGAATTGTACTGTTTGGATGCTTTGCATATATGTTTCTTAGACTATATAGAAGCAATATATACAAAGATTTCAACCGTCTACCTGTTCCATTCATTGTTCTACTTGTCGAAAGTTACAAATAATTTCCGATAAAGGATTAACAATGGGGCTCATTGTTCACTTAAACTTGAAGGACAAAAAATTGGCGAATGGTAATGTTTGGATGCTTTGCATAAATGTTTCTTAGAATATATGGAAGCAATATATACAAAGATTTCAACCGTCTACGTGTTCCAATCATTGTTCTACTTGTCGAAAATTACAAGTGATTTCCGATAAAGGATTAACCATTGGGGCTCATTGTTCACTTAAACTTGAAGAACAAAAAATTGGCGAATGGTACTGTTTAGATGCTTTGCGTATATGTTTCTTAGACTATATAGAAGCAATATATACAATGATTTCAACAGTCTACCTGTTCCATTCATTGTTCTACTTGTCGCAAGTTACATATAATTTCCGTTAAAGTATTAACAATGGGACTCGTAGTTCACTTAAACTTGAAGATCAAATAATTGGCGAATTGTACTGTTTGGATGATTTGCATATATGTTTCTTAGACTATATAGAAGCAATATATACAAAGATTTCAACCGTCTACCTGTTCCATTCATTGTTCTACTTGTCGAAAGTTACAAATAATTTCCGATAAAGGATTAACCATTGGGGCTCATTGTACACTTAAACTTGAAGAACAACAAATTGGCGAATGGTACTGTTTGGATGCTTTGCATATATGTTTCTTAGACTATATAGAAGCAATATATACAAAGATTTCAACCGTCTACCTGTTCCATTCATTTTTCTACTTGTCGAAAGTTACAAATAATTACCGATAAAGGATTAACCATTGGGGCTCATTGTTCACTTAAACCTGAAGAACAAAAAATTGGCGAATTGTACTGTTTGGATGCTTTGCATATATGTTTCTTAGACTATATAGAAGCAATATATACAAAGATTTCAACCGTCTACCTGTTCCATTCATTGTTCTACTTGTCGAAAGTTACAAATAATTTCCGATAAAGGATTAACAATGGGGCTCATTGTTCACTTAAACTTGAAGGACAAAAAATTGGCGAATGGTAATGTTTGGATGCTTTGCATAAATGTTTCTTAGAATATATGGAAGCAATATATACAAAGATTTCCACCGTCTACGTGTTCCAATCATTGTTCTACTTGTCGAAAATTACAAGTGATTTCCGATAAAGGATTAACCATTGGGGCTCATTGTTCACTTAAACTTGAAGAACAAAAAATTGGCGAATGGTACTGTTTAGATGCTTTGCGTATATGTTTCTTAGACTATATAGAAGCAATATATACAATGATTTCAACAGTCTACCTGTTCCATTCATTGTTCTACTTGTCGCAAGTTACAAATAATTTCCGTTAAAGTATTAACAATGGGACTCGTAGTTCACTTAAACTTGAAGATCAAATAATTGGCGAATTGTACTGTTTGGATGATTTGCAGATATGTTTCTCAGACTATATAGAAGTAATATATACAATGATTTCAACCGTCTACCTGTTCCATTCATTGTTATACTTGTCGAAAGTTACAAATAATTACCGATAAAGGATTAACCATTGGGGCTCATTGTACACTTAAACTTGAAGAACAAAAAATTGGCGAATTGTACTGTTTGGATGCTTTGCATATATGTTTCTTAGACTATTTAGAAGCAATATATAGAAAGATTTCACCTGTCTACCTGTACTATTCATTGTTCTACTTGTAGAAAGTTACAAATAATTTCCATTTCATGATTATCAATGGGGCTCGCTGTTCACTTAAACTTGAAGATCAAAAAATTGGCGATTGTTACTGTTTAGATGCTTTGCATATAGGTTTCATAGACTGTATAGAAGCAACATATACAAAGATTTCAAACGTCTACCTGTTCTATTCATTGTTCTACTTGTCGAAAATTAGAAATAATTTCCGATAAAGGATTAACCATTGGGTCTCATTGTTCACTTAAACTTGAAGACCAAAAAATTGGCAAATGGTATTGTTTGGAGGCTTTGCGTACATGTTTCTTAGACTATATGGAAGCAATATATACAAAGATTTCAACCGTCTACCTGTTCCATTCATTGTTCTACTTGTCGAAATTTACAAATAATTTCCTTTAAAGGATTAACAATGGGGCTCGTAGTTCACTTAAACTTGAAGAACAAAAAATTGGCGATTTGTACTGTTTGGATGCTTTCCATATATGTTTCTTAGACTATTTAGAAGCAATATATAGAAAGATTTCACCCGTCTACCTGTACTATTCATTGTTCTACTTGTAGAAAGTTACAAATAATTTCCATTTCATGATTATCAATGTGGCTCGCTGTTCACTTGAACTTGAAGATCAAAAAATTGGCGATTGTTACTGTTTAGATGCTTTGCATATAGGTTTCGTAGACTAAATAGAAGCAACATATACAAAGATTTCAACCGTCTACCTGTTCTATTCATTGTTCTACTTGTCGAAAATTACAAATAATTTCCGATAAAGGATTAACCATTGGGGCTCGTTGTTCACTTAAACTTGAAGATCAAAAAATTGGCGAATTGTACTGTTTGGATGCTTTGCATATATGTTTCTTAGACTATTTAGAAGCAATATATAGAAAGATTTCACCCGTCTACCTGTACTATTCATTGTTCTACTTGTAGAAAGTTACAAATAATTTCCATTTCATGATTATCAATGGGGCTCGCTGTTCACTTGAACTTGAAGATCAAAAAATTGGCGATTGTTACTGTTTAGATGCTTTGCATATAGGTTTCGCAGACTAAATAGAAGCAACATATACAAAGATTTCAACCGTCTACCTGTTCTATTCATTGTTCTACTTGTCGAAAATTACAAATAATTTCCGATAAAGGATTAACCATTGGGTCTCATTGTTCACTTAAACTTGAAGACCAAAAAATTGGCAAATGGTATTGTTTGGAGGCTTTGCGTACATGTTTCTTAGACTATATGGAAGCAATATATACAAAGATTTCAACCGTCTACCTGTTCCATTCATTGTTCTACTTGTCGAAATTTACAAATAATTTCCTTTAAAGGATTAACAATGGGGCTCGTAGTTCACTTAATCTTGAAGAACAAAAAATTGGCGATTTGTACTGTTTGGATGCTTTCCATATATGTTTCTTAGACTATTTAGAAGCAATATATAGAAAGATTTCACCCGTCTACCTGTACTATTCATTGTTCTACTTGTAGAAAGTTACAAATAATTTCCATTTCATGATTATCAATGGGGCTCGCTGTTCACTTGAACTTGAAGATCAAAAAATTGGCGATTGTTACTGTTTAGATGCTTTGCATATAGGTTTCGTAGACTAAATAGAAGCAACATATACAAAGATTTCAACCGTCTACCTGTTCTATTCATTGTTCTACTTGTCGAAAATTACAAATAATTTCCGATAAAGGATTAACCATTGGGGCTCGTTGTTCACTTAAACTTGAAGATCAAAAAATTGGCGAATTGTACTGTTTGGATGCTTTGCATATATGTTTCTTAGACTATTTAGAAGCAATATATAGAAAGATTTCACCCGTCTACCTGTACTATTCATTGTTCTACTTGTAGAAAGTTACAAATAATTTCCATTTCATGATTATCAATGGGGCTCGCTGTTCACTTGAACTTGAAGATCAAAAAATTGGCGATTGTTACTGTTTAGATGCTTTGCATATAGGTTTCGTAGACTATATAGAAGCAACATATACAAAGATTTCAACCGTCTACCTGTTCTATTCATTGTTCTACTTGTCGAAAATTACAAATAATTTCCGATAAAGGATTAACCATTGGGTCTCATTGTTCACTTAAACTTGAAGACCAAAAAATTGGCAAATGGTATTGTTTGGATGCTTTGCGTACATGTTTCTTAGACTATATGGAAGCGATATATACAAAGATTTCATCAGTCTAAGTGTTCAAATCATTGTTCTACTTGTCGAAATTTACAAATAATTTCCTTTAAAGGATTAACAATGGGGCTCGTTGTTCACTTAAACTTGAAGAACAATAAATTGGCGAATTGTACTGTTTGGATGCTTTGCATATATATTTCTTAGACTATATAGAAGCAATATATACAAAGAATACAACCGTCTACCTGTTCCATTCATTGCTCTACTTGTCGAAAGTTACAAATAATTTCCGATAAAGGATTAACCATTGGGGCTCATTGTTCACTTAAACTTGAAGACCAAAAAATTGGAAAATGGTATTGTTTGGATGCTTTGCGTACATGTTTCTTAGACTATATGGAAGCAATATATACAAAGATTTCAACAGTCTAAGTGTTCCAATCATTGTTCTACTTGTCGAAATTTACAAATAATTTCCTTTAAAGGATTAACAATGGGGCTCGTCGTTCACTTAAACTTGAAGAACAAGAAATTGGCGAATTGTACTGTTTGGATGCTTTGCATATATGTTTCTTAGACTATATAGAAGCAATATATACAAAGAATTCAACCGTCTACCTGTTCCATTCATTGTTCTACTTGCCGAAATTTACAAATAATTTCCTTTAAAGGATTAACAATGGGGCTCGTAGTTCACTTAAACTTGAAGAGCAAAAAATTGGCGAATGGTATTGTTTGGATGCTTTGCATATATGTTTCTTAGACTATTTAGAAGCAATATATAGAAAGATTTCACCCGTCTACCTGTACTATTCATTGTTCTACTTGTAGAATGTTACAAATAATTTCCATTTCATGATTATCAATGGGGCTCGTGTTCACTTAAACTTGAAGAACAAAAAATTGGCGAATGGTACTGTTTGGATGCTTTGCATATATGTTTCTTAGACGATATAGAAGCAATATATACAATGATTTCAACAGTCTACCTGTTCTATTCATTGTTCTACTTGTAGAAAGTTACAAATAATTTCCATTTCATGATTATCAATGGGGCTCTCTGTTCACTTAAACTTGAAGAACAAAAAATTGGCGAATTGTACTGTTTGGATGCTTTGCATATATGTTTCTTAGACTATATAGAAGCAATATATACAATGATTTCAACCGTCTACCTATTTCATTCATTGTTCTACTTGCCGAAATTTACAAATAATTTCCTTTAAAGGATTAACAATGGGGCTCATAGTTCACTTAAACTTGAAGAGCAAAAAATTAGCGAATTGTACTGTTTGGACGCTTTGCATATATGTTTCTTAGATTATATGGAAGCAATATATAAAAAGATTTCAACCGTCTACGTGTTCCAATCATTGTTCTACTTGTAGAAAGTTACAATTAATTTCCGTTAAAGGATTAACAAAGGGGCTCGTAGTTCACTTAAACTTGAAGATCAAAAAATTGGCGATTGTTACTGTTTAGATGCTTTGCATATATGTTTCTTAGATTATATAGAAGCAATAGATACAAAGATTTCAACCGTCTACGTGTTCCAATCATTGTTCTACTTGTCGAAAATTACAAGTGATTTCCGATAAAGGATTAACCATTGGGGCTCATTGTTCAATTAAACTTGAAGAACAAAAAATTGGCGAATGGTACTGTTTAGATGCTTTGCGTATATGTTTCTTAGACTATATAGAAGCAATATATACAATGATTTCAACAGTCTACCTGTTCCATTCATTGTTCTACTTGTCGCAAGTTACAAATAATTTCCGTTAAAGTATTAACAATGGGACTCGTAGTTCACTTAAACTTGAAGATCAAATAATTGGCGAATTGTACTGTTTGGATGATTTGCAGATATGTTTCTCAGACTATATAGAAGTAATATATACAATGATTTCAACCGTCTACCTGTTCCATTCATTGTTATACTTGTCGAAAGTTACAAATAATTACCGATAAAGGATTAACCATTGGGGCTCATTGTACACTTAAACTTGAAGAACAAAAAATTGGCGAATTGTACTGTTTGGATGCTTTGCATATATGTTTCTTAGACTATTTAGAAGCAATATATAGAAAGATTTCACCTGTCTACCTGTACTATTCATTGTTCTACTTGTAGAAAGTTACAAATAATTTCCATTTCATGATTATCAATGGGGCTCGCTGTTCACTTAAACTTGAAGATCAAAAAATTGGCGATTGTTACTGTTTAGATGCTTTGCATATAGGTTTCGTAGACTGTATAGAAGCAACATATACAAAGATTTCAAACGTCTACCTGTTCTATTCATTGTTCTACTTGTCGAAAATTAGAAATAATTTCCGATAAAGGATTAACCATTGGGTCTCATTGTTCACTTAAACTTGAAGACCAAAAAATTGGCAAATGGTATTGTTTGGAGGCTTTGCGTACATGTTTCTTAGACTATATGGAAGCAATATATACAAATATTTCAACCGTCTACCTGTTCCATTCATTGTTCTACTTGTCGAAATTTACAAATAATTTCCTTTAAAGGATTAACAATGGGGCTCGTAGTTCACTTAAACTTGAAGAACAAAAAATTGGCGATTTGTACTGTTTGGATGCTTTCCATATATGTTTCTTAGACTATTTAGAAGCAATATATAGAAAGATTTCACCCGTCTACCTGTACTATTCATTGTTCTACTTGTAGAAAGTTACAAATAATTTCCATTTCATGATTATCAATGGGGCTCGCTGTTCACTTGAACTTGAAGATCAAAAAATTGGCGATTGTTACTGTTTAGATGCTTTGCATATAGGTTTCGTAGACTAAATAGAAGCAACATATACAAAGATTTCAACCGTCTACCTGTTCTATTCATTGTTCTACTTGTCGAAAATTACAAATAATTTCCGATAAAGGATTAACCATTGGGGCTCGTTGTTCACTTAAACTTGAAGATCAAAAAATTGGCGAATTGTAATGTTTGGATGCTTTGCATATATGTTTCTTAGACTATTTAGAAGCAATATATAGAAAGATTTCACCCGTCTACCTGTACTATTCATTGTTCTACTTGTAGAAAGTTACAAATAATTTCCATTTCATGATTATCAATGGGGCTCGCTGTTCACTTGAACTTGAAGATCAAAAAATTGGCGATTGTTACTGTTTAGATGCTTTGCATATAGGTTTCGTAGACTAAATAGAAGCAACATATACAAAGATTTCAACCGTCTACCTGTTCTATTCATTGTTCTACTTGTCGAAAATTACAAATAATTTCCGATAAAGGATTAACCATTGGGTCTCATTGTTCACTTAAACTTGAAGACCAAAAAATTGGCAAATGGTATTGTTTGGAGGCTTTGCGTACATGTTTCTTAGACTATATGGAAGCAATATATACAAAGATTTCAACCGTCTACCTGTTCCATTCATTGTTCTACTTGTCGAAATTTACAAATAATTTCCTTTAAAGGATTAACAATGGGGCTCGTAGTTCACTTAAACTTGAAGAACAAAAAATTGGCGATTTGTACTGTTTGGATGCTTTCCATATATGTTTCTTAGACTATTTAGAAGCAATATATAGAAAGATTTCACCCGTCTACCTGTACTATTCATTGTTCTACTTGTAGAAAGTTACAAATAATTTCCATTTCATGATTATCAATGGGGCTCGCTGTTCACTTGAACTTGAAGATCAAAAAATTGGCGATTGTTACTGTTTAGATGCTTTGCATATAGGTTTCGTAGACTAAATAGAAGCAACATATACAAAGATTTCAACCGTCTACCTGTTCTATTCATTGTTCTACTTGTCGAAAATTACAAATAATTTCCGATAAAGGATTAACCATTGGGGCTCGTTGTTCACTTAAACTTGAAGATCAAAAAATTGGCGAATTGTACTGTTTGGATGCTTTGCATATATGTTTCTTAGACTATTTAGAAGCAATATATAGAAAGATTTCACCAGTCTACCTGTACTATTCATTGTTCTACTTGTAGAAAGTTACAAATAATTTCCATTTCATGATTATCAATGGGGCTCGCTGTTCACTTGAACTTGAAGATCAAAAAATTGGCGATTGTTACTGTTTAGATGCTTTGCATATAGGTTTCGTAGACTATATAGAAGCAACATATACAAAGATTTCAACCGTCTACCTGTTCTATTCATTGTTCTACTTGTCGAAAATTACAAATAATTTCCGATAAAGGATTAACCATTGGGTCTCATTGTTCACTTAAACTTGAAGACCAAAAAATTGGCAAATGGTATTGTTTGGATGCTTTGCGTACATGTTTCTTAGACTATATGGAAGCGATATATACAAAGATTTCATCAGTCTAAGTGTTCAAATCATTGTTCTACTTGTCGAAATTTACAAATAATTTCCTTTAAAGGATTAACAATGGGGCTCGTTGTTCACTTAAACTTGAAGAACAATAAATTGGCGAATTGTACTGTTTGGATGCTTTGCATATATATTTCTTAGACTATATAGAAGCAATATATACAAAGAATACAACCGTCTACCTGTTCCATTCATTGCTCTACTTGTCGAAAGTTACAAATAATTTCCGATAAAGGATTAACCATTGGGGCTCATTGTTCACTTAAACTTGAAGACCAAAAAAATGGAAAATGGTATTGTTTGGATGCTTTGCGTACATGTTTCTTAGACTATATGGAAGCAATATATACAAAGATTTCAACAGTCTAAGTGTTCCAATCATTGTTCTACTTGTCGAAATTTACAAATAATTTCCTTTAAAGGATTAACAATGGGGCTCGTCGTTCACTTAAACTTGAAGAACAAGAAATTGGCGAATTGTACTGTTTGGATGCTTTGCATATATGTTTCTTAGACTATATAGAAGCAATATATACAAAGAATTCAACCGTCTACCTGTTCCATTCATTGTTCTACTTGCCGAAATTTACAAATAATTTCCTTTAAAGGATTAACAATGGGGCTCGTAGTTCACTTAAACTTGAAGAGCAAAAAATTGGCGAATTGTACTGTTTGGACGCTATGCATATATGTTTCTTAGACTATATAGAAGCAATATATACAATGATTTCAACAGTCTACCTGTTCCATTCATTGTTCTACTTGTCGAAATTTACAAATAATTTCCTTTAAAGGATTAACAATGGGGCTCGTAGTGCACTTAAACTTGAAGAACAAAAAATTGGCGAATGGTACTGTTTGGATGCTTTGCATATATGTTTCTTAGACTATTTAGAAGCAATATATAGAAAGATTTCACCCGTCTACGTGTTCCAATCATTGTTCTACTTGTCGAAATTTACAAATAATTTCCTTTAAAGGATTAACAATGGGGCTCGTAGTTCACTTAAACTTGAAGAACAAAAAATTGGCTAATTGTACTGTTTGGATGCTTTGCATATATGTTTCTTAGACTATTTAGAAGCAATATATAGAAAGATTTCACCCGTCTACCAGTACTATTCATTGTTCTACTTGTAGAAAGTTACAAATAATTTCCATTTAATGATTATCAATGGGGCTCGCTGTTCACTTAAACTTGAAGATCAAAAAATTGGCGATTGTTACTGTTTAGATGCTTTGCATATATGTTTGTTAGATTATATAGAAGCAATATATAGAAAGATTTCACCCGTCTACCAGTACTATTCATTGTTCTACTTGTAGAAAGTTACAAATAATTTCCATTTAATGATTATCAATGGGGCTCGCTGTTCACTTAAACTTGAAGATCAAAAAATTGGCGATTGTTACTGTTTAGATGCTTTGCATATATGTATGTTAGATTATATAGAAGCAATATATACAAAGATTTCAACCGTCTACCTGTCCCATTCATTGTTCTGCTTGTCGAAAATTACAAATAATTTCCTTTAAAGGATTAACAATGGGGCTCGTAGTTCACTTAAACTTGAAGAACAAAAAATTGGCGAATGGTACTGTTTGGATGCTTTGCATATATGTTTCTTAGATTATATAGAAGCAATATATACAAAGATTTCAACCGTCTACCTGTTCCATTCATTGTTTTACTTGTCGAAATTTACAAATAATTTCCTTTAAAAGATTAACAATGGGGCTCGTTGTTTACTTAAACTTCAAGAACAAAAAATTGGCGAATTGTACTGTTTGGATGCTTTGCATATTTGTTTCGTAGACTATATAGAAGCAATATATACAATGATTTCAACCGTCTACATGATCCATTCATTGTTCTACTTGACGAAATTTACAAATAATTTCGTTTAAAGGATTAACAATGGGGCTCGTAGTTCACTTAAACATGAAGATGAAATAATTGGCGAATTGTACTGTTTGGATGCTTTGCATATGTGTCTCTTAGATTATATAGAAGCAATATATACAATGATTTCAACCGTCTACCTGTTCCGTTCATTGTTCTACTTGTCGAAAGTTACAAATAATTTCCGATAACGGATTAATCATTGGGGCTCATTGTTCATTTAAACTTGAAGAACAAAGAATTGGCGACTTGTACTGTTTGGATGCTTTGCATATATGTTTCTTATACTATATAGAAGAAATATATACAAAGATTTCAACCGTCTACCTGTTCCATTCAATGTTCTACTTGTCGAAATTTACAAATAATTTCCTTTAAAGGATTAACAATGGGGCTCGTAGTTCACTTAAACTTGAAGAACAAAAAATTGGCGAATGGTACTGTTTGGATGCTTTGCATATATGTTTCTTAGACTATATAGAAGCAATATATACAAAGATTTCAACCGTCTACCTGTTCCATTCAATGTTCTACTTGTCGAAATTTACAAATAATTTCCTTTAAAGGATTAACAATGGGGCTCGTAATTCACTTAAACTTGAAGAACAAAAAATTGGCGAATTGCACTGCTTGGATGCTTTGCATATGTGTTTCTTAGACTATTTAGAAGCAATATATAGAAAGATTTCACCCGTCTACCTGTACTATTCATTGTTCTACTTGTAGAAAGTTACAAATAATTTCCGTTTCATGATTATCAATGGGCCTCGTTGTTCACTTAAACTTGAAGAACAAAAAATTGGCGACTGGTACTGTTTGGATGCTTTGCATATATGTTTCTTAGACTATATAGAAGCAATATATAAAAAGACTTCAACCGTCTACCAGTTCCATTCATTGTTCTACTTGTCGAAATTTACAAAAAATTTACTTTAAAGGATTAACAATGGGGCTCGTAGTTCACTTAAACTTGAAGAACAAGAAATTGGCGAATTGTACTGTTTGGATGCTTTGCATATATGTTTCTTAGACTATATAGAAGCAATATATACAAAGATTTCAACCGTCTACCTGTTCCATTCACTGTTCTACTTGTCGAAAGTTACAAATAATTTCCGTTAAGGGATTAACAATGGGGATCGTAGTTCACTTAAACTTGAAGAACAAGAAATTGGCGAATGGTACTGTTTGGATGATTTGCATATATGTTTCTTAGACTATTTAGAAGCAATATATGCAATTTTTTCAACCGTCTACATGATCCATTCATTGTTCTACTTGTCGAAATTTACAAATAATTTCCTTTAAAGGATTAACAATGGGGCTCGTAGTTCACTTAAACTTGAAGAACAAAAAATTGGCGAATTGTCCTGTTGGATGCTTTGCATAGTTGTTTCTTAGACTATTTAGAAGCAATATATAGAAAGATTTCACCCGTCTACCTGTACTATTCATTGTTCTACTTCTAGAAAGTTACAAATAATTTCCATTTCATGATTATCAATGGGGCTCGCTGTTCACTTAAACTTGAAGTTCAAAAAATTGGCGATTGTTACTGTTTAGATGCTTTGCATATATGTTTCTTAGATCATATAGAAGCAATATATACAAATATTTCAACCGTCTAACTGTTCCATTCATTGTTCTACTTGTCGAAAATTACAAATAATTTCCGATAAAGGATTAACCATTGGGGCTCATTGTTCACTTAAACTTGAAGAACAAAAAATTGGCGAATGGTACTGTTTGGATGCTTTGCGTACATGTTTCTTAGACTATATGGAAGCAATATATACAAAGATTTCAACCGTCTACGTGTTCCTATCATTGTTCTACTTGTCGAAATTTACTAATAATTTCCTTTAAAGGATTAACAATGGGGCTCGTTGTTCACTTAAACTTGAAGAACAAAAAAGTGGCGAATGGTACTGTTTGGATGCTTTGCATATATGTTTCTTAGACTATATAGAGGCAATATATACATTGATTTCAACCGTCTACCTGTTCCATTCATTGTTCTACTTGTCGAATATTACAAATAATTTCCGTTAAGGGATTAACAATGGGGATCGTAGTTTACTTAAACTTGAAGAACAAAAAATTGGCGAATGGTACTGTTTGGATGCTTTGCATATATGTTTCTTAGACTATATAGAAGCAATATATACAAAGATTTCAACCGTCTACCTGTTCCATTCATTGTTCTACTTGTCGAAAGTTACAAATAATTTCCGATAAAGGATTAACAATGGGGCTCATTGTTCACTTAAACTTGAAGAACAAAAAATTGGCGAATTGTACTGTTTGGATGCTTTGCATATATGTTTCTTAGACTATATAGAAGCAATATATACAAAGATTTCAACCGCCTACCTGTTCCATTCATTGTTCTACTTGTCGAAAGTTACAAATAATTTCCGTTAAAGGATTAACAATGGGGATCGTAGTTCACTTAAACTTTAAGAAAAATAAATTGGCGAATTGTACTGTTTGGATGCTTTGCATATATGTATCTTAGACTATATAGAAGCAATATATACAAAGATTCCAACCGTCTACCTGTTCCAATCATTGTTCTACTTGTCGAAAATTACAAATAATTTCCGATAAAGGATTAACCATTGGGGCTCATTGTTCACTTAAACTTGAAGAACAAAAAATTGGCGAATGGTACTGTTTGGATGCTTTGCGAACATGTTTCTTAGACAATATGGAACCAATATATACAAAGATTTCAACCTTCTACGTGTTCCAATCATTGTTCTACTTGTAGAAAGTTACAAATAATTTCCATTTCATGATTATCAATGGGGCTCGCTGTTCACTTAAACTTGAAGAACAATAAATTGGCGAATTGTACTGTTTGGATGCTTTGCATATATGTTTCTTAGACTATATAGAAGCAAGATATACAAAGATTTCAAACGTCTACCTGTTCCATTCATTGTTCTACTTGTCGAAAGTTACAAATAATTTCCGATAAAGGATTAACCATTGGGGCTCATTGTTCACTTAAACTTGAAGAACAAAAAATTGGCGAATTGCACTGGTAGGATGCTTTGCATATATGTTTCTTAGACTATATGGAAGCAATATATACAAAGATTTCAACCGTCTACGTGTTCCAATCATTGTACTACTTGTAGAAAGTTACAATTAATTTCCGTTAAAGGATTAACAATGGGGCTCGTAGTTCACTTAAACTTGAAGAACAAAAAATTGGCGAATGGTACTGTTTGGATGCTTTGCATATATGTTTCTTAGATTATATAGAAGCAATATATACACAGATTTCAACCGTCTACCTGTTCCATTCATTGTTCTACTTGTCGAAAATTACAAATAATTTCCGATAAAGGATTAACCATTGGGGCTCATTGTTCACTTACACTTGAAGAACAAAAAATTGGCGATTGGTACTGTTTGGATGCTTTGCGTACATGTTTCTTAGACTATATGGAAGCTATATATACAAAGATTTCAACCGTCTACCTGTTCCATTCATTGTTCTACTTGTCGAAAATTACAAATAATTTCCTTTAAAGGATTAACAATGGGGCTCGTAGTTCACTTAAACTTAAAGAACAAAAAATTGGCGAATTGTCCTGTTTGAATGCTTTGCATATATGTTTCTTAGACTATTTAGAAGCAATATATAAAAAGATTTCACCCGTCTACCGGTACTACTCATTGTTCTACTTGTAGAAAGTTACAAATAATTTCCGTTAAGGGATTAACAATGGGGACCGTAGTTTACTTAAACTTGAAGAACAAGAAATTGGCGAATTGTACTGTTTGGATGCTTTGCATATATGTTTCTTAGACTATATAGAAGCAATATATACAAAGATTTCAACCGTCTACCTGTTCCATTCACTGTTCTACTTGTCGAAAGTTACAAATAATTTCCGTTAAGGGATTAACAATGGGGATCGTAGTTCACTTAAACTTGAAGAACAAGAAATTGGCGAATGGTACTGTTTGGATGATTTGCATATATGTTTCTTAGACTATTTAGAAGCAATATATGCAATTTTTTCAACCGTCTACATGATCCATTCATTGTTCTACTTGTCGAAATTTACAAATAATTTCCTTTAAAGGATTAACAATGGGGCTCGTAGTTCACTTAAACTTGAAGAACAAAAAATTGGCGAATTGTCCTGTTGGATGCTTTGCATAGTTGTTTCTTAGACTATTTAGAAGCAATATATAGAAAGATTTCACCCGTCTACCTGTACTATTCATTGTTCTACTTCTAGAAAGTTACAAATAATTTCCATTTCATGATTATCAATGGGGCTCGCTGTTCACTTAAACTTGAAGTTCAAAAAATTGGCGATTGTTACTGTTTAGATGCTTTGCATATATGTTTCTTAGATCATATAGAAGCAATATATACAAATATTTCAACCGTCTAACTGTTCCATTCATTGTTCTACTTGTCGAAAATTACAAATAATTTCCGATAAAGGATTAACCATTGGGGCTCATTGTTCACTTAAACTTGAAGAACAAAAAATTGGCGAATGGTACTGTTTGGATGCTTTGCGTACATGTTTCTTAGACTATATGGAAGCAATATATACAAAGATTTCAACCGTCTACGTGTTCCTATCATTGTTCTACTTGTCGAAATTTACTAATAATTTCCTTTAAAGGATTAACAATGGGGCTCGTTGTTCACTTAAACTTGAAGAACAAAAAAGTGGCGAATGGTACTGTTTGGATGCTTTGCATATATGTTTCTTAGACTATATAGAGGCAATATATACATTGATTTCAACCGTCTACCTGTTCCATTCATTGTTCTACTTGTCGAATATTACAAATAATTTCCGTTAAGGGATTAACAATGGGGATCGTAGTTTACTTAAACTTGAAGAACAAAAAATTGGCGAATGGTACTGTTTGGATGCTTTGCATATATGTTTCTTAGACTATATAGAAGCAATATATACAAAGATTTCAACCGTCTACCTGTTCCATTCATTGTTCTACTTGTCGAAAGTTACAAATAATTTCCGATAAAGGATTAACAATGGGGCTCATTGTTCACTTAAACTTGAAGAACAAAAAATTGGCGAATTGTACTGTTTGGATGCTTTGCATATATGTTTCTTAGACTATATAGAAGCAATATATACAAAGATTTCAACCACCTACCTGTTCCATTCATTGTTCTACTTGTCGAAAGTTACAAATAATTTCCGTTAAAGGATTAACAATGGGGATCGTAGTTCACTTAAACTTTAAGAAAAATAAATTGGCGAATTGTACTGTTTGGATGCTTTGCATATATGTATCTTAGACTATATAGAAGCAATATATACAAAGATTCCAACCGTCTACCTGTTCCAATCATTGTTCTACTTGTCGAAAATTACAAATAATTTCCGATAAAGGATTAACCATTGGGGCTCATTGTTCACTTAAACTTGAAGAACAAAAAATTGGCGAATGGTACTGTTTGGATGCTTTGCGAACATGTTTCTTAGACAATATGGAACCAATATATACAAAGATTTCAACCTTCTACGTGTTCCAATCATTGTTCTACTTGTAGAAAGTTACAAATAATTTCCATTTCATGATTATCAATGGGGCTCGCTGTTCACTTAAACTTGAAGAACAATAAATTGGCGAATTGTACTGTTTGGATGCTTTGCATATATGTTTCTTAGACTATATAGAAGCATCATATACAAAGATTTCAAACGTCTACCTGTTCCATTCATTGTTCTACTTGTCGAAAGTTACAAATAATTTCCGATAAAGGATTAACCATTGGGGCTCATTGTTCACTTAAACTTGAAGAACAAAAAATTGGCGAATTGCACTGGTAGGATGCTTTGCATATATGTTTCTTAGACTATATGGAAGCAATATATACAAAGATTTCAACCGTCTACGTGTTCCAATCATTGTACTACTTGTAGAAAGTTACAATTAATTTCCGTTAAAGGATTAACAATGGGGCTCGTAGTTCACTTAAACTTGAAGAACAAAAAATTGGCGAATGGTACTGTTTGGATGCTTTGCATATATGTTTCTTAGATTATATAGAAGCAATATATACACAGATTTCAACCGTCTACCTGTTCCATTCATTGTTCTACTTGTCGAAAATTACAAATAATTTCCGATAAAGGATTAACCATTGGGGCTCATTGTTCACTTACACTTGAAGAACAAAAAATTGGCGATTGGTACTGTTTGGATGCTTTGCGTACATGTTTCTTAGACTATATGGAAGCTATATATACAAAGATTTCAACCGTCTACGTGTTCCAATCATTGTTCTACTTGTCGAAATTTACAAATAATTTCCTTTAAAGGATTAACAATGGGGCTCGTTGTTCACTTAAACTTGAAGAAGAAAAAATTGGCGAATTGTACTGTTTGGATGATTTGCAAATATGTTTCTTAGACTATATAGAAGCAATATATACAATGATTTCAACCGTCTACCTGATCCATTCATTGTTCTACTTGTCGAAATTTACAAATAATTTCCTTTAAAGGATTAACAATGGGGCTCGTAGTTCACTTAAACTTGAAGAACAAAAAATTGGCGAATTGTACTGTTTGGATTCTTTGCATATATGTCTCTTAGACTATTTAGAAGCAATATACAGAAAGATTTCACCTGTCTACCTGTACTATTCATTGTTCTACTTGTAGAAAGTTACAAATAATTTCCATTTCATGATTATCAATGGGGCTCGCTGTTCACTTAAACTCGAAGATCAAAAAATTGGCGATTGTTACTGTTTAGATGCTTTGCATATATGTTTCTTAGACTATATAGAAGTAATATATACAAAGATTTCAACCGTCTACCTGTTCCATTCATTGTTCTACTTGGCGAAAATTTACAAATAATTTCCTTCAAAGGATTAACAATGGGGCTCGTAGTTCACTTAAACTTGAAGAACAAAAAATTGGCGAATGGTACTGTTTGGATGCTTTGAATATATGTTTCTTATATTATATAAAAGCAATATATACAAATATTTCAACCGTCTACCTGTTCCATTCATTGTTCTACTTGTCGAAATTTACAAATAATTTCCTTTAAATGATTAACAATGGGGCTCGTAGTTCACTTAAATTTGAACAACAAAAAATTGGCGAATGGTACTGTTTGGATGCTTTGCCTATATGTTTCTTAGACTATATAGACGCAATATATACAAAGATTTCAACCGTCTACCTGTTCCATTCATTGTTCTACTTGTCGAAAGTTACAAATAATTTCCGATAAAGGATTAACAATGGGGCTCGTAGTTCACTTAAACTTGAGGAACAAAAAATTGGCGAATTGTACTGTTTGGATGCTTTGCATATATGTTTCGTAGATTATATAGAAGCAATATATACAATGATTTCAACCTTCTACCTGATCCATTCATTCTTCTACTTGTCGAAATTTACAAATAATTTCCTTTAAAGGATTAACAATGGGGCTGGTAGTTCACTTAAACTTGAAGAACAAAAAAATGGCGAATTGTACTATTTGGATGCTTTGCATATATGTTTCTTAGACTATTTAGAAGCAATATATAGAAAGATTTAACCCGTCTACCTGTACTATTCATTGTTCTACTTGTAGAAAGTTACAAATAATTTCCATTTCATGTTATCAATGGGGCTCGCTGTTCACTTAAACTTGAAGATCAAAAAATTGGTGATTGTTACTGTTTAGATGCTTTGCATATAGGTTTCTTAGACTATATAGAAGCAATATATACATTGATTTCAACCGTCTACCTGTTCCATTCATTGTTCTACTTGTCGCAAGTTACAAATAATTTCCGTTAAAGTATTAACAATGGGGCTCGTAGTTCACTTAAACTTGAAGATCAAATAATTGGCGAATTGTACTGTTTGGATGATTTGCATATATGTTTCTTAGACTTTATAGAAGCAATATATACAAAGATTTCAACCGTCTACCTGCTCCATTCATTGTTCTACTTGTCGAAAGTTACAAATAATTTCCGTTAAGGCATTAACAATGGGGATCGTAGTTCACTTAAACTTGAAGAACAAAAAATTGGCGAATGGTACTGTTTGGATGCTTTGCATATATGTTTCATAGACTATATAGACGCAATATATACAAAGATTTCAACAGTCTACCTGTTCCATTCATTGTTCTACTTGTCGAAATTTACAAATAATTTCCTTTAAAGGATTAACAATGGGGCTCATTGTTCACTTAAACTTGAAGAACAAAAAATTGGCGAATTGTACTGTTTGGATGCTTTGCATATATGTCTCTTAGACGATATAGAAGCAATATATACAAAGATTTCAACCGTCTACCTGCTCCATTCATTGTTCTACTTGTCGAAAGTTACAAATAATTTCCGTTAAGGCATTAACAATGGGGATCGTAGTTCACTTAAACTTGAAGAACAAAAAATTGGCGAATGGTACTGTTTGGATGCTTTGCATATATGTTTCATAGACTATATAGACGCAATATATACAAAGATTTCAACAGTCTACCTGTTCCATTCATTGTTCTACTTGTAGAAAGTTACAATTAATTTCCGTTAAAGGATTAACAATGGGGCTCGTAGTTCACTTAAACTTGAAGAACAAAAAATCCGCGAATTGTACTGTTTGGATGCTTTGCACATATGTTTCTTAGACTATATAGAAGCAATATATACAATGATTTCAACCGTCTACCTGTTCCATTCATTGTTCTACTTGTCGCAAGTTACAAATAATTTCCGTTAAAGTAATAACAATGGGGCTCGTAGTTCACTTAAACTTGAAGATCAAATAATTGGCGAATTGTACTGTTTGGATGATTTGCATATATGTTTCTTAGACTTTATAGAAGCAATATATACAAAGATTTCAACCGTCTACCTGCTCCATTCATTGTTCTACTTGTCGAAAGTTACAAATAATTTCCGTTAAGGCATTAACAATGGGGATCGTAGTTCACTTAAACTTGAAGAACAAAAAATTGGCGAATGGTACTGTTTGGATGCTTTGCATATATGTTTCATAGACTATATAGACGCAATATATACAAAGATTTCAACAGTCTACCTGTTCCATTCATTGTTCTACTTGTCGAAATTTACAAATAATTTCCTTTAAAGGATTAACAATGGGGCTCATTGTTCACTTAAACTTGAAGAACAAAAAATTGGCGAATTGTACTGTTTGGATGCTTTGCATATATGTCTCTTAGACGATATAGAAGCAATATATACAAAGATTTCAACCGTCTACCTGCTCCATTCATTGTTCTACTTGTCGAAAGTTACAAATAATTTCCGTTAAGGCATTAACAATGGGGATCGTAGTTCACTTAAACTTGAAGAACAAAAAATTGGCGAATGGTACTGTTTGGATGCTTTGCATATATGTTTCATAGACTATATAGACGCAATATATACAAAGATTTCAACAGTCTACCTGTTCCATTCATTGTTCTACTTGTAGAAAGTTACAATTAATTTCCGTTAAAGGATTAACAATGGGGCTCGTAGTTCACTTAAACTTGAAGAACAAAAAATCCGCGAATTGTACTGTTTGGATGCTTTGCATATATGTTTCGTAGATTATATAGAAGCAATATATGCAATGATTTCAACCGTCTACCTGATCCATTCACTGTTTTACTTGTCGAAATTTACAAATAATTTCCTTTAAAGGATTAACAATGGGGCTCGTAGTTCACTTAAACTTGAAGAACAAAAAATTGGCGAATTGTACTGTTTGGATGCTTTGCATATATGTCTCTTAGACGATATAGAAGCAATATATACAAAGATTTCAACCGTCTACCTGCTCCATTCATTGTTCTACTTGTCGAAAGTTACAAATAATTTCCGTTAAGGCATTAACAATGGGGATCGTAGTTCACTTAAACTTGAAGAACAAAAAATTGGCGAATGGTACTGTTTGGATGCTTTGCATATATGTTTCATAGACTATATAGACGCAATATATACAATGATTTCAACAGTCTACCTGTTCCATTCATTGTTCTACTTGTAGAAAGTTACAATTAATTTCCGTTAAAGGATTAACAATGGGGCTCGTAGTTCACTTAAACTTGAAGAACAAAAAATCCGCGAATTGTACTGTTTGGATGCTTTGCATATATGTTTCGTAGATTATATAGAAGCAATATATGCAATGATTTCAACCGTCTACCTGATCCATTCACTGTTTTACTTGTCGAAATTTACAAATAATTTCCTTTAAAGGATTAACAATGGGGCTCGTAGTTCACTTAAACTTGAAGAACAAAAAATCCGCGAATTGTACTGTTTGGATGCTTTGCACATATGTTTCTTAGACTATATAGAAGCAATATATACAATGATTTCAACCGTCTACCTGTTCCATTCATTGTTCTACTTGTCGCAAGTTACAAATAATTTCCGTTAAAGTAATAACAATGGGGCTCGTAGTTCACTTAAACTTGAAGATCAAATAATTGGCGAATTGTACTGTTTGGATGATTTGCATATATGTTTCTTAGACTTTATAGAAGCAATATATACAAAGATTTCAACCGTCTACCTGCTCCATTCATTGTTCTACTTGTCGAAAGTTACAAATAATTTCCGTTAAGGCATTAACAATGGGGATCGTAGTTCACTTAAACTTGAAGAACAAAAAATTGGCGAATGGTACTGTTTGGATGCTTTGCATATATGTTTCATAGACTATATAGACGCAATATATACAAAGATTTCAACAGTCTACCTGTTCCATTCATTGTTCTACTTGTCGAAATTTACAAATAATTTCCTTTAAAGGATTAACAATGGGGCTCATTGTTCACTTAAACTTGAAGAACAAAAAATTGGCGAATTGTACTGTTTGGATGCTTTGCATATATGTCTCTTAGACGATATAGAAGCAATATATACAAAGATTTCAACCGTCTACCTGCTCCATTCATTGTTCTACTTGTCGAAAGTTACAAATAATTTCCGTTAAGGCATTAACAATGGGGATCGTAGTTCACTTAAACTTGAAGAACAAAAAATTGGCGAATGGTACTGTTTGGATGCTTTGCATATATGTTTCATAGACTATATAGACGCAATATATACAAAGATTTCAACAGTCTACCTGTTCCATTCATTGTTCTACTTGTAGAAAGTTACAATTAATTTCCGTTAAAGGATTAACAATGGGGCTCGTAGTTCACTTAAACTTGAAGAACAAAAAATCCGCGAATTGTACTGTTTGGATGCTTTGCATATATGTTTCGTAGATTATATAGAAGCAATATATGCAATGATTTCAACCGTCTACCTGATCCATTCACTGTTTTACTTGTCGAAATTTACAAATAATTTCCTTTAAAGGATTAACAATGGGGCTCGTAGTTCACTTAAACTTGAAGAACAAAAAATTGGCGAATTGTACTGTTTGGATGCTTTGCATATATGTCTCTTAGACGATATAGAAGCAATATATACAAAGATTTCAACCGTCTACCTGCTCCATTCATTGTTCTACTTGTCGAAAGTTACAAATAATTTCCGTTAAGGCATTAACAATGGGGATCGTAGTTCACTTAAACTTGAAGAACAAAAAATTGGCGAATGGTACTGTTTGGATGCTTTGCATATATGTTTCATAGACTATATAGACGCAATATATACAATGATTTCAACAGTCTACCTGTTCCATTCATTGTTCTACTTGTAGAAAGTTACAATTAATTTCCGTTAAAGGATTAACAATGGGGCTCGTAGTTCACTTAAACTTGAAGAACAAAAAATCCGCGAATTGTACTGTTTGGATGCTTTGCATATATGTTTCGTAGATTATATAGAAGCAATATATGCAATGATTTCAACCGTCTACCTGATCCATTCACTGTTTTACTTGTCGAAATTTACAAATAATTTCCTTTAAAGGATTAACAATGGGGCTCGTAGTTCACTTAAACTTGAAGAACATAAAATTGGCGAATGGTACTATTTGGATGCTTTGCGTACATGTTTCTTAGACTATATGGAAGCAATATATACAAAGATTTCAACCGTCTACGTGATCCAATCATTGTTCTACTTGCCGAAATTTACAATTAATTTCCTTTAAAGGATTAACAATGGGGCTCGTAGTTCACTTAAACTTGAAGAACAAAAAATTGGCGAATGGTACTGTTTGGATGCTTTGCATATGTTTCTTAGACTATATAGAAGCAATATATACATTGATTTCAACCATCTACCTGTTCCATTCATTGTTCTACTTGTCGCAAGTTACAAATAATTTCCGTTAAAGTATTAACAATGGGGCTCGTAGTTCACTTAAACTTGAAGATCAAATAATTGGCGGATTGTACTGTTTGGATGATCTGCAGATATGTTTTTTAGACTATATAGAAGCAATATATATAATGATTTCAACCGTCTACCTGTTCCATTCATTGTTCTACTTGTCGAAAGTTACAAATAATTTCCGTTAAAGTATTAACAATGGGGCTCGTAGTTCTGTTACGTCCCGTACACAATTTTTTAAATTTCTATACTTCCTTTTCGACAGACCACCCGGTATACCATTTTTACCATTGGTTTATGACTTCCGACCCTTGAGTTAAGCCGTAGAAACTCTTAACGGGACACAAAACAGACCTACGTAGCGCATACCTCCTTGGAACCATCACAACCGTACAGTCACACGTGTTGACCATTTTACCTACGATTCTATTTAGGAAATTTACCGTTATATTTAATTAAGTAACGCATTCGAACAAGGAATTGTCAACTGCGATCTAAATTTATTTACACAACCAGTAGAAATTATAACGCCAACAGATTTAGCCACGCATCAGTCTCTGGAAAACGCAGATAGTTCTTTGGAATGGTCCTTGGCAATATTGATTTCAACCATAATCTGTTTCTCGAAGCATTCCCAGACGATGAATCTAAATTGTAACGTCGTTTCGAGGACGAACTTCGTCGTCGCGACGACGGCCGTCGGAGAAATCTGGGAAATAAACCCCCTACAAAAGCCGAGTAGGGAGGGTACGAGCGTCGTGCCCCTCCAACGAAGCAGAGGACGTCATTCTCGTTGACGAATCCTGTGACAACCGTTCAAACTTCTATAGCCCTAATTGGTCAATTCTTCGCGCGCTTAAACGTCATGCATCGGTCGAGCGTCTTCGCATCCCCGAAGGATTCGAACATCTTATTCATTAACGTCTGAGAAAGCACTGTGAGAGCATCGTTTTCATTAACGTCTGAGAAAGCACTGTGAGAGCATCGTTTTCAATTAACGTCTAGGAAAGCATAGCGAGCGCATTGTAATTCGAGGAATCGAAATTAGTGCTTTCTTTATTAATCGTGAGGTACGTAAGACGTTGGTCCGAGGATCATGACATTGAGCATAATTATCCGCGAATAACTTACAATAGTGACGTGATAATAGACTCGATCCCTCGTTAAATAACGATGGTTAAAGAGTGAGATTGTTCGCGAATATCGTTTGTGACGCGACAATATAATACCGAAAGCCATCAAGAAAATTCAAACAACGAAATTTATACCGAACAATTCAATCTAATATTTGTAATCATTATTATTATTTTATCTTCGTTATATTCCGTTACATAATTATTATATTATTACATCGAACAAATACTGATATTGTTTATTTTAAGCTATAGATAACAAAAGGTTGTCATCGCAGCGATTCAGTTGGCGAGATTGGTGTTTTCTGCCGCACGACAAATACACCAGACTCAGAAGTATCATTTCTTAACCGGAATCGAAAGCGTAAATATAATTTTCTTTATTTTATATAGTATTGCACAGTGAGAAATCACTCTGAGGATACCGAATGTGTAATGCTATCAAAATTGTTCATTGTATATATAATTAGAATTTGTACTCTCCATTATTTTATTATCATTGTTATTTTTCAAACATAAGCTTTGTAAATTATATGCATAACCAAACAGAAACATATGTAAAGAAAAGGTCAATAGATATAACCAGACTATTGTTCATTCAGTAATTATTGATTCACAAAATTGTAAAATCTAATTATTCAAATTTAATATAAAATTTAATCTTTGTTAAATTCAAACCATTGAATTCTTTGATTAGTCCTTCAAATATTTTTCCATTTTCATAAATATACGCAATTAAAAATCCTGTAGAGGATTCACGGCATAGCAGTTCCCACGTAAATAATAAATCGTTCGAAATTCAAACGTCGAACGAGTTTTTGCTGTTGACGCGACATCCGCTCACGACCTCGCCTACCTTACGCTACCTAAATTATTCAATATTAAAATCATTAGAGCCGATCATCCCCCGCGCCTTACAATAGTAATTATAACAGTAACTAAAGGCCGCGGTCATATTCTTTTTCTCTCTCGCTCTTGCTCATCCTTCAATATTTCACCCTCCGAGCCTCGCCGTTGCAAACAGGGAAACCTGGGCCCAGCGGTAGGAACCCGTCACGCAACAGTTCACTTAAACTTGAAGATCAAATAATTGGCGGATTGTACTGTTTGGATGATCTGCAGATATGTTTCTTAGACTATATAGAAGCAATATATACAATGATTTCAACCGTCTACCTGTTCCATTCATTGTTCTACTTGTCGAAAGTTACAAATAATTACCGATAATGGATTAACCATTGGGGCTCATTGTTCACTTAAACTTGAAGTACAAGAAATTGGCGAATCGTACTTTTTGGATGCTTTGCATATATGTTTCTTAGACTATATAGAAGCAATATATACAAAGATTTCAACCGGCTACCTGTTCCATTCATTGTTCTACTTGTCGCAAATTACAAATAATTTCCGTTAAAGTATTAACAATGGGGCTCGTAGTTCACTTAAACTTGAAGATCAAATAATTGGCGGATTGTACTGTTTGGATGATCTGCAGATATGTTTCTTAGACTATATAGAAGCAATATATATAATGATTTCAACCGTCTACCTGTTCCATTCATTGTTCTACTTGTCGAAATTTACAAATAATTTGCTTTAAAGGATTAACAATGGGGCTCGTACTTCACTTAAACTTGAAGAACAAAAAATTGGCGAATGGTACCGTTTGGATGTTTTGCATATATGTTTCTTAGATTATATAGATGCAATATATACAAGGATTTCAACCGTCTACCTGTTCCATTCATTGTTCTACTTGTCGAAAGTTACAAATAATTACCGATAATGGATTAACCATTGGGGCTCATTGTTCACTTAAACTTGAAGTACAAGAAATTGGCGAATCGTACTTTTTGGATGCTTTGCATATATGTTTCTTAGACTATATAGAAGCAATATATACAAAGATTTCAACCGGCTACCTGTTCCATTCATTGTTCTACTTGTCGAAAGTTACAAATAATTTCCTTTAAAGGATTAACAATGGGGCTCGTTGTTAACTTAAACTTGAAGAACAATAAATTGGCGAATTGTACTGTTTGGATGCTTTGCATATATGTTTCTTAGACTATATGGAAGCAATATATACAAAGATTTCAACCGTCTACGTGTTCCAATCATTGTTCTACTTGTAGAAAGTTACAATTAATTTCCGTTAAAGGATTAACAATGGGGCTCGTAGTTCACTTAAACTTGAAGAACAAATAATTGGCGAATTGTACTGTTTGGATGATTTGCATATATGTTTCTTAGACTTTATAGAAGCAATATATACAAAGATTTCAACCGTCTACCTGTTCCATTCATTGTTCTACTTGTCGAAAGTTACAAATAATTTCCGTTAAGGGATTAACAATGGGGATCGTAGTTTACTTAAACTTGAAGAACAAGAAATTGGCGAATTGTACTGTTTGGATGCTTTGCATATATGTTTCTTAGACTATATAGAAGCAATATATACAATGATTTCAACCGTCTACATATTCCATTCATTGTTCTACTTGCCGAAATTTACAAATAATTTCCTTTAAAGGATTAACAATGGGGCTCGTAGTTCACTTAAACTTGAAGAACAAAAAATTGGCGAATGGTACTATTTGGATGCTTTGAATATATGTTTCTTATATTATATAGAAGCAATATATACAAATATTTCAACCGTCTACCTGTTCCATTCATTGTTCGACTTGTCGAAAATTACAAATAATTTCCGATAAAGGATTAACCATTGGGGCTCATTGTTCACTTAAACTTGAAGACCAAAAAATTGGCGAATGGTACTGTTTGGATGCTTTGCGTACATGTTTCTTAGACTATATGGAAGCAATATATACAAAGATTTCAACCGTCTACGTGTTCCAATCATTGTTCTACTTGTCGAATTTTACACATAAGTTCCTTTAAAGGATTAACAATGGGGCTCGTTGTTAACTTAAACTTGAAGAACAATAAATTGGCGAATTGTACTGTTTGGATGCTTTGCATATATGTTTCTTAGACTATATAGAAGCAATATATACAAAGATTTCAACCGTCTACCTGTTCCATTCATTGTTCTACTTGTCGAAAGTTACAAATAATTTCCGATAAAGGATTAACCATTGGGGCTCATTGTTCACTTAAACTTGAAGAACAAAAAATTGGCGAATTGTACTGTTTGGATGCTTTGCGTACTTGTTTCTTAGACTATATGGAAGCAATATATACAAAGATTTCAACCGTCTACGTGTTCCAATCATTGTTCTACTTGTCGAAATTTACAAATAATTTCCTTTAAAGGATTAACAATGGGGCTCATAGTTCACTTAGCTTAAGAACAGAAAATTAGCGAATGGTACTGTTTGGAAGCTTTGCATATATGTTTCTTAGACTATATAGATGCAATATATACAAAGATTTCAACCGTCTACGTGTTCCAATCATTGTTCTACTTGTCGAAATTTACAAATAATTTCCTTTAAAGGATTAACAATGGGGCTCGTTGTTCACTTAAACTTGAAGACCAAAAAATTGGCGAATTGTACTGTTTGGACGCTTTGCATATAAGTTTCTTGGACTATATAGAAGCAATATATACAATGATTTCAACCGTCTACCTGTTCCATTCATTGTTCTACTTGTCGAAAATTACAAATAATTTCCGATAAAGGATTAACCATTGGGGCTCATTGTTCACTTAAACTTGAAGACCAAAAAATTGGCGAATGGTACTGTTTGGATGCTTTGCGTACATGTTTCTTAGACTATATGGAAGCAATATATACAAAGATTTCAACCGTCTACGTGTTCCAATCATTGTTCTACTTGTCGAAATTTACACATAATTTCCTTTAAAGGATTAACAATGGGGCTCGTTGTTAACTTAAACTTGAAGAACAATAAATTGGCGAATTGTACTGTTTGGATGCTTTGCATATATGTTTCTTAGACTATATAGAAGCAATATATACAAAGATTTCAACCGTCTACCTGTTCCATTCATTGTTCTACTTGTCGAAAGCTACAAATAATTTCCGATAACGGATTAACCATTGGGGCTCATTGTTCACTTAAACTTGAAGAACAAAAAATTGGCGAATGGTACTGTTTGGATGCTTTGCATATATGTTTCTTATATTATATAGAAGCAATATATACAAAGACTTCAACCGTCTACCTGTTCCATTCAATGTTCTACTTGTCGAAAGTTACAAATAACCTCCGATAAAGGATTAACAATGGGGCTCATTGTTCACTTAAACTTGAAGAACAAAAAATTGGCGAATGGTACTGTTTGGATGCTTTGCATATATGTTTCATAGACTATATAGAAGCAATATATACAAAGATTTCAACCGTCTACCTGTTCCATTCATTGTTCTACTTGTCGAAAGTTACAAATAATTTCCGATAACGGATTAACCATTGGGGCTGATTGTTCACTTAAACTTGAAGACCAAAAAATTGGCGAATTGTACTGTTTGGATGCTTTGCATATATGTTTCTTAGACTATATAGAAGCAATATATACATTGATTTCAACCGTCTACCTGTTCCATTCATTGTTCTACTTGTCGCAAGTTACAAATAATTTCCGTTAAAGTATTAACAATGGGGCTCGTAGTTCACTTAAACTTGAAGATCAAATAATTGGCGAATTGTACTGTTTGGATGATTTGCAGATATGTTTCTTAGACTATATAGAAGCAATATATACAATGATTTCAACCGTCTACCTATTCCATTCATTGTTCTACTTGCCGAAATTTACAAATAATTTCCTTTAAAGGATTAACAATGGGGCTCGTAGTTCACTTAAACTTGAAGAACAAAAAATTGGCGAATTGTACTATTTGGATGCTTTGCATAAATGTTTCTTAGACTATATAGAAGCAATATATACAATGATTTCAACCGTCTACCTGTTCCATTCATTGTTCTACTTGTCGAAAGTTACAAATAATTTCCGATAAAGGATTAACAATGGGGCTCATTGTTCACTTAAACTTGAAGAACAAAAAATTGGCGAATTGTACTGTTTGGATGCTTTGAATATATGTTTCTTAGATTATATAGAAGCAATATATACAATGATTTCAACCGTCTACCTGTTCCATTCAGTGTTCTACTTATCGAAAGTTACAAATAATTTCCGTTAAGGGATTAACAATGGGGATCGTAGTTTACTTAAACTTGAAGAACAAAAAATTGGCGTATGGTACTGTTTGGATGCTTTGCGTACATGTTTCTTAGACTATATGGAAGCAATATATACAAAAGATTTCAACCGTCTACCTGTTCCATTCATTGTTCTACTTGTCGAAAATTACAAATAATTTCCGATAAAGGATTAACCATTGGGGCTAATTGTTCACTTAAACTTGAAGAGCAAAAAATTGGCGAATTGTACTGTTTGGAAGCTATGCATATATGTTTCTTAGACTATATAGAAGCAATATATACCAAGATTTCAACAGTCTAACTGTTCTATTCATTGTTCTACTTGAAGAAAGTTACAAATAATTTCCCTTTCATGATTATCAATGGGGCTCGTTGTTCACTTAAACTTGAAGAACAATAAATTGGTGAATGGTACTGTTTGGATGCTTTGCATATATGTTTCTTAGACTATATAGAAGCAATATATACAATGATTTCAACCGTCTACCTGTTCCATTTATTGTTCTACTTGTCGAAAGTTACAAGTAATTTCCGTTAAAGGATTAACAATGGGTATCGTAGTTTACTTTATCTTGAAGAACAAAAAATTGGCGAATTGTACTGTTTGGATGCTTTGCATATATGTTTCTTAGACTATATAGAAGCAATATATACAATGATTTCAACCGTCTACCTATTCCATTCATTGTTCTACTTGTCGAAAATTACAAATAATTTCCATTACAGGATTAACAATGGGGCCCGTTGTTCACTTAAACTTGAAGAACAATAAATTGGCGAATTGTACTGTTTGGATGCTTTTCATATATGTTTCTTAGACTATATAGATGCAATATATACAAAGATTTCATACGTTTACCTGTTCCATTCATTGTTCTACTTTGTCGAAATTTACAATTAATTTCCTTTGAAGGATTAACAATGGGGCTCGTAGTTCACTTAAACTTGAAGAACAAAAAATTGGCGAATTGTACTGTTTGGATGCTTTGCAAATATGTTTCTTAAACTATATAGAAGCAATATATACAATGATTTCAACCGTCTACCTGTTCCATTCCTTGTTCTACTTGTCGAAAGATACAAATAATTTCCTTTAAAGGATTAACAATGGGGCTCGTTGTTCACTTAAACTTGAAGAACAATGAATTACCGACTTGTACTGTTTGGATGCTTTGCATATATGTTTCTTAGGCTATACTGAAGCAATATATACAATGATTTCAACCGTCTACCTGTTCCATTCATTGTTCTACTTGTTGAAATTTACAAATAATTTCCTTTAAAGGATTAACAATGGGGCTCGTAGTTCACTTACACTTGAAGAACAAAAAATTGGCGAATGGTACTGTTTGGATGCTTTGCACATATGTTTCTTAGACTATATAGAAGCAATATATACAATGATTTCAACCGTCTACCTGTTCCATTCCTTGTTCTACTTGTCGAAAGTTAGAAATAATTTCCTTTAAAGGATTAACAATGGGGCTCGTTGTCCACTTAAACTTGAAGAACAATGAATTGGCGACTTGTACTGTTTGGATACTTTGCATATATGTTTCTTAGACTATATAGAAGCAATATATACAAAGATTTCATCCGTCTACCTGTTCCATTCATTGTTCTACTTGTCGAAAGTTACAAATAATTTCCGATAAAGGATTAACAATGGGGCTCATTGTTCACTTAAACTTGAAGAACAAGGAATTGGCGAATGGTACTGTTTGGATGCTTTGCATATATGTTTCATAGACTATATAGAAGCAATATATACAAAGATTTCAACCGTCTACCTGTTCCATTCATTGTTCTACTTGTCGAAAGTTACAAATAATTTCCGATAACGGATTAACCATTGGGGCTGATTGTTCACTTAAACTTGAAGAACAAAAAATTGGCGAATTGTACTGTTTGGATGCTTTTCATATATGTTTCTTAGACTATATAGATGCAATATATACAAAGATTTCATACGTTTACCTGTTCCATTCATTGTTCTACTTTGTCGAAATTTACAATTAATTTCCTTTGAAGGATTAACAATGGGGCTCGTAGTTCACTTAAACTTGAAGAACAAAAAATTGGCGAATTGTACTGTTTGGATGCTTTGCAAATATGTTTCTTAAACTATATAGAAGCAATATATACAATGATTTCAACCGTCTACCTGTTCCATTCCTTGTTCTACTTGTCGAAAGATACAAATAATTTCCTTTAAAGGATTAACAATGGGGCTCGTTGTTCACTTAAACTTGAAGAACAATGAATTACCGACTTGTACTGTTTGGATGCTTTGCATATATGTTTCTTAGGCTATACTGAAGCAATATATACAATGATTTCAACCGTCTACCTGTTCCATTCATTGTTCTACTTGTTGAAATTTACAAATAATTTCCTTTAAAGGATTAACAATGGGGCTCGTAGTTCACTTACACTTGAAGAACAAAAAATTGGCGAATGGTACTGTTTGGATGCTTTGCACATATGTTTCTTAGACTATATAGAAGCAATATATACAATGATTTCAACCGTCTACCTGTTCCATTCCTTGTTCTACTTGTCGAAAGTTAGAAATAATTTCCTTTAAAGGATTAACAATGGGGCTCGTTGTCCACTTAAACTTGAAGAACAATGAATTGGCGACTTGTACTGTTTGGATACTTTGCATATATGTTTCTTAGACTATATAGAAGCAATATATACAAAGATTTCATCCGTCTACCTGTTCCATTCATTGTTCTACTTGTCGAAAGTTACAAATAATTTCCGATAAAGGATTAACAATGGGGCTCATTGTTCACTTAAACTTGAAGAACAAGGAATTGGCGAATGGTACTGTTTGGATGCTTTGCATATATGTTTCTTAGACTATATAGATGCAATATATACAATGATTTCAACGGTCTAACTGTTCTATACATTGTTCTACTTGTAGAAAGTTACAAATAATTTCCGTTAAAGGATTAACAATGGGGCTCATAGTTCACTTAGCTTAAGAACAGAAAATTAACGAATGGTACTGTTTGGAAGCTTTGCATATATGTTTCTTAGACTATATAGATGCAATATATACAAAGATTTCAACCGTCTACCTGTTCCATTCAATGTTCTACTTGTCGAAAGTTACAAATAATCTCCGATAAAGGATTAACAATGGGGCTCATTGTTCACTTAAACTTGAAGAACAAAAAATTGGCGAATGGTACTGTTTGGATGCTTTGCATATATGTTTCTTATATTATATAGAAGCAATATATACAAAGATTTCAACCGTCTACGTGTTCCAATCATTGTTCTACTTGTCGAAATTTACACATAATTTCCTTTAAAGGATTAACAATGGGGCTCGTTGTTCACTTAAACTTGAAGACCAAAAAATTGGCGAATGGTACTGTTTGGATGCTTTGCATATATGTTTCTTATACTATATAGAAGCAATATATACAAAGATTTCAACCGTCTACCTGTTCCATTCAATGTTCTACTTGTCGAAAGTTACAAATAATCTCCGATAAAGGATTAACAATGGGGCTCATTGTTCACTTAAACTTGAAGAACAAAAAATTGGCGAATGGTACTGTTTGGATGCTTTGCATATATGTTTCTTAGACTATATAGAAGCAATATATACAAATATTTCAACCGTCTACCTGTTCCATTCTTTGTCCGACTTGTCGAAAATTACAATTAATTTCCGATAAAGGATTAACCATTGGGGCTCATTGTTCACTTAAACTTGAAGACAAAAAATTGGCGAATGGTACTGTTTGGATGCTTTGCGTACATGTTTCTTAGACTATATGGAAGCAATATATACAAAGATTTCAACCGTCTACGTGTTCCAATCATTGTTCTACTTGTCGAAATTTACACATAATTTCCTATAAAGGATTAACAATGGGGCTCGTTGTTAACTTAAACTTGAAGAACAATAAATTGGCGAATTGTACTGTTTGGATGCTTTGCATATATGTTTCTTAGACTATATAGAAGCAATATATACAAAGATTTCAACCGTCTACCTGTTCCATTCATTGTTCTACTTGTCGAAAGCTACAAATAATTTCCGATAACGGATTAACCATTGGGGCTCATTGTTCACTTAAACTTGAAGAACAAAAAATTGGCGAATGGTACTGTTTGGATGCTTTGCATATATGTTTCTTATATTATATAGAAGCAATATATACAAAGACTTCAACCGTCTACCTGTTCCATTCAATGTTCTACTTGTCGAAAGTTACAAATAATTTCCTTTAAAGGATTAACAATGGGGCTCGTAGTTCACTTAAACTTGAAGAACAAAAAATTGGCGAATTGTACTATTTGGATGCTTTGCATAAATGTTTCTTAGACTATATAGAAGCAATATATACAATGATTTCAACCGTCTACCTGTTCCATTCATTGTTCTACTTGTCGAAAGTTACAAATAATTTCCGATAAAGGATTAACAATGGGGCTCATTGTTCACTTAAACTTGAAGAACAAAAAATTGGCGAATTGTACTGTTTGGATGCTTTGAATATATGTTTCTTAGATTATATAGAAGCAATATATACAATGATTTCAACCGTCTACCTGTTCCATTCAGTGTTCTACTTATCGAAAGTTACAAATAATTTCCGTTAAGGGATTAACAATGGGGATCGTAGTTTACTTAAACTTGAAGAACAAAAAATTGGCGTATGGTACTGTTTGGATGCTTTGCGTACATGTTTCTTAGACTATATGGAAGCAATATATACAAAAGATTTCAACCGTCTACCTGTTCCATTCATTGTTCTACTTGTCGAAAATTACAAATAATTTCCGATAAAGGATTAACCATTGGGGCTAATTGTTCACTTAAACTTGAAGAGCAAAAAATTGGCGAATTGTACTGTTTGGAAGCTATGCATATATGTTTCTTAGACTATATAGAAGCAATATATACAAAGATTTCAACCGTCTACCTGTTCCATTCATTGTTCTACTTGTCGAAAGTTACAAATAATTTCCGATAAAGGATTAACCATTGGGGCTCATTGTTCACTTAAACTTGAAGAACAAAAAATTGGCGAATTGTACTGTTTGGATGATTTGCATAAATGTTTCTTAGACTATATAGAAGCAATATATACAATGATTTCAACCGTCTACCTGTTTCATTCCTTGTTCTACTTGTCGAAAGTTACAAATAATTTCCTTTAAAGGATTAACAATGGGGCTCGTTGTTCACTTAAACTTGAAGAACAATGAATTGGCGACTTGTACTGTTTGGATGCTTTGCATATATGTTTCTTAGGCTATACTGAAGCAATATATACAATCATTTCAACCGTCTACCTGTTCCATTCATTGTTCTACTTGTCGAAATTTACAAATAATTTCCTTTAAAGGATTAACAATGGGGCTCGTTGTTCACTTAAACTTGAAGGACAATAAATTGGCGAATTGTACTGTTTGGATGCTTTGCATATATGTTTCTTAAACTATATAGAAGCAATATATACAAAGATTTCAACAGTCTAACTGTTCTATTCATTGTTCTACTTGAAGAAAGTTACAAATAATTTCCCTTTCATGATTATCAATGGGGCTCGTTGTTCACTTAAACTTGAAGAACAATAAATTGGTGAATGGTACTGTTTGGATGCTTTGCATATATGTTTCTTAGACTATATAGAAGCAATATATATAATGATTTCAACCGTCTACCTGTTCCATTTATTGTTCTACTTGTCGAAAGTTACAAGTAATTTCCGTTAAAGGATTAACAATGGGTATCGTAGTTTACTTTATCTTGAAGAACAAAAAATTGGCGAATTGTACTGTTTGGATGCTTTGCATATATGTTTCTTAGACTATATAGAAGCAATATATACAATGATTTCAACCGTCTACCTATTCCATTCATTGTTCTACTTGTCGAAAATTACAAATAATTTCCATTACAGGATTAACAATGGGGCCCGTTGTTCACTTAAACTTGAAGAACAATAAATTGGCGAATTGTACTGTTTGGATGCTTTTCATATATGTTTCTTAGACTATATAGATGCAATATATACAAAGATTTCATCCGTTTACCTGTTCCATTCATTGTTCTACTTTGTCGAAATTTACAAATAATTTCCTTTGAAGGATTAACAATGGGGCTCGTAGTTCACTTAAACTTGAAGAACAATGAATTGGCGAATGGTACTGTTTGGATTCTTTGCATATATGTTTCTTAGACTATATAGAAGCAATATATACAATGATTTCAACCGTCTACCTGTTCCATTCATTGTTCTACTTGTTGAAATTTACAAATAATTTCCTTTAAAGGATTAACAATGGGGCTCGTAGTTCACTTACACTTGAAGAACAAAAAATTGGCGAATGGTACTGTTTGGATGCTTTGCACATATGTTTCTTAGACTATATAGAAGCAATATATACAATGATTTCAACCGTCTACCTGTTCCATTCCTTGTTCTACTTGTCGAAAGTTAGAAATAATTTCCTTTAAAGGATTAACAATGGGGCTCGTTGTTCACTTAAACTTGAAGAACAATGAATTGGCGACTTGTACTGTTTGGATGCTTTGCATATATGTTTCTTAGGCTATACTGAAGCAATATATACAATGATTTCAACCGTCTACCTGTTCCATTCATTGTTCTACTTGTTGAAATTTACAAATAATTTCCTTTAAAGGATTAACAATGGGGCTCATTGTTCACTTAAACTTGAAGAACAAGGAATTGGCGAATGGTACTGTTTGGATGCTTTGCATATATGTTTCTTAGACTATATAGATGCAATATATACAATGATTTCAACGGTCTAACTGTTCTATACATTGTTCTACTTGTAAAAAGTTACAAATAATTTCCGTTAAAGGATTAACAATGGGGCTCATAGTTCACTTAGCTTAAGAACAAAAAATTGGCGAATTGTACTGTTTGGATGCTTTGCACATATGTTTCTTAGACTATATAGAAGCAATATATACAATGATTTCAACCGTCTACCTGTTCCATTCCTTGTTCTACTTGTCGAAAGTTAGAAATAATTTCCTTTAAAGGATTAACAATGGGGCTCGTTGTTCACTTAAACTTGAAGAACAATGAATTGGCGACTTGTACTGTTTGGATACTTTGCATATATGTTTCTTAGACTATATAGAAGCAATATATACAAAGATTTCAACCGTCTACCTGTTCCATTCATTGTTCTACTTGTCGAAAGTTACAAATAATTTCCGATAAAGGATTAACAATGGGGCTCATTGTTCACTTAAACTTGAAGAACAAGGAATTGGCGAATGGTACTGTTTGGATGCTTTGCATATATGTTTCTTAGACTATATAGATGCAATATATACAATGATTTCAACGGTCTAACTGTTCTATACATTGTTCTACTTGTAGAAAGTTACAAATAATTTCCGTTAAAGGATTAACAATGGGGCTCATAGTTCACTTAGCTTAAGAACAAAAAATTGGCGAATTGTACTGTTTGGATGCTTTGCACATATGTTTCTTAGACTATATAGAAGCAATATATACAATGATTTCAACCGTCTACCTGTTCCATTCCTTGTTCTACTTGTCGAAAGTTACAAATAATTTCCTTTAAAGGATTAACAATGGGGCTCGTTGTTCACTTAAACTTGAAGAACAATGAATTGGCGACTTGTACTGTTTGGATGCTTTGCATATATGTTTCTTAGGCTATACTGAAGCAATATATACAATGATTTCCACCGTCTACCTGTTCCATTCATTGTTCTACTTGTTGAAATTTACAAATAATTTCCTTTAAAGGATTAACAATGGGGCTCATAGTTCACTTAAACTTGAAGAACAAAAAATTGGCGAATGGTACTGTTCGGATGCTTTGCATATATGTTTCTTAGACTATATAAAAGCAATATATACAATGATTTCAACCGTCTACCTTTTCCATTCATTGTTCTCCTTGTCGAAAGTTACAAATAATTTCCGTTAAAGGATTAACAATTGGGCTCGTAGTTCACTTAAACTTGAAGAACAAAATATTGGCGAATTGAACTGTTTGGATGCTTTGCATATATGTTTCTTAGACTATATAGAAGCAATATATACATTGATTTCCACCGTCTACCTGTTCCATTCATTGTTCTACTTGTCGAAAGTTACAAATAATTTCCGTTGAAGTATTAACAATAGGGCTCGTAGTTCACTTAAACTTGAAGATCAAAAAATTGGCGAATTGTACTGTTTGGTTGATTAGCATATATGTTTCTTAGACTATATAGAAGCAATATGTAAAATGATTTCAACCGTCTACCTGTTCGATTCATTGTTCTACTTGTCGAAATTTACAAATAATTGCCTTTAAAGGATTAACAATGGGGCTCGTAGTTCACTTAAACTTGAAGAACAAAATATTGGCGAATGGTACTGTTTGGATGCTTTGCATATATGTTTCTTAGACTATATAGAAGCAATATATACAATGACTTCAACCGTCTACCTGTTCCATTCATTGTTCTACTTGTCGAAAGTTACAAATAATTTCCGTTAAAGGATTAACAATGGGGCTCGCTGTTCACTTAAACTTGAAGAACAATGAATTGGCGACTTGTACTGTTTGGATGCTTTGCGTATGTGTTTCTTAGACTATATAGATGCAATATATACAAAGATTGCATCCGTCTACCTGTTCCATTCATTGTTCTACTTGTCGAAATTTACAAATAATTTCCTTTAAAGGATTAACAATGGGGCTCGTAGTTCACTTAAACTTGAAGATCAAAAAATTGGCGAATTGTACTGTTTGGATGCTTTGCACATATGTTTCTTAGACTATATAGAAGCAATATATACAAAGATTTCAACCGTCTACCTGTTCCATTCCTTGTTCTACTTGTCGAAAGTTACAAATAATTTCCTTTAAAGGATTAACAATGGGGCTCGTTGTTCACTTAAACTTGAAGAACAAAAAATTGGCGAATGGTACTGTTTGGATGCTTTGCATATATGTTTCTTAGACTATATGGAAGCAATATATACAAAGATTTCAACCGTCTGCGTGTTCCAATCATTGTTCTACTTGTAGAAAGTTACAATTAATTTCCGTTAAAGGATTAACAATGGGGCTCGTAGTTCACTTAAACTTGAAGACCAAAAAATTGGCGAATTGTACTGTTTGGATGCTTTGCATATATGTTTCTTAGACTATATAGAAGCAATATATACATTGATTTCAACCGTCTACCTGTTCCATTCATTGTTCTACTTGTCGCAAGTTACAAATAATTTCCGTTAAAGTATTAACAATGGGGCTCGTAGTTCACTTAAACTTGAAGATCAAATAATTGGCGAATTGTACTGTTTGGATGATTTGCAGATATGTTTCTTAGACTATATAGAAGCAATATATACAATGATTTCAACCGTCTACCTATTCCATTCATTGTTCTACTTGCCGAAATTTACAAATAATTTCCTTTAAAGGATTAACAATGGGGCTCGTAGTTCACTTAAACTTGAAGAACAAAAAATTGGCGAATTGTACTATTTGGATGCTTTGCATAAATGTTTCTTAGACTATATAGAAGCAATATATACAATGATTTCAACCGTCTACCTGTTCCATTCATTGTTCTACTTGTCGAAAGTTACAAATAATTTCCGATAAAGGATTAACAATGGGGCCCATTGTTCACTTAAACTTGAAGAACAAAAAATTGGCGAATTGTACTGTTTGGATGATTTGCATAAATGTTTCTTAGACTATATAGAAGCAATATATACAATGATTTCAACCGTCTACCTGTTTCATTCCTTGTTCTACTTGTCGAAAGTTACAAATAATTTCCTTTAAAGGATTAACAATGGGGCTCGTTGTTCACTTAAACTTGAAGAACAATGAATTGGCGACTTGTACTGTTTGGATGCTTTGCATATATGTTTCTTAGGCTATACTGAAGCAATATATACAATCATTTCAACCGTCTACCTGTTCCATTCATTGTTCTACTTGTCGAAATTTACAAATAATTTCCTTTAAAGGATTAACAATGGGGCTCGTTGTTCACTTAAACTTGAAGGACAATAAATTGGCGAATTGTACTGTTTGGATGCTTTGCATATATGTTTCTTAAACTATATAGAAGCAATATATACAAAGATTTCAACAGTCTAACTGTTCTATTCATTGTTCTACTTGAAGAAAGTTACAAATAATTTCCCTTTCATGATTATCAATGGGGCTCGTTGTTCACTTAAACTTGAAGAACAATAAATTGGTGAATGGTACTGTTTGGATGCTTTGCATATATGTTTCTTAGACTATATAGAAGCAATATATATAATGATTTCAACCGTCTACCTGTTCCATTTATTGTTCTACTTGTCGAAAGTTACAAGTAATTTCCGTTAAAGGATTAACAATGGGTATCGTAGTTTACTTTATCTTGAAGAACAAAAAATTGGCGAATTGTACTGTTTGGATGCTTTGCATATATGTTTCTTAGACTATATAGAAGCAATATATACAATGATTTCAACCGTCTACCTATTCCATTCATTGTTCTACTTGTCGAAAATTACAAATAATTTCCATTACAGGATTAACAATGGGGCCCGTTGTTCACTTAAACTTGAAGAACAATAAATTGGCGAATTGTACTGTTTGGATGCTTTTCATATATGTTTCTTAGACTATATAGATGCAATATATACAAAGATTTCATCCGTTTACCTGTTCCATTCATTGTTCTACTTTGTCGAAATTTACAAATAATTTCCTTTGAAGGATTAACAATGGGGCTCGTAGTTCACTTAAACTTGAAGAACAATGAATTGGCGAATGGTACTGTTTGGATTCTTTGCATATATGTTTCTTAGACTATATAGAAGCAATATATACAATGATTTCAACCGTCTACCTATTCCATTCATTGTTCTACTTGTCGAAATTTACAAATAAATTCCTTTAAAGGATTAACAATGGGGCCCGTTGTTCACTTAAACTTGAAGAACAATAAATTGGCCAATTGTACTGTTTGGATGCTTTGCATATATGTTTCTTAGACTATATAGAAGCAATATATACAATGATTTCAACCGTCTACCTGTTCCATTCATAGTTCTACTTGTTGAAATTTACAAATAATTTCCTTTAAAGGATTAACAATGGGGCTCGTAGTTCACTTACACTTGAAGAACAAAAAATTGGCGAATGGTACTGTTTGGATGCTTTGCACATATGTTTCTTAGACTATATAGAAGCAATATATACAATGATTTCAACCGTCTACCTGTTCCATTCCTTGTTCTACTTGTCGAAAGTTAGAAATAATTTCCTTTAAAGGATTAACAATGGGGCTCGTTGTTCACTTAAACTTGAAGAACAATGAATTGGCGACTTGTACTGTTTGGATGCTTTGCATATATGTTTCTTAGGCTATACTGAAGCAATATATACAATGATTTCAACCGTCTACCTGTTCCATTCATTGTTCTACTTGTTGAAATTTACAAATAATTTCCTTTAAAGGATTAACAATGGGGCTCATTGTTCACTTAAACTTGAACAACAAGGAATTGGCGAATGGTACTGTTTGGATGCTTTGCATATATGTTTCTTAGACTATATAGATGCAATATATACAATGATTTCAACGGTCTAACTGTTCTATACATTGTTCTACTTGTAGAAAGTTACAAATAATTTCCGTTAAAGGATTAACAATGGGGCTCATAGTTCACTTAGCTTAAGAACAAAAAATTGGCGAATTGTACTGTTTGGATGCTTTGCACATATGTTTCTTAGACTATATAGAAGCAATATATACAATGATTTCAACCGTCTACCTGTTCCATTCCTTGTTCTACTTGTCGAAAGTTAGAAATAATTTCCTTTAAAGGATTAACAATGGGGCTCGTTGTTCACTTAAACTTGAAGAACAATGAATTGGCGACTTGTACTGTTTGGATACTTTGCATATATGTTTCTTAGACTATATAGAAGCAATATATACAAAGATTTCAACCGTCTACCTGTTCCATTCATTGTTCTACTTGTCGAAAGTTACAAATAATTTCCGATAAAGGATTAACAATGGGGCTCATTGTTCACTTAAACTTGAAGAACAAGGAATTGGCGAATGGTACTGTTTGGATGCTTTGCATATATGTTTCTTAGACTATATAGATGCAATATATACAATGATTTCAACGGTCTAACTGTTCTATACATTGTTCTACTTGTAGAAAGTTACAAATAATTTCCGTTAAAGGATTAACAATGGGGCTCATAGTTCACTTAGCTTAAGAACAAAAAATTGGCGAATTGTACTGTTTGGATGCTTTGCACATATGTTTCTTAGACTATATAGAAGCAATATATACAATGATTTCAACCGTCTACCTGTTCCATTCCTTGTTCTACTTGTCGAAAGTTACAAATAATTTCCTTTAAAGGATTAACAATGGGGCTCGTTGTTCACTTAAACTTGAAGAACAATGAATTGGCGACTTGTACTGTTTGGATGCTTTGCATATATGTTTCTTAGGCTATACTGAAGCAATATATACAATGATTTCAACCGTCTACCTGTTCCATTCATTGTTCTACTTGTCGAAAATTACAATTAATTTCCGATAAAGGATTAACCATTGGGGCTCATTGTTCACTTAAACTTGAAGACAAAAAATTGGCGAATGGTACTGTTTGGATGCTTTGCGTACATGTTTCTTAGACTATATGGAAGCAATATATACAAAGATTTCAACCGTCTACGTGTTCCAATCATTGTTCTACTTGTCGAAATTTACACATAATTTCCTATAAAGGATTAACAATGGGGCTCGTTGTTAACTTAAACTTGAAGAACAATAAATTGGCGAATTGTACTGTTTGGATGCTTTGCATATATGTTTCTTAGACTATATAGAAGCAATATATACAAAGATTTCAACCGTCTACCTGTTCCATTCATTGTTCTACTTGTCGAAAGCTACAAATAATTTCCGATAACGGATTAACCATTGGGGCTCATTGTTCACTTAAACTTGAAGAACAAAAAATTGGCGAATGGTACTGTTTGGATGCTTTGCATATATGTTTCTTATATTATATAGAAGCAATATATACAAAGACTTCAACCGTCTACCTGTTCCATTCAATGTTCTACTTGTCGAAAGTTACAAATAACCTCCGATAAAGGATTAACAATGGGGCTCATTGTTCACTTAAACTTGAAGAACAAAAAATTGGCGAATGGTACTGTTTGGATGCTTTGCATATATGTTTCATAGACTATATAGAAGCAATATATACAAAGATTTCAACCGTCTACCTGTTCCATTCATTGTTCTACTTGTCGAAAGTTACAAATAATTTCCGATAACGGATTAACCATTGGGGCTGATTGTTCACTTAAACTTGAAGAACAAAAAATTGGCGAATGGTACTGTTTGGATGCTTTGCATATATGTTTCTTAGACTATATGGAAGCAATATATACAAAGATTTCAACCGTCTGCGTGTTCCAATCATTGTTCTACTTGTAGAAAGTTACAATTAATTTCCGTTAAAGGATTAACAATGGGGCTCGTAGTTCACTTAAACTTGAAGACCAAAAAATTGGCGAATTGTACTGTTTGGATGCTTTGCATATATGTTTCTTAGACTATATAGAAGCAATATATACATTGATTTCAACCGTCTACCTGTTCCATTCATTGTTCTACTTGTCGCAAGTTACAAATAATTTCCGTTAAAGTATTAACAATGGGGCTCGTAGTTCACTTAAACTTGAAGATCAAATAATTGGCGAATTGTACTGTTTGGATGATTTGCAGATATGTTTCTTAGACTATATAGAAGCAATATATACAATGATTTCAACCGTCTACCTATTCCATTCATTGTTCTACTTGCCGAAATTTACAAATAATTTCCTTTAAAGGATTAACAATGGGGCTCGTAGTTCACTTAAACTTGAAGAACAAAAAATTGGCGAATTGTACTATTTGGATGCTTTGCATAAATGTTTCTTAGACTATATAGAAGCAATATATACAATGATTTCAACCGTCTACCTGTTCCATTCATTGTTCTACTTGTCGAAAGTTACAAATAATTTCCGATAAAGGATTAACAATGGGGCTCATTGTTCACTTAAACTTGAAGAACAAAAAATTGGCGAATTGTACTGTTTGGATGCTTTGAATATATGTTTCTTAGATTATATAGAAGCAATATATACAATGATTTCAACCGTCTACCTGTTCCATTCAGTGTTCTACTTATCGAAAGTTACAAATAATTTCCGTTAAGGGATTAACAATGGGGATCGTAGTTTACTTAAACTTGAAGAACAAAAAATTGGCGTATGGTACTGTTTGGATGCTTTGCGTACATGTTTCTTAGACTATATGGAAGCAATATATACAAAAGATTTCAACCGTCTACCTGTTCCATTCATTGTTCTACTTGTCGAAAATTACAAATAATTTCCGATAAAGGATTAACCATTGGGGCTAATTGTTCACTTAAACTTGAAGAGCAAAAAATTGGCGAATTGTACTGTTTGGAAGCTATGCATATATGTTTCTTAGACTATATAGAAGCAATATATACAAAGATTTCAACCGTCTACCTGTTCCATTCATTGTTCTACTTGTCGAAAGTTACAAATAATTTCCGATAAAGGATTAACCATTGGGGCTCATTGTTCACTTAAACTTGAAGAACAAAAAATTGGCGAATTGTACTGTTTGGATGATTTGCATAAATGTTTCTTAGACTATATAGAAGCAATATATACAATGATTTCAACCGTCTACCTGTTTCATTCCTTGTTCTACTTGTCGAAAGTTACAAATAATTTCCTTTAAAGGATTAACAATGGGGCTCGTTGTTCACTTAAACTTGAAGAACAATGAATTGGCGACTTGTACTGTTTGGATGCTTTGCATATATGTTTCTTAGGCTATACTGAAGCAATATATACAATCATTTCAACCGTCTACCTGTTCCATTCATTGTTCTACTTGTCGAAATTTACAAATAATTTCCTTTAAAGGATTAACAATGGGGCTCGTTGTTCACTTAAACTTGAAGGACAATAAATTGGCGAATTGTACTGTTTGGATGCTTTGCATATATGTTTCTTAAACTATATAGAAGCAATATATACAAAGATTTCAACAGTCTAACTGTTCTATTCATTGTTCTACTTGAAGAAAGTTACAAATAATTTCCCTTTCATGATTATCAATGGGGCTCGTTGTTCACTTAAACTTGAAGAACAATAAATTGGTGAATGGTACTGTTTGGATGCTTTGCATATATGTTTCTTAGACTATATAGAAGCAATATATATAATGATTTCAACCGTCTACCTGTTCCATTTATTGTTCTACTTGTCGAAAGTTACAAGTAATTTCCGTTAAAGGATTAACAATGGGTATCGTAGTTTACTTTATCTTGAAGAACAAAAAATTGGCGAATTGTACTGTTTGGATGCTTTGCATATATGTTTCTTAGACTATATAGAAGCAATATATACAATGATTTCAACCGTCTACCTATTCCATTCATTGTTCTACTTGTCGAAAATTACAAATAATTTCCATTACAGGATTAACAATGGGGCCCGTTGTTCACTTAAACTTGAAGAACAATAAATTGGCGAATTGTACTGTTTGGATGCTTTTCATATATGTTTCTTAGACTATATAGATGCAATATATACAAAGATTTCATCCGTTTACCTGTTCCATTCATTGTTCTACTTTGTCGAAATTTACAAATAATTTCCTTTGAAGGATTAACAATGGGGCTCGTAGTTCACTTAAACTTGAAGAACAATGAATTGGCGAATGGTACTGTTTGGATTCTTTGCATATATGTTTCTTAGACTATATAGAAGCAATATATACAATGATTTCAACCGTCTACCTGTTCCATTCATTGTTCTACTTGTTGAAATTTACAAATAATTTCCTTTAAAGGATTAACAATGGGGCTCGTAGTTCACTTACACTTGAAGAACAAAAAATTGGCGAATGGTACTGTTTGGATGCTTTGCACATATGTTTCTTAGACTATATAGAAGCAATATATACAATGATTTCAACCGTCTACCTGTTCCATTCCTTGTTCTACTTGTCGAAAGTTAGAAATAATTTCCTTTAAAGGATTAACAATGGGGCTCGTTGTTCACTTAAACTTGAAGAACAATGAATTGGCGACTTGTACTGTTTGGATGCTTTGCATATATGTTTCTTAGGCTATACTGAAGCAATATATACAATGATTTCAACCGTCTACCTGTTCCATTCATTGTTCTACTTGTTGAAATTTACAAATAATTTCCTTTAAAGGATTAACAATGGGGCTCATTGTTCACTTAAACTTGAAGAACAAGGAATTGGCGAATGGTACTGTTTGGATGCTTTGCATATATGTTTCTTAGACTATATAGATGCAATATATACAATGATTTCAACGGTCTAACTGTTCTATACATTGTTCTACTTGTAGAAAGTTACAAATAATTTCCGTTAAAGGATTAACAATGGGGCTCATAGTTCACTTAGCTTAAGAACAAAAAATTGGCGAATTGTACTGTTTGGATGCTTTGCACATATGTTTCTTAGACTATATAGAAGCAATATATACAATGATTTCAACCGTCTACCTGTTCCATTCCTTGTTCTACTTGTCGAAAGTTAGAAATAATTTCCTTTAAAGGATTAACAATGGGGCTCGTTGTTCACTTAAACTTGAAGAACAATGAATTGGCGACTTGTACTGTTTGGATACTTTGCATATATGTTTCTTAGACTATATAGAAGCAATATATACAAAGATTTCAACCGTCTACCTGTTCCATTCATTGTTCTACTTGTCGAAAGTTACAAATAATTTCCGATAAAGGATTAACAATGGGGCTCATTGTTCACTTAAACTTGAAGAACAAGGAATTGGCGAATGGTACTGTTTGGATGCTTTGCGTATATGTTTCTTAGACTATATAGATGCAATATATACAATGATTTCAACGGTCTAACTGTTCTATACATTGTTCTACTTGTAGAAAGTTACAAATAATTTCCGTTAAAGGATTAACAATGGGGCTCATAGTTCACTTAGCTTAAGAACAAAAAATTGGCGAATTGTACTGTTTGGATGCTTTGCACATATGTTTCTTAGACTATATAGAAGCAATATATACAATGATTTCAACCGTCTACCTGTTCCATTCCTTGTTCTACTTGTCGAAAGTTACAAATAATTTCCTTTAAAGGATTAACAATGGGGCTCGTTGTTCACTTAAACTTGAAGAACAATGAATTGGCGACTTGTACTGTTTGGATGCTTTGCATATATGTTTCTTAGGCTATACTGAAGCAATATATACAATGATTTCCACCGTCTACCTGTTCCATTCATTGTTCTACTTGTTGAAATTTACAAATAATTTCCTTTAAAGGATTAACAATGGGGCTCATAGTTCACTTAAACTTGAAGAACAAAAAATTGGCGAATGGTACTGTTCGGATGCTTTGCATATATGTTTCTTAGACTATATAAAAGCAATATATACAATGATTTCAACCGTCTACCTTTTCCATTCATTGTTCTCCTTGTCGAAAGTTACAAATAATTTCCGTTAAAGGATTAACAATTGGGCTCGTAGTTCACTTAAACTTGAAGAACAAAATATTGGCGAATTGAACTGTTTGGATGCTTTGCATATATGTTTCTTAGACTATATAGAAGCAATATATACATTGATTTCCACCGTCTACCTGTTCCATTCATTGTTCTACTTGTCGAAAGTTACAAATAATTTCCGTTGAAGTATTAACAATAGGGCTCGTAGTTCACTTAAACTTGAAGATCAAAAAATTGGCGAATTGTACTGTTTGGTTGATTAGCATATATGTTTCTTAGACTATATAGAAGCAATATGTAAAATGATTTCAACCGTCTACCTGTTCGATTCATTGTTCTACTTGTCGAAATTTACAAATAATTGCCTTTAAAGGATTAACAATGGGGCTCGTAGTTCACTTAAACTTGAAGAACAAAATATTGGCGAATGGTACTGTTTGGATGCTTTGCATATATGTTTCTTAGACTATATAGAAGCAATATATACAATGACTTCAACCGTCTACCTGTTCCATTCATTGTTCTACTTGTCGAAAGTTACAAATAATTTCCGTTAAAGGATTAACAATGGGGCTCGCTGTTCACTTAAACTTGAAGAACAATGAATTGGCGACTTGTACTGTTTGGATGCTTTGCGTATGTGTTTCTTAGACTATATAGATGCAATATATACAAAGATTGCATCCGTCTACCTGTTCCATTCATTGTTCTACTTGTCGAAATTTACAAATAATTTCCTTTAAAGGATTAACAATGGGGCTCGTAGTTCACTTAAACTTGAAGATCAAAAAATTGGCGAATTGTACTGTTTGGATGCTTTGCACATATGTTTCTTAGACTATATAGAAGCAATATATACAAAGATTTCAACCGTCTACCTGTTCCATTCCTTGTTCTACTTGTCGAAAGTTACAAATAATTTCCTTTAAAGGATTAACAATGGGGCTCGTTGTTCACTTAAACTTGAAGAACAAAAAATTGGCGAATGGTACTGTTTGGATGCTTTGCATATATGTTTCTTAGACTATATGGAAGCAATATATACAAAGATTTCAACCGTCTGCGTGTTCCAATCATTGTTCTACTTGTAGAAAGTTACAATTAATTTCCGTTAAAGGATTAACAATGGGGCTCGTAGTTCACTTAAACTTGAAGACCAAAAAATTGGCGAATTGTACTGTTTGGATGCTTTGCATATATGTTTCTTAGACTATATAGAAGCAATATATACATTGATTTCAACCGTCTACCTGTTCCATTCATTGTTCTACTTGTCGCAAGTTACAAATAATTTCCGTTAAAGTATTAACAATGGGGCTCGTAGTTCACTTAAACTTGAAGATCAAATAATTGGCGAATTGTACTGTTTGGATGATTTGCAGATATGTTTCTTAGACTATATAGAAGCAATATATACAATGATTTCAACCGTCTACCTATTCCATTCATTGTTCTACTTGCCGAAATTTACAAATAATTTCCTTTAAAGGATTAACAATGGGGCTCGTAGTTCACTTAAACTTGAAGAACAAAAAATTGGCGAATTGTACTATTTGGATGCTTTGCATAAATGTTTCTTAGACTATATAGAAGCAATATATACAATGATTTCAACCGTCTACCTGTTCCATTCATTGTTCTACTTGTCGAAAGTTACAAATAATTTCCGATAAAGGATTAACAATGGGGCTCATTGTTCACTTAAACTTGAAGAACAAAAAATTGGCGAATTGTACTGTTTGGATGATTTGCATAAATGTTTCTTAGACTATATAGAAGCAATATATACAATGATTTCAACCGTCTACCTGTTTCATTCCTTGTTCTACTTGTCGAAAGTTACAAATAATTTCCTTTAAAGGATTAACAATGGGGCTCGTTGTTCACTTAAACTTGAAGAACAATGAATTGGCGACTTGTACTGTTTGGATGCTTTGCATATATGTTTCTTAGGCTATACTGAAGCAATATATACAATCATTTCAACCGTCTACCTGTTCCATTCATTGTTCTACTTGTCGAAATTTACAAATAATTTCCTTTAAAGGATTAACAATGGGGCTCGTTGTTCACTTAAACTTGAAGGACAATAAATTGGCGAATTGTACTGTTTGGATGCTTTGCATATATGTTTCTTAAACTATATAGAAGCAATATATACAAAGATTTCAACAGTCTAACTGTTCTATTCATTGTTCTACTTGAAGAAAGTTACAAATAATTTCCCTTTCATGATTATCAATGGGGCTCGTTGTTCACTTAAACTTGAAGAACAATAAATTGGTGAATGGTACTGTTTGGATGCTTTGCATATATGTTTCTTAGACTATATAGAAGCAATATATATAATGATTTCAACCGTCTACCTGTTCCATTTATTGTTCTACTTGTCGAAAGTTACAAGTAATTTCCGTTAAAGGATTAACAATGGGTATCGTAGTTTACTTTATCTTGAAGAACAAAAAATTGGCGAATTGTACTGTTTGGATGCTTTGCATATATGTTTCTTAGACTATATAGAAGCAATATATACAATGATTTCAACCGTCTACCTATTCCATTCATTGTTCTACTTGTCGAAAATTACAAATAATTTCCATTACAGGATTAACAATGGGGCCCGTTGTTCACTTAAACTTGAAGAACAATAAATTGGCGAATTGTACTGTTTGGATGCTTTTCATATATGTTTCTTAGACTATATAGATGCAATATATACAAAGATTTCATCCGTTTACCTGTTCCATTCATTGTTCTACTTTGTCGAAATTTACAAATAATTTCCTTTGAAGGATTAACAATGGGGCTCGTAGTTCACTTAAACTTGAAGAACAATGAATTGGCGAATGGTACTGTTTGGATTCTTTGCATATATGTTTCTTAGACTATATAGAAGCAATATATACAATGATTTCAACCGTCTACCTATTCCATTCATTGTTCTACTTGTCCAAATTTACAAATAAATTCCTTTAAAGGATTAACAATGGGGCCCGTTGTTCACTTAAACTTGAAGAACAATAAATTGGCCAATTGTACTGTTTGGATGCTTTGCATATATGTTTCTTAGACTATATAGAAGCAATATATACAATGATTTCAACCGTCTACCTGTTCCATTCATTGTTCTACTTGTTGAAATTTACAAATAATTTCCTTTAAAGGATTAACAATGGGGCTCGTAGTTCACTTACACTTGAAGAACAAAAAATTGGCGAATGGTACTGTTTGGATGCTTTGCACATATGTTTCTTAGACTATATAGAAGCAATATATACAATGATTTCAACCGTCTACCTGTTCCATTCCTTGTTCTACTTGTCGAAAGTTAGAAATAATTTCCTTTAAAGGATTAACAATGGGGCTCGTTGTTCACTTAAACTTGAAGAACAATGAATTGGCGACTTGTACTGTTTGGATACTTTGCATATATGTTTCTTAGACTATATAGAAGCAATATATACAAAGATTTCAACCGTCTACCTGTTCCATTCATTGTTCTACTTGTCGAAAGTTACAAATAATTTCCGATAAAGGATTAACAATGGGGCTCATTGTTCACTTAAACTTGAAGAACAAGGAATTGGCGAATGGTACTGTTTGGATGCTTTGCATATATGTTTCTTAGACTATATAGATGCAATATATACAATGATTTCAACGGTCTAACTGTTCTATACATTGTTCTACTTGTAGAAAGTTACAAATAATTTCCGTTAAAGGATTAACAATGGGGCTCATAGTTCACTTAGCTTAAGAACAAAAAATTGGCGAATTGTACTGTTTGGATGCTTTGCACATATGTTTCTTAGACTATATAGAAGCAATATATACAATGATTTCAACCGTCTACCTGTTCCATTCCTTGTTCTACTTGTCGAAAGTTACAAATAATTTCCTTTAAAGGATTAACAATGGGGCTCGTTGTTCACTTAAACTTGAAGAACAATGAATTGGCGACTTGTACTGTTTGGATGCTTTGCATATATGTTTCTTAGGCTATACTGAAGCAATATATACAATGATTTCAACCGTCTACCTGTTCCATTCATTGTTCCACTTGTTGAAATTTACAAATAATTTCCTTTAAAGGATTAACAATGGGGCTCATTGTTCACTTAAACTTGAACAACAAGGAATTGGCGAATGGTACTGTTTGGATGCTTTGCATATATGTTTCTTAGACTATATAGATGCAATATATACAATGATTTCAACGGTCTAACTGTTCTATACATTGTTCTACTTGTAGAAAGTTACAAATAATTTCCGTTAAAGGATTAACAATGGGGCTCATAGTTCACTTAGCTTAAGAACAAAAAATTGGCGAATTGTACTGTTTGGATGCTTTGCACATATGTTTCTTAGACTATATAGAAGCAATATATACAATGATTTCAACCGTCTACCTGTTCCATTCCTTGTTCTACTTGTCGAAAGTTAGAAATAATTTCCTTTAAAGGATTAACAATGGGGCTCGTTGTTCACTTAAACTTGAAGAACAATGAATTGGCGACTTGTACTGTTTGGATACTTTGCATATATGTTTCTTAGACTATATAGAAGCAATATATACAAAGATTTCAACCGTCTACCTGTTCCATTCATTGTTCTACTTGTCGAAAGTTACAAATAATTTCCGATAAAGGATTAACAATGGGGCTCATTGTTCACTTAAACTTGAAGAACAAGGAATTGGCGAATGGTACTGTTTGGATGCTTTGCATATATGTTTCTTAGACTATATAGATGCAATATATACAATGATTTCAACGGTCTAACTGTTCTATACATTGTTCTACTTGTAGAAAGTTACAAATAATTTCCGTTAAAGGATTAACAATGGGGCTCATAGTTCACTTAGCTTAAGAACAAAGAATTGGCGAATTGTACTGTTTGGATGCTTTGCACATATGTTTCTTAGACTATATAGAAGCAATATATACAATGATTTCAACCGTCTACCTGTTCCATTCCTTGTTCTACTTGTCGAAAGTTACAAATAATTTCCTTTAAAGGATTAACAATGGGGCTCGTTGTTCACTTAAACTTGAAGAACAATGAATTGGCGACTTGTACTGTTTGGATGCTTTGCATATATGTTTCTTAGGCTATACTGAAGCAATATATACAATGATTTCAACCGTCTACCTGTTCCATTCATTGTTCTACTTGTTGAAATTTACAAATAATTTCCTTTAAAGGATTAACAATGGGGCTCATAGTTCACTTAAACTTGAAGAACAAAAAATTGGCGAATGGTACTGTTTGGATGCTTTGCATATATGTTTCTTAGACTATATAAAAGCAATATATACAATGATTTCAACCGTCTACCTTTTCCATTCATTGTTCTACTTGAAGAAAGTTACAAATAATTTCCCTTTCATGATTATCAATGGGGCTCGTTGTTCACTTAAACTTGAAGAACAATAAATTGGTGAATGGTACTGTTTGGATGCTTTGCATATATGTTTCTTAGACTATATAGAAGCAATATATACAATGATTTCAACCGTCTACCTGTTCCATTCCTTGTTCTACTTGTCGAAAGTTAGAAATAATTTCCTTTAAAGGATTAACAATGGGGCTCGTTGTTCACTTAAACTTGAAGAACAATGAATTGGCGACTTGTACTGTTTGGATACTTTGCATATATGTTTCTTAGACTATATAGAAGCAATATATACAAAGATTTCAACCGTCTACCTGTTCCATTCATTGTTCTACTTGTCGAAAATTACAAATAATTTCCGATAAAGGATTAACCATTGGGGCTAATTGTTCACTTAAACTTGAAGAGCAAAAAATTGGCGAATTGTACTGTTTGGAAGCTATGCATATATGTTTCTTAGACTATATAGAAGCAATATATACAAAGATTTCAACCGTCTACCTGTTCCATTCATTGTTCTACTTGTCGAAAGTTACAAATAATTTCCGATAAAGGATTAACCATTGGGGCTCATTGTTCACTTAAACTTGAAGAACAAAAAATTGGCGAATTGTACTGTTTGGATGATTTGCATAAATGTTTCTTAGACTATATAGAAGCAATATATACAATGATTTCAACCGTCTACCTGTTTCATTCCTTGTTCTACTTGTCGAAAGTTACAAATAATTTCCTTTAAAGGATTAACAATGGGGCTCGTTGTTCACTTAAACTTGAAGAACAATGAATTGGCGACTTGTACTGTTTGGATGCTTTGCATATATGTTTCTTAGGCTATACTGAAGCAATATATACAATCATTTCAACCGTCTACCTGTTCCATTCATTGTTCTACTTGTCGAAATTTACAAATAATTTCCTTTAAAGGATTAACAATGGGGCTCGTTGTTCACTTAAACTTGAAGGACAATAAATTGGCGAATTGTACTGTTTGGATGCTTTGCATATATGTTTCTTAAACTATATAGAAGCAATATATACAAAGATTTCAACAGTCTAACTGTTCTATTCATTGTTCTACTTGAAGAAAGTTACAAATAATTTCCCTTTCATGATTATCAATGGGGCTCGTTGTTCACTTAAACTTGAAGAACAATAAATTGGTGAATGGTACTGTTTGGATGCTTTGCATATATGTTTCTTAGACTATATAGAAGCAATATATATAATGATTTCAACCGTCTACCTGTTCCATTTATTGTTCTACTTGTCGAAAGTTACAAGTAATTTCCGTTAAAGGATTAACAATGGGTATCGTAGTTTACTTTATCTTGAAGAACAAAAAATTGGCGAATTGTACTGTTTGGATGCTTTGCATATATGTTTCTTAGACTATATAGAAGCAATATATACAATGATTTCAACCGTCTACCTATTCCATTCATTGTTCTACTTGTCGAAAATTACAAATAATTTCCATTACAGGATTAACAATGGGGCCCGTTGTTCACTTAAACTTGAAGAACAATAAATTGGCGAATTGTACTGTTTGGATGCTTTTCATATATGTTTCTTAGACTATATAGATGCAATATATACAAAGATTTCATCCGTTTACCTGTTCCATTCATTGTTCTACTTTGTCGAAATTTACAAATAATTTCCTTTGAAGGATTAACAATGGGGCTCGTAGTTCACTTAAACTTGAAGAACAATGAATTGGCGAATGGTACTGTTTGGATTCTTTGCATATATGTTTCTTAGACTATATAGAAGCAATATATACAATGATTTCAACCGTCTACCTATTCCATTCATTGTTCTACTTGTCGAAATTTACAAATAAATTCCTTTAAAGGATTAACAATGGGGCCCGTTGTTCACTTAAACTTGAAGAACAATAAATTGGCCAATTGTACTGTTTGGATGCTTTGCATATATGTTTCTTAGACTATATAGAAGCAATATATACAATGATTTCAACCGTCTACCTGTTCCATTCATTGTTCTACTTGTTGAAATTTACAAATAATTTCCTTTAAAGGATTAACAATGGGGCTCGTAGTTCACTTACACTTGAAGAACAAAAAATTGGCGAATGGTACTGTTTGGATGCTTTGCACATATGTTTCTTAGACTATATAGAAGCAATATATACAATGATTTCAACCGTCTACCTGTTCCATTCCTTGTTCTACTTGTCGAAAGTTAGAAATAATTTCCTTTAAAGGATTAACAATGGGGCTCGTTGTTCACTTAAACTTGAAGAACAATGAATTGGCGACTTGTACTGTTTGGATACTTTGCATATATGTTTCTTAGACTATATAGAAGCAATATATACAAAGATTTCAACCGTCTACCTGTTCCATTCATTGTTCTACTTGTCGAAAGTTACAAATAATTTCCGATAAAGGATTAACAATGGGGCTCATTGTTCACTTAAACTTGAAGAACAAGGAATTGGCGAATGGTACTGTTTGGATGCTTTGCATATATGTTTCTTAGACTATATAGATGCAATATATACAATGATTTCAACGGTCTAACTGTTCTATACATTGTTCTACTTGTAGAAAGTTACAAATAATTTCCGTTAAAGGATTAACAATGGGGCTCATAGTTCACTTAGCTTAAGAACAAAAAATTGGCGAATTGTACTGTTTGGATGCTTTGCACATATGTTTCTTAGACTATATAGAAGCAATATATACAATGATTTCAACCGTCTACCTGTTCCATTCCTTGTTCTACTTGTCGAAGGTTACAAATAATTTCCTTTAAAGGATTAACAATGGGGCTCGTTGTTCACTTAAACTTGAAGAACAATGAATTGGCGACTTGTACTGTTTGGATGCTTTGCATATATGTTTCTTAGGCTATACTGAAGCAATATATACAATGATTTCAACCGTCTACCTGTTCCATTCATTGTTCTACTTGTTGAAATTTACAAATAATTTCCTTTAAAGGATTAACAATGGGGCTCATAGTTCACTTAAACTTGAAGAACAAAAAATTGGCGAATGGTACTGTTTGGATGCTTTGCATATATGTTTCTTAGACTATATAAAAGCAATATATACAATGATTTCAACCGTCTACCTTTTCCATTCATTGTTCTCCTTGTCGAAAGTTACAAATAATTTCCGTTAAAGGATTAACAATTGGGCTCGTAGTTCACTTAAACTTGAAGAACAAAATATTGGCGAATTGAACTGTTTGGATGCTTTGCATATATGTTTCTTAGACTATATAGAAGCAATATATACATTGATTTCCACCGTCTACCTGTTCCATTCATTGTTCTACTTGTCGAAAGTTACAAATAATTTCCGTTGAAGTATTAACAATAGGGCTCGTAGTTCACTTAAACTTGAAGATCAAAAAATTGGCGAATTGTACTGTTTGGTTGATTAGCATATATGTTTCTTAGACTATATAGAAGCAATATGTAAAATGATTTCAACCGTCTACCTGTTCGATTCATTGTTCTACTTGTCGAAATTTACAAATAATTGCCTTTAAAGGATTAACAATGGGGCTCGTAGTTCACTTAAACTTGAAGAACAAAATATTGGCGAATGGTACTGTTTGGATGCTTTGCATATATGTTTCTTAGACTATATAGAAGCAATATATACAATGACTTCAACCGTCTACCTGTTCCATTCATTGTTCTACTTGTCGAAAGTTACAAATAATTTCCGTTAAAGGATTAACAATGGGGCTCGCTGTTCACTTAAACTTGAAGAACAATGAATTGGCGACTTGTACTGTTTGGATGCTTTGCGTATGTGTTTCTTAGACTATATAGATGCAATATATACAAAGATTTCATCCGTCTACCTGTTCCATTCATTGTTCTACTTGTCGAAATTTACAAATAATTTCCTTTAAAGGATTAACAATGGGGCTCGTAGTTCACTTAAACTTGAAGATCAAAAAATTGGCGAATTGTACTGTTTGGATGCTTTGCACATATGTTTCTTAGACTATATAGAAGCAATATATACAAAGATTTCAACCGTCTACCTGTTCCATTCCTTGTTCTACTTGTCGAAAGTTACAAATAATTTCCTTTAAAGGATTAACAATGGGGCTCGTTGTTCACTTAAACTTGAAGAACAAGGAATTGGCGAATGGTACTGTTTGGATGCTTTGCATATATGTTTCTTAGACTATATAGATGCAATATATACAATGATTTCAACGGTCTAACTGTTCTATACATTGTTCTACTTGTAGAAAGTTACAAATAATTTCCGTTAAAGTATTAACAATAGGGCTCGTAGTTCACTTAAACTTGAAGATCAAAAAATTTGCGAATTGTACTGTTTGGTTGATTTGCATATATGTTTCTTAGACTATATAGAAGCAATATGTAAAATGATTTCAACCGTCTACCTGTTCCATTCATTGTTCTACTTGTCGAAAGTTACAAATAATTTCCGTTAAAGGATTAACAATGGGGCTCGCTGTTCACTTAAACTTGAAGAACAATGAATTGGCGACTTGTACTGTTTGGATGCTTTGCGTATGTGTTTCTTAGACTATATAGATGCAATATATACAAAGATTTCATCCGTCTACCTGTTCCATTCATTGTTCTACTTGTCGAAATTTACAAATAATTTCCTTTAAAGGATTAACAATGGGGCTCGTAGTTCACTTAAACTTGAAGATCAAAAAATTGGCGAATTGTACTGTTTGGATGCTTTGCACATATGTTTCTTAGACTATATAGAAGCAATATATACAAAGATTTCACTCGTCTACCTGTACTATTCATTGTTCTACTTGTAGAAAGTTACAAATAATTTCCACTTCATGATTATCAATGGGGCTCGTTGTTCACTTAAACTTGAAGAACAAAAAATTGGCGAATGGTACTGTTTGGATGCTTTGCATATATATTTCTTAGACTATATAGAAGCAATATATACAAAGATTTCAACCGTCTACCTGTTCCATTCATTGTTCTACTTGTCGAAAGTTACATATAATTTCCGTTAAAGGATTAACAATGGGGCTCATAGTTCACTTAAACTTGAAGAACAAAAAATTGGCGAATGGTAATGTTTGGATGCTTTGCGTACATGTTTCTTAGACTATATGGAAGCAATATATACAATGATTTCAACCGTCTACCTGTTCCATTCATTGTTCTACTAGTCGAAATTTACAAATAATTTCCTTTAAAGGATTAACAATGGGGCTCGTTGTTCACTTAAACTTGAAGAACAAAAAATTGGAGAATTGTACTGTTTGGATGATTTGCATATATGTTTCTTAGACTATATAGAAGCAATATATACAATGATTTCAACCGTCTACCTGTTCCATTCATTGTTCTACTTGTCGAAAGTTACAAATAATTTCCGTTAAAGGATTAACAATGGGGATCGTAGTTTACTTAATCTTGAAGAACAAAAAATTGGCGAATTGTACTGTTTGGATGCTTTGCATATATGTTTCTTAGGCTATACTGAAGCAATATATACAATCATTTCAACCGTCTACCTGTTCCATTCGTTGTTCTACTTGTCGAAATTTATAAATAATTTCCTTTAAAGGATTAACAATGGGGCTCGTTGTTCACTTAAACTTGAAGAACAATAAATTGGCGAATTGTACTGTTTGGAGGCTTTGCATATATGTTTCTTAGACTACATAGAAGCATCATATACAAAGATTTCAACCGTCTACCTGTTCCATTCATTGTTCTACTTGTAGAAAATTACAATTAATTTCCTTTAAAGGATTAACAATGGGGCTCGTAGTTCACTTAAACTTGAAGAACAAAAAATTGGCGAATTGTACTGTTTGGATGCTTTGCATATATGTTTCTTAGACTATATAGTAGCAATATATACAAAGATTTCAACCGTCTACCTGTTCCATTCATTGTTCTACTTGTCGAAAGTTACAAATAATTTCCGATAATGGATTAACCATTGGGTCTCATTGTTCACTTATACTTGAAGAACAAAAAATTGGCGAATTGTACTGTTTGGATGCTTTGCATATATGTTTCTTAGACTATATAGAAGCAATATATACAATGATTTCAACCGTCTACCTGTTCCATTGATTGTTCTACTTGTCGAAAGTTACAAATAATTTCCGTTAAAGGATTAACAATGGGGCTCATAGTTCACTTAGCTTAAGAACAGAAAATTAGCGAATGGTACTGTTTGGAAGCTTTGCATATATGTTTCTTAGACTATATAGATGCAATATATACAAAGATTTCATCCGTCTACCTGTTCCATTCATTGTTCTACTTGTCGAAATTTACTAATAATTTCCTTTAAAGGATTAACAATGGGGCTCGTAGTTCACTTAGACTTGAAGAACAAAAAATTGGCGAATTGTACTGTTTGGATGCTTTGCACATATGTTTCTTAGACTATATAGAAGCAATATATACAAAGATTTCAACCGTCTACCTGTTCCATTCATTGTTCTACTTGTCGAAAGTTACAAATAATTTCCGTTAAAGGATTAACAATGGGGCTCATAGTTCACTTAAACTTGAAGAACAAAAAATTGGCGAATGGTAATGTTTGGATGCTTTGCGTACATGTTTCTTAGACTATATGGAAGCAATATCTACAATGATTTCAACCGTCTACCTGTTCCATTCATTGTTCTACTTGTCGAAAATTACAAATAATTTCCGATAAAGGATTAACCATTGGGGCTCATTGTTCACTAAAACTTGAAGAACAAAAAATTGGCGAATTGTACTGTTTAGATGCTTTGCATATATGTTTCTTAGACTATATGGAAGCAATATATACATTGATTTCAACCGTCTACCTGTTCCATTCATTGTTCTAATTGTCGAAAGTTACAAATAATTTCCGTTAAAGTATTAACAATGGGGCTCGTAGTTCCTTAAACTTGAAGAACAAAAAATTGGCGAATTGTACTGTTTCGATGCTTTACATATATGTTTCTTTGACTATATAGAAGCAATATATACTTTGATTTCCACCGTCTACCTGTTCCATTCATTGTTCTCCTTGTCGAAAGTTACAAATAATTTCCGTTAAAGGATTAACAATTGGGCTCGTAGTTCACTTAAACTTGAAGAACAAAATATTGGCGAATTGAACTGTTTGGATGCTTTGCATATATGTTTCTTAGACTATATAGAAGCAATATATACATTGATTTCCACCGTCTACCTGTTCCATTCATTGTTCTACTTGTCGAAAGTTACAAATAATTTCCGTTGAAGTATTAACAATAGGGCTCGTAGTTCACTTAAACTTGAAGATCAAAAAATTGGCGAATTGTACTGTTTGGTTGATTAGCATATATGTTTCTTAGACTATATAGAAGCAATATGTAAAATGATTTCAACCGTCTACCTGTTCGATTCATTGTTCTACTTGTCGAAATTTACAAATAATTGCCTTTAAAGGATTAACAATGGGGCTCGTAGTTCACTTAAACTTGAAGAACAAAATATTGGCGAATGGTACTGTTTGGATGCTTTGCATATATGTTTCTTAGACTATATAGAAGCAATATATACAATGACTTCAACCGTCTACCTGTTCCATTCATTGTTCTACTTGTCGAAAGTTACAAATAATTTCCGTTAAAGGATTAACAATGGGGCTCGCTGTTCACTTAAACTTGAAGAACAATGAATTGGCGACTTGTACTGTTTGGATGCTTTGCGTATGTGTTTCTTAGACTATATAGATGCAATATATACAAAGATTTCATCCGTCTACCTGTTCCATTCATTGTTCTACTTGTCGAAATTTACAAATAATTTCCTTTAAAGGATTAACAATGGGGCTCGTAGTTCACTTAAACTTGAAGATCAAAAAATTGGCGAATTGTACTGTTTGGATGCTTTGCACATATGTTTCTTAGACTATATAGAAGCAATATATACAAAGATTTCAACCGTCTACCTGTTCCATTCCTTGTTCTACTTGTCGAAAGTTACAAATAATTTCCTTTAAAGGATTAACAATGGGGCTCGTTGTTCACTTAAACTTGAAGAACAAGGAATTGGCGAATGGTACTGTTTGGATGCTTTGCATATATGTTTCTTAGACTATATAGATGCAATATATACAATGATTTCAACGGTCTAACTGTTCTATACATTGTTCTACTTGTAGAAAGTTACAAATAATTTCCGTTAAAGTATTAACAATAGGGCTCGTAGTTCACTTAAACTTGAAGATCAAAAAATTTGCGAATTGTACTGTTTGGTTGATTTGCATATATGTTTCTTAGACTATATAGAAGCAATATGTAAAATGATTTCAACCGTCTACCTGTTCCATTCATTGTTCTACTTGTCGAAAGTTACAAATAATTTCCGTTAAAGGATTAACAATGGGGCTCGCTGTTCACTTAAACTTGAAGAACAATGAATTGGCGACTTGTACTGTTTGGATGCTTTGCGTATGTGTTTCTTAGACTATATAGATGCAATATATACAAAGATTTCATCCGTCTACCTGTTCCATTCATTGTTCTACTTGTCGAAATTTACAAATAATTTCCTTTAAAGGATTAACAATGGGGCTCGTAGTTCACTTAAACTTGAAGATCAAAAAATTGGCGAATTGTACTGTTTGGATGCTTTGCACATATGTTTCTTAGACTATATAGAAGCAATATATACAAAGATTTCACTCGTCTACCTGTACTATTCATTGTTCTACTTGTAGAAAGTTACAAATAATTTCCACTTCATGATTATCAATGGGGCTCGTTGTTCACTTAAACTTGAAGAACAAAAAATTGGCGAATGGTACTGTTTGGATGCTTTGCATATATATTTCTTAGACTATATAGAAGCAATATATACAAAGATTTCAACCGTCTACCTGTTCCATTCATTGTTCTACTTGTCGAAAGTTACATATAATTTCCGTTAAAGGATTAACAATGGGGCTCATAGTTCACTTAAACTTGAAGAACAAAAAATTGGCGAATGGTAATGTTTGGATGCTTTGCGTACATGTTTCTTAGACTATATGGAAGCAATATATACAATGATTTCAACCGTCTACCTGTTCCATTCATTGTTCTACTAGTCGAAATTTACAAATAATTTCCTTTAAAGGATTAACAATGGGGCTCGTTGTTCACTTAAACTTGAAGAACAAAAAATTGGAGAATTGTACTGTTTGGATGATTTGCATATATGTTTCTTAGACTATATAGAAGCAATATATACAATGATTTCAACCGTCTACCTGTTCCATTCATTGTTCTACTTGTCGAAAGTTACAAATAATTTCCGTTAAAGGATTAACAATGGGGATCGTAGTTTACTTAATCTTGAAGAACAAAAAATTGGCGAATTGTACTGTTTGGATGCTTTGCATATATGTTTCTTAGGCTATACTGAAGCAATATATACAATCATTTCAACCGTCTACCTGTTCCATTCGTTGTTCTACTTGTCGAAATTTATAAATAATTTCCTTTAAAGGATTAACAATGGGGCTCGTTGTTCACTTAAACTTGAAGAACAATAAATTGGCGAATTGTACTGTTTGGAGGCTTTGCATATATGTTTCTTAGACTACATAGAAGCATCATATACAAAGATTTCAACCGTCTACCTGTTCCATTCATTGTTCTACTTGTAGAAAATTACAATTAATTTCCTTTAAAGGATTAACAATGGGGCTCGTAGTTCACTTAAACTTGAAGAACAAAAAATTGGCGAATTGTACTGTTTGGATGCTTTGCATATATGTTTCTTAGACTATATAGTAGCAATATATACAAAGATTTCAACCGTCTACCTGTTCCATTCATTGTTCTACTTGTCGAAAGTTACAAATAATTTCCGATAAAGGATTAACAATGGGGCTCATTGTTCACTTAAACTTGAAGAACAAGGAATTGGCGAATGGTACTGTTTGGATGCTTTGCATATATGTTTCTTAGACTATATAGATGCAATATATACAATGATTTCAACGGTCTAACTGTTCTATACATTGTTCTACTTGTAGAAAGTTACAAATAATTTCCGTTAAAGGATTAACAATGGGGCTCATAGTTCACTTAGCTTAAGAACAAAAAATTGGCGAATTGTACTGTTTGGATGCTTTGCATATATGTTTCTTAGACTACATAGAAGCATCATATACAAAGATTTCAACCGTCTACCTGTTCCATTCATTGTTCTACTTGTAGAAAATTACAATTAATTTCCGTTAAAGGATTAACAATGGGGCTCGTAGTTCACTTAAACTTGAAGAACAAAAAATTGGCGAACGGTACTGTTTGGATGCTTTGCATATATGTTTCTTAGACTATATAGAAGCAATATATACAATGATTTCAACAGTCTACCTGTTCCATTCATTGTTCTACTTGTCGAAATTTACAAATAATTTCCTTTAAAGGATTAACAATGTGGCTCGTAGTTCACTTAAACTTGAAGATCAAAAAATTGGCGAATTGTACTGTTTGGATGCTTTGCACATATGTTTCTTAGACTATATAGAAGCAATATATACAAAGATTTCAACCGTCTACCTGTTCCATTCCTTGTTCTACTTGTCGAAAGTTACAAATAATTTCCTTTAAAGGATTAACAATGGGGCTCGTTGTTCACTTAAACTTGAAGAACAATGAATTAGCGAATTGTACTGTTTCGATGCTTTGCATATATGTTTCATTGACTATATAGAAGCAATATATACTTTGATTTCCACCGTCTACCTGTTCCATTCATTGTTCTACTTGTCGAAAGTTACAAATAATTTCCGATAAAGGATTAACAATGGGGCTCGTAGTTCACATAAACTTGAAGAACAAAAAATTGGCGAATGGTACTGTTTGGATGCTTTGCATATATGTTTCTTAGACTATATAGAAGCAATATATACAATGATTTCAACCGTCTACGTGTTCCAGTCATTGTTCTACTTGCCGAAATTTACAAATAATTTCCTTTAAAGGATTAACAATGGGGCTCGTAGTTCACTTAAACTTGAAGAACAAAATATTGGCGAATTGAACTGTTTGGATGCTTTGCATATCTGTTTCTTAGACTATATAGAAGCAATATATACATTGATTTCAACCGTCTACCTGTTCCATTCATTGTTCTACTTGTAGAAAATTACAATTAATTTCCGTTAAAGGATTAACAATGGGGCTCGTGGTTCACTTAAACTTGAAGATCAATAAATTGGCGAATTGTACTGTTTGGATGCTTTGCATATATGTTTCTTAGACTACATAGAAGCATCATATACAAAGATTTCAACCGTCTACCTGTTCCATTCATTGTTCTACTTGTAGAAAATTACAATTAATTTCCGTTAAAGGATTAACAATGGGGCTCGTAGTTCACTTAAACTTGAAGAACAAAAAATTGGCGAATGGTACTGTTTGGATGCTTTGCATATATGTTTCTTAGACTATATAGAAGCAATATATAGAAAGGTTTCACCCGTCTACCTGTACTATTCATTGTTCTACTTGTCGAAATTTACAAATAATTTCCTTTAAAGGATTAACAAGGGGGCTCGTTGTTCACTTAAACTTGAAGAACAATGAATTGGCGACTTGTACTGTTTGGATGCTTTGCATATATGTTTCTTAGACTATATAGAAGCAATATATACAAAGATTTCAACCGTCTACCTGTTCCATTCATTGTTCTACTTGTCGAAAGTTACAAATAATTTCCGATAATGGATTAACCATTGGGGCTCATTGTTCACTTAAACTTGAAGAACAAAAAATTGGCGAATTGTACTGTTTGGATGATTTGCATATATGTTTCTTAGACTATATAGAAGCAATATATACAATGATTTCAACCGTCTACCCGTTTCATTCCTTGTTCTACTTGGCGAAAGCTACAAGTAATTTCCTTTAAAGAATTAACAATGGGGCTCGTTGTTCACTTAAACTTGAAGAACAATGAATTGGCGACTTGTACTGTTTGGATGCTTTGCATATATGTTTCTTAAGCCATACTGAAGCAATATATACAATCGTTTCAACCGTCTACCTGTTCCATTCATTGTTCTACTTGTCGAAATTTACAAATAATTTCCTTTAAAGGATTAACAATGGGGCTCGTTGTTCACTTAAACTTGAAGAACAAAAAATTGGAGAATTGTACTGTTTGGATGATATGCATATATGTTTCTTAGACTATATAGAAGCAATATATACAATGATTTCAACCGTCTACCTGTTCCATTCATTGTTCTACTTGTCGAAAGTTACAAATAATTTCCGTTACAGGATTAACAATGGGGATCGTAGTTTACTTAATCTTGAAGAACAAAAAATTGGCGAATTGTACTGTTTGGATGCTTTGCATATATGTTTCTTAGGCTATACTGAAGCAATATATACAATCATTTCAACCGTCTACCTGTTCCATTCATTGTTCTACTTGTCGAAATTTACAAATAATTTCCTTTAAAGGATTAACAATGGGGCTCGTTGTTCACTTAAACTTGAAGAACAATAAATTGGCGAATTGTACTGTTGGATGCTTTGCATATATGTTTCTTAGACTACATAGAAGCATCATATACAAAGATTTCAACCGTCTACCTGTTCCATTCATTGTTCTACTTGTAGAAAATTAGAATTAATTTCCTTTAAAGGATTAACAATGGGGCTCGTTGTTCACTTAAACTTGAAGAACAATTAATTGGCGAATTGTACTGTTTGGATGCTTTGCATATATGTTTCTTAGACTATATAGAAGCAATATATACATTGATTTCCACCGTCTACCTGTTCCATTCATTGTTCTACTTGTCCAAAGTTACAAATAATTTCCGTTAAATGATTAACAATGGGGCTCATAGTTCACTTAAACTTAAGAACAAAAAATTAGCGAATGGTACTGTTTGGATGCTTAGCATATATATTTCTTAGACTATCTAAAAGCAATATATACAATGATTTCAGCCGTCTACCTTTTCCATTCATTGTTCTACTTGTCGAAATTTACAAATAATTTCCTTTAAAGGATTAACAATGGGGCTCCTTGTTCACTTAAACTTGAAGAACAATAAATTGGCGAATAGTACTGTTTGGATGCTTTGCATATATGGTTCTTAGACTATATAGAAGCAATATATATACAAAGATTTCAACCGTCTACCTGTTCCATTCATTGTTTTACTTGTCGAATGTTACAAGTAATTTCCGTTAAATGATTAACAATGGGGCTCGTAGTTCATTTAAACTTGAAGAACATAATATTGGCGAATTGTACTGTTTGGATGCTTTGCATATGTGTTTCTTAGACTATATGGAAGCAATATATACAAAGATTTCAACGTCTACGTGTTCCAGTCATTGTTCTACTTGCCGAAATTTACAAATAATTTCCTTTAAAGGATTAACAATGGGGCTCGTAGTTCACTTAAACTTGAAGAACAAAATATTGGCGAATTGAACTGTTTGGATGCTTTGCATAACTGTTTCTTAGACTATATAGAAGCAATATATACATTGATTTCCACCGTCTACCTGTTCCATTCATTGTTCTACTTGTCCAAAGTTACAAATAATTTCCGTTAAATGATTAACAATGGGGCTCATAGTTCACTTAAACTTAAGAACAAAAAATTAGCGAATGGTACTGTTTGGATGCTTAGCATATATATTTCTTAGACTATCTAAAAGCAATATATACAATGATTTCAGCCGTCTACCTTTTCCATTCATTGTTCTACTTGTCGAAATTTACAAATAATTTCCTTTAAAGGATTAACAATGGGGCTCCTTGTTCACTTAAACTTGAAGAACAATAAATTGGCGAATAGTACTGTTTGGATGCTTTGCATATATGTTTCTTAGACTATATAGAAGCAATATATACAATGATTTCAACCGTCTACCTGTTTCATTCCTTGTTCTACTTGTCGAAATTTACAAATAATTTCCGTTAAAGGATTAACATTGGGGCTCATAGTTCACTTAAACTTAAGAACAAAAAATTAGCGAATGGTACTGTTTGGATGCTTTGCATATATGTTTCTTAGACTATATGGAAGCAATATATACAATGATTTCAACAGTCTACCTGTTCCATTCATTGTTCTACTTGTCGAAATTTACAAATAATTTCCTTTAAAGTATTAACAATTGGGCTCGTAGTTCACTTAAACTTGAAGAACAAAAAATTGGCGAATGGTACTGTTTGGATGCTTTGTATATATGGTTCTTAGATTATATAGAAGCAATATATATACAAAGATTTCAACCATCTACCTGTTCCATTCATTGTTTTACTTGTCGAATGTTACAAGTAATTTCCGTTAAATGATTAACAATGGGGCTCGTAGTTCATTTAAACTTGAAGAACATAATATTGGCGAATTGTACTGTTTGGATGCTTTGCATATGTGTTTCATAGACTATATGGAAGCAATATATACAAAGATTTCAACGTCTACGTGTTCCAGTCATTGTTCTACTTGCCGAAATTTACAAATAATTTCCGTTAAAGGATTAACAATGGGGCTCATAGTTCACTTAGCTTAAGAACAGAAAATTAGCGAATGGTACTGTTTGGAAGCTTTGCATATATGTTTCTTAGACTATATAGATGCAATATATACAAAGATTTCATCCGTCTACCTGTTCCATTCATTGTTCTACTTGTCGAAATTTACTAATAATTTCCTTTAAAGGATTAACAATGGGGCTCGTAGTTCACTTAGACTTGAAGAACAAAAAATTGGCGAATTGTACTGTTTGGATGCTTTGCACATATGTTTCTTAGACTATATAGAAGCAATATATACAAAGATTTCAACCGTCTACCTGTTCCATTCATTGTTCTACTTGTCGAAAGTTACAAATAATTTCCGTTAAAGGATTAACAATGGGGCTCATAGTTCACTTAAACTTGAAGAACAAAAAATTGGCGAATGGTAATGTTTGGATGCTTTGCGTACATGTTTCTTAGACTATATGGAAGCAATATCTACAATGATTTCAACCGTCTACCTGTTCCATTCATTGTTCTACTTGTCGAAAATTACAAATAATTTCCGATAAAGGATTAACCATTGGGGCTCATTGTTCACTAAAACTTGAAGAACAAAAAATTGGCGAATTGTACTGTTTAGATGCTTTGCATATATGTTTCTTAGACTATATGGAAGCAATATATACATTGATTTCAACCGTCTACCTGTTCCATTCATTGTTCTAATTGTCGAAAGTTACAAATAATTTCCGTTAAAGTATTAACAATGGGGCTCGTAGTTCCTTAAACTTGAAGAACAAAAAATTGGCGAATTGTACTGTTTCGATGCTTTACATATATGTTTCTTTGACTATATAGAAGCAATATATACTTTGATTTCCACCGTCTACCTGTTCCATTCATTGTTCTACTTGTAGAAAATTACAATTAATTTCCGTTAAAGGATTAACAATGGGGCTCGTAGTTCACTTAAACTTGAAGATCAATAAATTGGCGAATTGTACTGTTTGGATGCTTTGCATATATGTTTCTTAGACTACATAGAAGCATCATATACAAAGATTTCAACCGTCTACCTGTTCCATTCATTGTTCTACTTGTAGAAAATTACAATTAATTTCCTTTAAAGGATTAACAATGGGGCTCGTAGTTCACTTAAACTTGAAGAACAATAAATTGGCGAATTGTACTGTTGGATGCTTTGCATATATGTTTCTTAGACTACATAGAAACATCATATACAAAGATTTCAACCGTCTACCTGTTCCATTCATTGTTCTACTTGTAGAAAATTACAATTAATTTCCTTTAAAGGATTAACAATGGGGCTCGTAGTTCACTTAAACTTGAAGAAAAAAAAATTGGCGAATGGTACTGTTTGGATGCTTTGCATATATGTTTCTTAGACTATATAGAAGCAATATATACAAAGATTTCAACCGTCTACCTGTTCCATTCATTGTTCTACTTGTCGAAAGTTACAAATAATTTCCTTTAAAGGATTAACAATGGGGCTCATAGTTCACTTAAACTTAAGAACAAAAAATTAGCGAATGGTACTGTTTGGATGCTTTGCATATATATTTCTTGGACTATATGGAAGCAATATATACAATGATTTCAACAGTCTACCTTTTCCATTCATTGTTCTACTTGTCGAAATTTACAAATAATTTCATTTAAAGGATTAACAATGGGGCTCGTTGTTCACTTAAACTTGAAGAACAATAACTTGGCGAATTGTACTGTTTGGATGCTTTGCATATATGTTTCTTAGACTATATAGAAGCAATATATACAATGATTTCAACCGTCTACCTGTTCCATTCATTGTTCTACTTGTCGAAAGTTACAAATAATTTCTGTTAAAGGATTAACAATGGGAATCGTAGTTCACTTAAAATTGAAGTACAAAAAATTGGCGAATTGTACTGTTTGGATGCTTTGCATATATGTTTCTTAGACTATACAGAAGCAATATATAGAAGGATTTCACTCGTCTACCTGTACTATTCATTGTTCTACTTGTAGAAAGTTACAAATAACTTCCACTTCATGATTATCAATGGGGCTCGTTGTTCACTTAAACTTGAAGAACAAAAAATTGGCGAATGGTACTGTTTGGATGCTTTGCATATATGTTTCTTAGACTATATAGAAGCAATATATACAAAGATTTCAACCGTCTACCTGTTCCATTCATTGTTCTACTTGTCGAAAGTTACATATAATTTCCGTTAAAGGATTAAAAATGGGGCTCATAGTTCACTTAAACTTGAAGAACAAAAAATTGGCGAATGGTACTGTTTGGATGCTTTGCATATATGTTTCTTAGACTATACAGAAGCAATATATACAATGATTTCAACAGTCTACCTGTTCCATTCATTGTTCTACTTGTCGAAATTTACAAATAATTTCCGTTAAAGGATTAACAATGGGGCTCATAGTTCACTTAAACTTAAGAACAAAATATTAGCGAATGGTACTGTTTGGATGCTTTGCATATATATTTCTTGGATTATATGGAAGCAATATATACAATGATTTCAACAGTCTACCTGTTCCATTCATTGTTCTACTTGTCGAAATTTACAAACAATTTCATTTAAAGGATTAACAATGGGGCTCGTTGTTCACTTAAACTTGAAGAACAATTAATTGGCGAATTGTACTGTTTGGATGCTTTGCATATATGTTTCTTAGACTATATAGAAGCAATATATACATTGATTTCCACCGTCTACCTGTTCCATTCATTGTTCTACTTGTCCAAAGTTACAAATAATTTCCGTTAAATGATTAACAATGGGGCTCATAGTTCACTTAAACTTAAGAACAAAAAATTAGCGAATGGTACTGTTTGGATGCTTAGCATATATATTTCTTAGACTATCTAATAGCAATATATACAATGATTTCAGCCGTCTACCTTTTCCATTCATTGTTCTACTTGTCGAAATTTACAAATAATTTCCTTTAAAGGATTAACAATGGGGCTCCTTGTTCACTTAAACTTGAAGAACAATAAATTGGCGAATAGTACTGTTTGGATGCTTTGCATATATGGTTCTTAGACTATATAGAAGCAATATATATACAAAGATTTCAACCGTCTACCTGTTCCATTCATTGTTTTACTTGTCGAATGTTACAAGTAATTTCCGTTAAATGATTAACAATGGGGCTCGTAGTTCATTTAAACTTGAAGAACATAATATTGGCGAATTGTACTGTTTGGATGCTTTGCATATGTGTTTCTTAGACTATATGGAAGCAATATATACAAAGATTTCAACGTCTACGTGTTCCAGTCATTGTTCTACTTGCCGAAATTTACAAATAATTTCCTTTAAAGGATTAACAATGGGGCTCGTAGTTCACTTAAACTTGAAGAATAAAATATTGGCGAATTGAACTGTTTGGATGCTTTGCATAACTGTTTCTTAGACTATATAGAAGCAATATATACATTGATTTCCACCGTCTACCTGTTCCATTCATTGTTCTACTTGTCCAAAGTTACAAATAATTTCCGTTAAATGATTAACAATGGGGCTCATAGTTCACTTAAACTTAAGAACAAAAAATTAGCGAATGGTACTGTTTGGATGCTTAGCATATATATTTCTTAGACTATCTAAAAGCAATATATACAATGATTTCAGCCGTCTACCTTTTCCATTCATTGTTCTACTTGTCGAAATTTACAAATAATTTCCTTTAAAGGATTAACAATGGGGCTCCTTGTTCACTTAAACTTGAAGAACAATAAATTGGCGAATAGTACTGTTTGGATGCTTTGCATATATGTTTCTTAGACTATATAGAAGCAATATATACAATGATTTCAACCGTCTACCTGTTTCATTCCTTGTTCTACTTGTCGAAATTTACAAATAATTTCCGTTAAAGGATTAACATTGGGGCTCATAGTTCACTTAAACTTAAGAACAAAAAATTAGCGAATGGTACTGTTTGGATGCTTTGCATATATGTTTCTTAGACTATATGGAAGCAATATATACAATGATTTCAACAGTCTACCTGTTCCATTCATTGTTCTACTTGTCGAAATTTACAAATAATTTCCTTTAAAGTATTAACAATTGGGCTCGTAGTTCACTTAAACTTGAAGAACAAAAAATTGGCGAATGGTACTGTTTGGATGCTTTGCATATATGGTTCTTAGATTATATAGTAGCAATATATATACAAAGATTTCAACCGTCTACCTGTTCCATTCATTGTTTTACTTGTCGAATGTTACAAGTAATTTCCGTTAAATGATTAACAATGGGGCTCGTAGTTCATTTAAACTTGAAGAACATAATATTGGCGAATTGTACTGTTTGGATGCTTTGCATATGTGTTTCATAGACTATATGGAAGCAATATATACAAAGATTTCAACGTCTACGTGTTCCAGTCATTGTTCTACTTGCCGAAATTTACAAATAATTTCCTTTAAAGGATTAACAATGGGGCTCGTAGTTCACTTAAACTTGAAGAACAAAATATTGGCGAATTGAACTGTTTGGATGCTTTGCATATCTGTTTCTTAGACTATATAGAAGCAATATATACATTGATTTCAACCGTCTACCTGTTCCATTCATTGTTCTACTTGTCGAAAGTTACATATAATTTCCGTTAAAGGATTAAAAATGGGGCTCATAGTTCACTTAAACTTGAAGAACAAAAAATTGGCGAATGGTACTGTTTGGATGCTTTGCATATATGTTTCTTAGACTATATGGAAGCAATATATCCAATGATTTCAACAGTCTACCTGTTCCATTCATTGTTCTACTTGTCGAAATTTACAAATAATTTCCGTTAAAGGATTAACAATGGGGCTCATAGTTCACTTAAACTTAAGAACAAAAAATTAGCGAATGGTACTGTTTGGATGCTTTGCATATATATTTCTTGGACTATATGGAAGCAATATATACAATGATTTCAACAGTCTACCTGTTCCATTCATTGTTCTACTTGTCGAAATTTACAAATAATTTCATTTAAAGGATTAACAATGGGGCTCGTTGTTCACTTAAACTTGAAGAACAATTAATTGGCGAATTGTACTGTTTGGATGCTTTGCATATATGTTTCTTAGACTATATAGAAGCAATATATACATTGATTTCCACCGTCTACCTGTTCCATTCATTGTTCTACTTGTCGAAAGTTACAATTAATTTCCGTTAAAGTATTAACAATAGGGCTCGTAGTTCACTTAAACTTGAAGAACATTGAATTGGCGACTTGTACTGTTTGGATGCTTTGCATATATGTTCCTTAGGCTATACTGAAGCAATATATACAATGATTTCAACCGTCTACCTGTTCCATTAATTGTTCTACTTGTCCAAAGTTACAAATAATTTCCGTTAAATGATTAACAATGGGGCTCATAGTTCACTTAAACTTAAGAACAAAAAATTAGCGAATGGTACTGTTTGGATGCTTAGCATATATATTTCTTAGACTATCTAAAAGCAATATATACAATGATTTCAGCCGTCTACCTTTTCCATTCATTGTTCTACTTGTCGAAATTTACAAATAATTTCCTTTAAAGGATTAACAATGGGGCTCCTTGTTCACTTAAACTTGAAGAACAATAAATTGGCGAATAGTACTGTTTGGATGCTTTGCATATATGGTTCTTAGACTATATAGAAGCAATATATATACAAAGATTTCAACCGTCTACCTGTTCCATTCATTGTTTTACTTGTCGAATGTTACAAGTAATTTCCGTTAAATGATTAACAATGGGGCTCGTAGTTCATTTAAACTTGAAGAACATAATATTGGCGAATTCTACTGTTTGGATGCTTTGCATATGTGTTTCTTAGACTATATGGAAGCAATATATACAAAGATTTCAACGTCTACGTGTTCCAGTCATTGTTCTACTTGCCGAAATTTACAAATAATTTCCTTTAAAGGATTAACAATGGGGCTCGTAGTTCACTTAAACTTGAAGAACAAAATATTGGCGAATTGAACTGTTTGGATGCTTTGCATATCTGTTTCTTAGACTATATAGAAGCAATATATACATTGATTTCCACCGTCTACCTGTTCCATTCATTGTTCTACTTGTCGAAAGTTACAAATAATTTCCGTTAAAGTATTAACAATAGGGCTCGTAGTTTACTTAAACTTGAAGATCAAAAAATTGGCGAATTGTACTGTTTGGTTGATTTGCATATATGTTTCTTAGACTATATAGAAGCAATATGTAAAATGATTTCAACCGTCTACCTGTTCCATTCATTGTTCTACTTGTCGAAATTTACAAATAATTTCCTTTAAAGGATAAACAATGGGGCTCGTAGTTCACATAAACTTGAAGAACAAAAAATTGGCGAATAGTACTGTTTGGATTCTTTGCATATATGTTTCTTAGACTATATAGAAGCAATATATAGAAAGGTTTCACCCGTCTACCTGTACTATTCATTGTTCTACTTGTCGAAATTTACAAATAATTTCCTTTAAAGGATTAACAATGGGGCTCGTTGTTCACTTAAACTTGAAGAACAATGAATTGGCGACTTGTACTGTTTGGATGCTTTGCATATATGTTTCTTAGACTATATAGAAGCAATATATACAATGATTTCAACCGTCTACCTGTTCCATTCATTGTTCTACTTGTCGAAAGTTACAAATAATTTCCGTTAAAGGATTAACAATGGGGCTCGTAGTTCACTTAAACTTGAAGAAAAAAAAATTGGCGAATGGTACTGTTTGGATGCTTTGCATATATGTTTCTTAGACTATATAGAAGCAATATATACAAAGATTTCAACCGTCTACCTGTTCCATTCATTGTTCTACTTGTCGAAAGTTACAAATAATTTCCTTTAAAGGATTAACAATGGGGCTCATAGTTCACTTAAACTTAAGAACAAAAAATTAGCGAATGGTACTGTTTGGATGCTTTGCATATATATTTCTTGGACTATATGGAAGCAATATATACAATGATTTCAACAGTCTACCATTTCCATTCATTGTTCTACTTGTCGAAATTTACAAATAATTTCATTTAAAGGATTAACAATGGGGCTCGTTGTTCACTTAAACTTGAAGAACAATAAATTGGCGAATTGTACTGTTTGGATGCTTTGCATATATGTTTCTTAGACTATATAGAAGCAATATATACAATGATTTCAACCGTCTACCTGTTCCATTCATTGTTCTACTTGTCGAAAGTTACAAATAATTTCTGTTAAAGGATTAACAATGGGAATCGTAGTTCACTTAAAATTGAAGTACAAAAAATTGGCGAATTGTACTGTTTGGATGCTTTGCATATATGTTTCTTAGACTATACAGAAGCAATATATAGAAGGATTTCACTCGTCTACATGTATTATTCATTGTTCTACTTGTAGAAAGTTACAAATAACTTCCACTTCATGATTATCAATGGGGCTCGTTGTTCACTTAAACTTGAAGAACAAAAAATTGGCGAATGGTACTGTTTGGATGCTTTGCATATATGTTTCTTGGACTATATAGAAGCAATATATACAAAGATTTCAACCGTCTACCTGTTCCATTCATTGTTCTACTTGTCGAAAGTTACATATAATTTCCGTTAAAGGATTAAAAATGGGGCTCATAGTTCACTTAAACTTGAAGAACAAAAAATTGGCGAATGGTACTGTTTGGATGCTTTGCATATATGTTTCTTAGACTATATGGAAGCAATATATCCAATGATTTCAACAGTCTACCTGTTCCATTCATTGTTCTACTTGTCGAAATTTACAAATAATTTCCGTTAAAGGATTAACAATGGGGCTCATAGTTCACTTAAACTTAAGAACAAAAAATTAGCGAATGGTACTGTTTGGATGCTTTGCATATATATTTCTTGGACTATATGGAAGCAATATATACAATGATTTCAACAGTCTACCTGTTCCATTCATTGTTCTACTTGTCGAAATTTACAAATAATTTCATTTAAAGGATTAACAATGGGGCTCGTTGTTCACTTAAACTTGAAGAACAATTAATTGGCGAATTGTACTGTTTGGATGCTTTGCATATATGTTTCTTAGACTATATAGAAGCAATATATACATTGATTTCCACCATCTACCTGTTCCATTCATTGTTCTACTTGTCGAAAGTTACAATTAATTTCCGTTAAAGTATTAACAATAGGGCTCGTAGTTCACTTAAACTTGAAGAACAATGAATTGGCGACTTGTACTGTTTGGATGCTTTGCATATATGTTCCTTAGGCTATACTGAAGCAATATATACAATGATTTCAACCGTCTACCTGTTCCATTAATTGTTCTACTTGTCCAAAGTTACAAATAATTTCCGTTAAATGATTAACAATGGGGCTCATAGTTCACTTAAACTTAAGAACAAAAAATTAGCGAATGGTACTGTTTGGATGCTTAGCATATATATTTCTTAGACTATCTAAAAGCAATATATACAATGATTTCAGCCGTCTACCTTTTCCATTCATTGTTCTACTTGTCGAAATTTACAAATAATTTCCTTTAAAGGATTAACAATGGGGCTCCTTGTTCACTTAAACTTGAAGAACAATAAATTGGCGAATAGTACTGTTTGGATGCTTTGCATATATGGTTCTTAGACTATATAGAAGCAATATATATACAAAGATTTCAACCGTCTACCTGTTCCATTCATTGTTTTACTTGTCGAATGTTAGAAGTAATTTCCGTTAAATGATTAACAATGGGGCTCGTAGTTCATTTAAACTTGAAGAACATAATATTGGCGAATTGTACTGTTTGGATGCTTTGCATATGTGTTTCTTAGACTATATGGAAGCAATATATACAAAGATTTCAACGTCTACGTGTTCCAGTCATTGTTCTACTTGCCGAAATTTACAAATAATTTCCTTTAAAGGATTAACAATGGGGCTCGTAGTTCACTTAAACTTGAAGATCAAAAAATTGGCGAATTGTACTGTTTGGATGCTTTGCACATATGTTTCTTAGACTATATAGAAGCAATATATACAATGATTTCAACCGTCTACCTGTTCCATTCATTGTTCTACTTGTCGAAAGTTACAAATAATTTCCGTTAAAGTATTAACAATAGGGCTCGTAGTTTACTTAAACTTGAAGATCAAAAAATTGGCGAATTGTACTGTTTGGTTGATTTGCATATATGTTTCTTAGACTATATAGAAGCAATATGTAAAATGATTTCAACCGTCTACCTGTTCCATTCATTGTTCTACTTGTCGAAATTTACAAATAATTTCCTTTAAAGGATAAACAATGGGGCTCGTAGTTCACATAAACTTGAAGAACAAAAAATTGGCGAATAGTACTGTTTGGATTCTTTGCATATATGTTTCTTAGACTATATAGAAGCAATATATAGAAAGGTTTCACCCGTCTACCTGTACTATTCATTGTTCTACTTGTCGAAATTTACAAATAATTTCCTTTAAAGGATTAACAATGGGGCTCGTTGTTCACTTAAACTTGAAGAACAATGAATTGGCGACTTGTACTGTTTGGATGCTTTGCATATATGTTTCTTAGACTATATAGAAGCAATATATACAATGATTTCAACCGTCTACCTGTTCCATTCATTGTTCTACTTGTCGAAAGTTACAAATAATTTCCGTTAAAGGATTAACAATGGGGCTCGTAGTTCACTTAAACTTGAAGAAAAAAAAATTGGCGAATGGTACTGTTTGGATGCTTTGCATATATGTTTCTTAGACTATATAGAAGCAATATATACAAAGATTTCAACCGTCTACCTGTTCCATTCATTGTTCTACTTGTCGAAAGTTACAAATAATTTCCTTTAAAGGATTAACAATGGGGCTCATAGTTCACTTAAACTTAAGAACAAAAAATTAGCGAATGGTACTGTTTGGATGCTTTGCATATATATTTCTTGGACTATATGGAAGCAATATATACAATGATTTCAACAGTCTACCATTTCCATTCATTGTTCTACTTGTCGAAATTTACAAATAATTTCATTTAAAGGATTAACAATGGGGCTCGTTGTTCACTTAAACTTGAAGAACAATAAATTGGCGAATTGTACTGTTTGGATGCTTTGCATATATGTTTCTTAGACTATATAGAAGCAATATATACAATGATTTCAACCGTCTACCTGTTCCATTCATTGTTCTACTTGTCGAAAGTTACAAATAATTTCTGTTAAAGGATTAACAATGGGAATCGTAGTTCACTTAAAATTGAAGTACAAAAAATTGGCGAATTGTACTGTTTGGATGCTTTGCATATATGTTTCTTAGACTATACAGAAGCAATATATAGAAGGATTTCACTCGTCTACATGTATTATTCATTGTTCTACTTGTAGAAAGTTACAAATAACTTCCACTTCATGATTATCAATGGGGCTCGTTGTTCACTTAAACTTGAAGAACAAAAAATTGGCGAATGGTACTGTTTGGATGCTTTGCATATATGTTTCTTGGACTATATAGAAGCAATATATACAAAGATTTCAACCGTCTACCTGTTCCATTCATTGTTCTACTTGTCGAAAGTTACATATAATTTCCGTTAAAGGATTAAAAATGGGGCTCATAGTTCACTTAAACTTGAAGAACAAAAAATTGGCGAATGGTACTGTTTGGATGCTTTGCATATATGTTTCTTAAACTATATGGAAGCAATATATCCAATGATTTCAACAGTCTACCTGTTCCATTCATTGTTCTACTTGTCGAAATTTACAAATAATTTCCGTTAAAGGATTAACAATGGGGCTCATAGTTCACTTAAACTTAAGAACAAAAAATTAGCGAATGGTACTGTTTGGATGCTTTGCATATATATTTCTTGGACTATATGGAAGCAATATATACAATGATTTCAACAGTCTACCTGTTCCATTCATTGTTCTACTTGTCGAAATTTACAAATAATTTCATTTAAAGGATTAACAATGGGGCTCGTTGTTCACTTAAACTTGAAGAACAATTAATTGGCGAATTGTACTGTTTGGATGCTTTGCATATATGTTTCTTAGACTATATAGAAGCAATATATACATTGATTTCCACCATCTACCTGTTCCATTCATTGTTCTACTTGTCGAAAGTTACAATTAATTTCCGTTAAAGTATTAACAATAGGGCTCGTAGTTCACTTAAACTTGAAGAACAATGAATTGGCGACTTGTACTGTTTGGATGCTTTGCATATATGTTCCTTAGGCTATACTGAAGCAATATATACAATGATTTCAACCGTCTACCTGTTCCATTAATTGTTCTACTTGTCCAAAGTTACAAATAATTTCCGTTAAATGATTAACAATGGGGCTCATAGTTCACTTAAACTTAAGAACAAAAAATTAGCGAATGGTACTGTTTGGATGCTTAGCATATATATTTCTTAGACTATCTAAAAGCAATATATACAATGATTTCAGCCGTCTACATTTTCCATTCATTGTTCTACTTGTCGAAATTTACAAATAATTTCCTTTAAAGGATTAACAATGGGGCTCCTTGTTCACTTAAACTTGAAGAACAATAAATTGGCGAATAGTACTGTTTGGATGCTTTGCATATATGGTTCTTAGACTATATAGAAGCAATATATATACAAAGATTTCAACCGTCTACCTGTTCCATTCATTGTTTTACTTGTCGAATGTTAGAAGTAATTTCCGTTAAATGATTAACAATGGGGCTCGTAGTTCATTTAAACTTGAAGAACATAATATTGGCGAATTGTACTGTTTGGATGCTTTGCATATGTGTTTCTTAGACTATATGGAAGCAATATATACAAAGATTTCAACGTCTACGTGTTCCAGTCATTGTTCTACTTGCCGAAATTTACAAATAATTTCCTTTAAAGGATTAACAATGGGGCTCGTAGTTCACTTAAACTTGAAGATCAAAAAATTGGCGAATTGTACTGTTTGGATGCTTTGCACATATGTTTCTTAGACTATATAGAAGCAATATATACAATGATTTCAACCGTCTACCTGTTCCATTCATTGTTCTACTTGTCGAAAGTTACAAATAATTTCCGTTAAAGGATTAACAATTGGGCTCGTAGTTCACTTAAACTTGATGAACAAAAAATTGGCGAATTGTAATGTTTGGATGCTTTGCAAATATGTTTCTTAAACTATATAGAAGCAATATGTACAATGATTTCAACCGTCTAACTGTTCTATTCATTGTTCTACTTGTAGAAAGTTACAAATAATTTCCCTTTCATGATTATCAATGGGGCTCGTTGTTCACTTAAACTTGAAGAACAATAAATTGGCGAATGGTACTGTTTGGATGCTTTGCATATATGTTTCTTAGACTATATAGAAGCAATATATACAATGATTTCAACCGTCTACCTGTTTCATTCCTTGTTCTACTTGTCGAAAGTTACAAATAATTTCCTTTAATGGATTAACAATGGGGCTCGTTGTTCACTTAAACTTGAAGAACAATGAATTGGCGAATGGTACTGTTTGGATGCTTTGCATATATGTTTCTTAAACTATATAGAAGCAATATATACAATGATTTCAACCGTCTACCTGTTCCATTCATTGTTCTACTTGTCGAAAGTTACAAATAATTTCCGTTAAAGGATTAACAATGGGGATCGTAGTTTACTTAAACTTGAAGAACAATAAATTGGCGAATTGTACTGTTTGGATGCTTTGCATATATGTTTCTTAGACTATATAGAAGCAATATATACAAAGATTTCAACCGTCTACCTGTTCCATTCAATGTTCTACTTGTCGAAAGTTACAAATAATTTCCGATAAAGGATTAACAATGGGGCTCATTGTTCACTTAAACTTGAAGAACAAGGAATTGGCGAATGGTACTGTTTGGATGCTTTGCATATATGTTTCTTAGACTATATAGATGCCATATATACAATGATTTCAACGGTCTAACTGTTCTATACATTGTTCTACTTGTAGAAAGTTACAAATAATTTCCGTTAAAGATTAACAATGGGGCTCATAGTTCACTTAAACTTAAGAACAAAAAATTAGCGAATGGTACTGTTTGGATGCTTTGCATATATGTTTCTTAGACTATATGGAAGCAATATATACAATGATTTCAACAGTCTACCTGTTCCATTCATTGTTCTACTTGTCGAAATTTACAAATAATTTCCTTTGAAGTATTAATAATTGGTCACGTAGTTCACTTAAACTTGAAGAACAAAAAATTGGCGAATGGTACTGTTTGGATGCTTTGCATATATGGTTCTTAGCCTATATAGAAGCAATATATGCAATGATTTCAACCGTCTACCTGTTTCATTCCTTGTTCTACTTGTCGAAATTTACAAATAATTTCCGTTAAAGGATTAACATTGGGGCTCATAGTTCACTTAAACTTAAGAACAAAAAATTAGCGAATGGTACTGTTTGGATGCTTTGCATATATGTTTCTTAGACTATATGGAAGCAATATATACAATGATTTCAACAGTCTACCTGTTCCATTCATTGTTCTACTTGTCGAAAGTTACAAATAATTTCCGTTAAAGGATTAACAATGGGGATCGTAGTTTACTTAAACTTGAAGAACAATAAATTGGCGAATGGTACTGTTTGGATGCTTTGCATATATGTTTCTTAGACTATATAGAAGCAATATATGCAATGATTTCAACCGTCTACCTGTTACATTCCTTGTTCTACTTGTCGAAATTTACAAATAATTTCCGTTAAAGGATTAACATTGGGGCTCATAGTTCACTTAAACTTAAGAACAAAAAATTAGCGAATGGTACTGTTTGGATGCTTTGCATATATGTTTCTTAGACTATATGGAAGCAATATATACAATGATTTCAACAGTCTACCTGTTCCATTCATTGTTCTACTTGTCGAAATTTACAAATAATTTCCTTTAAAGTATTAACAATTGGGCTCGTAGTTCACTTAAACTTGAAGAACAAAAAATTGGCGAATGGTACTGTTTGGATGCTTTGCATATATGGTTCTTAGATTATATAGAAGCAATATATATACAAAGATTTCAACCGTCTACCTGTTCCATTCATTGTTTTACTTGTCGAATGTTACAAGTAATTTCCGTTAAATGATTAACAATGGGGCTCGTAGTTCATTTAAACTTGAAGAACATAATATTGGCGAATTGTACTGTTTGGATGCTTTGCATATGTGTTTCATAGACTATATGGAAGCAATATATACAAAGATTTCAACGTCTACGTGTTCCAGTCATTGTTCTACTTGCCGAAATTTACAAATAATTTCCTTTAAAGGATTAACAATGGGGCTCGTAGTTCACTTAAACTTGAAGAACAAAATATTGGCGAATTGAACTGTTTGGATGCTTTGCATATCTGTTTCTTAGACTATATATAAGCAATATATACATTGATTTCCACCGTCTACCTGTTCCATTCAATGTTCTACTTGTCGAAAGTTACAAATAATTTCCTTTAAAGTATTAACAATTGGGCTCGTAGTTCACTTAAACTTGAAGAACAAAAAATTGGCGAATGGTACTGTTTGGATGCTTTGCATATATGGTTCTTAGACTATATAGAAGCAATATATACATTGATTTCCACCGTCTACCTGTTTCATTCCTTGTTCTACTTGTCGAAATTTACAAATAATTTCCGTTAAAGGATTAACATTGGGGCTCATAGTTCACTTAAACTTAAGAACAAAAAATTAGCGAATGGGACTGTTTGGATGCTTTGCATATATGTTTCTTAGACTATATGGAAGCAATATATACAATGATTTCAACAGTCTACCTGTTCCAGTCATTGTTCTACTTGCCGAAATTTACAAATAATTTCCTTTAAAGGATTAACAATGGGGCTCGTAGTTCACTTAAACTTGAAGAACAAAATATTGGCGAATTGAACTGTTTGGATGCTTTGCATATCTGTTTCTTAGACTATATAGAAGCAATATATACATTGATTTCCACCGTCTACCTGTTCCATTCATTGTTCTACTTGTCGAAAGTTACAAATATTTTCCGTTAAAGTATTAACAATAGGGCTCGTAGTTCACTTAAACTTGAAGATCAAAAAATTGGCGAATTGTACTGTTTGGTTGATTTGCATATATGTTTCTTAGACTATATAGAAGCAATATGTAAAATGATTTCAACCGTCTACCTGTTCCATTCATTGTTCTACTTGTCGAAATTTACAAATAATTTCCTTTAAAGGATAAACAATGGGGCTCGTAGTTCACATAAACTTGAAGAACAAAAAATTGGCGAATAGTACTGTTTGGATTCTTTGCATATATGTTTCTTAGACTATATAGAAGCAATATATAGAAAGGTTTCACCCGTCTACCTGTACTATTCATTGTTCTACTTGTCGAAATTTACAAATAATTTCCTTTAAAGGATTAACAATGGGGCTCGTTGTTCACTTAAACTTGAAGAACAATGAATTGGCGACTTGTACTGTTTGGATGCTTTGCATATATGTTTCTTAGACTATATAGAAGCAATATATACAATGATTTCAACCGTCTACCTGTTCCATTCATTGTTCTACTTGTCGAAAGTTACAAATAATTTCCGTTAAAGGATTAACAATGGGGATCGTAGTTTACTTAATCTTGAAGAACAAAAAATTGGCGAATTGTACTGTTTTGATGCTTTGCATATATGTTTCTTAGACTATATAGAAGCAATATATACAATGATTTCAACCGTCTACCTATTCCATTCATTGTTCTACTTGTCGAAATTTACAAATAAATTCCTTTAAAGGATTAACAATGGGGCCCGTTGTTCACTTAAACTTGAAGAAAAATAAATTGACGAATTGTACTGTTTGGATGCTTTGCATATATGTTTCTTAGACTATATAGAAGCAATATATACAAAGATTTCAACCGTCTACCTGTTCCATTCATTGTTCTACTTGTCGAAAGTTACAAATAATTTCCGATAATGGATTAACCATTGGGGCTCATTGTTCACTTAAACTTGAAGAACAAAAAATTCGCGAATTGTACTGTTTGGATGATTTGCATATATGTTTCTTAGACTATATAGAAGCAATATATACAATGATTTCAACGGTCTACCCGTTTCATTCCTTGTTCTACTTGGCGAAAGCTACAAGTAATTTCCTTTAAAGGATTAACAATGGGGCTCGTTGTTCACTTAAACTTGAAGAACAATGAATTGGCGACTTGTACTGTTTGGATGCTTTGCATATATGTTTCTTAAGCTATACTGAAGCAATATATACAATCATTTCAACCGTCTACCTGTTCCATTCATTGTTCTACTTGTCGAAATTTACAAATAATTTCCTTTAAAGGATTAACAATGGGGCTCGTTGTTCACTTAAACTTGAAGAACAAAAAATTGGAGAATTGTACTGTTTGGATGATTTGCATATATGTTTCTTAGACTATATAGAAGCAATATATACAATGATTTCAACCGTCTACCTGTTCCATTCATTGTTCTACTTGTCGAAAGTTACAAATAATTTCCGTTAAAGGATTAACAATGGGGATCGTAGTTTACTTAATCTTGAAGAACAAAAAATTGCCGAATTGTACTGTTTGGATGCTTTGCATATATGTTTCTTAGGCTATACTGAAGCAATATATACAATCATTTCAACCGTCTACCTGTTCCATTCATTGTTCTACTTGTCGAAAGTTACAAATAATTTCCGTTAAAGGATTAACAATGGGGATCGTAGTTTACTTAAACTTGAAGAACAATAAATTGGCGAATTGTACTGTTTGGATGCTTTGCATATATGTTTCTTAGACTATATAGAAGCAATATATACAAAGATTTCAACCGTCTACCTGTTCCATTCAATGTTCTACTTGTCGAAAGTTACAAATAATTTCTCTTTCATGATTATCAATGGGGCTCGTTGTTCACTTAAACTTGAAGAACAATAAATTGGCGAATGGTACTGTTTGGCTGCTTTGCATATATGTTTCTTAGACTATATAGAAGCAATATATACAATGATTTCAACCGTCTACCTGTTTCATTCCTTGTTCTACTTGTCGAAATTTACAAATAATTTCCGTTAAAGGATTAACATTGGGGCTCATAGTTCACTTAAACTTAAGAACAAAAAATTAGCGAATGGTACTGTTTGGATGCTTTGCATATATGTTTCTTAGACTATATGGAAGCAATATATACAATGATTTCAACAGTCTACCTGTTCCATTCATTGTTCTACTTGTCGAAATTTACAAATAATTTCCTTTAAAGTATTAACAATTGGGCTCGTAGTTCACTTAAACTTGAAGAACAAAAAATTGGCGAATGGTACTGTTTGGATGCTTTGCATATATGGTTCTTAGATTATATAGAAGCAATATATATACAAAGATTTCAACCGTCTACCTGTTCCATTCATTGTTTTACTTGTCGAATGTTACAAGTAATTTCCGTTAAATGATTAACAATGGGGCTCGTAGTTCATTTAAACTTGAAGAACATAATATTGGCGAATTGTACTGTTTGGATGCTTTGCATATGTGTTTCATAGACTATATGGAAGCAATATATACAAACATTTCAACGTCTACGTGTTCCAGTCATTGTTCTACTTGCCGAAATTTACAAATAATTTCCTTTAAAGGATTAACAATGGGGCTCGTAGTTCACTTAAACTTGAAGAACAAAATATTGGCGAATTGAACTGTTTGGATGCTTTGCATATCTGTTTCTTAGACTATACAGAAGCAATATATACATTGATTTCCACCGTCTACCTGTTCCATTCATTGTTCTACTTGTCGAAAGTTACAAATAATTTCCTTTAAAGTATTAATAATTGGGCTCGTAGTTCACTTAAACTTGAAGAACAAAAAATTGGCGAATGGTACTGTTTGGATTCTTTGCATATATGGTTCTTAGACTATATAGAAGCAATATATATACAAAGATTTCAACCGTCTACCTGTTCCATTCATTGTTTTACTTGTCGAATGTTACAAATAATTTCCGTTAAATGATTAACAATGGGGCTCGTAGTTCATTTAAACTTGAAGAACATAATATTGGCGAATTGTACTGTTTGGATGCTTTGCATATGTGTTTCTTAGACTATATGGAAGCAATATATACAAAGATTTCTACGTCTACGTGTTCCAGTCATTGTTCTACTTGCCGAAATTTACAAATAATTTCCTTTAAAGGATTAACAATGGGGCTCGTAGTTCACATAAACTTGAAGAACAAAATATCGGCGAATTGAACTGTTTGGATGCTTTGCACATATGTTTCTTAGACTATATAGAAGCAATATATACAATGATTTCAACCGTCTACCTGTTCCATTCATTGTTCTACTTGTCGAAAGTTACAAATAATTTCCGTTAAAGGATTAACAATGGGGATCGTAGTTTACTTAAACTTGAAGAACAATAAATTGGCGAATTGTACTGTTTGGATGCTTTGCATATATGTTTCTTAGACTATATAGAAGCAATATATACAAAGATTTCAACCGTCTACCTGTTCCATTCAATGTTCTACTTGTCGAAAGTTACAAATAATTTCCTTTAAAGTATTAACAATTGGGCTCGTAGTTCACTTAAACTTGAAGAACAAAAAATTGGCGAATGGTACTGTTTGGATGCTTTGCATATATGGTTCTTAGATTATATAGAAGCAATATATATACAAAGATTTCAACCGTCTACCTGTTCCATTCATTGTTTTACTTGTCGAATGTTACAAGTAATTTCCGTTAAATGATTAACAATGGGGCTCGTAGTTCATTTAAACTTGAAGAACATAATATTGGCGAATTGTACTGTTTGGATGCTTTGCATATGTGTTTCATAGACTATATGGAAGCAATATATACAAAGATTTCAACGTCTACGTGTTCCAGTCATTGTTCTACTTGCCGAAATTTACAAATAATTTCCTTTAAAGGATTAACAATGGGGCTCGTAGTTCACTTAAACTTGAAGAACAAAATATTGGCGAATTGAACTGTTTGGATGCTTTGCATATCTGTTTCTTAGACTATATAGAAGCAATATATACATTGATTTCCACCGTCTACCTGTTCCATTCATTGTTCTACTTGTCGAAAGTTACAAATAATTTCCGTTAAAGTATTAACAATAGGGCTCGTAGTTCACTTAAACTTGAAGATCAAAAAATTGGCGAATTGTACTGTTTGGTTGATTTGCATATATGTTTCTTAGACTATATAGAAGCAAAATGTAAAATGATTTCAACCGTCTACCTGTTCCATTCATTCTTCTACTTGTCGAAATTTACAAATAATTTCCTTTAAAGGATAAACAATGGGGCTCGTAGTTCACATAAACTTGAAGAACAAAAAATTGGCGAATAGTACTGTCTGGATTCTTTGCATATATGTTTCTTAGACTATATAGAAGCAATATATAGAAAGGTTTCACCCGTCTACCTGTACTATTCATTGTTCTACTTGTCGAAATTTACAAATAATTTCCTTTAAAGGATTAACAATGGGGCTCGTAGTTCACTTAAACTTGAAGAACAATGAATTGGCGACTTGTACTGTTTGGATGCTTTGCATATATGTTTCTTAGACTATATAGAAGCAATATATACAATGATTTCAACCGTCTACCTGTTCCATTCATTGTTCTACTTGTCGAAAGTTACAAATAATTTCCGTTAAAGGATTAACAATGGGGATCGTAGTTTACTTAATCTTGAAGAACAAAAAATTGGCGAATTGTACTGTTTTGATGCTTTGCATATATGTTTCTTAGACTATATAGAAGCAATATATACAATGATTTCAACCGTCTACCTGTTCCATTCATTGTTCTACTTGTTGAAAGTTACAAATAATTTCCGTTAAAGGATTAACAATGGGGATCGTAGTTTACTTAATCTTGAAGAACAAAAAATTGGCGAATTGTACTGTTTGGATGCTTTGCATATATGTTTCTTAGACTATATAGAAGCAATATATACAATGATTTCAACCGTCTACCTGTTCCATTCATTGTTCTACTTGTCGAAAGTTACAAATAATTTCCGTTAAAGGATTAACAATGGGGATCGTAGTTTACTTAATCTTGAAGAACAAAAAATTGGCGAATTGTACTGTTTGGATGCTTTGCATATATGTTTCTTAGACTATATAGAAGCAATATATACAATGATTTCAACCGTCTACCTATTCCATTCATTGTTCTACTTGTCGAAATTTACAAATAAATTCCTTTAAAGGATTAACAATGGGGCCCGTTGTTCACTTAAACTTGAAGAAAAATAAATTGGCGAATTGTACAGGGTGTATAGCATTTAATGGTCATGTTTTCGGGGGGTTGTTCTAGAGCTCGGATTGGATAAAGATTTGTAAAAATTACTTTCCGCAAAATTATTTGTAAAATTTTGTAAAAAAATCGGTTGAAACTGGCTCTGCTATCTTCTTCGTATTGTTACGTAGGTAAAATGTCTGAGAGGAACCATGGGTCAGAGGTCAACCGTTCTCCCGCAAATCGACTTTTAATTGGGCCTCCGCGGTCTAATTCACGCTTAGTAAGTGAGAGAGTCAGCTGTTCCTTCGGAAAGAGACACACAAGATATCCTTGTCGGCTCGAACTGTCTGAGGAGAAGCGTGCTACTAGACATTGGAAATTGGGGGACTGGGTCACCGAACCACTAAGAGCAGTGCAAGTGTTTATGTTCTTCTCCCCGGGAGGACCCATGAGCGAACCTGACACCGAGCGCAGGTCATTGACGTCTTCCTAGTCTCCGAAAAGTTACATCGAAATATTTCGTTCGAAACAGAGTCATTTTCACCACCTTAATGCAGGTAGATGGCCTTGCCATGATCCTGAGTCAAGTTTTTTTTCTTACATTTCACTACCTGAAGGGGGATACGTAAATAGTAAGAATCCGGAACCGTAGGTTTCCGTGCAACGATAATATGTTTACTCACCAATTCGATGTTCAATTCCTTTATATTTTCGTTTCGCCGTCTCCATTCTCATCCCCGCCGCATTTTTTTTTTTTTTTTTTTTTTTTTGCGAGGAGTGGAAATGCCTTTGCGCACCCCCTCCACGCGAACTCGGAGGGGACTGTGGGACTCGCCGAGTGTGAAGCACCTGGAATACCCACTAAAACCACTCCTCTATCTCCTCTTTCTCCCTGTCTCACTTTCACCTCCACCCTCACCTTCACCTTAACATGCACCTTCACCTTCACCTTCACATGCACCTTCACCTTCACATGCACCTTCACCTTCACATGCACCTTCACCATCACATGCACCTTCACTTACACTTTCACTGTCACTCTCGCCGTCATCGAGACCGCTGTCCACTTCTGACCCACAGAGTACTACCGTCATTGTTAATGCTGCGTAATAATCTTGCCTGATCACCGGCTTCGATATGTCCACCACCACTATTAACGCAGTTCTGAAGTCTATTTTTCAAATTTCGGCGCACTTTCTCAAACACATCCTCATTGCATTGAATTTTTTCAAAAGCAATGTTAATCCGTTGCTTGAGCTCTGCCACAGTCTTTATTTCAGTCCCAGATTTATACACCAATGATTTCACTGCTCCCCAGAGGAAGAAGTCCAGTGGATTTAAATCTGGGGAGCGTGGAGGCCATAAATGTGGGGCAGGTGTTCTCCCAATCCAGCGCGATCCAAACATTTCTGTTAACTGATCGCGGACTGGCCTGCTGAAATGTGGCGGCGCGCCATCGTGCATGAAATAAATCCTTTTCCTTCTTCTTCGAGGAATAAGCCGCCTCAATTCTGCGATTAATTCTGTCCGCAGAAATCGGCAGTAGCGTTCTCCTGTTAACGACGCAGGAAGGTAAACCGGCCCAATTAATGTGTCATCGATTATTCCAGCCCATACATTAACGGAAAATCGTCCTTGATTAAAATGCTGGGTCATAAGGTGTGGGTTCCTGCGCGCCCAGATCCTAGTGTTCTGCCGATTTTGCAATCCGACACTTGAAAAACTGCTCTCGTCCGTAAAAATAATGTTCTCAAGGAATTGTCCGTTTCTTTCCACTTTCCTCAGCATCCACTCACAAAAATTTGAACGGTGTCCATAGTCCGATTCCTGCAGTGCTTGCACTTTCTGTAGGCGATACGGTCGCAGTCCTTCCTCACGAATTATACGGCGTACCGTCATATGCGAAATATTAACTCGACGTGCAATGCCACGGAGTCCCATAAAAGGGTAGTTGCGTGCAAGTGCAATGACTTGCTCTTCTTTCCTCCAATGCGTCCTTGGTCGGCCAGCATTTCGATGGTTATTCGAACATTGAACCGGGGATGCTTCGCTGAAACGGTGGTCCAATCTTTGGAATTGCCTCCTGTCGGGGACGGATCTCAGTCCCGATGTTCCGCCATGATTTCGCAGCCATCCGCGATATATTTCTCTTGCTGCACTATAGTCCCTGTCAGCTGCATCGATGGCACGAAGCATTTGACGCACATTCACAAACGAATCACTATTTCCACGACGAGCCATGATGCACAAGTTTTCACAATCTGTCTTATTAACACAGTCACCGGAAATAGCAATGAATAACACTAATGCACTAAGAATTAGACACCAACACTGGATATTTAATATGTTATTCTTAATATTTAATATTAACTTAATAGCAAAAATAATAATACTAAGAAAAATAATAATAATAATTATAAAATAGATGAAACTAAAGATATTTTTACGATCGAGATAGACTCGGAGGAAATTAGCAGTCGCTTGGCAATGCTTTCTCTATCGTTGTCAAAATGATTCTGACGTCGTGAACCTCTTGCAATAGGTTTCCAAAACGTCCACGAACATGGCGTTGCTTTCCTACATAGAGAAAAAATGTGTTGCAGCTGGTAAAAGAAAGTTGAAAGAGTGGTTCGGTTGTTCATTCGAATCAAGAGCTCCACGTAAAACAAAATTTACGATGTCCGGACCCTGTGGTGCTTTCCCACCAGAAATTCAGAGTTAACGGTAAGCAGTTACAAATTCCGCATGTCCTTTTTTGAAAGACATTTCTCTCGAGGATAGGAATGGACAGTAGAAAAGAGGACCGCTGTCTTGACATTTGCAACGCACGTTCCAATGTCTGGTATTATGTAAGCGAAGACATTGGGTAGGACTCACAGTTATTTTCTCTATTGTCCATTCCTATCCTCGAGAGAAATGTCTTTGAAAAAAGGACATGTGGAATTTGTAACTGGTTACCGTTAACTCTGAATTTCTGGTGGGAAAGCACCACAGGGTACGGACATCATAAATTTTGTTTTACGTGGAGCTCTTGATTCGAATGAACAACCAAACCACTCTTTCAACTTTCTTTTACCAACTGCAACACATTCTTTCTCTATGTAGAAAAGCAACAGCATCTTCGGAGAGCTTTTGTTTAAAAAAAATGGCGGTGAGGATGAGAATGGGGAAGATGAAACGAAAATATACAGGAATTGAACATCGAATTGGTAAGTAAACATATTATCGTTGCGCGGAAACCTACAGTTTCGGATTCTTACTATTTACGTATCCTTCTTTAGGTAGTGAAACGTAAGAAAAGACACTTGACTCAGGCTCATGGCAAGATCAGGGCACCCCGCTAGGCCTTGGGTCCCTTTAAACGTCGTATTCTTTCAGTTTATGCGAGCAATTGGCCTTGGCGAAATATTGCGGCAGTCGACCGGGTTAGGATATTTAACATACGTGTTCAATGCAGCGAAGAAAAATGCGACAGTATGGGTCTCAAAAAGACTCGACCGGTCGAGTGCCGAAATCTTTCGCCAGAGTCAAGATTTATGACCCTTTTGTTCCGCTAGTCGGCGATGGTCGAGGGACTACTCTCGCACAAATTTTCCAATAAAAGACTCGTAAGCAAGGAAAAGCCAGATGCCTAGTTCTTCAAAACCCGCGAGCTTTGGTCGCTCGTGCGTATATGACTGTCAAATGCTGGTTTAACAGTTTCAAAATGCACAGTGCCCGCCAACAAAAGACGGACAGACTTTCGCTTTCTTCCAAACTCCTCTTTCTTCCGAGATATTGCCTTCGTCGTCGTTGACCATTCGGACACCGATTTCTAGTAAACTTACCTGAGAGTGGTAGATCTCGCAGAAATATTTAACACGTATTTTTTTTATCGGTCTCTACCTGCATTAAGGTGGTGAAAATGACTCTGTTTCGAACGAAATATTTCGATGTAACTTTTCGGAGACTAGGAAGACGTCAATGACCTGCGCTCGGTGTCAGGTTCGCTCATGGGTCCTCCCGGGGAGAAGAACATAAACACTTGCACTGCTCTTAGTGGTTCGGTGACCCAGTCCCCCAATTTCCAATGTCTAGTAGCACGCTTCTCCTCAGACAGTTCGAGTCGACAAGGATATCTTGTGTGTCTCTTTCCGAAGGAACAGCTGACTCTCTCACTTACTAAGCGTGAATTAGACCGCGGAGGCCCAATTAAAAGTCGATTTGCGGGAGAACGGTTGACCTCTGACCCATGGTTCCTCTCAGACATTTTACCTACGTAACAATACGAAGAAGATAGCCGAGCCAGTTTCAACCGATTTTTTTACAAAATTTTACAAATAATTTTGCGGAAAGTAATTTTTACAAATCTTTATCCAATCCGAGCTCTAGAACAACCCCCCGAAAACATGACCATTAAATGCTATACACCCTGTACTGTTTGGATGCTTTGCATATATGTTTCTTAGACTATATAGAAGCAATATATACAAAGATTTCAACCGTCTACCTGTTCCATTCATTGTTCTACTTGTCGAAAGTTACAAATAATTTCCGATAAAGGATTAACCATTGGGGCTCATTGTTCACTTAAACTTGAAGAACAAGAAATTGGCGAATTGTACTGTTTGGATGATTTGCATATATGTTTCTTAGACTATATAGAAGCAATATATACAATGATTTCAACCGTCTACCTGTTTCATTCCTTGTTCAACTTGTCGAAAGTTACAAATAATTTCCTTTAAAGGATTAACAATGGGGCTCGTTGTTCAGTTAAACTTGAAGAACAATGAATTGGCGACTTGTACTGTTTGGATGCTTTGCATATATGTTTCTTAAGGTATACTGAAGCAATATATACAATCATTTCAACCGTCTACCTGTTCCATTCATTGTTCTACTTGTCGAAATTTACAAATAATTTCCTTTAAAGGATTAACAATGGGGCTCGTTGTTCACTTAAACTTGAAGAACAAAAAATTGGAGAATTGTACTGTTTGGATGATTTGCATATATGTTTCTTAGACTATATAGAAGCAATATATACAATGATTTCAACCGTCTACCTGTTCCATTCATTGTTCTACTTGTCGAAAGTTACAAATAATTTCCGTTAAAGGATTAACAATGGGGATCGTAGTTTACTTAATCTTGAAGAACAAAAAATTGGCGAATTGTACTGTTTGGATGCTTTGCATATATGTTTCTTAGACTATATAGAAGCAATATATACAATGATTTCAACCGTCTACCTATTCCATTCATTGTTCTACTTGTCGAAATTTACAAATAAATTCCTTTAAAGGATTAACAATGGGGCCCGTTGTTCACTTAAACTTGAAGAAAAATAAATTGGCGAATTGTACAGGGTGTATAGCATTTAATGGTCATGTTTTCGGGGGGTTGTTCTAGAGCTCGGATTGGATAAAGATTTGTAAAAATTACTTTCCGCAAAATTATTTGTAAAATTTTGTAAAAAAATCGGTTGAAACTGGCTCTGCTATCTTCTTCGTATTGTTACGTAGGTAAAATGTCTGAGAGGAACCATGGGTCAGAGGTCAACCGTTCTCCCGCAAATCGACTTTTAATTGGGCCTCCGCGGTCTAATTCACGCTTAGTAAGTGAGAGAGTCAGCTGTTCCTTCGGAAAGAGACACACAAGATATCCTTGTCGGCTCGAACTGTCTGAGGAGAAGCGTGCTACTAGACATTGGAAATTGGGGGACTGGGTCACCGAACCACTAAGAGCAGTGCAAGTGTTTATGTTCTTCTCCCCGGGAGGACCCATGAGCGAACCTGACACCGAGCGCAGGTCATTGACGTCTTCCTAGTCTCCGAAAAGTTACATCGAAATATTTCGTTCGAAACAGAGTCATTTTCACCACCTTAATGCAGGTAGATGGCCTTGCCATGATCCTGAGTCAAGTTTTTTTTCTTACATTTCACTACCTGAAGGGGGATACGTAAATAGTAAGAATCCGGAACCGTAGGTTTCCGTGCAACGATAATATGTTTACTCACCAATTCGATGTTCAATTCCTTTATATTTTCGTTTCGCCGTCTCCATTCTCATCCCCGCCGCATTTTTTTTTTTTTTTTTTTTTTTTTTGCGAGGAGTGGAAATGCCTTTGCGCACCCCCTCCACGCGAACTCGGAGGGGACTGTGGGACTCGCCGAGTGTGAAGCACCTGGAATACCCACTAAAACCACTCCTCTATCTCCTCTTTCTCCCTGTCTCACTTTCACCTCCACCCTCACCTTCACCTTAACATGCACCTTCACCTTCACCTTCACATGCACCTTCACCTTCACATGCACCTTCACCTTCACATGCACCTTCACCATCACATGCACCTTCACTTACACTTTCACTGTCACTCTCGCCGTCATCGAGACCGCTGTCCACTTCTGACCCACAGAGTACTACCGTCATTGTTAATGCTGCGTAATAATCTTGCCTGATCACCGGCTTCGATATGTCCACCACCACTATTAACGCAGTTCTGAAGTCTATTTTTCAAATTTCGGCGCACTTTCTCAAACACATCCTCATTGCATTGAATTTTTTCAAAAGCAATGTTAATCCGTTGCTTGAGCTCTGCCACAGTCTTTATTTCAGTCCCAGATTTATACACCAATGATTTCACTGCTCCCCAGAGGAAGAAGTCCAGTGGATTTAAATCTGGGGAGCGTGGAGGCCATAAATGTGGGGCAGGTGTTCTCCCAATCCAGCGCGATCCAAACATTTCTGTTAACTGATCGCGGACTGGCCTGCTGAAATGTGGCGGCGCGCCATCGTGCATGAAATAAATCCTTTTCCTTCTTCTTCGAGGAATAAGCCGCCTCAATTCTGCGATTAATTCTGTCCGCAGAAATCGGCAGTAGCGTTCTCCTGTTAACGACGCAGGAAGGTAAACCGGCCCAATTAATGTGTCATCGATTATTCCAGCCCATACATTAACGGAAAATCGTCCTTGATTAAAATGCTGGGTCATAAGGTGTGGGTTCCTGCGCGCCCAGATCCTAGTGTTCTGCCGATTTTGCAATCCGACACTTGAAAAACTGCTCTCGTCCGTAAAAATAATGTTCTCAAGGAATTGTCCGTTTCTTTCCACTTTCCTCAGCATCCACTCACAAAAATTTGAACGGTGTCCATAGTCCGATTCCTGCAGTGCTTGCACTTTCTGTAGGCGATACGGTCGCAGTCCTTCCTCACGAATTATACGGCGTACCGTCATATGCGAAATATTAACTCGACGTGCAATGCCACGGAGTCCCATAAAAGGGTAGTTGCGTGCAAGTGCAATGACTTGCTCTTCTTTCCTCCAATGCGTCCTTGGTCGGCCAGCATTTCGATGGTTATTCGAACATTGAACCGGGGATGCTTCGCTGAAACGGTGGTCCAATCTTTGGAATTGCCTCCTGTCGGGGACGGATCTCAGTCCCGATGTTCCGCCATGATTTCGCAGCCATCCGCGATATATTTCTCTTGCTGCACTATAGTCCCTGTCAGCTGCATCGATGGCACGAAGCATTTGACGCACATTCACAAACGAATCACTATTTCCACGACGAGCCATGATGCACAAGTTTTCACAATCTGTCTTATTAACACAGTCACCGGAAATAGCAATGAATAACACTAATGCACTAAGAATTAGACACCAACACTGGATATTTAATATGTTATTCTTAATATTTAATATTAACTTAATAGCAAAAATAATAATACTAAGAAAAATAATAATAATAATTATAAAATAGATGAAACTAAAGATATTTTTACGATCGAGATAGACTCGGAGGAAATTAGCAGTCGCTTGGCAATGCTTTCTCTATCGTTGTCAAAATGATTCTGACGTCGTGAACCTCTTGCAATAGGTTTCCAAAACGTCCACGAACATGGCGTTGCTTTCCTACATAGAGAAAAAATGTGTTGCAGCTGGTAAAAGAAAGTTGAAAGAGTGGTTCGGTTGTTCATTCGAATCAAGAGCTCCACGTAAAACAAAATTTACGATGTCCGGACCCTGTGGTGCTTTCCCACCAGAAATTCAGAGTTAACGGTAAGCAGTTACAAATTCCGCATGTCCTTTTTTGAAAGACATTTCTCTCGAGGATAGGAATGGACAGTAGAAAAGAGGACCGCTGTCTTGACATTTGCAACGCACGTTCCAATGTCTGGTATTATGTAAGCGAAGACATTGGGTAGGACTCACAGTTATTTTCTCTATTGTCCATTCCTATCCTCGAGAGAAATGTCTTTGAAAAAAGGACATGTGGAATTTGTAACTGGTTACCGTTAACTCTGAATTTCTGGTGGGAAAGCACCACAGGGTACGGACATCATAAATTTTGTTTTACGTGGAGCTCTTGATTCGAATGAACAACCAAACCACTCTTTCAACTTTCTTTTACCAACTGCAACACATTCTTTCTCTATGTAGAAAAGCAACAGCATCTTCGGAGAGCTTTTGTTTAAAAAAAATGGCGGTGAGGATGAGAATGGGGAAGATGAAACGAAAATATACAGGAATTGAACATCGAATTGGTAAGTAAACATATTATCGTTGCGCGGAAACCTACAGTTTCGGATTCTTACTATTTACGTATCCTTCTTTAGGTAGTGAAACGTAAGAAAAGACACTTGACTCAGGCTCATGGCAAGATCAGGGCACCCCGCTAGGCCTTGGGTCCCTTTAAACGTCGTATTCTTTCAGTTTATGCGAGCAATTGGCCTTGGCGAAATATTGCGGCAGTCGACCGGGTTAGGATATTTAACATACGTGTTCAATGCAGCGAAGAAAAATGCGACAGTATGGGTCTCAAAAAGACTCGACCGGTCGAGTGCCGAAATCTTTCGCCAGAGTCAAGATTTATGACCCTTTTGTTCCGCTAGTCGGCGATGGTCGAGGGACTACTCTCGCACAAATTTTCCAATAAAAGACTCGTAAGCAAGGAAAAGCCAGATGCCTAGTTCTTCAAAACCCGCGAGCTTTGGTCGCTCGTGCGTATATGACTGTCAAATGCTGGTTTAACAGTTTCAAAATGCACAGTGCCCGCCAACAAAAGACGGACAGACTTTCGCTTTCTTCCAAACTCCTCTTTCTTCCGAGATATTGCCTTCGTCGTCGTTGACCATTCGGACACCGATTTCTAGTAAACTTACCTGAGAGTGGTAGATCTCGCAGAAATATTTAACACGTATTTTTTTTATCGGTCTCTACCTGCATTAAGGTGGTGAAAATGACTCTGTTTCGAACGAAATATTTCGATGTAACTTTTCGGAGACTAGGAAGACGTCAATGACCTGCGCTCGGTGTCAGGTTCGCTCATGGGTCCTCCCGGGGAGAAGAACATAAACACTTGCACTGCTCTTAGTGGTTCGGTGACCCAGTCCCCCAATTTCCAATGTCTAGTAGCACGCTTCTCCTCAGACAGTTCGAGTCGACAAGGATATCTTGTGTGTCTCTTTCCGAAGGAACAGCTGACTCTCTCACTTACTAAGCGTGAATTAGACCGCGGAGGCCCAATTAAAAGTCGATTTGCGGGAGAACGGTTGACCTCTGACCCATGGTTCCTCTCAGACATTTTACCTACGTAACAATACGAAGAAGATAGCCGAGCCAGTTTCAACCGATTTTTTTACAAAATTTTACAAATAATTTTGCGGAAAGTAATTTTTACAAATCTTTATCCAATCCGAGCTCTAGAACAACCCCCCGAAAACATGACCATTAAATGCTATACACCCTGTACTGTTTGGATGCTTTGCATATATGTTTCTTAGACTATATAGAAGCAATATATACAAAGATTTCAACCGTCTACCTGTTCCATTCATTGTTCTACTTGTCGAAAGTTACAAATAATTTCCGATAAAGGATTAACCATTGGGGCTCATTGTTCACTTAAACTTGAAGAACAAGAAATTGGCGAATTGTACTGTTTGGATGATTTGCATATATGTTTCTTAGACTATATAGAAGCAATATATACAATGATTTCAACCGTCTACCTGTTTCATTCCTTGTTCAACTTGTCGAAAGTTACAAATAATTTCCTTTAAAGGATTAACAATGGGGCTCGTTGTTCAGTTAAACTTGAAGAACAATGAATTGGCGACTTGTACTGTTTGGATGCTTTGCATATATGTTTCTTAAGGTATACTGAAGCAATATATACAATCATTTCAACCGTCTACCTGTTCCATTCATTGTTCTACTTGTCGAAATTTACAAATAATTTCCTTTAAAGGATTAACAATGGGGCTCGTTGTTCACTTAAACTTGAAGAACAAAAAATTGGAGAATTGTACTGTTTGGATGATTTGCATATATGTTTCTTAGACTATATAGAAGCAATATATACAATGATTTCAACCGTCTACCTGTTCCATTCATTGTTCTACTTGTCGAAAGTTACAAATAATTTCCGTTAAAGGATTAACAATGGGGCTCATAGTTCACTTAAACTTGAAGAACAAAATATTGGCGAATTGAACTGTTTGGATGCTTTGCATATATGTTTCTTAGACTATATAGAAGCAATATATACATTGATTTCCACCGTCTACCTGTTCCATTCATTGTTCTACTTGTCGAAAGTTACAAATAATTTCCGTTAAAGTATTAACAATAGGGCTCGTAGTTCACTTAAACTTGAAGATAAAAAAATTGGCGAATTGTACTGTTTGGTTGATTTGCATATATCTTTCTTAGACTATATAGAAGCAATATGTAAAATGATTTCAACCGTCTACCTGTTCCATTCATTGTTCTACTTGTCGAAATTTACAAATAATTTTCTTTAAAGGATTAACAATGGGGCTCGTAGTTCACTTAAACTTGAAGATCAAAAAATTGGCGAATTGTACTGTTTGGATGCTTTGCACATATGTTTCTTAGACTATATAGAAGCAATATATACAATGATTTCAACCGTCTACCTGTTCCATTCATTGTTCTACTTGTCGAAAGTTACAAATAATTTCCGTTAAAGGATTAACAATTGGGCTCGTAGTTCACTTAAACTTGAAGAACAAGAAATTGGCGAATTGTACTGTTTGGATGATTTGCATATATGTTTCTTAGACTATATAGAAGCAATATATACAATGATTTCAACCGTCTACCTGTTTCATTCCTTGTTCAACTTGTCGAAAGTTACAAATAATTTCCTTTAAAGGATTAACAATGGGGCTCGTTGTTCAGTTAAACTTGAAGAACAATGAATTGGCGACTTGTACTGTTTGGATGCTTTGCATATATGTTTCTTAACGTATACTGAAGCAATATATACAATCATTTCAACCGTCTACCTGTTCCATTCATTGTTCTACTTGTCGAAATTTACAAATAATTTCCTTTAAAGGATTAACAATGGGGCTCGTTGTTCACTTAAACTTGAAGAACAAAAAATTGGAGAATTGTACTGTTTGGATGATTTGCATATATGTTTCTTAGACTATATAGAAGCAATATATACAATGATTTCAACCGTCTACCTGTTCCATTCATTGTTCTACTTGTCGAAATTTACAAATAATTTTCTTTAAAGGATTAACAATGGGGCTCGTAGTTCACTTAAACTTGAAGATCAAAAAATTGGCGAATTGTACTGTTTGGATGCTTTGCACATATGTTTCTTAGACTATATAGAAGCAATATATACAATGATTTCAACCGTCTACCTGTTCCATTCATTGTTCTACTTGTAGAAAGTTACAAATAATTTCCCTTTCATGATTATCAATGGGGCTCGTTGTTCACTTAAACTTGAAGAACAATTAATTGGCGAATTGTACTGTTTGGATGCTTTGCATATATGTTTCTTAGACTATATAGCAGCAATATATACAAAGATTTCAACCGTCTACCTGTTCCATTAATTGATCTACTTGTCGAAAGTTACAAATAATTTCCGATAATGGATTAACCATTGGGTCTCATTGTTCACCTATACTTGAAGAACAAAAAATTGGCGAATTGTACTGTTTGGATGCTTTGCATATATGTTTCTTAGACTATATAGAAGCAATATATACAATGATTTCAACCGTCTACCTGTTCCATTCATTGTTCTACTTGTCGAAAGTTACAAATAATTTCTGTTAAAGGATTAACAATGGGAATCGTAGTTCACTTAAACTTGAAGAACAATTAATTGGCGAATTGTACTGTTTGGATGCTTTGCATATATGTTTCTTAGACTATATAGCAGCAATATATACAAAGATTTCAACCGTCTACCTGTTCCATTCATTGTTCTACTTGTCGAAAGTTACAAATAATTTCTGTTAAAGGATTAACAATGGGAATCGTAGTTCACTTAAAATTGAAGTACAAAAAATTGGCGAATTGTACTGTTTGGATGCTTTGCATATATGTTTCTTAGACTATACAGAAGCAATATATAGAAGGATTTCACTCGTCTACCTGTACTATTCATTGTTCTACTTGTAGAAAGTTACAAATAATTTCCACTTCATGATTATCAATGGGGCTCGTTGTTCACTTAAACTTGAAGAACAAAAAATTGGCGAATGGTACTGTTTGGATGCTTTGCATATATGTTTCTTAGACTATATAGAAGCAATATATACAAAGATTTCAACCGTCTACCTGTTCCATTCATTGTTCTACTTGTCGAAAATTAGAAATAATTTCCGATAAAGGATTAACCATTGGGGCTCATTGTTCACTAAAACTTGAAGAACAAAAAATTGGCGAATTGTACTGTTTAGATGCTTTGCATATATGTTTCTTAGACTATATGGAAGCAATATATACATTGATTTCAACCGTCTACCTGTTCCATTCATTGTTCTACTCGTCGAAAGTTACAAATAATTTCCGTTAAAGTATTAACAATGGGGCTCGTAGTTCTCTTAAACTTGAAGAACAAAAAATTGGCGAATTGTACTGTTTCGATGCTTTGCATATATGTTTCTTTGACTATATAGAAGCAATATATACATTGATTTCCACCGTCTACCTGTTCCATTCATTGTTCTACTTGTAGAAAATTACAATTAATTTCCGTTAAAGGATTAACAATGGGGCTCGTAGTTCACTTAAACTTGAAGATCAATAAATTGGCGAATTGTACTGTTTGGATGCTTTGCATATATGTTTCTTAGACTACATAGAAGCATCATATACAAAGATTTCAACCGTCTATCTGTTCCATTCATTGTTCTACTTGTAGAAAATTACAATTAATTTCCGTTAAAGGATTAACAATGGGGCTCGTAGTTCACTTAAACTTGAAGAACAAAAAATTGGCGAATGGTACTGTTTGGATGCTTTGCATATATGTTTCTTAGACTATATAGAAGCAATATATACAATGATTTCAACAGTCTACCTGTTCCATTCATTGTTCTACTTGTCGAAATTTACAAATAATTTCCGTTAAAGGATTAACAATGGGGCTCATAGTTCACTTAAACTTAAGAAGAAAAAATTAGCGAATGGTACTGTTTGGATGCTTTGCATATATATTTCTTGGACTATATGGAAGCAATATATACAATGATTTCAACAGTCTACCTGTTCCATTCATTGTTCTACTTGTCGAAATTTACAAATAATTTCATTTAAAGGATTAACAATGGGGCTCGTTGTTCACTTAAACTTGAAGAACAATTAATTGGCGAATTGTACTGTTTGGATGCTTTGCATATATGTTTCTTAGACTATATAGCAGCAATATATACAAAGATTTCAACCGTCTACCTGTTCCATTCATTGTTCTACTTGTCGAAAGTTACAAATAATTTCCGATAATGGATTAACCATTGGGTCTCATTGTTCACCTATACTTGAAGAACAAAAAATTGGCGAATTGTACTGTTTGGATGCTTTGCATATATGTTTCTTAGACTATATAGAAGCAATATATACAATGATTTCAACCGTCTACCTGTTCCATTCATTGTTCTACTTGTCGAAAGTTACAAATAATTTCTGTTAAAGGATTAACAATGGGAATCGTAGTTCACTTAAAATTGAAGTACAAAAAATTGGCGAATTGTACTGTTTGGATGCTTTGCATATATGTTTCTTAGACTATACAGAAGCAATATATAGAAGGATTTCACTCGTCTACCTGTACTATTCATTGTTCTACTTGTAGAAAGTTAGAAATAATTTCCACTTCATGATTATCAATGGGGCTCGTTGTTCACTTAAACTTGAAGAACAAAAAATTGGCGAATGGTACTGTTTGGATGCTTTGCATATATGTTTCTTAGACTATATAGAAGCAATATATACAAAGAGTTCAACCGTCTACCTGTTCCATTCATTGTTCTACTTGTCGAAAGTTACAAATAATTTCCGTTAAAGGATTAACAATGGGGCTCATAGTTCACTTAAACTTGAAGAACAAAAAATTGGCGAATGGTAATGTTTGGATGCTTTGCATACATGTTTCTTAGACTATATGGAAGCAATATATACAATGATTTCAACCGTCTACCTGTTCCATTCTTGTTCTACTTGTCGAAATTTACAAATAATTTCATTTAAAGGATTAACAATGGGGCTCGTTGTTCACTTAAACTTGAAGAACAATTAATTGGCGAATTGTACTGTTTGGATGCTTTGCATATATGTTTCTTAGACTATATAGCAGCAATATATACAAAGATTTCAACCGTCTACCTGTTCCATTCATTGTTCTACTTGTCGAAAGTTACAAATAATTTCCGATAATGGATTAACCATTGGGTCTCATTGTTCACCTATACTTGAAGAACAAAAAATTGGCGAATTGTACTGTTTGGATGCTTTGCATATATGTTTCTTAGACTATATAGAAGCAATATATACAATGATTTCAACCGTCTACCTGTTCCATTCATTGTTCTACTTGTCGAAAGTTACAAATAATTTCTGTTAAAGGATTAACAATGGGAATCGTAGTTCACTTAAACTTGAAGAACAATTAATTGGCGAATTGTACTGTTTGGATGCTTTGCATATATGTTTCTTAGACTATATAGCAGCAATATATACAAAGATTTCAACCGTCTACCTGTTCCATTCATTGTTCTACTTGTCGAAAGTTACAAATAATTTCTGTTAAAGGATTAACAATGGGAATCGTAGTTCACTTAAAATTGAAGTACAAAAAATTGGCGAATTGTACTGTTTGGATGCTTTGCATATATGTTTCTTAGACTATACAGAAGCAATATATAGAAGGATTTCACTCGTCTACCTGTACTATTCATTGTTCTACTTGTAGAAAGTTACAAATAATTTCCACTTCATGATTATCAATGGGGCTCGTTGTTCACTTAAACTTGAAGAACAAAAAATTGGCGAATGGTACTGTTTGGATGCTTTGCATATATGTTTCTTAGACTATATAGAAGCAATATATACAAAGATTTCAACCGTCTACCTGTTCCATTCATTGTTCTACTTGTCGAAAGTTACAAATAATTTCCTTTAAAGGATTAACAATGGGGCTCATAGTTCACTTAAACTTAAGAAGAAAAAATTAGCGAATGGTACTGTTTGGATGCTTTGCATATATATTTCTTGGACTATATGGAAGCAATATATACAATGATTTCAACAGTCTACCTGTTCCATTCATTGTTCTACTTGTCGAAATTTACAAATAATTTCATTTAAAGGATTAACAATGGGGCTCGTTGTTCACTTAAACTTGAAGAACAATTAATTGGCGAATTGTACTGTTTGGATGCTTTGCATATATGTTTCTTAGACTATATAGCAGCAATATATACAAAGATTTCAACCGTCTACCTGTTCCATTCATTGTTCTACTTGTCGAAAGTTACAAATAATTTCCGATAATGGATTAACCATTGGGTCTCATTGTTCACCTATACTTGAAGAACAAAAAATTGGCGAATTGTACTGTTTGGATGCTTTGCATATATGTTTCTTAGACTATATAGAAGCAATATATACAATGATTTCAACCGTCTACCTGTTCCATTCATTGTTCTACTTGTCGAAAGTTACAAATAATTTCTGTTAAAGGATTAACAATGGGAATCGTAGTTCACTTAAAATTGAAGTACAAAAAATTGGCGAATTGTACTGTTTGGATGCTTTGCATATATGTTTCTTAGACTATACAGAAGCAATATATAGAAGGATTTCACTCGTCTACCTGTACTATTCATTGTTCTACTTGTAGAAAGTTAGAAATAATTTCCACTTCATGATTATCAATGGGGCTCGTTGTTCACTTAAACTTGAAGAACAAAAAATTGGCGAATGGTACTGTTTGGATGCTTTGCATATATGTTTCTTAGACTATATAGAAGCAATATATACAAAGATTTCAACCGTCTACCTGTTCCATTCATTGTTCTACTTGTCGAAAGTTACAAATAATTTCCGTTAAAGGATTAACAATGGGGCTCATAGTTCACTTAAACTTGAAGAACAAAAAATTGGCGAATGGTAATGTTTGGATGCTTTGCGTACATGTTTCTTAGACTATATGGAAGCAATATATACAATGATTTCAACCGTCTACCTGTTCCATTCTTGTTCTACTTGTCGAAATTTACAAATAATTTCATTTAAAGGATTAACAATGGGGCACGTTGTTCACTTAAACTTGAAGAACAATTAATTGGCGAATTGTACTGTTTGGATGCTTTGCATATATGTTTCTTAGACTATATAGCAGCAATATATACAAAGATTTCAACCGTCTACCTGTTCCATTCATTGTTCTACTTGTCGAAAGTTACAAATAATTTCCGATAATGGATTAACCATTGGGTCTCATTGTTCACCTATACTTGAATAACAAAAAATTGGCGAATTGTACTGTTTGGATGCTTTGCATATATGTTTCTTAGACTATATAGAAGCAATATATACAATGATTTCAACCGTCTACCTGTTCCATTCATTGTTCTACTTGTCGAAAGTTACAAATAATTTCTGTTAAAGGATTAACAATGGGAATCGTAGTTCACTTAAACTTGAAGAACAATTAATTGGCGAATTGTACTGTTTGGATGCTTTGCATATATGTTTCTTAGACTATATAGCAGCAATATATACAAAGATTTCAACCGTCTACCTGTTCCATTCATTGTTCTACTTGTCGAAAGTTACAAATAATTTCTGTTAAAGGATTAACAATGGGAATCGTAGTTCACTTAAAATTGAAGTACAAAAAATTGTCGAATTGTACTGTTTGGATGCTTTGCATATATGTTTCTTAGACTATACAGAAGCAATATATAGAAGGATTTCACTCGTCTACCTGTACTATTCATTGTTCTACTTGTAGAAAGTTACAAATAATTTCCACTTCATGATTATCAATGGGGCTCGTTGTTCACTTAAACTTGAAGAACAAAAAATTGGCGAATGGTACTGTTTGGATGCTTTGCATATATGTTTCTTAGACTATATAGAAGCAATATATACAAAGATTTCAACCGTCTACCTGTTCCATTCATTGTTCTACTTGTCGAAAATTAGATATAATTTCCGATAAAGGATTAACCATTGGGGCTCATTGTTCACTAAAACTTGAAGAACAAAAAATTGGCGAATTGTACTGTTTGGATGATTTGCATATATGTTTCTTAGACTATATAGAAGCAATATATACAATGATTTCAACCGTCTACCTGTTTCATTCCTTGTTCTACTTGTCGAAAGTTACAAATAATTTCCTTTAAAGGATTAACAATGGGGCTCGTTGTTCACTTAAACTTGAAGAACAATGAATTGGCGACTTGTACTGTTTGGATGCTTTGCATATATGTTTCTTAGGCTATACTGAAGCAATATATACAATCATTTCAACCGTCTACCTGTTCCATTCATTGTTCTACTTGTCGAAATTTACAAATAATTTCCTTTAAAGGATTAACAATGGGGCTCGTTGTTCACTTAAACTTGAAGGACAATAAATTGGCGAATTGTACTGTTTGGATGCTTTGCATATGTGTTTCTTAAACTATATAGAAGCAATATATACAAAGATTTCAACAGTCTAACTGTTCTATTCATTGTTCTACTTGAAGAAAGTTACAAATAATTTCCCTTTCATGATTATCAATGGGGCTCGTTGTTCACTTAAACTTGAAGAACAATAAATTGGTGAATGGTACTGTTTGGATGCTTTGCATATATGTTTCTTAGACTATATAGAAGCAATATATACAATGATTTCAACCGTCTACCTGTTCCATTTATTGTTCTACTTGTCGAAAGTTACAAGTAATTTCCGTTAAAGGATTAACAATGGGTATCGTAGTTTACTTTATCTTGAAGAACAAAAAATTGGCGAATTGTACTGTTTGGATGCTTTGCATATATGTTTCTTAGACTATATAGAAGCAATATATACAATGATTTCAACCGTCTACCTATTCCATTCATTGTTCTACTTGTCGAAAATTACAAATAATTTCCATTACAGGATTAACAATAGGGCCCGTTGTTCACTTAAACTTGAAGAACAATAAATTGGCGAATTGTACTGTTTGGATGCTTTTCATATATGTTTCTTAGACTATATAGAAGCAATATATAGAATGATTTCAACCGTCTACCTGTTCCATTCATTGTTCTACTTTTCGAAATTTACAAATAATTTCCTTTAAAGGATTAACAATGGGGCTCGTTGTTCACTTAAACTTGAAGAACAATGAATTGGCGAATTGTACTGTTTGGATGCTTTGCATATATGTTTCTTAAACTATATAGAAGCAATATATACAATGATTTCAACAGTCTAACTGCTCTATTCATTGTTCTACTTGTAGAAAGTTACAAATAATTTCCCTTTCATGATTATCAATGGGGCTCGTTGTTCACTTAAACTTGAAGAACAATAAATTGGCGAATGGTACTGTTTGGATTCTTTGCATATATGTTTCTTAGACTATATAGAAGCAATATATACAATGATTTCAACCGTCTACCTATTCCATTCATTGTTCTACTTGTCGAAATTTACAAATAAATTCCTTTAAAGGATTAACAATGGGGCCCGTTGTTCACTTAAACTTGAAGAACAATAAATTAGCCAATTGTACTGTTTGGATGCTTTGCATATATGTTTCTTAGGCTATACTGAAGCAATATATACAATGATTTCAACCGTCTACCTTTTCCATTCTTGTTCTCCTTGTCGAAAGTTACAAATAATTTCCGTTAAAGGATTAACAATTGGGCTCGCAGTTCACTTAAACTTGAAGAACAAAAAATTGGCGAATGTTACTGTTTGGATGCTTTGCATATATGTTTCTTAGAGTATATAGAAGCAATATATACAAAGATTTCAACAGTCTAAATGTTCTATTCATTGTTCTACTTGTAGAAAGTTACAAATAATTTCCCTTTCATGATTATCAATGGGGCTCGTTGTTCACTTAAACTTGAAGAACAAAAAATTGGCGAATGGTACTGTTTGGATGCTTTGCACATATGTTTCTTAAACTATATAGAAGCAATATATACAATGATTTCAACAGTCTAACTGCTCTATTCATTGTTCTACTTGTAGAAAGTTACAAATAATTTCCCTTTCATGATTATCAATGGGGCTCGTTGTTCACTTAAACTTGAAGAGCAATAATTTGGCGAATGGTACTGTTTGGATTCTTTGCATATATGTTTCTTAGACTATATAGAAGCAATATATACAATGATTTCAACCGTCTACCTATTCCATTCATTGTTCTACTTGTCGAAAATTAGAAATAATTTCCGATAAAGATTAACCATTGGGGCTCATTGTTCACTAAAACTTGAAGAACAAAAAATTGGCGAATTGTACTGTTTAGATGCTTTGCATATATGTTTCTTAGACTATATAGAAGCAATATATACAAAGATTTCAACCGTCTACCTGTTCCATTCATTGTTCTACTTGTCGAAATTTACAAATAATTTCCGTTAAAGGATTAACAATGGGGCTCATAGTTCACTTAAACTTGAAGAGCAATAATTTGGCGAATGGTACTGTTTGGATTCTTTGCATATATGTTTCTTAGACTATATAGAAGCAATATATACAATGATTTCAACCGTCTACCTATTCCATTCATTGTTCTACTTGTCGAAAATTAGAAATAATTTCCGATAAAGGATTAACCATTGGGGCTCATTGTTCACTAAAACTTGAAGAACAAAAAATTGGCGAATTGTACTGTTTAGATGCTTTGCATATATGTTTCTTAGACTATATGGAAGCAATATATACATTGATTTCAACCGTCTACCTGTTCCATTCATTGTTCTACTCGTCGAAAGTTACAAATAATTTCCGTTAAAGAATTAACAATGGGGCTCGTAGTTCTCTTAAACTTGAAGAACAAAAAATTGGCGAATTGTACTGTTTCGATGCTTTGCATATATGTTTCTTTGACTATATAGAAGCAATATATACATTGATTTCCACCGTCTACCTGTTCCATTCATTGTTCTACTTGTAGAAAATTACAATTAATTTCCGTTAAAGGATTAACAATGGGGCTCGTAGTTCACTTAAACTTGAAGATCAATAAATTGGCGAATTGTACTGTTTGGATGCTTTGCATATATGTTTCTTAGACTACATAGAAGCATCATATACAAAGATTTCAACCGTCTATCTGTTCCATTCATTGTTCTACTTGTAGAAAATTACAATTAATTTCCGTTAAAGGATTAACAATGGGGCTCGTAGTTCACTTAAACTTGAAGAACAAAAAATTGGCGAATGGTACTGTTTGGATGCTTTGCATATATGTTTCTTAGACTATATAGAAGCAATATATACAATGATTTCAACCGTCTACCTATTCCATTCATTGTTCTACTTGTCGAAATTTACAAATAAATTCCTTTAAAGGATTAACAATGGGGCCCGTTGTTCACTTAAACTTGAAGAACAATAAATTGGCCAATTGTACTGTTTGGATGCTTTGCATATATGTTTCTTAGACTATATAGAAGCAATATATACAATGATTTCAACCGTCTACCTGTTCCATTCATTGTTCTACTTGTTGAAATTTACAAATAATTTCCTTTAAAGGATTAACAATGGGGCTCGTAGTTCACTTACACTTGAAGAACAAAAAATTGGCGAATGGTACTGTTTGGATGCTTTGCACATATGTTTCTTAGACTATATAGAAGCAATATATACAATGATTTCAACCGTCTACCTGTTCCATTCATTGTTCTACTTGTTGAAATTTACAAATAATTTCCTTTAAAGGATTAACAATGGGGCTCATAGTTCACTTAAACTTGAAGAACAAAAAATTGGCGAATGGTACTGTTTGGATGCTTTGCATATATGTTTCTTAGACTATATAAAAGCAATATATACAATGATTTCAACCGTCTACCTTTTCCATTCATTGTTCTCCTTGTCGAAAGTTACAAATAATTTCCGTTAAAGGATTAACAATTGGGCTCGTAGTTCACTTAAACTTGAAGAACAAAAAATTGGCGAATTGTACTGTTTGGATGCTTTGCATATGTGCTTCTTAGTCTATATGGAAGCAATATATACAAAGATTTCAACATCTACGTGTTCCATTCACTGTTCTACTTGCCGAAATTTACAAATAATTGCCTTTAAAGGATTAACAATGGGGCTCGTAGTTCACTTAAACTTGAAGAACAAAATATTGGCGAATTGAACTGTTTGGATGCTTTGCATATATGTTTCTTAGACTATATAGAAGCAATATATACATTGATTTCCACCGTCTACCTGTTCCATTCATTGTTCTACTTGTCGAAAGTTACAAATAATTTCCGATAAAGGATTAACAATGGGGCTCATTGTTCACTTAAACTTGAAGAACAAGGAATTGGCGAATGGTACTGTTTGGATGCTTTGCATATATGTTTCTTAGACTATATAGATGCAATATATACAATGATTTCAACGGTCTAACTGTTCTATACATTGTTCTACTTGTAGAAAGTTACAAATAATTTCCGTTAAAGTATTAACAATAGGGCTCGTAGTTCACTTAAACTTGAAGATCAAAAAATTGGCGAATTGTACTGTTTGGTTGATTTGCATATATGTTTCTTAGACTATATAGAAGCAATATGTAAAATGATTTCAACCGTCTACCTGTTCCATTCATTGTTCTACTTGTCGAAATTTACTAATAATTTCCTTTAAAGGATTAACAATGGGGCTCGTATTTCACTTAGACTTGAAGAACAAAAAATTGGCGAATTGTAATGTTTGGATGCTTTGCACATATGTTTCTTAGACTATATAGAAGCAATATATACAATGATTTCAACCGTCTACCTGTTCCATTCCTTGTTCTACTTGTCGAAAGTTACAAATAATTTCCTTTAAAGGATTAACAATGGGGCTCGTTGTTCACTTAAACTTGAAGAACAATGAATTGGCGACTTGTACTGTTTGGATTCTTTGCATATATGTTTCTTAGGCTATACTGAAGCAATATATACAATGATTTCAACCGTCTACCTGTTCCATTCATTGTTCTACTTGTTGAAATTTACAAATAATTTCCTTTAAAGGATTAACAATGGGGCTCATAGTTCACTTAAACTTGAAGAACAAACAATTGGCGAATTGTACTGTTTGGATGCTTTGCATATATGTTTCTTAGACTATATAGAAGCAATATATACAATGATTTCAACCGTCTACCTGTTCCATTCATTGTTCTCCTTGTCGAAAGTTACAAATAATTTCCGTTAAAGGATTAACAATTGGGCTCGTAGTTCACTTAAACTTGAAGAACAAAAAATTGGCGAATTGTACTGTTTGGATGCTTTGCATATGTGCTTCTTAGACTATATGGAAGCAATATATACAAAGATTTCAACATCTACGTGTTCCATTCACTGTTCTACTTGTCGAAAGTTACAAATAATTTCCGTTAAAGGATTAACAATGGGGATCGTAGTTTACTTAATCTTGAAGAACAAAAAATTGGCGAATTGTACTGTTTGGATGCTTTGCATATATGTTTCTTAGACTATATAGAAGCAATATATACAATGATTTCAACCGTCTACCTATTCCATTCATTGTTCTACTTGTCGAAATTTACAAATAAATTCCTTTAAAGGATTAACAATGGGGCCCGTTGTTCACTTAAACTTGAAGAAAAATAAATTGGCGAATTGTACAGGGTGTATAGCATTTAATGGTCATGTTTTCGGGGGGTTGTTCTAGAGCTCGGATTGGATAAAGATTTGTAAAAATTACTTTCCGCAAAATTATTTGTAAAATTTTGTAAAAAAATCGGTTGAAACTGGCTCGGCTATCTTCTTCGTATTGTTACGTAGGTAAAATGTCTGAGAGGAACCATGGGTCAGAGGTCAACCGTTCTCCCGCAAATCGACTTTTAATTGGGCCTCCGCGGTCTAATTCACGCTTAGTAAGTGAGAGAGTCAGCTGTTCCTTCGGAAAGAGACACACAAGATATCCTTGTCGGCTCGAACTGTCTGAGGAGAAGCGTGCTACTAGACATTGGAAATTGGGGGACTGGGTCACCGAACCACTAAGAGCAGTGCAAGTGTTTATGTTCTTCTCCCCGGGAGGACCCATGAGCGAACCTGACACCGAGCGCAGGTCATTGACGTCTTCCTAGTCTCCGAAAAGTTACATCGAAATATTTCGTTCGAAACAGAGTCATTTTCACCACCTTAATGCAGGTAGATGGCCTTGCCATGATCCTGAGTCAAGTTTTTTTTCTTACATTTCACTACCTGAAGGGGGATACGTAAATAGTAAGAATCCGGAACCGTAGGTTTCCGTGCAACGATAATATGTTTACTCACCAATTCGATGTTCAATTCCTTTATATTTTCGTTTCGCCGTCTCCATTCTCATCCCCGCCGCATTTTTTTTTTTTTTTTTTTTTTTTTTTGCGAGGAGTGGAAATGCCTTTGCGCACCCCCTCCACGCGAACTCGGAAGGGAGTGTGGGACTCGCCGAGTGTGAAGCACCTGGAATACCCACTAAAACCACTCCTCTATCTCCTCTTTCTCCCTGTCTCACTTTCACCTCCACCCTCACCTTCACCTTAACATGCACCTTCACCTTCACCTTCACATGCACCTTCACCTTCACATGCACCTTCACCTTCACATGCACCTTCACCTTCACATGCACCTTCACCATCACATGCACCTTCACCATCACATGCACCTTCACTTACACTTTCACTGTCACTCTCGCCGTCATCGAGACCGCTGTCCACTTCTGACCCACAGAGTACTACCGTCATTGTTAATGCTGCGTAATAATCTTGCCTGATCACCGGCTTCGATATGTCCACCACCACTATTAACGCAGTTCTGAAGTCTATTTTTCAAATTTCGGCGCACTTTCTCAAACACATCCTCATTGCATTGAATTTTTTCAAAAGCAATGTTAATCCGTTGCTTGAGCTCTGCCACAGTCTTTATTTCAGTCCCAGATTTATACACCAATGATTTCACTGCTCCCCAGAGGAAGAAGTCCAGTGGATTTAAATCTGGGGAGCCTGGAGGCCATAAATGTGGGGCAGGTGTTCTCCCAATCCAGCGCGATCCAAACATTTCTGTTAACTGATCGCGGACTGGCCTGCTGAAATGTGGCGGCGCGCCATCGTGCATGAAATAAATCCTTTTCCTTCTTCTTCGAGGAATAAGCCGCCTCAATTCTGCGATTAATTCTGTCCGCAGAAATCGGCAGTAGCGTTCTCCTGTTAACGACGCAGGAAGGTAAACCGGCCCAATTAATGTGTCACCGATTATTCCAGCCCATACATTAACGGAAAATCGTCCTTGATTAAAATGCTGGGTCATAAGGTGTGGGTTCCTGCGCGCCCAGATCCTAGTGTTCTGCCGATTTTGCAATCCGACACTTGAAAAACTGCTCTCGTCCGTAAAAATAATGTTCTCAAGGAATGGTCCGTTTCTTTCCACTTTCCTCAGCATCCACTCACAAAAATTTGAACGGTGTCCATAGTCCGATTCCTGCAGTGCTTGCACTTTCTGTAGGCGATACGGTCGCAGTCCTTCCTCACGAATTATACGGCGTACCGTCATATGCGAAATATTAACTCGACGTGCAATGCCACGGAGTCCCATAAAAGGGTAGTTGCGTGCAAGTGCAATGACTTGCTCTTCTTTCCTCCAATGCGTCCTTGGTCGGCCAGCATTTCGATGGTTATTCGAACATTGAACCGGGGATGCTTCGCTGAAACGGTGGTCCAATCTTTGGAATTGCCTCCTGTCGGGGACGGATCTCAGTCCCGATGTTCCGCCATGATTTCGCAGCCATCCGCGATATATTTCTCTTGCTGCACTATAGTCCCTGTCAGCTGCATCGATGGCACGAAGCATTTGACGCACATTCACAAACGAATCACTATTTCCACGACGAGCCATGATGCACAAGTTTTCACAATCTGTCTTATTAACACAGTCACCGGAAATAGCAATGAATAACACTAATGCACTAAGAATTAGACACCAACACTGGATATTTAATATGTTATTCTTAATATTTAATATTAACTTAATAGCAAAAATAATAATACTAAGAAAAATAATAATAATAATTATAAAATAGATGAAACTAAAGATATTTTTACGATCGAGATAGACTCGGAGGAAATTAGCAGTCGCTTGGCAATGCTTTCTCTATCGTTGTCAAAATGATTCTGACGTCGTGAACCTCTTGCAATAGGTTTCCAAAACGTCCACGAACATGGCGTTGCTTTCCTACATAGAAAAAAAATGTGTTGCAGCTGGTAAAAGAAAGTTGAAAGAGTGGTTCGGTTGTTCATTCGAATCAAGAGCTCCACGTAAAACAAAATTTACGATGTCCGGACCCTGTGGTGCTTTCCCACCAGAAATTCAGAGTTAACGGTAAGCAGTTACAAATTCCGCATGTCCTTTTTTGAAAGACATTTCTCTCGAGGATAGGAATGGACAGTAGAAAAGAGGACCGCTGTCTTGACATTTGCAACGCACGTTCCAATGTCTGGTATTATGTAAGCGAAGACATTGGGTAGGACTCACAGTTATTTTCTCTATTGTCCATTCCTATCCTCGAGAGAAATGTCTTTGAAAAAAGGACATGTGGAATTTGTAACTGGTTACCGTTAACTCTGAATTTCTGGTGGGAAAGCACCACAGGGTACGGACATCATAAATTTTGTTTTACGTGGAGCTCTTGATTCGAATGAACAACCAAACCACTCTTTCAACTTTCTTTTACCAACTGCAACACATTCTTTCTCTATGTAGAAAAGCAACAGCATCTTCGGAGAGCTTTTGTTTAAAAAAAAATGGCGGTGAGGATGAGAATGGGGAAGATGAAACGAAAATATACAGGAATTGAACATCGAATTGGTAAGTAAACATATTATCGTTGCGCGGAAACCTACAGTTTCGGATTCTTACTATTTACGTATCCTTCTTTAGGTAGTGAAACGTAAGAAAAGACACTTGACTCAGGCTCATGGCAAGATCAGGGCACCCCGCTAGGCCTTGGGTCCCTTTAAACGTCGTATTCTTTCAGTTTACGCGAGCAATTGGCCTTGGCGAAATATTGCGGCAGTCGACCGGGTTAGGATATTTAACATACGTGTTCAATGCAGCGAAGAAAAATGCGACAGTATGGGTCTCAAAAAGACTCGACCGGTCGAGTGCCGAAATCTTTCGCCAGAGTCAAGATTTATGACCCTTTTGTTCCGCTAGTCGGCGATGGTCGAGGGACTACTCTCGCACAAATTTTCCAATAAAAGACTCGTAAGCAAGGAAAAGCCAGATGCCTAGTTCTTCAAAACCCGCGAGCTTTGGTCGCTCGTGCGTATATGACTGTCAAATGCTGGTTTAACAGTTTCAAAATGCACAGTGCCCGCCAACAAAAGACGGACAGACTTTCGCTTTCTTCCAAACTCCTCTTTCTTCCAAGATATTGCCTTCGTCGTCGTTGACCATTCGGACACCGATTTCTAGTAAACTTACCTGAGAGTGGTAGATCTCGCAGAAATATTTAACACGTATTTTTTTTATCGGTCTCTACCTGCATTAAGGTGGTGAAAATGACTCTGTTTCGAACGAAATATTTCGATGTAACTTTTCGGAGACTAGGAAGACGTCAATGATCTGCGCTCGGTGTCAGGTTCGCTCATGGGTCCTCCCGGGGAGAAGAACATAAACACTTGCACTGCTCTTAGTGGTTCGGTGACCCAGTCCCCCAATTTCCAATGTCTAGTAGCACGCTTCTCCTCAGACAGTTCGAGCCGACAAGGATATCTTGTGTGTCTCTTTCCGAAGGAACAGCTGACTCTCTCACTTACTAAGCGTGAATTAGACCGCGGAGGCCCAATTAAAAGTCGATTTGCGGGAGAACGGTTGACCTCTGACCCATGGTTCCTCTCAGACATTTTACCTACGTAACAATACGAAGAAGATAGCCGAGCCAGTTTCAACCGATTTTTTTACAAAATTTTACAAATAATTTTGCGGAAAGTAATTTTTACAAATCTTTATCCAATCCGAGCTCTAGAACAACCCCCCGAAAACATGACCATTAAATGCTATACACCCTGTACTGTTTGGATGCTTTGCATATATGTTTCTTAGACTATATAGAAGCAATATATACAATGATTTCAACCGTCTACCTATTCCATTCATTGTTCTACTTGTCGAAATTTACAAATAAATTCCTTTAAAGGATTAACAATGGGGCCCGTTGTTCACTTAAACTTGAAGAAAAATAAATTGGCGACTTGTACTGTTTGGATGCTTTGCATATATGTTTCTTAAGCTATACTGAAGCAATATATACAATCATTTCAACCGTCTACCTGTTCCATTCATTGTTCTACTTGTCGAAATTTACAAATAATTTCCTTTAAAGGATTAACAATGGGGCTCGTTGTTCACTTAAACTTGAAGAACAATAAATTGGCGAATTGTACTGTTTGGATGCTTTGCATATATGTTTCTTAGACTACATAGAAGCATCATATACAAAGATTTCAACCGTCTACCTGTTCCATTCATTGTTCTACTTGTAGAAAATTACAAATAATTTCCGATAAAAGATTAACAATGGGGCTCGTAGTTCACTTAAACTTGAAGAACAAAAAATTGGCGAATGGTACTGTTTGGATGCTTTGCATATATGTTTCTTAGACTATATAGAAGCAATATATACAAAGATTTCAACCGTCTACCTGTTCCATTCATTGTTCTACTTGTCGAAAGTTACAAATAATTTCCGTTAAAGGATTAACAATTGGGCTCGTAGTTCACTTAAACTTGAAGAACAAAAAATTGGCGAATGGTACTGTTTGGATGCTTTGCATATATGTTTCTTAGACTATATAAAAGCAATATATACAATGATTTCAACCGTCTACCTTTTCCATTCATTGTTCTCCTTGTCGAAAGTTACAAATAATTTCCTTTAATGGATTAACAATGGGGCTCGTTGTTCACTTAAACTTGAAGAACAATGAATTGGCGAATGGTACTGTTTGGATGCTTTGCATATATGTTCGTTAGACTATATAGAAGCAATATATACAATGATTTCAACCGTCTACCTGTTTCATTCCTTGTTCTACTTGTCGAAAGTTACAAATAATTTCCTTTAATGGATTAACAATGGGGCTCGTTGTTCACTTAAACTTGAAGACCAATGAATTGGCGAATGGTACTGTTTGGATGCTTTGCATATATGTTTCTTAGACTATATAGAAGCAATATATACAATGATTTCAACCGTCTACCTGTTCCATTCATTGTTCTACTTGTCGAAAGTTACAAATAATTTCCGTTAAAGTATTAACAATAGGGCTCGTAGTTCACTTAAACTTGAAGATCAAAAAATTGGCGAATTGTACTGTTCGGTTGATTTGCATATATGTTTCTTAGACTATATAGAAGCAATATGTAAAATGATTTCAACCGTCTACCTGTTCCATTCATTGTTCTACTTGTCGAAATTTACAAATAATTTCCTTTAAAGGATAAACAATGGGGCTCGTAGTTCACATAAACTTGAAGAACAAAAAATTGGCGAATAGTACTGTTTGGATTCTTTGCATATATGTTTCTTAGACTATATAGAAGCAATATATAGTAAGGTTTCACCCGTCTACCTGTACTATTCATTGTTCTACTTGTCGAAATTTACAAATAATTTCCTTTAAAGGATTAAAAATGGGGCTCGTTGTTCACTTAAACTTGAAGAACAATGAATTGGCGACTTGTACTGTTTGGATGCTTTGCATATATGTTTCTTAGACTATATAGAAGCAATATATACAATGATTTCAACCGTCTACCTGTTCCATTCATTGTTCTACTTGTTGAAAGTTACAAATAATTTCCGTTAAAGGATTAACAATGGGGATCGTAGTTTACTTAATCTTGAAGAACAAAAAATTGGCGAATTGTACTGTTTGGATGCTTTGCATATATGTTTCTTAGACTATATAGAAGCAATATATACAATGATTTCAACCGTCTACCTATTCCATTCATTGTTCTACTTGTCGAAATTTACAAATAAATTCCTTCAAAGGATTAACAATGGGGCCCGTTGTTCACTTAAACTTGAAGAACAATGAATTGGCGACTTCTACTGTTTGGATGCTTTGCATATATGTTTCTTAAGCTATACTGAAGCAATATATACAATCATTTCAACCGTCTACCTGTTCCATTCATTGTTCTACTTGTCGAAATTTACAAATAATTTCCTTTAAAGGATTAACAATGGGGCTCGTTGTTCACTTAAACTTGAAGAACAAAAAATTGGAGAATTGTACTGTTTGGATGATTTGCATATATGTTTCTTAGACTATATAAAAGCAATATATACAATGTTTTCAACCGTCTACCTGTTCCATTCATTGTTCTACTTGTCGAAAGTTACAAATAATTTCCGATAATGGATTAACCATTGGGTCTCATTGTTCACTTATACTTGAAGAACAAAAAATTGGCGAATGGTACTGTTTGGATGCTTTGCATATATGTTTCTTAGACTATATAGAAGCAATATATACAAAGATTTCAACCGTCTACCTGTTCCATTCATTGTTCTACTTGTCGAAAGTTACAAATAATTTCCGTTAAAGGATTAACAATGGGGCTCATAGTTCACTTAAACTTGAAGAACAAAAAATTGGCGAATGGTAATGTTTGGATGCTTTGCGTACATGTTTCTTAGACTATATGGAAGCAATATATACAATGATTTCAACCGTCTACCTGTTCCATTCATTGTTCTACTTGTCGAAATTTACAAATAATTTCCTTTAAAGGATTAACAATGGGGCTCGTTGTTCACTTAAACTTGAAGAACAAAAAATTGGAGAATTGTACTGTTTGGATGATTTGCATATATGTTTCTTAGACTATATAGAAGCAATATATACAATGATTTCAACCGTCTACCTGTTCCATTCATTGTTCTACTTGTCGAAAGTTACAAATAATTTCCGTTAAAGGATTAACAATGGGGATCGTAGTTTACTTAATCTTGAAGAACAAAAAATTGGCGAATTGTACTGTTTGGATGCTTTGCATATATGTTTCTTCGGCTATACTGAAGCAATATATACAATCATTTCAGCCGTCTACCTGTTCCATTCATTGTTCTACTTGTCGAAATTTACAAATAATTTCCTTTAAAGGATTAACAATGGGGCTCGTTGTTCACTTAAACTTGAAGAACAATAAATTGGCGAATTGTACTGTTTGGATGCTTTGCATATATGTTTCTTAGACTACATAGAAGCATCATATACAAAGATTTCAATCGTCTACCTGTTCCATTCATTGTTCTACTTGTAGAAAATTACAATTAATTTCCTTTAAAGGATTAACAATGGGGCTCGTAGTTCACTTAAACTTGAAGAACAAAAAATTGGCGAATGGTACTGTTTGGATGCTTTGCATATATGTTTCTTAGACTATATAGAAGCAATATATACAAAGATTTCAACCGTCTACCTGTTCCATTCATTGTTCTACTTGTCGAAAGTTACAAATCAATTTCCGTTAAAGGATTAACAATGGGGCTCATAGTTCACTTAAACTTAAGAACAAAAAATTAGCGAATGGTACTGTTTGGATGCTTTGCATATATATTTCTTGGACTATATGGAAGCAATACATACAATGATTTCAACAGTCTACCTGTTCCATTCATTGTTCTACTTGTCGAAATTTACAAATAATTTCATTTAAAGGATTAACAATGGGGCTCGTTGTTCACTTAAACTTGAAGAACAATAAATTGGCGAATTGTACTGTTTGGATGCTTTGCATATATGTTTCTTAGACTATATAGAAGCAATATATACAAAGATTTCAACCGTCTACCTGTTCCATTCATTGTTCTACTTGTCGAAAGTTACAAATAATTTCCGATAATGGATTAACCATTGGGTCTCATTGTTCACTTATACTTGAAGAACAAAAAATTGGCGAATTGTACTGTTTGGATGCTTTGCATATATGTTTCTTAGACTATATAGAAGCAATATATACAATGATTTCAACCGTCTACCTGTTCCATTCATTGTTCTACTTGTCGAAAGTTACAAATAATTTCTGTTAAAGGATTAACAATGGGAATCGTAGTTCACTTAAAATTGAAGTACAAAAAATTGGCGAATTGTACTGTTTGGATGCTTTGCATATATGTTTCTTAGACTATACAGAAGCAATATATAGAAGGATTTCACTCGTCTACCTGTACTATTCATTGTTCTACTTGTAGAAAGTTACAAATAATTTCCACTTCATGATTATCAATGGGGCTCGTTGTTCACTTAAACTTGAAGAACAAAAAATTGGCGAATGGTACTGTTTGGATGCTTTGCATATATGTTTCATAGACTATATAGAAGCAATATATACAAAGATTTCAACCGTCTACCTGTTCCATTCATTGTTCTACTTGTCGAAAGTTACAAATAATTTCCGTTAGAGGATTAACAATGGGGTTCATAGTTCACTTAAACTTGAAGAACAAAAAATTGGCGAATTGTACTGTTTAGATTTTTTGCACATATGTTTCTTAGACTATATGGAAGCAATATATACATTGATTTCAACCGTCTACCTCTTCCATTCATTGTTCTACTTGTCGAAAGTTACAAATAATTTCCGTTAAAGTATTAACAATGGGGCTCGTAGTTCTCTTAAACTTGAAGAACAAAAAATTGGCGAATTGTACTGTTTCGATGCTTTGCATATATGTTTCTTTGACTATATAGAAGCAATATATACATTGATTTCCACCGTCTACCTGTTCCATTCATTGTTCTACTTGTAGAAAATTACAATTAATTTCCGTTAAAGGATTAACAATGGGGCTCGTAGTTCACTTAAACTTGAAGATCAATAAATTGGCGAATTGTACTGTTTGGATGCTTTGCATATATGTTTCTTAGACTACATAGAAGCATCATATACAAAGATTTCAACCGTCTACCTGTTCCATTCATTGTTCTACTTGTAGAAAATTACAATTAATTTCCGTTAAAGGATTAACAATGGGGCTCGTAGTTCACTTAAACTTGAAGAACAAAAAATTGGCGAATGGTACTGTTTGGATGCTTTGCATATATGTTTCTTAGACTATATAGAAGCAATATATACAATGATTTCAACAGTCTACCTGTTCCATTCATTGTTCTACTTGTCGAAATTTACAAATAATTTCCGTTAAAGGATTAACAATGGGGCTCATAGTTCACTTAAACTTAAGAACAAAAAATTAGCGAATGGTACTGTTTGGATGCTTTGCATATATATTTCGTGGACTATATGGAAGCAATACATACAATGATTTCAACAGTCTACCTGTTCCATTCATTGTTCTACTTGTCGAAATTTACAAATAATTTCATTTAAAGGATTAACAATGGGGCTCGTTGTTCACTTAAACTTGAAGAACAAAAAATTGGCGAATTGAACTGTTTGGATGCTTTGCATATATGTTTCTTAGACTATATAGAAGCAATATATACAATGATTTCAACCGTCTACCTGTTCCATTCATTGTTCTACTTGTCGAAAGTTACAAATAATTTCCGTTAAAGGATTAACAATGGGGCTCATAGTTCACTTAAACTTGAAGAACAAAAAATTGGCGAATGGTAATGTTTGGATGCTTTGCGTACATGTTTCTTAGACTATATGGAAGCAATATATACAAAGATTTCAACCGTCTACCTGTTCCATTCATTGTTCTACTTGTCGAAAGTTACAAATAATTTCCGTTAAAGGATTAACAATGGGGCTCATAGTTCACTTAAACTTAAGAACAAAAAATTAGCGAATGGTAATGTTTGGATGCTTTGCGTACATGTTTCTTAGACTATATGGAAGCAGTATATACAATGATTTCAACCGTCTACCTGTTCCATTCATTGTTCTACTTGTCGAAAGTTACAAATAATTTCCGTTAAAGGATTAACAATGGGGCTCGTAGTTCACTTAAACTTGAAGAACAAAAAATTGGCGAATGGTACTGTTTGGATGCTTTGCGTACATGTTTCTTAGACTATATGGAAGCAATATATACAATGATTTCAACCGTCTACCTGTTCCATTCATTGTTCTACTTGTCGAAATTTACAAATAATTTCCTTTAAAGGATTAACAATGGGGCTCGTTGTTCACTTAAACTTGAAGAACAAAAAATTGGAGAATTGTACTGTTTGGATGATTTGCATATATGTTTCTTAGACTATATGGAAGCAATATATACAAAGATTTCAACCGTCTACCTGTTCCATTCATTGTTCTACTAGTCGAAAGTTACAAATAATTTCCGTTAAAGGATTAACAATGGGGCTCATAGTTCACTTAAACTTAAGAACAAAAAATTAGCGAATGGTAATGTTTGGATGCTTTGCGTACATGTTTCTTAGACTATATGGAAGCAATATATACAATGATTTCAACCGTCTACCTGTTCCATTCATTGTTCTACTTGTCGAAAGTTACAAATAATTTCCGTTAAAGGATTGACAATGGGGCTCATAGTTCACTTAAACTTAAGAACAAAAAATTAGCGAATGGTAATGTTTGGATGCTTTGCGTACATGTTTCTTAGACTATATGGAAGCAATATATACAAAGATTTCAACCGTCTACCTGTTCCATTCGTTGTTCTCCTTGTCGAAAGTTACAAATAATTTCCGATAATGGATTAACCATTGGGTCTCATTGTTCACTTATACTTGAAGAACAAAAAATTGGCGAATTGTACTGTTTGGATGCTTTGCATATATGTTTCTTAGGCTATATAGAAGCAATATATACAATGATTTCAACCGTCTACCTGTTCCATTCATTGTTCTACTTGTCGAAAGTTACAAATAATTTCTGTTAAAGGATTAACAATGGGAATCGTAGTTCACTTAAAATTGAAGTACAAAAAATTGGCGAATTGTACTGTTTGGATGCTTTGCATATATGTTTCTTAGACTATACAGAAGCAATATATAGAAGGATTTCACTCGTCTACCTGTACTATTCATTGTTCTACTTGTAGAAAGTTACAAATAATTTCCACTTCATGATTATCAATGGGGCTCGTTGTTCACTTAAACTTGAAGAACAAAAAATTGGCGAATGGTACTGTTTGGATGCTTTGCATATATGTTTCATAGACTATATAGAAGCAATATATACAAAGATTTCAACCGTCTACCTGTTCCATTCATTGTTCTACTTGTCGAAAGTTACAAATAATTTCCGTTAAAGGATTAACAATGGGGTTCATAGTTCACTTAAACTTGAAGAACAAAAAATTGGCGAATTGTACTGTTTAGATGCTTTGCATATATGTTTCTTAGACTATATGGAAGCAATATATACATTGATTTCAACCGTCTACCTCTTCCATTCATTGTTCTACTTGTCGAAAGTTACAAATAATTTCCGTTAAAGTATTAACAATGGGGCTCGTAGTTCTCTTAAACTTGAAGAACAAAAAATTGGCGAATTGTACTGTTTCGATGCTTTGCATATATGTTTCTTTGACTATATAGAAGCAATATATACATTGATTTCCACCGTCTACCTGTTCCATTCATTGTTCTACTTGTAGAAAATTACAATTAATTTCCGTTAAAGGATTAACAATGGGGCTCGTAGTTCACTTAAACTTGAAGATCAATAAATTGGCGAATTGTACTGTTTGGATGCTTTGCATATATGTTTCTTAGACTACATAGAAGCATCATATACAAAGATTTCAACCGTCTACCTGTTCCATTCATTGTTCTACTTGTAGAAAATTACAATTAATTTCCGTTAAAGGATTAACAATGGGGCTCGTAGTTCACTTAAACTTGAAGAACAAAAAATTGGCGAATGGTACTGTTTGGATGCTTTGCATATATGTTTCTTAGACTATATAGAAGCAATATATACAATGATTTCAACAGTCTACCTGTTCCATTCATTGTTCTACTTGTCGAAATTTACAAATAATTTCCGTTAAAGGATTAACAATGGGGCTCATAGTTCACTTAAACTTAAGAACAAAAAATTAGCGAATGGTACTGTTTGGATGCTTTGCATATATATTTCTTGGACTATATGGAAGCAATACATACAATGATTTCAACAGTCTACCTGTTCCATTCATTGTTCTACTTGTCGAAATTTACAAATAATTTCATTTAAAGGATTAACAATGGGGCTCGTTGTTCACTTAAACTTGAAGAACAATAAATTGGCGAATTGTACTGTTTGGATGCTTTGCATATATGTTTCTTAGACTATATAGAAGCAATATATACAAAGATTTCAACCGTCTAGCTGTTCCATTCATTGTTCTACTTGTCGAAAGTTACAAATAATTTCCGATAATGGATTAACCATTGGGTCTCATTGTTCACTTATACTTGAAGAACAAAAAATTGGCGAATTGTACTGTTTGGATGCTTTGCATATATGTTTCTTAGACTATATAGAAGCAATATATACAATGATTTCAACCGTCTACCTGTTCCATTCATTGTTCTACTTGTCGAAAGTTACAAATAATTTCCGTTAAAGGATTAACAATGGGGCTCATAGTTCACTTAAACTTGAAGAACAAAAAATTGGCGAATGGTAATGTTTGGATGCTTTGCGTACATGTTTCTTAGACTATATGGAAGCAATATATACAAAGATTTCAACCGTCTACCTGTTCCATTCATTGTTCTACTTGTCGAAAGTTACAAATAATTTCCGTTAAAGGATTAACAATGGGGCTCATAGTTCACTTAAACTTAAGAACAAAAAATTAGCGAATGGTAATGTTTGGATGCTTTGCGTACATGTTTCTTAGACTATATGGAAGCAATATATACAATGATTTCAACCGTCTACCTGTTCCATTCATTGTTCTACTTGTCGAAAGTTACAAATAATTTCCGTTAAAGGATTAACAATGGGGCTCATAGTTCACTTAAACTTAAGAACAAAAAATTAGCGAATGGTAATGTTTGGATGCTTTGCGTACATGTTTCTTAGACTATATGGAAGCAATATATACAAAGATTTCAACCGTCTACCTGTTCCATTCGTTGTTCTACTTGTCGAAAGTTACAAATAATTTCCGATAATGGATTAACCATTGGGTCTCATTGTTCACTTATACTTGAAGAACAAAAAATTGGCGAATTGTACTGTTTGGATGCTTTGCATATATGTTTCTTAGGCTATATAGAAGCAATATATACAATGATTTCAACCGTCTACCTGTTCCATTCATTGTTCTACTTGTCGAAAGTTACAAATAATTTCTGTTAAAGGATTAACAATGGGAATCGTAGTTCACTTAAAATTGAAGTACAAAAAATTGGCGAATTGTACTGTTTGGATGCTTTGCATATATGTTTCTTAGACTATACAGAAGCAATATATAGAAGGATTTCACTCGTCTACCTGTACTATTCATTGTTCTACTTGTAGAAAGTTACAAATAATTTCCACTTCATGATTATCAATGGGGCTCGTTGTTCACTTAAACTTGAAGAACAAAAAATTGGCGAATGGTACTGTTTGGATGCTTTGCATATATGTTTCATAGACTATATAGAAGCAATATATACAAAGATTTCAACCGTCTACCTGTTCCATTCATTGTTCTACTTGTCGAAAGTTACAAATAATTTCCGTTAAAGGATTAACAATGGGGTTCATAGTTCACTTAAACTTGAAGAACAAAAAATTGGCGAATTGTACTGTTTAGATGCTTTGCATATATGTTTCTTAGACTATATGGAAGCAATATATACATTGATTTCAACCGTCTACCTCTTCCATTCATTGTTCTACTTGTCGAAAGTTACAAATAATTTCCGTTAAAGTATTAACAATGGGGCTCGTAGTTCTCTTAAACTTGAAGAACAAAAAATTGGCGAATTGTACTGTTTCGATGCTTTGCATATATGTTTCTTTGACTATATAGAAGCAATATATACATTGATTTCCACCGTCTACCTGTTCCATTCATTGTTCTACTTGTAGAAAATTACAATTAATTTCCGTTAAAGGATTAACAATGGGGCTCGTAGTTCACTTAAACTTGAAGATCAATAAATTGGCGAATTGTACTGTTTGGATGCTTTGCATATATGTTTCTTAGACTACATAGAAGCATCATATACAAAGATTTCAACCGTCTACCTGTTCCATTCATTGTTCTACTTGTAGAAAATTACAATTAATTTCCGTTAAAGGATTAACAATGGGGCTCGTAGTTCACTTAAACTTGAAGAACAAAAAATTGGCGAATGGTACTGTTTGGATGCTTTGCATATATGTTTCTTAGACTATATAGAAGCAATATATACAATGATTTCAACAGTCTACCTGTTCCATTCATTGTTCTACTTGTCGAAATTTACAAATAATTTCCGTTAAAGGATTAACAATGGGGCTCATAGTTCACTTAAACTTAAGAACAAAAAATTAGCGAATGGTACTGTTTGGATGCTTTGCATATATATTTCTTGGACTATATGGAAGCAATACATACAATGATTTCAACAGTCTACCTGTTCCATTCATTGTTCTACTTGTCGAAATTTACAAATAATTTCATTTAAAGGATTAACAATGGGGCTCGTTGTTCACTTAAACTTGAAGAACAATAAATTGGCGAATTGTACTGTTTGGATGCTTTGCATATATGTTTCTTAGACTATATAGAAGCAATATATACAAAGATTTCAACCGTCTAGCTGTTCCATTCATTGTTCTACTTGTCGAAAGTTACAAATAATTTCCGATAATGGATTAACCATTGGGTCTCATTGTTCACTTATACTTGAAGAACAAAAAATTGGCGAATTGTACTGTTTGGATGCTTTGCATATATGTTTCTTAGACTATATAGAAGCAATATATACAATGATTTCAACCGTCTACCTGTTCCATTCATTGTTCTACTTGTCGAAAGTTACAAATAATTTCCGTTAAAGGATTAACAATGGGGCTCATAGTTCACTTAAACTTGAAGAACAAAAAATTGGCGAATGGTAATGTTTGGATGCTTTGCGTACATGTTTCTTAGACTATATGGAAGCAATATATACAAAGATTTCAACCGTCTACCTGTTCCATTCATTGTTCTACTTGTCGAAAGTTACAAATAATTTCCGTTAAAGGATTAACAATGGGGCTCATAGTTCACTTAAACTTAAGAACAAAAAATTAGCGAATGGTAATGTTTGGATGCTTTGCGTACATGTTTCTTAGACTATATGGAAGCAATATATACAATGATTTCAACCGTCTACCTGTTCCATTCATTGTTCTACTTGTCGAAAGTTACAAATAATTTCTGTTAAAGGATTAACAATGGGAATCGTAGTTCACTTAAAATTGAAGTACAAAAAATTGGCGAATTGTACTGTTTGGATGCTTTGCATATATGTTTCTTAGACTATACAGAAGCAATATATAGAAGGATTTCACTCGTCTACCTGTACTATTCATTGTTCTACTTGTAGAAAGTTACAAATAATTTCCACTTCATGATTATCAATGGGGCTCGTTGTTCACTTAAACTTGAAGAACAAAAAATTGGCGAATGGTACTGTTTGGATGCTTTGCATATATGTTTCTTAGACTATATAGAAGCAATATATACAAAGATTTCAACCGTCTACCTGTTCCATTCATTGTTCTACTTGTCGAAAGTTACAAATAATTTCCGTTAAAGGATAAACAATGGGGTTCATAGTTCACTTAAACTTGAAGAACAAAAAATTGGCGAATGGTAATGTTTGGATGCTTTGCGTACATGTTTCTTAGACTATATGGAAGCAATATATACAATGATTTCAACCGTCTACCTGTTCCAATCATTGTTCTACTTGTCGAAAATTACAAATAATTTCCGATAAAGGATTAACCATTGGGGCTCATTGTTCACTAAAACTTGAAGAACAAAAAATTGGCGAATTGTACTGTTTAGATGCTTTGCATATATGTTTCTTAGACTATATGGAAGCAATATATACATTGATTTCAACCGTCTACCTGTTCCATTCATTGTTCTACTTGTCGAAAGTTACAAATAATTTCCGTTAAAGGATTAACATTGGGGCTCATAGTTCACTTAAGCTTGAAGAACAAAAAATTGGCGAATGGTAATGTTTGGATGCTTTGCGTACATGTTTCTTAGACTATATGGAAGCAATATATACAATGATTTCAACCGTCTACCTGTTCCATTCATTGTTCTACTTGTCGAAATTTACAAATAATTTCCGTTAAAGGATTAACAATGGGGCTCATAGTTCACTTAAACTTAAGAACAAAAAATTAGCGAATGGTACTGTTTGGATGCTTTGCATATATATTTCTTGGACTATATGGAAGCAATATATACAATGATTTCAACAGTCTACCTGTTCCATTCATTGTTCTACTTGTCGAAATTTACAAATAATTTCATTTAAAGGATTAACAATGGGGCTCGTTGTTCACTTAAACTTGAAGAACAATTAATTGGCGAATTGTACTGTTTGGATGCTTTGCATATATGTTTCTTAGACTATATAGCAGCAATATATACAAAGATTTCAACCGTCTACCTGTTCCATTCATTGTTCTACTTGTCGAAAGTTACAAATAATTTCCGATAATGGATTAACCATTGGGTCTCATTGTTCACCTATACTTGAAGAACAAAAAATTGGCGAATTGTACTGTTTGGATGCTTTGCATATATGTTTCTTAGACTATATAGAAGCAATATATACAATGATTTCAACCGTCTACCTGTTCCATTCATTGTTCTACTTGTCGAAAGTTACAAATAACTTCTGTTAAAGGATTAACAATGGGAATCGTAGTTCACTTAAACTTGAAGAACAATTAATTGGCGAATTGTACTGTTTGGATGCTTTGCATATATGTTTCTTAGACTATATAGCAGCAATATATACAAAGATTTCAACCGTCTACCTGTTCCATTCATTGTTCTACTTGTCGAAAGTTACAAATAATTTCTGTTAAAGGATTAACAATGGGAATCGTAGTTCACTTAAAATTGAAGTACAAAAAATTGGCGAATGGTACTGTTTGGATGCTTTGCATATATGTTTCTTAGACTATATAGAAGCAATATATACAAAGATTTCAACCGTCTACCTGTTCCATTCATTGTTCTACTTGTCGAAAATTAGAAATAATTTCCGATAAAGGATTAACCATTGGGGCTCATTGTTCACTAAAACTTGAAGAACAAAAAATTGGCGAATTGTACTGTTTAGATGCTTTGCATATATGTTTCTTAGACTATATGGAAGCAATATATACATTGATTTCAACCGTCTACCTGTTCCATTCATTGTTCTACTCGTCGAAAGTTACAAATAATTTCCGTTAAAGTATTAACAATGGGGCTCGTAGTTCTCTTAAACTTGAAGAACAAAAAATTGGCGAATTGTACTGTTTCGATGCTTTGCATATATGTTTCTTTGACTATATAGAAGCAATATATACATTGATTTCCACCGTCTACCTGTTCCATTCATTGTTCTACTTGTAGAAAATTACAATTAATTTCCGTTAAAGGATTAACAATGGGGCTCGTAGTTCACTTAAACTTGAAGATCAATAAATTGGCGAATTGTACTGTTTGGATGCTTTGCATATATGTTTCTTAGACTACATAGAAGCATCATATACAAAGATTTCAACCGTCTATCTGTTCCATTCATTGTTCTACTTGTAGAAAATTACAATTAATTTCCGTTAAAGGATTAACAATGGGGCTCGTAGTTCACTTAAACTTGAAGAACAAAAAATTGGCGAATGGTACTGTTTGGATGCTTTGCATATATGTTTCATAGACTATATAGAAGCAATATATACAATGATTTCAACAGTCTACCTGTTCCATTCATTGTTCTACTTGTCGAAATTTACAAATAATTTCCGTTAAAGGATTAACAATGGGGCTCATAGTTCACTTAAACATAAGAAGAAAAAATTAGCGAATGGTACTGTTTGGATGCTTTGCATATATATTTCTTGGACTATATGGAAGCAATATATACAATGATTTCAACAGTCTACCTGTTCCATTCATTGTTCTACTTGTCGAAATTTACAAATAATTTCATTTAAAGGATTAACAATGGGGCTCGTTGTTCACTTAAACTTGAAGAACAATTAATTGGCGAATTGTACTGTTTGGATGCTTTGCATATATGTTTCTTAGACTATATAGCAGCAATATATACAAAGATTTCAACCGTCTACCTGTTCCATTCATTGTTCTACTTGTCGAAAGTTACAAATAATTTCCGATAATGGATTAACCATTGGGTCTCATTGTTCACCTATACTTGAAGAACAAAAAATTGGCGAATTGTACTGTTTGGATGCTTTGCATATATGTTTCTTAGACTATATAGCAGCAATATATACAATGATTTCAACCGTCTACCTGTTCCATTCATTGTTCTACTTGTCGAAAGTTACAAATAATTTCTGTTAAAGCATTAACAATGGGAATCGTAGTTCACTTAAAATTGAAGTACAAAAAATTGGCGAATTGTACTGTTTGGATGCTTTGCATATATGTTTCTTAGACTATACAGAAGCAATATATAGAAGGATTTCACTCGTCTACCTGTTCCATTCATTGTTCTACTTGTCGAAAGTTACAAATAATTTCTGTTAAAGGATTAACAATGGGAATCGTAGTTCACTTAAAATTGAAGTACAAAAAATTGGCGAATTGTACTGTTTGGATGCTTTGCATATATGTTTCTTAGACTATACAGAAGCAATATATAGAAGGATTTCACTCGTCAACCTGTACTATTCATTGTTCTACTTGTAGAAAGTTACAAATAATTTCCACTTCATGATTATCAATGGGGCTCGTTGTTCACTTAAACTTGAAGAACAAAAAATTGGCGAATGGTACTGTTTGGATGCTTTGCATATATGTTTCTTAGACTATATAGAAGCAATATATACAAAGATTTCAACCGTCTACCTGTTCCATTCATTGTTCTACTTGTCGAAAATTAGAAATAATTTCCGATAAAGGATTAACCATTGGGGCTCATTGTTCACTAAAACTTGAAGAACAAAAAATTGGCGAATTGTACTGTTTGGATGATTTGCATATATGTTTCTTAGACTATATAGAAGCAATATATACAATGATTTCAACCGTCTACCTGTTTCATTCCTTGTTCTACTTGTCGAAAGTTACAAATAATTTCCTTTAAAGGATTAACAATGGGGCTCGTTGTTCACTTAAACTTGAAGAACAATGAATTGGCGACTTGTACTGTTTGGATGCTTTGCATATATGTTTCTTAGGCTATACTGAAGCAATATATACAATCATTTCAACCGTCTACCTGTTCCATTAATTGTTCTACTTGTCGAAATTTACAAATAATTTCCTTTAAAGGATTAACAATGGGGCTCGTTGTTCACTTAAACTTGAAGGACAATAAATTGGCGAATTGTACTGTTTGGATGCTTTGCATATATGTTTCTTAAACTATATAGAAGCAATATATACAAAGATTTCAACAGTCTAACTGTTCTATTCATTGTTCTACGTGAAGAAAGTTACAAATAATTTCCCTTTCATGATTATCAATGGGGCTCGTTGTTCACTTAAACTTGAAGAACAATAAATTGGTGAATGGTACTGTTTGGATGCTTTGCATATATGTTTCTTAGACTATATAGAAGCAATATATACAATGATTTCAACCGTCTACCTGTTCCATTTATTGTTCTACTTGTCGAAAGTTACAAGTAATTTCCGTTAAAGGATTAACAATGGGTATCGTAGTTTACTTTATCTTGAAGAACAAAAAATTGGCGAATTGTACTGTTTGGATGCTTTGCATATATGTTTCTTAGACTATATAGAAGCAATATATACAATGATTTCAACCGTCTACCTATTCCATTCATTGTTCTACTTGTCGAAAATTACAAATAATTTCCATTGCAGGATTAACAATGGGGCCCGTTGTTCACTTAAACTTGAAGAACAATAAATTGGCGAATTGTACTGTTTGGATGCTTTTCATATATGTTTCTTAGACTATATAGATGCAATATATACAAAGATTTCATCCGTTTACCTGTTCCATTCATTGTTCTACTTTGTCGAAATTTACAATTAATTTCCTTTGAAGGATTAACAATGGGGCTCGTAGTTCACTTAAACTTGAAGAACAAAAAATTGGCGAATTGTACTGTTTGGATGCTTTGCAAATATGTTTCTTAAACTATATAGAAGCAATATATACAATGATTTCAACCGTCTACCTGTTCCATTCCTTGTTCTACTTGTCGAAAGTTACAAATAATTTCCTTTAAAGGATCAACAATGGGGCTCGTTGTTCACTTAAACTTGAAGAACAATGAATTACCGACTTGTACTGTTTGGATGCTTTGCATATATGTTTCTTAGGCTATACTGAAGCAATATATACAATGATTTCAACCGTCTACCTGTTCCATTCATTGTTCTACTTGTTGAAATTTACAAATAATTTCCTTTAAAGGATTAAAAATGGGGCTCATAGTTCACTTAAACTTGAAGAACAAAAAATTGGCGAATTGTACTGTTTGCATGCTTTGCACATATGTTTCTTAGACTATATAGAAGCAATATATACAATGATTTCAACCGTCTACCTGTTCCAGTCCTTGTTCTACTTGTCGAAAGTTACAAATAATTTCCTTTAAAGGATTAACAATGGGGCTCGTCGTTCACTTAAACTTGAAGAACAATGAATTGGCGACTTGTACTGTTTGGATGCTTTGCATATATGTTTCTTAGGCTATACTGAAGCAATATATACAATGATTTCAACCATCTACCTGTTCCATTCCTTGTTCTACTTGTCGAAAGTTACAAATAATTTCCTTTAAAGGATTAACAATGGGGCTCGTTGTTCACTTAAACTTGAAGAACAATGAATTGGCGACCTGTACTGTTTGGATCCTTTGCATATATGTTTCTTGGACTATATAGATGCAATATCTACAAAGATTTCATCCGTCTACCTGTTACATTCATTGTTCTACTTTTCGAAATTTACAAATAATTTCCTTTAAAGGATTAACAATGGGGCTCGTTGTTCACTTAAACTTGAAGAACAATGAATTGGCGAATTGTACTGTTTGGATGCTTTGCATATATGTTTCTTAAACTATATAGAAGCAATATATACAATGATTTCAACAGTCTAACTGCTCTATTCATTGTTCTACTTGTAGAAAGTTACAAATAATTTCCCTTTCATGATTATCAATGGGGCTCGTTGTTCACTTAAACTTGAAGAACAATAAATTGGCGAATGGTACTGTTTGGATTCTTTGCATATATGTTTCTTAGACTATATAGAAGCAATATATACAATGATTTCAACCGTCTACCTATTCCATTCATTGTTCTACTTGTCGAAATTTACAAATAAATTCCTTTAAAGGATTAACAATGGGGCCCGTTGTTCACTTAAACTTGAAGAACAATAAATTAGCCAATTGTACTGTTTGGATGCTTTGCATATATGTTTCTTAGGCTATACTGAAGCAATATATACAATGATTTCAACCGTCTACCTTTTCCATTCTTGTTCTCCTTGTCGAAAGTTACAAATAATTTCCGTTAAAGGATTAACAATTGGGCTCGCAGTTCACTTAAACTTGAAGAACAAAAAATTGGCGAATGTTACTGTTTGGATGCTTTGCATATATGTTTCTTAGAGTATATAGAAGCAATATATACAAAGATTTCAACAGTCTAACTGTTCTATTCATTGTTCTACTTGTAGAAAGTTACAAATAATTTCCCTTTCATGATTATCAATGGGGCTCGTTGTTCACTTAAACTTGAAGAACAATAAATTGGCTAATGGTACTGTTTGGATGCTTTGCATATATGTTTCTCAGACTATATAGAAGCAATATATACAATGATTTCAACCGTCTACCTGTTCCATTCATTGTTCTACTTGTCGAAAGTTACAAATAATTTCCGTTAAAGGATTAACAATGGGGATCGTAGTTTACTTAATCTTGAGGAACAAAAAATTGGCGAATTGTACTGTTTGGATGCTTTCCATATATGTTTCTTAGACTATATAGAAGCAATATATACAATGATTTCAACCGTCTACCTATTCCATTCATTGTTCTACTTGTCGAAATTTACAAATAAATTCCTTTAAAGGATTAACAATGGGGCCCGTTGTTCACTTAAACTTGAAGAACAATAAATTGGCCAATTGTACTGTTTGGATGCTTTGCATATATGTTTCTTAGACTATATAGAAGCAATATATACAATGATTTCAACCGTCTACCTGTTCCATTCATTGTTCTACTTGTTGAAATTTACAAATAATTTCCTTTAAAGGATTAACAATGGGGCTCGTAGTTCACTTACACTTGAAGAACAAAAAATTGGCGAATGGTACTGTTTGGATGCTTTGCACATATGTTTCTTAGACTATATAGAAGCAATATATACAATGATTTCAACCGTCTACCTGTTCCATTCCTTGTTCTACTTGTCGAAAGTTAGAAATAATTTCCTTTAAAGGATTAACAATGGGGCCCGTTGTTCACTTAAACTTGAAGAACAATGAATTAGCGACTTGTACTGTTTGGATACTTTGCATATATGTTTCTTAGACTATATAGAAGCAATATATACAAAGATTTCAACCGTCTACCTGTTCCATTCATTGTTCTACTTGTCGAAAGTTACAAATAATTTCCGATAAAGGATTAACAATGGGGCTCATTGTTCACTTAAACTTGAAGAACAAGGAATTGGCGAATGGTACTGTTTGGATGCTTTGCATATATGTTTCTTAGACTATATAGATGCAATATATACAATGATTTCAACGGTCTAACTGTTCTATACATTGTTCTACTTGTAGAAAGTTACAAATAATTTCCGTTAAAGGATTAACAATGGGGCTCATAGTTCACTTAGCTTAAGAACAGAAAATTAGCGAATGGTACTGTTTGGAAGCTTTGCATATATGTTTCTTAGACTATATAGATGCAATATATACAAAGATTTCATCCGTCTACCTGTTCCATTCATTGTTCTACTTGTCGAAATTTACTAATAATTTCCTTTAAAGGATTAACAATGGGGCTCGTAGTTCACTTAGACTTGAAGAACAAAAAATTGGCGAATTGTACTGTTTGGATGCTTTGCACATATGTTTCTTAGACTATATAGAAGCAATATATACAATGATTTCAACCGTCTACCTATTCCATTCATTGTTCTACTTGCCGAAATTTACAAATAATTTCCTTTAAAGGATTAACAATGGGGCTCGTAGTTCACTTAAACTTGAAGAACAAAAAATTGGCGAATGGTACTATTTGGATGCTTTGAATATATGTTTCTTATATTATATAGAAGCAATATATACAAAGATTTCAACCGTCTACGTGTTCCAATCATTGTTCTACTTGTCGAAATTTACACATAATTTCCTTTAAAGGATTAACAATGGGGCTCGTTGTTAACTTAAACTTGAAGAACAATAAATTGGCGAATTGTACTGTTTGGATGCTTTGCATATATGTTTCTTAGACTATATAGAAGCAATATATACAAAGATTTCAACCGTCTACCTGTTCCATTCATTGTTCTACTTGTAGAAAGTTACAATTAATTTCCGTTAAAGGATTAACAATGGGGCTCGTAGTTCACTTAAACTTGAAGAACAAAAAATTGGCGAATGGTACTGTTTGGATGCTTTGCATATATGTTTCTTAGACTATATGGAAGCAATATATACAAAGATTTCAACCGTCTACGTGTTCCAATCATTGTTCTACTTGTAGAAAGTTACAATTAATTTCCGTTAAAGGATTAACAATGGGGCTCGTAGTTCACTTAAACTTGAAGAACAAATAATTGGCGAATTGTACTGTTTGGATGATTTGCATATATGTTTCTTAGATTTTATAGAAGCAATATATACAAAGATTTCAACCGTCTACCTGTTCCATTCATTGTTCTACTCGTCGAAAGTTACAAATAATTTCCGTTAAGGGATTAACAATGGGGATCGTAGTTTTCTTAAACTTGAAGAACAAGAAATTGGCGAATGGTACTGTTTGGATGCTTTGCATATATGTTTCTTAGACTATATAGAAGCAATATATACAAAGATTTCAACCGTCTACCTGTTCCATTCATTGTTCTACTTGTCGAAAATTAGAAATAATTTCCGATAAAGGATTAACCATTGGGGCTCATTGTTCACTAAAACTTGAAGAACAAAAAATTGGCGAATTGTACTGTTTGGATGATTTGCATATATGTTTCTTAGACTATATAGAAGCAATATATACAATGATTTCAACCGTCTACCTGTTTCATTCCTTCTTCTACTTGTCGAACGTTACAAATAATTTCCTTTAAAGGATTAACAATGGGGCTCGTTGTTCACTTAAACTTGAAGAACAATAAATTGGCGAATTGTACTGTTTGGATGCTTTGCAAATATGTTTCTTAAACTATATAGAAGCAATATATACAATGATTTCAACCGTCTACCTGTTCCATTCCTTGTTCTACTTGTCGAAAGTTACAAATAATTTCCTTTAAAGGATCAACAATGGGGCTCGTTGTTCACTTAAACTTGAAGAACAATGAATTACCGACTTGTACTGTTTGGATGCTTTGCATATATGTTTCTTAGGCTATACTGAAGCAATATATACAATGATTTCAACCGTCTACCTGTTCCATTCATTGTTCTACTTGTTGATATTTACAAATAATTTCCTTTAAAGGATTAAAAATGGGGCTCATAGTTCACTTAAACTTGAAGAACAAAAAATTGGCGAATTGTACTGTTTGCATGCTTTGCACATATGTTTCTTAGACTATATAGAAGCAATATATACAATGATTTCAACCGTCTACCTGTTCCAGTCCTTGTTCTACTTGTCGAAAGTTACAAATAATTTCCTTTAAAGGATTAACAATGGGGCTCGTCGTTCACTTAAACTTGAAGAACAATGAATTGGCGACCTGTACTGTTTGGATGCTTTGCATATATGTTTCTTAGGCTATACTGAAGCAATATATACAATGATTTCAACCATCTACCTGTTCCATTCCTTGTTCTACTTGTCGAAAGTTACAAATAATTTCCTTTAAAGGATTAACAATGGGGCTCGTTGTTCACTTAAACTTGAAGAACAATGAATTGGCGACCTGTGATGTTTGGATCCTTTGCATATATGTTTCTTGGACTATATAGATGCAATATCTACAAAGATTTCATCCGTCTACCTGTTCCATTCATTGTTCTACTTTTCGAAATTTACAAATAATTTCCTTTAAAGGATTAACAATGGGGCTCGTTGTTCACTTAAACTTGAAGAACAATGAAATGGCGAATTGTACTGTTTGGATGCTTTGCATATATGTTTCTTAAACTATATAGAAGCAATATATACAATGATTTCAACAGTCTAACTGCTCTATTCATTGTTCTACTTGTAGAAAGTTACAAATAATTTCCCTTTCATGATTATCAATGGGGCTCGTTGTTCACTTAAACTTGAAGAACAATAAATTGGCGAATGGTACTGTTTGGATTCTTTGCATATATGTTTCTTAGACTATATAGAAGCAATATATACAATGATTTCAACCGTCTACCTATTCCATTCATCGTTCTACTTGTCGAAATTTACAAATAAATTCCTTTAAAGGATTAACAATGGGGCCCGTTGTTCACTTAAACTTGAAGAACAATAAATTAGCCAATTGTACTGTTTGGATGCTTTGCATATATGTTTCTTAGGCTATACTGAAGCAATATATACAATGATTTCAACCGTCTACCTTTTCCATTCTTGTTCTCCTTGTCGAAAGTTACAAATAATTTCCGTTAAAGGATTAACAATTGGGCTCGCAGTTCACTTAAACTTGAAGAACAAAAAATTGGCGAATGTTACTGTTTGGATGCTTTGCATATATGTTTCTTAGAGTATATAGAAGCAATATATACAAAGATTTCAACAGTCTAACTGTTCTATTCATTGTTCTACTTGTAGAAAGTTACAAATAATTTCCCTTTCATGATTATCAATGGGGCTCGTTGTTCACTTAAACTTGAAGAACAATAAATTGGCTAATGGTACTGTTTGGATGCTTTGCATATATGTTTCTCAGACAATATAGAAGCAATATATACAATGATTTCAACCGTCTACCTGTTCCATTCATTGTTCTACTTGTCGAAAGTTACAAATAATTTCCGTTAAAGGATTAACAATGGGGATCGTAGTTTACTTAATCTTGAGGAACAAAAAATTGGCGAATTGTACTGTTTGGATGCTTTGCATATATGTTTCTTAGACTATATAGAAGCAATATATACAATGATTTCAACCGTCTACCTATTCCATTCATTGTTCTACTTGTCGAAATTTACAAATAAATTCCTTTAAAGGATTAACAATGGGGCCCGTTGTTCACTTACACTTGAAGAACAAAAAATTGGCGAATGGTACTGTTTGGATGCTTTGCACATATGTTTCTTAAACTATATAGAAGCAATATATACAATGATTTCAACAGTCTAACTGCTCTATTCATTGTTCTACTTGTAGAAAGTTACAAATAATTTCCCTTTCATGATTATCAATGGGGCTCGTTGTTCACTTAAACTTGAAGAGCAATAAATTGGCGAATGGTACTGTTTGGATTCTTTGCATATATGTTTCTTAGACTATATAGAAGCAATATATACAATGATTTCAACCGTCTACCTATTCCATTCATTGTTCTACTTGTCGAAATTTACAAATAAATTCCTTTAAAGGATTAACAATGGGGCCCGTTGTTCACTTAAACTTGAAGAACAATAAATTAGCCAATTGTACTGTTTGGATGCTTTGCATATATGTTTCTTAGGCTATACTGAAGCAATATATACAATGATTTCAACCGTCTACCTTTTCCATTCTTGTTCTCCTTGTCGAAAGTTACAAATAATTTCCGTTAAAGGATTAACAATTGGGCTCGCAGTTCACTTAAACTTGAAGAACAAAAAATTGGCGAATGTTACTGTTTGGATGCTTTGCATATATGTTTCTTAGAGTATATAGAAGCAATATATACAAAGATTTCAACAGTCTAACTGTTCTATTCATTGTTCTACTTGTTGAAATTTACAAATAATTTCCTTTAAAGGATTAACAATGGGGCTCGTAGTTCACTTACACTTGAAGAACAAAAAATTGGCGAATGGTACTGTTTGGATGCTTTGCACATATGTTTCTTAGACTATATAGAAGCAATATATACAATGATTTCAACCGTCTACCTGTTCCATTCCTTGTTCTACTTGTCGAAAGTTAGAAATAATTTCCTTTAAAGGATTAACAATGGGGCCCGTTGTTCACTTAAACTTGAAGAACAATGAATTGGCGACTTGTACTGTTTGGATACTTTGCATATATGTTTCTTAGACTATATAGAAGCAATATATACAAAGATTTCAACCGTCTACCTGTTCCATTCATTGTTCTACTTGTCGAAAGTTACAAATAATTTCCGATAAAGGATTAACAATGGGGCTCATTGTTCACTTAAACTTGAAGAACAAGGAATTGGCGAATGGTACTGTTTGGATGCTTTGCACATATGTTTCTTAGACTATATAGATGCAATATATACAAAGATTTCATCCGTCTACCTGTTCCATTCATTGTTCTACTTGTCGAAATTTACTAATAATTTCCTTTAAAGGATTAACAATGGGGCTCGTAGTTCACTTAGACTTGAAGAACAAAAAATTGGCGAATTGTACTGTTTGGATGCTTTGCACATATGTTTCTTAGACTATATAGAAGCAATATATACAATGATTTCAACCGTCTACCTATTCCATTCATTGTTCTACTTGCCGAAATTTACAAATAATTTCCTTTAAAGGATTAACAATGGGGCTCGTAGTTCACTTAAACTTGAAGAACAAGAAATTGGCGAATTGTACTGTTTGGATGCTTTGCATATATGTTTCTTAGACTATATAGAAGCAATATATACAATGATTTCAACCGTCTACATATTCCATTCATTGTTCTACTTGCCGAAATTTACAAATAATTTCCTTTAAAGGATTAACAATGGGGCTCGTAGTTCACTTAAACTTGAAGAACAAAAAATTGGCGAATGGTACTATTTGGATGCTTTGAATATATGTTTCTTATATTATATAGAAGCAATATATACAAATATTTCAACCGTCTACCTGTTCCATTCTTTGTTCGACTTGTCGAAAATTACAAATAATTTCCGATAAAGGATCAACCATTGGGGCTCATTGTTCACTTAAACTTGAAGACAAAAAATTGGCGAATGGTACTGTTTGGATGCTTTGCGTACATGTTTCTTAGACTATATGGAAGCAATATATACAAAGATTTCAACCGTCTACGTGTTCCAATCATTGTTCTACTTGTCGAAATTTACACATAATTTCCTATAAAGGATTAACAATGGGGCTCGTTGTTAACTTAAACTTGAAGAACAATAAATTGGCGAATTGTACTGTTTGGATGCTTTGCATATATGTTTCTTAGACTATATAGAAGCAATATATACAAAGATTTCAACCGTCTACCTGTTCCATTCATTGTTCTACTTGTCGAAAGCTACAAATAATTTCCGATAACGGATTAACCATTGGGGCTCATTGTTCACTTAAACTTGAAGAACAAAAAATTGGCGAATGGTACTGTTTGGATGCTTTGCATATATGTTTCATAGACTATATAGAAGCAATATATACAAAGATTTCAACCGTCTACCTGTTCCATTCATTGTTCTACTTGTCGAAAGTTACAAATAATTTCCTATAACGGATTAACCATTGGGGCTGATTGTTCACTTAAACTTGAAGAACAAAAAATTGGCGAATTGTACTGTTTGGATGCTTTGCATATATGTTTCTTATACTATATAGAAGCAATATATACAAAGATTTCAACCGTCTACCTGTTCCATTCAATGTTCTACTTGTCGAAAGTTACAAATAATCTCCGATAAAGGATTAACAATGGGGCTCATTGTTCACTTAAACTTGAAGAACAAAAAATTGGCGAATGGTACTGTTTGGATGCTTTGCATATATGTTTCTTAGACTATATAGAAGCAATATATACAAAGATTTCAACCGTCTACCTGTTCCATTCATTGTTCTACTTGTCGAAAGTTACAAATAATTTCCTTTAAAGGATTAACAATGGGGCTCGTTGTTCACTTAAACTTGAAGAACAATGAATTGGCGACCTGTACTGTTTGGATCCTTTGCATATATGTTTCTTGGACTATATAGATGCAATATCTACAAAGATTTCATCCGTCTACCTGTTCCATTCATTGTTCTACTTTTCGAAATTTACAAATAATTTCCTTTAAAGGATTAACAATGGGGCTCGTTGTTCACTTAAACTTGAAGAACAATGAATTGGCGAATTGTACTGTTTGGATGCTTTGCATATATGTTTCTTAAACTATATAGAAGCAATATATACAATGATTTCAACAGTCTAACTGCTCTATTCATTGTTCTACTTGTAGAAAGTTACAAATAATTTCCCTTTCATGATTATCAATGGGGCTCGTTGTTCACTTAAACTTGAAGAACAATAAATTGGCGAATGGTACTGTTTGGATTCTTTGCATATATGTTTCTTAGACTATATAGAAGCAATATATACAATGATTTCAACCGTCTACCTATTCCATTCATTGTTCTACTTGTCGAAATTTACAAATAAATTCCTTTAAAGGATTAACAATGGGGCCCGTTGTTCACTTAAACTTGAAGAACAATAAATTAGCCAATTGTACTGTTTGGATGTTTTGCATATATGTTTCTTAGGCTATACTGAAGCAATATATACAATGATTTCAACCGTCTACCTATTCCATTCATTGTTCTACTTGTCGAAATTTACAAATAAATTCCTTTAAAGGATTAACAATGGGGCCCGTTGTTCACTTAAACTTGAAGAACAATAAATTAGCCAATTGTACTGTTTGGATGCTTTGCATATATGTTTCTTAGACTATATAGAAGCAATATATACAATGATTTCAACCGTCTACATATTCCATTCATTGTTCTACTTGCCGAAATTTACAAATAATTTCCTTTAAAGGATTAACAATGGGGCTCGTTGTTAACTTAAACTTGAAGAACAATAAATTGGCGAATTGTACTGTTTGGATGCTTTGCATATATGTTTCTTAGACTATATAGAAGCAATATATACAAAGATTTCAACCGTCTACCTGTTCCATTCATTGTTCTACTTGTCGAAAGTTACAAATAATTTCCTTTAAAGGATTAACAATGGGGCTCGTTGTTCACTTAAACTTGAAGAACAATGAATTGGCGACCTGTACTGTTTGGATCCTTTGCATATATGTTTCTTGGACTATATAGATGCAATATCTACAAAGATTTCATCCGTCTACCTGTTCCATTCATTGTTCTACTTTTCGAAATTTACAAATAATTTCCTTTAAAGGATTAACAATGGGGCTCGTTGTTCACTTAAACTTGAAGAACAATGAATTGGCGAATTGTACTGTTTGGATGCTTTGCATATATGTTTCTTAAACTATATAGAAGCAATATATACAATGATTTCAACAGTCTAACTGCTCTATTCATTGTTCTACTTGTAGAAAGTTACAAATAATTTCCCTTTCATGATTATCAATGGGGCTCGTTGTTCACTTAAACTTGAAGAACAATAAATTGGCGAATGGTACTGTTTGGATTCTTTGCATATATGTTTCTTAGACTATATAGAAGCAATATATACAATGATTTCAACCGTCTACCTATTCCATTCATTGTTCTACTTGTCGAAATTTACAAATAAATTCCTTTAAAGGATTAACAATGGGGCCCGTTGTTCACTTAAACTTGAAGAACAATAAATTAGCCAATTGTACTGTTTGGATGTTTTGCATATATGTTTCTTAGGCTATACTGAAGCAATATATACAATGATTTCAACCGTCTACCTATTCCATTCATTGTTCTACTTGTCGAAATTTACAAATAAATTCCTTTAAAGGATTAACAATGGGGCCCGTTGTTCACTTACACATGAAGAACAAAAAATTGGCGAATGGTACTGTTTGGATGCTTTGCACATATGTTTCTTAAACTATATAGAAGCAATATATACAATGATTTCAACAGTTTAACTGCTCTATTCATTGTTCTACTTGTAGAAAGTTACAAATAATTTCCCTTTCATGATTATCAATGGGGCTCGTTGTTCACTTAAACTTGAAGAACAAAAAATTGGCGGATGGTACTGTTTGGATGCTTTGCGTACATGTTTCTTAGACTATATGGAAGCAATATATACAAAGATTTCAACCGTCTACGTGTTCCAATCATTGTTCTACTTGTCGAAATTTACACATAATTTCCTATAAAGGATTAACAATGGGGCTCGTTGTTAACTTAAACTTGAAGAACAATAAATTGGCGAATTGTACTGTTTGGATGCTTTGCATATATGTTTCTTAGACTATATAGAAGCAATATATACAAAGATTTCAACCGTCTACCTGTTCCATTCATTGTTCTACTTGTCGAAAGCTACAAATAATTTCCGATAACGGATTAACCATTGGGGCTCATTGTTCACTTAAACTTGAAGAACAAAAAATTGGCGAATGGTACTGTTTGGATGCTTTGCATATATGTTTCTTAGATTATATAGAAGCAATATATACAAATATTTCAACCGTCTACCTGTTCCATTCATTGTTCGACTTGTCGAAAATTACAAATAATTTCCGATAAAGGATTAACCATGGGGCTCGTTGTTAACTTAAACTTGAAGAACAATAAATTGGCGAATTGTACTGTTTGGATGCTTTGCATATATGTTTCTTAAACTATATAGAAGCAATATATACAATGATTTCAACCGTCTACATATTCCATTCATTGTTCTACTTGCCGAAATTTACAAATAATTTCCTTTAAAGGATTAACAATGGGGCTCGTAGTTCACTTAAACTTGAAGAACAAAAAATTGGCGAATGGTACTATTTGGATGCTTTGAATATATGTTTCTTATATTATATAGAAGCAATATATACAAATATTTCAACCGTCTACCTGTTCCATTCATTGTTCGACTTGTCGAAAATTACAAATAATTTCCGATAAAGGATTAACCATTGGGGCTCATTGTTCACTTAAACTTGAAGACCAAAAAATTGGCGGATGGTGCTGTTTGGATGCTTTGCGTACATGTTTCTTAGACTATATGGAAGCAATATATACAAAGATTTCAACCGTCTACGTGTTCCAATCATTGTTCTACTTGTCGAATTTTACACATAATTTCCTTTAAAGGATTAACAATGGGGCTCGTTGTTAACTTAAACTTGAAGAACAATAAATTGGCGAATTGTACTGTTTGGATGCTTTGCATATATGTTTCTTAGACTATATAGAAGCAATATATACAAAGATTTCAACCGTCTACCTGTTCCATTCATTGTTCTACTTGTCGAAAGTTACAAATAATTTCCGATAAAGGATTAACCATTGGGGCTCATTGTTCACTTAAACTTGAAGAACAAAAAATTGGCGAATTGTACTGTTTGGATGCTTTGCGTACTTGTTTCTTAGACTATATGGAAGCAATATATACAAAGATTTCAACCGTCTACGTGTTCCAATCATTGTTCTACTTGTCGAAATTTACAAATAATTTCCTTTAAAGGATTAACAATGGGGCTCGTTGTTCACTTAAACTTGAAGACCAAAAAATTGGCGAATGGTACTGTTTGGATGCTTTGCATATATGTTTCTTATTCTATATCGAAGCAATATATACAAAGATTTCAACCGTCTACCTGTTCCATTCCTTGTTCTACTTGTCGAAAGTTACAAATAATTTCCTTTAAAGGATTAACAATGGGGCTCGTTGTTCACCTAAACTTGAAGAACAATGAATTACCGACTTGTACTGTTTGGATGCTTTGCATATATGTTTCTTAGGCTATACTGAAGCAATATATACAAATATTTCAACCGTCTACCTGTTCCATTCTTTGTTCGACTTGTCGAAAATTACAAATAATTTCCGATAAAGGATTAACCATTGGGGCTCATTGTTCACTTAAACTTGAAGACAAAAAATTGGCGAATGGTACTGTTTGGATGCTTTGCGTACATGTTTCTTAGACTATATGGAAGCAATATATACAAAGATTTCAACCGTCTACGTGTTCCAATCATTGTTCTACTTGTCGAAATTTACACATAATTTCCTATAAAGGATTAACAATGGGGCTCGTTGTTAACTTAAACTTGAAGAACAATAAATTGGCGAATTGTACTGTTTGGATGCTTTGCATATATGTTTCTTAGACTATATAGAAGCAATATATACAAAGATTTCAACCGTCTACCTGTTCCATTCATTGTTCTACTTGTCGAAAGCTACAAATAATTTCCGATAACGGATTAACCATTGGGGCTCATTGTTCACTTAAACTTGAAGAACAAAAAATTGGCGAATGGTACTGTTTGGATGCTTTGCATATATGTTTCTTATATTATATAGAAGCAATATATACAAAGACTTCAACCGTCTACCTGTTCCATTCAATGTTCTACTTGTCGAAAGTTACAAACAACCTCCGATAAAGGATTAACAATGGGGCTCATTGTTCACTTAAACTTGAAGAACAAAAAATTGGCGAATGGTACTGTTTGGATGCTTTGCATATATGTTTCATAGACTATATAGAAGCAATATATACAAAGATTTCAACCGTCTACCTGTTCCATTCATTGTTCTACTTGTCGAAAGTTACAAATAATTTCCGATAACGGATTAACCATTGGGGCTGATTGTTCACTTAAACTTGAAGAACAAAAAATTGGCGAATTGTACTGTTTGGATGCTTTGCATATATGTTTCTTATACTATATAGAAGCAATATATACAAAGATTTCAACCGTCTACCTGTTCCATTCAATGTTCTACTTGTCGAAAGTTACAAATAATCTCCGATAAAGGATTAACAATGGGGCTCATTGTTCACTTAAACTTGAAGAACAAAAAATTGGCGAATGGTACTGTTTGGATGATTTGCATATATGTTTCTTAGACTTTATAGAAGCAATATATACAAAGATTTCAACCGTCTACCTGTTCCATTCATTGTTCTACTTGTCGAAAGTTACAAATAATTTCCGTTAAGGGATTAACAATGGGGATCGTAGTTTACTTAAACTTGAAGAACAAGAAATTGGCGAATTGTACTGTTTGGATGCTTTGCATATATGTTTCTTAGACTATATAGAAGCAATATATACAATGATTTCAACCGTCTACATATTCCATTCATTGTTCTACTTGCCGAAATTTACAAATAATTTCCTTTAAAGGATTAACAATGGTGCTCGTAGTTCACTTAAACTTGAAGAACAAAAAATTGGCGAATGGTACTATTTGGATGCTTTGAATATATGTTTCTTATATTATATAGAAGCAATATATACAAATATTTCAACCGTCTACCTGTTCCATTCATTGTTCGACTTGTCGAAAATTACAAATAATTTCCGATAAAGGATTAACCATTGGGGCTCATTGTTCACTTAAACTTGAAGACCAAAAAATTGGCGAATGGTACTGTTTGGATGCTTTGCGTACATGTTTCTTAGACTATATGGAAGCAATATATACAAAGATTTCAACCGTCTACGTGTTCCAATCATTGTTCTACTTGTCGAATTTTACACATAATTTCCTTTAAAGGATTAACAATGGGGCTCGTTGTTAACTTAAACTTGAAGAACAATAAATTGGCGAATTGTACTGTTTGGATGCTTTGCATATATGTTTCTTAGACTATATAGAAGCAATATATACAAAGATTTCAACCGTCTACCTGTTCCATTCATTGTTCTACTTGTCGAAAGTTACAAATAATTTCCTTTAAAGGATTAACAATGGGGCTCGTTGTTCACTTAAACTTGAAGAACAATGAATTGGCGACCTGTACTGTTTGGATCCTTTGCATATATGTTTCTTGGACTATATAGATGCAATATATACAAAGATTTCATCCGTCTACCTGTTCCATTCATTGTTCTACTTTTCGAAATTTACAAATAATTTCCTTTAAACGATTAACAATGGGGCTCGTTGTTCACTTAAACTTGAAGAACAATGAATTGGCGAATTGTACTGTTTGGATGCTTTGCATATATGTTTCTTAAACTATATAGAAGCAATATATACAATGATTTCAACAGTCTAACTGCTCTATTCATTGTTCTACTTGTAGAAAGTTACAAATAATTTCCCTTTCATGATTATCAATGGGGCTCGTTGTTCACTTAAACTTGAAGAACAATAAATTGGCGAATGGTACTGTTTGGATTCTTTGCATATATGTTTCTTAGACTATATAGAAGCAATATATACAATGATTTCAACCGTCTACCTATTCCATTCATTGTTCTACTTGTCGAAATTTACAAATAAATTCCTTTAAAGGATTAACAATGGGGCCCGTTGTTCACTTAAACTTGAAGAACAATAAATTAGCCAATTGTACTGTTTGGATGCTTTGCATATATGTTTCTTAGGCTATACTGAAGCAATATATACAATGATTTCAACCGTCTACCTTTTCCATTCTTGTTCTCCTTGTCGAAAGTTACAAATAATTTCCGTTAAAGGATTAACAATTGGGCTCGCAGTTCACTTAAACTTGAAGAACAAAAAATTGGCGAATGTTACTGTTTGGATGCTTTGCATATATGTTTCTTAGAGTATATAGAAGCAATATATACAAAGATTTCAACAGTCTAACTGTTCTATTCATTGTTCTACTTGTAGAAATTTACAAATAATTTCCCTTTCATGATTATCAATGGGGCTCGTTGTTCACTTAAACTTGAAGAACAATAAATTGGCTAATGGTACTGTTTGGATGCTTTGCATATATGTTTCTCAGACTATATAGAAGCATTATATACAATGATTTCAACCGTCTACCTGTTCCATTCATTGTTCTACTTGTCGAAAGTTACAAATAATTTCCGTTAAAGGATTAACAATTGGGATCGTAGTTTACTTAATCTTGAGGAACAAAAAATTGGCGAATTGTACTGTTTGGATGCTTTGCATATATGTTTCTTAGACTATATAGAAGCAATATATACAATGATTTCAACCGTCTACCTATTCCATTCATTGTTCTACTTGTCGAAATTTACAAATAAATTCCTTTAAAGGATTAACAATGGGGCCCGTTGTTCACTTACACTTGAAGAACAAAAAATTGGCGAATGGTACTGTTTGGATGCTTTGCACATATGTTTCTTAAACTATATAGAAGCAATATATACAATGATTTCAACAGTCTAACTGCTCTATTCATTGTTCTACTTGTAGAAAGTTACAAATAATTTCCCTTTCATGATTATCAATGGGGCTCGTTGTTCACTTAAACTTGAAGAGCAATAAATTGGCGAATGGTACTGTTTGGATTCTTTGCATATATGTTTCTTCGACTATATAGAAGCAATATATACAATGATTTCAACCGTCTACCTATTCCATTCATTGTTCTACTTGTCGAAATTTACAAATAAATTCCTTTAAAGGATTAACAATGGGGCCCGTTGTTCACTTAAACTTGAAGAACAATAAATTAGCCAATTGTACTGTTTGGATGCTTTGCATATATGTTTCTTAGGCTATACTGAAGCAATATATACAATGATTTCAACCGTCTACCTTTTCCATTCTTGTTCTCCTTGTCGAAAGTTACAAATAATTTCCGTTAAAGGATTAACAATTGGGCTCGCAGTTCACTTAAACTTGAAGAACAAAAAATTGGCGAATGTTACTGTTTGGATGCTTTGCATATATGTTTCTTAGAGTATATAGAAGCAATATATACAAAGATTTCAACAGTCTAACTGTTCTATTCATTGTTCTACTTGTAGAAAGTTACAAATAATTTCCCTTTCATGATTATCAATGGGGCTCGTTGTTCACTTAAACTTGAAGAACAATAAATTGGCTAATGGTACTGTTTGGATGCTTTGCATATATGTTTCTTAGGCTATACTGAAGCAATATATACAATGATTTCAACCGTCTACCTTTTCCATTCTTGTTCTCCTTGTCGAAAGTTACAAATAATTTCCGTTAAAGGATTAACAATTGGGCTCGCAGTTCACTTAAACTTGAAGAACAAAAAATTGGCTAATGGTACTGTTTGGATGCTTTGCATATATGTTTCTCAGACTATATAGAAGCAATATATACAATGATTTCAACCGTCTACCTGTTCCATTCATTGTTCTACTTGTCGAAAGTTACAAATAATTTCCGTTAAAGGATTAACAATGGGGATCGTAGTTTACTTAATCTTGAGGAACAAAAAATTGGCGAATTGTACTGTTTGGATGCTTTGCATATATGTTTCGTAGACTATATAGAAGCAATATATACAATGATTTCAACCGTCTACCTATTCCATTCATTGTTCTACTTGTCGAAATTTACAAATAAATTCCTTTAAAGGATTAACAATGGGGCCCGTTGTTCACTTACACTTGAAGAACAAAAAATTGGCGAATGGTACTGTTTGGATGCTTTGCACATATGTTTCTTAAACTATATAGAAGCAATATATACAATGATTTCAACAGTCTAACTGCTCTATTCATTGTTCTACTTGTAGAAAGTTACAAATAATTTCCCTTTCATGATTATCAATGGGGCTCGTTGTTCACTTAAACTTGAAGAGCAATAAATTGGCGAATGGTACTGTTTGGATTCTTTGCATATATGTTTCTTAGACTATATAGAAGCAATATATACAATGATTTCAACCGTCTACCTATTCCATTCATTGTTCTACTTGTCGAAATTTACAAATAAATTCCTTTAAAGGATTAACAATGGGGCCCGTTGTTCACTTAAACTTGAAGAACAATAAATTGGCCAATTGTACTGTTTGGATGCTTTGCATATATGTTTCTTAGACTATATAGAAGCAATATATACAATGATTTCAACCGTCTACCTGTTCCATTCATTGTTCTACTTGTTGAAATTTACAAATAATTTCCTTTAAAGGATTAACAATGGGGCTCGTAGTTCACTTACACTTGAAGAACAAAAAATTGGCGAATGGTACTGTTTGGATGCTTTGCACATATGTTTCTTAGACTATATAGAAGCAATATATACAATGATTTCAACCGTCTACCTGTTCCATTCCTTGTTCTACTTGTCGAAAGTTAGAAATAATTTCCTTTAAAGGATTAACAATGGGGCTCGTTGTTCACTTAAACTTGAAGAACAATGAATTGGCGACTTGTACTGTTTGGATACTTTGCATATATGTTTCTTAGACTATATAGAAGCAATATATACAAAGATTTCAACCGTCTACCTGTTCCATTCATTGTTCTACTTGTCGAAAGTTACAAATAATTTCCGATAAAGGATTAACAATGGGGCTCATTGTTCACTTAAACTTGAAGAACAAGGAATTGGCGAATGGTACTGTTTGGATGCTTTGCATATATGTTTCTTAGACTATATAGATGCAATATATACAATGATTTCAACGGTCTAACTGTTCTATACATTGTTCTACTTGTAGAAAGTTACAAATAATTTCCGTTAAAGGATTAACAATGGGGCTCATAGTTCACTTAGCTTAAGAACAGAAAATTAGCGAATGGTACTGTTTGGAAGCTTTGCATATATGTTTCTTAGACTATATAGATGCAATATATACAAAGATTTCATCCGTCTACCTGTTCCATTCATTGTTCTACTTGTCGAAATTTACTAATAATTTCCTTTAAAGGATTAACAATGGGGCTCGTAGTTCACTTAGACTTGAAGAACAAAAAATTGGCGAATTGTACTGTTTGGATGCTTTGCACATATGTTTCTTAGACTATATAGAAGCAATATGTACAATGATTTCAACAGTCTACCTGTTCCATTCATTGTTCTACTTGTTGAAATTTACAAATAATTTCCTTTAAAGGATTAACAATGGGGCTCATAGTTCACTTAAACTTGAAGAACAAAATATTGGCGAATTGAACTGTTTGGATGCTTTGCATATATGTTTCTTAGACTATATAGAAGCAATATATACATTGATTTCCACCGTCTACCTGTTCCATTCATTGTTCTACTTGTCGAAAGTTACAAATAATTTCCGTTAAAGTATTAACAATAGGGCTCGTAGTTCACTTAAACTTGAAGATCAAAAAATTGGCGAATTGTACTGTTTGGTTGATTAGCATATATGTTTCTTAGACTATATAGAAGCAATATGTAAAATGATTTCAACCGTCTACCTGTTCGATTCATTGTTCTACTTGTCGAAATTTACAAATAATTGCCTTTAAAGGATTAACAATGGGGCTCGTAGTTCACTTAAACTTGAAGAACAAAATATTGGCGAATGGTACTGTTTGGATGCTTTGCATATATGTTTCTTAGACTATATAGAAGCAATATATACAATGACTTCAACCGTCTACCTGTTCCATTCATTGTTCTACTTGTCGAAAGTTACAAATAATTTCCGTTAAAGGATTAACAATGGGGCTCGCTGTTCACTTAAACTTGAAGAACAATGAATTGGCGACTTGTACTGTTTGGATGCTTTGCATATGTGCTTCTTAGACTATATGGAAGCAATATATACAAAGATTTCAACATCTACGTGTTCCATTCATTGTTCTACTTGTCGAAAATTACAAATAATTTCCGATAAAGGATTAACCATTGGGGCTCATTGTTCACTTAAACTTGAAGAACATAAAATTGGCGAATGGTACTGTTTGGATGCTTTGCGTACATGTTTCTTAGACTATATGGAAGCAATATATACAAAGATTTCAACCGTCTACCTGTTCCATTCATTGTTCTACTTGCCGATATTTACAAATAATTTCCGTTAAAGTATTAACAATGGGGCTCGTAGTTCACTTAAACTTGAAGAACAAAAAATTGGCGAATTGTACTGTTTGGATGCTTTGCATATATGTTTCGTAGACTATATAGAAGCAATATATATAATGAATTCAGCCGTCTACAAGTTCCATTCATTGTTCTACTTGTCGGAAGTTACAAATAATTTCCGTTAAAGTATTAACAATGGCGCTCGTAGTTCACTTTAACATGAAGATGAAATAATTGGCGAATTGTACTGTTTGGATGCTTTGCATATATGTTTCTTAGACTATATAGAAGCAATATATACATTGATTTCAACCGTCTACCTGTTCCACTCATTGTTCTACTTGTCGCAAGTTACAAATAATTTCCGTTAAAGTATTAACAATGGGGCTCGTAGTTCACTTAAACATGAAGAACAAAAAATTGGCGAATTGAACTGTTTGGATGCTTTGCATATGTGTTTCTTAGACTATATAGAAGCAATATATAAAAAGATTTCAACCGTCTACCAGTTCCATTCATTGTTTTACTTGTCGACAGTTACAAATAATTTCCTATAAGGGATTAACAATGGGGCTCATTGTTCACTTAAACTTGAAGAACAAAAAATTGGCGAATGGTTCTGTTTGGATGCTTTGCATATATGTTTCTTAGACTATATAGAAGCAATATATAAAATGATTTCAACCGTCTACCTGTCCCATTCATTGTTCTACTTGTCTAAATTTACAAATAATTTCCTTTAAAGGATTAACAATGGGGCTCGTAGTTCACTTAAACTTGAAGAACAAAAAATTGGCGAATCGTACTCTTTGGATGCTTTGCATATATGTTTCTGAGACTATATAGAAGCAATATATACAAAGATTTCAACCGTCTACCTGTTCCATTCATTGTTCTACTTGTCGATAATTACAAATAATTTCCGATAAAGGATTAACCATTGGGGCTCATTGTTCACTTAAACTTGAAGAACAAAAAATTGGCGAATGGTACTGTTTGGATGCTTTACGAACATGTTTCTTAGACTATATAGAAGCAATATATACAATGATTTCAACCGTCTACCTGTTCTATTCATTGTTCTACTTGTCGAAAGTAACAAATAATTTCCGTTAAAGTATTAACAATGGGGCTCGTAGTTCACTTAAACTTGAAGAACAATAATTTCGCGAATTGTACTGTTTGGATGCTTTGCATATATGTTTCTTAGACTATATAGAAGCAATATATACAAAGATTTCAACCGTCTACCTGTTCCATTCATTGTTATACTTGTCGAAATTTACAAATAATTTCCTTTAAAGGATTTACAATGGGGCTCGTAGTTCACTTAAACTTGAAGAACAAAAAATTGGCGAATGGTACTGTTTGGATGCTTTGCATATATGTTTCTTAGACTATATAGAAGCAATATATACATTGATTTCAACCGTCTACCTGTTCCACTCATTGTTCTACTTGTCGCAAGTTACAAATAATTTCCGTTAAAGTATTAACAATGGGGCTCGTAGTTCACTTAAACAAGAAGATGAAATAATTGGCGAATTGTACTGTTTGGATGCTTTCCATATATGTTTCTTAGACTATATAGAAGCAATATATAAAAAGATTTCAACCGTCTACCAGATCCATTCATTGTTCTGCTGGTCGAAAGTTACAAATAATATCCGATAACGGATTAAGCATTGGGGCTCATTGTTCACATAAACTTGAAGAACAAAAAATTGGCGAATTGTACTGTTTGGATGCTTTGCATATATGTTTCTTAGACTATATAGAAGCAATATATACAAAGATTTCAAGCGTCTACCTGTTCCATTCATTGTTCTACTTGTCGAAAGTTACAAATAATTTCCGATAAAGGATTAACCATTGGGGCTCATTGTTCACTTAAACTTGAAGAACAAAAAATTGGCGAATGGTACTGTTTGGATGCTTTGCATATATGTTTCTTAGACTATATAGAAGCAATATATACATTGATTTCAACCGTCTACCTGTTCCACTCATTGTTCTACTTGTCGCAAGGTACAAATAATTTCCGATTAAAGTATTAACAATGGGGCTCGTAGTTCACTTAAACATGAAGATGAAATAATTGGCGAATGGTACTGTTTGGATGATTTGCATATATGTTTCTTAGACTATATAGAAGCAATATATATAAAGATTTCAACCGTCTACCTGTTCCATTCATTGTTCTACTTGTCGAAAGTTACAAATAATATCCGATAACGGATTAAGCATTGGGGCTCATTGTTCACTTAAACTTGAAGAACAAAAAATTGGCGAACTGTACTGTTTGGATGCTTTGCATATATGTTTCTTAGACTATATAGAAGCAATATATACAAAGATTTCAAGCGTCTACCTGTTCCATTCATTGTTCTACTTGTCGAAAATTACAAATAATTTCCGATAAAGGATTAACCATTGGGGCTCATTGTTCACTAAACTTGAAGAACAAAAAATTGTCGAATTGTACTGTTTGGATGCTTTGCATATATGTTTCTTAGACTATATAGAAGCAATATATACAATGATTTCAACCGTCTACCTGTTCCATTCATTGTTCTACTTGTCGAAAATTACAAATGATTTCCGATAAAGGATTAACCATTGGGGCTCATTGTTCACTAAATTTGAAGAACAAAAAATTGTCGAATTGTACTGTTTGGATGCTTTGCATATATGTTTCTTAGACTATATAGAAGCAATATATACAAAGATTTCAAGCGTCTACCTGTTCCATTCATTGTTCTACTTGTCGAAAGTTACAAATAATTTCCGATAAAGGATTAACCATTGGGGCTCATTGTTCAATTAAACTTCAAGAACAAAAAATTGGCGAATTGTACTGTTTGGATGCTTTGCATATATGTTTCTTAGACTATATAGAAGCAATATATACAAAGATTTCAACCGTCTACCTGTTCCATTCATTGTTATACTTGTCGAAATTTACAAATAATTTCCTTTAAAGGATTAACAATGGGGCTCGTAGTTCACTTAAACTTGAAGAACAAAAAATTGGCGAATGGTACTGTTTGGATGCTTTGCATATATGTTTCTTAGACTATATAGAAGCAATATATACATTGATTTCAACCGTCTACCTGTTCCACTCATTGTTCTACTTGTCGCAAGTTACAAATAATTTCCGTTAAAGTATTAACAATGGGGCTCGTAGTTCACTTAAACATGAAGATGAAATAATTGGCGAATTGTACTGTTTGGATGCTTTCCATATATGTTTCTTAGACTATATAGAAGCAATATATAAAAAGATTTCAACCGTCTACCAGTTCCATTCATTGTTCTGCTGGTCGAAAGTTACAAATAATATCCGATAACGGATTAAGCATTGGGGCTCATTGTTCACATAAACTTGAAGAACAAAAAATTGGCGAATTGTACTGTTTGGATGCTTTGCATATATGTTTCTTAGACTATATAGAAGCAATATATACAAAGATTTCAAGCGTCTACCTGTTCCATTCATTGTTATACTTGTCGAAAGTTACAAATAATTTCCGATAAAGGATTAACCATTGGGGCTCATTGTTCACTTAAACTTGAAGAACAAAAAATTGGCGAATGGTACTGTTTGGATGCTTTGCATATATGTTTCTTAGACCATATAGAAGCAATATATACATTGATTTCAACCGTCTACCTGTTCCACTCATTGTTCTACTTGTCGCAAGTTACAAATAATTTCCGTTAAAGTATTAACAATGGGGCTCGTAGTTCACTTAAACATGAAGATGAAATAATTGGCGAATGGTACTGTTTGGATGATTTGCATATATGTTTCTTAGACTATATAGAAGCAATATATATAAAGATTTCAACCGTCTACCTGTTCCATTCATTGTTCTACTTGTCGAAAGTTACAAATAATATCCGATAACGGATTAAACATTGGGGCTCATTGTTCACTTAAACTTGAAGAACAAAAAATTGGCGAACTGTACTGATTGGATGCTTTGCATATATGTTTCTTAGACTATATAGAAGCAATATATACAAAGATTTCAAGCGTCTACCTGTTCCATTCATTGTTCTACTTGTCGAAAGTTACAAATAATTTCCTATAAAGGATTAACAATGGGGCTCATTGTTCACTTAAACTTGAAGAACAAAAAATTGGCGAATGGTACTGTTTGGATGCTTTGCCTATATGTTTCTTAAACTATATAGAAGCAATATATACATTGATTTCAATCGTCTACCTGTTCCACTCATTGTTCTGCTTGTCGCAAGTTACAAATAATTTCCGTTAAAGTATTAACAATGGGGCTCGTAGTTCACTTAAACATGAAGATGAAATAATTGGCGAATTGTACTGTTTGGATGCTTTGCATATATGTTTCTTAGATTATATGGAAGCAATATATACAAAGATATCAACCGTCTACCTGTTCCATTCATTGTTCTACTTGTCGAAAATTACAAATAATTTCCGATAAAGGATTAACCATTGGGGCTCATTGTTCACTAAACTTGAAGAACAAAAAATTGTCGAATTGTACTGTTTGGATGCTTTGCATATATGTTTCTTAGACTATATAGAAGCAATATAAACAAAGATTTCAAGCGTCTACCTGTTCCATTCATTGTTCTACTTGCCGAAAGTTACAAATAATTTCCGATAAAGGATTAACCATTGGGGCTCATTGTTCACTTAAACTTGAAGAACAAAAAATTGGCGAATGGTACTGTTTGGATGCTTTGCATATATGTTTCTTAGACTATATAGAAGCAATATATACATTGATTTCAACCGTCTACCTGTTCCACTCATTGTTCTACTTGTCGCAAGTTACAAATAATTTCCGTTAAAGTATTAACAATGGGGCTCGTAGTTCACTTAAACATGAAGAACAAAAAATTGGCGAATTGAACTGTTTGGATGCTTTGCATATGTGTTTCTTAGACTATATAGAAGCAATATATAAAAAGATTTCAACCGTCTACCAGTTCCATTCATTGTTCTACTTGTCGAAAGTTACAAATAATTTCCTATAAAGGATTAACAATGGGGCTCATTGTTCACTTAAACTTGAAGAACAAAAAATTGGCGAATGGTTCTGTTTGGATGCTTTGCATATATGTTTCTTAGACTATATAGAAGTAATATATACATTGATTTCAACCGTCTACCTGTTCCACTCATTGTTCTACTTGTCGCAAGTTACAAATAATTTGCGTTAAAGTAGTAACAATGGGTCTCGTAGTTCACTTAAACTTGAAGATGAAATAATTGGCGAATTGTACTGTTTGGATGCTTTGCATATATGTTTCTTAGATTATATAGAAGCAATATATACAAAGATTTCAACCGTCTACCTGTTCCATTCATTGTTCTACTTGCCGATATTTACAAATAATTTCCGTTAAAGTATTAACAATGGGGCTCGTAGTTCACTTAAACATGAAGATGAAATAATTGCCGAATTGTACTGTTTGGATGCTTTGCATATATGTTTCTTAGATTATATAGAAGCAATATATACAAAGATTTCAACCGTCTACCTGTTCCATTCATTGTTCTACTTGTCGAAAATTACAAATAATTTCCGATAAAGGATTAACCATTGGGGCTCATTGTTCACTTAAACTTGAAGAACATAAAATTGGCGAATGGTACTGTTTGGATGCTTTGCGTACATGTTTCTTAGACTATATGGAAGCAATATATACAAAGATTTCAACCGTCTACCTGTTCCATTCATTGTTCTACTTGCCGATATTTACAAATAATTTCCGTTAAAGTATTAACAATGGGGCTCGTAGTTCACTTAAACATGAAGATGAAATAATTGCCGAATTGTACTGTTTGGATGCTTTGCATATATGTTTCTTAGATTATATAGAAGCAATATATACAAAGATTTCAACCGTCTACCTGTTCCATTCATTGTTCTACTTGTCGAAAATTACAAATAATTTCCGATAAAGGATTAACCATTGGGGCTCATTGTTCACTTAAACTTGAAGAACATAAAATTGGCGAATGGTACTGTTTGGATGCTTTGCGTACATGTTTCTTAGACTATATGGAAGCAATATATACAAAGATTTCAACCGTCTACCTGTTCCATTCATTGTTCTACTTGCCGATATTTACAAATAATTTCCGTTAAAGTATTAACAATGGGGCTCGTAGTTCACTTAAACTTGAAGAACAAAAAATTGGCGAATTGTACTGTTTGGATGCTTTGCATATATGTTTCGTAGACTATATAGAAGCAATATATATAATGAATTCAACCGTCTACAAGTTCCATTCATTGTTCTACTTGTCGGAAGTTACAAATAATTTCCGTTAAAGTATTAACAATGGCGCTCGTAGTTCACTTTAACATGAAGATGAAATAATTGGCGAATTGTACTGTTTGGATGCTTTGCATATATGTTTCTTAGACTATATAGAAGCAATATATACATTGATTTCAACCGTCTACCTGTTCCACTCATTGTTCTACTTGTCGCAAGTTACAAATAATTTCCGTTAAAGTATTAACAATGGGGCTCGTAGTTCACTTAAACATGAAGAACAAAAAATTGGCGAATTGAACTGTTTGGATGCTTTGCATATGTGTTTCTTAGACTATATAGAAGCAATATATAAAAAGATTTCAACCGTCTACCAGTTCCATTCATTGTTCTACTTGTCGACAGTTACAAATAATTTCCTATAAGGGATTAACAATGGGGCTCATTGTTCACTTAAACTTGAAGAACAAAAAATTGGCGAATGGTTCTGTTTGGATGCTTTGCATATATGTTTCTTAGACTATATAGAAGTAATATATACATTGATTTCAACCGTCTACCTGTTCCACTCATTGTTCTACTTGTCGCAAGTTACAAATAATTTGCGTTAAAGTAGTAACAATGGGTCTCGTAGTTCACTTAAACTTGAAGATGAAATAATTGGCGAATTGTACTGTTTGGATGCTTTGCATATATGTTTCTTAGATTATATAGAAGCAATATATACAAAGATTTCAACCGTCTACCTGTTCCATTCATTGTTCTACTTGTCGAAAATTACAAATAATTTCCGATAAAGGATTAACCATTGGGGCTCATTGTTCACTAAACTTGAAGAACAAAAAATTGTCGAATTGTACTGTTTGGATGCTTTGCATATATGTTTCTTAGACTATATAGAAGCAATATATACAATGATTTCAACCGTCTACATGATCCATTCATTGTTCTACTTGTCGAAATTTACAAATAATTTCCTTTAAAGGATTAACAATGGGGCTCGTAGTTCACTTAAACTTGAAGAACAAAAAATTGGCGAATTGTACTGTTTCGATGCTTTGCATATATATTTCTTAGACTATTTAGAAGCAATATATAGAAAGATTTCACCCGTCTACCTGTACTATTCATTTTTCTACTTGTAGAAAGTTACAAATAATTTCCATTTCATGATTATCAATGGGGCTCGCTGTTCACTTAAACTTGAAGATCAAAAAATTGGCGATTGTTACTGTTTAGATGCTTTGCATATAGGTTTCTTAGACTATATAGAAGCAATATATACAAAGATTTCAACCGTCTACCTGTTCCATTCATTGTTCTACTTGTCGAAAATTACAAATAATTTCCGATAAAGGATTAACCATTGGGGCTCATTGTTCACTAAACTTGAAGAACAAAAAATTGTCGAATTGTACTGTTTGGATGCTTTGCATATATGTTTCTTAGACTATATAGAAGCAATATATACAATGATTTCAACCGTCTACATGATCCATTCATTGTTCTACTTGTCGAAATTTACAAATAATTTCCTTTAAAGGATTAACAATGGGGCTCGTAGTTCACTTAAACTTGAAGAACAAAAAATTGGCGAATTGTACTGTTTCGATGCTTTGAATATATATTTCTTAGACTATTTAGAAGCAATATATAGAAAGATTTCACCCGTCTACCTGTACTATTCATTTTTCTACTTGTAGAAAGTTACAAATAATTTCCATTTCATGATTATCAATGGGGCTCGCTGTTCACTTAAACTTGAAGATCAAAAAATTGGCGATTGTTACTGTTTAGATGCTTTGCATATAGGTTTCTTAGACTATATAGAAGCAATATATACAAAGATTTCAACCGTCTACCTGTTCCATTCATTGTTCTACTTGTCGAAAATTACAAATGATTTCCGATAAAGGATTAACCATTGGGGCTCATTGTTCACTAAATTTGAAGAACAAAAAATTGTCGAATTGTACTGTTTGGATGCTTTGCATATATGTTTCTTAGACTATATAGAAGCAATATATACAAAGATTTCAAGCGTCTACCTGTTCCATTCATTGTTCTACTTGTCGAAAGTTACAAATAATTTCCGATAAAGGATTAACCATTGGGGCTCATTGTTCAATTAAACTTCAAGAACAAAAAATTGGCGAATTGTACTGTTTGGATGCTTTGCATATATGTTTCTTAGACTATATAGAAGCAATATATACAAAGATTTCAACCGTCTACCTGTTCCATTCATTGTTATACTTGTCGAAATTTACAAATAATTTCCTTTAAAGGATTAACAATGGGGCTCGTAGTTCACTTAAACTTGAAGAACAAAAAATTGGCGAATGGTACTGTTTGGATGCTTTGCATATATGTTTCTTAGACTATATAGAAGCAATATATACATTGATTTCAACCGTCTACCTGTTCCACTCATTGTTCTACTTGTCGCAAGTTACAAATAATTTCCGTTAAAGTATTAACAATGGGGCTCGTAGTTCACTTAAACATGAAGATGAAATAATTGGCGAATTGTACTGTTTGGATGCTTTCCATATATGTTTCTTAGACTATATAGAAGCAATATATAAAAAGATTTCAACCGTCTACCAGATCCATTCATTGTTCTGCTGGTCGAAAGTTACAAATAATATCCGATAACGGATTAAGCATTGGGGCTCATTGTTCACATAAACTTGAAGAACAAAAAATTGGCGAATTGTACTGTTTGGATGCTTTGCATATATGTTTCTTAGACTATATAGAAGCAATATATACAAAGATTTCAAGCGTCTACCTGTTCCATTCATTGTTCTACTTGTCGAAAGTTACAAATAATTTCCGATAAAGGATTAACCATTGGGGCTCATTGTTCACTTAAACTTGAAGAACAAAAAATTGGCGAATGGTACTGTTTGGATGCTTTGCATATATGTTTCTTAGACTATATAGAAGCAATATATACATTGATTTCAACCGTCTACCTGTTCCACTCATTGTTCTACTTGTCGCAAGGTACAAATAATTTCCGATTAAAGTATTAACAATGGGGCTCGTAGTTCACTTAAACATGAAGATGAAATAATTGGCGAATGGTACTGTTTGGATGATTTGCATATATGTTTCTTAGACTATATAGAAGCAATATATATAAAGATTTCAACCGTCTACCTGTTCCATTCATTGTTCTACTTGTCGAAAGTTACAAATAATATCCGATAACGGATTAAGCATTGGGGCTCATTGTTCACTTAAACTTGAAGAACAAAAAATTGGCGAACTGTACTGTTTGGATGCTTTGCATATATGTTTCTTAGACTATATAGAAGCAATATATACAAAGATTTCAAGCGTCTACCTGTTCCATTCATTGTTCTACTTGTCGAAAGTTACAAATAATTTCCTATAAAGGATTAACAATGGGGCTCATTGTTCACTTAAACTTGAAGAACAAAAAATTGGCGAATGGTACTGTTTGGATGCTTTGCCTATATGTTTCTTAAACTATATAGAAGCAATATATACATTGATTTCAATCGTCTACCTGTTCCACTCATTGTTCTGCTTGTCGCAAGTTACAAATAATTTCCGTTAAAGTATTAACAATGGGGCACGTAGTTCACTTAAACATGAAGATGAAATAATTGGCGAATTGTACTGTTTGGATGCTTTGCATATATGTTTCTTAGATTATATAGAAGCAATATATACAAAGATATCAACCGTCTACCTGTTCCATTCATTGTTCTACTTGTCGAAAGTTACAAATAATATCCGATAACGGATTAAGCATTGGGGCTCATTGTTCACTTAAACTTGAAGAACAAAAAATTGGCGAACTGTACTGTTTGGATGCTTTGCATATATGTTTCTTAGACTATATAGAAGCAATATATACATTGATTTCAACCGTCTACCTGTTCCACTCATTGTTCTACTTGTCGCAAGTTACAAATAATTTCCGTTAAAGTATTAACAATGGGGCTCGTAGTTCACTTAAACATGAAGATGAAATAATTGGCGAATTGTACTGTTTGGATGCTTTGCATATATGTTTCTTAGATTATATAGAAGCAATATATACAAAGATATCAACCGTCTACCTGTTCCATTCATTGTTCTACTTGTCGAAAATTACAAATAATTTCCGATAAAGGATTAACCATTGGGGCTCATTGTTCACTAAACTTGAAGAACAAAAAATTGTCGAATTGTAATGTTTGGATGCTTTGCATATATGTTTCTTAGACTATATAGAAGCAATATATACAATGATTTCAACCGTCTACCTGTTCCATTCATTGTTCTACTTGTCGAAAATTACAAATGATTTCCGATAAAGGATTAACCATTGGGGCTCATTGTTCACTAAATTTGAAGAACAAAAAATTGTCGAATTGTACTGTTTGGATGCTTTGCATATATGTTTCTTAGACTATATAGAAGCAATATATACAAAGATTTCAAGCGTCTACCTGTTCCATTCATTGTTCAACTTGTCGAAAGTTACAAATAATTTCCGATAAAGGATTAACCATTGGGGCTCATTGTTCAATTAAACTTCAAGAACAAAAAATTGGCGAATTGTACTGTTTGGATGCTTTGCATATATGTTTCTTAGACTATATAGAAGCAATATATACAATGATTTCAACCGTCTACCTGTTCCATTCATTGTTCTACTTGTCGAAAATTACAAATGATTTCCGATAAAGGATTAACCATTGGGGCTCATTGTTCACTAAATTTGAAGAACAAAAAATTGTCGAATTGTACTGTTTGGATGCTTTGCATATATGTTTCTTAGACTATATAGAAGCAATATAAACAAAGATTTCAAGCGTCTACCTGTTCCATTCATTGTTCTACTTGCCGAAAGTTACAAATAATTTCCGATAAAGGATTAACCATTGGGGCTCATTGTTCACTTAAACTTGAAGAACAAAAAATTGGCGAATGGTACTGTTTGGATGCTTTGCATATATGTTTCTTAGACTATATAGAAGCAATATATACATTGATTTCAACCGTCTACCTGTTCCACTCATTGTTCTACTTGTCGCAAGTTACAAATAATTTCCGTTAAAGTATTAACAATGGGGCTCGTAGTTCACTTAAACATGAAGAACAAAAAATTGGCGAATTGAACTGTTTGGATGCTTTGCATATGTGTTTCTTAGACTATATAGAAGCAATATATAAAAAGATTTCAACCGTCTACCAGTTCCATTCATTGTTCTACTTGTCGAAAGTTACAAATAATTTCCTATAAAGGATTAACAATGGGGCTCATTGTTCACTTAAACTTGAAGAACAAAAAATTGGCGAATGGTTCTGTTTGGATGCTTTGCATATATGTTTCTTAGACTATATAGAAGTAATATATACATTGATTTCAACCGTCTACCTGTTCCACTCATTGTTCTACTTGTCGCAAGTTACAAATAATTTGCGTTAAAGTAGTAACAATGGGTCTCGTAGTTCACTTAAACTTGAAGATGAAATAATTGGCGAATTGTACTGTTTGGATGCTTTGCATATATGTTTCTTAGATTATATAGAAGCAATATATACAAAGATTTCAACCGTCTACCTGTTCCATTCATTGTTCTACTTGTCGAAAATTACAAATAATTTCCGATAAAGGATTAACCATTGGGGCTCATTGTTCACTAAACTTGAAGAACAAAAAATTGTCGAATTGTACTGTTTGGATGCTTTGCATATATGTTTCTTAGACTATATAGAAGCAATATATACAATGATTTCAACCGTCTACATGATCCATTCATTGTTCTACTTGTCGAAATTTACAAATAATTACCTTTAAAGGATTAACAATGGGGCTCGTAGTTCACTTAAACTTGAAGAACAAAAAATTGGCGAATTGTACTGTTTCGATGCTTTGCATATATATTTCTTAGACTATTTAGAAGCAATATATAGAAAGATTTCACCCGTCTACCTGTACTATTCATTTTTCTACTTGTAGAAAGTTACAAATAATTTCCATTTCATGATTATCAATGGGGCTCGCTGTTCACTTAAACTTGAAGATCAAAAAATTGGCGATTATTACTGTTTAGATGCTTTGCATATAGGTTTCTTAGACTATATAGAAGCAATATATACAAAGATTTCAACCGTCTACCTGTTCCATTCATTGTTCTACTTGTCGAAAATTACAAATAATTTCCGATAAAGGATTAACCATTGGGGCTCATTGTTCACTTAAACTTGAAGAACATAAAATTGGCGAATGGTACTGTTTGGATGCTTTGCGTACATGTTTCTTAGACTATATGGAAGAAATATATACAAAGATTTCAACCGTCTACCTGTTCCATTCATTGTTCTACTTGCCGATATTTACAAATAATTTCCGTTAAAGTATTAACAATGGGGCTCGTAGTTCACTTAAACATGAAGATGAAATAATTGCCGAATTGTACTGTTTGGATGCTTTGCATATATGTTTCTTAGATTATATAGAAGCAATATATACAAAGATTTCAACCGTCTACCTGTTCCATTCATTGTTCTACTTGTCGAAAATTACAAATAATTTCCGATAAAGGATTAACCATTGGGGCTCATTGTTCACTTAACCTTGAAGAACATAAAATTGGCGAATGGTACTGTTTGGATGCTTTGCGTACATGTTTCTTAGACTATATGGAAGCAATATATACAAAGATTTCAACCGTCTACCTGTTCCATTCATTGTTCTACTTGCCGATATTTACAAATAATTTCCGTTAAAGTATTAACAATGGGGCTCGTAGTTCACTTAAACTTGAAGAACAAAAAATTGGCGAATTGTACTGTTTGGATGCTTTGCATATATGTTTCGTAGACTATATAGAAGCAATATATATAATGAATTCAACCGTCTACAAGTTCCATTCATTGTTCTACTTGTCGGAAGTTACAAATAATTTCCGTTAAAGTATTAACAATGGCGCTCGTAGTTCACTTTAACATGAAGATGAAATAATTGGCGAATTGTACTGTTTGGATGCTTTGCATATATGTTTCTTAGACTATATAGAAGCAATATATACATTGATTTCAACCGTCTACCTGTTCCACTCATTGTTCTACTTGTCGCAAGTTACAAATAATTTCCGTTAAAGTATTAACAATGGGGCTCGTAGTTCAGTTAAACATGAAGAACAAAAAATTGGCGAATTGAACTGTTTGGATGCTTTGCATATGTGTTTCTTAGACTATATAGAAGCAATATATAAAAAGATTTCAACCGTCTACCAGTTCCATTCATTGTTCTACTTGTCGAAAGTTACAAATAATTTCCTATAAGGGATTAACAATGGGGCTCATTGTTCACTTAAACTTGAAGAACAAAAAATTGGCGAATGGTTCTGTTTGGATGCTTTGCATATATGTTTCTTAGACTATATAGAAGTAATATATACATTGATTTCAACCGTCTACCTGTTCCACTCATTGTTCTACTTGTCGCAAGTTACAAATAATTTGCGTTAAAGTAGTAACAATGGGTCTCGTAGTTCACTTAAACTTGAAGATGAAATAATTGGCGAATTGTACTGTTTGGATGCTTTGCATATATGTTTCTTAGATTATATAGAAGCAATATATACAAAGATTTCAACCGTCTACCTGTTCCATTCATTGTTCTACTTGTCGAAAATTACAAATAATTTCCGATAAAGGATTAACCATTGGGGCTCATTGTTCACTAAACTTGAAGAACAAAAAATTGTCGAATTGTACTGTTTGGATGCTTTGCATATATGTTTCTTAGACTATATAGAAGCAATATATACAATGATTTCAACCGTCTACATGATCCATTCATTGTTCTACTTGTCGAAATTTACAAATAATTTCCTTTAAAGGATTAACAATGGGGCTCGTAGTTCACTTAAACTTGAAGAACAAAAAATTGGCGAATTGTACTGTTTCGATGCTTTGCATATATATTTCTTAGACTATTTAGAAGCAATATATAGAAAGATTTCACCCGTCTACCTGTACTATTCATTTTTCTACTTGTAGAAAGTTACAAATAATTTCCATTTCATGATTATCAATGGGGCTCGCTGTTCACTTAAACTTGAAGATCAAAAAATTGGCGATTGTTACTGTTTAGATGCTTTGCATATAGGTTTCTTAGACTATATAGAAGCAATATATACAAAGATTTCAACCGTCTACCTGTTCCATTCATTGTTCTACTTGTCGAAAATTACAAATAATTTCCGATAAAGGATTAACCATTGGGGCTCATTGTTCACTTAAACTTGAAGAACATAAAATTGGCGAATGGTACTGTTTGGATGCTTTGCGTACATGTTTCTTAGACTATATGGAAGCAATATATACAAAGATTTCAACCGTCTACCTGTTCCATTCATTGTTCTACTTGCCGATATTTACAAATAATTTCCGTTAAAGTATTAACAATGGGGCTCGTAGTTCACTTAAACATGAAGATGAAATAATTGCCGAATTGTACTGTTTGGATGCTTTGCATATATGTTTCTTAGATTATATAGAAGCAATATATACAAAGATATCAACCGTCTACCTGTTCCATTCATTGTTCTACTTGTCGAAAATTACAAATAATTTCCGATAAAGGATTAACCATTGGGGCTCATTGTTCACTAAACTTGAAGAACAAAAAATTGTCGAATTGTACTGTTTGGATGCTTTGCATATATGTTTCTTAGACTATATAGAAGCTATATATACAATGATTTCAACCATCTACCTGTTCCATTCATTGTTCTACTTGTCGAAAGTTACAAATAATTTCCGATAAAGGATTAACAATGGGGCTCGTAGTTCACTTAAACTTGAAGAACAAAAAATTGGCGAACTGTACTGTTTGGGTGCTTTGCATATATGTTTCATAGACTATATAGAAGCAATATATATAATGAATTCAACCGTCTACAAGTTCCATTCATTGTTCTACTTGTCGGAAGTTACAAATAATTTCCGTTAAAGTATTAACAATGGCGCTCGTAGTTCACTTTAACATGAAGATGAAATAATTGGCGAATTGTACTGTTTGGATGCTTTGCATATATGTTTCTTAGATTATATAGAAGCAATATATACAAAGATTTCAACCGTCTACCTGTTCCATTCATTTTTCTACTTGTCGAAAGTTACAAATAATTTCCGATAAAGGATTAACAATGGGGCTCGTAGTTCACTTAAACTTGAAGAACAAAAAATTGGCGAATTGAACTGTTTGGATGCTTTGCATATGTGTTTCTTAGACTATATAGAAGCAATATATAAAAAGATTTCAACCGTCTACCAGTTCCATTCATTGTTCTACTTGTCGAAAGTTACAAATAATTTCCGTTTCATGATTATCAATGGGGCTCGTTGTTCACTTAAACTTGAAGAACAAAAAATTGGCGAATGGTACTGTTTGGATGCTTTGCATATATGTTTCTTAGATTATATAGAAGCAATATATACAAAGATTTCAACCGTCTACCTGTTCCATTCATTGTTCTACTTGTCGAAAATTACAAATAATTTCCGATAAAGGATTAACCATTGGGGCTCATTGTTCACTTAAACTTGAAGAACAAAAAATTGGCGAATGGTACTGTTTGGATGCTTTGCATATATGTTTCTTAGATTATATAGAAGCAATATATACAAAGATTTCAACCGTCTACCTGTTCCATTCATTGTTCTACTTGTCGAAAATTACAAATAATTTCCGATAAAGGATTAACCATTGGGGCTCATTGTTCACTTAAACTTGAAGAACATAAAATTGGCGAATGGTACTGTTTGGATGCTTTGCGTACATGTTTCTTAGACTATATGGAAGCAATATATACAAAGATTTCAACCGTCTACCTGTTCCATTCATTGTTCTACTTGCCGATATTTACAAATAATTTCCGTTAAAGTATTAACAATGGGGCTCGTAGTTCACTTAAACATGAAGATGAAATAATTGCCGAATTGTACTGTTTGGATGCTTTGCATATATGTTTCTTAGATTATATAGAAGCAATATATACAAAGATTTCAACCGTCTACCTGTTCCATTCATTGTTCTACTTGTCGAAAATTACAAATAATTTCCGATAAAGGATTAACCATTGGGGCTCATTGTTCACTAAACTTGAAGAACAAAAAATTGTCGAATTGTACTGTTTGGATGCTTTGCATATATGTTTCTTAGACTATATAGAAGCAATATATACAATGATTTCAACCGTCTACATGATCCATTCATTGTTCTACTTGTCGAAATTTACAAATAATTACCTTTAAAGGATTAACAATGGGGCTCGTAGTTCACTTAAACTTGAAGAACAAAAAATTGGCGAATTGTACTGTTTCGATGCTTTGCATATATATTTCTTAGACTATTTAGAAGCAATATATAGAAAGATTTCACCCGTCTACCTGTACTATTCATTTTTCTACTTGTAGAAAGTTACAAATAATTTCCATTTCATGATTATCAATGGGGCTCGCTGTTCACTTAAACTTGAAGATCAAAAAATTGGCGATTGTTACTGTTTAGATGCTTTGCATATAGGTTTCTTAGACTATATAGAAGCAATATATACAAAGATTTCAACCGTCTACCTGTTCCATTCATTGTTCTACTTGTCGAAAATTACAAATAATTTCCGATAAAGGATTAACCATTGGGGCTCATTGTTCACTTAATCTTGAAGAACATAAAATTGGCGAATGGTACTGTTTGGATGCTTTGCGTACATGTTTCTTAGACTATATGGAAGCAATATATACAAGGATTTCAACCGTCTACCTGTTCCATTCATTGTTCTACTTGCCGATATTTACAAATAATTTCCGTTAAAGTATTAACAATGGGGCTCGTAGTTCACTTAAACATGAAGATGAAATAATTGCCGAATTGTACTGTTTGGATGCTTTGCATATATGTTTCTTAGATTATATAGAAGCAATATATACAAAGATATCAACCGTCTACCTGTTCCATTCATTGTTCTACTTGTCGAAAATTACAAATAATTTCCGATAAAGGATTAACCATTGGGGCTCATTGTTCACTAAACTTGAAGAACAAAAAATTGTCGAATTGTACTGTTTGGATGCTTTGCATATATGTTTCTTAGACTATATAGAAGCTATATATACAATGATTTCAACCATCTACCTGTTCCATTCATTGTTCTACTTGTCGAAAGTTACAAATAATTTCCGACAAAGGATTAACAATGGGGTTCGTAGTTCGCTTAAACTTGAAGAACAAAAAATTGGCGAACTGTACTCTTTGGATGCTTTGCATATATGTTTCATAGACTATATAGAAGCAATATATACAATGATTTCAACCGTCTACATGATCCATTCATTGTTCTACTTGTCGAAATTTACAAATAATTACCTTTAAAGGATTAACAATGGGGCTCGTAGTTCACTTAAACTTGAAGAACAAAAAATTGGCGAATTGTACTGTTTCGATGCTTTGCATATATATTTCTTAGACTATTTAGAAGCAATATATAGAAAGATTTCACCCGTCTACCTGTACTATTCATTTTTCTACTTGTAGAAAGTTACAAATAATTTCCATTTCATGATTATCAATGGGGCTCGCTGTTCACTTAAACTTGAAGATCAAAAAATTGGCGATTGTTACTGTTTAGATGCTTTGCATATAGGTTTCTTAGACTATATAGAAGCAATATATACAAAGATTTCAACCGTCTACCTGTTCCATTCATTGTTCTACTTGTCGAAAATTACAAATAATTTCCGATAAAGGATTAACCATTGGGGCTCATTGTTCACTTAATCTTGAAGAACATAAAATTGGCGAATGGTACTGTTTGGATGCTTTGCGTACATGTTTCTTAGACTATATGGAAGCAATATATACAAGGATTTCAACCGTCTACCTGTTCCATTCATTGTTCTACTTGCCGATATTTACAAATAATTTCCGTTAAAGTATTAACAATGGGGCTCGTAGTTCACTTAAACATGAAGATGAAATAATTGCCGAAATGTACTGTTTGGATGCTTTGCATATATGTTTCTTAGATTATATAGAAGCAATATATACAAAGATATCAACCGTCTACCTGTTCCATTCATTGTTCTACTTGTCGAAAATTACAAATGATTTCCGATAAAGGATTAACCATTGGGGCTCATTGTTCACTAAACTTGAAGAACAAAAAATTATCGAATTGTACTGTTTGGATGCTTTGCATATATGTTTCTTAGACTATATAGAAGCAATATATACAAAGATTTCAACCGTCTACCTGTTCCATTCATTGTTCTACTTGTCGAAAATTACAAATAATTTCCGATAAAGGATTAACAATGGGTCTCGTAGTTCACTTAAACTTGAAGAACAAAAAATTGGCGAATTGTACTGTTTGGATGCTTTGCATATATGTTTCGTAGGCTATATAGATGCAATATATACAATGATTTCAACCGTCTACCTGATCCATTCATTGTTCTACTTGTCGAAATTTACAAATAATTTCCTTTAAAGGATTAACAATGGGGCTCGTAGTTCACTTAAACTTGAAGAACAAAAAATTGGCGAATTGAACTGTTTGGATGCTTTGCATATGTGTTTCTTAGACTATATAGAAGCAATATATAAAATGATTTCAACCGTCTACCAGTTCCATTCATTGTTCTACTTGTCGAAAGTTACAAATAATTTCCTATAAAGGATTAACAATGGGGCTCATTGTTCACTTAAACTTGAAGAACAAAAAATTGGCGAATGGTTCTGTTTGGATGCTTTGCATATATGTTTCTTAGACTATATAGAAGCAATATATACATTGATTTCAACCGTCTACCTGTTCCATTCATTGTTCTACTTGTCGAAAATTACAAATAATTTCCGATAAAGGATTAACCATTGGGGCTCATTGTTCAATTAAACTTCAAGAACAAAAAATTGGAGAATTGTACTGTTTGGATGCTTTGCATATATGTTTCTTAGACTATATAGAAGCAATATATACAAAGATTTCAACCGTCTACCTGTTCCATTCATTGTTATACTTGTCGAAATTTACAAATAATTTCCTTTAAAGGATTAACAATGGGGCTCGTAGTTCACTTAAACTTGAAGAACAAAAAATTGGCGAATGGTACTGTTTGGATGCTTTGCATATATGTTTCTTAGGCTATATAGAAGCAATATATACAATGATTTCAACCGTCTACCTGTTCCATTCATTGTTCTACTTGTCGCAAGTTACAAATAATTTGCGTTAAAGTATTAACAATGGGTCTCGTAGTTCACTTAAACTTGAAGATGAAATAATTGGCGAATTGTACTGTTTGGATGCTTTGCATATATGTTTCTTAGATTATATAGAAGCAATATATACAAAGATTTCAACCGTCTACCTGTTCCATTCATTGTTCTACTTGTCGAAAATTACAAATAATTTCCGATAAAGGATTAACCATTGGGGCTCATTGTTCACTAAACTTGAAGAACAAAGATTGTCGAATTGTACTGTTTGGATGCTTTGCATATATGTTTCTTAGACTACATAGAAGCAATATATACAATGATTTCAACCGTCTACATGATCCATTCATTGTTCTACTTGTCGAAATTTACAAATAATTTCCTTTAAAGGATTAACAATGGGGCTCGTAGTTCACTTAAACTTGAAGAACAAAAAATTGGCGAATTGTACTGTTTCGATGCTTTGCATATATATTTCTTAGACTATTTAGAAGCAATATATAGAAAGATTTCACCCGTCTACCTGTACTATTCATTTTTCTACTTGTAGAAAGTTACAAATAATTTCCATTTCATGATTATCAATGGGGCTCGCTGTTCACTTAAACTTGAAGATCAAAAAATTGGCGATTGTTACTGTTTAGATGCTTTGCATATAGGTTTCTTAGACTATATAGAAGCAATATATACAAAGATTTCAACCGTCTACCTGTTCCATTCATTGTTCTACTTGTCGACAATTACAAATGATTTCCGATAAAGGATTAACCATTGGGGCTCATTGTTCACTAAATTTGAAGAACAAAAAATTGTCGAATTGTACTGTTTGGATGCTTTGCATATATGTTTCTTAGACTATATAGAAGCAATATATACAAAGATTTCAAGCGTCTACCTGTTCCATTCATTGTTCTACTTGTCGAAAGTTACAAATAATTTCCGATAAAGGATTAACCATTGGGGCTCATTGTTCAATTAAACTTCAAGAACAAAAAATTGGCGAATTGTACTGTTTGGATGCTTTGCATATATGTTTCTTAGACTATATAGAAGCAATATATACAAAGATTTCAACCGTCTACCTGTTCCATTCATTGTTATACTTGTCGAAATTTACAAATAATTTCCTTTAAAGGATTAACAATGGGGCTCGTAGTTCACTTAAACTTGAAGAACAAAAAATTGGCGAATGGTACTGTTTGGATGCTTTGCATATATGTTTCTTAGACTATATAGAAGCAATATATACATTGATTTCAACCGTCTACCTGTTCCACTCATTGTTCTACTTGTCGCAAGTTACAAATAATTTCCGTTAAAGTATTAACAATGGGGCTCGTAGTTCACTTAAACATGAAGATGAAATAATTGGCGAATTGTACTGTTTGGATGCTTTCCATATATGTTTCTTAGACTATATAGAAGCAATATATAAAAAGATTTCAACCGTCTACCAGATCCATTCATTGTTCTGCTGGTCGAAAGTTACAAATAATATCCGATAACGGATTAAGCATTGGGGCTCATTGTTCACATAAACTTGAAGAACAAAAAATTGGCGAATTGTACTGTTTGGATGCTTTGCATATATGTTTCTTAGACTATATAGAAGCAATATATACAAAGATTTCAAGCGTCTACCTGTTCCATTCATTGTTCTACTTGTCGAAAGTTTCAAATAATTTCCGATAAAGGATTAACCATTGGGGCTCATTGTTCACTTAAACTTGAAGAACAAAAAATTGGCGAATGGTACTGTTTGGATGCTTTGCATATATGTTTCTTAGACTATATAGAAGCAATATATACATTGATTTCAACCGTCTACCTGTTCCACTCATTGTTCTACTTGTCGCAAGGTACAAATAATTTCCGATTAAAGTATTAACAATGGGGCTCGTAGTTCACTTAAACATGAAGATGAAATAATTGGCGAATGGTACTGTTTGGATGATTTGCATATATGTTTCTTAGACTATATAGAAGCAATATATATAAAGATTTCAACCGTCTACCTGTTCCATTCATTGTTCTACTTGTCGAAAGTTACAAATAATATCCGATAACGGATTAAGCATTGGGGCTCATTGTTCACTTAAACTTGAAGAACAAAAAATTGGCGAACTGTACTGTTTGGATGCTTTGCATATATGTTTCTTAGACTATATAGAAGCAATATATACAAAGATTTCAAGCGTCTACCTGTTCCATTCATTGTTCTACTTGTCGAAAGTTACAAATAATTTCCTATAAAGGATTAACAATGGGGCTCATTGTTCACTTAAACTTGAAGAACAAAAAATTGGCGAATGGTACTGTTTGGATGCTTTGCCTATATGTTTCTTAAACTATATAGAAGCAATATATACATTGATTTCAATCGTCTACCTGTTCCACTCATTGTTCTGCTTGTCGCAAGTTACAAATAATTTCCGTTAAAGTATTAACAATGGGGCTCGTAGTTCACTTAAACATGAAGATGAAATAATTGGCGAATTGTACTGTTTGGATGCTTTGCATATATGTTTCTTAGATTATATAGAAGCAATATATACAAAGATATCAACCGTCTACCTGTTCCATTCATTGTTCTACTTGTCGAAAGTTACAAATAATATCCGATAACGGATTAAGCATTGGGGCTCATTGTTCACTTAAACTTGAAGAACAAAAAATTGGCGAACTGTACTGTTTGGATGCTTTGCATATATGTTTCTTAGACTATATAGAAGCAATATATACATTGATTTCAACCGTCTACCTGTTCCACTCATTGTTCTACTTGTCGCAAGTTACAAATAATTTCCGTTAAAGTATTAACAATGGGGCTCGTAGTTCACTTAAACATGAAGATGAAATAATTGGCGAATGGTACTGTTTGGATGATTTGCATATATGTTTCTTAGACTATATAGAAGCAATATATATAAAGATTTCAACCGTCTACCTGTTCCATTCATTGTTCTACTTGTCGAAAGTTACAAATAATATCCGATAACGGATTAAGCATTGGGGCTCATTGTTCACTTAAACTTGAAGAACAAAAAATTGGCGAACTGTACTGATTGGATGCTTTGCATATATGTTTCTTAGACTATATAGAAGCAATATATACAAAGATTTCAAGCGTCTACCTGTTCCATTCATTGTTCTACTTGTCGAAAGTTACAAATAATTTCCTATAAAGGATTAACAATGGGGCTCATTGTTCACTTAAACTTGAAGAACAAAAAATTGGCGAATGGTACTGTTTGGATGCTTTGCCTATATGTTTCTTAAACTATATAGAAGCAATATATACATTGATTTCAATCGTCTACCTGTTCCACTCATTGTTCTGCTTGTCGCAAGTTACAAATAATTTCCGTTAAAGTATTAACAATGGGGCTCGTAGTTCACTTAAACATGAAGATGAAATAATTGGCGAATTGTACTGTTTGGATGCTTTGCATATATGTTTCTTAGATTATATAGAAGCAATATATACAAAGATATCAACCGTCTACCTGTTCCATTCATTGTTCTACTTGTCGAAAATTACAAATAATTTCCGATAAAGGATTAACCATTGGGGCTCATTGTTCACTAAACTTGAAGAACAAAAAATTGTCGAATTGTACTGTTTGGATGCTTTGCATATATGTTTCTTAGACTATATAGAAGCAATATAAACAAAGATTTCAAGCGTCTACCTGTTCCATTCATTGTTCTACTTGCCGAAAGTTACAAATAATTTCCGATAAAGGATTAACCATTGGGGCTCATTGTTCACTTAAACTTGAAGAACAAAAAATTGGCGAATGGTACTGTTTGGGTGCTTTGCATATATGTTTCTTAGACTATATAGAAGCAATATATACATTGATTTCAACCGTCTACCTGTTCCACTCATTGTTCTACTTGTCGCAAGTTACAAATAATTTCCGTTAAAGTATTAACAATGGGGCTCGTAGTTCACTTAAACATGAAGAACAAAAAATTGGCGAATTGAACTGTTTGGATGCTTTGCATATGTGTTTCTTAGACTATATAGAAGCAATATATAAAAAGATTTCAACCGTCTACCAGTTCCATTCATTGTTCTACTTGTCGAAAGTTACAAATAATTTCCTATAAAGGATTAACAATGGGGCTCATTGTTCACTTAAACTTGAAGAACAAAAAATTGGCGAATGGTTCTGTTTGGATGCTTTGCATATATGTTTCTTAGACTATATAGAAGTAATATATACATTGATTTCAACCGTCTACCTGTTCCACTCATTGTTCTACTTGTCGCAAGTTACAAATAATTTGCGTTAAAGTAGTAACAATGGGTCTCGTAGTTCACTTAAACTTGAAGATGAAATAATTGGCGAATTGTACTGTTTGGATGCTTTGCATATATGTTTCTTAGATTATATAGAAGCAATATATACAAAGATTTCAACCGTCTACCTGTTCCATTCATTGTTCTACTTGTCGAAATTTACAAATAATTACCTTTAAAGGATTAACAATGGGGCTCGTAGTTCACTTAAACTTGAAGAACAAAAAATTGGCGAATTGTACTGTTTCGATGCTTTGCATATATATTTCTTAGACTATTTAGAAGCAATATATAGAAAGATTTCACCCGTCTACCTGTACTATTCATTTTTCTACTTGTAGAAAGTTACAAATAATTTCCATTTCATGATTATCAATGGGGCTCGCTGTTCACTTAAACTTGAAGATCAAAAAATTGGCGATTGTTACTGTTTAGATGCTTTGCATATAGGTTTCTTAGACTATATAGAAGCAATATATACAAAGATTTCAACCGTCTACCTGTTCCATTCATTGTTCTACTTGTCGAAAATTACAAATAATTTCCGATAAAGGATTAACCATTGGGGCTCATTGTTCACTTAAACTTGAAGAACATAAAATTGGCGAATGGTACTGTTTGGATGCTTTGCGTACATGTTTCTTAGACTATATGGAAGCAATATATACAAAGATTTCAACCGTCTACCTGTTCCATTCATTGTTCTACTTGCCGATATTTACAAATAATTTCCGTTAAAGTATTAACAATGGGGCTCGTAGTTCACTTAAACATGAAGATGAAATAATTGCCGAATTGTACTGTTTGGATGCTTTGCATATATGTTTCTTAGATTATATAGAAGCAATATATACAAAGATTTCAACCGTCTACCTGTTCCATTCATTGTTCTACTTGTCGGAAGTTACAAATAATTTCCGTTAAAGTATTAACAATGGCGCTCGTAGTTCACTTTAACATGAAGATGAAATAATTGGCGAATTGTACTGTTTGGATGCTTTGCATATATGTTTCTTAGACTATATAGAAGCAATATATACATTGATTTCAACCGTCTACCTGTTCCACTCATTGTTCTACTTGTCGCAAGTTACAAATAATTTCCGTTAAAGTATTAACAATGGGGCTCGTAGTTCACTTAAACATGAAGAACAAAAAATTGGCGAATTGAACTGTTTGGATGCTTTGCATATGTGTTTCTTAGACTATATAGAAGCAATATATAAAAAGATTTCAACCGTCTACCAGTTCCATTCATTGTTCTACTTGTCGACAGTTACAAATAATTTCCTATAAGGGATTAACAATGGGGCTCATTGTTCACTTAAACTTGAAGAACAAAAAATTGGCGAATGGTTCTGTTTGGATGCTTTGCATATATGTTTCTTAGACTATATAGAAGTAATATATACATTGATTTCAACCGTCTACCTGTTCCACTCATTGTTCTACTTGTCGCAAGTTACAAATAATTTGCGTTAAAGTAGTAACAATGGGTCTCGTAGTTCACTTAAACTTGAAGATGAAATAATTGGCGAATTGTACTGTTTGGATGCTTTGCATATATGTTTCTTAGATTATGTAGAAGCAATATATACAAAGATTTCAACCGTCTACCTGTTCCATTCATTGTTCTACTTGTCGAAAATTACAAATAATTTCCGATAAAGGATTAACCATTGGGGCTCATTGTTCACTAAACTTGAAGAACAAAAAATTGTCGAATTGTACTGTTTGGATGCTTTGCATATATGTTTCTTAGACTATATAGAAGCAATATATACAATGATTTCAACCGTCTACATGATCCATTCATTGTTCTACTTGTCGAAATTTACAAATAATTTCCTTTAAAGGATTAACAATGGGGCTCGTAGTTCACTTAAACTTGAAGAACAAAAAATTGGCGAATTGTACTGTTTCGATGCTTTGCATATATATTTCTTAGACTATTTAGAAGCAATATATAGAAAGATTTCACCCGTCTACCTGTACTATTCATTTTTCTACTTGTAGAAAGTTACAAATAATTTCCATTTCATGATTATCAATGGGGCTCGCTGTTCACTTAAACTTGAAGATCAAAAAATTGGCGATTGTTACTGTTTAGATGCTTTGCATATAGGTTTCTTAGACTATATAGAAGCAATATATACAAAGATTTCAACCGTCTACCTGTTCCATTCATTGTTCTACTTGTCGAAAATTACAAATAATTTCCGATAAAGGATTAACCATTGGGGCTCATTGTTTACTAAACTTGAAGAACAAAAAATTGTCGAATTGTACTGTTTGGATGCTTTGCATATATGTTTCTTAGACTATATAGAAGCAATATATACAATGATTTCAACCGTCTACATGATCCATTCATTGTTCTACTTGTCGAAATTTACAAATAATTTCCTTTAAAGGATTAACAATGGGGCTCGTAGTTCACTTAAACTTGAAGAACAAAAAATTGGCGAATTGTACTGTTTCGATGCTTTGAATATATATTTCTTAGACTATTTAGAAGCAATATATAGAAAGATTTCACCCGTCTACCTGTACTATTCATTTTTCTACTTGTAGAAAGTTACAAATAATTTCCATTTCATGATTATCAATGGGGCTCGCTGTTCACTTAAACTTGAAGATCAAAAAATTGGCGATTGTTACTGTTTAGATGCTTTGCATATATGTTTCTTAGACTATATAGAAGCAATATATACAATGATTTCAACCGTCTACCTGTTCCATTCATTGTTCTACTTGTCGAAAATTACAAATGATTTCCGATAAAGGATTAACCATTGGGGCTCATTGTTCACTAAATTTGAAGAACAAAAAATTGTCGAATTGTACTGTTTGGATGCTTTGCATATATGTTTCTTAGACTATATAGAAGCAATATATACAAAGATTTCAAGCGTCTACCTGTTCCATTCATTGTTCTACTTGTCGAAAGTTACAAATAATTTCCGATAAAGGATTAACCATTGGGGCTCATTGTTCAATTAAACTTCAAGAACAAAAAATTGGCGAATTGTACTGTTTGGATGCTTTGCATATATGTTTCTTAGACTATATAGAAGCAATATATACAAAGATTTCAACCGTCTACCTGTTCCATTCATTGTTATACTTGTCGAAATTTACAAATAATTTCCTTTAAAGGATTAACAATGGGGCTCGTAGTTCACTTAAACTTGAAGAACAAAAAATTGGCGAATGGTACTGTTTGGATGCTTTGCATATATGTTTCTTAGACTATATAGAAGCAATATATACATTGATTTCAATCGTCTACCTGTTCCACTCATTGTTCTACTTGTCGCAAGTTACAAATAATTTCCGTTAAAGTATTAACAATGGGGCTCGTAGTTCACTTAAACATGAAGATGAAATAATTGGCGAATTGTACTGTTTGGATGCTTTCCATATATGTTTCTTAGACTATATAGAAGCAATATATAAAAAGATTTCAACCGTCTACCAGATCCATTCATTGTTCTGCTGGTCGAAAGTTACAAATAATATCCGATAACGGATTAAGCATTGGGGCTCATTGTTCACATAAACTTGAAGAACAAAAAATTGGCGAATTGTACTGTTTGGATGCTTTGCATATATGTTTCTTAGACTATATAGAAGCAATATATACAAAGATTTCAAGCGTCTACCTGTTCCATTCATTGTTCTACTTGTCGAAAGTTACAAATAATTTCCGATAAAGGATTAACCATTGGGGCTCATTGTTCACTTAAACTTGAAGAACAAAAAATTGGCGAATGGTACTGTTTGGATGCTTTGCATATATGTTTCTTAGACTATATAGAAGCAATATATACATTGATTTCAATCGTCTACCTGTTCCACTCATTGTTCTACTTGTCGCAAGGTACAAATAATTTCCGATTAAAGTATTAACAATGGGGCTCGTAGTTCACTTAAACATGAAGAACAAAAAATTGGCGAATTGAACTGTTTGGATGCTTTGCATATGTGTTTCTTAGACTATATAGAAGCAATATATAAAAAGATTTCAACCGTCTACCAGTTCCATTCATTGTTCTACTTGTCGAAAGTTACAAATAATTTCCTATAAAGGATTAACAATGGGGCTCATTGTTCACTTAAACTTGAAGAACAAAAAATTGGCGAATGGTTCTGTTTGGATGCTTTGCATATATGTTTCTTAGACTATATAGAAGTAATATATACATTGATTTCAACCGTCTACCTGTTCCACTCATTGTTCTACTTGTCGCAAGTTACAAATAATTTGCGTTAAAGTAGTAACAATGGGTCTCGTAGTTCACTTAAACTTGAAGATGAAATAATTGGCGAATTGTACTGTTTGGATGCTTTGCATATATGTTTCTTAAATTATATAGAAGCAATATATACAAAGATTTCAACCGTCTACCTGTTCCATTCATTGTTCTACTTGTCGAAAATTACAAATAATTTCCGATAAAGGATTAACCATTGGGGCTCATTGTTCACTAAACTTGAAGAACAAAAAATTGTCGAATTGTACTGTTTGGATGCTTTGCATATATGTTTCTTAGACTATATAGAAGCAATATATACAATGATTTCAACCGTCTACATGATCCATTCATTGTTCTACTTGTCGAAATTTACAAATAATTACCTTTAAAGGATTAACAATGGGGCTCGTAGTTCACTTAAACTTGAAGAACAAAAAATTGGCGAATTGTACTGTTTCGATGCTTTGCATATATATTTCTTAGACTATTTAGAAGCAATATATAGAAAGATTTCACCCGTCTACCTGTACTATTCATTTTTCTACTTGTAGAAAGTTACAAATAATTTCCATTTCATGATTATCAATGGGGCTCGCTGTTCACTTAAACTTGAAGATCAAAAAATTGGCGATTATTACTGTTTAGATGCTTTGCATATAGGTTTCTTAGACTATATAGAAGCAATATATACAAAGATTTCAACCGTCTACCTGTTCCATTCATTGTTCTACTTGTCGAAAATTACAAATAATTTCCGATAAAGGATTAACCATTGGGGCTCATTGTTCACTTAAACTTGAAGAACATAAAATTGGCGAATGGTACTGTTTGGATGCTTTGCGTACATGTTTCTTAGACTATATGGAAGCAATATATACAAAGATTTCAACCGTCTACCTGTTCCATTCATTGTTCTACTTGCCGATATTTACAAATAATTTCCGTTAAAGTATTAACAATGGGGCTCGTAGTTCACTTAAACATGAAGATGAAATAATTGCCGAATTGTACTGTTTGGATGCTTTGCATATATGTTTCTTAGATTATATAGAAGCAATATATACAAAGATTTCAACCGTCTACCTGTTCCATTCATTGTTCTACTTGTCGAAAATTACAAATAATTTCCGATAAAGGATTCACCATTGGGGCTCATTGTTCACTTAACCTTGAAGAACATAAAATTGGCGAATGGTACTGTTTGGATGCTTTGCGTACATGTTTCTTAGACTATATGGAAGCAATATATACAAAGATTTCAACCGTCTACCTGTTCCATTCATTGTTCTACTTGCCGATATTTACAAATAATTTCCGTTAAAGTATTAACAATGGGGCTCGTAGTTCACTTAAACTTGAAGAACAAAAAATTGGCGAATTGTACTGTTTGGATGCTTTGCATATATGTTTCGTAGACTATATAGAAGCAATATATATAATGAATTCAACCGTCTACAAGTTCCATTCATTGTTCTACTTGTCGGAAGTTACAAATAATTTCCGTTAAAGTATTAACAATGGCGCTCGTAGTTCACTTTAACATGAAGATGAAATAATTGGCGAATTGTACTGTTTGGATGCTTTGCATATATGTTTCTTAGACTATATAGAAGCAATATATACATTGATTTCAACCGTCTACCTGTTCCACTCATTGTTCTACTTGTCGCAAGTTACAAATAATTTCCGTTAAAGTATTAACAATGGGGCTCGTAGTTCACTTAAACATGAAGAACAAAAAATTGGCGAATTGAACTGTTTGGATGCTTTGCATATGTGTTTCTTAGACTATATAGAAGCAATATATAAAAAGATTTCAACCGTCTACCAGTTCCATTCATTGTTCTACTTGTCGAAAGTTACAAATAATTTCCTATAAGGGATTAACAATGGGGCTCATTGTTCACTTAAACTTGAAGAACAAAAAATTGGCGAATGGTTCTGTTTGGATGCTTTGCATATATATTTCTTAGACTATTTAGAAGCAATATATAGAAAGATTTCACCCGTCTACCTGTACTATTCATTTTTCTACTTGTAGAAAGTTACAAATAATTTCCATTTCATGATTATCAATGGGGCTCGCTGTTCACTTAAACTTGAAGATCAAAAAATTGGCGATTGTTACTGTTTAGATGCTTTGCATATAGGTTTCTTAGACTATATAGAAGCAATATATACAAAGATTTCAACCGTCTACCTGTTCCATTCATTGTTCTACTTGTCGAAAATTACAAATAATTTCCGATAAAGGATTAACCATTGGGGCTCATTGTTCACTTAATCTTGAAGAACATAAAATTGGCGAATGGTACTGTTTGGATGCTTTGCGTACATGTTTCTTAGACTATATGGAAGCAATATATACAAGGATTTCAACCGTCTACCTGTTCCATTCATTGTTCTACTTGCCGATATTTACAAATAATTTCCGTTAAAGTATTAACAATGGGGCTCGTAGTTCACTTAAACATGAAGATGAAATAATTGCCGAATTGTACTGTTTGGATGCTTTGCATATATGTTTCTTAGATTATATAGAAGCAATATATACAAAGATATCAACCGTCTACCTGTTCCATTCATTGTTCTACTTGTCGAAAATTACAAATGATTTCCGATAAAGGATTAACCATTGGGGCTCATTGTTCACTAAACTTGAAGAACAAAAAATTATCGAATTGTACTGTTTGGATGCTTTGCATATATGTTTCTTAGACTATATAGAAGCAATATATACAAAGATTTCAACCGTCTACCTGTTCCATTCATTGTTCTACTTGTCGAAAATTACAAATAATTTCCGATAAAGGATTAACAATGGGTCTCGTAGTTCACTTAAACTTGAAGAACAAAAAATTGGCGAATTGTACTGTTTGGATGCTTTGCATATATGTTTCGTAGGCTATATAGATGCAATATATACAATGATTTCAACCGTCTACCTGATCCATTCATTGTTCTACTTGTCGAAATTTACAAATAATTTCCTTTAAAGGATTAACAATGGGGCTCGTAGTTCACTTAAACTTGAAGAACAAAAAATTGGCGAATTGAACTGTTTGGATGCTTTGCATATGTGTTTCTTAGACTATATAGAAGCAATATATAAAATGATTTCAACCGTCTACCAGTTCCATTCATTGTTCTACTTGTCGAAAGTTACAAATAATTTCCTATAAAGGATTAACAATGGGGCTCATTGTTCACTTAAACTTGAAGAACAAAAAATTGGCGAATGGTTCTGTTTGGATGCTTTGCATATATGTTTCTTAGACTATATAGAAGCAATATATACATTGATTTCAACCGTCTACCTGTTCCATTCATTGTTCTACTTGTCGAAAATTACAAATAATTTCCGATAAAGGATTAACCATTGGGGCTCATTGTTCAATTAAACTTCAAGAACAAAAAATTGGAGAATTGTACTGTTTGGATGCTTTGCATATATGTTTCTTAGACTATATAGAAGCAATATATACAAAGATTTCAACCGTCTACCTGTTCCATTCATTGTTATACTTGTCGAAATTTACAAATAATTTCCTTTAAAGGATTAACAATGGGGCTCGTAGTTCACTTAAACTTGAAGAACAAAAAATTGGCGAATGGTACTGTTTGGATGCTTTGCATATATGTTTCTTAGGCTATATAGAAGCAATATATACAATGATTTCAACCGTCTACCTGTTCCATTCATTGTTCTACTTGTCGCAAGTTACAAATAATTTGCGTTAAAGTATTAACAATGGGTCTCGTAGTTCACTTAAACTTGAAGATGAAATAATTGGCGAATTGTACTGTTTGGATGCTTTGCATATATGTTTCTTAGATTATATAGAAGCAATATATACAAAGATTTCAACCGTCTACCTGTTCCATTCATTGTTCTACTTGTCGAAAATTACAAATAATTTCCGATAAAGGATTAACCATTGGGGCTCATTGTTCACTAAACTTGAAGAACAAAGATTGTCGAATTGTACTGTTTGGATGCTTTGCATATATGTTTCTTAGACTACATAGAAGCAATATATACAATGATTTCAACCGTCTACATGATCCATTCATTGTTCTACTTGTCGAAATTTACAAATAATTTCCTTTAAAGGATTAACAATGGGGCTCGTAGTTCACTTAAACTTGAAGAACAAAAAATTGGCGAATTGTACTGTTTCGATGCTTTGCATATATATTTCTTAGACTATTTAGAAGCAATATATAGAAAGATTTCACCCGTCTACCTGTACTATTCATTTTTCTACTTGTAGAAAGTTACAAATAATTTCCATTTCATGATTATCAATGGGGCTCGCTGTTCACTTAAACTTGAAGATCAAAAAATTGGCGATTGTTACTGTTTAGATGCTTTGCATATAGGTTTCTTAGACTATATAGAAGCAATATATACAAAGATTTCAACCGTCTACCTGTTCCATTCATTGTTCTACTTGTCGACAATTACAAATGATTTCCGATAAAGGATTAACCATTGGGGCTCATTGTTCACTAAATTTGAAGAACAAAAAATTGTCGAATTGTACTGTTTGGATGCTTTGCATATATGTTTCTTAGACTATATAGAAGCAATATATACAAAGATTTCAAGCGTCTACCTGTTCCATTCATTGTTCTACTTGTCGAAAGTTACAAATAATTTCCGATAAAGGATTAACCATTGGGGCTCATTGTTCAATTAAACTTCAAGAACAAAAAATTGGCGAATTGTACTGTTTGGATGCTTTGCATATATGTTTCTTAGACTATATAGAAGCAATATATACAAAGATTTCAACCGTCTACCTGTTCCATTCATTGTTATACTTGTCGAAATTTACAAATAATTTCCTTTAAAGGATTAACAATGGGGCTCGTAGTTCACTTAAACTTGAAGAACAAAAAATTGGCGAATGGTACTGTTTGGATGCTTTGCATATATGTTTCTTAGACTATATAGAAGCAATATATACATTGATTTCAACCGTCTACCTGTTCCACTCATTGTTCTACTTGTCGCAAGTTACAAATAATTTCCGTTAAAGTATTAACAATGGGGCTCGTAGTTCACTTAAACATGAAGATGAAATAATTGGCGAATTGTACTGTTTGGATGCTTTCCATATATGTTTCTTAGACTATATAGAAGCAATATATAAAAAGATTTCAACCGTCTACCAGATCCATTCATTGTTCTGCTGGTCGAAAGTTACAAATAATATCCGATAACGGATTAAGCATTGGGGCTCATTGTTCACATAAACTTGAAGAACAAAAAATTGGCGAATTGTACTGTTTGGATGCTTTGCATATATGTTTCTTAGACTATATAGAAGCAATATATACAAAGATTTCAAGCGTCTACCTGTTCCATTCATTGTTCTACTTGTCGAAAGTTTCAAATAATTTCCGATAAAGGATTAACCATTGGGGCTCATTGTTCACTTAAACTTGAAGAACAAAAAATTGGCGAATGGTACTGTTTGGATGCTTTGCATATATGTTTCTTAGACTATATAGAAGCAATATATACATTGATTTCAACCGTCTACCTGTTCCACTCATTGTTCTACTTGTCGCAAGGTACAAATAATTTCCGATTAAAGTATTAACAATGGGGCTCGTAGTTCACTTAAACATGAAGATGAAATAATTGGCGAATGGTACTGTTTGGATGATTTGCATATATGTTTCTTAGACTATATAGAAGCAATATATATAAAGATTTCAACCGTCTACCTGTTCCATTCATTGTTCTACTTGTCGAAAGTTACAAATAATATCCGATAACGGATTAAGCATTGGGGCTCATTGTTCACTTAAACTTGAAGAACAAAAAATTGGCGAACTGTACTGTTTGGATGCTTTGCATATATGTTTCTTAGACTATATAGAAGCAATATATACAAAGATTTCAAGCGTCTACCTGTTCCATTCATTGTTCTACTTGTCGAAAGTTACAAATAATTTCCTATAAAGGATTAACAATGGGGCTCATTGTTCACTTAAACTTGAAGAACAAAAAATTGGCGAATGGTACTGTTTGGATGCTTTGCCTATATGTTTCTTAAACTATATAGAAGCAATATATACATTGATTTCAATCGTCTACCTGTTCCACTCATTGTTCTGCTTGTCGCAAGTTACAAATAATTTCCGTTAAAGTATTAACAATGGGGCTCGTAGTTCACTTAAACATGAAGATGAAATAATTGGCGAATTGTACTGTTTGGATGCTTTGCATATATGTTTCTTAGATTATATAGAAGCAATTGTGCCAGACCGCGCCACTGTATGGATAATCGGGAACTCTCCCCCAGTACAGCAAGGCACAACGACCGCCGCGCTTGAGCGGCTAGCAAATGATTTCAAAGTTCTTACATAAACCTACTGATCATTTGCTGACCGACGGATCCATGGAAGGGAGGGGAGGGGTCTGAATAATTCAAATACTTCGTATCTTTTGCGCCGAGCGGTATCTGACTCGACTTTATATTTTCATAAAAACGTGGTATACATTTTGTACGTTTTCGACAACGACCGAGCAACGATCGGGCTAAGGCTCCAAGGTCATCTCGCAATTAAATCGATCCTGGGGACCGGGGCGCGGACACATGGACATTACCGAACTCGATCAGCAATGAACACGCCGCTAACTTTCGGGCCCGAAATACACCTGGTTAACCCAGCGTGTCCACTGTCGCGGACTGTCCATTCAACAAGATGAAGGACCCACGCCACAGTCAGGCCCGAAAATTCCCGGACAGCCAGGATCCGACAAGAGCGAGAGCCACCACGCCGGACCACGATCCTACTCGGTCGCCGTCCCGTTCCCGACTGACCGTCACTGCAATGGACGAGCTCGAGCGACCCGTATCAAAACAAAGTACGAGAAGGCTACACTACGCGGTCGCCTCTCGAGTGATATCTCATCCATTCCAGTTTACAGGTTTACTGTACATTCACATTTATATTAACAACTTTTGTACTTCGAATATAATAAACTAAAAATCATGAACTTGTAAACTATTGAATTACATTTTTAAAGTTACAACTAAATGGTTCTTCTTTATAATGAGAAACTTAATATATTTTTTTTATATATAAATATGCATTGGCAACATCCTCTCCCCCGGTATTGGAGGTAAATTTCCAATACCTCACTTTTCAGACGCCAATGCTAATAGTTTCGTAACTGCACGCTTTACATTTCCTCGGCTTGTCCGTACGTCGACGACCCGGATGCGTCCATCGGGTCCAGGAAACGTTTTCTCCACAATTCCCTTCGGCCAGGTGTTACGTGGCAGGGTGTGGTCAACTACAATAACCAAGTCGCCTTCTTTGAGGGGTGGTGCCTCCTGGTGCCACCGTTTCCGTGGGAGAAGCGTCGGCAGGTACTCTTTCAACCATCTTGCCCAGAACTGATCTGCCAAGCGTTGTGCCGTGCGCCACTGCTTCCGGGAACATAGATCTGCCTCGTCGAAACGTCCTGGTACCGCAACACCTGATGATGAACCTAGTAGAAAGTGGTTAGGTGTTAAAGCCTCCTCGTCCCTAGGATCAACAGATACGTGTGTTAACGGTCGACTGTTAACTATATGTTCCGCTTCTATTATTAGAGTAGACAATGTTTCCTCTCGAGGAGCCCTTTCTCTTAAAGTTGCCTTCAATGCCGTCTTCACGCTTCGAACCAGCCTTTCCCAACTGCCGCCCATGTGTGGTGAATTCGGAGGAATGAAACGCCACACGAAACCTTGAGAGGCTGCGTATTCTCCCTGTTTGGTGTGGTCCATTTCTGCTATAGCGCGGCGTAGCTCGGCATCCGCTCCTCGTAGATTAGTGCCATTGTCAGAATAAATTTCAGTTGGATGTCCTCTGCGCCCTGCCATCCTTCGTAGAGCCATGATGGCCGAGTCGGTTGATAAAGATGCGGCTATCTCCAGGTGGACAGCTCGCGTTGTGAGGCAGGTGAACAACACGCCCCATCGTTTTTCGTGGTGCCTACCGACGGTGACGTTCATCGGGCCAAAATAATCTACCCCACAGAATGAAAATGGCCGTCTATGGTGTGCCACTCGAGCTACCGGCAAGTCTGCCATTCTTGGGGGATGCGGCTTTGCCTTTTGAATTCGGCATACTTGGCAGCGGTAACTAACCGCTCGAACTGTAGGACGCAGATTAACGATCCAGTACTTTTGCCGCAATTCGTTCACTACAGCTTCCGGACTGCTATGCCCAAACTGTTGATGATAATGATGTACCAATAGCCTTGTATACGAATGTCGACCATCTAATATTGCTGGCGACTTCGTATTTTTATCAATATCTGTAGCGTTTTCCAGACGTCCTTGTGCTCTGAGTACTCCGTCACCATCGAGTACAGGCGTTAAGTAACGTAAGCGGCTTTCAACTGCTACAGGTTTGCCATTCTTGAGCAATTTTACTTCTGATCCGAAGTTCTCCAGTTGACTTTGTTTCATCCATAGATCCTCTGCACGCTGCAAGTGACTAATCGACAGATCTTCTTTATTTTTCTTTTGGCAGCGATCTATGAACAACAGTACCCACGCTGTGCTACGCACTAATCGTCTCCACGACGAAAACCTTTGAATGTCCGGTAGGTGTGAGGATATTATCTGTACTTGAGCTGCTACGAACTGCTCGCGTTGTTCCAAGACTGCCGCGCCCGAGACGACTTCCGATTGTTGCGGTTGTAATGGCCATTCCGATTCGACTTTAAACAAAAACGGTGGTCCAAACAACCACCTGGTATTCGAAGACAGATCAATTCGAGAGACTCGAGTAGCGTCGTCTGCAGGGTTATCAGTTGTGGAAACCCATCTCCATTCAGACGTGTTAGTTAACTCGTCTATTTCACCTAAGCGGTGAGATACGAACGCTTTATATGTGCGTGGATCACCCTTTATCCAATGTAAGACAGTACGCGAGTCAGTCCAAAATACACGCCTCGATATTTCATATTCATGTTCGACTCCAATAGTATGGGCTAATCGACTTGCGATCATTGCTGCTTGCAATTCCATTCGAGGGATGGATTGTGGTTTTAGAGGTGCTGCGCGACACTTACTAGCGACAAAGGCAACATTTATACTTCCATTTAAATATAGGAATCTCCAATATGAAACCGCCGCAAAGGCCTTTTCGCTAGCATCGCAAAAAGTATGTAATTCGGTGCTCACAATGCGTACTCTTAAATTAGTGTAGCATCGTGGTATTGTGCAGCGTTTTAAAGACTTCAAATCTTCTGTCCATTTTTTCCATATTGTAAAGTCGTCATCTCTCAATTTTTCATCCCAATCTATTCCACTACGCCACACGCTTTGTAGAAGTATTTTACTTCTGACGGTAAACGGGGACAAGAACCCGTGTGGATCGAAAATAGACATGATGGTCCGAAGCATCTCGCGTTTCGTTGGTCGCTCGGATCCTGACGCAATTTCAGCTGGAACTTTCTTGAGGCTCACATCGAAGGCGAGCATGTCAGTGTGCGGATTCCATCGAAGTCCCAAAGTTCTTTCAAATTCGTTATCTTCTGAATTAAGCGCCAGATTGATCGATCCTGTGGTCAAGTTCTCTTGTGGTATGCTGTCCAGTACACGCCGATCGTTAGACGCCCAGCCTCTTATTTCGAATCCTCCACATTTATGAATGTCAGTTACCTGCTTGATTAGTTCTATCGCTTCTTCTGTTGTATCTACACTATCCAAATAATCATCCATATAGTGTTTTCTTATAATAGCATCTACAGCTCGTGGGAATTCCTTTTGAAATTCGCGGGCGTTTCGATTTATTACGTATATGGCGGTAGCTGGGGATGACGAAGCACCAAAAATCATTGACGTCATACAATATACATCGGGTTCGCCAGCTTTTCCCTGATCACGCCAGAGAAACCGCTGTGCATCCTGGTCTTCAGGGTGAATTTTTATTTGCAGGAACATGTCCCTAATGTCTCCTGTGAATGCAATTGCCCTCTGTCGAAATCGCATTAATACTCCCAGTAAAGAGTTTAATAAATCCGGTCCTGTTAACAGGTTATCGTTTAAACACGTTCCCTCGGTACGTGCTGCTGCATCAAAAACTAATCGAAGTTTCCCCGGTTTGTTGGGGTTAATAACGCCGAAGTGGGGAAGGTACCACGTGCGTTGAGTGTGTCCTGCGGTGCTATTTATCTTTTTGGCATAATTGCATTTAATAAGTTTCTCAACCTGTTCCCTATACAAATTTTCATATGTCTTATCTTTTTTCATCTTCCTTTCTAAATTCTTGAAACGTTTCATCGCATAATACCGATTATCCGGCAAGCTTATCTTCGCATCTTTCCTTAGCAGCCTTGTTTCCCACGTATTTCCGATGTGACGCGTACTACTTTCCAGTATTTGCTCAGCTCGTTGATGCAGCGTATTTTTTCGGTCGTGAGCGATAATTCCGAGGGCTTCCAATCGAAAATTCCTCTTGACTAATTCATGGAGATCACTGTCGTTTCCAATAAAATTTCGTTTAGGCGGAGGGTCATTACTGTCTTTACTAACACACGATGTAATTTCTCCAGTGTTTTGGCTTAACGTTGTGGATACATATCCGTGCACAACCCATCCAAGTTTTGTGCGTGACGCCACCGGATTGTTCAGTCCTTTGCAACGGAATTCTTGCGATACTATCAAGTCCCAGTTGTCCTGACCCAATAACACTTTGATATCGGCCTTTGAGTAAACGGGTAAATCAATGCCCTTCATGTGAGCGTGTCGCATTATATCCTCCCTTTTGAGCGTCTGGTAGGGCAGTGATAGATTTTTCACCGTCCGCGCATTTCTCACGGCGTACGTAGACCCATTTTTTGCACCACTTATTTTCAGCGACACCTTTTGACTCTGTGTTTCCACTGAGCTTACAGTTCCAATGCCACGTAAGGTTAAGGTATTTCTTGGTCCAGTAACCCCGATGTTCTTAGCAACGTCGGAGTCGATCAGTGTAACTGTAGATCCTTCGTCCAGTAGAGCGTAGGTATCTACATACCCCTTTGGTCCGGATATTCTCACTGGAATCACCTTTAATAAAATCTTCACCGAGCCGAGTCAGGAACTGGTTACTGTTTCTGGAGCGTCCTTAGCTGAATTGGCTTGGTCAGCTTCACTGCCATGTGTGGAAACGGCTGTTATCCTCGAGTTATTTTCTTGGTGTAATAGAATGTGATGCGGTCGGCCACAGCCGCTACGATTGCAGATTCTTGCTCTACAACGTCTTCGTTGGTGTCTCTCGAGAAGACAGCGGAAACATATTCCCTCCTTTTTGGCCCAGTTCCACCGCTGCTTGATCGGTTGAGCTTTGAAACGTTCGCACCTGGATATTATATGATTTAGGCTTTTTCAATAGGTGCACGGCAAACGCCGCGTCTCTCGTCGCAGAGGTGTTCCTTTTCGAACCGGAAAACTCGCGGTATGGGAGTCCGTAGTAGCGTATACTAAGCTCTGCTGCTCTTGGAGTTGTTATGGCCGGGATGAGCGCGGCCCTTGTCTCGGGTGAATTGATCTGGATTGCTCCTGATTTAGTCGTGGTTGCGTGCGCCCAGTTAAATCACACGTACCAGCCTTGCATGCCATCTCAGCCTCTCGGAATAGAAATTTTGAAATAGTTACAAGCCGGGGTTCTTCATTAGAGCTAGAGTAAAGATGACGATTATAGTGATATATCATCGCCGATGACATTTTTCCAATGATATTGGTTGCTAGTTCTGGGCTATGAAGATAGCCGGTGTGATTCATGGCTTCCATTGCTGCCACGCAATTCTTGACTTTCGTCGCTAAGGTCGCAATGTCAATACGTCCGGAAGCAATCTTTGGTAATGCTTTGACATCTTCTACGATTTTTCGTAAGATGACATCCGGATTCCCGAAGCGCAATTCCAGCGACGCCATTATTTCTCGAGCGTCAACTGCTGTCATCATCAAGGACGCCACCGCTTCTTGTGCTTTCCCACGTAGGCAAGCGTATAGTCGCGACACATTTTCCTGCTCACTGTACCCGCCCAGCGTGGTCGACACTTCGAAAGCTCTCTTGAATCTAAGCCACTCGAGCGCATCACCATGAAATATAGGCAAATCTTTAGCGGCAGACAATCTGTTTACCAGTTCATTGGTTCTATTCGCCGGCGTCACAGCCTCACGAACCGCTTCCAAACTACGTGTCATGGTTTCGGTTAATTTAGCCAGTTCCCTAATACTTTGCCTCGAAGCAGATACTTCTTCTGTCGACCTTGCCGTTGGCATTTCGTTCTGTATCGAACCTGAATTTGTGGCAGAGTTACGTAGCCATTCGTGAATATCGCGTCTCACCTCACTCCCATTTCGTTGCGATGCAGACGCTGATATTCGACTCTCATCGTTGTCATTTCCTGCCTCTATCTCGGTTAGTTCCGCTGCTAATCGTTCGTCCACCAGCTGCAGCTCGATTCGTTCCCGCTCCTCCAAAGTTCTCCTTCGTATCTTTGCTCGCTCTTCGGCTGCTCGAAGTTCCAACTCTCTCTTCCTTTTTCGCGAGCTCGTAGTGGAACAAGAGGGCAGGCCACCATGACTGTTACGAGATTCTGGCAAGGGACGCAATGACCTTCTTGATCGCTGCGGTGATGGCTCCGGTCCCCTGCGCGGTTCGCCTGCCGTTGAATCCAATTCCATTTGGAGCTCCTCTGTTTGTATCAGCGGTTCCGATGGTCCTACCGCTCTAGGGGATGCACGCTGGTTCGTACATCCGTGCGAAATTTCTGGGTGCACTGCATTCTCGTTACCTGTTGGTAAATTTCCGCGGATCGCCTCACCACCTCGGCGTCTACCTCTACCGGCGCGTGTTACGTTGGGCATTTTACACCGTGAGTATATTCGACTCAGTACTCCGAAGAAACACCGACGGATTCGACCTCGGCCGACACGAAAGTAAACACTACGAAAACTGATTAGATATGCGAATTTGAATTGGGAATTGGCACGAGTACCGATGTGTATTGCTCGCGATCAATTACACAACTGTCCCCATACGCTTGGTAATAGCGCGGCTCACCGTCGCGGGAACCCCTCCCCCCCTTTCTCCGTCTATAAGTCGCTAATTCGGATCCGGCTCGAAGGACCATTGAATGTGCCAGACCGCGCCACTGTATGGATAATCGGGAACTCTCCCCCAGTACAGCAAGGCACAACGACCGCCGCGCTTGAGCGGCTAGCAAATGATTTCAAAGTTCTTACATAAACCTACTGATCATTTGCTGACCGACGGATCCATGGAAGGGAGGGGAGGGGTCTGAATAATTCAAATACTTCGTATCTTTTGCGCCGAGCGGTATCTGACTCGACTTTATATTTTCATAAAAACGTGGTATACATTTTGTACGTTTTCGACAACGACCGAGCAACGATCGGGCTAAGGCTCCAAGGTCATCTCGCAATTAAATCGATCCTGGGGACCGGGGCGCGGACACATGGACATTACCGAACTCGATCAGCAATGAACACGCCGCTAACTTTCGGGCCCGAAATACACCTGGTTAACCCAGCGTGTCCACTGTCGCGGACTGTCCATTCAACAAGATGAAGGACCCACGCCACAGTCAGGCCCGAAAATTCCCGGACAGCCAGGATCCGACAAGAGCGAGAGCCACCACGCCGGACCACGATCCTACTCGGTCGCCGTCCCGTTCCCGACTGACCGTCACTGCAATGGACGAGCTCGAGCGACCCGTATCAAAACAAAGTACGAGAAGGCTACACTACGCGGTCGCCTCTCGAGTGATATCTCATCCATTCCAGTTTACAGGTTTACTGTACATTCACATTTATATTAACAACTTTTGTACTTCGAATATAATAAACTAAAAATCATGAACTTGTAAACTATTGAATTACATTTTTAAAGTTACAACTAAATGGTTCTTCTTTATAATGAGAAACTTAATATATTTTTTTTATATATAAATATGCATTGGCAACAGCAATATATACAAAGATATCAACCGTCTACCTGTTCCATTCATTGTTCTACTTGTCGAAAGTTACAAATAATATCCGATAACGGATTAAGCATTGGGGCTCATTGTTCACTTAAACTTGAAGAACAAAAAATTGGCGAACTGTACTGTTTGGATGCTTTGCATATATGTTTCTTAGACTATATAGAAGCAATATATACATTGATTTCAACCGTCTACCTGTTCCACTCATTGTTCTACTTGTCGCAAGTTACAAATAATTTCCGTTAAAGTATTAACAATGGGGCTCGTAGTTCACTTAAACATGAAGATGAAATAATTGGCGAATGGTACTGTTTGGATGATTTGCATATATGTTTCTTAGACTATATAGAAGCAATATATATAAAGATTTCAACCGTCTACCTGTTCCATTCATTGTTCTACTTGTCGAAAGTTACAAATAATATCCGATAACGGATTAAGCATTGGGGCTCATTGTTCACTTAAACTTGAAGAACAAAAAATTGGCGAACTGTACTGATTGGATGCTTTGCATATATGTTTCTTAGACTATATAGAAGCAATATATACAAAGATTTCAAGCGTCTACCTGTTCCATTCATTGTTCTACTTGTCGAAAGTTACAAATAATTTCCTATAAAGGATTAACAATGGGGCTCATTGTTCACTTAAACTTGAAGAACAAAAAATTGGCGAATGGTACTGTTTGGATGCTTTGCCTATATGTTTCTTAAACTATATAGAAGCAATATATACATTGATTTCAATCGTCTACCTGTTCCACTCATTGTTCTGCTTGTCGCAAGTTACAAATAATTTCCGTTAAAGTATTAACAATGGGGCTCGTAGTTCACTTAAACATGAAGATGAAATAATTGGCGAATTGTACTGTTTGGATGCTTTGCATATATGTTTCTTAGATTATATAGAAGCAATATATACAAAGATATCAACCGTCTACCTGTTCCATTCATTGTTCTACTTGTCGAAAATTACAAATAATTTCCGATAAAGGATTAACCATTGGGGCTCATTGTTCACTAAACTTGAAGAACAAAAAATTGTCGAATTGTACTGTTTGGATGCTTTGCATATATGTTTCTTAGACTATATAGAAGCAATATAAACAAAGATTTCAAGCGTCTACCTGTTCCATTCATTGTTCTACTTGCCGAAAGTTACAAATAATTTCCGATAAAGGATTAACCATTGGGGCTCATTGTTCACTTAAACTTGAAGAACAAAAAATTGGCGAATGGTACTGTTTGGATGCTTTGCATATATGTTTCTTAGACTATATAGAAGCAATATATACATTGATTTCAACCGTCTACCTGTTCCACTCATTGTTCTACTTGTCGCAAGTTACAAATAATTTCCGTTAAAGTATTAACAATGGGGCTCGTAGTTCACTTAAACATGAAGAACAAAAAATTGGCGAATTGAACTGTTTGGATGCTTTGCATATGTGTTTCTTAGACTATATAGAAGCAATATATAAAAAGATTTCAACCGTCTACCAGTTCCATTCATTGTTCTACTTGTCGAAAGTTACAAATAATTTCCTATAAAGGATTAACAATGGGGCTCATTGTTCACTTAAACTTGAAGAACAAAAAATTGGCGAATGGTTCTGTTTGGATGCTTTGCATATATGTTTCTTAGACTATATAGAAGTAATATATACATTGATTTCAACCGTCTACCTGTTCCACTCATTGTTCTACTTGTCGCAAGTTACAAATAATTTGCGTTAAAGTAGTAACAATGGGTCTCGTAGTTCACTTAAACTTGAAGATGAAATAATTGGCGAATTGTACTGTTTGGATGCTTTGCATATATGTTTCTTAGATTATATAGAAGCAATATATACAAAGATTTCAACCGTCTACCTGTTCCATTCATTGTTCTACTTGTCGAAATTTACAAATAATTACCTTTAAAGGATTAACAATGGGGCTCGTAGTTCACTTAAACTTGAAGAACAAAAAATTGGCGAATTGTACTGTTTCGATGCTTTGCATATATATTTCTTAGACTATTTAGAAGCAATATATAGAAAGATTTCACCCGTCTACCTGTACTATTCATTTTTCTACTTGTAGAAAGTTACAAATAATTTCCATTTCATGATTATCAATGGGGCTCGCTGTTCACTTAAACTTGAAGATCAAAAAATTGGCGATTGTTACTGTTTAGATGCTTTGCATATAGGTTTCTTAGACTATATAGAAGCAATATATACAAAGATTTCAACCGTCTACCTGTTCCATTCATTGTTCTACTTGTCGAAAATTACAAATAATTTCCGATAAAGGATTAACCATTGGGGCTCATTGTTCACTTAAACTTGAAGAACATAAAATTGGCGAATGGTACTGTTTGGATGCTTTGCGTACATGTTTCTTAGACTATATGGAAGCAATATATACAAAGATTTCAACCGTCTACCTGTTCCATTCATTGTTCTACTTGCCGATATTTACAAATAATTTCCGTTAAAGTATTAACAATGGGGCTCGTAGTTCACTTAAACATGAAGATGAAATAATTGCCGAATTGTACTGTTTGGATGCTTTGCATATATGTTTCTTAGATTATATAGAAGCAATATATACAAAGATTTCAACCGTCTACCTGTTCCATTCATTGTTCTACTTGTCGGAAGTTACAAATAATTTCCGTTAAAGTATTAACAATGGCGCTCGTAGTTCACTTTAACATGAAGATGAAATAATTGGCGAATTGTACTGTTTGGATGCTTTGCATATATGTTTCTTAGACTATATAGAAGCAATATATACATTGATTTCAACCGTCTACCTGTTCCACTCATTGTTCTACTTGTCGCAAGTTACAAATAATTTCCGTTAAAGTATTAACAATGGGGCTCGTAGTTCACTTAAACATGAAGAACAAAAAATTGGCGAATTGAACTGTTTGGATGCTTTGCATATGTGTTTCTTAGACTATATAGAAGCAATATATAAAAAGATTTCAACCGTCTACCAGTTCCATTCATTGTTCTACTTGTCGACAGTTACAAATAATTTCCTATAAGGGATTAACAATGGGGCTCATTGTTCACTTAAACTTGAAGAACAAAAAATTGGCGAATGGTTCTGTTTGGATGCTTTGCATATATGTTTCTTAGACTATATAGAAGTAATATATACATTGATTTCAACCGTCTACCTGTTCCACTCATTGTTCTACTTGTCGCAAGTTACAAATAATTTGCGTTAAAGTAGTAACAATGGGTCTCGTAGTTCACTTAAACTTGAAGATGAAATAATTGGCGAATTGTACTGTTTGGATGCTTTGCATATATGTTTCTTAGATTATATAGAAGCAATATATACAAAGATTTCAACCGTCTACCTGTTCCATTCATTGTTCTACTTGTCGAAAATTACAAATAATTTCCGATAAAGGATTAACCATTGGGGCTCATTGTTCACTAAACTTGAAGAACAAAAAATTGTCGAATTGTACTGTTTGGATGCTTTGCATATATGTTTCTTAGACTATATAGAAGCAATATATACAATGATTTCAACCGTCTACATGATCCATTCATTGTTCTACTTGTCGAAATTTACAAATAATTTCCTTTAAAGGATTAACAATGGGGCTCGTAGTTCACTTAAACTTGAAGAACAAAAAATTGGCGAATTGTACTGTTTCGATGCTTTGCATATATATTTCTTAGACTATTTAGAAGCAATATATAGAAAGATTTCACCCGTCTACCTGTACTATTCATTTTTCTACTTGTAGAAAGTTACAAATAATTTCCATTTCATGATTATCAATGGGGCTCGCTGTTCACTTAAACTTGAAGATCAAAAAATTGGCGATTGTTACTGTTTAGATGCTTTGCATATAGGTTTCTTAGACTATATAGAAGCAATATATACAAAGATTTCAACCGTCTACCTGTTCCATTCATTGTTCTACTTGTCGAAAATTACAAATAATTTCCGATAAAGGATTAACCATTGGGGCTCATTGTTTACTAAACTTGAAGAACAAAAAATTGTCGAATTGTACTGTTTGGATGCTTTGCATATATGTTTCTTAGACTATATAGAAGCAATATATACAATGATTTCAACCGTCTACATGATCCATTCATTGTTCTACTTGTCGAAATTTACAAATAATTTCCTTTAAAGGATTAACAATGGGGCTCGTAGTTCACTTAAACTTGAAGAACAAAAAATTGGCGAATTGTACTGTTTCGATGCTTTGAATATATATTTCTTAGACTATTTAGAAGCAATATATAGAAAGATTTCACCCGTCTACCTGTACTATTCATTTTTCTACTTGTAGAAAGTTACAAATAATTTCCATTTCATGATTATCAATGGGGCTCGCTGTTCACTTAAACTTGAAGATCAAAAAATTGGCGATTGTTACTGTTTAGATGCTTTGCATATATGTTTCTTAGACTATATAGAAGCAATATATACAATGATTTCAACCGTCTACCTGTTCCATTCATTGTTCTACTTGTCGAAAATTACAAATGATTTCCGATAAAGGATTAACCATTGGGGCTCATTGTTCACTAAATTTGAAGAACAAAAAATTGTCGAATTGTACTGTTTGGATGCTTTGCATATATGTTTCTTAGACTATATAGAAGCAATATATACAAAGATTTCAAGCGTCTACCTGTTCCATTCATTGTTCTACTTGTCGAAAGTTACAAATAATTTCCGATAAAGGATTAACCATTGGGGCTCATTGTTCAATTAAACTTCAAGAACAAAAAATTGGCGAATTGTACTGTTTGGATGCTTTGCATATATGTTTCTTAGACTATATAGAAGCAATATATACAAAGATTTCAACCGTCTACCTGTTCCATTCATTGTTATACTTGTCGAAATTTACAAATAATTTCCTTTAAAGGATTAACAATGGGGCTCGTAGTTCACTTAAACTTGAAGAACAAAAAATTGGCGAATGGTACTGTTTGGATGCTTTGCATATATGTTTCTTAGACTATATAGAAGCAATATATACATTGATTTCAATCGTCTACCTGTTCCACTCATTGTTCTACTTGTCGCAAGTTACAAATAATTTCCGTTAAAGTATTAACAATGGGGCTCGTAGTTCACTTAAACATGAAGATGAAATAATTGGCGAATTGTACTGTTTGGATGCTTTCCATATATGTTTCTTAGACTATATAGAAGCAATATATAAAAAGATTTCAACCGTCTACCAGATCCATTCATTGTTCTGCTGGTCGAAAGTTACAAATAATATCCGATAACGGATTAAGCATTGGGGCTCATTGTTCACATAAACTTGAAGAACAAAAAATTGGCGAATTGTACTGTTTGGATGCTTTGCATATATGTTTCTTAGACTATATAGAAGCAATATATACAAAGATTTCAAGCGTCTACCTGTTCCATTCATTGTTCTACTTGTCGAAAGTTACAAATAATTTCCGATAAAGGATTAACCATTGGGGCTCATTGTTCACTTAAACTTGAAGAACAAAAAATTGGCGAATGGTACTGTTTGGATGCTTTGCATATATGTTTCTTAGACTATATAGAAGCAATATATACATTGATTTCAATCGTCTACCTGTTCCACTCATTGTTCTACTTGTCGCAAGGTACAAATAATTTCCGATTAAAGTATTAACAATGGGGCTCGTAGTTCACTTAAACATGAAGAACAAAAAATTGGCGAATTGAACTGTTTGGATGCTTTGCATATGTGTTTCTTAGACTATATAGAAGCAATATATAAAAAGATTTCAACCGTCTACCAGTTCCATTCATTGTTCTACTTGTCGAAAGTTACAAATAATTTCCTATAAAGGATTAACAATGGGGCTCATTGTTCACTTAAACTTGAAGAACAAAAAATTGGCGAATGGTTCTGTTTGGATGCTTTGCATATATGTTTCTTAGACTATATAGAAGTAATATATACATTGATTTCAACCGTCTACCTGTTCCACTCATTGTTCTACTTGTCGCAAGTTACAAATAATTTGCGTTAAAGTAGTAACAATGGGTCTCGTAGTTCACTTAAACTTGAAGATGAAATAATTGGCGAATTGTACTGTTTGGATGCTTTGCATATATGTTTCTTAAATTATATAGAAGCAATATATACAAAGATTTCAACCGTCTACCTGTTCCATTCATTGTTCTACTTGTCGAAAATTACAAATAATTTCCGATAAAGGATTAACCATTGGGGCTCATTGTTCACTAAACTTGAAGAACAAAAAATTGTCGAATTGTACTGTTTGGATGCTTTGCATATATGTTTCTTAGACTATATAGAAGCAATATATACAATGATTTCAACCGTCTACATGATCCATTCATTGTTCTACTTGTCGAAATTTACAAATAATTACCTTTAAAGGATTAACAATGGGGCTCGTAGTTCACTTAAACTTGAAGAACAAAAAATTGGCGAATTGTACTGTTTCGATGCTTTGCATATATATTTCTTAGACTATTTAGAAGCAATATATAGAAAGATTTCACCCGTCTACCTGTACTATTCATTTTTCTACTTGTAGAAAGTTACAAATAATTTCCATTTCATGATTATCAATGGGGCTCGCTGTTCACTTAAACTTGAAGATCAAAAAATTGGCGATTATTACTGTTTAGATGCTTTGCATATAGGTTTCTTAGACTATATAGAAGCAATATATACAAAGATTTCAACCGTCTACCTGTTCCATTCATTGTTCTACTTGTCGAAAATTACAAATAATTTCCGATAAAGGATTAACCATTGGGGCTCATTGTTCACTTAAACTTGAAGAACATAAAATTGGCGAATGGTACTGTTTGGATGCTTTGCGTACATGTTTCTTAGACTATATGGAAGCAATATATACAAAGATTTCAACCGTCTACCTGTTCCATTCATTGTTCTACTTGTCGGAAGTTACAAATAATTTCCGTTAAAGTATTAACAATGGCGCTCGTAGTTCACTTTAACATGAAGATGAAATAATTGGCGAATTGTACTGTTTGGATGCTTTGCATATATGTTTCTTAGACTATATAGAAGCAATATATACATTGATTTCAACCGTCTACCTGTTCCACTCATTGTTCTACTTGTCGCAAGTTACAAATAATTTCCGTTAAAGTATTAACAATGGGGCTCGTAGTTCACTTAAACATGAAGAACAAAAAATTGGCGAATTGAACTGTTTGGATGCTTTGCATATGTGTTTCTTAGACTATATAGAAGCAATATATAAAAAGATTTCAACCGTCTACCAGTTCCATTCATTGTTCTACTTGTCGAAAGTTACAAATAATTTCCTATAAGGGATTAACAATGGGGCTCATTGTTCACTTAAACTTGAAGAACAAAAAATTGGCGAATGGTTCTGTTTGGATGCTTTGCATATATGTTTCTTAGACTATATAGAAGTAATATATACATTGATTTCAACCGTCTACCTGTTCCACTCATTGTTCTACTTGTCGCAAGTTACAAATAATTTGCGTTAAAGTAGTAACAATGGGTCTCGTAGTTCACTTAAACTTGAAGATGAAATAATTGGCGAATTGTACTGTTTGGATGCTTTGCATATATGTTTCTTAGATTATATAGAAGCAATATATACAAAGATTTCAACCGTCTACCTGTTCCATTCATTGTTCTACTTGTCGAAAATTACAAATAATTTCCGATAAAGGATTAACCATTGGGGCTCATTGTTCACTAAACTTGAAGAACAAAAAATTGTCGAATTGTACTGTTTGGATGCTTTGCATATATGTTTCTTAGACTATATAGAAGCAATATATACAATGATTTCAACCGTCTACATGATCCATTCATTGTTCTACTTGTCGAAATTTACAAATAATTTCCTTTAAAGGATTAACAATGGGGCTCGTAGTTCACTTAAACTTGAAGAACAAAAAATTGGCGAATTGTACTGTTTCGATGCTTTGCATATATATTTCTTAGACTATTTAGAAGCAATATATAGAAAGATTTCACCCGTCTACCTGTACTATTCATTTTTCTACTTGTAGAAAGTTACAAATAATTTCCATTTCATGATTATCAATGGGGCTCGCTGTTCACTTAAACTTGAAGATCAAAAAATTGGCGATTGTTACTGTTTAGATGCTTTGCATATAGGTTTCTTAGACAATATAGAAGCAATATATACAAAGATTTCAACCGTCTACCTGTTCCATTCATTGTTCTACTTGTCGAAAATTACAAATAATTTCCGATAAAGGATTAACCATTGGGGCTCATTGTTCACTTAAACTTGAAGAACATAAAATTGGCGAGTGGTTCTGTTTGGATGCTTTGCATATATGTTTCTTAGACTATATAGAAGCTATATATACAATGATTTCAACCATCTACCTGTTCCATTCATTGTTCTACTTGTCGAAAGTTACAAATAATTTCCGATAAAGGATTAACAATGGGGCTCGTAGTTCACTTAAACTTGAAGAACAAAAAATTGGCGAACTGTACTGTTTGGGTGCTTTGCATATATGTTTCATAGACTATATAGAAGCAATATATATAATGAATTCAACCGTCTACAAGTTCCATTCATTGTTCTACTTGTCGGAAGTTACAAATAATTTCCGTTAAAGTATTAACAATGGCGCTCGTAGTTCACTTTAACATGAAGATGAAATAATTGGCGAATTGTACTGTTTGGATGCTTTGCATATATGTTTCTTAGATTATATAGAAGCAATATATACAAAGATTTCAACCGTCTACCTGTTCCATTCATTTTTCTACTTGTCGAAAGTTACAAATAATTTCCGATAAAGGATTAACAATGGGGCTCGTAGTTCACTTAAACTTGAAGAACAAAAAATTGGCGAATTGAACTGTTTGGATGCTTTGCATATGTGTTTCTTAGACTATATAGAAGCAATATATAAAAAGATTTCAACCGTCTACCAGTTCCATTCATTGTTCTACTTGTCGAAAGTTACAAATAATTTCCGTTTCATGATTATCAATGGGGCTCGTTGTTCACTTAAACTTGAAGAACAAAAAATTGGCGAATGGTACTGTTTGGATGCTTTGCATATATGTTTCTTAGATTATATAGAAGCAATATATACAAAGATTTCAACCGTCTACCTGTTCCATTCATTGTTCTACTTGTCGAAAATTACAAATAATTTCCGATAAAGGATTAACCATTGGGGCTCATTGTTCACTTAAACTTGAAGAACATAAAATTGGCGAATGGTACTGTTTGGATGCTTTGCGTACATGTTTCTTAGACTATATGGAAGCAATATATACAAAGATTTCAACCGTCTACCTGTTCCATTCATTGTTCTACTTGCCGATATTTACAAATAATTTCCGTTAAAGTATTAACAATGGGGCTCGTAGTTCACTTAAACATGAAGATGAAATAATTGCCGAATTGTACTGTTTGGATGCTTTGCATATATGTTTCTTAGATTATATAGAAGCAATATATACAAAGATTTCAACCGTCTACCTGTTCCATTCATTGTTCTACTTGTCGAAAATTACAAATAATTTCCGATAAAGGATTAACCATTGGGGCTCATTGTTCACTAAACTTGAAGAACAAAAAATTGTCGAATTGTACTGTTTGGATGCTTTGCATATATGTTTCTTAGACTATATAGAAGCAATATATACAATGATTTCAACCGTCTACATGATCCATTCATTGTTCTACTTGTCGAAATTTACAAATAATTACCTTTAAAGGATTAACAATGGGGCTCGTAGTTCACTTAAACTTGAAGAACAAAAAATTGGCGAATTGTACTGTTTCGATGCTTTGCATATATATTTCTTAGACTATTTAGAAGCAATATATAGAAAGATTTCACCCGTCTACCTGTACTATTCATTTTTCTACTTGTAGAAAGTTACAAATAATTTCCATTTCATGATTATCAATGGGGCTCGCTGTTCACTTAAACTTGAAGATCAAAAAATTGGCGATTGTTACTGTTTAGATGCTTTGCATATAGGTTTCTTAGACTATATAGAAGCAATATATACAAAGATTTCAACCGTCTACCTGTTCCATTCATTGTTCTACTTGTCGAAAATTACAAATAATTTCCGATAAAGGATTAACCATTGGGGCTCATTGTTCACTTAATCTTGAAGAACATAAAATTGGCGAATGGTACTGTTTGGATGCTTTGCGTACATGTTTCTTAGACTATATGGAAGCAATATATACAAGGATTTCAACCGTCTACCTGTTCCATTCATTGTTCTACTTGCCGATATTTACAAATAATTTCCGTTAAAGTATTAACAATGGGGCTCGTAGTTCACTTAAACATGAAGATGAAATAATTGCCGAATTGTACTGTTTGGATGCTTTGCATATATGTTTCTTAGATTATATAGAAGCAATATATACAAAGATATCAACCGTCTACCTGTTCCATTCATTGTTCTACTTGTCGAAAATTACAAATAATTTCCGATAAAGGATTAACCATTGGGGCTCATTGTTCACTAAACTTGAAGAACAAAAAATTGTCGAATTGTACTGTTTGGATGCTTTGCATATATGTTTCTTAGACTATATAGAAGCTATATATACAATGATTTCAACCATCTACCTGTTCCATTCATTGTTCTACTTGTCAAAAGTTACAAATAATTTCCGACAAAGGATTAACAATGGGGTTCGTAGTTCGCTTAAACTTGAAGAACAAAAAATTGGCGAACTGTACTCTTTGGATGCTTTGCATATATGTTTCATAGACTATATAGAAGCAATATATACAATGATTTCAACCGTCTACATGATCCATTCATTGTTCTACTTGTCGAAATTTACAAATAATTACCTTTAAAGGATTAACAATGGGGCTCGTAGTTCACTTAAACTTGAAGAACAAAAAATTGGCGAACTGTACTGTTTGGGTGCTTTGCATATATGTTTCATAGACTATATAGAAGCAATATATACAAAGAATTCAACCGTCTACCTGTTCCATTCATTGTTCTACTTGTCGAAAGTTACAAATAATTTCCGACAAAGGATTAACAATGGGGCTCATTGTTCACTTAAACTTGAAGAATAAAAAATTGGCGCATGTCACTGTTTTGATGCTTTGCATATAGGTTTATTAGACTACATAGAAGCAACATATACAAAGATTTCTACCGTCTGCCTGTTCCATTCATTGTTCTACTTGTCGAAATTTACAAATAATTTCCTTTAAAGGATTAACAATGGGGTTCGTAGTTCGCTTAAACTTGAAGAACAAAAAATTGGCGAACTGTACTCTTTGGATGCTTTGCATATATGTTTCATAGACTATATAGAAGCAATATATACAATGATTTCAACCGTCTACCTGTTCCATTCATTGTTCTACTTGTCGAAATTTACAAATAATTTCCTTTAAAGGATTAACGATGGGGCTCGTAGTTCACTTAAACTTGAAGAACAATAAATTCGCGAATTGTACTGTTTGGAAGCTTTGCATATATGTTTCTTAGACTATATAGAAGCAATATATACAAAGATTTTATCCGTCTACCTGTTCCATTCATTGTTCTTCTTGTCGAAAGTTACAAATAATTTCCGTTAAAGGATTATCAATGGGGCTCGTTGTTCACTTAAACTTGAAGAACAATAAATTGGCGAATGTCACTGTTTAGATGCTTTGCATATAGGTTTCTTAGACTATACAGAAGCAACATATACAAAGATTTCAACCGTCTACCTGTTCCATTCATTGTTCTACTTGTCGAAATTTACAAATAATTTCCTTTAAAGGATTAACAATGGGTCTCGTAGTTCACTTAAACTTGAAGAACAAAAAATTGGCGAATTGTACTGTTTGGATGCTTTGCATATATGTTTCGTAGGCTATATAGAAGCAATATATACAATGATTTCAACCGTCTACCTGATCCATTCATTGTTCTACTTGTCGAAATTTACAAATAATTTCCTTTAAAGGATTAACAATGGGGCTCGTAGTTCACTTAAACTTGAAGAACAAAAAATTGGCGAATTGAACTGTTTGGATGCTTTGCATATGTGTTTCTTAGACTATATAGAAGCAATATATAAAAAGATTTCAACCGTCTACCAGTTCCATTCATTGTTCTACTTGTCGAAAGTTACAAATAATTTCCTATAAAGGATTAACAATGGGGCTCATTGTTCACTTAAACTTGAAGAACAAAAAATTGGCGAATGGTTCTGTTTGGATGCTTTGCATATATGTTTCTTAGACTATATAGAAGCAATATATACATTGATTTCAACCGTCTACCTGTTCCACTCATTGTTCTACTTGTCGCAAGTTACAAATAATTTGCGTTAAAGTATTAACAATGGGTCTCGTAGTTCACTTAAACTTGAAGATGAAATAATTGGCGAATTGTACTGTTTGGATGCTTTGCATATATGTTTCTTAGATTATATAGAAGCAATATATACAAAGATTTCAACCGTCTACCTGTTCCATTCATTGTTCTACTTGTCGAAAATTACAAATAATTTCCGATAAAGGATTAACCATTGGGGCTCATTGTTCACTAAACTTGAAGAACAACGATTGTCGAATTGTACTGTTTGGATGCTTTGCAGATATGTTTCTTAGACTACATAGAAGCAATATATACAATGATTTCAACCGTCTACCTGTTCCATTCATTGTTCTACTTGTCGAAAGTTACAAATAATTTCCGTTAAAGTATTAACAATGGGGCTCGTAGTTCACTTAAACATGAAGATGAAATAATTGCCGAATTGTACTGTTTGGATGCTTTGCATATATGTTTCTTAGATTATATAGAAGCAATATATACAAAGATATCAACCGTCTACCTGTTCCATTCATTGTTCTACTTGTCGAAAATTACAAATAATTTCCGATAAAGGATTAACCATTGGGGCTCATTGTTCACTAAACTTGAAGAACAAAAAATTGTCGAATTGTACTGTTTGGATGCTTTGCATATATGTTTCTTAGACTATATAGAAGCTATATATACAATGATTTCAACCATCTACCTGTTCCATTCATTGTTCTACTTGTCAAAAGTTACAAATAATTTCCGACAAAGGATTAACAATGGGGTTCGTAGTTCGCTTAAACTTGAAGAACAAAAAATTGGCGAACTGTACTCTTTGGATGCTTTGCATATATGTTTCATAGACTATATAGAAGCAATATATACAATGATTTCAACCGTCTACATGATCCATTCATTGTTCTACTTGTCGAAATTTACAAATAATTACCTTTAAAGGATTAACAATGGGGCTCGTAGTTCACTTAAACTTGAAGAACAAAAAATTGGCGAACTGTACTGTTTGGGTGCTTTGCATATATGTTTCATAGACTATATAGAAGCAATATATACAAAGAATTCAACCGTCTACCTGTTCCATTCATTGTTCTACTTGTCGAAAGTTACAAATAATTTCCGACAAAGGATTAACAATGGGGCTCATTGTTCACTTAAACTTGAAGAATAAAAAATTGGCGCATGTCACTGTTTTGATGCTTTGCATATAGGTTTATTAGACTACATAGAAGCAACATATACAAAGATTTCTACCGTCTGCCTGTTCCATTCATTGTTCTACTTGTCGAAATTTACAAATAATTTCCTTTAAAGGATTAACAATGGGGTTCGTAGTTCGCTTAAACTTGAAGAACAAAAAATTGGCGAACTGTACTCTTTGGATGCTTTGCATATATGTTTCATAGACTATATAGAAGCAATATATACAATGATTTCAACCGTCTACCTGTTCCATTCATTGTTCTACTTGTCGAAATTTACAAATAATTTCCTTTAAAGGATTAACGATGGGGCTCGTAGTTCACTTAAACTTGAAGAACAATAAATTCGCGAATTGTACTGTTTGGAAGCTTTGCATATATGTTTCTTAGACTATATAGAAGCAATATATACAAAGATTTTATCCGTCTACCTGTTCCATTCATTGTTCTTCTTGTCGAAAGTTACAAATAATTTCCGTTAAAGGATTATCAATGGGGCTCGTTGTTCACTTAAACTTGAAGAACAATAAATTGGCGAATGTCACTGTTTAGATGCTTTGCATATAGGTTTCTTAGACTATACAGAAGCAACATATACAAAGATTTCAACCGTCTACCTGTTCCATTCATTGTTCTACTTGTCGAAATTTACAAATAATTTCCTTTAAAGGATTAACAATGGGTCTCGTAGTTCACTTAAACTTGAAGAACAAAAAATTGGCGAATTGTACTGTTTGGATGCTTTGCATATATGTTTCGTAGGCTATATAGAAGCAATATATACAATGATTTCAACCGTCTACCTGATCCATTCATTGTTCTACTTGTCGAAATTTACAAATAATTTCCTTTAAAGGATTAACAATGGGGCTCGTAGTTCACTTAAACTTGAAGAACAAAAAATTGGCGAATTGAACTGTTTGGATGCTTTGCATATGTGTTTCTTAGACTATATAGAAGCAATATATAAAAAGATTTCAACCGTCTACCAGTTCCATTCATTGTTCTACTTGTCGAAAGTTACAAATAATTTCCTATAAAGGATTAACAATGGGGCTCATTGTTCACTTAAACTTGAAGAACAAAAAATTGGCGAATGGTTCTGTTTGGATGCTTTGCATATATGTTTCTTAGACTATATAGAAGCAATATATACATTGATTTCAACCGTCTACCTGTTCCACTCATTGTTCTACTTGTCGCAAGTTACAAATAATTTGCGTTAAAGTATTAACAATGGGTCTCGTAGTTCACTTAAACTTGAAGATGAAATAATTGGCGAATTGTACTGTTTGGATGCTTTGCATATATGTTTCTTAGATTATATAGAAGCAATATATACAAAGATTTCAACCGTCTACCTGTTCCATTCATTGTTCTACTTGTCGAAAATTACAAATAATTTCCGATAAAGGATTAACCATTGGGGCTCATTGTTCACTAAACTTGAAGAACAACGATTGTCGAATTGTACTGTTTGGATGCTTTGCAGATATGTTTCTTAGACTACATAGAAGCAATATATACAATGATTTCAACCGTCTACCTGTTCCATTCATTGTTCTACTTGTCGAAAGTTACAAATAATTTCCGTTAAGGGATTAACAATGGGGTTCGTAGTTTACTTAAACTTGAAGAACAAAAAATTGGCGAATTGTACTGTTTGGATGCTTTGCATATATGTTTCTTAGACTATATAGAAGCAATATATACAATGATTTCAACATTCTACCTGTTCCATTCATTGTTCTACTTGTCGAAATTTACAAATAATTTCCTTTAAAGGTTTAACAATGGGGCTCGTAGTTCACTTAAACTTGAAGAACAAAAAATTGGCGAATGGTACTGTTTGGATGCATTGCATATATGTTTCTTAGACTATATAGAAGCAATATATACAAAGATTTCAACCGTCTACCTGTTCCATTCATTGTTCGACTTGTCGAAAGTTACAAATCATTTCCGATAACGGATTAACCATTGGGGCTCATTGTTCACTTAAACTTGAAGAACAAAAAATTGTCGAATTGTACTGTTTGGATGCTTTGCATATATGTTTCTTAGACTATATAGAAGCAATATATACAATGATTTCAACCGTCTACCTGTTCCATTCATTGTTCTACTTGTCGAAAATTACAAATGATTTCCGATAAAGGATTAACCATTGGGGCTCATTGTTCACTAAACTTGAAGAACAAAAAATTATCGAATTGTACTGTTTGGATGCTTTGCATATATGTTTCTTAGACTATATAGAAGCAATATATACAAAGATTTCAACCGTCTACCTGTTCCATTCATTGTTCTACTTGTCGAAAATTACAAATAATTTCCGATAAAGGATTAACAATGGGTCTCGTAGTTCACTTAAACTTGAAGAACAAAAAATTGGCGAATTGTACTGTTTGGATGCTTTGCATATATGTTTCGTAGGCTATATAGAAGCAATATATACAATGATTTCAACCGTCTACCTGATCCATTCATTGTTCTACTTGTCGAAATTTACAAATAATTTCCTTTAAAGGATTAACAATGGGGCTCGTAGTTCACTTAAACTTGAAGAACAAAAAATTGGCGAATTGAACTGTTTGGATGCTTTGCATATGTGTTTCTTAGACTATATAGAAGCAATATATAAAATGATTTCAACCGTCTACCAGTTCCATTCATTGTTCTACTTGTCGAAAGTTACAAATAATTTCCTATAAAGGATTAACAATGGGGCTCATTGTTCACTTAAACTTGAAGAACAAAAAATTGGCGAATGGTTCTGTTTGGATGCTTTGCATATATGTTTCTTAGACTATATAGAAGCAATATATACATTGATTTCAACCGTCTACCTGTTCCACTCATTGTTCTACTTGTCGCAAGTTACAAATAATTTGCGTTAAAGTATTAACAATGGGTCTCGTAGTTCACTTAAACTTGAAGATGAAATAATTGGCGAATTGTACTGTTTGGATGCTTTGCATATATGTTTCTTAGATTATATAGAAGCAATATATACAAAGATTTCAACCGTCTACCTGTTCCATTCATTGTTCTACTTGTCGAAAATTACAAATAATTTCCGATAAAGGATTAACCATTGGGGCTCATTGTTCACTAAACTTGAAGAACAAAGATTGTCGAATTGTACTGTTTGGATGCTTTGCATATATGTTTCTTAGACTACATAGAAGCAATATATACAATGATTTCAACCGTCTACATGATCCATTCATTGTTCTACTTGTCGAAATTTACAAATAATTTCCTTTAAAGGATTAACAATGGGGCTCGTAGTTCACTTAAACTTGAAGAACAAAAAATTGGCGAATTGTACTGTTTCGATGCTTTGCATATATATTTCTTAGACTATTTAGAAGCAATATATAGAAAGATTTCACCCGTCTACCTGTACTATTCATTTTTCTACTTGTAGAAAGTTACAAATAATTTCCATTTCATGATTATCAATGGGGCTCGCTGTTCACTTAAACTTGAAGATCAAAAAATTGGCGATTGTTACTGTTTAGATGCTTTGCATATAGGTTTCTTAGACTATATAGAAGCAATATATACAAAGATTTCAACCGTCTACCTGTTCCATTCATTGTTCTACTTGTCGAAAATTACAAATGATTTCCGATAAAGGATTAACCATTGGGGCTCATTGTTCACTAAATTTGAAGAACAAAAAATTGTCGAATTGTACTGTTTGGATGCTTTGCATATATGTTTCTTAGACTATATAGAAGCAATATATACAAAGATTTCAAGCGTCTACCTGTTCCATTCATTGTTCTACTTGTCGAAAGTTACAAATAATTTCCGATAAAGGATTAACCATTGGGGCTCATTGTTCAATTAAACTTCAAGAACAAAAAATTGGCGAATTGTACTGTTTGGATGCTTTGCATATATGTTTCTTAGACTATATAGAAGCAATATATACAAAGATTTCAACCGTCTACCTGTTCCATTCATTGTTATACTTGTCGAAATTTACAAATAATTTCCTTTAAAGGATTAACAATGGGGCTCGTAGTTCACTTAAACTTGTAGAACAAAAAATTGGCGAATGGTACTGTTTGGATGCTTTGCATATATGTTTCTTAGACTATATAGAAGCAATATATACATTGATTTCAACCGTCTACCTGTTCCACTCATTGTTCTACTTGTCGCAAGTTACAAATAATTTCCGTTAAAGTATTAACAATGGGGCTCGTAGTTCACTTAAACATGAAGATGAAATAATTGGCGAATTGTACTGTTTGGATGCTTTCCATATATGTTTCTTAGACTATATAGAAGCAATATATAAAAAGATTTCAACCGTCTACCAGATCCATTCATTGTTCTGCTGGTCGAAAGTTACAAATAATATCCGATAACGGATTAAGCATTGGGGCTCATTGTTCACATAAACTTGAAGAACAAAAAATTGGCGAATTGTACTGTTTGGATGCTTTGCATATATGTTTCTTAGATTATATAGAAGCAATATATACAAAGATTTCAACCGTCTACCTGTTCCATTCATTGTTCTACTTGTCGAAAATTACAAATAATTTCCGATAAAGGATTAACCATTGGGGCTCATTGTTCACTAAACTTGAAGAACAAAGATTGTCGAATTGTACTGTTTGGATGCTTTGCATATATGTTTCTTAGACTACATAGAAGCAATATATACAATGATTTCAACCGTCTACATGATCCATTCATTGTTCTACTTGTCGAAATTTACAAATAATTTCCTTTAAAGGATTAACAATGGGGCTCGTAGTTCACTTAAACTTGAAGAACAAAAAATTGGCGAATTGTACTGTTTCGATGCTTTGCATATATATTTCTTAGACTATTTAGAAGCAATATATAGAAAGATTTCACCCGTCTACCTGTACTATTCATTTTTCTACTTGTAGAAAGTTACAAATAATTTCCATTTCATGATTATCAATGGGGCTCGCTGTTCACTTAAACTTGAAGATCAAAAAATTGGCGATTGTTACTGTTTAGATGCTTTGCATATAGGTTTCTTAGACTATATAGAAGCAATATATACAAAGATTTCAACCGTCTACCTGTTCCATTCATTGTTCTACTTGTCGAAAATTACAAATGATTTCCGATAAAGGATTAACCATTGGGGCTCATTGTTCACTAAATTTGAAGAACAAAAAATTGTCGAATTGTACTGTTTGGATGCTTTGCATATATGTTTCTTAGACTATATAGAAGCAATATATACAAAGATTTCAAGCGTCTACCTGTTCCATTCATTGTTCTACTTGTCGAAAGTTACAAATAATTTCCGATAAAGGATTAACCATTGGGGCTCATTGTTCAATTAAACTTCAAGAACAAAAAATTGGCGAATTGTACTGTTTGGATGCTTTGCATATATGTTTCTTAGACTATATAGAAGCAATATATACAAAGATTTCAACCGTCTACCTGTTCCATTCATTGTTATACTTGTCGAAATTTACAAATAATTTCCTTTAAAGGATTAACAATGGGGCTCGTAGTTCACTTAAACTTGTAGAACAAAAAATTGGCGAATGGTACTGTTTGGATGCTTTGCATATATGTTTCTTAGACTATATAGAAGCAATATATACATTGATTTCAACCGTCTACCTGTTCCACTCATTGTTCTACTTGTCGCAAGTTACAAATAATTTCCGTTAAAGTATTAACAATGGGGCTCGTAGTTCACTTAAACATGAAGATGAAATAATTGGCGAATTGTACTGTTTGGATGCTTTCCATATATGTTTCTTAGACTATATAGAAGCAATATATAAAAAGATTTCAACCGTCTACCAGATCCATTCATTGTTCTGCTGGTCGAAAGTTACAAATAATATCCGATAACGGATTAAGCATTGGGGCTCATTGTTCACATAAACTTGAAGAACAAAAAATTGGCGAATTGTACTGTTTGGATGCTTTGCATATATGTTTCTTAGACTATATAGAAGCAATATATACAAAGATTTCAAGCGTCTACCTGTTCCATTCATTGTTCTACTTGTCGAAAGTTACAAATAATTTCCGATAAAGGATTAACCATTGGGGCTCATTGTTCACTTAAACTTGAAGAACAAAAAATTGGCGAATGGTACTGTTTGGATGCTTTGCATATATGTTTCTTAGACTATATAGAAGCAATATATACATTGATTTCAACCGTCTACCTGTTCCACTCATTGTTCTACTTGTCGCAAGGTACAAATAATTTCCGATTAAAGTATTAACAATGGGGCTCGTAGTTCACTTAAACATGAAGATGAAATAATTGGCGAATGGTACTGTTTGGATGATTTGCATATATGTTTCTTAGACTATATAGAAGCAATATATATAAAGATTTCAACCGTCTACCTGTTCCATTCATTGTTCTACTTGTCGAAAGTTACAAATAATATCCGATAACGGATTAAGCATTGGGGCTCATTGTTCACTTAAACTTGAAGAACAAAAAATTGGCGAACTGTACTGTTTGGATGCTTTGCATATATGTTTCTTAGACTATATAGAAGCAATATATACAAAGATTTCAAGCGTCTACCTGTTCCATTCATTGTTCTACTTGTCGAAAGTTACAAATAATTTCCTATAAAGGATTAACAATGGGGCTCATTGTTCACTTAAACTTGAAGAACAAAAAATTGGCGAATGGTACTGTTTGGATGCTTTGCCTATATGTTTCTTAAACTATATAGAAGCAATATATACATTGATTTCAATCGTCTACCTGTTCCACTCATTGTTCTGCTTGTCGCAAGTTACAAATAATTTCCGTTAAAGTATTAACAATGGGGCTCGTAGTTCACTTAAACATGAAGATGAAATAATTGGCGAATTGTACTGTTTGGATGCTTTGCATATATGTTTCTTAGATTATATAGAAGCAATATATACAAAGATATCAACCGTCTACCTGTTCCATTCATTGTTCTACTTGTCGAAAGTTACAAATAATATCCGATAACGGATTAAGCATTGGGGCTCATTGTTCACTTAAACTTGAAGAACAAAAAATTGGCGAACTGTACTGTTTGGATGCTTTGCATATATGTTTCTTAGACTATATAGAAGCAATATATACATTGATTTCAACCGTCTACCTGTTCCACTCATTGTTCTACTTGTCGCAAGTTACAAATAATTTCCGTTAAAGTATTAACAATGGGGCTCGTAGTTCACTTAAACATGAAGATGAAATAATTGGCGAATTGTACTGTTTGGATGCTTTGCATATATGTTTCTTAGATTATATAGAAGCAATATATACAAAGATATCAACCGTCTACCTGTTCCATTCATTGTTCTACTTGTCGAAAATTACAAATAATTTCCGATAAAGGATTAACCATTGGGGCTCATTGTTCACTAAACTTGAAGAACAAAAAATTGTCGAATTGTACTGTTTGGATGCTTTGCATATATGTTTCTTAGACTATATAGAAGCAATATATACAATGATTTCAACCGTCTACCTGTTCCATTCATTGTTCTACTTGTCGAAAATTACAAATGATTTCCGATAAAGGATTAACCATTGGGGCTCATTGTTCACTAAATTTGAAGAACAAAAAATTGTCGAATTGTACTGTTTGGATGCTTTGCATATATGTTTCTTAGACTATATAGAAGCAATATATACAAAGATTTCAAGCGTCTACCTGTTCCATTCATTGTTCTACTTGTCGAAAGTTACAAATAATTTCCGATAAAGGATTAACCATTGGGGCTCATTGTTCAATTAAACTTCAAGAACAAAAAATTGGCGAATTGTACTGTTTGGATGCTTTGCATATATGTTTCTTAGACTATATAGAAGCAATATATACAAAGATTTCAACCGTCTACCTGTTCCATTCATTGTTATACTTGTCGAAATTTACAAATAATTTCCTTTAAAGGATTAACAATGGGGCTCGTAGTTCACTTAAACTTGAAGAACAAAAATTGGCGAATGGTACTGTTTGGATGCTTTGCATATATGTTTCTTAGACTATATAGAAGCAATATATACATTGATTTCAACCGTCTACCTGTTCCACTCATTGTTCTACTTGTCGCAAGTTACAAATAATTTCCGTTAAAGTATTAACAATGGGGCTCGTAGTTCACTTAAACATGAAGATGAAATAATTGGCGAATTGTACTGTTTGGATGCTTTCCATATATGTTTCTTAGACTATATAGAAGCAATATATAAAAAGATTTCAACCGTCTACCAGTTCCATTCATTGTTCTGCTGGTCGAAAGTTACAAATAATATCCGATAACGGATTAAGCATTGGGGCTCATTGTTCACATAAACTTGAAGAACAAAAAATTGGCGAGTTGTACTGTTTGGATGCTTTGCATATATGTTTCTTAGACTATATAGAAGCAATATATACAAAGATTTCAAGCGTCTACCTGTTCCATTCATTGTTATACTTGTCGAAAGTTACAAATAATTTCCGATAAAGGATTAACCATTGGGGCTCATTGTTCACTTAAACTTGAAGAACAAAAAATTGGCGAATGGTACTGTTTGGATGCTTTGCATATATGTTTCTTAGACTATATAGAAGCATTATATACATTGATTTCAACCGTCTACCTGTTCCACTCATTGTTCTACTTGTCGCAAGTTACAAATAATTTCCGTTAAAGTATTAACAATGGGGCTCGTAGTTCACTTAAACATGAAGATGAAATAATTGGCGAATGGTACTGTTTGGATGATTTGCATATATGTTTCTTAGACTATATAGAAGCAATATATATAAAGATTTCAACCGTCTACCTGTTCCATTCATTGTTCTACTTGTCGAAAGTTACAAATAATATCCGATAACGGATTAAGCATTGGGGCTCATTGTTCACTTAAACTTGAAGAACAAAAAATTGGCGAACTGTACTGTTTGGATGCTTTGCATATATGTTTCTTAGACTATATAGAAGCAATATATACAAAGATTTCAAGCGTCGACCTGTTCCATTCATTGTTCTACTTGTCGAAAGTTACAAATAATTTCCTATAAAGGATTAACAATGGGGCTCATTGTTCACTTAAACTTGAAGAACAAAAAATTGGCGAATGGTACTGTTTGGATGCTTTGCCTATATGTTTCTTAAACTATATAGAAGCAATATATACATTGATTTCAATCGTCTACCTGTTCCACTCATTGTTCTGCTTGGCGCAAGTTACAAATAATTTCCGTTAAAGTATTAACAATGGGGCTCGTAGTTCACTTAAACATGAAGATGAAATAATTGGCGAATTGTACTGTTTGGATGCTTTGCATATATGTTTCTTAGATTATATAGAAGCAATATATACAAAGATATCAACCGTCTACCTGTTCCATTCATTGTTCTACTTGTCGAAAATTACAAATAATTTCCGATAAAGGATTAACCATTGGGGCTCATTGTTCACTTAAACTTGAAGAACAAAAAATTGGCGAATGGTACTGTTTGGATGCTTTGCATATATGTTTCTTAGATTATATAGAAGCAATATATACAAAGATTTCAACCGTCTACCTGTTCCATTCATTGATCTACTTGTCGAAAATTACAAATAATTTCCGATAAAGGATTAACCATTGGGGCTCATTGTTCACTTAAACTTGAAGAACATAAAATTGGCGAATGGTACTGTTTGGATGCTTTGCGTACATGTTTCTTAGACTATATGGAAGCAATATATACAAAGATTTCAACCGTCTACCTGTTCCATTCATTGTTCTACTTGCCGATATTTACAAATAATTTCCGTTAAAGTATTAACAATGGGGCTCGTAGTTCACTTAAACATGAAGATGAAATAATTGCCGAATTGTACTGTTTGGATGCTTTGCATATATGTTTCTTAGATTATATAGAAGCAATATATACAAAGATTTCAACCGTCTACCTGTTCCATTCATTGTTCTACTTGTCGAAAATTACAAATAATTTCCGATAAAGGATTAACCATTGGGGCTCATTGTTCACTAACCTTGAAGAACAAAAAATTGTCGAATTGTACTGTTTGGATGCTTTGCATATATGTTTCTTAGACTATATAGAAGCAATATATACAATGATTTCAACCGTCTACATGATCCATTCATTGTTCTACTTGTCGAAATTTACAAATAATTACCTTTAAAGGATTAACAATGGGGCTCGTAGTTCACTTAAACTTGAAGAACAAAAAATTGGCGAATTGTACTGTTTCGATGCTTTGCATATATATTTCTTAGACTATTTAGAAGCAATATATAGAAAGATTTCACCCGTCTACCTGTACTATTCATTTTTCTACTTGTAGAAAGTTACAAATAATTTCCATTTCATGATTATCAATGGGGCTCGCTGTTCACTTAAACTTGAAGATCAAAAAATTGGCGATTGTTACTGTTTAGATGCTTTGCATATAGGTTTCTTAGACTATATAGAAGCAATATATACAAAGATTTCAACCGTCTACCTGTTCCATTCATTGTTCTACTTGTCGAAAATTACAATTAATTTCCGATAAAGGATTAACCATTGGGGCTCATTGTTCACTTAAACTTGAAGAACATAAAATTGGCGAATGGTACTGTTTGGATGCTTTGCGTACATGTTTCTTAGACTATATGGAAGCAATATATACAAAGATTTCAACCGTCTACCTGTCCCATTCATTGTTCTACTTGCCGATATTTACAAATAATTTCCGTTAAAGTATTAACAATGGGGCTCGTAGTTCACTTAAACATGAAGATGAAATAATTGCCGAATGGTACTGTTTGGATGCTTTGCATATATGTTTCTTAGATTATATAGAAGCAATATATACAAAGATATCAACCGTCTACCTGTTCCATTCATTGTTCTACTTGTCGAAAATTACAAATAATTTCCGATAAAGGATTAACCATTGGGGCTCATTGTTCACTAAACTTGAAGAACAAAAAATTGTCGAATTGTACTGTTTGGATGCTTTGCATATATGTTTCTTAGACTATATAGAAGCTATATATACAATGATTTCAACCATCTACCTGTTCCATTCATTGTTCTACTTGTCGAAAGTTACAAATAATTTCCGATAAAGGATTAACAATGGGGCTCGTAGTTCACTTAAACTTGAAGAACAAAAAATTGGCGAACTGTACTGTTTGGGTGCTTTGCATATATGTTTCATAGACTATATAGAAGCAATATATACAAAGAATTCAACCGTCTACCTGTTCCATTCATTGTTCTACTTGTCGAAAGTTACAAATAATTTCCGATAAAGGATTAACAATGGGGCTCATTGTTCACTTAAACTTGAAGAATAAAAAATTGGCGCATGTCACTGTTTTGATGCTTTGCATATAGGTTTATTAGACTATATAGAAGCAACATATACAAAGATTTCTACCGTCTGCCTGTTCCATTCATTGTTCTACTTGTCGAAATTTACAAATAATTTCCTTTAAAGGATTAACAATGGGGTTCGTAGTTCGCTTAAACTTGAAGAACAAAAAATTGGCGAACTGTACTCTTTGGATGCTTTGCATATATGTTTCATAGACTATATAGAAGCAATATATACAATGATTTCAACCGTCTACCTGTTCCATTCATTGTTCTACTTGTCGAAATTTACAAATAATTTCCTTTAAAGGATTAACAATGGGGCTCGTAGTTCACTTAAACTTGAAGAACAAAAAATTGGCGAATGGTACTGTTTGGATGCTTTGCATATATGTTTCTTAGACTATATAGAAGCAACATATACAATGATTTCAACCATCTACCTGTTCCATTCATTGTTCTACTTGTCGAAATTTACAAATAATTTCCTTTAAAGGATTAACGATGGGGCTCGTAGTTCACTTAAACTTGAAGAACAATAAATTCGCGAATTGTACTGTTTGGAAGCTTTGCATATATGTTTCTTAGACTATATAGAAGCAATATATACAAAGATTTTATCCGTCTACCTGTTCCATTCATTGTTCTTCTTGTCGAAAGTTACAAATAATTTCCGTTAAAGGATTATCAATGGGGCTCGTTGTTCACTTAAACTTGAAGAACAATAAATTGGCGAATGTCACTGTTTAGATGCTTTGCATATAGGTTTCTTAGACTATATAGAAGCAACATATACAAAGATTTCAACCGTCTACCTGTTCCATTCATTGTTCTACTTGTCGAAATTTACAAATAATTTCCTTTAAAGGATTAACAATGGGGCTCGTAGTTCACTTAAACTTGAAGAACAAAAAATTGGCGAATTGAACTGTTTGGATGCTTTGCATATGTGTTTCTTAGACTATATAGAAGCAATATATACAAAGATTTCAACCGTCTACCTGTTCCATTCATTGTTCGACTTGTCGAAAGTTACAAATCATTTCCGATAACGGATTAACCATTGGGGCTCATTGTTCACTTAAACTTGAAGAACAAAAAATTGTCGAATTGTACTGTTTGGATGCTTTGCATATATGTTTCTTAGACTATATAGAAGCAATATATACAATGATTTCAACCGTCTACCTGTTCCATTCATTGTTCTACTTGTCGAAAATTACAAATGATTTCCGATAAAGGATTAACCATTGGGGCTCATTGTTCACTAAACTTGAAGAACAAAAAATTATCGAATTGTACTGTTTGGATGCTTTGCATATATGTTTCTTAGACTATATAGAAGCAATATATACAAAGATTTCAACCGTCTACCTGTTCCATTCATTGTTCTACTTGTCGAAAATTACAAATAATTTCCGATAAAGGATTAACAATGGGTCTCGTAGTTCACTTAAACTTGAAGAACAAAAAATTGGCGAATTGTACTGTTTGGATGCTTTGCATATATGTTTCGTAGGCTATATAGATGCAATATATACAATGATTTCAACCGTCTACCTGATCCATTCATTGTTCTACTTGTCGAAATTTACAAATAATTTCCTTTAAAGGATTAACAATGGGGCTCGTAGTTCACTTAAACTTGAAGAACAAAAAATTGGCGAATTGAACTGTTTGGATGCTTTGCATATGTGTTTCTTAGACTATATAGAAGCAATATATAAAATGATTTCAACCGTCTACCAGTTCCATTCATTGTTCTACTTGTCGAAAGTTACAAATAATTTCCTATAAAGGATTAACAATGGGGCTCATTGTTCACTTAAACTTGAAGAACAAAAAATTGGCGAATGGTTCTGTTTGGATGCTTTGCATATATGTTTCTTAGACTATATAGAAGCAATATATACATTGATTTCAACCGTCTACCTGTTCCACTCATTGTTCTACTTGTCGCAAGTTACAAATAATTTGCGTTAAAGTATTAACAATGGGTCTCGTAGTTCACTTAAACTTGAAGATGAAATAATTGGCGAATTGTACTGTTTGGATGCTTTGCATATATGTTTCTTAGATTATATAGAAGCAATATATACAAAGATTTCAACCGTCTACCTGTTCCATTCATTGTTCTACTTGTCGAAAATTACAAATAATTTCCGATAAAGGATTAACCATTGGGGCTCATTGTTCACTAAACTTGAAGAACAAAGATTGTCGAATTGTACTGTTTGGATGCTTTGCATATATGTTTCTTAGACTACATAGAAGCAATATATACAATGATTTCAACCGTCTACCTGTTCCATTCATTGTTCTACTTGTCGAAAATTACAAATGATTTCCGATAAAGGATTAACCATTGGGGCTCATTGTTCACTAAACTTGAAGAACAAAAAATTATCGAATTGTACTGTTTGGATGCTTTGCATATATGTTTCTTAGACTATATAGAAGCAATATATACAAAGATTTCAACCGTCTACCTGTTCCATTCATTGTTCTACTTGTCGAAAATTACAAATAATTTCCGATAAAGGATTAACCATTGGGGCTCATTGTTCACTAAATTTGAAGAACAAAAAATTGTCGAATTGTACTGTTTGGATGCTTTGCATATATGTTTCTTAGACTATATAGAAGCAATATATACAAAGATTTCAAGCGTCTACCTGTTCCATTCATTGTTCTACTTGTCGAAAGTTACAAATAATTTCCGATAAAGGATTAACCATTGGGGCTCATTGTTCAATTAAACTTCAAGAACAAAAAATTGGCGAATTGTACTGTTTGGATGCTTTGCATATATGTTTCTTAGACTATATAGAAGCAATATATACAAAGATTTCAACCGTCTACCTGTTCCATTCATTGTTATACTTGTCGAAATTTACAAATAATTTCCTTTAAAGGATTAACAATGGGTCTCGTAGTTCACTTAAACTTGAAGAACAAAAAATTGGCGAATTGTACTGTTTGGATGCTTTGCATATATGTTTCGTAGGCTATATAGAAGCAATATATACAATGATTTCAACCGTCTACCTGATCCATTCATTGTTCTACTTGTCGAAATTTACAAATAATTTCCTTTAAAGGATTAACAATGGGGCTCGTAGTTCACTTAAACTTGAAGAACAAAAAATTGGCGAATTGAACTGTTTGGATGCTTTGCATATGTGTTTCTTAGACTATATAGAAGCAATATATAAAAAGATTTCAACCGTCTACCAGTTCCATTCATTGTTCTACTTGTCGAAAGTTACAAATAATTTCCTATAAAGGATTAACAATGGGGCTCATTGTTCACTTAAACTTGAAGAACAAAAAATTGGCGAATGGTTCTGTTTGGATGCTTTGCATATATGTTTCTTAGACTATATAGAAGCAATATATACATTGATTTCAACCGTCTACCTGTTCCACTCATTGTTCTACTTGTCGCAAGTTACAAATAATTTGCGTTAAAGTATTAACAATGGGTCTCGTAGTTCACTTAAACTTGAAGATGAAATAATTGGCGAATTGTACTGTTTGGATGCTTTGCATATATGTTTCTTAGATTATATAGAAGCAATATATACAAAGATTTCAACCGTCTACCTGTTCCATTCATTGTTCTACTTGTCGAAAATTACAAATAATTTCCGATAAAGGATTAACCATTGGGGCTCATTGTTCACTAAACTTGAAGAACAAAGATTGTCGAATTGTACTGTTTGGATGCTTTGCATATATGTTTCTTAGACTACATAGAAGCAATATATACAATGATTTCAACCGTCTACCTGTTCCATTCATTGTTCTACTTGTCGAAAATTACAAATGATTTCCGATAAAGGATTAACCATTGGGGCTCATTGTTCACTAAACTTGAAGAACAAAAAATTATCGAATTGTACTGTTTGGATGCTTTGCATATATGTTTCTTAGACTATATAGAAGCAATATATACAAAGATTTCAACCGTCTACCTGTTCCATTCATTGTTCTACTTGTCGAAAATTACAAATAATTTCCGATAAAGGATTAACAATGGGTCTCGTAGTTCACTTAAACTTGAAGAACAAAAAATTGGCGAATTGTACTGTTTGGATGCTTTGCATATATGTTTCGTAGGCTATATAGAAGCAATATATACAATGATTTCAACCGTCTACCTGATCCATTCATTGTTCTACTTGTCGAAATTTACAAATAATTTCCTTTAAAGGATTAACAATGGGGCTCGTAGTTCACTTAAACTTGAAGAACAAAAAATTGGCGAATTGAACTGTTTGGATGCTTTGCATATGTGTTTCTTAGACTATATAGAAGCAATATATAAAAAGATTTCAACCGTCTACCAGTTCCATTCATTGTTCTACTTGTCGAAAGTTACAAATAATTTCCTATAAAGGATTAACAATGGGGCTCATTGTTCACTTAAACTTGAAGAACAAAAAATTGGCGAATGGTTCTGTTTGGATGCTTTGCATATATGTTTCTTAGACTATATAGAAGCAATATATACATTGATTTCAACCGTCTACCTGTTCCACTCATTGTTCTACTTGTCGCAAGTTACAAATAATTTGCGTTAAAGTATTAACAATGGGTCTCGTAGTTCACTTAAACTTGAAGATGAAATAATTGGCGAATTGTACTGTTTGGATGCTTTGCATATATGTTTCTTAGATTATATAGAAGCAATATATACAAAGATTTCAACCGTCTACCTGTTCCATTCATTGTTCTACTTGTCGAAAATTACAAATAATTTCCGATAAAGGATTAACCATTGGGGCTCATTGTTCACTAAACTTGAAGAACAAAGATTGTCGAATTGTACTGTTTGGATGCTTTGCATATATGTTTCTTAGACTACATAGAAGCAATATATACAATGATTTCAACCGTCTACCTGTTCCATTCATTGTTCTACTTGTCGAAAATTACAAATAATTTCCGATAAAGGATTAACCATTGGGGCTCATTGTTCACTTAAACTTGAAGAACATAAAATTGGCGAATGGTACTGTTTGGATGCTTTGCGTACATGTTTCTTAGACTATATGGAAGCAATATATACAAAGATTTCAACCGTCTACCTGTTCCATTCATTGTTCTACTTGTCGAAAGTTACAAATCATTTCCGATAACGGATTAACCATTGGGGCTCATTGTTCAATTAAACTTCAAGAACAAAAAATTGGCGAATTGTACTGTTTGGATGCTTTGCATATATGTTTCTTAGACTATATAGAAGCAATATATACAAAGATTTCAACCGTCTACCTGTTCCATTCATTGTTATACTTGTCGAAATTTACAAATAATTTCCTTTAAAGGATTAACAATGGGGCTCGTAGTTCACTTAAACTTGAAGAACAAAAAATTGGCGAATGGTACTGTTTGGATGCTTTGCATATATGTTTCTTAGACTATATAGAAGCAATATATACATTGATTTCAACCGTCTACCTGTTCCACTCATTGTTCTACTTGTCGCAAGTTACAAATAATTTCCGTTAAAGTATTAACAATGGGGCTCGTAGTTCTCTTAAACATGAAGATGAAATAATTGGCGAATTGTACTGTTTGGATGCTTTGCATATATGTTTCTTAGACTATATAGAAGCAATATATACAATGATTTCAACCGTCTACATGATCCATTCATTGTTCTACTTGTCGAAATTTACAAATAATTTCCTTTAAAGGATTAACAATGGGGCTCGTAGTTCACTTAAACTTGAAGAACAAAAAATTGGCGAATTGTACTGTTTCGATGCTTTGCATATATATTTCTTAGACTATTTAGAAGCAATATATAGAAAGATTTCACCCGTCTACCTGTACTATTCATTTTTCTACTTGTAGAAAGTTACAAATAATTTCCATTTCATGATTATCAATGGGGCTCGCTGTTCACTTAAACTTGAAGATCAAAAAATTGGCGATTGTTACTGTTTAGATGCTTTGCATATAGGTTTCTTAGACTATATAGAAGCAATATATACAAAGATTTCAACCGTCTACCTGTTCCATTCATTGTTCTACTTGTCGAAAATTACAAATAATTTCCGATAAAGGATTAACCATTGGGGCTCATTGTTCACTTAAACTTGAAGAACATAAAATTGGCGAATGGTACTGTTTGGATGCTTTGCGTACATGTTTCTTAGACTATATGGAAGCAATATATACAAAGATTTCAACCGTCTACCTGTTCCATTCATTGTTCTACTTGCCGATATTTACAAATAATTTCCGTTAAAGTATTAACAATGGGGCTCGTAGTTCACTTAAACATGAAGATGAAATAATTGCCGAATTGTACTGTTTGGATGCTTTGCATATATGTTTCTTAGATTATATAGAAGCAATATATACAAAGATATCAACCGTCTACCTGTTCCATTCATTGTTCTACTTGTCGAAAATTACAAATAATTTCCGATAAAGGATTAACCATTGGGGCTCATTGTTCACTAAACTTGAAGAACAAAAAATTGTCGAATTGTACTGTTTGGATGCTTTGCATATATGTTTCTTAGACTATATAGAAGCTATATATACAATGATTTCAACCATCTACCTGTTCCATTCATTGTTCTACTTGTCGAAAGTTACAAATAATTTCCGATAAAGGATTAACAATGGGGCTCGTAGTTCACTTAAACTTGAAGAACAAAAAATTGGCGAACTGTACTGTTTGGGTGCTTTGCATATATGTTTCATAGACTATATAGAAGCAATATATATAATGAATTCAACCGTCTACAAGTTCCATTCATTGTTCTACTTGTCGGAAGTTACAAATAATTTCCGTTAAAGTATTAACAATGGCGCTCGTAGTTCACTTTAACATGAAGATGAAATAATTGGCGAATTGTACTGTTTGGATGCTTTGCATATATGTTTCTTAGATTATATAGAAGCAATATATACAAAGATTTCAACCGTCTACCTGTTCCATTCATTTTTCTACTTGTCGAAAGTTACAAATAATTTCCGATAAAGGATTAACAATGGGGCTCGTAGTTCACTTAAACTTGAAGAACAAAAAATTGGCGAATTGAACTGTTTGGATGCTTTGCATATGTGTTTCTTAGACTATATAGAAGCAATATATAAAAAGATTTCAACCGTCTACCAGTTCCATTCATTGTTCTACTTGTCGAAAGTTACAAATAATTTCCGTTTCATGATTATCAATGGGGCTCGTTGTTCACTTAAACTTGAAGAACAAAAAATTGGCGAATGGTACTGTTTGGATGCTTTGCATATATGTTTCTTAGATTATATAGAAGCAATATATACAAAGATTTCAACCGTCTACCTGTTCCATTCATTGTTCTACTTGTCGAAAATTACAAATAATTTCCGATAAAGGATTAACCATTGGGGCTCATTGTTCACTTAAACTTGAAGAACAAAAAATTTGCGAATGGTACTGTTTGGATGCTTTGCATATATGTTTCTTAGATTATATAGAAGCAATATATACAAAGATTTCAACCGTCTACCTGTTCCATTCATTGTTCTACTTGTCGAAAATTACAAATAATTTCCGATAAAGGATTAACCATTGGGGCTCATTGTTCACTTAAACTTGAAGAACATAAAATTGGCGAATGGTACTGTTTGGATGCTTTGCGTACATGTTTCTTAGACTATATGGAAGCAATATATACAAAGATTTCAACCGTCTACCTGTTCCATTCATTGTTCTACTTGCCGATATTTACAAATAATTTCCGTTAAAGTATTAACAATGGGGCTCGTAGTTCACTTAAACATGAAGATGAAATAATTGCCGAATTGTACTGTTTGGATGCTTTGCATATATGTTTCTTAGATTATATAGAAGCAATATATACAAAGATTTCAACCGTCTACCTGTTCCATTCATTGTTCTACTTGTCGAAAATTACAAATAATTTCCGATAAAGGATTAACCATTGGGGCTCATTGTTCACTAAACTTGAAGAACAAAAAATTGTCGAATTGTACTGTTTGGATGCTTTGCATATATGTTTCTTAGACTATATAGAAGCAATATATACAATGATTTCAACCGTCTACATGATCCATTCATTGTTCTACTTGTCGAAATTTACAAATAATTACCTTTAAAGGATTAACAATGGGGCTCGTAGTTCACTTAAACTTGAAGAACAAAAAATTGGCGAATTGTACTGTTTCGATGCTTTGCATATATATTTCTTAGACTATTTAGAAGCAATATATAGAAAGATTTCACCCGTCTACCTGTACTATTCATTTTTCTACTTGTAGAAAGTTACAAATAATTTCCATTTCATGATTATCAATGGGGCTCGCTGTTCACTTAAACTTGAAGATCAAAAAATTGGCGATTGTTACTGTTTAGATGCTTTGCATATAGGTTTCTTAGACTATATAGAAGCAATATATACAAAGATTTCAACCGTCTACCTGTTCCATTCATTGTTCTACTTGTCGAAAATTACAAATAATTTCCGATAAAGGATTAACCATTGGGGCTCATTGTTCACTTAATCTTGAAGAACATAAAATTGGCGAATGGTACTGTTTGGATGCTTTGCGTACATGTTTCTTAGACTATATGGAAGCAATATATACAAGGATTTCAACCGTCTACCTGTTCCATTCATTGTTCTACTTGCCGATATTTACAAATAATTTCCGTTAAAGTATTAACAATGGGGCTCGTAGTTCACTTAAACATGAAGATGAAATAATTGCCGAATTGTACTGTTTGGATGCTTTGCATATATGTTTCTTAGATTATATAGAAGCAATATATACAAAGATATCAACCGTCTACCTGTTCCATTCATTGTTCTACTTGTCGAAAATTACAAATAATTTCCGATAAAGGATTAACCATTGGGGCTCATTGTTCACTAAACTTGAAGAACAAAAAATTGTCGAATTGTACTGTTTGGATGCTTTGCATATATGTTTCTTAGACTATATAGAAGCTATATATACAATGATTTCAACCATCTACCTGTTCCATTCATTGTTCTACTTGTCGAAAGTTACAAATAATTTCCGACAAAGGATTAACAATGGGGTTCGTAGTTCGCTTAAACTTGAAGAACAAAAAATTGGCGAACTGTACTCTTTGGATGCTTTGCATATATGTTTCATAGACTATATAGAAGCAATATATACAATGATTTCAACCGTCTACATGATCCATTCATTGTTCTACTTGTCGAAATTTACAAATAATTACCTTTAAAGGATTAACAATGGGGCTCGTAGTTCACTTAAACTTGAAGAACAAAAAATTGGCGAACTGTACTGTTTGGGTGCTTTGCATATATGTTTCATAGACTATATAGAAGCAATATATACAAAGAATTCAACCGTCTACCTGTTCCATTCATTGTTCTACTTGTCGAAAGTTACAAATAATTTCCGACAAAGGATTAACAATGGGGCTCATTGTTCACTTAAACTTGAAGAATAAAAAATTGGCGCATGTCACTGTTTTGATGCTTTGCATATAGGTTTATTAGACTACATAGAAGCAACATATACAAAGATTTCTACCGTCTGCCTGTTCCATTCATTGTTCTACTTGTCGAAATTTACAAATAATTTCCTTTAAAGGATTAACAATGGGGTTCGTAGTTCGCTTAAACTTGAAGAACAAAAAATTGGCGAACTGTACTCTTTGGATGCTTTGCATATATGTTTCATAGACTATATAGAAGCAATATATACAATGATTTCAACCGTCTACCTGTTCCATTCATTGTTCTACTTGTCGAAGTTTACAAATAATTTCCTTTAAAGGATTAACAATGGGGCTCGTAGTTCACTTAAACTTGAAGAACAAAAAATTGGCGAATGGTACTGTTTGGATGCTTTGCATATATGTTTCTTAGACTATATAGAAGCAACATATACAATGATTTCAACCATCTACCTGTTCCATTCATTGTTCTACTTGTCGAAATTTACAAATAATTTCCTTTAAAGGATTAACGATGGGGCTCGTAGTTCACTTAAACTTGAAGAACAATAAATTCGCGAATTGTACTGTTTGGAAGCTTTGCATATATGTTTCTTAGACTATATAGAAGCAATATATACAAAGATTTTATCCGTCTACCTGTTCCATTCATTGTTCTTCTTGTCGAAAGTTACAAATAATTTCCGTTAAAGGATTATCAATGGGGCTCGTTGTTCACTTAAACTAGAAGAACAATAAATTGGCGAATGTCACTGTTTAGATGCTTTGCATATAGGTTTCTTAGACTATATAGAAGCAACATATACAAAGATTTCAACCGTCTACCTGTTCCATTCATTGTTCTACTTGTCGAAATTTACAAATAATTTCCTTTAAAGGATTAACAATGGGTCTCGTAGTTCACTTAAACTTGAAGAACAAAAAATTTACGAATTGTACTGTTTGGATGCTTTGCATATATGTTTCGTAGGCTATATAGAAGCAATATATACAATGATTTCAACCGTCTACCTGATCCATTCATTGTTCTACTTGTCGAAATTTACAAATAATTTCCTTTAAAGGATTAACAATGGGGCTCGTAGTTCACTTAAACTTGAAGAACAAAAAATTGGCGAATTGAACTGTTTGGATGCTTTGCATATGTGTTTCTTAGACTATATAGAAGCAATATATAAAAAGATTTCAACCGTCTACCAGTTCCATTCATTGTTCTACTTGTCGAAAGTTACAAATAATTTCCTATAAAGGATTAACAATGGGGCTCATTGTTCACTTAAACTTGAAGAACAAAAAATTGGCGAATGGTTCTGTTTGGATGCTTTGCATATATGTTTCTTAGACTATATAGAAGCAATATATACATTGATTTCAACCGTCTACCTGTTCCACTCATTGTTCTACTTGTCGCAAGTTACAAATAATTTGCGTTAAAGTATTAACAATGGGTCTCGTAGTTCACTTAAACTTGAAGATGAAATAATTGGCGAATTGTACTGTTTGGATGCTTTGCATATATGTTTCTTAGATTATATAGAAGCAATATATACAAAGATTTCAACCGTCTACCTGTTCCATTCATTGTTCTACTTGTCGAAAATTACAAATAATTTCCGATAAAGGATTAACCATTGGGGCTCATTGTTCACTAAACTTGAAGAACAACGATTGTCGAATTGTACTGTTTGGATGCTTTGCAGATATGTTTCTTAGACTACATAGAAGCAATATATACAATGATTTCAACCGTCTACCTGTTCCATTCATTGTTCTACTTGTCGAAAGTTACAAATAATTTCCGTTAAGGGATTAACAATGGGGTTCGTAGTTTACTTAAACTTGAAGAACAAAAAATTGGCGAATTGTACTGTTTGGATGATTTGCATATATGTTTCTTAGACTATATAGAAGCAATATATACAATGATTTCAACATTCTACCTGTTCCATTCATTGTTCTACTTGTCGAAATTTACAAATAATTTCCTTTAAAGGTTTAACAATGGGGCTCGTAGTTCACTTAAACTTGAAGAACAAAAAATTGGCGAATGGTACTGTTTGGATGCATTGCATATATGTTTCTTAGACTATATAGAAGCAATATATACAAAGATTTCAACCGTCTACCTGTTCCATTCATTGTTCGACTTGTCGTAAATTACAAATCATTTCCGATAACGGATTAACCATTGGGGCTCATTGTTCACTTAAACTTGAAGAACAAAAAATTGTCGAATTGTACTGTTTGGATGCTTTGCATATATGTTTCTTAGACTATATAGAAGCAATATATACAATGATTTCAACCGTCTACCTGTTCCATTCATTGTTCTACTTGTCGAAAATTACAAATGATTTCCGATAAAGGATTAACCATTGGGGCTCATTGTTCACTAAACTTGAAGAACAAAAAATTATCGAATTGTACTGTTTGGATGCTTTGCATATATGTTTCTTAGACTATATAGAAGCAATATATACAAAGATTTCAACCGTCTACCTGTTCCATTCATTGTTCTACTTGTCGAAAATTACAAATAATTTCCGATAAAGGATTAACAATGGGTCTCGTAGTTCACTTAAACTTGAAGAACAAAAAATTGGCGAATTGTACTGTTTGGATGCTTTGCATATATGTTTCGTAGGCTATATAGAAGCAATATATACAATGATTTCAACCGTCTACCTGATCCATTCATTGTTCTACTTGTCGAAATTTACAAATAATTTCCTTTAAAGGATTAACAATGGGGCTCGTAGTTCACTTAAACTTGAAGAACAAAAAATTGGCGAATTGAACTGTTTGGATGCTTTGCATATGTGTTTCTTAGACTATATAGAAGCAATATATAAAATGATTTCAACCGTCTACCAGTTCCATTCATTGTTCTACTTGTCGAAAGTTACAAATAATTTCCTATAAAGGATTAACAATGGGGCTCATTGTTCACTTAAACTTGAAGAACAAAAAATTGGCGAATGGTTCTGTTTGGATGCTTTGCATATATGTTTCTTAGACTATATAGAAGCAATATATACATTGATTTCAACCGTCTACCTGTTCCATTCATTGTTCTACTTGTCGAAAATTACAAATAATTTCCGATAAAGGATTAACCATTGGGGCTCATTGTTCAATTAAACTTCAAGAACAAAAAATTGGCGAATTGTACTGTTTGGATGCTTTGCATATATGTTTCTTAGACTATATAGAAGCAATATATACAAAGATTTCAACCGTCTACCTGTTCCATTCATTGTTATACTTGTCGAAATTTACAAATAATTTCCTTTAAAGGATTAACAATGGGGCTCGTAGTTCACTTAAACTTGAAGAACAAAAAATTGGCGAATGGTACTGTTTGGATGCTTTGCATATATGTTTCTTAGGCTATATAGAAGCAATATATACAATGATTTCAACCGTCTACCTGTTCCATTCATTGTTCTACTTGTCGCAAGTTACAAATAATTTGCGTTAAAGTATTAACAATGGGTCTCGTAGTTCACTTAAACTTGAAGATGAAATAATTGGCGAATTGTACTGTTTGGATGCTTTGCATATATGTTTCTTAGATTATATAGAAGCAATATATACAAAGATTTCAACCGTCTACCTGTTCCATTCATTGTTCTACTTGTCGAAAATTACAAATAATTTCCGATAAAGGATTAACCATTGGGGCTCATTGTTCACTAAACTTGAAGAACAAAGATTGTCGAATTGTACTGTTTGGATGCTTTGCATATATGTTTCTTAGACTACATAGAAGCAATATATACAATGATTTCAACCGTCTACATGATCCATTCATTGTTCTACTTGTCGAAATTTACAAATAATTTCCTTTAAAGGATTAACAATGGGGCTCGTAGTTCACTTAAACTTGAAGAACAAAAAATTGGCGAATTGTACTGTTTCGATGCTTTGCATATATATTTCTTAGACTATTTAGAAGCAATATATAGAAAGATTTCACCCGTCTACCTGTACTATTCATTTTTCTACTTGTAGAAAGTTACAAATAATTTCCATTTCATGATTATCAATGGGGCTCGCTGTTCACTTAAACTTGAAGATCAAAAAATTGGCGATTGTTACTGTTTAGATGCTTTGCATATAGGTTTCTTAGACTATATAGAAGCAATATATACAAAGATTTCAACCGTCTACCTGTTCCATTCATTGTTCTACTTGTCGACAATTACAAATGATTTCCGATAAAGGATTAACCATTGGGGCTCATTGTTCACTAAATTTGAAGAACAAAAAATTGTCGAATTGTACTGTTTGGATGCTTTGCATATATGTTTCTTAGACTATATAGAAGCAATATATACAACGATTTCAAGCGTCTACCTGTTCCATTCATTGTTCTACTTGTCGAAAGTTACAAATAATTTCCGATAAAGGATTAACCATTGGGGCTCATTGTTCAATTAAACTTCAAGAACAAAAAATTGGCGAATTGTACTGTTTGGATGCTTTGCATATATGTTTCTTAGACTATATAGAAGCAATATATACAAAGATTTCAACCGTCTACCTGTTCCATTCATTGTTATACTTGTCGAAATTTACAAATAATTTCCTTTAAAGGATTAACAATGGGGCTCGTAGTTCACTTAAACTTGAAGAACAAAAAATTGGCGAATGGTACTGTTTGGATGCTTTGCATATATGTTTCTTAGACTATATAGAAGCAATATATACATTGATTTCAACCGTCTACCTGTTCCACTCATTGTTCTACTTGTCGCAAGTTACAAATAATTTCCGTTAAAGTATTAACAATGGGGCTCGTAGTTCACTTAAACATGAAGATGAAATAATTGGCGAATTGTACTGTTTGGATGCTTTCCATATATGTTTCTTAGACTATATAGAAGCAATATATAAAAAGATTTCAACCGTCTACCAGATCCATTCATTGTTCTGCTGGTCGAAAGTTACAAATAATATCCGATAACGGATTAAGCATTGGGGCTCATTGTTCACATAAACTTGAAGAACAAAAAATTGGCGAATTGTACTGTTTGGATGCTTTGCATATATGTTTCTTAGACTATATAGAAGCAATATATACAAAGATTTCAAGCGTCTACCTGTTCCATTCATTGTTCTACTTGTCGAAAGTTTCAAATAATTTCCGATAAAGGATTAACAATGGGGCTCATTGTTCACTTAAACTTGAAGAACAAAAAATTGGCGAATGGTACTGTTTGGATGCTTTGCCTATATGTTTCTTAAACTATATAGAAGCAATATATACATTGATTTCAATCGTCTACCTGTTCCACTCATTGTTCTGCTTGTCGCAAGTTACAAATAATTTCCGTTAAAGTATTAACAATGGGGCTCGTAGTTCACTTAAACATGAAGATGAAATAATTGGCGAATTGTACTGTTTGGATGCTTTGCATATATGTTTCTTAGATTATATAGAAGCAATATATACAAAGATATCAACCGTCTACCTGTTCCATTCATTGTTCTACTTGTCGAAAGTTACAAATAATATCCGATAACGGATTAAGCATTGGGGCTCATTGTTCACTTAAACTTGAAGAACAAAAAATTGGCGAACTGTACTGTTTGGATGCTTTGCATATATGTTTCTTAGACTATATAGAAGCAATATATACATTGATTTCAACCGTCTACCTGTTCCACTCATTGTTCTACTTGTCGCAAGTTACAAATAATTTCCGTTAAAGTATTAACAATGGGGCTCGTAGTTCACTTAAACATGAAGATGAAATAATTGGCGAATTGTACTGTTTGGATGCTTTGCATATATGTTTCTTAGATTATATAGAAGCAATATATACAAAGATATCAACCGTCTACCTGTTCCATTCATTGTTCTACTTGTCGAAAATTACAAATAATTTCCGATAAAGGATTAACCATTGGGGCTCATTGTTCACTAAACTTGAAGAACAAAAAATTGTCGAATTGTACTGTTTGGATGCTTTGCATATATGTTTCTTAGACTATATAGAAGCAATATATACAATGATTTCAACCGTCTACCTGTTCCATTCATTGTTCTACTTGTCGAAAATTACAAATGATTTCCGATAAAGGATTAACCATTGGGGCTCATTGTTCACTAAATTTGAAGAACAAAAAATTGTCGAATTGTACTGTTTGGATGCTTTGCATATATGTTTCTTAGACTATATAGAAGCAATATATACAAAGATTTCAAGCGTCTACCTGTTCCATTCATTGTTCTACTTGTCGAAAGTTACAAATAATATCCGATAACGGATTAAGCATTGGGGCTCATTGTTCACTTAAACTTGAAGAACAAAAAATTGTCGAATTGTACTGTTTGGATGCTTTGCATATATGTTTCTTAGACTATATAGAAGCAATATAAACAAAGATTTCAAGCGTCTACCTGTTCCATTCATTGTTCTACTTGCCGAAAGTTACAAATAATTTCCGATAAAGGATTAACCATTGGGGCTCATTGTTCACTTAAACTTGAAGAACAAAAAATTGGCGAATGGTACTGTTTGGATGCTTTGCATATATGTTTCTTAGACTATATAGAAGCAATATATACATTGATTTCAACCGTCTACCTGTTCCACTCATTGTTCTACTTGTCGCAAGTTACAAATAATTTCCGTTAAAGTATTAACAATGGGGCTCGTAGTTCACTTAAACATGAAGAACAAAAAATTGGCGAATTGAACTGTTTGGATGCTTTGCATATGTGTTTCTTAGACTATATAGAAGCAATATATAAAAAGATTTCAACCGTCTACCAGTTCCATTCATTGTTCTACTTGTCGAAAGTTACAAATAATTTCCTATAAAGGATTAACAATGGGGCTCATTGTTCACTTAAACTTGAAGAACAAAAAATTGGCGAATGGTTCTGTTTGGATGCTTTGCATATATGTTTCTTAGACTATATAGAAGTAATATATACATTGATTTCAACCGTCTACCTGTTCCACTCATTGTTCTACTTGTCGCAAGTTACAAATAATTTGCGTTAAAGTAGTAACAATGGGTCTCGTAGTTCACTTAAACTTGAAGATGAAATAATTGGCGAATTGTACTGTTTGGATGCTTTGCATATATGTTTCTTAGATTATATAGAAGCAATATATACAAAGATTTCAACCGTCTACCTGTTCCATTCATTGTTCTACTTGTCGAAATTTACAAATAATTACCTTTAAAGGATTAACAATGGGGCTCGTAGTTCACTTAAACTTGAAGAACAAAAAATTGGCGAATTGTACTGTTTCGATGCTTTGCATATATATTTCTTAGACTATTTAGAAGCAATATATAGAAAGATTTCACCCGTCTACCTGTACTATTCATTTTTCTACTTGTAGAAAGTTACAAATAATTTCCATTTCATGATTATCAATGGGGCTCGCTGTTCACTTAAACTTGAAGATCAAAAAATTGGCGATTGTTACTGTTTAGATGCTTTGCATATAGGTTTCTTAGACTATATAGAAGCAATATATACAAAGATTTCAACCGTCTACCTGTTCCATTCATTGTTCTACTTGTCGAAAATTACAAATAATTTCCGATAAAGGATTAACCATTGGGGCTCATTGTTCACTTAAACTTGAAGAACATAAAATTGGCGAATGGTACTGTTTGGATGCTTTGCGTACATGTTTCTTAGACTATATGGAAGCAATATATACAAAGATTTCAACCGTCTACCTCTTCCATTCATTGTTCTACTTGCCGATATTTACAAATAATTTCCGTTAAAGTATTAACAATGGGGCTCGTAGTTCACTTAAACATGAAGATGAAATAATTGCCGAATTGTACTGTTTGGATGCTTTGCATATATGTTTCTTAGATTATATAGAAGCAATATATACAAAGATTTCAACCGTCTACCTGTTCCATTCATTGTTCTACTTGTCGAAAATTACAAATAATTTCCGATAAAGGATTAACCATTGGGGCTCATTGTTCACTTAAACTTGAAGAACATAAAATTGGCGAATGGTACTGTTTGGATGCTTTGCGTACATGTTTCTTAGACTATATGGAAGCAATATATACAAAGATTTCAACCGTCTACCTGTTCCATTCATTGTTCTACTTGCCGATATTTACAAATAATTTCCGTTAAAGTATTAACAATGGGGCTCGTAGTTCACTTAAACTTGAAGAACAACAAATTGGCGAATTGTACTGTTTGGATGCTTTGCATATATGTTTCGTAGACTATATAGAAGCAATATATATAATGAATTCAACCGTCTACAAGTTCCATTCATTGTTCTACTTGTCGGAAGTTACAAATAATTTCCGTTAAAGTATTAACAATGGCGCTCGTAGTTCACTTTAACATGAAGATGAAATAATTGGCGAATTGTACTGTTTGGATGCTTTGCATATATGTTTCTTAGACTATATAGAAGCAATATATACATTGATTTCAACCGTCTACCTGTTCCACTCATTGTTCTACTTGTCGCAAGTTACAAATAATTTCCGTTAAAGTATTAACAATGGGGCTCGTAGTTCACTTAAACATGAAGAACAAAAAATTGGCGAATTGAACTGTTTGGATGCTTTGCATATGTGTTTCTTAGACTATATAGAAGCAATATATAAAAAGATTTCAACCGTCTACCAGTTCCATTCATTGTTCTACTTGTCGACAGTTACAAATAATTTCCTATAAGGGATTAACAATGGGGCTCATTGTTCACTTAAACTTGAAGAACAAAAAATTGGCGAATGGTTCTGTTTGGATGCTTTGCATATATGTTTCTTAGACTATATAGAAGTAATATATACATTGATTTCAACCGTCTACCTGTTCCACTCATTGTTCTACTTGTCGCAAGTTACAAATAATTTGCGTTAAAGTAGTAACAATGGGTCTCGTAGTTCACTTAAACTTGAAGATGAAATAATTGGCGAATTGTACTGTTTGGATGCTTTGCATATATGTTTCTTAGATTATATAGAAGCAATATATACAAAGATTTCAACCGTCTACCTGTTCCATTCATTGTTCTACTTGTCGAAAATTACAAATAATTTCCGATAAAGGATTAACCATTGGGGCTCATTGTTCACTAAACTTGAAGAACAAAAAATTGTCGAATTGTACTGTTTGGATGCTTTGCATATATGTTTCTTAGACTATATAGAAGCAATATATACAATGATTTCAACCGTCTACATGATCCATTCATTGTTCTACTTGTCGAAATTTACAAATAATTTCCTTTAAAGGATTAACAATGGGGCTCGTAGTTCACTTAAACTTGAAGAACAAAAAATTGGCGAATTGTACTGTTTCGATGCTTTGCATATATATTTCTTAGACTATTTAGAAGCAATATATAGAAAGATTTCACCCGTCTACCTGTACTATTCATTTTTCTACTTGTAGAAAGTTACAAATAATTTCCATTTCATGATTATCAATGGGGCTCGCTGTTCACTTAAACTTGAAGATCAAAAAATTGGCGATTGTTACTGTTTAGATGCTTTGCATATAGGTTTCTTAGACTATATAGAAGCAATATATACAAAGATTTCAACCGTCTACCTGTTCCATTCATTGTTCTACTTGTCGAAAATTACAAATAATTTCCGATAAAGGATTAACCATTGGGGCTCATTGTTCACTAAACTTGAAGAACAAAAAATTGTCGAATTGTACTGTTTGGATGCTTTGCATATATGTTTCTTAGACTATATAGAAGCAATATATACAATGATTTCAACCGTCTACATGATCCATTCATTGTTCTACTTGTCGAAATTTACAAATAATTTCCTTTAAAGGATTAACAATGGGGCTCGTAGTTCACTTAAACTTGAAGAACAAAAAATTGGCGAATTGTACTGTTTCGATGCTTTGAATATATATTTCTTAGACTATTTAGAAGCAATATATAGAAAGATTTCACCCGTCTACCTGTACTATTCATTTTTCTACTTGTAGAAAGTTACAAATAATTTCCATTTCATGATTATCAATGGGGCTCGCTGTTCACTTAAACTTGAAGATCAAAAAATTGGCGATTGTTACTGTTTAGATGCTTTGCATATATGTTTCTTAGACTATATAGAAGCAATATATACAAAGATTTCAAGCGTCTACCTGTTCCATTCATTGTTCTACTTGTCGAAAGTTACAAATAATTTCCGATAAAGGATTAACCATTGGGGCTCATTGTTCACTTAAACTTGAAGAACAAAAAATTGGCGAATGGTACTGTTTGGATGCTTTGCATATATGTTTCTTAGACTATATAGAAGCAATATATACATTGATTTCAATCGTCTACCTGTTCCACTCATTGTTCTACTTGTCGCAAGGTACAAATAATTTCCGATTAAAGTATTAACAATGGGGCTCGTAGTTCACTTAAACATGAAGATGAAATAATTGGCGAATTGTACTGTTTGGATGCTTTGCATATATGTTTCTTAGATTATATAGAAGCAATATATACAAAGATATCAACCGTCTACCTGTTCCATTCATTGTTCTACTTGTCGAAAGTTACAAATAATATCCGATAACGGATTAAGCATTGGGGCTCATTGTTCACTTAAACTTGAAGAACAAAAAATTGGCGAACTGTACTGTTTGGATGCTTTGCATATATGTTTCTTAGACTATATAGAAGCAATATATACATTGATTTCAACCGTCTACCTGTTCCACTCATTGTTCTACTTGTCGCAAGTTACAAATAATTTCCGTTAAAGTATTAACAATGGGGCTCGTAGTTCACTTAAACATGAAGATGAAATAATTGGCGAATTGTACTGTTTGGATGCTTTGCATATATGTTTCTTAGATTATATAGAAGCAATATATACAAAGATATCAACCGTCTACCTGTTCCATTCATTGTTCTACTTGTCGAAAATTACAAATAATTTCCGATAAAGGATTAACCATTGGGGCTCATTGTTCACTAAACTTGAAGAACAAAAAATTGTCGAATTGTACTGTTTGGATGCTTTGCATATATGTTTCTTAGACTATATAGAAGCAATATATACAATGATTTCAACCGTCTACCTGTTCCATTCATTGTTCTACTTGTCGAAAATTACAAATGATTTCCGATAAAGGATTAACCATTGGGGCTCATTGTTCACTAAATTTGAAGAACAAAAAATTGTCGAATTGTACTGTTTGGATGCTTTGCATATATGTTTCTTAGACTATATAGAAGCAATATATACAAAGATTTCAAGCGTCTACCTGTTCCATTCATTGTTCTACTTGTCGAAAGTTACAAATAATTTCCGATAAAGGATTAACCATTGGGGCTCATTGTTCAATTAAACTTCAAGAACAAAAAATTGGCGAATTGTACTGTTTGGATGCTTTGCATATATGTTTCTTAGACTATATAGAAGCAATATATACAATGATTTCAACCGTCTACCTGTTCCATTCATTGTTCTACTTGTCGAAAATTACAAATGATTTCCGATAAAGGATTAACCATTGGGGCTCATTGTTCACTAAATTTGAAGAACAAAAAATTGTCGAATTGTACTGTTTGGATGCTTTGCATATATGTTTCTTAGACTATATAGAAGCAATATAAACAAAGATTTCAAGCGTCTACCTGTTCCATTCATTGTTCTACTTGCCGAAAGTTACAAATAATTTCCGATAAAGGATTAACCATTGGGGCTCATTGTTCACTTAAACTTGAAGAACAAAAAATTGGCGAATGGTACTGTTTGGATGCTTTGCATATATGTTTCTTAGACTATATAGAAGCAATATATACATTGATTTCAACCGTCTACCTGTTCCACTCATTGTTCTACTTGTCGCAAGTTACAAATAATTTCCGATAAAGTATTAACAATGGGGCTCGTAGTTCACTTAAACATGAAGAACAAAAAATTGGCGAATTGAACTGTTTGGATGCTTTGCATATGTGTTTCTTAGACTATATAGAAGCAATATATAAAAAGATTTCAACCGTCTACCAGTTCCATTCATTGTTCTACTTGTCGAAAGTTACAAATAATTTCCTATAAAGGATTAACAATGGGGCTCATTGTTCACTTAAACTTGAAGAACAAAAAATTGGCGAATGGTTCTGTTTGGATGCTTTGCATATATGTTTCTTAGACTATATAGAAGTAATATATACATTGATTTCAACCGTCTACCTGTTCCACTCATTGTTCTACTTGTCGCAAGTTACAAATAATTTGCGTTAAAGTAGTAACAATGGGTCTCGTAGTTCACTTAAACTTGAAGATGAAATAATTGGCGAATTGTACTGTTTGGATGCTTTGCATATATGTTTCTTAGATTATATAGAAGCAATATATACAAAGATTTCAACCGTCTACCTGTTCCATTCATTGTTCTACTTGTCGAAAATTACAAATAATTTCCGATAAAGGATTAACCATTGGGGCTCATTGTTCACTAAACTTGAAGAACAAAAAATTGTCGAATTGTACTGTTTGGATGCTTTGCATATATGTTTCTTAGACTATATAGAAGCAATATATACAATGATTTCAACCGTCTACATGATCCATTCATTGTTCTACTTGTCGAAATTTACAAATAATTACCTTTAAAGGATTAACAATGGGGCTCGTAGTTCACTTAAACTTGAAGAACAAAAAATTGGCGAATTGTACTGTTTCGATGCTTTGCATATATATTTCTTAGACTATTTAGAAGCAATATATAGAAAGATTTCACCCGTCTACCTGTACTATTCATTTTTCTACTTGTAGAAAGTTACAAATAATTTCCATTTCATGATTATCAATGGGGCTCGCTGTTCACTTAAACTTGAAGATCAAAAAATTGGCGATTATTACTGTTTAGATGCTTTGCATATAGGTTTCTTAGACTATATAGAAGCAATATATACAAAGATTTCAACCGTCTACCTGTTCCATTCATTGTTCTACTTGTCGAAAATTACAAATAATTTCCGATAAAGGATTAACCATTGGGGCTCATTGTTCACTTAAACTTGAAGAACATAAAATTGGCGAATGGTACTGTTTGGATGCTTTGCGTACATGTTTCTTAGACTATATGGAAGCAATATATACAAAGATTTCAACCGTCTACCTGTTCCATTCATTGTTCTACTTGCCGATATTTACAAATAATTTCCGTTAAAGTATTAACAATGGGGCTCGTAGTTCACTTAAACATGAAGATGAAATAATTGCCGAATTGTACTGTTTGGATGCTTTGCATATATGTTTCTTAGATTATATAGAAGCAATATATACAAAGATTTCAACCGTCTACCTGTTCCATTCATTGTTCTACTTGTCGAAAATTACAAATAATTTCCGATAAAGGATTAACCATTGGGGCTCATTGTTCACTTAACCTTGAAGAACATAAAATTGGCGAATGGTACTGTTTGGATGCTTTGCGTACATGTTTCTTAGACTATATGGAAGCAATATATACAAAGATTTCAACCGTCTACCTGTTCCATTCATTGTTCTACTTGCCGATATTTAGAAATAATTTCCGTTAAAGTATTAACAATGGGGCTCGTAGTTCACTTAAACTTGAAGAACAAAAAATTGGCGAATTGTACTGTTTGGATGCTTTGCATATATGTTTCGTAGACTATATAGAAGCAATATATATAATGAATTCAACCGTCTACAAGTTCCATTCATTGTTCTACTTGTCGGAAGTTACAAATAATTTCCGTTAAAGTATTAACAATGGCGCTCGTAGTTCACTTTAACATGAAGATGAAATAATTGGCGAATTGTACTGTTTGGATGCTTTGCATATATGTTTCTTAGACTATATAGAAGCAATATATACATTGATTTCAACCGTCTACCTGTTCCACTCATTGTTCTACTTGTCGCAAGTTACAAATAATTTCCGTTAAAGTATTAACAATGGGGCTCGTAGTTCACTTAAACATGAAGAACAAAAAATTGGCGAATTGAACTGTTTGGATGCTTTGCATATGTGTTTCTTAGACTATATAGAAGCAATATATAAAAAGATTTCAACCGTCTACCAGTTCCATTCATTGTTCTACTTGTCGAAAGTTACAAATAATTGCCTATAAGGGATTAACAATGGGGCTCATTGTTCACTTAAACTTGAAGAACAAAAAATTGGCGAATGGTTCTGTTTGGATGCTTTGCATATATGTTTCTTAGACTATATAGAAGTAATATATACATTGATTTCAACCGTCTACCTGTTCCACTCATTGTTCTACTTGTCGCAAGTTACAAATAATTTGCGTTAAAGTAGTAACAATGGGTCTCGTAGTTCACTTAAACTTGAAGATGAAATAATTGGCGAATTGTACTGTTTGGATGCTTTGCATATATGTTTCTTAGATTATATAGAAGCAATATATACAAAGATTTCAACCGTCTACCTGTTCCATTCATTGTTCTACTTGTCGAAAATTACAAATAATTTCCGATAAAGGATTAACCATTGGGGCTCATTGTTCACTAAACTTGAAGAACAAAAAATTGTCGAATTGTACTGTTTGGATGCTTTGCATATATGTTTCTTAGACTATATAGAAGCAATATATACAATGATTTCAACCGTCTACATGATCCATTCATTGTTCTACTTGTCGAAATTTACAAATAATTTCCTTTAAAGGATTAACAATGGGGCTCGTAGTTCACTTAAACTTGAAGAACAAAAAATTGGCGAATTGTACTGTTTCGATGCTTTGCATATATATTTCTTAGACTATTTAGAAGCAATATATAGAAAGATTTCACCCGTCTACCTGTACTATTCATTTTTCTACTTGTAGAAAGTTACAAATAATTTCCATTTCATGATTATCAATGGGGCTCGCTGTTCACTTAAACTTGAAGATCAAAAAATTGGCGATTGTTACTGTTTAGATGCTTTGCATATAGGTTTCTTAGACTATATAGAAGCAATATATACAAAGATTTCAACCGTCTACCTGTTCCATTCATTGTTCTACTTGTCGAAAATTACAAATAATTTCCGATAAAGGATTAACCATTGGGGCTCATTGTTCACTTAAACTTGAAGAACATAAAATTGGCGAATGGTTCTGTTTGGATGCTTTGCATATATGTTTCTTAGACTATATAGAAGCTATATATACAATGATTTCAACCATCTACCTGTTCCATTCATTGTTCTACTTGTCGAAAGTTACAAATAATTTCCGATAAAGGATTAACAATGGGGCTCGTAGTTCACTTAAACTTGAAGAACAAAAAATTGGCGAACTGTACTGTTTGGGTGCTTTGCATATATGTTTCATAGACTATATAGAAGCAATATATATAATGAATTCAACCGTCTACAAGTTCCATTCATTGTTCTACTTGTCGGAAGTTACAAATAATTTCCGTTAAAGTATTAACAATGGCGCTCGTAGTTCACTTTAACATGAAGATGAAATAATTGGCGAATTGTACTGTTTGGATGCTTTGCATATATGTTTCTTAGATTATATAGAAGCAATATATACAAAGATTTCAACCGTCTACCTGTTCCATTCATTTTTCTACTTGTCGAAAGTTACAAATAATTTCCGATAAAGGATTAACAATGGGGCTCGTAGTTCACTTAAACTTGAAGAACAAAAAATTGGCGAATTGAACTGTTTGGATGCTTTGCATATGTGTTTCTTAGACTATATAGAAGCAATATATAAAAAGATTTCAACCGTCTACCAGTTCCATTCATTGTTCTACTTGTCGAAAGTTACAAATAATTTCCGTTTCATGATTATCAATGGGGCTCGTTGTTCACTTAAACTTGAAGAACAAAAAATTGGCGAATGGTACTGTTTGGATGCTTTGCATATATGTTTCTTAGATTATATAGAAGCAATATATACAAAGATTTCAACCGTCTACCTGTTCCATTCATTGTTCTACTTGTCGAAAATTACAAATAATTTCCGATAAAGGATTAACCATTGGGGCTCATTGTTCACTTAAACTTGAAGAACAAAAAATTGGCGAATGGTACTGTTTGGATGCTTTGCATATATGTTTCTTAGATTATATAGAAGCAATATATACAAAGATTTCAACCGTCTACCTGTTCCATTCATTGTTCTACTTGTCGAAAATTACAATTAATTTCCGATAAAGGATTAACCATTGGGGCTCATTGTTCACTTAAACTTGAAGAACATAAAATTGGCGAATGGTACTGTTTGGATGCTTTGCGTACATGTTTCTTAGACTATATGGAAGCAATATATACAAAGATTTCAACCGTCTACCTGTTCCATTCATTGTTCTACTTGCCGATATTTACAAATAATTTCCGTTAAAGTATTAACAATGGGGCTCGTAGTTCACTTAAACATGAAGATGAAATAATTGCCGAATGGTACTGTTTGGATGCTTTGCATATATGTTTCTTAGATTATATAGAAGCAATATATACAAAGATATCAACCGTCTACCTGTTCCATTCATTGTTCTACTTGTCGAAAATTACAAATAATTTCCGATAAAGGATTAACCATTGGGGCTCATTGTTCACTAAACTTGAAGAACAAAAAATTGTCGAATTGTACTGTTTGGATGCTTTGCATATATGTTTCTTAGACTATATAGAAGCTATATATACAATGATTTCAACCATCTACCTGTTCCATTCATTGTTCTACTTGTCGAAAGTTACAAATAATTTCCGATAAAGGATTAACAATGGGGCTCGTAGTTCACTTAAACTTGAAGAACAAAAAATTGGCGAACTGTACTGTTTGGGTGCTTTGCATATATGTTTCATAGACTATATAGAAGCAATATATACAAAGAATTCAACCGTCTACCTGTTCCATTCATTGTTCTACTTGTCGAAAGTTACAAATAATTTCCGATAAAGGATTAACAATGGGGCTCATTGTTCACTTAAACTTGAAGAATAAAAAATTGGCGCATGTCACTGTTTTGATGCTTTGCATATAGGTTTATTAGACTATATAGAAGCAACATATACAAAGATTTCTACCGTCTGCCTGTTCCATTCATTGTTCTACTTGTCGAAATTTACAAATAATTTCCTTTAAAGGATTAACAATGGGGTTCGTAGTTCGCTTAAACTTGAAGAACAAAAAATTGGCGAACTGTACTCTTTGGATGCTTTGCATATATGTTTCATAGACTATATAGAAGCAATATATACAATGATTTCAACCGTCTACCTGTTCCATTCATTGTTCTACTTGTCGAAATTTACAAATAATTTCCTTTAAAGGATTAACAATGGGGCTCGTAGTTCACTTAAACTTGAAGAACAAAAAATTGGCGAATGGTACTGTTTGGATGCTTTGCATATATGTTTCTTAGACTATATAGAAGCAACATATACAATGATTTCAACCATCTACCTGTTCCATTCATTGTTCTACTTGTCGAAATTTACAAATAATTTCCTTTAAAGGATTAACGATGGGGCTCGTAGTTCACTTAAACTTGAAGAACAATAAATTCGCGAATTGTACTGTTTGGAAGCTTTGCATATATGTTTCTTAGACTATATAGAAGCAATATATACAAAGATTTTATCCGTCTACCTGTTCCATTCATTGTTCTTCTTGTCGAAAGTTACAAATAATTTCCGTTAAAGGATTATCAATGGGGCTCGTTGTTCACTTAAACTTGAAGAACAACAAATTGGCGAATGTCACTGTTTAGATGCTTTGCATATAGGTTTCTTAGACTATATAGAAGCAACATATACAAAGATTTCAACCGTCTACCTGTTCCATTCATTGTTCTACTTGTCGAAATTTACAAATAATTTCCTTTAAAGGATTAACAATGGGGCTCGTAGTTCACTTAAACTTGAAGAACAAAAAATTGGCGAATTGAACTGTTTGGATGCTTTGCATATGTGTTTCTTAGACTATATAGAAGCAATATATACAAAGATTTCAACCGTCTACCTGTTCCATTCATTGTTCGACTTGTCGAAAGTTACAAATCATTTCCGATAACGGATTAACCATTGGGGCTCATTGTTCACTTAAACTTGAAGAACAAAAAATTGTCGAATTGTACTGTTTGGATGCTTTGCATATATGTTTCTTAGACTATATAGAAGCAATATATACAAAGATTTCAAGCGTCTACCTGTTCCATTCATTGTTATACTTGTCGAAAGTTACAAATAATTTCCGATAAAGGATTAACCATTGGGGCTCATTGTTCACTTAAACTTGAAGAACAAAAAATTGGCGAATGGTACTGTTTGGATGCTTTGCATATATGTTTCTTAGACTATATAGAAGCAATATATACATTGATTTCAACCGTCTACCTGTTCCACTCATTGTTCTACTTGTCGCAAGTTACAAATAATTTCCGTTAAAGTATTAACAATGGGGCTCGTAGTTCACTTAAACATGAAGATGAAATAATTGGCGAATGGTACTGTTTGGATGATTTGCATATATGTTTCTTAGACTATATAGAAGCAATATATATAAAGATTTCAACCGTCTACCTGTTCCATTCATTGTTCTACTTGTCGAAAGTTACAAATAATATCCGATAACGGATTAAGCATTGGGGCTCATTGTTCACTTAAACTTGAAGAACAAAAAATTGGCGAACTGTACTGTTTGGATGCTTTGCATATATGTTTCTTAGACTATATAGAAGCAATATATACAAAGATTTCAAGCGTCTACCTGTTCCATTCATTGTTCTACTTGTCGAAAGTTACAAATAATTTCCTATAAAGGATTAACAATGGGGCTCATTGTTCACTTAAACTTGAAGAACAAAAAATTGGCGAATGGTACTGTTTGGATGCTTTGCCTATATGTTTCTTAAACTATATAGAAGCAATATATACATTGATTTCAATCGTCTACCTGTTCCACTCATTGTTCTGCTTGGCGCAAGTTACAAATAATTTCCGTTAAAGTATTAACAATGGGGCTCGTAGTTCACTTAAACATGAAGATGAAATAATTGGCGAATTGTACTGTTTGGATGCTTTGCATATATGTTTCTTAGATTATATAGAAGCAATATATACAAAGATATCAACCGTCTACCTGTTCCATTCATTGTTCTACTTGTCGAAAATTACAAATGATTTCCGATAAAGGATTAACCATTGGGGCTCATTGTTCACTAAACTTGAAGAACAAAAAATTATCGAATTGTACTGTTTGGATGCTTTGCATATATGTTTCTTAGACTATATAGAAGCAATATATACAAAGATTTCAACCGTCTACCTGTTCCATTCATTGTTCTACTTGTCGAAAATTACAAATAATTTCCGATAAAGGATTAACAATGGGTCTCGTAGTTCACTTAAACTTGAAGAACAAAAAATTGGCGAATTGTACTGTTTGGATGCTTTGCATATATGTTTCGTAGGCTATATAGAAGCAATATATACAATGATTTCAACCGTCTACCTGATCCATTCATTGTTCTACTTGTCGAAATTTACAAATAATTTCCTTTAAAGGATTAACAATGGGGCTCGTAGTTCACTTAAACTTGAAGAACAAAAAATTGGCGAATTGAACTGTTTGGATGCTTTGCATATGTGTTTCTTAGACTATATAGAAGCAATATATAAAATGATTTCAACCGTCTACCAGTTCCATTCATTGTTCTACTTGTCGAAAGTTACAAATAATTTCCTATAAAGGATTAACAATGGGGCTCATTGTTCACTTAAACTTGAAGAACAAAAAATTGGCGAATGGTTCTGTTTGGATGCTTTGCATATATGTTTCTTAGACTATATAGAAGCAATATATACATTGATTTCAACCGTCTACCTGTTCCACTCATTGTTCTACTTGTCGCAAGTTACAAATAATTTGCGTTAAAGTATTAACAATGGGTCTCGTAGTTCACTTAAACTTGAAGATGAAATAATTGGCGAATTGTACTGTTTGGATGCTTTGCATATATGTTTCTTAGATTATATAGAAGCAATATATACAAAGATTTCAACCGTCTACCTGTTCCATTCATTGTTCTACTTGTCGAAAATTACAAATAATTTCCGATAAAGGATTAACCATTGGGGCTCATTGTTCACTAAACTTGAAGAACAAAGATTGTCGAATTGTACTGTTTGGATGCTTTGCATATATGTTTCTTAGACTACATAGAAGCAATATATACAATGATTTCAACCGTCTACCTGTTCCATTCATTGTTCTACTTGTCGAAAATTACAAATGATTTCCGATAAAGGATTAACCATTGGGGCTCATTGTTCACTAAACTTGAAGAACAAAAAATTATCGAATTGTACTGTTTGGATGCTTTGCATATATGTTTCTTAGACTATATAGAAGCAATATATACAAAGATTTCAACCGTCTACCTGTTCCATTCATTGTTCTACTTGTCGAAAATTACAAATAATTTCCGATAAAGGATTAACAATGGGTCTCGTAGTTCACTTAAACTTGAAGAACAAAAAATTGGCGAATTGTACTGTTTGGATGCTTTGCATATATGTTTCGTAGGCTATATAGAAGCAATATATACAATGATTTCAACCGTCTACCTGATCCATTCATTGTTCTACTTGTCGAAATTTACAAATAATTTCCTTTAAAGGATTAACAATGGGGCTCGTAGTTCACTTAAACTTGAAGAACAAAAAATTGGCGAATTGAACTGTTTGGATGCTTTGCATATGTGTTTCTTAGACTATATAGAAGCAATATATAAAAAGATTTCAACCGTCTACCAGTTCCATTCATTGTTCTACTTGTCGAAAGTTACAAATAATTTCCTATAAAGGATTAACAATGGGGCTCATTGTTCACTTAAACTTGAAGAACAAAAAATTGGCGAATGGTTCTGTTTGGATGCTTTGCATATATGTTTCTTAGACTATATAGAAGCAATATATACATTGATTTCAACCGTCTACCTGTTCCACTCATTGTTCTACTTGTCGCAAGTTACAAATAATTTGCGTTAAAGTATTAACAATGGGTCTCGTAGTTCACTTAAACTTGAAGATGAAATAATTGGCGAATTGTACTGTTTGGATGCTTTGCATATATGTTTCTTAGATTATATAGAAGCAATATATACAAAGATTTCAACCGTCTACCTGTTCCATTCATTGTTCTACTTGTCGAAAATTACAAATAATTTCCGATAAAGGATTAACCATTGGGGCTCATTGTTCACTAAACTTGAAGAACAAAGATTGTCGAATTGTACTGTTTGGATGCTTTGCATATATGTTTCTTAGACTACATAGAAGCAATATATACAATGATTTCAACCGTCTACCTGTTCCATTCATTGTTCTACTTGTCGAAAATTACAAATAATTTCCGATAAAGGATTAACCATTGGGGCTCATTGTTCACTTAAACTTGAAGAACATAAAATTGGCGAATGGTACTGTTTGGATGCTTTGCGTACATGTTTCTTAGACTATATGGAAGCAATATATACAAAGATTTCAACCGTCTACCTGTTCCATTCATTGTTCTACTTGTCGAAAGTTACAAATCATTTCCGATAACGGATTAACCATTGGGGCTCATTGTTCAATTAAACTTCAAGAACAAAAAATTGGCGAATTGTACTGTTTGGATGCTTTGCATATATGTTTCTTAGACTATATAGAAGCAATATATACAAAGATTTCAACCGTCTACCTGTTCCATTCATTGTTATACTTGTCGAAATTTACAAATAATTTCCTTTAAAGGATTAACAATGGGGCTCGTAGTTCACTTAAACTTGAAGAACAAAAAATTGGCGAATGGTACTGTTTGGATGCTTTGCATATATGTTTCTTAGACTATATAGAAGCAATATATACATTGATTTCAACCGTCTACCTGTTCCACTCATTGTTCTACTTGTCGCAAGTTACAAATAATTTCCGTTAAAGTATTAACAATGGGGCTCGTAGTTCTCTTAAACATGAAGATGAAATAATTGGCGAATTGTACTGTTTGGATGCTTTGCATATATGTTTCTTAGACTATATAGAAGCAATATATAAAAAGATTTCAACCGTCTACCAGTTCCATTCATTGTTCTGCTGGTCGAAAGTTACTAATAATTTCCTATAAAGGATTAACAATGGGGCTCATTGTTCACTTAAACTTGAAGAACAAAAAATTGGCGAATGGTACTGTTTGGATGCTTTGCATATATGTTTCTTAGACTATATAGAAGCAATATATACAATGATTTCAACCGTCTACCTGTTCCATTCATTGTTCTACTTGTCGAAAATTACAAATAATTTCCGATAAAGGATTAACCATTGGGGCTCATTGTTCACTTAAACTTGAAGAACAAAAAATTGGCGAATGGTACTGTTTGGATGCTTTGCATATATGTATCTTAGACTATATAGAAGCAATATATACATTGATTTCAACCGTCTACCTGTTCCACTCATTGTTCTACTTGTCGCAAGTTACAAATAATTTCCGTTAAAGTATTAACAATGGGGCTCGTAGTTCACTTAAACATGAAGATGAAATAATTGGCGAATTGTACTGTTTGGATGCTTTGCATATATGTTTCTTAGATTATATAGAAGCAATATATACAAAGATATCAACCGTCTACCTGTTCCATTCATTGTTCTACTTGTCGAAAATTACAAATAATTTCCGATAAAGGATTAACCATTGGGGCTCATTGTTCACTAAACTTGAAGAACAAAAAATTGTCGAATTGTACTGTTTGGATGCTTTGCATATATGTTTCTTAGACTATATAGAAGCAATATATACAATGATTTCAACCGTCTACATGATCCATTCATTGTTCTACTTGTCGAAATTTACAAATAATTTCCTTTAAAGGATTAACAATGGGGCTCGTAGTTCACTTAAACTTGAAGAACAAAAAATTGGCAAATTGTACTGTTTCGATGCTTTGCATATATATTTCTTAGACTATTTAGAAGCAATATATAGAAAGATTTCACCCGTCTACCTATACTATTCATTGTTCTACTTGTAGAAAGTTACAAATAATTTCCATTTCATGATTATCAATGGGGCTCGCTGTTCACTTAAACTTGAAGATCAAAAAATTGGCGATTGTTACTGTTTAGATGCTTTGCATATAGGTTTCTTAGACTATATAGAAGCAATATATACAAAGATTTCAACCGTCTACCTGTTCCATTCATTGTTCTACTTGTCGAAAATTACAAATAATTTCCGATAAAGGATTAACCATTGGGGCTCATTGTTCACTTAAACTTGAAGAACATAAAATTGGCGAATGGTACTGTTTGGATGCTTTGCCTACATGTTTCTTAGATTATATAGAAGCAATATATACAAAGATTTCAACCGTCTACCTGTTCCATTCATTGTTCTACTTGTCGAAAGTTACAAATAATTTCCGATAAAGGATTAACCATTGGGGCTCATTGTTCACTTAAACTTGAAGAACATAAAATTGGCGAATGGTACTGTTTGGATGCTTTGCGTACATGTTTCTTAGACTATATGGAAGCAATATATACAAAGATTTCAACCGTCTACCTGTTCCATTCATTGTTCTACTTGCCGATATTTACAAATAATTTCCGTTAAAGTATTAACAATGGGGCTCGTAGTTCACTTAAACATGAAGATGAAATAATTGGCGAATTGTACTGTTTGGATGCTTTGCATATATGTTTCTTAGATTATATAGAAGCAATATATACAAAGATATCAACCGTCTACCTGTTCCATTCATTGTTCTACTTGTCGAAAATTACAAATAATTTCCGATAAAGGATTAACCATTGGGGCTCATTGTTCACTAAACTTGAAGAACAAAAAATTGTCGAATTGTACTGTTTGGATGCTTTGCATATATGTTTCTTAGACTATATAGAAGCTATATATACAATGATTTCAACCGTCTACATGATCCATTCATTGTTCTACTTGTCGAAATTTACAAATAATTTCCTTTAAAGGATTAACAATGGGGCTCGTAGTTCACTTAAACTTGAAGAACAAAAAATTGGCGAAATGTACTGTTTCGATGCTTTGCATATATATTTCTTAGACTATTTAGAAGCAATATATAGAAAGATTTCACCCGTCTACCTGTACTATTCATTGTTCTACTTGTAGAAAGTTACAAATAATTTCCGTTTCATGATTATCAATGGGGCTTGTTGTTCACTTAAACTTGGAGAACAAAAAATTGGCGAATGGTACTGTTTGGATGCTTTGCATATATGTTTCTTAGATTATATAGAAGAAATATATACAAAGATTTCTACCGTCTACCTGTTCCATTCTTTGTTCTACTTGTCGAAAGTTACAAATAATTTCCGTTGAAGGATTAACAATGGGGCTCGTAGTTCACTTAAACTTGAAGAACAAAAAATTGGCGAATTGTACTGTTTGGATGCTTTGCATATATGTTTCGTAGACTATATAGAAGCAATATATACAATGATTTCAACCGTCTACATGATCCATTCATTGTTCTACTTGTCGAAATTTACAAATAATTTCCGCTGAAGGATTAACAATGGGGCTCGTTGTTCACTTAAACTTGAAGAACAAAAAATTGGCGAATGGTACTGTTTGGATGCTTTGCATATATGTTTCTTAGACTATATAGAAGCAATATATACAAAGATTTCAACCGTCTACCTGTTCCATTCATTGTTCTACTTGTCGAAAGTTACAAATAATTTCCGTTAAAGGATTTAGAATGGGGCTCATTGTTCACTTAAACTTGTAGAACAAAAAATTGGCGAATGGTACTGTTTGGATACTTTGCATATATGTTTCTTAGACTATATAGAAGCAATATATACAAAGATTTCAATCGTCTACCTGTTCCATTCATTGTTCTACTTGTCGAAAGTTACAAATAATTTCCGATAAAGGATTAACAATGGGGCTCGTTGTTCACTTAAACTTGAAGAACAATAAATTGGCGAATTGTACTGTTTGGATGCTTTGCATATATGTTTCTTAGACTATATAGAAGCAATATATACAATGATTTCAACCGTCTACCTGTTCCATTCATTGTTCTACTTGTCGAAAGTTACAAATAATTTCCGTTGAAGGATTAACAATGGGGCTCGTAGTTCACTTAAACTTGAAGAACAAAAAATTGGCGAATTGTACTGTTTGGATGCTTTGCATATATGTTTCGTAGACTATATAGAAGCAATATATACAATGATTTCAACCGTCTACATGATCCATTCATTGTTCTACTTGTCGAAATTTGCAAATAATTTCCGTTGAAGGATTAACAATGGGGCTCGTTGTTCACTTAAACTTGAAGAACAAAAAATTGGCGAATGGTACTGTTTGGATGCTTTGCATATATGTTTCTTAGACTATATAGAAGCAATATATACAAAGATTTCAACCGTCTACCTGTTCCATTCATTGTTCAACTTGTCGAAAGTTACAAATAATTTCCGTTAAAGGATTTAGAATGGGGCTCATTGTTCACTTAAACTTGAAGAACAAAAAATTGGCGAATGGTACTGTTTGGATACTTTGCATAAATGTTTCTTAGACTATATAGAAGCAATATATACAAAGATTTCAACCGTCTACCTGTTCCATTCATTGTTCTACTTGTCGAAAATTACAAATAATTTCCGATAAAGGATTAACAATGGGGCTCGTAGTTCACTTAAACTTGAAGAACAAAAAATTGGCGAACTGTTCTGTTTGGGTGCTTTGCATATATGTTTCATAGACTATATAGAAGCAATATATACAAAGAATTCATCCGTCTACCAGTTCCATTCATTGTTCTACTTGTCGAAAGTTACAAATAATTTCCGATAAAGGATTAACAATGGGGCTCATTGTTCACTTAAACTTGAAGAATAAAAAATTGGCGCATGTCACTGTTTTGATGCTTTGCATATAGGTTTATTAGACTATATAGAAGCAACATATACAAAGATTTCTACCGTCTGCCTGTTCCATTCATTGTTCTACTTGTCGAAATTTACAAATAATTTCCTTTAAAGGATTAACAATGGGGTTCGTAGTTCACTTAAACTTGAAGAACAAAAAATTGGCGAACTGTACTCTTCGGATGCTTTGCATATATGTTTCATAGACTATATAGAAGCAATATATACAATGATTTCAACCGTCTACCTGTTCCATTCATTGTTCTACTTGTCGAAATTTACAAATAATTTCCTTTAAAGGATTAACAATGGGGCTCGTAGTTCACTTAAACTTGAAGAACAAAAAATTGGCGAATGGTACTGTTTGGATGCTTTGCATATATGTTTCTTAGACTATATAGAAGCAATATATACAAAGATTTTATCCGTCTACCTGTTCCATTCATTGTTCTTCTTGTCGAAAGTTACAAATAATTTCCGTTAAAGGATTATCAATGGGGCTCGTTGTTCACTTAATCTTGAAGAACAATAAATTGGCGAATGTCACTGTTTAGATGCTTTGCATATAGGTTTCTTAGACTATATAGAAGCAATATATACAAAGATATCAACCGTCTACCTGTTCCATTCATTGTTCTACTTGTCGAAAATTACAAATAATTTCCGATAAAGGATTAACAATTGGGGCTCATTGTTCACTAAACTTGAAGAACAAAAAATTGTCGAATTGTACTGTTTGGATGCTTTGCATATATGTTTCTTAGACTATATAGAAGCAATATATACAATGATTTCAACCGTCTACATGATCCATTCATTGTTCTACTTGTCGAAATTTACAAATAATTTCCTTTAAAGGATTAACAATGGGGCTCGTAGTTCACTTAAACTTGAAGAACAAAAAATTGGCAAATTGTACTGTTTCGATGCTTTGCATATATATTTCTTAGACTATTTAGAAGCAATATATAGAAAGATTTCACCCGTCTACCTATACTATTCATTGTTCTACTTGTAGAAAGTTACAAATAATTTCCATTTCATGATTATCAATGGGGCTCGCTGTTCACTTAAACTTGAAGATCAAAAAATTGGCGATTGTTACTGTTTAGATGCTTTGCATATAGGTTTCTTAGATTATATAGAAGCAATATATACAAAGATTTCAACCGTCTACCTGTTCCATTCATTGTTCTACTTGTCGAAAATTACAAATAATTTCCGATAAAGGATTAACCATTGGGGCTCATTGTTCACTTAAACTTGAAGAACATAAAATTGGCGAATGGTACTGTTTGGATGCTTTGCGTACATGTTTCTTAGACTGTATGGAAGCAATATATACAAAGATTTCAACCGTCTACCTGTTCCATTCATTGTTCTACTTGTCGAAATTTACAAATAATTTCCTTTAAAGGATTAACAATGGGGCTCGTAGTTCACTTAAACTTGAAGAACAAAAAATTGGCGAATGGTACTGTTTGGATGCTTTGCATATATGTTTCTTAGACTATATAGAAGCAATATATACAATGATTTCAACCGTCTACCTGTTCCATTCATTGTTCTATTTGTCGAAAGTTACAAATAATTTCCGATAAAGGATTAACCATTGGGGCTCATTGTTCAATTAAACTTCAAGAACAAAAAATTGGCGAATTGTACTGTTTGGATGCTTTGCATATATGTTTCTTAGACTATATAGAAGCAATATATACAAAGATTTCAACCGTCTACCTGTTCCATTCATTGTTATACTTGTCGAAATTTACAAATAATTTCCTTTAAAGGATTAACAATGGGGCTCGTAGTTCACTTAAACTTGAAGAACAAAAAATTGGCGAATGGTACTGTTTGGATGCTTAGCATATATGTTTCTTAGACTATATAGAAGCAATATATACATTGATTTCAACCGTCTACCGGTTCCACTCATTGTTCTACTTGTCGCAAGTTACAAATAATTTCCGTTAAGGTATTAACAATGGGGCTCGTAGTTCACTTAAACATGAAGATGAAATAATTGGCGAATTGTACTGTTTGGATGCTTTGCATATATGTTTCTTAGACTATATAGAAGCAATATATAAAAAGATTTCAACCGTCTACCAGTTCCATTCATTGTTCTGCTGGTCGAAAGTTACAAATAATTTCCTATAAAGGATTAACAATGGGGCTCATTGTTCACTTAAACTTGAAGAACAAAAAATTGGCGAATGGTACTGTTTGGATGCTTTGCATATATGTTTCTTAGACTATATAGAAGCAATATATACAATGATTTCAACCGTCTACCTGTTCCATTCATTGTTCTACTTGTCGAAAATTACAAATAATTTCCGATAAAGGATTAACCATTGGGGCTCATTGTTCACTTAAACTTGAAGAACAAAAAATTGGCGAATGGTACTGTTTGGATGCTTTGCATATATGTTTCTTAGACTATATAGAAGCAATATATACATTGATTTCAACCGTCTACCTGTTCCACTCATTGTTCTACTTGTCGCAAGTTACAAATAATTTCCGTTAAAGTATTAACAATGGGGCTCGTAGTTCACTTAAACATGAAGATGAAATAATTGGCGAATGGTACTGTTTGGATGATTTGCATATATGTTTCTTAGACTATATAGAAGCAATATATATAAAGATTTCAACCGTCTACCTGTTCCATTCATTGTTCTACTTGTCGAAAGTTACAAATAATATCCGATAACGGATTAAGCATTGGGGCTCATTGTTCACTTAAACTTGAAGAACAAAAAATTGGCGAATTGTACTGTTTGGATGCTTTGCATATATGTTTCTTAGACTATATAGAAGCAATATATACAAAGATTTCAAGCGTCTACCTGTTCCATTCATTGTTCTACTTGTCGAAAGTTACAAATAATTTCCTATAAAGGATTAACAATGGGGCTCATTGTTCACTTAAACTTGAAGAACAAAAAATTGGCGAATGGTACTGTTTGGATGCTTTGCATATATGTTTCTTAGACTATATAGAAGCAATATATACATTGATTTCAACCGTCTACCTGTTCCACTCATTGTTCTACTTGTCGCAAGTTACAAATAATTTCCGTTAAAGTATTAACAATGGGGCTCGTAGTTCACTTAAACATGAAGATGAAATAATTGGCGAATGGTACTGTTTGGATGATTTGCATATATGTTTCTTAGACTATATAGAAGCAATATATATAAAGATTTCAACCGTCTACCTGTTCCATTCATTGTTCTACTTGTCGAAAGTTACAAATAATATCCGATAACGGATTAAGCATTGGGGCTCATTGTTCACTTAAACTTGAAGAACAAAAAATTGGCGAATTGTACTGTTTGGATGCTTTGCATATATGTTTCTTAGACTATATAGAAGCAATATATACAAAGATTTCAAGCGTCTACCTGTTCCATTCATTGTTCTACTTGTCGAAAGTTACAAATAATTTCCTATAAAGGATTAACAATGGGGCTCATTGTTCACTTAAACTTGAAGAACAAAAAATTGGCGAATGGTACTGTTTGGATGCTTTGCATATATGTTTCTTAAACTATATAGAAGCAATATATACATTGATTTCAATCGTCTACCTGTTCCACTCATTGTTCTGCTTGTCGCAAGTTACAAATAATTTCCGTTAAAGTATTAACAATGGGGCTCGTAGTTCACTTAAACATGAAGATGAAATAATTGGCGAATGGTACTGTTTGGATGCTTTGCATATATGTTTCTTAGACTATATAGAAGCAATATATACATTGATTTCAACCGTCTACCTGTTCCACTCATTGTTCTACTTGTCGCAAGTTACAAATAATTTCCGTTAAAGTATTAACAATGGGGCTCGTAGTTCACTTAAACATGAAGATGAAATAATTGGCGAATGGTACTGTTTGGATGCTTTGCATATATGTTTCTTAGACTATATAGAAGCAATATATACATTGATTTCAACCGTCTACCTGTTCCACTCATTGTTCTACTTGTCGCAAGTTACAAATAATTTCCGTTAAAGTATTAACAATGGGGCTCGTAGTTCACTTAAACATGAAGATGAAATAATTGGCGAATGGTACTGTTTGGATGCTTTGCGTACATGTTTCTTAGACTATATAGAAGCAATATATACAATGATTTCAACCGTCTACCTGTTCCATTCATTGTTCTACTTGTCGAAAGTAACAAATAATATCCGTTAAAGTATTAACAATGGGGCTCGTAGTTCACTTAAACTTGAAGAACAAAAAATTGGCGAATTGTACTGTTTGGATGCTTTGCATATATGTTTCTTAGACTATATAGAAGCAATATATAAAATGATTTCAACAGTCTACCTGTCCCATTCATTGTTCTACTTGTCGAAATTTACAAATAATTTCCTATAAACGATTAACAATGGGGCTCGTTGTTCACTTAAACTTGAAGAACAATAAATTGGCGAATTGTACTGTTTGGATGCTTTGCATATATGTTTCTTAGACTATATAGAAGCAATATATACAAAGATTTCAACCGTCTACCTTTTCCATTCATTGTTCTACTTGTCGAAAATTACAAATAATTTCCGATAAAGGATTAACCATTGGGGCTCATTGTTCACTTAAACATGAAGAACAAAAAATTGGCGAATGGTACTGTTTGGATGCTTTGCGTACATGTTTCTTAGACTATATAGAAGCAATATATACAATGATTTCAACCGTCTACCTGTTCCATTCATTGTTCTACTTGTCGAAAGTAACAAATAATATCCGTTAAAGTATTAACAATGGGGCTCGTAGTTCACTTAAACTTGAAGAACAAAAAATTGCCGAATTGTACTGTTTGGATGATTAGCATATATGTTTCTTAGACTATATAGAAGCAATATATACATTGATTTCAACCGTCTACCGGTTCCACTCATTGTTCTACTTGTCGCAAGTTACAAATAATTTCCGTTAAGGTATTAACAATGGGGCTCGTAGTTCACTTAAACATGAAGATGAAATAATTGGCGAATTGTACTGTTTGGATGCTTTGCATATATGTTTCTTAGACTATATAGAAGCAATATATAAAAAGATTTCAACCGTCTACCAGTTCCATTCATTGTTCTGCTGGTCGAAAGTTACAAATAATTTCCTATAAAGGATTAACAATGGGGCTCATTGTTCACTTAAACTTGAAGAACAAAAAATTGGCGAATGGTACTGTTTGGATGCTTTGCATATATGTTTCTTAGACTATATAGAAGCAATATATACAATGATTTCAACCGTCTACCTGTTCCATTCATTGTTCTACTTGTCGAAAATTACAAATAATTTCCGATAAAGGATTAACCATTGGGGCTCATTGTTCACTTAAACTTGAAGAACAAAAAATTGGCGAATGGTACTGTTTGGATGCTTTGCATATATGTTTCTTAGACTATATAGAAGCAATATATACATAGATTTCAACCGTCTACCTGTTCCACTCATTGTTCTACTTGTCGCAAGTTACAAATAATTTCCGTTAAAGTATTAACAATGGGGCTCGTAGTTCACTTTAACATGAAGATGAAATAATTGGCGAATGGTACTGTTTGGATGATTTGCATATATGTTTCTTAGACTATATAGAAGCAATATATATAAAGATTTCAACCGTCTACCTGTTCCATTCATTGTTCTACTTGTCGAAAGTTACAAATAATATCCGATAACGGATTAAGCATTGGGGCTCATTGTTCACTTAAACTTGAAGAACAAAAAATTGGCGAATTGTACTGTTTGGATGCTTTGCATATATGTTTCTTAGACTATATAGAAGCAATATATACAAAGATTTCAAGCGTCTACCTGTTCCATTCATTGTTCTACTTGTCGAAAGTTACAAATAATTTCCTATAAAGGATTAACAATGGGGCTCATTGTTCACTTAAACTTGAAGAACAAAAAATTGGCGAATGGTACTGTTTGGATGCTTTGCATATATGTTTCTTAGACTATATAGAAGCAATATATACATTGATTTCAACCGTCTACCTGTTCCACTCATTGTTCTACTTGTCGCAAGTTACAAATAATTTCCGTTAAAGTATTAACAATGGGGCTCGTAGTTCACTTAAACATGAAGATGAAATAATTGGCGAATGGTACTGTTTGGATGATTTGCATATATGTTTCTTAGACTATATAGAAGCAATATATATAAAGATTTCAACCGTCTACCTGTTCCATTCATTGTTCTACTTGTCGAAAGTTACAAATAATATCCGATAACGGATTAAGCATTGGGGCTCATTGTTCACTTAAACTTGAAGAACAAAAAATTGGCGAATTGTACTGTTTGGATGCTTTGCATATATGTTTCTTAGACTATATAGAAGCAATATATACAAAGATTTCAAGCGTCTACCTGTTCCATTCATTGTTCTACTTGTCGAAAGTTACAAATAATTTCCTATAAAGGATTAACAATGGGGCTCATTGTTCACTTAAACTTGAAGAACAAAAAATTGGCGAATGGTACTGTTTGGATGCTTTGCATATATGTTTCTTAAACTATATAGAAGCAATATATACATTGATTTCAATCGTCTACCTGTTCCACTCATTGTTCTGCTTGTCGCAAGTTACAAATAATTTCCGTTAAAGTATTAACAATGGGGCTCGTAGTTCACTTAAACATGAAGATGAAATAATTGGCGAATGGTACTGTTTGGATGCTTTGCATATATGTTTCTTAGACTATATAGAAGCAATATATACATTGATTTCAACCGTCTACCTGTTCCACTCATTGTTCTACTTGTCGCAAGTTACAAATAATTTCCGTTAAAGTATTAACAATGGGGCTCGTAGTTCACTTAAACATGAAGATGAAATAATTGGCGAATGGTACTGTTTGGATGCTTTGCATATATGTTTCTTAGACTATATAGAAGCAATATATACATTGATTTCAACCGTCTACCTGTTCCACTCATTGTTCTACTTGTCGCAAGTTACAAATAATTTCCGTTAAAGTATTAACAATGGGGCTCGTAGTTCACTTAAACATGAAGATGAAATAATTGGCGAATGGTACTGTTTGGATGCTTTGCGTACATGTTTCTTAGACTATATAGAAGCAATATATACAATGATTTCAACCGTCTACCTGTTCCATTCATTGTTCTACTTGTCGAAAGTAACAAATAATATCCGTTAAAGTATTAACAATGGGGCTCGTAGTTCACTTAAACTTGAAGAACAAAAAATTGGCGAATTGTACTGTTTGGATGCTTTGCATATATGTTTCTTAGACTATATAGAAGCAATATATAAAATGATTTCAACAGTCTACCTGTCCCATTCATTGTTCTACTTGTCGAAATTTACAAATAATTTCCTATAAACGATTAACAATGGGGCTCGTTGTTCACTTAAACTTGAAGAACAATAAATTGGCGAATTGTACTGTTTGGATGCTTTGCATATATGTTTCTTAGACTATATAGAAGCAATATATACAAAGATTTCAACCGTCTACCTTTTCCATTCATTGTTCTACTTGTCGAAAATTACAAATAATTTCCGATAAAGGATTAACCATTGGGGCTCATTGTTCACTTAAACATGAAGAACAAAAAATTGGCGAATGGTACTGTTTGGATGCTTTGCGTACATGTTTCTTAGACTATATAGAAGCAATATATACAATGATTTCAACCGTCTACCTGTTCCATTCATTGTTCTACTTGTCGAAAGTAACAAATAATATCCGTTAAAGTATTAACAATGGGGCTCGTAGTTCACTTAAACTTGAAGAACAAAAAATTGCCGAATTGTACTGTTTGGATGCTTTGCATATATGTATTTTAGACTATATAGAAGCAATATATAAAATGATTTCAACAGTCTACCTGTCCCATTCATTGTTCTACTTGTCTAAATTTACAAATAATTTCCTTTAAAGGATTAACAATGGGGCTCGTAGTTCACTTAAACTTGAAGAACAAAAAATTGGCAAATTGTACTGTTTGGATGCTTTGCATATATGTTTCTTTGACTATATAGAAGCAATATATACAATGATTTCAACAGTCTACCTGTTCCATTCATTGTTCTACTTGTCGAAAATTACAAATAATTTCGGACGTTTACGGACTTTGTAACGCCGGTGACGGTGCCGGGGTCTCGAGAGACTCACATCGATTTTCACTAATACTATTACGCGGCCGCTCGAGTCGAAACATGAGACATAACATCTCACTAATACAATCGCATGTTGTTCGTGCGGGCAAGAACATATATTCTTTGCTTGTATTCTCTACCAACTATTGGACTACTGAATTCTTAACAATAATTTTCGTGAAATCAACGATAAATGAATTGTGCAATGTTTTGTAACAATTTAAGAAATGAATATTCGAAAAGGTTTTGTGAAATATACTTTTCTAGACCCAGGCCGTTGCAATTGGGAAAGGGAATAATTTTATGACCTTTTATGACTGTTGACGAAATCGAAATGAAAGAAACACGCAGGTAATCGAACCTACGGCAGGTCATCGTGTTCAAACAAGACTTCGTCATGCATACTGACTCTTTTATATATTCTTAGTCAAGACAGACTTGCAACGCAGTTACGAACGTTACGAACGTTGTGCTTGTACGAATTTCCACGACCAACTGATGCGACTCGGAAAGAACTGCTGGCTGCTGAGTCACTTACACACTATTGGGTAGTATCGAACACAAAATTGTAAATGTGTTTGTTATCGCTGCGAAGTCGCCGAGTGGTTTCTCAAATTACACATTTGCTAGTATGCGTGTCACTGTGCGCTAAACGCTGAGTCTCTAGAGACCCCACCATCGTAAAGCGAGGGTTAACCATTGGGGCTTATTGTTCACTTAGACTTGAAGAACAAAAAATTGGCGAATGGTACTGCTTGGATGCTTTGCGTACATGTTTCTTAGACTATATAGAAGCAATATATACAATGATTTCAACCGTCTACCTGTTCCATTCATTGTTCTACTTGTCGAAAGTAACAAATAATTTCCGTTAAAGTATTAACAATGGGGCTCGTAGTTCACTTAAACTTGAAGAACAAAAATTGGCGAATTGTACTGTTTGGATGCTTTGCATATATGTTTCTTAGACTATATAGAAGCAATATAAAAAATGATTTCAACAGTCTACCTGTCCCATTCATTGTTCTACTTGTCTAAATTTACAAATAATTTCCTTTAAAGGATTAACAATGGGGCTCGTAGTTCACTTAAACTTGAAGAACAAAAAATTGGCAAATTGTACTGTTTGGATGCTTTGCATATATGTTTCTTTGACTATATAGAAGCAATATATACAATGATTTCAACAGTCTACCTGTTCCATTCATTGTTCTACTTGTCGAAATTTACAAATAATTTCCTTTAAAGGATTAACAATAGGGTTCATTGTTCACTTAAACTTGAAGAACAAAAAATTGGCGAATGGGACTGTTTGGATGCTTTGGATATATGTTTTTTAGACTATATGGAAGCAATATATTCAAAGATTTCAACCGTCTACGTGTTCCAATCATTGTTCTACTTGTCGAAATTTACAAATAAATTCCTTTAAAGGATTAACAATGGGGAACGTTATTCACTTAAACTTGAAGAACATTAAATTGGCGAATGTTACTGTTTAGATGCTTTGCATATAGGTTTGTTAGACTATATAGAAGCAATACATACAAAGATTTCAACAGTCTACCTGTTCCATTCATTGTTCTACTTGTCGAAAATTACAAATAATTTCCGATAAAGGATTAACCATTGGGGCTTATTGTTCACTTAAACTTGAAGAACAAAAAATTGGCGATTGGTACTGTTTGGATGCTTTGCGTACATGTTTCTTAGACTATATAGAAGCCATATATACAATTATTTCAACCGTCTACCTGTTCCATTCATTGTTCTACTTGTCGAAAGTAACAAATAATTTCCGTCAAAGTATTAACAATGGGGCTCGTAGTTCACTTAAACTTGAAGAACAATAAATTGGCGAATTGTTCTGTTTGGATGCTTTGCATATATGTTTCATAGACTATATAGAAGCAATATATACAAAGATTTCAACCGTCTACCTGTTCCATTCATTGTTCTACTTGTCGAAAATTACAAATAATTTCCGATAAAGGATTAACCATTGGGGCTCATTGTTCACTTAAACTTGAAGAACAAAAAATTGGCGAATGGTACTGTATGGATGCTTTGCGTACATGTTTCTTAGACTATATAGAAGCAATATATACAATGATTTCAACCGTCTACCTGTTCCATTCATTGTTCTACTTGTCGAAAGTAACAAATAATTTCCGATAAAGTATTAACAATGGGGCTCGTTGTTCACTTAAACTTGAAGAACAATAAATTGGCGAATTGTACTGTTTGGATGCTTTGCATATATGTTTCTTAGACTATATAGAAGCAATATATACAAAGATTTCAACCGTCTACCTATTCCATTCATTGTTCTACTTGTCGAAAGTTACAAATAATTTCCGATAAAGGATTAACAATGGGGCTAGTAGTTCACTTAAACTTGAAGATCAAAAAATTGGCGAATGGTACTGTTTGGATATTTTGCATATATGTTTCTTAGACTATATAGAAGCAATATGTACAATGATTTCAACCGTCTACGTGTTCCAATCATTGTTCTACTTGTCGAAAGTTACAAATAATTTCCTTTAAAGGATTAACAATGGGGCTAGTTGTTCACTTAAACGTGAAGAACAAAAAATTCGCGAATTGTACTGTTTGGATGCTTTGCATATAGGTTTCTTAGACTATATAGAAGCAATATATACAATGATTTCAACCGTCTACCTGTTCTATTCATTGTTCTACTTGTCGAAAGTAACAAATAATTTCCGTTAAAGTATTAACAATGGGGCTCGTAGTTCACTTAAACTTGAAGAACAATAATTTCGCGAATTGTACTGTTTGGATGCTTTGCATATATGTTTCTTAGACTATATAGTAGCAATATATACAATGATTTCAACCGTCTACCTGTTCCATTCATTGTTCTACTTGTCGAAAGTAACAAATAATTTCCGTTAAAGTATTAACAATGGGGCTCGTAGTTCACTTAAACTTGAAGAACAAAAAATTGGCGAATTGTACTGTTTGGATGCTTTGCATATATGATTCTTAGACTATATAGAAGCAATATATAAAATGATTTCAACAGTCTACCTGTCCCGTTCATTGTTCTACTTGTCTAAATTTACAAATAATTTCCTTTAAAGGATTAACAATGGGGCTCGTAGTTCACTTAAACTTGAAGAACAAAAAATTGGCAAATTGTACTGTTTGGATGCTTTGCATATATGTTTCTTTGACTATATAGAAGCAATATATACAATGATTTCAACAGTCTACCTGTTCCATTCATTGTTCTACTTGTCGAAATTTACAAATAATTTCCTTTAAAGGATTAACAATGGGGCTCATTGTTCACTTAAACTTGAAGAACAAAAAATTGGCGAATGGGACTGTTTGGATGCTTTGCATATATGTTTCTTAGACTATATAGAAGCAATAAATACAATGATTTCAACCGTCTACCTGTTCCATTCATTGTTCTACTTGTCGAAATATACAAATAATTTCCTTTAAAGGATTAACAATGGGGCCGTAGTTCACTTAAACTTGAAGATCAAAAAATTGGCGATTGTTACTGTTTAGATGCTTTGCATATAGGTTTCTTAGACTATATAGAAGCAATATATACAAAGATTTCAACCGTCTACCTGTTCCATTCATTGTTCTACTTGTCGAAAATTACAAATAATTTCCGATAAAGGATTAACCATTGGGGCTCATTGTTCACTTAAACTTGAAGAACATAAAATTGGCGAATGGTACTGTTTGGATGCTTTGCGTACATGTTTCTTAGACTGTATGGAAGCAATATATACAAAGATTTCAACCGTCTACCTGTTCTATTCATTGTTCTACTTGTAGAAACTTACAAATAATTTCCGTTTCATGATTATCAATGGGGCTCGTTGTTCACTTAAACTTGAAGAACAAAAAATTGGCGAATGGTACTGTTTGGATGCTTTGCATATATGTTTCTTAGATTATATAGAAGCAATATATACAAAGATTTCAACCGTCTACCTGTTCCATTCATTGTTCTACCTGGCGAAAGTTACAAATAATTTCCGTTGAAGGATTAACAATGGGGCTCGTAGTTCACTTAAACTTGAAGAACATAAAATTGGCGAATGGTACTGTTTGGATGCTTTGCGTACATGTTTCTTAGACTATATGGAAGCAATATATACAAAGATTTCAACCGTCTACCTGTTCCATTCATTGTTCTACTTGCCGATATTTACAAATAATTTCCGTTAAAGTATTAACAATGGGGCTCGTAGTTCACTTAAACATGAAGATGAAATAATTGGCGAATTGTACTGTTTGGATGCTTTGCATATATGTTTCTTAGATTATATAGAAGCAATATATACAAAGATATCAACCGTCTACCTGTTCCATTCATTGTTCTACTTGTCGAAAATTACAAATAATTTCCGATAAAGGATTAACCATTGGGGCTCATTGTTCACTAAACTTGAAGAACAAAAAATTGTCGAATTGTACTGTTTGGATGCTTTGCATATATGTTTCTTAGACTATATAGAAGCTATATATACAATGATTTCAACCGTCTACATGATCCATTCATTGTTCTACTTGTCGAAATTTACAAATAATTTCCTTTAAAGGATTAACAATGGGGCTCGTAGTTCACTTAAACTTGAAGAACAAAAAATTGGCGAATTGTACTGTTTCGATGCTTTGCATATATATTTCTTAGACTATTTAGAAGCAATATATAGAAAGATTTCACCCGTCTACCTCTACTATTCATTGTTCTACTTGTAGAAAGTTACAAATAATTTCCGATTCATGATTATCAATGGGGCTTGTTGTTCACTTAAACTTGGAGAACAAAAAATTGGCGAATGGTACTGTTTGGATGCTTTGCATATATGTTTCTTAGATTATATAGAAGCAATATATACAAAGATTTCAACCGTCTACCTGTTCCATTCTTTGTTCTACTTGTCGAAAGTTACAAATAATTTCCGTTGAAGGATTAACAATGGGGCTCGTTGTTCACTTAAACTTGAAGAACAAAAAATTGGCGAATGGTACTGTTTGGATGCTTTGCATATATGTTTCTTAGACTATATAGAAGCAATATATACAAAGATTTCAACCGTCTACCTGTTCCATTCATTGTTCTACTTGTCGAAAGTTACAAATAATTTCCTTTAAAGGATTTAGAATGGGGCTCATTGTTCACTTAAACTTGAAGAACAAAAAATTGGCGAATGGTACTGTTTGGATACTTTGCATATATGTTTCTTAGACTATATAGAAGCAATATATACAAAGATTTCAATCGTCTACCTGTTCCATTCATTGTTCTACTTGTCGAAAGTTACAAATAATTTCCGATAAAGGATTAACAATGGGGCTCGTTGTTCACTTAAACTTGAAGAACAATAAATTGGCGAATTGTACTGTTTGGATGCTTTGCATATATGTTTCTTAGACTATATAGAAGCAATATATACAATGACTTCAACCGTCTACCTGTTCCATTCATTGTTCTACTTGTCGAAAGTTACAAATAATATCCGATAACGGATTAAGCATTGGGGCTCATTGTTCACTTAAACTTGAAGAACAAAAAATTGGCGAATTGTACTGTTTGGATGCTTTGCATATATGTTTCTTAGACTATATAGAAGCAATATATACAAAGATTTCAAGCGTCTACCTGTTCCATTCATTGTTCTACTTGTCGAAAGTTACAAATAATTTCCTATAAAGGATTAACAATGGGGCTCATTGTTCACTTAAACTTGAAGAACAAAAAATTGGCGAATGGTACTGTTTGGATGCTTTGCATATATGTTTCTTAAACTATATAGAAGCAATATATACATTGATTTCAATCGTCTACCTGTTCCACTCATTGTTCTGCTTGTCGCAAGTTACAAATAATTTCCGTTAAAGTATTAACAATGGGGCTCGTAGTTCACTTAAACATGAAGATGAAATAATTGGCGAATGGTACTGTTTGGATGCTTTGCATATATGTTTCTTAGACTATATAGAAGCAATATATACATTGATTTCAACCGTCTACCTGTTCCACTCATTGTTCTACTTGTCGCAAGTTACAAATAATTTCCGTTAAAGTATTAACAATGGGGCTCGTAGTTCACTTAAACATGAAGATGAAATAATTGGCGAATGGTACTGTTTGGATGCTTTGCGTACATGTTTCTTAGACTATATAGAAGCAATATATACAATGATTTCAACCGTCTACCTGTTCCATTCATTGTTCTACTTGTCGAAAGTAACAAATAATATCCGTTAAAGTATTAACAATGGGGCTCGTAGTTCACTTAAACTTGAAGAACAAAAAATTGGCGAATTGTACTGTTTGGATGCTTTGCATATATGTTTCTTAGACTATATAGAAGCAATATATAAAATGATTTCAACAGTCTACCTGTCCCATTCATTGTTCTACTTGTCGAAATTTACAAATAATTTCCTATAAACGATTAACAATGGGGCTCGTTGTTCACTTAAACTTGAAGAACAATAAATTGGCGAATTGTACTGTTTGGATGCTTTGCATATATGTTTCTTAGACTATATAGAAGCAATATATACAAAGATTTCAACCGTCTACCTTTTCCATTCATTGTTCTACTTGTCGAAAATTACAAATAATTTCCGATAAAGGATTAACCATTGGGGCTCATTGTTCACTTAAACATGAAGAACAAAAAATTGCCGAATGGTACTGTTTGGATGCTTTGCGTACATGTTTCTTAGACTATATAGAAGCAATATATACAATGATTTCAACCGTCTACCTGTTCCATTCATTGTTCTACTTGTCGAAAGTAACAAATAATATCCGTTAAAGTATTAACAATGGGGCTCGTAGTTCACTTAAACTTGAAGAACAAAAAATTGCCGAATTGTACTGTTTGGATGCTTTGCATATATGTATTTTAGACTATATAGAAGCAATATATAAAATGATTTCAACAGTCTACCTGTCCCATTCATTGTTCTACTTGTCTAAATTTACAAATAATTTCCTTTAAAGGATTAACAATGGGGCTCGTAGTTCACTTAAACTTGAAGAACAAAAAATTGGCAAATTGTACTGTTTGGATGCTTTGCATATATGTTTCTTTGACTATATAGAAGCAATATATACAATGATTTCAACAGTCTACCTGTTCCATTCATTGTTCTACTTGTCGAAAATTACAAATAATTTCGGACGTTTACGGACTTTGTAACGCCGGTGACGGTGCCGGGGTCTCGAGAGACTCACATCGATTTTCACTAATACTATTACGCGGCCGCTCGAGTCGAAACATGAGACATAACATCTCACTAATACAATCGCATGTTGTTCGTGCGGGCAAGAACATGTATTCTTTGCTTGTATTCTCTACCAACTATTGGACTACTGAATTCTTAACAATAATTTTCGTGAAATCAACGATAAATGAATTGTGCAATGTTTTGTAACAATTTAAGAAATGAATATTCGAAAAGGTTTTGTGAAATATACTTTTCTAGACCCAGGCCGTTGCAATTGGGAAAGGGAATAATTTTATGACCTTTTATGACTGTTGACGAAATCGAAATGAAAGAAACACGCAGGTAATCGAACCTACGGCAGGTCATCGTGTTCAAACAAGACTTCGTCATGCATACTGACTCTTTTATATATTCTTAGTCAAGACAGACTTGCAACGCAGTTACGAACGTTACGAACGTTGTGCTTGTACGAATTTCCACGACCAACTGATGCGACTCGGAAAGAACTGCTGGCTGCTGAGTCACTTACACACTATTGGGTAGTATCGAACACAAAATTGTAAATGTGTTTGTTATCGCTGCGAAGTCGCCGAGTGGTTTCTCAAATTACACATTTGCTAGTATGCGTGTCACTGTGCGCTAAACGCTGAGTCTCTAGAGACCCCACCATCGTAAAGCGAGGGTTAACCATTGGGGCTTATTGTTCACTTAGACTTGAAGAACAAAAAATTGGCGAATGGTACTGCTTGGATGCTTTGCGTACATGTTTCTTAGACTATATAGAAGCAATATATACAATGATTTCAACCGTCTACCTGTTCCATTCATTGTTCTACTTGTCGAAAGTAACAAATAATTTCCGTTAAAGTATTAACAATGGGGCTCGTAGTTCACTTAAACTTGAAGAACAAAAATTGGCGAATTGTACTGTTTGGATGCTTTGCATATATGTTTCTTAGACTATATAGAAGCAATATAAAAAATGATTTCAACAGTCTACCTGTCCCATTCATTGTTCTACTTGTCTAAATTTACAAATAATTTCCTTTAAAGGATTAACAATGGGGCTCGTAGTTCACTTAAACTTGAAGAACAAAAAATTGGCAAATTGTACTGTTTGGATGCTTTGCATATATGTTTCTTTGACTATATAGAAGCAATATATACAATGATTTCAACAGTCTACCTGTTCCATTCATTGTTCTACTTGTCGAAATTTACAAATAATTTCCTTTAAAGGATTAACAATAGGGTTCATTGTTCACTTAAACTTGAAGAACAAAAAATTGGCGAATGGGACTGTTTGGATGCTTTGGATATATGTTTTTTAGACTATATGGAAGCAATATATTCAAAGATTTCAACCGTCTACGTGTTCCAATCATTGTTCTACTTGTCGAAATTTACAAATAAATTCCTTTAAAGGATTAACAATGGGGATCGTTATTCACTTAAACTTGAAGAACATTAAATTGGCGAATGTTACTGTTTAGATGCTTTGCATATAGGTTTGTTAGACTATATAGAAGCAATACATACAAAGATTTCAACAGTCTACCTGTTCCATTCATTGTTCTACTTGTCGAAAATTACAAATAATTTCCGATAAAGGATTAACCATTGGGGCTTATTGTTCACTTAAACTTGAAGAACAAAAAATTGGCGAATGGTACTGTTTGGATGCTTTGCGTACATGTTTCTTAGACTATATAGAAGCCATATATACAATTATTTCAACCGTCTACCTGTTCCATTCATTGTTCTACTTGTCGAAAGTAACAAATAATTTCCGTCAAAGTATTAACAATGGGGCTCGTAGTTCACTTAAACTTGAAGAACAATAAATTGGCGAATTGTACTGTTTGGATGCTTTGCATATATGTTTCATAGACTATATAGAAGCAATATATACAAAGATTTCAACCGTCTACCTGTTCCATTCATTGTTCTACTTGTCGAAAATTACAAATAATTTCCGATAAAGGATTAACCATTGGGGCTCATTGTTCACTTAAACTTGAAGAACAAAAAATTGGCGAATGGTACTGTATGGATGCTTTGCGTACATGTTTCTTAGACTATATAGAAGCAATATATACAATGATTTCAACCGTCTACCTGTTCCATTCATTGTTCTACTTGTCGAAAGTAACAAATAATTTCCGATAAAGTATTAACAATGGGGCTCGTTGTTCACTTAAACTTGAAGAACAATAAATTGGCGAATTGTACTGTTTGGATGCTTTGCATATATGTTTCTTAGACTATATAGAAGCAATATATACAAAGATTTCAACCGTCTACCTATTCCATTCATTGTTCTACTTGTCGAAAGTTACAAATAATTTCCGATAAAGGATTAACAATGGGGCTAGTAGTTCACTTAAACTTGAAGATCAAAAAATTGGCGAATGGTACTGTTTGGATATTTTGCATATATGTTTCTTAGACTATATAGAAGCAATATGTACAATGATTTCAACCGTCTACGTGTTCCAATCATTGTTCTACTTGTCGAAAGTTACAAATAATTTCCTTTAAAGGATTAACAATGGGGCTAGTTGTTCACTTAAACATGAAGAACAAAAAATTCGCGAATTGTACTGTTTGGATGCTTTGCATATAGGTTTCTTAGACTATATAGAAGCAATATATACAATGATTTCAACCGTCTACCTGTTCCATTCATTGTTCTACTTATCGAAAGTAACAAATAATTTCCGTTAAAGTATTAACAATGGGGCTCGTAGTTCACTTAAACTTGAAGAACAAAAAATTGGCGAATTGTACTGTTTGGATGCTTTGCATATATGTTTCTTAGACTATATAGAAGCAATATATAAAATGATTTCAACCGTCTACCTGTCCCATTCATTGTTCTACTTGTCTAAATTTACAAATAATTTCCTTTAAAGGATTAACAATGGGGCTCGTAGTTCACTTAAACTTGAAGAACAAAAAATTGGCGAATTGTACTCTTTGGATGCTTTGCATATATGTTTCTGAGACTATATAGAAGCAATATATACAAAGATTTCAACCGTCTACCTGTTCCATTCATTGTTCTACTTGTCGATAATTACAAATAATTTCCGATAAAGGATTAACCATTGGGGCTCATTGTTCACTTAAACTTGAAGAACAAAAAATTGGCGAATGGTACTGTTTGGATGCTTTACGAACATGTTTCTTAGACTATATAGAAGCAATATATACAATGATTTCAACCGTCTACCTGTTCTATTCATTGTTCTACTTGTCGAAAGTAACAAATAATTTCCGTTAAAGTATTAACAATGGGGCTCGTAGTTCACTTAAACTTGAAGAACAATAATTTCGCGAATTGTACTGTTTGGATGCTTTGCATATATGTTTCTTAGACTATATAGTAGCAATATATACAATGATTTCAACCGTCTACCTGTTCCATTCATTGTTCTACTTGTCGAAAGTAACAAATAATTTCCGTTAAAGTATTAACAATGGGGCTCGTAGTTCACTTAAACTTGAAGAACAAAAAATTGGCGAATTGTACTGTTTGGATGCTTTGCATATATGATTCTTAGACTATATAGAAGCAATATATAAAATGATTTCAACAGTCTACCTGTCCCGTTCATTGATCTACTTGTCTAAATTTACAAATAATTTCCTTTAAAGGATTAACAATGGGGCTCGTAGTTCACTTAAACTTGAAGAACAAAAAATTGGCAAATTGTACTGTTTGGATGCTTTGCATATATGTTTCTTTGACTATATAGAAGCAATATATACAATGATTTCAACAGTCTACCTGTTCCATTCATTGTTCTACTTGTCGAAATTTACAAATAATTTCCTTTAAAGGATTAACAATGGGGCTCATTGTTCACTTAAACTTGAAGAACAAAAAATTGGCGAATGGGACTGTTTGGATGCTTTGGATATATGTTTTTTAGACTATATGGAAGCAATATATTCAAAGATTTCAACCGTCTACGTGTTCCAATCATTGTTCTACTTGTCGAAATTTACAAATAAATTCCTTTAAAGGATTAACAATGGGGCTCGTTGTTCACTTAAACTTGAAGAACATTAAATTGGCGAATGTTACTGTTTAGATGCTTTGCATATAGGTTTCTTAGACTATATAGAAGCAATATATACAAAGATTTCAACAGTCTACCTGTTCCATTCATTGTTCTACTTGTCGAAATTTACAAATAATTTCCTTTAAAGGATTAACAATGGGGCTCATTGTTCACTTAAACTTGAAGAACAAAAAATTGGCGAATGGGACTGTTTGGATGCTTTGGATATATGTTTTTTAGACTATATGGAAGCAATATATTCAAAGATTTCAACCGTCTACGTGTTCCAATCATTGTTCTACTTGTCGAAATTTACAAATAATTTCCGATAAAGGATTAACAATGGGGCTCGTTGTTCACTTAAACTTGAAGAACAATAAATTGGCGAATTGTACTGTTTGGATGCTTTGCATATATGTTTCTTAGACTATATAGAAGCAATATATACAATGACTTCAACCGTCTACCTGTTCCATTCATTGTTCTACTTGTCGAAAGTTACAAATAATTTCCGTTGAAGGATTAACAATGGGGCTCGTAGTTCACTTAAACTTGAAGAACAAAAAATTGGCGAATTGTACTGTTTGGATGCTTTGCATATATGTTTCGTAGACTATATAGAAGCAATATATACAATGATTTCAACCGTCTACATGATCCATTCATTGTTCTACTTGTCGAAATTTACAAATAATTTCCGTTGAAGGATTAACAATGGGGCTCGTTGTTCACTTAAACTTGAAGAACAAAAAATTGGCGCATGTCACTGTTTTGATGCTTTGCATATAGGTTTATTAGACTATATAGAAGCAACATATACAAAGATTTCTACCGTCTGCCAGTTCCATTCATTGTTCTACTTGTCGAAATTTACAAATAATTTCCTTTAAAGGATTAACAATGGGGTTCGTAGTTCACTTAAACTTGAAGAACAAAAAATTGGCGAACTGTACTCTTTGGATGCTTTGCATATATGTTTCATAGACTATATAGAAGCAATATATACAATGATTTCAACCGTCTACCTGTTCCATTCATTGTTCAACTTGTCGAAATTTACAAATAATTTCCTTTAAAGGATTAACAATGGGGCTCGTAGTTCACTTAAACTTGAAGAACAAAAAATTGGCGAATGGTACTGTTTGGATGCTTTGCATATATGTTTCTTAGACTATATAGAAGCAATATATACAATGATTTCAACCGTCTACCTGTTCCATTCATTGTTCTATTTGTCGAAAGTTACAAATAATTTCCTTTAAAGGATTAACAATGGGGCTCGTAGTTCACTTAAACTTGAAGAACAAAAAATTGGCGAATGGTACTGTTTGGATGCTTTGCATATATGTTTCTTAGACTATATAGAAGCAATATATACATTGATTTCAACCGTCTACCTGTTCCACTCATTGTTCTACTTGTCGCAAGTTACAAATAATTTCCGTTAAGGTATTAACAATGGGGCTCGTAGTTCACTTAAACATGAAGATGAAATAATTGGCGAATTGTACTGTTTGGATGCTTTGCATATATGTTTCTTAGACTATATAGAAGCAATATATAAAAAGATTTCAACCGTCTACCAGTTCCATTCATTGTTCTGCTGGTCGAAAGTTACAAATAATTTCCTATAAAGGATTAACAATGGGGCTCATTGTTCACTTAAACTTGAAGAACAAAAAATTGGCGAATGGTACTGTTTGGATGCTTTGCATATATGTTTCTTAGACTATATAGAAGCAATATATAAAATGATTTCAACCGTCTACCTGTTCCACTCATTGTTCTACTTGTCGAAATTTACAAATAATTTCCTTTAAAGGATTAACAATGGGGCTCATTGTTCACTTAAACTTGAAGAACAAAAAATTGGCGAATGGGACTGTTTGGATGCTTTGGATATATGTTTTTTAGACTATATGGAAGCAATATATTCAAAGATTTCAACCGTCTACGTGTTCCAATCATTGTTCTACTTGTCGAAATTTACAAATAATTTCCGATAAAGGATTAACAATGGGGCTCGTTGTTCACTTAAACTTGAAGAACAATAAATTGGCGAATTGTACTGTTTGGATGCTTTGCATATATGTTTCTTAGACTATATAGAAGCAATATATACAATGACTTCAACCGTCTACCTGTTCCATTCATTGTTCAACTTGTCGAAAGTTACAAATAATTTCCGTTGAAGGATTAACAATGGGGCTCGTAGTTCACTTAAACTTGAAGAACAAAAAATTGGCGAATTGTACTGTTTGGATGCTTTGCAGATATGTTTCGTAGACTATATAGAAGCAATATATACAATGATTTCAACCGTCTACATGATCCATTCATTGTTCTACTTGTCGAAATTTACAAATAATTTCCGTTGAAGGATTAACAATGGGGCTCGTTGTTCACTTAAACTTGAAGAACAAAAAATTGGCGCATGTCACTGTTTTGATGCTTTGCATATAGGTTTATTAGACTATATAGAAGCAACATATACAAAGATTTCTACCGTCTGCCAGTTCCATTCATTGTTCTACTTGTCGAAATTTACAAATAATTTCCTTTAAAGGATTAACAATGGGGTTCGTAGTTCACTTAAACTTGAAGAACAAAAAATTGGCGAACTGTACTCTTTGGATGCTTTGCATATATGTTTCATAGACTATATAGAAGCAATATATACAATGATTTCAACCGTCTACCTGTTCCATTCATTGTTCAACTTGTCGAAATTTACAAATAATTTCCTTTAAAGGATTAACAATGGGGCTCGTAGTTCACTTAAACTTGAAGAACAAAAAATTGGCGAATGGTACTGTTTGGATGCTTTGCATATATGTTTCTTAGACTATATAGAAGCAATATATACAATGATTTCAACCGTCTACCTGTTCCATTCATTGTTCTATTTGTCGAAAGTTACAAATAATTTCCGATAAAGGATTAACCATTGGGGCTCATTGTTCAATTAAACTTCAAGAACAAAAAATTGGCGAATTGTACTGTTTGGATGCTTTGCATATATGTTTCTTAGACTATATAGAAGCAATATATACAAAGATTTCAACCGTCTACCTGTTCCATTCATTGTTATACTTGTCGAAATTTACAAATAATTTCCTTTAAAGGATTAACAATTGGGCTCGTAGTTCACTTAAACTTGAAGAACAAAAAATTGGCGAATGGTACTGTTTGGATGCTTTGCATATATGTTTCTTAGACTATATAGAAGCAATATATACATTGATTTCAACCGTCTACCTGTTCCACTCATTGTTCTACTTGTCGCAAGTTACAAATAATTTCCGTTAAGGTATTAACAATGGGGCTCGTAGTTCACTTAAACATGAAGATGAAATAATTGGCGAATTGTACTGTTTGGATGCTTTGCATATATGTTTCTTAGACTATATAGAAGCAATATATAAAAAGATTTCAACCGTCTACCAGTTCCATTCATTGTTCTGCTGGTCGAAAGTTACAAATAATTTCCTATAAAGGATTAACAATGGGGCTCATTGTTCACTTAAACTTGAAGAACAAAAAATTGGCGAATGGTACTGTTTGGATGCTTTGCATATATGTTTCTTAGACTATATAGAAGCAATATATACAATGATTTCAACCGTCTACCTGTTCCATTCATTGTTCTACTTGTCGAAATTTACAAATAATTTCCTTTAAAGGATTAACAATGGGGCTCGTAGTTCACTTAAACTTGAAGAACAAAAAATTGGCGAATGGTACTGTTTGGATGCTTTGCATATATGTTTCTTAGACTATATAGAAGCAATATATACATTGATTTCAACCGTCTACCTGTTCCACTCATTGTTCTACTTGTCGCAAGTTACAAATAATTTCCGTTAAGGTATTAACAATGGGGCTCGTAGTTCACTTAAACATGAAGATGAAATAATTGGCGAATTGTACTGTTTGGATGCTTTGCATATATGTTTCTTAGACTATATAGAAGCAATATATAAAAAGATTTCAACCGTCTACCAGTTCCATTCATTGTTCTGCTGGTCGAAAGTTACAAATAATTTCCTATAAAGGATTAACAATGGGGCTCATTGTTCACTTAAACTTGAAGAACAAAAAATTGGCGAATGGTACTGTTTGGATGCTTTGCATATATGTTTCTTAGACTATATAGAAGCAATATATACAATGATTTCAACCGTCTACCTGTTCCATTCATTGTTCTACTTGTCGAAAATTACAAATAATTTCCGATAAAGGATTAACCATTGGGGCTCATTGTTCACTTAAACTTGAAGAACAAAAAATTGGCGAATGGTACTGTTTGGATGCTTTGCATATATGTTTCTTAGACTATATAGAAGCAATATATACATTGATTTCAACCGTCTACCTGTTCCACTCATTGTTATACTTGTCGCAAGTTACAAATAATTTCCGTTAAAGTATTAACAATGGGGCTCGTAGTTCACTTAAACATGAAGATGAAATAATTGGCGAATGGTACTGTTTGGATGATTTGCATATATGTTTCTTAGACTATATAGAAGCAATATATATAAAGATTTCAACCGTCTACCTGTTCCATTCATTGTTCTACTTGTCGAAAGTTACAAATAATATCCGATAACGGATTAAGCATTGGGGCTCATTGTTCACTTAAACTTGAAGAACAAAAAATTGGCGAATTGTACTGTTTGGATGCTTTGCATATATGTTTCTTAGACTATATAGAAGCAATATATACAAAGATTTCAAGCGTCTACCTGTTCCATTCATTGTTCTACTTGTCGAAAGTTACAAATAATTTCCTATAAAGGATTAACAATGGGGCTCATTGTTCACTTAAACTTGAAGAACAAAAAATTGGCGAATGGTACTGTTTGGATGCTTTGCATATATGTTTCTTAAACTATATAGAAGCAATATATACATTGATTTCAATCGTCTACCTGTTCCACTCATTGTTCTGCTTGTCGCAAGTTACAAATAATTTCCGTTAAAGTATTAACAATGGGGCTCGTAGTTCACTTAAACATGAAGATGAAATAATTGGCGAATGGTACTGTTTGGATGCTTTGCATATATGTTTCTTAGACTATATAGAAGCAATATATACATTGATTTCAACCGTCTACCTGTTCCACTCATTGTTCTACTTGTCGCAAGTTACAAATAATTTCCGTTAAAGTATTAACAATGGGGCTCGTAGTTCACTTAAACATGAAGATGAAATAATTGGCGAATGGTACTGTTTGGATGCTTTGCGTACATGTTTCTTAGACTATATAGAAGCAATATATACAATGATTTCAACCGTCTACCTGTTCCATTCATTGTTCTACTTGTCGAAAGTAACAAATAATATCCGTTAAAGTATTAACAATGGGGCTCGTAGTTCACTTAAACTTGAAGAACAAAAAATTGGCGAATTGTACTGTTTGGATGCTTTGCATATATGTTTCTTAGACTATATAGAAGCAATATATAAAACGATTTCAACAGTCTACCTGTCCCATTCATTGTTCTACTTGTCGAAATTTACAAATAATTTCCTATAAACGATTAACAATGGGGCTCGTTGTTCACTTAAACTTGAAGAACAAAAAATTGGCGAATTGTACTGTTTGGATGCTTTGCATATATGTTTCTTTGACTATATAGAAGCAATATATACAATGATTTCAACAGTCTACCTGTTCCATTCATTGTTCTACTTGTCGAAAATTACAAATAATTTCCGATAAAGGATTAACCATTGGGGCTCATTGTTCACTTAAACTTGAAGAACAAAAAATTGGCGAATGGTACTGTATGGATGCTTTGCGTACATGTTTCTTAGACTATATAGAAGCAATATATACAATGATTTCAACCGTCTACCTATTCCATTCATTGTTCTACTTGTCGAAAGTTACAAATAATTTCCGATAAAGGATTAACAATGGGGCTAGTAGTTCACTTAAACTTGAAGATCAAAAAATTGGCGAATGGTACTGTTTGGATGTTTTGCATATATGTTTCTTAGACTATATAGAAGCAATATGTACAATGATTTCAACCGTCTACGTGTTCCAATCATTGTTCTACTTGTCGAAAGTTACAAATAATTTCCTTTAAAGGATTAACAATGGGGCTAGTTGTTCACTTAAACATGAAGAACAAAAAATTCGCGAATTGTACTGTTTGGATGCTTTGCATATAGGTTTCTTAGACTATATAGAAGCAATATATACAATGATTTCAACCGTCTACCTGTTCCATTCATTGTTCTACTTATCAAAAGTAACAAATAATTTCCGTTAAAGTATTAACAATGGGGCTCGTAGTTCACTTAAACTTGAAGAACAAAAAATTGGCGAATTGTACTGTTTGGATGCTTTGCATATATGTTTCTTAGACTATATAGAAGCAATATATAAAATGATTTCAACCGTCTACCTGTCCCATTCATTGTTCTACTTGTCTAAATTTACAAATAATTTCCTTTAAAGGATTAACAATGGGGCTCGTAGTTCACTTAAACTTGAAGAACAAAAAATTGGCGAATTGTACTCTTTGGATGCTTTGCATATATGTTTCTGAGACTATATAGAAGCAATATATACAAAGATTTCAACCGTCTACCTGTTCCATTCATTGTTCTACTTGTCGATAATTACAAATAATTTCCGATAAAGGATTAACCATTGGGGCTCATTGTTCACTTAAACTTGAAGAACAAAAAATTGGCGAATGGTACTGTTTGGATGCTTTACGAACATGTTTCTTAGACTATATAGAAGCAATATATACAATGATTTCAACCGTCTACCTGTTCTATTCATTGTTCTACTTGTCGAAAGTAACAAATAATTTCCGTTAAAGTATTAACAATGGGGCTCGTAGTTCACTTAAACTTGAAGAACAATAATTTCGCGAATTGTACTGTTTGGATGCTTTGCATATATGTTTCTTAGACTATATAGTAGCAATATATACAAAGATTTCAACCGTCTACCTGTTCCATTCATTGTTCTACTTGTCGAAAATTACAAATAATTTCCGATAAAGGATTAACCATTGGGGCTCATTGTTCACTTAAACTTGAAGAACATAAAATTGGCGAATGGTTCTGTTTGGATGCTTTGCATATATGTTTCTTAGACTATATAGAAGCTATATATACAATGATTTCAACCATCTACCTGTTCCATTCATTGTTCTACTTGTCGAAAGTTACAAATAATTTCCGATAAAGGATTAACAATGGGGCTCGTAGTTCACTTAAACTTGAAGAACAAAAAATTGGCGAACTGTACTGTTTGGGTGCTTTGCATATATGTTTCATAGACTATATAGAAGCAATATATATAATGAATTCAACCGTCTACAAGTTCCATTCATTGTTCTACTTGTCGGAAGTTACAAATAATTTCCGTTAAAGTATTAACAATGGCGCTCGTAGTTCACTTTAACATGAAGATGAAATAATTGGCGAATTGTACTGTTTGGATGCTTTGCATATATGTTTCTTAGATTATATAGAAGCAATATATACAAAGATTTCAACCGTCTACCTGTTCCATTCATTTTTCTACTTGTCGAAAGTTACAAATAATTTCCGATAAAGGATTAACAATGGGGCTCGTAGTTCACTTAAACTTGAAGAACAAAAAATTGGCGAATTGAACTGTTTGGATGCTTTGCATATGTGTTTCTTAGACTATATAGAAGCAATATATAAAAAGATTTCAACCGTCTACCAGTTCCATTCATTGTTCTACTTGTCGAAAGTTACAAATAATTTCCGTTTCATGATTATCAATGGGGCTCGTTGTTCACTTAAACTTGAAGAACAAAAAATTGGCGAATGGTACTGTTTGGATGCTTTGCATATATGTTTCTTAGATTATATAGAAGCAATATATACAAAGATTTCAACCGTCTACCTGTTCCATTCATTGTTCTACTTGTCGAAAATTACAAATAATTTCCGATAAAGGATTAACCATTGGGGCTCATTGTTCACTTAAACTTGAAGAACAAAAAATTGGCGAATGGTACTGTTTGGATGCTTTGCATATATGTTTCTTAGATTATATAGAAGCAATATATACAAAGATTTCAACCGTCTACCTGTTCCATTCATTGTTCTACTTGTCGAAAATTACAATTAATTTCCGATAAAGGATTAACCATTGGGGCTCATTGTTCACTTAAACTTGAAGAACATAAAATTGGCGAATGGTACTGTTTGGATGCTTTGCGTACATGTTTCTTAGACTATATGGAAGCAATATATACAAAGATTTCAACCGTCTACCTGTTCCATTCATTGTTCTACTTGCCGATATTTACAAATAATTTCCGTTAAAGTATTAACAATGGGGCTCGTAGTTCACTTAAACATGAAGATGAAATAATTGCCGAATGGTACTGTTTGGATGCTTTGCATATATGTTTCTTAGATTATATAGAAGCAATATATACAAAGATATCAACCGTCTACCTGTTCCATTCATTGTTCTACTTGTCGAAAATTACAAATAATTTCCGATAAAGGATTAACCATTGGGGCTCATTGTTCACTAAACTTGAAGAACAAAAAATTGTCGAATTGTACTGTTTGGATGCTTTGCATATATGTTTCTTAGACTATATAGAAGCTATATATACAATGATTTCAACCATCTACCTGTTCCATTCATTGTTCTACTTGTCGAAAGTTACAAATAATTTCCGATAAAGGATTAACAATGGGGCTCGTAGTTCACTTAAACTTGAAGAACAAAAAATTGGCGAACTGTACTGTTTGGGTGCTTTGCATATATGTTTCATAGACTATATAGAAGCAATATATACAAAGAATTCAACCGTCTACCTGTTCCATTCATTGTTCTACTTGTCGAAAGTTACAAATAATTTCCGATAAAGGATTAACAATGGGGCTCATTGTTCACTTAAACTTGAAGAATAAAAAATTGGCGCATGTCACTGTTTTGATGCTTTGCATATAGGTTTATTAGACTATATAGAAGCAACATATACAAAGATTTCTACCGTCTGCCTGTTCCATTCATTGTTCTACTTGTCGAAATTTACAAATAATTTCCTTTAAAGGATTAACAATGGGGTTCGTAGTTCGCTTAAACTTGAAGAACAAAAAATTGGCGAACTGTACTCTTTGGATGCTTTGCATATATGTTTCATAGACTATATAGAAGCAATATATACAATGATTTCAACCGTCTACCTGTTCCATTCATTGTTCTACTTGTCGAAATTTACAAATAATTTCCTTTAAAGGATTAACAATGGGGCTCGTAGTTCACTTAAACTTGAAGAACAAAAAATTGGCGAATGGTACTGTTTGGATGCTTTGCATATATGTTTCTTAGACTATATAGAAGCAACATATACAATGATTTCAACCATCTACCTGTTCCATTCATTGTTCTACTTGTCGAAATTTACAAATAATTTCCTTTAAAGGATTAACGATGGGGCTCGTAGTTCACTTAAACTTGAAGAACAATAAATTCGCGAATTGTACTGTTTGGAAGCTTTGCATATATGTTTCTTAGACTATATAGAAGCAATATATACAAAGATTTTATCCGTCTACCTGTTCCATTCATTGTTCTTCTTGTCGAAAGTTACAAATAATTTCCGTTAAAGGATTATCAATGGGGCTCGTTGTTCACTTAAACTTGAAGAACAACAAATTGGCGAATGTCACTGTTTAGATGCTTTGCATATAGGTTTCTTAGACTATATAGAAGCAACATATACAAAGATTTCAACCGTCTACCTGTTCCATTCATTGTTCTACTTGTCGAAATTTACAAATAATTTCCTTTAAAGGATTAACAATGGGGCTCGTAGTTCACTTAAACTTGAAGAACAAAAAATTGGCGAATTGAACTGTTTGGATGCTTTGCATATGTGTTTCTTAGACTATATAGAAGCAATATATACAAAGATTTCAACCGTCTACCTGTTCCATTCATTGTTCGACTTGTCGAAAGTTACAAATCATTTCCGATAACGGATTAACCATTGGGGTTCATTGTTCACTTAAACTTGAAGAACAAAAAATTGTCGAATTGTACTGTTTGGATGCTTTGCATATATGTTTCTTAGACTATATAGAAGCAATATATACAAAGATTTCAAGCGTCTACCTGTTCCATTCATTGTTATACTTGTCGAAAGTTACAAATAATTTCCGATAAAGGATTAACCATTGGGGCTCATTGTTCACTTAAACTTGAAGAACAAAAAATTGGCGAATGGTACTGTTTGGATGCTTTGCATATATGTTTCTTAGACTATATAGAAGCAATATATACATTGATTTCAACCGTCTACCTGTTCCACTCATTGTTCTACTTGTCGCAAGTTACAAATAATTTCCGTTAAAGTATTAACAATGGGGCTCGTAGTTCACTTAAACATGAAGATGAAATAATTGGCGAATGGTACTGTTTGGATGATTTGCATATATGTTTCTTAGACTATATAGAAGCAATATATATAAAGATTTCAACCGTCTACCTGTTCCATTCATTGTTCTACTTGTCGAAAGTTACAAATAATATCCGATAACGGATTAAGCATTGGGGCTCATTGTTCACTTAAACTTGAAGAACAAAAAATTGGCGAACTGTACTGTTTGGATGCTTTGCATATATGTTTCTTAGACTATATAGAAGCAATATATACAAAGATTTCAAGCGTCTACCTGTTCCATTCATTGTTCTACTTGTCGAAAGTTACAAATAATTTCCTATAAAGGATTAACAATGGGGCTCATTGTTCACTTAAACTTGAAGAACAAAAAATTGGCGAATGGTACTGTTTGGATGCTTTGCCTATATGTTTCTTAAACTATATAGAAGCAATATATACATTGATTTCAATCGTCTACCTGTTCCACTCATTGTTCTGCTTGGCGCAAGTTACAAATAATTTCCGTTAAAGTATTAACAATGGGGCTCGTAGTTCACTTAAACATGAAGATGAAATAATTGGCGAATTGTACTGTTTGGATGCTTTGCATATATGTTTCTTAGATTATATAGAAGCAATATATACAAAGATATCAACCGTCTACCTGTTCCATTCATTGTTCTACTTGTCGAAAATTACAAATGATTTCCGATAAAGGATTAACCATTGGGGCTCATTGTTCACTAAACTTGAAGAACAAAAAATTATCGAATTGTACTGTTTGGATGCTTTGCATATATGTTTCTTAGACTATATAGAAGCAATATATACAAAGATTTCAACCGTCTACCTGTTCCATTCATTGTTCTACTTGTCGAAAATTACAAATAATTTCCGATAAAGGATTAACAATGGGTCTCGTAGTTCACTTAAACTTGAAGAACAAAAAATTGGCGAATTGTACTGTTTGGATGCTTTGCATATATGTTTCGTAGGCTATATAGAAGCAATATATACAATGATTTCAACCGTCTACCTGATCCATTCATTGTTCTACTTGTCGAAATTTACAAATAATTTCCTTTAAAGGATTAACAATGGGGCTCGTAGTTCACTTAAACTTGAAGAACAAAAAATTGGCGAATTGAACTGTTTGGATGCTTTGCATATGTGTTTCTTAGACTATATAGAAGCAATATATAAAATGATTTCAACCGTCTACCAGTTCCATTCATTGTTCTACTTGTCGAAAGTTACAAATAATTTCCTATAAAGGATTAACAATGGGGCTCATTGTTCACTTAAACTTGAAGAACAAAAAATTGGCGAATGGTTCTGTTTGGATGCTTTGCATATATGTTTCTTAGACTATATAGAAGCAATATATACATTGATTTCAACCGTCTACCTGTTCCACTCATTGTTCTACTTGTCGCAAGTTACAAATAATTTGCGTTAAAGTATTAACAATGGGTCTCGTAGTTCACTTAAACTTGAAGATGAAATAATTGGCGAATTGTACTGTTTGGATGCTTTGCATATATGTTTCTTAGATTATATAGAAGCAATATATACAAAGATTTCAACCGTCTACCTGTTCCATTCATTGTTCTACTTGTCGAAAATTACAAATAATTTCCGATAAAGGATTAACCATTGGGGCTCATTGTTCACTAAACTTGAAGAACAAAGATTGTCGAATTGTACTGTTTGGATGCTTTGCATATATGTTTCTTAGACTACATAGAAGCAATATATACAATGATTTCAACCGTCTACCTGTTCCATTCATTGTTCTACTTGTCGAAAATTACAAATGATTTCCGATAAAGGATTAACCATTGGGGCTCATTGTTCACTAAACTTGAAGAACAAAAAATTATCGAATTGTACTGTTTGGATGCTTTGCATATATGTTTCTTAGACTATATAGAAGCAATATATACAAAGATTTCAACCGTCTACCTGTTCCATTCATTGTTCTACTTGTCGAAAATTACAAATAATTTCCGATAAAGGATTAACAATGGGTCTCGTAGTTCACTTAAACTTGAAGAACAAAAAATTGGCGAATTGTACTGTTTGGATGCTTTGCATATATGTTTCGTAGGCTATATAGAAGCAATATATACAATGATTTCAACCGTCTACCTGATCCATTCATTGTTCTACTTGTCGAAATTTACAAATAATTTCCTTTAAAGGATTAACAATGGGGCTCGTAGTTCACTTAAACTTGAAGAACAAAAAATTGGCGAATTGAACTGTTTGGATGCTTTGCATATGTGTTTCTTAGACTATATAGAAGCAATATATAAAAAGATTTAAACCGTCTACCAGTTCCATTCATTGTTCTACTTGTCGAAAGTTACAAATAATTTCCTATAAAGGATTAACAATGGGGCTCATTGTTCACTTAAACTTGAAGAACAAAAAATTGGCGAATGGTTCTGTTTGGATGCTTTGCATATATGTTTCTTAGACTATATAGAAGCAATATATACATTGATTTCAACCGTCTACCTGTTCCACTCATTGTTCTACTTGTCGCAAGTTACAAATAATTTGCGTTAAAGTATTAACAATGGGTCTCGTAGTTCACTTAAACTTGAAGATGAAATAATTGGCGAATTGTACTGTTTGGATGCTTTGCATATATGTTTCTTAGATTATATAGAAGCAATATATACAAAGATTTCAACCGTCTACCTGTTCCATTCATTGTTCTACTTGTCGAAAATTACAAATAATTTCCGATAAAGGATTAACCATTGGGGCTCATTGTTCACTAAACTTGAAGAACAAAGATTGTCGAATTGTACTGTTTGGATGCTTTGCATATATGTTTCTTAGACTACATAGAAGCAATATATACAATGATTTCAACCGTCTACCTGTTCCATTCATTGTTCTACTTGTCGAAAATTACAAATAATTTCCGATAAAGGATTAACCATTGGGGCTCATTGTTCACTTAAACTTGAAGAACATAAAATTGGCGAATGGTACTGTTTGGATGCTTTGCGTACATGTTTCTTAGACTATATGGAAGCAATATATACAAAGATTTCAACCGTCTACCTGTTCCATTCATTGTTCTACTTGTCGAAAGTTACAAATCATTTCCGATAACGGATTAACCATTGGGGCTCATTGTTCAATTAAACTTCAAGAACAAAAAATTGGCGAATTGTACTGTTTGGATGCTTTGCATATATGTTTCTTAGACTATATAGAAGCAATATATACAAAGATTTCAACCGTCTACCTGTTCCATTCATTGTTATACTTGTCGAAATTTACAAATAATTTCCTTTAAAGGATTAACAATGGGGCTCGTAGTTCACTTAAACTTGAAGAACAAAAAATTGGCGAATGGTACTGTTTGGATGCTTTGCATATATGTTTCTTAGACTATATAGAAGCAATATATACATTGATTTCAACCGTCTACCTGTTCCACTCATTGTTCTACTTGTCGCAAGTTACAAATAATTTCCGTTAAAGTATTAACAATGGGGCTCGTAGTTCTCTTAAACATGAAGATGAAATAATTGGCGAATTGTACTGTTTGGATGCTTTGCATATATGTTTCTTAGACTATATAGAAGCAATATATAAAAAGATTTCAACCGTCTACCAGTTCCATTCATTGTTCTGCTGGTCGAAAGTTACTAATAATTTCCTATAAAGGATTAACAATGGGGCTCATTGTTCACTTAAACTTGAAGAACAAAAAATTGGCGAATGGTACTGTTTGGATGCTTTGCATATATGTTTCTTAGACTATATAGAAGCAATATATACAATGATTTCAACCGTCTACCTGTTCCATTCATTGTTCTACTTGTCGAAAATTACAAATAATTTCCGATAAAGGATTAACCATTGGGGCTCATTGTTCACTTAAACTTGAAGAACAAAAAATTGGCGAATGGTACTGTTTGGATGCTTTGCATATATGTATCTTAGACTATATAGAAGCAATATATACATTGATTTCAACCGTCTACCTGTTCCACTCATTGTTCTACTTGTCGCAAGTTACAAATAATTTCCGTTAAAGTATTAACAATGGGGCTCGTAGTTCACTTAAACATGAAGATGAAATAATTGGCGAATTGTACTGTTTGGATGCTTTGCATATATGTTTCTTAGATTATATAGAAGCAATATATACAAAGATATCAACCGTCTACCTGTTCCATTCATTGTTCTACTTGTCGAAAATTACAAATAATTTCCGATAAAGGATTAACCATTGGGGCTCATTGTTCACTAAACTTGAAGAACAAAAAATTGTCGAATTGTACTGTTTGGATGCTTTGCATATATGTTTCTTAGACTATATAGAAGCAATATATACAATGATTTCAACCGTCTACATGATCCATTCATTGTTCTACTTGTCGAAATTTACAAATAATTTCCTTTAAAGGATTAACAATGGGGCTCGTAGTTCACTTAAACTTGAAGAACAAAAAATTGGCAAATTGTACTGTTTCGATGCTTTGCATATATATTTCTTAGACTATTTAGAAGCAATATATAGAAAGATTTCACCCGTCTACCTATACTATTCATTGTTCTACTTGTAGAAAGTTACAAATAATTTCCATTTCATGATTATCAATGGGGCTCGCTGTTCACTTAAACTTGAAGATCAAAAAATTGGCGATTGTTACTGTTTAGATGCTTTGCATATAGGTTTCTTAGACTATATAGAAGCAATATATACAAAGATTTCAACCGTCTACCTGTTCCATTCATTGTTCTACTTGTCGAAAATTACAAATAATTTCCGATAAAGGATTAACCATTGGGGCTCATTGTTCACTTAAACTTGAAGAACATAAAATTGGCGAATGGTACTGTTTGGATGCTTTGCCTACATGTTTCTTAGATTATATAGAAGCAATATATACAAAGATTTCAACCGTCTACCTGTTCCATTCATTGTTCTACTTGTCGAAAGTTACAAATAATTTCCGATAAAGGATTAACCATTGGGGCTCATTGTTCACTTAAACTTGAAGAACATAAAATTGGCGAATGGTACTGTTTGGATGCTTTGCGTACATGTTTCTTAGACTATATGGAAGCAATATATACAAAGATTTCAACCGTCTACCTGTTCCATTCATTGTTCTACTTGCCGATATTTACAAATAATTTCCGTTAAAGTATTAACAATGGGGCTCGTAGTTCACTTAAACATGAAGATGAAATAATTGGCGAATTGTACTGTTTGGATGCTTTGCATATATGTTTCTTAGATTATATAGAAGCAATATATACAAAGATATCAACCGTCTACCTGTTCCATTCATTGTTCTACTTGTCGAAAATTACAAATAATTTCCGATAAAGGATTAACCATTGGGGCTCATTGTTCACTAAACTTGAAGAACAAAAAATTGTCGAATTGTACTGTTTGGATGCTTTGCATATATGTTTCTTAGACTATATAGAAGCTATATATACAATGATTTCAACCGTCTACATGATCCATTCATTGTTCTACTTGTCGAAATTTACAAATAATTTCCTTTAAAGGATTAACAATGGGGCTCGTAGTTCACTTAAACTTGAAGAACAAAAAATTGGCGAAATGTACTGTTTCGATGCTTTGCATATATATTTCTTAGACTATTTAGAAGCAATATATAGAAAGATTTCACCCGTCTACCTGTACTATTCATTGTTCTACTTGTAGAAAGTTACAAATAATTTCCGTTTCATGATTATCAATGGGGCTTGTTGTTCACTTAAACTTGGAGAACAAAAAATTGGCGAATGGTACTGTTTGGATGCTTTGCATATATGTTTCTTAGATTATATAGAAGCAATATATACAAAGATTTCTACCGTCTACCTGTTCCATTCTTTGTTCTACTTGTCGAAAGTTACAAATAATTTCCGTTGAAGGATTAACAATGGGGCTCGTAGTTCACTTAAACTTGAAGAACAAAAAATTGGCGAATTGTACTGTTTGGATGCTTTGCATATATGTTTCGTAGACTATATAGAAGCAATATATACAATGATTTCAACCGTCTACATGATCCATTCATTGTTCTACTTGTCGAAATTTACAAATAATTTCCGCTGAAGGATTAACAATGGGGCTCGTTGTTCACTTAAACTTGAAGAACAAAAAATTGGCGAATGGTACTGTTTGGATGCTTTGCATATATGTTTCTTAGACTATATAGAAGCAATATATACAAAGATTTCAACCGTCTACCTGTTCCATTCATTGTTCTACTTGTCGAAAGTTACAAATAATTTCCGTTAAAGGATTTAGAATGGGGCTCATTGTTCACTTAAACTTGTAGAACAAAAAATTGGCGAATGGTACTGTTTGGATACTTTGCATATATGTTTCTTAGACTATATAGAAGCAATATATACAAAGATTTCAATCGTCTACCTGTTCCATTCATTGTTCTACTTGTCGAAAGTTACAAATAATTTCCGATAAAGGATTAACAATGGGGCTCGTTGTTCACTTAAACTTGAAGAACAATAAATTGGCGAATTGTACTGTTTGGATGCTTTGCATATATGTTTCTTAGACTATATAGAAGCAATATATACAATGATTTCAACCGTCTACCTGTTCCATTCATTGTTCTACTTGTCGAAAGTTACAAATAATTTCCGTTGAAGGATTAACAATGGGGCTCGTAGTTCACTTAAACTTGAAGAACAAAAAATTGGCGAATTGTACTGTTTGGATGCTTTGCATATATGTTTCGTAGACTATATAGAAGCAATATATACAATGATTTCAACCGTCTACATGATCCATTCATTGTTCTACTTGTCGAAATTTGCAAATAATTTCCGTTGAAGGATTAACAATGGGGCTCGTTGTTCACTTAAACTTGAAGAACAAAAAATTGGCGAATGGTACTGTTTGGATGCTTTGCATATATGTTTCTTAGACTATATAGAAGCAATATATACAAAGATTTCAACCGTCTACCTGTTCCATTCATTGTTCAACTTGTCGAAAGTTACAAATAATTTCCGTTAAAGGATTTAGAATGGGGCTCATTGTTCACTTAAACTTGAAGAACAAAAAATTGGCGAATGGTACTGTTTGGATACTTTGCATAAATGTTTCTTAGACTATATAGAAGCAATATATACAAAGATTTCAACCGTCTACCTGTTCCATTCATTGTTCTACTTGTCGAAAATTACAAATAATTTCCGATAAAGGATTAACAATGGGGCTCGTAGTTCACTTAAACTTGAAGAACAAAAAATTGGCGAACTGTTCTGTTTGGGTGCTTTGCATATATGTTTCATAGACTATATAGAAGCAATATATACAAAGAATTCATCCGTCTACCAGTTCCATTCATTGTTCTACTTGTCGAAAGTTACAAATAATTTCCGATAAAGGATTAACAATGGGGCTCATTGTTCACTTAAACTTGAAGAATAAAAAATTGGCGCATGTCACTGTTTTGATGCTTTGCATATAGGTTTATTAGACTATATAGAAGCAACATATACAAAGATTTCTACCGTCTGCCTGTTCCATTCATTGTTCTACTTGTCGAAATTTACAAATAATTTCCTTTAAAGGATTAACAATGGGGTTCGTAGTTCACTTAAACTTGAAGAACAAAAAATTGGCGAACTGTACTCTTCGGATGCTTTGCATATATGTTTCATAGACTATATAGAAGCAATATATACAATGATTTCAACCGTCTACCTGTTCCATTCATTGTTCTACTTGTCGAAATTTACAAATAATTTCCTTTAAAGGATTAACAATGGGGCTCGTAGTTCACTTAAACTTGAAGAACAAAAAATTGGCGAATGGTACTGTTTGGATGCTTTGCATATATGTTTCTTAGACTATATAGAAGCAATATATACAAAGATTTTATCCGTCTACCTGTTCCATTCATTGTTCTTCTTGTCGAAAGTTACAAATAATTTCCGTTAAAGGATTATCAATGGGGCTCGTTGTTCACTTAATCTTGAAGAACAATAAATTGGCGAATGTCACTGTTTAGATGCTTTGCATATAGGTTTCTTAGACTATATAGAAGCAATATATACAAAGATATCAACCGTCTACCTGTTCCATTCATTGTTCTACTTGTCGAAAATTACAAATAATTTCCGATAAAGGATTAACAATTGGGGCTCATTGTTCACTAAACTTGAAGAACAAAAAATTGTCGAATTGTACTGTTTGGATGCTTTGCATATATGTTTCTTAGACTATATAGAAGCAATATATACAATGATTTCAACCGTCTACATGATCCATTCATTGTTCTACTTGTCGAAATTTACAAATAATTTCCTTTAAAGGATTAACAATGGGGCTCGTAGTTCACTTAAACTTGAAGAACAAAAAATTGGCAAATTGTACTGTTTCGATGCTTTGCATATATATTTCTTAGACTATTTAGAAGCAATATATAGAAAGATTTCACCCGTCTACCTATACTATTCATTGTTCTACTTGTAGAAAGTTACAAATAATTTCCATTTCATGATTATCAATGGGGCTCGCTGTTCACTTAAACTTGAAGATCAAAAAATTGGCGATTGTTACTGTTTAGATGCTTTGCATATAGGTTTCTTAGATTATATAGAAGCAATATATACAAAGATTTCAACCGTCTACCTGTTCCATTCATTGTTCTACTTGTCGAAAATTACAAATAATTTCCGATAAAGGATTAACCATTGGGGCTCATTGTTCACTTAAACTTGAAGAACATAAAATTGGCGAATGGTACTGTTTGGATGCTTTGCGTACATGTTTCTTAGACTGTATGGAAGCAATATATACAAAGATTTCAACCGTCTACCTGTTCCATTCATTGTTCTACTTGTCGAAATTTACAAATAATTTCCTTTAAAGGATTAACAATGGGGCTCGTAGTTCACTTAAACTTGAAGAACAAAAAATTGGCGAATGGTACTGTTTGGATGCTTTGCATATATGTTTCTTAGACTATATAGAAGCAATATATACAATGATTTCAACCGTCTACCTGTTCCATTCATTGTTCTATTTGTCGAAAGTTACAAATAATTTCCGATAAAGGATTAACCATTGGGGCTCATTGTTCAATTAAACTTCAAGAACAAAAAATTGGCGAATTGTACTGTTTGGATGCTTTGCATATATGTTTCTTAGACTATATAGAAGCAATATATACAAAGATTTCAACCGTCTACCTGTTCCATTCATTGTTATACTTGTCGAAATTTACAAATAATTTCCTTTAAAGGATTAACAATGGGGCTCGTAGTTCACTTAAACTTGAAGAACAAAAAATTGGCGAATGGTACTGTTTGGATGCTTAGCATATATGTTTCTTAGACTATATAGAAGCAATATATACATTGATTTCAACCGTCTACCGGTTCCACTCATTGTTCTACTTGTCGCAAGTTACAAATAATTTCCGTTAAGGTATTAACAATGGGGCTCGTAGTTCACTTAAACATGAAGATGAAATAATTGGCGAATTGTACTGTTTGGATGCTTTGCATATATGTTTCTTAGACTATATAGAAGCAATATATAAAAAGATTTCAACCGTCTACCAGTTCCATTCATTGTTCTGCTGGTCGAAAGTTACAAATAATTTCCTATAAAGGATTAACAATGGGGCTCATTGTTCACTTAAACTTGAAGAACAAAAAATTGGCGAATGGTACTGTTTGGATGCTTTGCATATATGTTTCTTAGACTATATAGAAGCAATATATACAATGATTTCAACCGTCTACCTGTTCCATTCATTGTTCTACTTGTCGAAAATTACAAATAATTTCCGATAAAGGATTAACCATTGGGGCTCATTGTTCACTTAAACTTGAAGAACAAAAAATTGGCGAATGGTACTGTTTGGATGCTTTGCATATATGTTTCTTAGACTATATAGAAGCAATATATACATTGATTTCAACCGTCTACCTGTTCCACTCATTGTTCTACTTGTCGCAAGTTACAAATAATTTCCGTTAAAGTATTAACAATGGGGCTCGTAGTTCACTTAAACATGAAGATGAAATAATTGGCGAATGGTACTGTTTGGATGATTTGCATATATGTTTCTTAGACTATATAGAAGCAATATATATAAAGATTTCAACCGTCTACCTGTTCCATTCATTGTTCTACTTGTCGAAAGTTACAAATAATATCCGATAACGGATTAAGCATTGGGGCTCATTGTTCACTTAAACTTGAAGAACAAAAAATTGGCGAATTGTACTGTTTGGATGCTTTGCATATATGTTTCTTAGACTATATAGAAGCAATATATACAAAGATTTCAAGCGTCTACCTGTTCCATTCATTGTTCTACTTGTCGAAAGTTACAAATAATTTCCTATAAAGGATTAACAATGGGGCTCATTGTTCACTTAAACTTGAAGAACAAAAAATTGGCGAATGGTACTGTTTGGATGCTTTGCATATATGTTTCTTAGACTATATAGAAGCAATATATACATTGATTTCAACCGTCTACCTGTTCCACTCATTGTTCTACTTGTCGCAAGTTACAAATAATTTCCGTTAAAGTATTAACAATGGGGCTCGTAGTTCACTTAAACATGAAGATGAAATAATTGGCGAATGGTACTGTTTGGATGATTTGCATATATGTTTCTTAGACTATATAGAAGCAATATATATAAAGATTTCAACCGTCTACCTGTTCCATTCATTGTTCTACTTGTCGAAAGTTACAAATAATATCCGATAACGGATTAAGCATTGGGGCTCATTGTTCACTTAAACTTGAAGAACAAAAAATTGGCGAATTGTACTGTTTGGATGCTTTGCATATATGTTTCTTAGACTATATAGAAGCAATATATACAAAGATTTCAAGCGTCTACCTGTTCCATTCATTGTTCTACTTGTCGAAAGTTACAAATAATTTCCTATAAAGGATTAACAATGGGGCTCATTGTTCACTTAAACTTGAAGAACAAAAAATTGGCGAATGGTACTGTTTGGATGCTTTGCATATATGTTTCTTAAACTATATAGAAGCAATATATACATTGATTTCAATCGTCTACCTGTTCCACTCATTGTTCTGCTTGTCGCAAGTTACAAATAATTTCCGTTAAAGTATTAACAATGGGGCTCGTAGTTCACTTAAACATGAAGATGAAATAATTGGCGAATGGTACTGTTTGGATGCTTTGCATATATGTTTCTTAGACTATATAGAAGCAATATATACATTGATTTCAACCGTCTACCTGTTCCACTCATTGTTCTACTTGTCGCAAGTTACAAATAATTTCCGTTAAAGTATTAACAATGGGGCTCGTAGTTCACTTAAACATGAAGATGAAATAATTGGCGAATGGTACTGTTTGGATGCTTTGCATATATGTTTCTTAGACTATATAGAAGCAATATATACATTGATTTCAACCGTCTACCTGTTCCACTCATTGTTCTACTTGTCGCAAGTTACAAATAATTTCCGTTAAAGTATTAACAATGGGGCTCGTAGTTCACTTAAACATGAAGATGAAATAATTGGCGAATGGTACTGTTTGGATGCTTTGCGTACATGTTTCTTAGACTATATAGAAGCAATATATACAATGATTTCAACCGTCTACCTGTTCCATTCATTGTTCTACTTGTCGAAAGTAACAAATAATATCCGTTAAAGTATTAACAATGGGGCTCGTAGTTCACTTAAACTTGAAGAACAAAAAATTGGCGAATTGTACTGTTTGGATGCTTTGCATATATGTTTCTTAGACTATATAGAAGCAATATATAAAATGATTTCAACAGTCTACCTGTCCCATTCATTGTTCTACTTGTCGAAATTTACAAATAATTTCCTATAAACGATTAACAATGGGGCTCGTTGTTCACTTAAACTTGAAGAACAATAAATTGGCGAATTGTACTGTTTGGATGCTTTGCATATATGTTTCTTAGACTATATAGAAGCAATATATACAAAGATTTCAACCGTCTACCTTTTCCATTCATTGTTCTACTTGTCGAAAATTACAAATAATTTCCGATAAAGGATTAACCATTGGGGCTCATTGTTCACTTAAACATGAAGAACAAAAAATTGGCGAATGGTACTGTTTGGATGCTTTGCGTACATGTTTCTTAGACTATATAGAAGCAATATATACAATGATTTCAACCGTCTACCTGTTCCATTCATTGTTCTACTTGTCGAAAGTAACAAATAATATCCGTTAAAGTATTAACAATGGGGCTCGTAGTTCACTTAAACTTGAAGAACAAAAAATTGCCGAATTGTACTGTTTGGATGCTTAGCATATATGTTTCTTAGACTATATAGAAGCAATATATACATTGATTTCAACCGTCTACCGGTTCCACTCATTGTTCTACTTGTCGCAAGTTACAAATAATTTCCGTTAAGGTATTAACAATGGGGCTCGTAGTTCACTTAAACATGAAGATGAAATAATTGGCGAATTGTACTGTTTGGATGCTTTGCATATATGTTTCTTAGACTATATAGAAGCAATATATAAAAAGATTTCAACCGTCTACCAGTTCCATTCATTGTTCTGCTGGTCGAAAGTTACAAATAATTTCCTATAAAGGATTAACAATGGGGCTCATTGTTCACTTAAACTTGAAGAACAAAAAATTGGCGAATGGTACTGTTTGGATGCTTTGCATATATGTTTCTTAGACTATATAGAAGCAATATATACAATGATTTCAACCGTCTACCTGTTCCATTCATTGTTCTACTTGTCGAAAATTACAAATAATTTCCGATAAAGGATTAACCATTGGGGCTCATTGTTCACTTAAACTTGAAGAACAAAAAATTGGCGAATGGTACTGTTTGGATGCTTTGCATATATGTTTCTTAGACTATATAGAAGCAATATATACATAGATTTCAACCGTCTACCTGTTCCACTCATTGTTCTACTTGTCGCAAGTTACAAATAATTTCCGTTAAAGTATTAACAATGGGGCTCGTAGTTCACTTTAACATGAAGATGAAATAATTGGCGAATGGTACTGTTTGGATGATTTGCATATATGTTTCTTAGACTATATAGAAGCAATATATATAAAGATTTCAACCGTCTACCTGTTCCATTCATTGTTCTACTTGTCGAAAGTTACAAATAATATCCGATAACGGATTAAGCATTGGGGCTCATTGTTCACTTAAACTTGAAGAACAAAAAATTGGCGAATTGTACTGTTTGGATGCTTTGCATATATGTTTCTTAGACTATATAGAAGCAATATATACAAAGATTTCAAGCGTCTACCTGTTCCATTCATTGTTCTACTTGTCGAAAGTTACAAATAATTTCCTATAAAGGATTAACAATGGGGCTCATTGTTCACTTAAACTTGAAGAACAAAAAATTGGCGAATGGTACTGTTTGGATGCTTTGCATATATGTTTCTTAGACTATATAGAAGCAATATATACATTGATTTCAACCGTCTACCTGTTCCACTCATTGTTCTACTTGTCGCAAGTTACAAATAATTTCCGTTAAAGTATTAACAATGGGGCTCGTAGTTCACTTAAACATGAAGATGAAATAATTGGCGAATGGTACTGTTTGGATGATTTGCATATATGTTTCTTAGACTATATAGAAGCAATATATATAAAGATTTCAACCGTCTACCTGTTCCATTCATTGTTCTACTTGTCGAAAGTTACAAATAATATCCGATAACGGATTAAGCATTGGGGCTCATTGTTCACTTAAACTTGAAGAACAAAAAATTGGCGAATTGTACTGTTTGGATGCTTTGCATATATGTTTCTTAGACTATATAGAAGCAATATATACAAAGATTTCAAGCGTCTACCTGTTCCATTCATTGTTCTACTTGTCGAAAGTTACAAATAATTTCCTATAAAGGATTAACAATGGGGCTCATTGTTCACTTAAACTTGAAGAACAAAAAATTGGCGAATGGTACTGTTTGGATGCTTTGCATATATGTTTCTTAAACTATATAGAAGCAATATATACATTGATTTCAATCGTCTACCTGTTCCACTCATTGTTCTGCTTGTCGCAAGTTACAAATAATTTCCGTTAAAGTATTAACAATGGGGCTCGTAGTTCACTTAAACATGAAGATGAAATAATTGGCGAATGGTACTGTTTGGATGCTTTGCATATATGTTTCTTAGACTATATAGAAGCAATATATACATTGATTTCAACCGTCTACCTGTTCCACTCATTGTTCTACTTGTCGCAAGTTACAAATAATTTCCGTTAAAGTATTAACAATGGGGCTCGTAGTTCACTTAAACATGAAGATGAAATAATTGGCGAATGGTACTGTTTGGATGCTTTGCATATATGTTTCTTAGACTATATAGAAGCAATATATACATTGATTTCAACCGTCTACCTGTTCCACTCATTGTTCTACTTGTCGCAAGTTACAAATAATTTCCGTTAAAGTATTAACAATGGGGCTCGTAGTTCACTTAAACATGAAGATGAAATAATTGGCGAATGGTACTGTTTGGATGCTTTGCGTACATGTTTCTTAGACTATATAGAAGCAATATATACAATGATTTCAACCGTCTACCTGTTCCATTCATTGTTCTACTTGTCGAAAGTAACAAATAATATCCGTTAAAGTATTAACAATGGGGCTCGTAGTTCACTTAAACTTGAAGAACAAAAAATTGGCGAATTGTACTGTTTGGATGCTTTGCATATATGTTTCTTAGACTATATAGAAGCAATATATAAAATGATTTCAACAGTCTACCTGTCCCATTCATTGTTCTACTTGTCGAAATTTACAAATAATTTCCTATAAACGATTAACAATGGGGCTCGTTGTTCACTTAAACTTGAAGAACAATAAATTGGCGAATTGTACTGTTTGGATGCTTTGCATATATGTTTCTTAGACTATATAGAAGCAATATATACAAAGATTTCAACCGTCTACCTTTTCCATTCATTGTTCTACTTGTCGAAAATTACAAATAATTTCCGATAAAGGATTAACCATTGGGGCTCATTGTTCACTTAAACATGAAGAACAAAAAATTGGCGAATGGTACTGTTTGGATGCTTTGCGTACATGTTTCTTAGACTATATAGAAGCAATATATACAATGATTTCAACCGTCTACCTGTTCCATTCATTGTTCTACTTGTCGAAAGTAACAAATAATATCCGTTAAAGTATTAACAATGGGGCTCGTAGTTCACTTAAACTTGAAGAACAAAAAATTGCCGAATTGTACTGTTTGGATGCTTTGCATATATGTATTTTAGACTATATAGAAGCAATATATAAAATGATTTCAACAGTCTACCTGTCCCATTCATTGTTCTACTTGTCTAAATTTACAAATAATTTCCTTTAAAGGATTAACAATGGGGCTCGTAGTTCACTTAAACTTGAAGAACAAAAAATTGGCAAATTGTACTGTTTGGATGCTTTGCATATATGTTTCTTTGACTATATAGAAGCAATATATACAATGATTTCAACAGTCTACCTGTTCCATTCATTGTTCTACTTGTCGAAAATTACAAATAATTTCGGACGTTTACGGACTTTGTAACGCCGGTGACGGTGCCGGGGTCTCGAGAGACTCACATCGATTTTCACTAATACTATTACGCGGCCGCTCGAGTCGAAACATGAGACATAACATCTCACTAATACAATCGCATGTTGTTCGTGCGGGCAAGAACATATATTCTTTGCTTGTATTCTCTACCAACTATTGGACTACTGAATTCTTAACAATAATTTTCGTGAAATCAACGATAAATGAATTGTGCAATGTTTTGTAACAATTTAAGAAATGAATATTCGAAAAGGTTTTGTGAAATATACTTTTCTAGACCCAGGCCGTTGCAATTGGGAAAGGGAATAATTTTATGACCTTTTATGACTGTTGACGAAATCGAAATGAAAGAAACACGCAGGTAATCGAACCTACGGCAGGTCATCGTGTTCAAACAAGACTTCGTCATGCATACTGACTCTTTTATATATTCTTAGTCAAGACAGACTTGCAACGCAGTTACGAACGTTACGAACGTTGTGCTTGTACGAATTTCCACGACCAACTGATGCGACTCGGAAAGAACTGCTGGCTGCTGAGTCACTTACACACTATTGGGTAGTATCGAACACAAAATTGTAAATGTGTTTGTTATCGCTGCGAAGTCGCCGAGTGGTTTCTCAAATTACACATTTGCTAGTATGCGTGTCACTGTGCGCTAAACGCTGAGTCTCTAGAGACCCCACCATCGTAAAGCGAGGGTTAACCATTGGGGCTTATTGTTCACTTAGACTTGAAGAACAAAAAATTGGCGAATGGTACTGCTTGGATGCTTTGCGTACATGTTTCTTAGACTATATAGAAGCAATATATACAATGATTTCAACCGTCTACCTGTTCCATTCATTGTTCTACTTGTCGAAAGTAACAAATAATTTCCGTTAAAGTATTAACAATGGGGCTCGTAGTTCACTTAAACTTGAAGAACAAAAATTGGCGAATTGTACTGTTTGGATGCTTTGCATATATGTTTCTTAGACTATATAGAAGCAATATAAAAAATGATTTCAACAGTCTACCTGTCCCATTCATTGTTCTACTTGTCTAAATTTACAAATAATTTCCTTTAAAGGATTAACAATGGGGCTCGTAGTTCACTTAAACTTGAAGAACAAAAAATTGGCAAATTGTACTGTTTGGATGCTTTGCATATATGTTTCTTTGACTATATAGAAGCAATATATACAATGATTTCAACAGTCTACCTGTTCCATTCATTGTTCTACTTGTCGAAATTTACAAATAATTTCCTTTAAAGGATTAACAATAGGGTTCATTGTTCACTTAAACTTGAAGAACAAAAAATTGGCGAATGGGACTGTTTGGATGCTTTGGATATATGTTTTTTAGACTATATGGAAGCAATATATTCAAAGATTTCAACCGTCTACGTGTTCCAATCATTGTTCTACTTGTCGAAATTTACAAATAAATTCCTTTAAAGGATTAACAATGGGGAACGTTATTCACTTAAACTTGAAGAACATTAAATTGGCGAATGTTACTGTTTAGATGCTTTGCATATAGGTTTGTTAGACTATATAGAAGCAATACATACAAAGATTTCAACAGTCTACCTGTTCCATTCATTGTTCTACTTGTCGAAAATTACAAATAATTTCCGATAAAGGATTAACCATTGGGGCTTATTGTTCACTTAAACTTGAAGAACAAAAAATTGGCGATTGGTACTGTTTGGATGCTTTGCGTACATGTTTCTTAGACTATATAGAAGCCATATATACAATTATTTCAACCGTCTACCTGTTCCATTCATTGTTCTACTTGTCGAAAGTAACAAATAATTTCCGTCAAAGTATTAACAATGGGGCTCGTAGTTCACTTAAACTTGAAGAACAATAAATTGGCGAATTGTTCTGTTTGGATGCTTTGCATATATGTTTCATAGACTATATAGAAGCAATATATACAAAGATTTCAACCGTCTACCTGTTCCATTCATTGTTCTACTTGTCGAAAATTACAAATAATTTCCGATAAAGGATTAACCATTGGGGCTCATTGTTCACTTAAACTTGAAGAACAAAAAATTGGCGAATGGTACTGTATGGATGCTTTGCGTACATGTTTCTTAGACTATATAGAAGCAATATATACAATGATTTCAACCGTCTACCTGTTCCATTCATTGTTCTACTTGTCGAAAGTAACAAATAATTTCCGATAAAGTATTAACAATGGGGCTCGTTGTTCACTTAAACTTGAAGAACAATAAATTGGCGAATTGTACTGTTTGGATGCTTTGCATATATGTTTCTTAGACTATATAGAAGCAATATATACAAAGATTTCAACCGTCTACCTATTCCATTCATTGTTCTACTTGTCGAAAGTTACAAATAATTTCCGATAAAGGATTAACAATGGGGCTAGTAGTTCACTTAAACTTGAAGATCAAAAAATTGGCGAATGGTACTGTTTGGATATTTTGCATATATGTTTCTTAGACTATATAGAAGCAATATGTACAATGATTTCAACCGTCTACGTGTTCCAATCATTGTTCTACTTGTCGAAAGTTACAAATAATTTCCTTTAAAGGATTAACAATGGGGCTAGTTGTTCACTTAAACGTGAAGAACAAAAAATTCGCGAATTGTACTGTTTGGATGCTTTGCATATAGGTTTCTTAGACTATATAGAAGCAATATATACAATGATTTCAACCGTCTACCTGTTCTATTCATTGTTCTACTTGTCGAAAGTAACAAATAATTTCCGTTAAAGTATTAACAATGGGGCTCGTAGTTCACTTAAACTTGAAGAACAATAATTTCGCGAATTGTACTGTTTGGATGCTTTGCATATATGTTTCTTAGACTATATAGTAGCAATATATACAATGATTTCAACCGTCTACCTGTTCCATTCATTGTTCTACTTGTCGAAAGTAACAAATAATTTCCGTTAAAGTATTAACAATGGGGCTCGTAGTTCACTTAAACTTGAAGAACAAAAAATTGGCGAATTGTACTGTTTGGATGCTTTGCATATATGATTCTTAGACTATATAGAAGCAATATATAAAATGATTTCAACAGTCTACCTGTCCCGTTCATTGTTCTACTTGTCTAAATTTACAAATAATTTCCTTTAAAGGATTAACAATGGGGCTCGTAGTTCACTTAAACTTGAAGAACAAAAAATTGGCAAATTGTACTGTTTGGATGCTTTGCATATATGTTTCTTTGACTATATAGAAGCAATATATACAATGATTTCAACAGTCTACCTGTTCCATTCATTGTTCTACTTGTCGAAATTTACAAATAATTTCCTTTAAAGGATTAACAATGGGGCTCATTGTTCACTTAAACTTGAAGAACAAAAAATTGGCGAATGGGACTGTTTGGATGCTTTGGATATATGTTTTTTAGACTATATGGAAGCAATATATTCAAAGATTTCAACCGTCTACGTGTTCCAATCATTGTTCTACTTGTCGAAATTTACAAATAAATTCCTTTAAAGGATTAACAATGGGGCTCGTTGTTCACTTAAACTTGAAGAACATTAAATTGGCGAATGTTACTGTTTAGATGCTTTGCATATAGGTTTCTTAGACTATATAGAAGCAATATATACAAAGATTTCAACAGTCTACCTGTTCCATTCATTGTTCTACTTGTCGAAATTTACAAATAATTTCCTTTAAAGGATTAACAATGGGGCTCATTGTTCACTTAAACTTGAAGAACAAAAAATTGGCGAATGGGACTGTTTGGATGCTTTGGATATATGTTTTTTAGACTATATGGAAGCAATATATTCAAAGATTTCAACCGTCTACGTGTTCCAATCATTGTTCTACTTGTCGAAATTTACAAATAAATTCCTTTAAAGGATTAACAATGCGGCTCGTTGTTCATTTAAACTTGAAGAACAATAAATTGGCAAATTGTACTGTTCGGATGGTTTGCATATATGTTTCTTAGACTATATAGAAGCAATAAATACAATGATTTCAACCGTCTACCTGTTCCATTCATTGTTCTACTTGTCGAAATATACAAATAATTTCCTTTAAAGGATTAACAATGGGGCCGTAGTTCACTTAAACTTGAAGATCAAAAAATTGGCGATTGTTACTGTTTAGATGCTTTGCATATAGGTTTCTTAGACTATATAGAAGCAATATATACAAAGATTTCAACCGTCTACCTGTTCCATTCATTGTTCTACTTGTCGAAAATTACAAATAATTTCCGATAAAGGATTAACCATTGGGGCTCATTGTTCACTTAAACTTGAAGAACATAAAATTGGCGAATGGTACTGTTTGGATGCTTTGCGTACATGTTTCTTAGACTGTATGGAAGCAATATATACAAAGATTTCAACCGTCTACCTGTTCTATTCATTGTTCTACTTGTAGAAACTTACAAATAATTTCCGTTTCATGATTATCAATGGGGCTCGTTGTTCACTTAAACTTGAAGAACAAAAAATTGGCGAATGGTACTGTTTGGATGCTTTGCATATATGTTTCTTAGATTATATAGAAGCAATATATACAAAGATTTCAACCGTCTACCTGTTCCATTCATTGTTCTACCTGGCGAAAGTTACAAATAATTTCCGTTGAAGGATTAACAATGGGGCTCGTAGTTCACTTAAACTTGAAGAACATAAAATTGGCGAATGGTACTGTTTGGATGCTTTGCGTACATGTTTCTTAGACTATATGGAAGCAATATATACAAAGATTTCAACCGTCTACCTGTTCCATTCATTGTTCTACTTGCCGATATTTACAAATAATTTCCGTTAAAGTATTAACAATGGGGCTCGTAGTTCACTTAAACATGAAGATGAAATAATTGGCGAATTGTACTGTTTGGATGCTTTGCATATATGTTTCTTAGATTATATAGAAGCAATATATACAAAGATATCAACCGTCTACCTGTTCCATTCATTGTTCTACTTGTCGAAAATTACAAATAATTTCCGATAAAGGATTAACCATTGGGGCTCATTGTTCACTAAACTTGAAGAACAAAAAATTGTCGAATTGTACTGTTTGGATGCTTTGCATATATGTTTCTTAGACTATATAGAAGCTATATATACAATGATTTCAACCGTCTACATGATCCATTCATTGTTCTACTTGTCGAAATTTACAAATAATTTCCTTTAAAGGATTAACAATGGGGCTCGTAGTTCACTTAAACTTGAAGAACAAAAAATTGGCGAATTGTACTGTTTCGATGCTTTGCATATATATTTCTTAGACTATTTAGAAGCAATATATAGAAAGATTTCACCCGTCTACCTCTACTATTCATTGTTCTACTTGTAGAAAGTTACAAATAATTTCCGATTCATGATTATCAATGGGGCTTGTTGTTCACTTAAACTTGGAGAACAAAAAATTGGCGAATGGTACTGTTTGGATGCTTTGCATATATGTTTCTTAGATTATATAGAAGCAATATATACAAAGATTTCAACCGTCTACCTGTTCCATTCTTTGTTCTACTTGTCGAAAGTTACAAATAATTTCCGTTGAAGGATTAACAATGGGGCTCGTTGTTCACTTAAACTTGAAGAACAAAAAATTGGCGAATGGTACTGTTTGGATGCTTTGCATATATGTTTCTTAGACTATATAGAAGCAATATATACAAAGATTTCAACCGTCTACCTGTTCCATTCATTGTTCTACTTGTCGAAAGTTACAAATAATTTCCTTTAAAGGATTTAGAATGGGGCTCATTGTTCACTTAAACTTGAAGAACAAAAAATTGGCGAATGGTACTGTTTGGATACTTTGCATATATGTTTCTTAGACTATATAGAAGCAATATATACAAAGATTTCAATCGTCTACCTGTTCCATTCATTGTTCTACTTGTCGAAAGTTACAAATAATTTCCGATAAAGGATTAACAATGGGGCTCGTTGTTCACTTAAACTTGAAGAACAATAAATTGGCGAATTGTACTGTTTGGATGCTTTGCATATATGTTTCTTAGACTATATAGAAGCAATATATACAATGACTTCAACCGTCTACCTGTTCCATTCATTGTTCTACTTGTCGAAAGTTACAAATAATATCCGATAACGGATTAAGCATTGGGGCTCATTGTTCACTTAAACTTGAAGAACAAAAAATTGGCGAATTGTACTGTTTGGATGCTTTGCATATATGTTTCTTAGACTATATAGAAGCAATATATACAAAGATTTCAAGCGTCTACCTGTTCCATTCATTGTTCTACTTGTCGAAAGTTACAAATAATTTCCTATAAAGGATTAACAATGGGGCTCATTGTTCACTTAAACTTGAAGAACAAAAAATTGGCGAATGGTACTGTTTGGATGCTTTGCATATATGTTTCTTAAACTATATAGAAGCAATATATACATTGATTTCAATCGTCTACCTGTTCCACTCATTGTTCTGCTTGTCGCAAGTTACAAATAATTTCCGTTAAAGTATTAACAATGGGGCTCGTAGTTCACTTAAACATGAAGATGAAATAATTGGCGAATGGTACTGTTTGGATGCTTTGCATATATGTTTCTTAGACTATATAGAAGCAATATATACATTGATTTCAACCGTCTACCTGTTCCACTCATTGTTCTACTTGTCGCAAGTTACAAATAATTTCCGTTAAAGTATTAACAATGGGGCTCGTAGTTCACTTAAACATGAAGATGAAATAATTGGCGAATGGTACTGTTTGGATGCTTTGCGTACATGTTTCTTAGACTATATAGAAGCAATATATACAATGATTTCAACCGTCTACCTGTTCCATTCATTGTTCTACTTGTCGAAAGTAACAAATAATATCCGTTAAAGTATTAACAATGGGGCTCGTAGTTCACTTAAACTTGAAGAACAAAAAATTGGCGAATTGTACTGTTTGGATGCTTTGCATATATGTTTCTTAGACTATATAGAAGCAATATATAAAATGATTTCAACAGTCTACCTGTCCCATTCATTGTTCTACTTGTCGAAATTTACAAATAATTTCCTATAAACGATTAACAATGGGGCTCGTTGTTCACTTAAACTTGAAGAACAATAAATTGGCGAATTGTACTGTTTGGATGCTTTGCATATATGTTTCTTAGACTATATAGAAGCAATATATACAAAGATTTCAACCGTCTACCTTTTCCATTCATTGTTCTACTTGTCGAAAATTACAAATAATTTCCGATAAAGGATTAACCATTGGGGCTCATTGTTCACTTAAACATGAAGAACAAAAAATTGCCGAATGGTACTGTTTGGATGCTTTGCGTACATGTTTCTTAGACTATATAGAAGCAATATATACAATGATTTCAACCGTCTACCTGTTCCATTCATTGTTCTACTTGTCGAAAGTAACAAATAATATCCGTTAAAGTATTAACAATGGGGCTCGTAGTTCACTTAAACTTGAAGAACAAAAAATTGCCGAATTGTACTGTTTGGATGCTTTGCATATATGTATTTTAGACTATATAGAAGCAATATATAAAATGATTTCAACAGTCTACCTGTCCCATTCATTGTTCTACTTGTCTAAATTTACAAATAATTTCCTTTAAAGGATTAACAATGGGGCTCGTAGTTCACTTAAACTTGAAGAACAAAAAATTGGCAAATTGTACTGTTTGGATGCTTTGCATATATGTTTCTTTGACTATATAGAAGCAATATATACAATGATTTCAACAGTCTACCTGTTCCATTCATTGTTCTACTTGTCGAAAATTACAAATAATTTCGGACGTTTACGGACTTTGTAACGCCGGTGACGGTGCCGGGGTCTCGAGAGACTCACATCGATTTTCACTAATACTATTACGCGGCCGCTCGAGTCGAAACATGAGACATAACATCTCACTAATACAATCGCATGTTGTTCGTGCGGGCAAGAACATGTATTCTTTGCTTGTATTCTCTACCAACTATTGGACTACTGAATTCTTAACAATAATTTTCGTGAAATCAACGATAAATGAATTGTGCAATGTTTTGTAACAATTTAAGAAATGAATATTCGAAAAGGTTTTGTGAAATATACTTTTCTAGACCCAGGCCGTTGCAATTGGGAAAGGGAATAATTTTATGACCTTTTATGACTGTTGACGAAATCGAAATGAAAGAAACACGCAGGTAATCGAACCTACGGCAGGTCATCGTGTTCAAACAAGACTTCGTCATGCATACTGACTCTTTTATATATTCTTAGTCAAGACAGACTTGCAACGCAGTTACGAACGTTACGAACGTTGTGCTTGTACGAATTTCCACGACCAACTGATGCGACTCGGAAAGAACTGCTGGCTGCTGAGTCACTTACACACTATTGGGTAGTATCGAACACAAAATTGTAAATGTGTTTGTTATCGCTGCGAAGTCGCCGAGTGGTTTCTCAAATTACACATTTGCTAGTATGCGTGTCACTGTGCGCTAAACGCTGAGTCTCTAGAGACCCCACCATCGTAAAGCGAGGGTTAACCATTGGGGCTTATTGTTCACTTAGACTTGAAGAACAAAAAATTGGCGAATGGTACTGCTTGGATGCTTTGCGTACATGTTTCTTAGACTATATAGAAGCAATATATACAATGATTTCAACCGTCTACCTGTTCCATTCATTGTTCTACTTGTCGAAAGTAACAAATAATTTCCGTTAAAGTATTAACAATGGGGCTCGTAGTTCACTTAAACTTGAAGAACAAAAATTGGCGAATTGTACTGTTTGGATGCTTTGCATATATGTTTCTTAGACTATATAGAAGCAATATAAAAAATGATTTCAACAGTCTACCTGTCCCATTCATTGTTCTACTTGTCTAAATTTACAAATAATTTCCTTTAAAGGATTAACAATGGGGCTCGTAGTTCACTTAAACTTGAAGAACAAAAAATTGGCAAATTGTACTGTTTGGATGCTTTGCATATATGTTTCTTTGACTATATAGAAGCAATATATACAATGATTTCAACAGTCTACCTGTTCCATTCATTGTTCTACTTGTCGAAATTTACAAATAATTTCCTTTAAAGGATTAACAATAGGGTTCATTGTTCACTTAAACTTGAAGAACAAAAAATTGGCGAATGGGACTGTTTGGATGCTTTGGATATATGTTTTTTAGACTATATGGAAGCAATATATTCAAAGATTTCAACCGTCTACGTGTTCCAATCATTGTTCTACTTGTCGAAATTTACAAATAAATTCCTTTAAAGGATTAACAATGGGGATCGTTATTCACTTAAACTTGAAGAACATTAAATTGGCGAATGTTACTGTTTAGATGCTTTGCATATAGGTTTGTTAGACTATATAGAAGCAATACATACAAAGATTTCAACAGTCTACCTGTTCCATTCATTGTTCTACTTGTCGAAAATTACAAATAATTTCCGATAAAGGATTAACCATTGGGGCTTATTGTTCACTTAAACTTGAAGAACAAAAAATTGGCGAATGGTACTGTTTGGATGCTTTGCGTACATGTTTCTTAGACTATATAGAAGCCATATATACAATTATTTCAACCGTCTACCTGTTCCATTCATTGTTCTACTTGTCGAAAGTAACAAATAATTTCCGTCAAAGTATTAACAATGGGGCTCGTAGTTCACTTAAACTTGAAGAACAATAAATTGGCGAATTGTACTGTTTGGATGCTTTGCATATATGTTTCATAGACTATATAGAAGCAATATATACAAAGATTTCAACCGTCTACCTGTTCCATTCATTGTTCTACTTGTCGAAAATTACAAATAATTTCCGATAAAGGATTAACCATTGGGGCTCATTGTTCACTTAAACTTGAAGAACAAAAAATTGGCGAATGGTACTGTATGGATGCTTTGCGTACATGTTTCTTAGACTATATAGAAGCAATATATACAATGATTTCAACCGTCTACCTGTTCCATTCATTGTTCTACTTGTCGAAAGTAACAAATAATTTCCGATAAAGTATTAACAATGGGGCTCGTTGTTCACTTAAACTTGAAGAACAATAAATTGGCGAATTGTACTGTTTGGATGCTTTGCATATATGTTTCTTAGACTATATAGAAGCAATATATACAAAGATTTCAACCGTCTACCTATTCCATTCATTGTTCTACTTGTCGAAAGTTACAAATAATTTCCGATAAAGGATTAACAATGGGGCTAGTAGTTCACTTAAACTTGAAGATCAAAAAATTGGCGAATGGTACTGTTTGGATATTTTGCATATATGTTTCTTAGACTATATAGAAGCAATATGTACAATGATTTCAACCGTCTACGTGTTCCAATCATTGTTCTACTTGTCGAAAGTTACAAATAATTTCCTTTAAAGGATTAACAATGGGGCTAGTTGTTCACTTAAACATGAAGAACAAAAAATTCGCGAATTGTACTGTTTGGATGCTTTGCATATAGGTTTCTTAGACTATATAGAAGCAATATATACAATGATTTCAACCGTCTACCTGTTCCATTCATTGTTCTACTTATCGAAAGTAACAAATAATTTCCGTTAAAGTATTAACAATGGGGCTCGTAGTTCACTTAAACTTGAAGAACAAAAAATTGGCGAATTGTACTGTTTGGATGCTTTGCATATATGTTTCTTAGACTATATAGAAGCAATATATAAAATGATTTCAACCGTCTACCTGTCCCATTCATTGTTCTACTTGTCTAAATTTACAAATAATTTCCTTTAAAGGATTAACAATGGGGCTCGTAGTTCACTTAAACTTGAAGAACAAAAAATTGGCGAATTGTACTCTTTGGATGCTTTGCATATATGTTTCTGAGACTATATAGAAGCAATATATACAAAGATTTCAACCGTCTACCTGTTCCATTCATTGTTCTACTTGTCGATAATTACAAATAATTTCCGATAAAGGATTAACCATTGGGGCTCATTGTTCACTTAAACTTGAAGAACAAAAAATTGGCGAATGGTACTGTTTGGATGCTTTACGAACATGTTTCTTAGACTATATAGAAGCAATATATACAATGATTTCAACCGTCTACCTGTTCTATTCATTGTTCTACTTGTCGAAAGTAACAAATAATTTCCGTTAAAGTATTAACAATGGGGCTCGTAGTTCACTTAAACTTGAAGAACAATAATTTCGCGAATTGTACTGTTTGGATGCTTTGCATATATGTTTCTTAGACTATATAGTAGCAATATATACAATGATTTCAACCGTCTACCTGTTCCATTCATTGTTCTACTTGTCGAAAGTAACAAATAATTTCCGTTAAAGTATTAACAATGGGGCTCGTAGTTCACTTAAACTTGAAGAACAAAAAATTGGCGAATTGTACTGTTTGGATGCTTTGCATATATGATTCTTAGACTATATAGAAGCAATATATAAAATGATTTCAACAGTCTACCTGTCCCGTTCATTGATCTACTTGTCTAAATTTACAAATAATTTCCTTTAAAGGATTAACAATGGGGCTCGTAGTTCACTTAAACTTGAAGAACAAAAAATTGGCAAATTGTACTGTTTGGATGCTTTGCATATATGTTTCTTTGACTATATAGAAGCAATATATACAATGATTTCAACAGTCTACCTGTTCCATTCATTGTTCTACTTGTCGAAATTTACAAATAATTTCCTTTAAAGGATTAACAATGGGGCTCATTGTTCACTTAAACTTGAAGAACAAAAAATTGGCGAATGGGACTGTTTGGATGCTTTGGATATATGTTTTTTAGACTATATGGAAGCAATATATTCAAAGATTTCAACCGTCTACGTGTTCCAATCATTGTTCTACTTGTCGAAATTTACAAATAAATTCCTTTAAAGGATTAACAATGGGGCTCGTTGTTCACTTAAACTTGAAGAACAATAAATTGGCGAATTGTACTGTTTGGATGCTTTGCATATATGTTTCTTAGACTATATAGAAGCAATATATACAATGACTTCAACCGTCTACCTGTTCCATTCATTGTTCAACTTGTCGAAAGTTACAAATAATTTCCGTTGAAGGATTAACAATGGGGCTCGTAGTTCACTTAAACTTGAAGAACAAAAAATTGGCGAATTGTACTGTTTGGATGCTTTGCAGATATGTTTCGTAGACTATATAGAAGCAATATATACAATGATTTCAACCGTCTACATGATCCATTCATTGTTCTACTTGTCGAAATTTACAAATAATTTCCGTTGAAGGATTAACAATGGGGCTCGTTGTTCACTTAAACTTGAAGAACAAAAAATTGGCGCATGTCACTGTTTTGATGCTTTGCATATAGGTTTATTAGACTATATAGAAGCAACATATACAAAGATTTCTACCGTCTGCCAGTTCCATTCATTGTTCTACTTGTCGAAATTTACAAATAATTTCCTTTAAAGGATTAACAATGGGGTTCGTAGTTCACTTAAACTTGAAGAACAAAAAATTGGCGAACTGTACTCTTTGGATGCTTTGCATATATGTTTCATAGACTATATAGAAGCAATATATACAATGATTTCAACCGTCTACCTGTTCCATTCATTGTTCAACTTGTCGAAATTTACAAATAATTTCCTTTAAAGGATTAACAATGGGGCTCGTAGTTCACTTAAACTTGAAGAACAAAAAATTGGCGAATGGTACTGTTTGGATGCTTTGCATATATGTTTCTTAGACTATATAGAAGCAATATATACAATGATTTCAACCGTCTACCTGTTCCATTCATTGTTCTATTTGTCGAAAGTTACAAATAATTTCCGATAAAGGATTAACCATTGGGGCTCATTGTTCAATTAAACTTCAAGAACAAAAAATTGGCGAATTGTACTGTTTGGATGCTTTGCATATATGTTTCTTAGACTATATAGAAGCAATATATACAAAGATTTCAACCGTCTACCTGTTCCATTCATTGTTATACTTGTCGAAATTTACAAATAATTTCCTTTAAAGGATTAACAATTGGGCTCGTAGTTCACTTAAACTTGAAGAACAAAAAATTGGCGAATGGTACTGTTTGGATGCTTTGCATATATGTTTCTTAGACTATATAGAAGCAATATATACATTGATTTCAACCGTCTACCTGTTCCACTCATTGTTCTACTTGTCGCAAGTTACAAATAATTTCCGTTAAGGTATTAACAATGGGGCTCGTAGTTCACTTAAACATGAAGATGAAATAATTGGCGAATTGTACTGTTTGGATGCTTTGCATATATGTTTCTTAGACTATATAGAAGCAATATATAAAAAGATTTCAACCGTCTACCAGTTCCATTCATTGTTCTGCTGGTCGAAAGTTACAAATAATTTCCTATAAAGGATTAACAATGGGGCTCATTGTTCACTTAAACTTGAAGAACAAAAAATTGGCGAATGGTACTGTTTGGATGCTTTGCATATATGTTTCTTAGACTATATAGAAGCAATATATACAATGATTTCAACCGTCTACCTGTTCCATTCATTGTTCTACTTGTCGAAATTTACAAATAATTTCCTTTAAAGGATTAACAATGGGGCTCGTAGTTCACTTAAACTTGAAGAACAAAAAATTGGCGAATGGTACTGTTTGGATGCTTTGCATATATGTTTCTTAGACTATATAGAAGCAATATATACATTGATTTCAACCGTCTACCTGTTCCACTCATTGTTCTACTTGTCGCAAGTTACAAATAATTTCCGTTAAGGTATTAACAATGGGGCTCGTAGTTCACTTAAACATGAAGATGAAATAATTGGCGAATTGTACTGTTTGGATGCTTTGCATATATGTTTCTTAGACTATATAGAAGCAATATATAAAAAGATTTCAACCGTCTACCTGTTCCATTCATTGTTCTACTTGTCGAAAATTACAAATAATTTCCGATAAAGGATTAACCATTGGGGCTCATTGTTCACTTAAACTTGAAGAACAAAAAATTGGCGAATGGTACTGTTTGGATGCTTTGCATATATGTTTCTTAGACTATATAGAAGCAATATATACATTGATTTCAACCGTCTACCTGTTCCACTCATTGTTCTACTTGTCGCAAGTTACAAATAATTTCCGTTAAAGTATTAACAATGGGGCTCGTAGTTCACTTAAACATGAAGATGAAATAATTGGCGAATGGTACTGTTTGGATGATTTGCATATATGTTTCTTAGACTATATAGAAGCAATATATATAAAGATTTCAACCGTCTACCTGTTCCATTCATTGTTCTACTTGTCGAAAGTTACAAATAATATCCGATAACGGATTAAGCATTGGGGCTCATTGTTCACTTAAACTTGAAGAACAAAAAATTGGCGAATTGTACTGTTTGGATGCTTTGCATATATGTTTCTTAGACTATATAGAAGCAATATATACAAAGATTTCAAGCGTCTACCTGTTCCATTCATTGTTCTACTTGTCGAAAGTTACAAATAATTTCCTATAAAGGATTAACAATGGGGCTCATTGTTCACTTAAACTTGAAGAACAAAAAATTGGCGAATGGTACTGTTTGGATGCTTTGCATATATGTTTCTTAAACTATATAGAAGCAATATATACATTGATTTCAATCGTCTACCTGTTCCACTCATTGTTCTGCTTGTCGCAAGTTACAAATAATTTCCGTTAAAGTATTAACAATGGGGCTCGTAGTTCACTTAAACATGAAGATGAAATAATTGGCGAATGGTACTGTTTGGATGCTTTGCATATATGTTTCTTAGACTATATAGAAGCAATATATACATTGATTTCAACCGTCTACCTGTTCCACTCATTGTTCTACTTGTCGCAAGTTACAAATAATTTCCGTTAAAGTATTAACAATGGGGCTCGTAGTTCACTTAAACATGAAGATGAAATAATTGGCGAATGGTACTGTTTGGATGCTTTGCGTACATGTTTCTTAGACTATATAGAAGCAATATATACAATGATTTCAACCGTCTACCTGTTCCATTCATTGTTCTACTTGTCGAAAGTAACAAATAATATCCGTTAAAGTATTAACAATGGGGCTCGTAGTTCACTTAAACTTGAAGAACAAAAAATTGGCGAATTGTACTGTTTGGATGCTTTGCATATATGTTTCTTAGACTATATAGAAGCAATATATAAAACGATTTCAACAGTCTACCTGTCCCATTCATTGTTCTACTTGTCGAAATTTACAAATAATTTCCTATAAACGATTAACAATGGGGCTCGTTGTTCACTTAAACTTGAAGAACAATAAATTGGCGAATTGTACTGTTTGGATGCTTTGCATATATGTTTCTTAGACTATATAGAAGCAATATATACAAAGATTTCAACCGTCTACCTTTTCCATTCATTGTTCTACTTGTCGAAAATTACAAATAATTTCCGATAAAGGATTAACCATTGGGGCTCATTGTTCACTTAAACATGAAGAACAAAAAATTGGCGAATGGTACTGTTTGGATGCTTTGCGTACATGTTTCTTAGACTATATAGAAGCAATATATACAATGATTTCAACCGTCTACCTGTTCCATTCATTGTTCTACTTGTCGAAAGTAACAAATAATATCCGTTAAAGTATTAACAATGGGGCTCGTAGTTCACTTAAACTTGAAGAACAAAAAATTGCCGAATTGTACTGTTTGGATGCTTTGCATATATGTATTTTAGACTATATAGAAGCAATATATAAAATGATTTCAACAGTCTACCTGTCCCATTCATTGTTCTACTTGTCTAAATTTACAAATAATTTCCTTTAAAGGATTAACAATGGGGCTCGTAGTTCACTTAAACTTGAAGAACAAAAAATTGGCAAATTGTACTGTTTGGATGCTTTGCATATATGTTTCTTTGACTATATAGAAGCAATATATACAATGATTTCAACAGTCTACCTGTTCCATTCATTGTTCTACTTGTCGAAAATTACAAATAATTTCCGATAAAGGATTAACCATTGGGGCTCATTGTTCACTTAAACTTGAAGAACAAAAAATTGGCGAATGGTACTGTATGGATGCTTTGCGTACATGTTTCTTAGACTATATAGAAGCAATATATACAATGATTTCAACCGTCTACCTATTCCATTCATTGTTCTACTTGTCGAAAGTTACAAATAATTTCCGATAAAGGATTAACAATGGGGCTAGTAGTTCACTTAAACTTGAAGATCAAAAAATTGGCGAATGGTACTGTTTGGATGCTTTACGAACATGTTTCTTAGACTATATAGAAGCAATATATACAATGATTTCAACCGTCTACCTGTTCTATTCATTGTTCTACTTGTCGAAAGTAACAAATAATTTCCGTTAAAGTATTAACAATGGGGCTCGTAGTTCACTTAAACTTGAAGAACAATAATTTCGCGAATTGTACTGTTTGGATGCTTTGCATATATGTTTCTTAGACTATATAGTAGCAATATATACAATGATTTCAACCATCTACCTGTTCCATTCATTGTTCTACTTGTCGAAAGTAACAAATAATTTCCGTTAAAGTATTAACAATGGGGCTCGTAGTTCACTTAAACTTGAAGAACAAAAAATTGGCGAATTGTACTGTTTGGATGCTTTGCATATATGATTCTTAGACTATATAGAAGCAATATATAAAATGATTTCAACAGTCTACCTGTTCCATTCATTGTTCTACTTGTCGAAATTTACAAATAATTTCCTTTAAAGGATTAACAATGGGGCTCATTGTTCACTTAAACTTGAAGAACAAAAAATTGGCGAATGGGACTGTTTGGATGCTTTGGATATATGTTTTTTAGACTATATGGAAGCAATATATTCAAAGATTTCAACCGTCTACGTGTTCCAATCATTGTTCTACTTGTCGAAATTTACAAATAAATTCCTTTAAAGGATTAACAATGGGGCTCGTTGTTCACTTAAACTTGAAGAACATTAAATTGGCGAATGTTACTGTTTAGATGCTTTGCATATAGGTTTCATAGACTATATAGAAGCAATATATACAAAGATTTCAACAGTCTACCTGTTCCATTCATTGTTCTACTTGTCGAAATTTACAAATAATTTCCTTTAAAGGATTAACAATGGGGCTCATTGTTCACTTAAACTTGAAGAACAAAAAATTGGCGAATGGGACTGTTTGGATGCTTTGGATATATGTTTTTTAGACTATATGGAAGCAATATATTCAAAGATTTCAACCGTCTACGTGTTCCAATCATTGTTCTACTTGTCGAAATTTACAAATAAATTCCTTTAAAGGATTAACAATGGGGCTCGTTGTTCATTTAAACTTGAAGAACAATAAATTGGCAAATTGTACTGTTCGGATGGTTTGCATATATGTTTCTTAGACTATATAGAAGCAATAAATACAATGATTTCAACCGTCTACCTGTTCCATTCATTGTTCTACTTGTCGAAATATACAAATAATTTCCTTTAAAGGATTAACAATGGGGCCGTAGTTCACTTAAACTTGAAGAACAAAAAATTGGCGAATTGTACTGTTTGGATGCTTTGCATATATGTTTCTTAGACTATATAGAAGCAATATATACAAAGATTTCAACCGTCTACCTGTTCCATTCATTGTTCTACTTGTCGAAAATTACAAATAATTTCCGATAGAGGATTAACCATTGGGGCTTATTGTTCACTTAAACTTGAAGAACAATAAATTGGCGAATGGTACTGTTTGGATGCTTTGCGTACATGTTTCTAAGACTATATGGAAGCAATATATACAAAGATTTCAACCGTCTACGTGTCCCAATCATTGTTCTATTTGTCGAAATTTACAAATAATTTCCTTTAAACGATTAACAATGGGGCTAGTTGTTCACTTAAACATGAAGAACAAAAAATTCGCGAATTGTACTGTTTGGATGCTTTGCATATAGGTTTCTTAGACTATATAGAAGCAATATATACAATGATTTCAACCGTCTACCTGTTCCATTCATTGTTCTACTTATCAAAAGTAACAAATAATTTCCGTTAAAGTATTAACAATGGGGCTCGTAGTTCACTTAAACTTGAAGAACAAAAAATTGGCGAATTGTACTGTTTGGATGCTTTGCATATATGTTTCTTAGACTATATAGAAGCAATATATAAAATGATTTCAACCGTCTACCTGTCCCATTCATTGTTCTACTTGTCTAAATTTACAAATAATTTCCTTTAAAGGATTAACAATGGGGCTCGTAGTTCACTTAAACTTGAAGAACAAAAAATTGGCGAATTGTACTCTTTGGATGCTTTGCATATATGTTTCTGAGACTATATAGAAGCAATATATACAAAGATTTCAACCGTCTACCTGTTCCATTCATTGTTCTACTTGTCGATAATTACAAATAATTTCCGATAAAGGATTAACCATTGGGGCTCATTGTTCACTTAAACTTGAAGAACAAAAAATTGGCGAATGGTACTGTTTGGATGCTTTACGAACATGTTTCTTAGACTATATAGAAGCAATATATACAATGATTTCAACCGTCTACCTGTTCTATTCATTGTTCTACTTGTCGAAAGTAACAAATAATTTCCGTTAAAGTATTAACAATGGGGCTCGTAGTTCACTTAAACTTGAAGAACAATAATTTCGCGAATTGTACTGTTTGGATGCTTTGCATATATGTTTCTTAGACTATATAGTAGCAATATATACAATGATTTCAACCATCTACCTGTTCCATTCATTGTTCTACTTGTCGAAAGTAACAAATAATTTCCGTTAAAGTATTAACAATGGGGCTCGTAGTTCACTTAAACTTGAAGAACAAAAAATTGGCGAATTGTACTGTTTGGATGCTTTGCATATATGATTCTTAGACTATATAGAAGCAATATATAAAATGATTTCAACAGTCTACCTGTTCCATTCATTGTTCTACTTGTCGAAATTTACAAATAATTTCCTTTAAAGGATTAACAATGGGGCTCATTGTTCACTTAAACTTGAAGAACAAAAAATTGGCGAATGGGACTGTTTGGATGCTTTGGATATATGTTTTTTAGACTATATGGAAGCAATATATTCAAAGATTTCAACCGTCTACGTGTTCCAATCATTGTTCTACTTGTCGAAATTTACAAATAAATTCCTTTAAAGGATTAACAATGGGGCTCGTTGTTCACTTAAACTTGAAGAACATTAAATTGGCGAATGTTACTGTTTAGATGCTTTGCATATAGGTTTCATAGACTATATAGAAGCAATATATACAAAGATTTCAACAGTCTACCTGTTCCATTCATTGTTCTACTTGTCGAAATTTACAAATAATTTCCTTTAAAGGATTAACAATGGGGCTCATTGTTCACTTAAACTTGAAGAACAAAAAATTGGCGAATGGGACTGTTTGGATGCTTTGGATATATGTTTTTTAGACTATATGGAAGCAATATATTCAAAGATTTCAACCGTCTACGTGTTCCAATCATTGTTCTACTTGTCGAAATTTACAAATAAATTCCTTTAAAGGATTAACAATGGGGCTCGTTGTTCATTTAAACTTGAAGAACAATAAATTGGCAAATTGTACTGTTCGGATGGTTTGCATATATGTTTCTTAGACTATATAGAAGCAATAAATACAATGATTTCAACCGTCTACCTGTTCCATTCATTGTTCTACTTGTCGAAATATACAAATAATTTCCTTTAAAGGATTAACAATGGGGCCGTAGTTCACTTAAACTTGAAGAACAAAAAATTGGCGAATTGTACTGTTTGGATGCTTTGCATATATGTTTCTTAGACTATATAGAAGCAATATATACAAAGATTTCAACCGTCTACCTGTTCCATTCATTGTTCTACTTGTCGAAAATTACAAATAATTTCCGATAGAGGATTAACCATTGGGGCTTATTGTTCACTTAAACTTGAAGAACAATAAATTGGCGAATGGTACTGTTTGGATGCTTTGCGTACATGTTTCTAAGACTATATGGAAGCAATATATACAAAGATTTCAACCGTCTACGTGTCCCAATCATTGTTCTATTTGTCGAAATTTACAAATAATTTCCTTTAAACGATTAACAATGGGGCTCGTTGTTCACTTAAACATGAAGAACAAAAAATTGGCGAATTGTACTGGTTGGATGCTTTGCATATAAGTTTCTTAGACTATATAGAAACAATATATACAAAGATTTCAACCGTCTACCTGTTCCATTCATTGTTCTACTTGTCGAAAGTTACAAATAATTTCCGTTAAGGGATTAACAATGGGGATCGTAGTTTACTTAAACTTGAAGAACAAGAAATTGGCGAATTGTACTGTTTGGATGCTTTGCATATATGTTTCTTAGACTATATAGAAGCAATATATACAATGATTTCAACCGTCTACCTATTCCATTCATTGTTCCCCCTCAGGGGCCTGTCTATCGCGTTGCGAAGGCAGGCACGGGTATTGACACACCCGGGGTTACCCGAGTCCGTGTACCTCACAAAGGTTGATTGGTAGTAGTGCCGGATGTCCGAGACTACCCCCTCACCAAGGGGAAAGTTGGCACCACGGGGACCAGGTTGAGCCCCAGGGCAGATTCTTCGCTCTGACCTGGTCATTAGGGTTGGCCTCGTGGGGGCATGTAGTAACCCCAAATCGCAGGGGGAGAGGTGGCTACCTCGGCGGGTGAGCTGCGCTAATTCAGCTCGGGCACTGACACTGCAGAGCCAGTAGAGATTTAGAAAGGTCTCGCCTCCACTAGTAGGTAACTAGTAGCATGTGCTTGTTAATACACATGTGCGTTGATTGGGCGTATCTCAATCCCGCGCCCATGGGGACCGTGTGGGTGTGCTTCATAGCTGGTACTGCACGTTAAAGAAAGATCAAAGGTCCATTCATTGTTCTACTTGTCGAAAGTTACAAATAATTTCCGTTAAAGTATTAACAATGGGGCTCGCAGTTCACTTAAACTTGAAGAACAAAAAATTGGCGAATTGTACTGTTTGGATGCTTTGCGTATATGTTTCTTAGACTATACAGGGTGGGGCAATAACTATTAGCACCTCAGATATCTTCGAAACTATAAGTTTCACAGAAATATTTGCTGAAATAAAATTGCAGAGTACGAAGGGGCCCATCCAGTGGCGATAATAGTTTTTTTTCAGGTGGAGGTACTTCGGACATTTGAAGGTCACCTCCATTTTTTTAAATGGATCGGTATATTTTTACTTCCGTATCATGATAGAGGATATTAAAACGAGTTCAACGACCTATTACACAAGGTCATTGCCGTAACTGATTTCATTTGCTGTTTTCACGAGATCGGTCGGGCTGCAAAGGTCCCATCGTAACGGCGACGGGCCGACGTGTCGCCAAGCTCTAGCGCCTCTTGTCGAAAATGTAAGTTACGTGGCGACGCGTTTTCGCGTTTTCGATGCGACGTGCTCGTTGTACGTCGCTGCCACATCCTGCAAACTTATTAAAGAGTCCTTCAAGCAGTGTTTAGTCTCAGTGAAGTAAACGGTAAGTATTACGCCTTCTTCTACTGCTTACAATACGTATGTTTCATTTACTACCAAAACCTAAGTATTATCGCCTTTCTCTACTTTCTATGACCGTGAATGACCTTGTATAATAGGTCGTTGAACTCGTTTTAATATCATCTATCATGATACGGAAGCAAAAATATACCGGTATATTTAAAAAAAGGGAGGTGACCTTCAAATGTCCGAAGTACCTCCACCTGAAAACAAACTCTTATCGCCACCGAATGGGCCCCTTCGTACACTGCAATTTTATTTCAGCAAATATTTCTGTGAAACTTATAGTTTCGAAGATATCTGAGGTGCTAATAGTTATTGCCCCGCCCTGTATATTGCTTCTGTATAGTCTAAGAAACATATATGCAAAGCATCCAAACAGTACCATTCGCCAATTTTTTCTTCTTCAAGTTTAAGTGAACTCCGGGCCCCATTGTTAATCCTTTAAAGGAATTTATTTGTAAATTTCTACAAGTAGAACAATGATTGGAACACGTAGACGGTTGAAATATTATTATATATTGCTTCCATATAGTCTAAGAAACATATATGCAAAGCATCCAAACAGTACCATTCGCCAATTTTTTCTTCTTCAAGTTTAAGTGAACAATGAGCCCCATTGTTAATCCTTTATCGGAAATTATTTGTAACTTTCGACAAGTAGAACAATGATTGGAACACGTAGACGGTTGAAATATTATTATATATTGCTTCCATATAGTCTAAGAAACATATATGCAAAGCATCCAAACAGTACCATTCGCCAATTTTTTCTTCTTCAAGTTTAAGTGAACAATGAGCCCCATTGTTAATCCTTTATCGGAAATTATTTGTAACTTTCGACAAGTAGAACAATGAATGGAACAGGTAGACGGTTGAAATCTTTGAATATATTGCTTCTATATAGTCTAAGAAACATATATGGAAAAAATCCAAACAGTACAATTCTCCAATTTTTTGTTCTTCAAGTTTAAGCGAACAATGAGCCCCAATGGTTAATCCTTTATCGGAAATTATTTGTAACTTTCGACAAGTAAAACAATGAATGGAACAGGTAGACGGTTGAAATATATGTATATATTGCTTCCGTATAGTCTAAGAAACATATATGCAAATCATCCAAACAGTACCATTCGCCAATTTTTTGTTCTTCAAGTTTAAGTGAACAATGAGCCCCATTGTTAATCCTTTAACGGAAATTAATTGTAAATTTCTACAAGTAGAACAATGATTGGAACACGTAGACGGTTGAAATCTTTGTATATATTGCTTCTATATAGTCTAAGAATCATATCTGCATATCATCCAAACAGTACAATTCGCCAATTAATTGTTCTTCAAGTTTAAGTGAACAACGAGCCCCATTGTTAATCCTTTATCGGAAATTATTTGTAACTTTCGACAAGTAGAACAATGAATGGAACAGGTAGACGGTTGAAATCTTTGTAAATATTGCTTCTATATAGTGTAAGAAACATATATGCAAAGCATCCAAACAGTACAATTCGCCAATTTATTGTTCCTCAAGTTTAAGTGAACAACGATCCCCATTGTTAATCCTTTAAAGGAAATTATTTGTAAATTTCGACAAGTAGAACAATGATTGGAACACGTAGACGGTTGAAATCTTTGTATATATTGCTTCCATATAGTCTAAGAAACATGTACGCAAAGCATCCAAACAGTACCATTCGCCAATTTTTTGTTCTTCAAGTTTAAGTGAACAACGAGGCCCATTGTTAATCCTTTATCGGAAATTATTTGTAACTTTCGACAAGTAGAACAATAAATGGAACAGGTAGACTGTTGAAATCATTGTATATATTGCTTCTACATAGTCTAAGAAACATATATGCATAGCGTCCAAACAGTACAAATCGCCAATTTTTTGCTCTTCAAGTTTAAGTGAACAACGAGCCCCATTGTTAATCCTTTAAAGGAAATTATTTGTAAATTTCGACAAGTAGAACAATGAATGGATCATGAAGACGGTTGAAATCATTGTATATATTGCTTCCATATAGTCTAAGAAACATGTACGCAAAGCATCCAAACAATACCATTCGCCAATTTTTTGTTCTTCAAGTTTAAGTGAACTACGAGCCCCATTGTTAATCCTTTAAAGGAAATTATTTGTAAATTTCGACAAGTAGAACAATGATTGGAACACGTAGACGGTTAAAATCTTTGTATATATTGCTTCTATATAGTCTACGAAACATATATGCAAAGCATCCAAACAGTACAATTCGCCAATTTTTTGTTCTTCAAGTTTAAGTGACCTACGAGCCCCATTGTTAATCGTTTAACGGAAATTAACTGTAAATTTCTACAAGTAGAACAATGATTGGAACACTTAGACGGTTGAAATCTTTGTATATAATGCTTCCATATAGTCTAAGAAACATGTACGCAAAGCATCCAAACATTACCATTCGCCAATTTTTTGTTCTTCAAGTTTAGGTGAACAATGAGCTCCATTGTTAATCCTTTATCGGAAATTATTTGTAACTTTCGACAAGCAGAACAATGAATGGAACAGGTAGACGGTTGAAATCTTTGTATATATTGCTTCTATATATTATAAGAAACATACATGCAAAGCATCCAAACAGTACAATTCGCCAATTTTTTGCTCTTCAAGTTTAAGTGAACTACGAGACCCATTGTTAATCCTTCAAAGGAAATTATTTGAAAACTTCGACAAGTAGAACAATGAATGGATCAGGTAGTCGGTTGAAATCATTGTATATATTGCTTCTATATAATCTACGAAACATATATGCAAAGCATCCAAACAGTACAATTCGCCAATTTTTTGATCTTCAAGTTTAAGTGAACTACGAGCCCCATTGTTAATCCTTTAACGGAAATTAATTGTAACTTTCTACAAGTAGAACAATGATTGGAACACGTAGACGGTTGAAATCTTTGTATATATGTTTCTTCTATATAGTCTAAGAAACATATATGCAAAGCATCCAAACAGTACAATTCGCCAATTTTTTGTTCTTCAAGTTTAAGTAAACTACGATCCCCATTGTTAATCCCTTAACGGAAATTATTTGTAACTTTCGACAAGTAGAACAATGAATGGAACAGGTAGACGGTTGAAATCATTGTATATATTGCTTCTATATAGTCTAAGAAATATATATGCAAAGCATCCAAACAGTACAATTTGCCAATTTTTTGTACTTCAAGTTTAAGTGAACTACGTGCCCCATTGATAATCATGAAACGGAAATTATTTGTAACTTTCTACAAGAAGAACAATGAATGGAACAGGTAGACGGTTGAAATCATTGTATATATTGCTTCTAAATAGACTAAGAAACATATATGCAAAGCATCAAAACAGTACAATTCGCCAATTTTTTGTTCTTCAAGTTTAAGTGTACTACGAGCCCCATTGTTAATCCCTTAACGGAAATTAATTGTAACTTTCTACAAGTAGAACAATGATTGGAACACGCAGACGGTTGAAATCTTTGTATATATTGCTTCCATATTGTCTAAGAAACATATATGCAAAGCATCCATACAGTACAATTTGCCAATTTTTTGTACTTCAAGTTTAAGTGAACTACGTGCCCCATTGATAATCATGAAACGGAAATTATTTGTAAATTTCTACAAGTAGAACAATGAATGGAACAGGTAGACGGTTGAAATCATTTTATATATTGCTTCTACATAGTCTAAGAAACATATATGCAAAGCATCCAAACAGTACAATTCGCCAATTTTTTGTTCTTCAAGTTTAAGTAAACTACGATCCCCATTGTTAATCCCTTAACGGAAATTATTTGTAACTTTCTACAAGTAGAACTATGAATAGAACAGGTAGGCGGTTGAAATCGTTATATATATTGCTTCTGTATAGTCTAAGAAACATATATGCAAAGCATCCAAACAGTACCATTCGCCAATTTTTTGTTCTTCAAGTTTAAGTGAACTACGAGCCCCATTGTTACTCCTTTAAAGGAAATTATTTGTAAATTTCGACAAGTAGAACTATGAATGGAACAGGTAGACGGTTGAAATCATTGTATATATTGCTTCTATATAGTCTAAGAAACATATATGCAAAGCATCCAAACAGTACCATTCGCCAATTTTTTGTTCTTCAAGTTTAAGTGAACTACGAGCCCCATTGTTAATCCCTTAACGGAAATTATTTGTAACTTTCGACAAGTAGAACAATGAATGGAACAGGTAGACGCTTGAAATCATTGTATATATTGCTTCTATATAGTCTAAGAAACATATATGCCAAGCATGCAAACAGTACAATTCGACAATTTTTTGTTCTTCAAGTTTAAGTGAACTACGAGCCCCATTGTTAATCCCTTAACGGAAATTATTTGTAACTTTCGACAAGTAGAACAATGAATGGAACAGGTAGACGCTTGAAATCATTGTATATATTGCTTCTATATAGTCTAAGAAACATATATGCCAAGCATGCAAACAGTACAATTCGACAATTTTTTGTTCTTCAAGTTTAGTGAACAATGAGCCCCAATGGTTAATCCTTTATCGGAAATTATTTGTAATTTTAGACAAGTAGAACAATGAATGGATCAGGTAGACGGTTGAAATCATTGTATATATTGCTTCTATATAGCCTACGAAACATATATGCAAAGCATCCAAACAGTACAATTCGCCAATTTTTTGTTCTTCAAGTTTAAGTGAACTACGAGCCCCATTGTTAATCCTTTAACGGAAATTAATTGTAACTTTCTACAAGTAGAACAATGATTGGAACGGGTATACGGGTGAAATCTTTCTATATATTGCTTCTATATAGTCTAAGAAACATATATGCAAAGCATCCAAACAGTACAATTCGCCAATTTTTTGTTCTTCAAGTTTAAGTGAATTACGAGCCCTATTGTTAATCCTTTAAAGGAAATTATTTGTAAATTTCGACAAGTAGAACAATGAATGTATCAGGTAGACGGTTGAAATCATTGTATATATTGCTTCTATATAGTCTAAGAAACATATATGCAAAGCATCCAAACAGTACCATTCGCCAATTTTTTGTTCTTCAAGTTTAAGTGAACTACGAGCCCCATTGTTAATCCCTTAACGGAAATTATTTGTAACTTTCGACAAGTAGAACAATGAATGGAACAGGTAGACGCTTGAAATCATTGTATATATTGCTTCTATATAGTCTAAGAAATATATATGCAAAGCATCCAAACAGTACAATTCGACAATTTTTTGTTCTTCAATTTTAGTGAACAATGAGCCCCAATGGTTAATCCTTTATCGGAAATTATTTGTAATTTACGACTTGTAGAACAATGAATGGATCAGGTAGACGGTTGAAATCATTGTATATATTGCTTCTATATAGTCTAAGAAAGATATATGGAAAGCATCCAAACAGTACCATTCACCAATTTTTTGTTCTTCAAGTTTAAGTGAACTACGAGCCCCATTGTTACTCCTTTAAAGGAAATTATTTGTAAATTTCGACAAGTAGAACAATGAATGGAACAGGTAGACGGTTGAAATCAATGTAAATATTGCTTCTATATAGTCTAAGAAACATATATGCAAAGCATCCAAACAGTACCATTCATCAATTTTTTGTTCTTCAAGTTTAAGTGAACAACGAGCCCCATTGTTAATCCTTTAAAGGAAATTATTCGTAAATTTCGACAAGTAGAACAATGATTGGAACACGTAGACGGTTGAAATCTTTGTATATATTGCTTCCATATAGTCTAAGAAACATGTACGCAAAGCATCCAAACAGTACCATTCGCCAATTTTTTGTTCTTCAAGTTTAAGTGAACAATGAGCCCCAATGGTTAATCCTTTATCGGAAATTATTTGTAATTTTCGACAAGTAGAACAATGAATGGAACAGGTTGACGGTTGAAATCTTTGTATATGTTTCTTCTATATAGTCTAAGAAACATATATGCAAAGCATCCAAACAGTACAATTCGCCAATTTTTTGTTCTTCAAGTTTAAGTGAACTACGAGCCCCATTGTTAATCCTTTAACGGAAATTAATTATAACTTTCTACAAGTAGAACAATGATTGGAACACGTAGACGGTTGAAATCTTTGTATATATTGCTTCCATATAGTCTAAGAAACATATATGCAAAGCATCCAAACAGTACAATTCGCCAATTTTTTGTCCTTCAAGATTAAGTGAACAATGAGCCCCATTGTTAATCCTTTGTCGGAAATTATTTATAACTTTCGACAAGTAGAACAATGAATGGAACAGGTATACGGTTGAATTCTTTGTATATATTGCTTCTATATAGTCTAAGAAACATATATGCAAAGCATCCAAACAGTACAATTCGCCAATTTTTTGTTCTTCAAGTTTAAGTGAACAATGAGCCCCAATCGTTAATCCTTTATCGGTAATTATTTGTAACTTTCGACAATTAGAACAATAAATGGAACACGTAGACGATTGAAATCTTTGTATATATTGCTTCCATATAGTCTAAGAAACATGTACGCAAAGCATCCAAACAGTACCATTCGCCAATTTTTTGTTCTTCAAGTGTAAGTGAACAACGAGCCCCATTGATAATCATGAAATGGAAATTATTAGTAACTTTGTACAAGTAGAACAATGAATAGAACAGGTAGACGGTTGAAATCTTTGTATATGTTGCTTCTATATAGTCTAAGAAACCTATATGCAAAGCATCTAAACAGTAACAATCGCCAATTTTTTGATCTTCAAGTTTAAGTGAATTACGAGCCCCATTGTTAATCCTTTAAAGGAAATTATTTGTAAATTTCGACAAGTAGAACAATGAATGGATCAGGTAGACGGTTGAAATCATTGTATATATTGCTTCTATATAATCTACGAAACATATATGCAAAGCATCCAAACAGTACAATTCGCCAATTTTTTGGTCTTCAAGTTTAAGTGAACTACGAGCCCCATTGTTAATCCTTTAACGGAAATTAATTGTAACATTCTACAAGTAGAACAATGATTGGAACACGTAGACGGTTGAAATCTTTGTATATATTGCTTCCATATAGTCTAAGAAACATATATGCAAAGCATCCAAACAGTACAATTCGCCAATTTTTTGTTCTTCAAGTTTAAGTAAACTACGATCCCCATTGTTAATCCCTTAACGGAAATTATTTGTAACTTTCGACAAGTAGAACAATGAATGGAACAGGTAGACGGTTGAAATCATTGTATATGTTGCTTCTATATAGTCTAAGAAACATATATTCAAAGCATCCAAACAGTACCATTCGCCAATTTTTTGATCTGCAAGTTTAAGTGAACTACGAGCCTCATTGTCAATCCTTTAAATGAAATTATTTGTAAATTTCGACAAGTAGAACAATGAATGGAACAGGTAGACTGTTGAAATCATTGTATATATTGCTTCTATATAGTCTAAGAAACATATATGCATAGCATCCAAACAGTACAATTCGCCAATTTCTTGTTCTTCAAGTTTAAGTAAACTACGATCCCCATTGTTAATCCCTTAACGGAAATTATTGGTATCTTTCGACAAGTAGAACAATGAATGGAACAGGTAGACGGTTGAAATCATTGTATATATTGCTTCCATATAGTCTAAGAAACATATATGCAATGCATCCAAACAGTACAATTCGCCACTTTATTGTTCTTCAAGTTTAAGTGAACAGCGGGCCCCATTGTTAATCCTTTAAAGGAAATTATTTCTAAATTTCGACAAGCAGAACAATGAATGGAACGGGTAGACGGTTGAAATCATTGTATATATTGCTTCTACATAGACTAAGAAACATATATGCAAAGCATCCAAACAGTACAATTCGCCAATTTTTTGTTCTTCAAGTTTAGTGAACAATGAGCCCTAATGGTTAATCCTTTATCGGAAATTATTTGTAATTTTCGACAAGTAGAACAATGAATGGATCAGGTAGACGGTTGAAATCATTGTATATATTGCTTCTATATAGCCTACGAAACATATATGCAAAGCATCCGAACAGTACAATTCGCCAATTTTTTGTTCTTCAAGTTTAAGTAAACTACGATCCCCATTGTTAATCCCTTAACGGAAATTATTTGTAACTTTCTACAAGTAGAACTATGAATAGAACAGGTAGGCGGTTGAAATCGTTATATATATTGCTTCTGTATAGTCTAAGAAACATATATGCAAAGCATCCAAACAGTACCATTCGCCAATTTTTTGTTCTTCAAGTTTAAGTGAACTACGAGCCCCATTGTTACTCCTTTAAAGGAAATTATTTGTAACTTTCGACAAGTAGAACAATGAATGGAACAGGTAGACGGTTGAAATCTTTGTATATATTGCTTCTATATAGTATAAGAAACATATATGCAAAGCATCCAAACAGTACAATTTGCCAATTTTTTGTACTTCAACTTTAAGTGAACTACGTGCCCCATTGTTAATCCCGTAACGGAAATTATTTGTAACTTTCGACAAGTAAAACAATGAATGGAACATGTAGACGGTTGAAATCTTTGTATATATTGCTTCTATATAATCTATGAAACATATATGCAAAGCATCCAAACAGTACCATTCGCCAATTATTTCATCTTCATGTTTAAGTGAACAACGAGCCCCATTGTTAATACTTTAACGGAAATTATTAGTAAATTCCGACAAGTAGAACAATGAATGGAACAGGTAGACGGTTGAAATCTTTGTATATATTGCTTCTATATAGTATAAGAAACATATATGCAAAGCATCCAAACAGTACCAGTCGCCAATTTTTTGTTCTTCAAGTGTAAGTGAACAATGAGCCCCAATGGTTAATCCTTTATCGCAAATTATTTGTAATTTTCGACAAGCAGAACAATGAATGGAGCAGGTAGACGGTTGAAATCTTTGTATATATTGCTTCTATATAATCTAAGAAACATATATGCAAAGCATCCAAACAGTACAATTTGCCAATTTTTTGTACTTCAAGTTTAAGTGAACTACGTGCCCCATTGATAATCATGAAACGGAAATTATTTGTAACTTTCTACAAGTAGAACAATGAATGGAACAGGTAGACGGTTGAAATCATTGTATATATTGCTCCTACATAGTCTAAGAAACATACATGCAAAGCATCCAAACAGTACAATTCGCCAATTTTTTGTTCTTCAAGTTTAAGTAAACTACGATCCCCATTGTTAATCCCTTAACGGAAATTATTTGTAACTTTCGACAAGTAGAACAATGAATGGAACAGGTAGACGCTTGAAATCATTGTATACATTGCTTCTATATAGTCTAAGAAACATATATGCAAAGCATCCAAACAGTACAATTCGACAATTTTTTGTTCTTCAATTTTAGTGAACAATGAGCCCCAATGGTTAATCCTTTATCGGAAATTATTTGTAATTTACGACTTGTAGAACAATGAATGGATCAGGTAGACGGTTGAAATCATTGTATATATTGCTTCTATATAGTCTAAGAAAGATATATGGAAAGCATCCAAACAGTACCATTCGCCAATTTTTTGTTCTTCAAGTTTAAGTGAACAATGAGACCCATTGTTAATCCTTTATCGGAAATTATTTGTAACTTTCGACAAGTAGATCAATGAATGGAACAGGTAGCCGGTTGAAATCAATGTATATATTGCTTCTATATAGTCTAAGAAACATATATGCAAAGTATCCAAACAGTACCATTTGCCAATTTTTTGTTCTTCAAGTTTAAGTGAACTACGAGCCCCATTGTTAATCCTTTAAAGGAAATTATTTGTAATTTCCGACAAGTAGAACAATGAATGGAACAGTTAGACGGTTGAAATCTTTGTATATATTGCTTCTATATAGTCTAAGAAACATATATGCAAAGCATCCAAACAGTACAATTCGCCAATTTATTGTTCTTCAAGTTTAAGTGAACAATGAGCCCCAATGGTTAATCCTTTATCGGAAATTATTTGTAAATTTCGACAAGTAGAACAATGAATGGAACAGGTAGACGGATGAAATCAATGTATATATTGCTTCTATATAGTCTAAGAAACATATATGCAAAGCACCCAAACAGTACCATTCGCCACTTTTTTGTTCTTCAAGTTTAAGTGAACAACGAGCCCCATTGTTAATCCTTTAAAGGAAATTATTTGTAAATTTCGACAAGTAGAACAATGATTGGAACACGTAGACGGTTGAAATCTTTGTATATATTGCTTCCATATAGTCTAAGAAACATGTACGCAAAGCATCCAAACAGTACCACTCGCCAATTTTTTGTTCTTCAAGTTTAAGTGAACAATGAGCCCCAATGGTTAATCCTTTATAGGAAATTATTTGTAATTTCCGACAAGTAGAACAATGAATGGAACAGTTAGACGGTTGAAATCTTTGTATATATTGCTTCTATATAGTCTAAGAAACATATATGCAAAGCATCCAAACAGTACCATTCGCCAATTTTTTGTTCTTCAAGTTTAAGTGAACTACGAGCCCCATTGTTAATCCTTTAAAGGAAATTATTTGTAAATTTCGACAAGTAGAACAATGAATGGAACAGGTAGACGGTTGAAATCAATGTATATATTGCTTCTATATAGTCTAAGAAACATATATGCAAAGCATCCAAACAGTACCATTCGCCAATTTTTTGTTCTTCAAGTTTAAGTGAACTACGAGCCCCATTGTTAATCCTTTAAAGGAAATTATTTGTAAATTTCGACAAGTAGAACAATGAATGGAACAGGTAGACGGTTGAAATCAATGTATATATTGCTTCTATATAGTCTAAGAAACCTATGTGCAAAGCATCTAAACAGTAACAATCGCCAATTGTTTGATCTTCAAGTTTAAGTGAACAGCGAGCCCCATTGATAATCATGAAATGGAAATTATTTGTAACTTTCTACAAGTAGAACAATGAATAGTACAGGTAGACGGGTGAAATCTTTCTATATCTTGCTTCTAAATAGTCTAAGAAACATATATGCAAAGCATCCAAATAGTACAATTCGCCATTTTTTTGTTCTTCAAGTTTAAGTGAATTACCAGCCCCATTGTTAATCCTTTATCGGAAATTATTTGTAACTTCCGACAAATAGAACAAGGAATGGAACAGGTAGACGGTTGAAATCTTTGTATATATTGCTTCTATATAGTCTAAGAAACCTATATGCAAAGCATCTAAACAGTAACAATCGCCAATTGTTTGATCTTCAAGTTTAAGTGAACAATGAGCCCCATTGTTAATCCTTTATCGGAAATTATTTGTAACTTTCGACAAGTAGAACAATGAATGGAACAGGTAGACGGTTGAAATCTTTGTATATATTGCTTCTATATAGTCCAAGAACCCTATATGCAAAGCATCCAAACAGTACACTTCGCCAATTTTTTGTCCTTCAAGTTTAAGTGAACAATGAGCCCCATTGTTAATCCTTTATCGGAAATTATTTGTATCTTTCGACAAGTAGAACAATGAATGGAGCAGGTAGACGGTTGAAATCTTTGTATATATTGCTTCTATATAGTCTAAGAAAGATATATGGAAAGCATCCAAACAGTACCATTCGCCAATTTTTTGTTCTTCAAGTTTAAGTGAACAATGAGACCCATTGTTAATCCTTTATCGGAAATTATTTGTAACTTTCGACAAGTAGATCAATGAATGGAACAGGTAGCCGGTTGAAATCAATGTATATATTGCTTCTATATAGTCTAAGAAACATATATGCAAAGTATCCAAACAGTACCATTTGCCAATTTTTTGTTCTTCAAGTTTAAGTGAACTACGAGCCCCATTGTTAATCCTTTAAAGGAAATTATTTGTAATTTCCGACAAGTAGAACAATGAATGGAACAGTTAGACGGTTGAAATCTTTGTATATATTGCTTCTATATAGTCTAAGAAACATATATGCAAAGCATCCAAACAGTACAATTCGCCAATTTTTTGTTCTTCAAGTTTAAGTGAACAATGAGCCCCAATGGTTAATCCTTTATCGGAAATTATTTGTAAATTTCGACAAGTAGAACAATGAATGGATCATGTAGACGGTTGAAATCAATGTATATATTGCTTCTATATAGTCTAAGATACATATATGCAAAGCATCCAAACAGTACCATTCGCCAATTTTTTGTTCTTCAAGTTTAAGTGAACAATGAGCCCCAATGGTTAATCCTTTATCGGAAATTATTTGTAATTTTCGACAAGTCGAACAATGAATGGAACAGGTAGACGGTTGAAATATTTGTATATATTGCTTCTATATAATATAAGAAACATATATTCAAAGCATCCAAACAGTGCCATTCGCCAATTTTTTGTTCTTCAAGTTTAAGTGAACTACGAGCCCCATTGTTAATCCTTTAAAGGAAATTATTTGTAAATTTCGGCAAGTAGAACAATGAATGGAATAGGTAGACGGTTGAAATCATTGTATATATTGCTTCTATATAGTCTAAGAAACATATATGCAAATCATCCAAACAGTACAATTCGCCAATTTCTTGTTCTTCAAGTTTAAGTAAACTACGATCCCCATTGTTAATCCCTTAACGGAAATTATTTGTAATTTTCGAGAAGTAGAACAATGAATGGAACAGGTAGACGGTTGAAATCTTTGTATATATTGCTTCTATATAGTCTAAGAAACACATATGCAAATCATCCAAACAGTACAATTCGCCAATTATTTGATCTTCAAGTTTAAGTGAACTACGAGCCCCATTGTTAATACTTTAACGGAAATTATTTGTAACTTGCGACAAGTAGAACAATGAATGGAACAGGTAGACTGTTGAAATCATTGTATATATTGCTTCTATATAGTCTAAGAAACATTTATGCAAAGCATCCAAACATTACAATTCGCCAATTTCTTGTTCTTCAAGTTTAAGTAAACTACGATCCCCATTGTTAATCCCTTAACGGAAATTATTTGTAACTTTCGACAAGTAGAACAGTGAATGGAACAGGTAGACGGTTGAAATCTTTGTATATATTGCTTCTATATAGTATAAGAAACATATATGCAAAGCATCCAAACAGTACAGTTCGCCAATTTTTTGTTCTTCAAGTTTAAGTGAACTACGTGCCCCATTGATAATCATGAAACGGAAATTATTTGTAAATTTCTACAAGTAGAACAATGAATGGAACAGGTAGACGGTTGAAATCATTTTATATATTGCTTCTACATAGTCTAAGAAACATATATGCAAAGCATCCAAACAGTACAATTCGCCAATTTTTTGTTCTTCAAGTTTAAGTAAACTACGATCCCCATTGTTAATCCCTTAACGGAAATTATTTGTAACTTTCTACAAGTAGAACTATGAATAGAACAGGTAGACGGTTGAAATCTTTGTATATATTGCTTCTATATAGTATAAGAAACATATATGCAAAGCATCCAAACAGTACAATTTGCCAATTTTTTGTACTTCAACTTTAAGTGAACTACGTGCCCCATTGTTAATCCCGTAACGGAAATTATTTGTAACTTTCGACAAGTAAAACAATGAATGGAACATGTAGACGGTTGAAATCTTTGTATATATTGCTTCTATATAATCTATGAAACATATATGCAAAGCATCCAAACAGTACCATTCGCCAATTATTTCATCTTGATGTTTAAGTGAACAACGAGCCCCATTGTTAATACTTTAACGGAAATTATTAGTAAATTCCGACAAGTAGAACAATGAATGGAACAGGTAGACGGTTGAAATCTTTGTATATATTGCTTCTATATAGTCTAAGAAACATATCTGCAAATCATCCAAACAGTACAATTCGCCAATTATTTGATCTTCAAGTTTAAGTGAACAATCAGCCCCAATTGTTAATCCTTTATCGGAAATTATTTGTAATTTTCGACAAGTAGGACAATGAATGGAACAGGTTGACGGTTGAAATCTTTGTATATGTTTCTTCTATATAGTCTAAGAAACATATATGCAAAGCATCCAAACAGTACAATTCGCCAATTTTTTGTTCTTCAAGTTTAAGTGAACTACGAGCCCCATTGTTAATCCTTTAACAGAAATTAATTGTAACTTTCTACAAGTAGAACAATGATTGGAACACGTAGACGGTTGAAATCTTTGTATATATTGCTTCCATATAGTCTAAGAAACATATATGCAAAGCATCCAAACAGTACAATTCGCCAATTTTTTGTCCTTCAAGATTAAGTGAACAATGAGCCCCATTGTTAATCCTTTGTCGGAAATTATTTATAACTTTCGACAAGTAGAACAATGAATGGAACAGGTATACGGTTGAATTCTTTGTATATATTGCTTCTATATAGTCTAAGAAACATATATGCAAAGCATCCAAACAGTACAATTCGCCAATTTTTTGTTCTTCAAGTTTAAGTGAACAATGAGCCCCAATCGTTAATCCTTTATCGGTAATTATTTGTAACTTTCGACAAGTAGAACAATAAATGGAACACGTAGACGATTGAAATCTTTGTATATATTGCTTCCATATAGTCTAAGAAACATGTACGCAAAGCATCCAAACAGTACCATTCGCCAATTTTTTGTTCTTCAAGTGTAAGTGAACAACGAGCCCCATTGATAATCATGAAATGGAAATTATTAGTAACTTTCTACAAGTAGAACAATGAATAATACAGGTAGACGGTTGAAATCTTTGTATATGTTGCTTCTATATAGTCTAAGAAACATATATGCAAAGCATCCAAACAGTACAATTCGCCAATTTTCTGTTCGTCAAGTTTAAGTGAACTACGAGCCCCATTGTCAATCCTTTAAATGAAATTATTTGTAAATTTCGACAAGTAGAACAATGAATGGAACAGGTAGACTGTTGAAATCATTGTATATATTGCTTCTATATAGTCTAAGAAACATATATGCATAGCGTCCAAACAGTACAATTCGCCAATTTTTTGCTCTTCAAGTTTAAGTGATCTACGAGCCCCATTGTTAATCCTTTAAAGGAAATTATTTGTAAATTTCGGCAAGTAGAACAATGAATGGAATAGGTAGACGGTTGAAATCATTATATATGTTTCTTCTATATAGTCTAAGAAACATATATGCAAAGCATCCAAACAGTACAATTCGCCAATTTCTTGTTCTTCAAGTTTAAGTAAACTACGATCCCCATTGTTAATCCCTTAACGGAAATTATTGGTAACTTTCGACAAGTAGAACAATGAATGGAACAGGTAGACGGTTGAAATCATTGTATATATTGCTTCCATATAGTCTAAGAAACATATATGCAATGCATCCAAACAGTACAATTCGCCACTTTATTGTTCTTCAAGTTTAAGTGAACAGCGGGCCCCATTGTTAATCCTTTAAAGGAAATTATTTCTAAATTTCGACAAGCAGAACAATGAATGGAACGGGTAGAAGGGTGAAATCTTTCTATATATTGCTCCTATATAGTCTAAGAAACATATATGCAAAGCATCCAAACAGTACAATTTGCCAATTTTTTGTACTTCAAGTTTAAGTGAACTACGTGCCCCATTGATAATCATGAAACGGAAATTATTTGTAACTTTCTACAAGAAGAACAATGAATGGAACAGGTAGACGGTTGAAATCATTGTATATATTGCTTCTACATAGACTAAGAAACATATATGCAAAGCATCCAAACAGTACAATTCGCCAATTTTTTGTTCTTCAAGTTTAGTGAACAATGAGCCCTAATGGTTAATCCTTTATCGGAAATTATTTGTAATTTTCGACAAGTAGAACAATGAATGGATCAGGTAGACGGTTGAAATCATTGTATATATTGCTTCTATATAGCCTACGAAACATATATGCAAAGCATCCAAACAGTACAATTCGCCAATTTTTTGTTCTTCAAGTTTAAGTGAACTACGAGCCCCATTGTTAATCCCTTAACGGAAATTAATTGTAACTTTCTACAAGTAGAACAATGATTGGAACACGCAGACGGTTGAAATCTTTGTATATATTGCTTCCATATTGTCTAAGAAACATATATGCAAAGCATCCATACAGTACAATTTGCCAATTTTTTGTACTTCAAGTTTAAGTGAACTATGTGCCCCATTGATAATCATGAAACGGAAATTATTTGTAAATTTCTACAAGTAGAACAATGAATGGAACAGGTAGACGGTTGAAATCATTTTATATATTGCTTCTACATAGTCTAAGAAACATATATGCAAAGCATCCAAACAGTACAATTCGCCAATTTTTTGTTCTTCAAGTTTAAGTAAACTACGATCCCCATTGTTAATCCCTTAACGGAAATTATTTGTAACTTTCTACAAGTAGAACTATGAATAGAACAGGTAGGCGGTTGAAATCGTTATATATATTGCTTCTGTATAGTCTAAGAAACATATATGCAAAGCATCCAAACAGTACCATTCGCCAATTTTTTGTTCTTCAAGTTTAAGTGAACTACGAGCCCCATTGTTACTCCTTTAAAGGAAATTATTTGTAAATTTCGACAAGTAGAACAATGAATGGAACAGGTAGACGGTTGAAATCTTTGTATATATTGCTTCTATATAGTATAAGAAACATATATGCAAAGCATCCAAACAGTACAATTTGCCAATTTTTTGTACTTCAACTTTAAGTGAACTACGTGCCCCATTGTTAATCCCGTAACGGAAATTATTTGTAACTTTCGACAAGTAAAACAATGAATGGAACATGTAGACGGTTGAAATCTTTGTATATATTGCTTCTATATAATCTATGAAACATATATGCAAAGCATCCAAACAGTACCATTCGCCAATTATTTCATCTTCATGTTTAAGTGAACAACGAGCCCCATTGTTAATACTTTAACGGAAATTATTAGTAAATTCCGACAAGTAGAACAATGAATGGAACAGGTAGACGGTTGAAATCTTTGTATATATTGCTTCTATATAGTCTAAGAAACATATCTGCAAATCATCCAAACAGTACAATTCGCCAATTATTTGATCTTCAAGTTTAAGTGAACAATCAGCCCCAATTGTTAATCCTTTATCGGAAATTATTTGTAATTTTCGACAAGTAGAACAATGAATGGAACAGGTTGACGGTTGAAATCTTTGTATATGTTTCTTCTATATAGTCTAAGAAACATATATGCAAAGCATCCAAACAGTACAATTCGCCAATTTTTTGTTCTTCAAGTTTAAGTAAACTACGATCCCCATTGTTAATCCCTTAACGGAAATTATTGGTAACTTTCGACAAGTAGAACAATTAATGGAACAGGTAGACGGTTGAAATCATTGTATATATTGCTTCCATATAGTCTAAGAAACATATATGCAATGCATCCAAACAGTACCATTCATCAATTTTTTGTTCTTCAAGTTTAAGTGAACAACGAGCCCCATTGTTAATCCTTTAAAGGAAATTATTCGTAAATTTCGACAAGTAGAACAATGAATAGAACAGGTAGACGGTTGAAATCTTTATATATGTTGCTTCTATATAGTCTAAGAAACCTATATGCAAAGCATCTAAACAGTAACAATCGCCAATTTTTTGATCTTCAAGTTTAAGTGAACAGCGAGCCTCATTGATAATCATGAAATGGAAATTATTTGTAACTTTCTACAAGTAGAACAATGAATAGTACAGGTAGACCGGTGAAATCTTTCTATATATTGCTTCTAAATAGTCTAAGAAACATATTTGCAAAGCATCCAAACAGTACCATTCGCCAATTTTTTGATCTTCAAGTTTAAGTGAACAGCGAGCCTCATTGATAATCATGAAATGGAAATTATTTGTAACTTTCTACAAGTAGAACAATGAATAGTACAGGTAGACCGGTGAAATCTTTCTATATATTGCTTCTAAATAGTCTAAGAAACATATTTGCAAAGCATCCAAACAGTACCATTCGCCAATTTTTTGATCTTCAAGTTTAAGTGAACAGCGAGCCTCATTGATAATCATGAAATGGAAATTATTTGTAACTTTCTACAAGTAGAACAATGAATAGTACAGGTAGACCGGTGAAATCTTTCTATATATTGCTTCTAAATAGTCTAAGAAACATATTTGCAAAGCATCCAAACAGTACCATTCGCCAATTTTTTGTTCTTCAAGATTAAGTGAACAACGAGCCCCATTGATAATCATGAAACGGAAATTATTTGTAACTTTCTACAAGTAGAACAATGAATAGAACAGGTAGACGGTTGAAATCTTTGTATATGTTGCTTCTATATAGTCTAAGAAACCTATATGCAAAGCATCTAAACAGTAACAATCGCCAATTTTTTGATCTTCAAGTTTAAGTGAATTACGAGCCCCATTGTTAATCCTTTAAAGGAAATTATTTGTAAATTTCGACAAGTAGAACAATGAATGGATCAGGTAGACGGTTGAAATCATTGTATATATTGCTTCTATATAATCTACGAAACATATATGCAAAGCATCCAAACAGTACAATTCGCCAATTTTTTGGTCTTCAAGTTTAAGTGAACTACGAGCCCCATTGTTAATCCTTTAACGGAAATTAATTGTAACTTTCTACAAGTAGAACAATGATTGGAACACGTAGACGGTTGAAATCTTTGTATATATTGCTTCCATATAGTCTAAGAAACATATATGCAAAGCATCCAAACAGTACCATTCGCCAATTTTTTGTTCTTCAAGTTTAAGTGAACAATGAGCTCCATTGTTAATCCTTTATCGGAAATTATTTGTAATTTTCGACAAGTAGAACATTGAATGGAACAGGTAGACGGTTGAAATCTTTGTATATATTGCTTCTATATAGTCTAAGAAACATATATGCAATGCATCCAAACAGTACAATTCGCCACTTTATTGTTCTTCAAGTTTAAGTGAACAGCGGGCCCCATTGTTAATCCTTTAAAGGAAATTATTTCTAAATTTCGACAAGCAGAACAATGAATGGAACGGGTAGAAGGGTGAAATCTTTCTATATATTGCTCCTATATAGTCTAAGAAACATATATGCAAAGCATCCAAACAGTACAATTTGCCAATTTTTTGTACTTCAAGTTTAAGTGAACTACGTGCCCCATTGATAATCATGAAACGGAAATTATTTGTAACTTTCTACAAGAAGAACAATGAATGGAACAGGTAGACGGTTGAAATCATTGTATATATTGCTTCTACATAGACTAAGAAACATATATGCAAAGCATCCAAACAGTACAATTCGCCAATTTTTTGTTCTTCAAGTTTAGTGAACAATGAGCCCTAATGGTTAATCCTTTATCGGAAATTATTTGTAATTTTCGACAAGTAGAACAATGAATGGATCAGGTAGACGGTTGAAATCATTGTATATATTGCTTCTATATAGCCTACGAAACATATATGCAAAGCATCCAAACAGTACAATTCGCCAATTTTTTGTTCTTCAAGTTTAAGTGAACTACGAGCCCCATTGTTAATCCCTTAACGGAAATTAATTGTAACTTTCTACAAGTAGAACAATGATTGGAACACGCAGACGGTTGAAATCTTTGTATATATTGCTTCCATATTGTCTAAGAAACATATATGCAAAGCATCCATACAGTACAATTTGCCAATTTTTTGTACTTCAAGTTTAAGTGAACTATGTGCCCCATTGATAATCATGAAACGGAAATTATTTGTAAATTTCTACAAGTAGAACAATGAATGGAACAGGTAGACGGTTGAAATCATTTTATATATTGCTTCTACATAGTCTAAGAAACATATATGCAAAGCATCCAAACAGTACAATTCGCCAATTTTTTGTTCTTCAAGTTTAAGTAAACTACGATCCCCATTGTTAATCCCTTAACGGAAATTATTTGTAACTTTCTACAAGTAGAACTTTGAATAGAACAGGTAGGCGGTTGAAATCGTTATATATATTGCTTCTGTATAGTCTAAGAAACATATATGCAAAGCATCCAAACAGTACCATTCGCCAATTTTTTGTTCTTCAAGTTTAAGTGAACTACGAGCCCCATTGTTACTCCTTTAAAGGAAATTATTTGTAAATTTCGACAAGTAGAACAATGAATGGAACAGGTAGACGGTTGAAATCATTTTATATATTGCTTCTATATAGTCTAAGAAACATATATGCAAATCATTCAAACAGTACAATTCGCCAATTTTTTGTTCTTCAAGTTTAAGTGAACTACGAGCCCCATTGTTAATCCCATAACGGAAATTATTTGTAACTTGCGACAACTAGAACAATGAATGGAACAGGTAGACGATTGAAATCAATGTATATATTGCTTCTATATAGTCTAAGAAACATATATGCAAAGCATCCAAACAGTACCATTCATCAATTTTTTGTTCTTCAAGTTTAAGTGAACAACGAGCCCCATTGTTAATCCTTTAAAGGAAATTATTCGTAAATTTCGACAAGTAGAACAATGAATAGAACAGGTAGACGGTTGAAATCTTTGTATATGTTGCTTCTATATAGTCTAAGAAACCTATATGCAAAGCATCTAAACAGTAACAATCGCCAATTTTTTGATCTTCAAGTTTAAGTGAACAGCGAGCCTCATTGATAATCATGAAATGGAAATTATTTGTAACTTTCTACAAGTAGAACAATGAATAGTACAGGTAGACCGGTGAAATCTTTATATATATTGCTTCTAAATAGTCTAAGAAACATATTTGCAAAGCATCCAAACAGTACCATTCGCCAATTTTTTGTTCTTCAAGATTAAGTGAACAACGAGCCCCATTGATAATCATGAAACGGAAATTATTTGTAACTTTCTACAAGTATAACAATGAATAGAACAGGTAGACGGTTGAAATCTTTGTATATGTTGCTTCTATATAGTCTAAGAAACCTATATGCAAAGCATCTAAACAGTAACAATCGCCAATTTTTTGATCTTCAAGTTTAAGTGAATTACGAGCCCCATTGTTAATCCTTTAAAGGAAATTATTTGTAAATTTCGACAAGTAGAACAATGAATGGATCAGGTAGACGGTTGAAATCATTGTATATATTGCTTCTATATAATCTACGAAACATATATGCAAAGCATCCAAACAGTACAATTCGCCAATTTTTTGGTCTTCAAGTTTAAGTGAACTACGAGCCCCATTGTTAATCCTTTAACGGAAATTAATTGTAACTTTCTACAAGTAGAACAATGATTGGAACACGTAGACGGTTGAAATCTTTGTATATATTGCTTCCATATAGTCTAAGAAACATATATGCAAAGCATCCAAACAGTACCATTCGCCAATTTTTTGTTCTTCAAGTTTAAGTGAACAATGAGCTCCATTGTTAATCCTTTATCGGAAATTATTTGTAATTTTCGACAAGTAGAACATTGAATGGAACAGGTAGACGGTTGAAATCTTTGTATATATTGCTTCTATATAGTATAAGAAACATATATGCAAAGCATCCAAACAGTACCATTCGCCAATTTTTTGTTCTTCAACTTTAAGTGAACAACGAGCCCCATTGATAATCATGAAACGGAAATTATTTGTAACTTTCTACAAGTAGAACAATGAATAGATCAGGTAGACGGTTGAAATCTTTGTATATGTTGCTTCTATATAGTCTAAGAAACCTATATGCAAAGCATCTAAACAGTAACAATCGCCAATTTTTTGATCTTCAAGTTTAAGTGAACAGCGAGCCTCATTGATAATCATGAAATGGAAATTATTTGTAACTTTCTACAAGTAGAACAATGAATAGTACAGGTAGACCGGTGAAATCTTTCTATACATTGCTTCTAAATAGTCTAAGAAACATATTTGCAAAGCATCCAAACAGTACCATTCGCCAATTTTTTGTTCTTCAAGATTAAGTGAACAACGAGCCCCATTGATAATCATGAAACGGAAATTATTTGTAACTTTCTACAAGTAGAACAATGAATAGAACAGGTAGACGGTTGAAATCTTTGTATATATTGCTTCTATATAGTCTAAGAAACCTATATGCAAAGCATCTAAACAGTAACAATCGCCAATTTTTTGATCTTCAAGTTTAAGTGAATTACGAGCCCCATTGTTAATCCTTTAAAGGAAATTATTTGTAAATTTCGACAAGTAGAACAATGAATGGATCAGGTAGACGGTTGAAATCATTGTATATATTGCTTCTATATAATCTACGAAACATATATGCAAAGCATCCAAACAGTACAATTCGCCAATTTTTTGGTCTTCAAGTTTAAGTGAACTACGAGCCCCATTGTTAATCCTTTAACGGAAATTAATTGTAACTTTCTACAAGTAGAACAATGATTGGAACACGTAGACGGTTGAAATCTTTGTATATATTGCTTCCATATAGTCTAAGAAACATATATGCAAAGCATCCAAACAGTACCATTCGCCAATTTTTTGTTCTTCAAGTTTAGGTGAACAATGAGCTCCATTGTTAATCCTTTATCGGAAATTATTTGTAACTTTCGACAAGTAGAACATTGAATGGAACAGGTAGACGGTTGAAATCTTTGTATATATTGCTTCTATATAGTATAAGAAACATACATGCAAAGCATCCAAACAGTACAATTCGCCAATTTTTTGCTCTTCAAGTTTAAGTGAACTACGAGCCCCATTGTTAATCCTTCAAAGGAAATTATTTGAAAATTTCGACAAGTAGAACAATGAATGGATCAGGTAGACGGTTGAAATCATTGTATATATTGCTTCTATATAATCTACGAAACATATATGCAAAGCATCCAAACAGTACAATTCGCCAATTTTTTGATCTTCAAGTTTAAGTGAACTACGAGCCCCATTGTTAATCCTTTAACGGAAATTAATTGTAACTTTCTACAAGTAGTACAATGATTGGAACACGTAGACGGTTGAAATCTTTGTATATATTGCTTCCATATGGTCTAAGAAACATGTACGCAAAGCATCCAAACAGTACCATTCGCCAATTTTTTGTTCTTCAAGTTTAAGTGAACAATGAGCTCCATTGTTAATCCTTTATCGGAAATTATTTGTAACTTTTGACAAGTAGAACATTGAATGGAACAGGTAGACGGTTGAAATCTTTGTATATATTGCTTCTATATAGTATAAGAATCATATACGCAAAGCATCCAAACAGTACAATTCGCCAATTTTTTGTTCTTCAAGTTTAAGTGAACAATGAGCCCCAATGGTTAATCCGTTATCGGAAATTATTTGTAACTTTCGACAAGTAGAACAATGAATGGAACAGGTAGACGGTTGAAATCTTTGTATATATTGCTTCTATATAGTCTAAGAAACATATATGCAAAGCATCCAAACAGTACCATTCGCCAATTTTTTGTTCTTCAAGTTTAAGTAAACTACGAGCCCCATTGTTACTCCTTTAAAGGAAATTATTTGTAAATTTCGACAAGTAGAACAATGAATGGAACAGGTAGACGGTTGAAATCAATGTATATATTGCTTCTATATAGTCTAAGAAACATATATGCAAAGCATCCAGACAGTACCATTCGCCAATTTTTTGTTCTTCAAGTGTAAGTGAACAATGAGCCCCAATGGTTAATCCTTTATCGGAAATTATTTGTAACTTTCGACAAGTAGATCAATGAATGGAACAGGTAGCCGGTTGAAATCAATGTATATATTGCTTCTATATAGTCTAAGAAACATATATGCAAAGTATCCAAACAGTACCATTTGCCAATTTTTTGTTCTTCAAGTTTAAGTGAACTACGAGCCCCATTGTTAATCCTTTAAAGGAAATTATTTGTAATTTCCGACAAGTAGAACAATGAATGGAACAGTTAGACGGTTGAAATCTTTGTATATATTGCTTCTATATAGTCTAAGAAACATATATGCAAAGCATCCAAACAGTACAATTCGCCAATTTTTTGTTCTTCAAGTTTAAGTGAACAATGAGCCCCAATGGTTAATCCTTTATCGGAAATTATTTGTAAATTTCGACAAGTAGAACAATGAATGGATCATGTAGACGGTTGAAATCAATGTATATATTGCTTCTATATAGTCTAAGATACATATATGCAAAGCATCCAAACAGTACCATTCGCCAATTTTTTGTTCTTCAAGTTTAAGTGAACAATGAGCCCCAATGGTTAATCCTTTATCGGAAATTATTTGTAATTTTCGACAAGTCGAACAATAAATGGAACAGGTAGACGGTTGAAATATTTGTATATATTGCTTCTATATAATATAAGAAACATATATTCAAAGCATCCAAACAGTGCCATTCGCCAATTTTTTGTTCTTCAAGTTTAAGTGAACTACGAGCCCCTTTGTTAATCCTTTAAAGGAAATTATTTGTAAATTTCGGCAAGTAGAACAATGAATGGAATAGGTAGACGGTTGAAATCATTGTATATATTGCTTCTATATAGTCTAAGAAACATATATGCAAAGCATCCAAACAGTACAATTCGCCAATTTTTTGTTCTTCAAGTTTAAGTGAATTACGAGCCCTATTGTTAATCCTTTAAAGGAAATTATTTGTAAATTTCGACAAGTAGAACAATGAATGGATCAGGTAGACGGTTGAAATCATTGTATATATTGCTTCTATATAGTCTAAGAAACATATATGCAATGCATCCAAACAGTACCATTCGCCAATTTTTGTTCTTCAAGTTTAAGTGAACTACGAGCCCCATTGTTAATCCCTTAACGGAAATTATTTGTAACTTTCGACAAGTAGAACAATGAATGGAACAGGTAGACGCTTGAAATCATTGTATATATTGCTTCTATATAGTCTAAGAAACCTATGTGCAAAGCATCTAAACAGTAACAATCGCCAATTGTTTGATCTTCAAGTTTAAGTGAACAGCGAGCCCCATTGATAATCATGAAATGGAAATTATTTGTAACTTTCTACAAGTAGAACAATGAATAGTACAGGTAGACGGGTGAAATCTTTCTATATCTTGCTTCTAAATAGTCTAAGAAACATATATGCAAAGCATCCAAATAGTACAATTCGCCATTTTTTTGTTCTTCAAGTTTAAGTGAACTACGATCCCCATTGTTAATCCCTTAACGGAAATTATTTGTAACTTTCGACAAGAAGAACAGTGACTGGATCATGTAGACGGTTGAAATCTTTGTATGTATTGCTTCTATATAGTCCAAAAAACCTATATGTAAAGCATCCAAACAGTACAATTCGCCAATTTTTTGTTCTTCAAGTTTAAGTGAACAATGTGCCCCAATGGTTAATCCGTTATCGGAAATTATTTGTAAATTTCGACAAGTAGAACAATGAATGGAACAGGTAGACTGTTGAAATCATTGTATATATTGCTTCTATATAGTCTAAGAAACATATATGCAAAGTGTCCAAACAGTACAATTCGCCAATTATTTGATCTTCAAGTTTAAGTGAACTACGAGCCCCATTGTTAATACTTTAACTGAAATTATTTGTAACTTGCGACAAGTAGAACAATGAATGGAACAGGTAGCCGGTTGAAATCAATGTATATATTGCTTCTATATAGTCTAAGAAACATATATGCAAAGCATCCAAACAGTACCTTTCGCCAATTTTTCTTTCTTCAAGTTTAAGTGAACAACGAGCCCCAATGGTTAATCCTTTATCGGAAATTATTTGTAACTTTCGACAAGTAGAACAAGGAATGGAACAGGTAGACGGTTGAAATCTTTGTATATATTGCTTCTATATAGTCTAAGAAACCTATATGCAAAGCATCTAAACAGTAACAATCGCCAATTGTTTGATCTTCAAGTTTAAGTGAACAATGAGCCCCATTGTTAATCCTTTATCGGAAATTATTTGTAACTTTCGACAAGTAGAACAATGAATGGAACAGGTAGACGGTTGAAATCTTTGTATATATTGCTTCTATATAGTCCAAGAACCCTATATGCAAAGCATCCAAACAGTACACTTCGCCAATTTTTTGTCCTTCAAGTTTAAGTGAACAATGAGCCCCATTGTTAATCCTTTATCGGAAATTATTTGTATCTTTCGACAAGTAGAACAATGAATGGAGCAGGTAGACGGTTGAAATCTTTGTATATATTGCTTCTATATAGTCTAAGAAACATATATGCAAAGCATCCAAACAGTACCATTCGCCAATTTTTTGTTCTTCAAGTTTAAGTGAACAACGAGCCCCAATGGTTAATCCTTTATCGGAAATTATTTGTAACTTCCGACAAGTAGAACAATGAATGGAACAGGTAGACGGTTGAAATCTTTGTATATATTGCGTCTATATAGTCTAAGAAACATATATGCAAAGCATCCAAACAGTACCATTCGCCAATTTTTTGTTCTTCAAGTTTAAGTGAACTACGAGCCCCATTGTTAATCCTTTAAAGGAAATTTATTTGTAAATTTCGACAAGTAGAACAATGAATGGAACAGGTAGACGGTTGAAATCTTTGTATATATTGCTTCTATATAGTCCAAGAAACCTATATGTAAAGCATCCAAACAGTACAATTCGCCAATTTTTTGTTCTTCAAGTTTAAGTGAACAATGTGCCCCAATGGTTAATCCGTTATCGGAAATTATTTGTAAATTTCGACAAGTAGAACAATGAATGGAACAGGTAGACTGTTGAAATCATTGTATATATTGCTTCTATATAGTCTAAGAAACATATATGCAAAGTGTCCAAACAGTACAATTCGCCAATTATTTGATCTTCAAGTTTAAGTGAACTACGAGCCCCATTGTTAATACTTTAACGGAAATTATTTGTAACTTGCGACAAGTAGAACAATGAATGGAACAGGTAGCCGGTTGAAATCAATGTATATATTGCTTCTATATAGTCTAAGAAACATATATGCAAAGCGTCCAAACAGTACCATTCGCCAATTTTTCTTTCTTCAAGTTTAAGTGAACAACGAGCCCCAATGGTTAATCCTTTATCGGAAATTATTTGTAACTTTCGACAAGTAGAACAATGAATGGAACAGGTAGACGGTTGAAATCAATGTATATATTGCTTCTATATAGTCTAAGAAACACATATGCAAAGCATCCAAACAGTTCAATTCGCCAATTTTTTGTTCTTCATGTTTAAGTGAACTACGAGCCCCATTGTTAATACTTTAACGGAAATTATTTGTAACTTGCGACAAGTAGAACAATGAGTGGAACAGGTAGACGGTTGAAATCAATGTATATATTGCTTCTATATAGTCTAAGAAACATATATGCAAAGCATCCAAACAGTACAATTCGCCAATTATTTCATCTTCATGTTAAAGTGAACTACGAGCCCCATTGTTAATACTTTAACGGAAATTATTTGTAACTTGCGACAAGTAGAACAATGAATGGAACAGGTAGACGGATGAAATCAATGTATATATTGCTTCTATATAGTCTAAGAAACATATATGCAAAGCACCCAAACAGTACCATTCGCCACTTTTTTGTTCTTCAAGTTTAAGTGAACAACGAGCCCCATTGTTAATCCTTTAAAGGTAATTATTTGTAAATTTCGACAAGTAGAACAATGATTGGAACACGTAGACGGTTGAAATCTTTGTATATATTGCTTCCATATAGTCTAAGAAACATGTACGCAAAGTATCCAAACAGTACCATTCGCCAATTTTTTGTTCTTCAAGTTTAAGTGAACTACGAGCCCCATTGTTAATCCTTTAAAGGAAATTATTTGTAAATTTCGGCAAGTAGAACAATGAATGGAATAGGTAGACGGTTGAAATCATTGTATATATTGCTTCTATATAGTCTAAGAAACATATATGCAAATCATCCAAACAGTACAATTCGCCAATTTCTTGTTCTTCAAGATTAAGTAAACTACGAGCCCCATTGTTAATCCTTTAAAGGAAATTATTTGTAAATTTCGACAAGTAGAACAATGAATGGATCATGTAGACGGTTGAAATCATTGTATATATTGCTTCTATATAGTCTACGAAACATATATGCAAATCATCCAAACAGTACAATTCGCCAATTATTTGATCTTCAAATTTAAGTGAACTACGAGCCCCATTGTTAATACTTTAACGGAAATTATTTGTAACTTGCGACAAGTAGAACAATGAATGGAACAGGTAGACGGATGAAATCAATGTATATATTGCTTCTATATAGTCTAAGAAACATATATGCAAAGCACCCAAACAGTACCATTCGCCACTTTTTTGTTCTTCAAGTTTAAGTGAACAACGAGCCCCATTGTTAATCCTTTAAAGGTAATTATTTGTAAATTTCGACAAGTAGAACAATGATTGGAACACGTAGACGGTTGAAATCTTTGTATATATTGCTTCCATATAGTCTAAGAAACATGTACGCAAAGTATCCAAACAGTACCATTCGCCAATTTTTTGTTCTTCAAGTTTAAGTGAACTACGAGCCCCATTGTTAATCCTTTAAAGGAAATTATTTGTAAATTTCGGCAAGTAGAACAATGAATGGAATAGGTAGACGGTTGAAATCATTGTATATATTGCTTCTATATAGTCTAAGAAACATATATGCAAATCATCCAAACAGTACAATTCGCCAATTTCTTGTTCTTCAAGATTAAGTAAACTACGAGCCCCATTGTTAATCCTTTAAAGGAAATTATTTGTAAATTTCGACAAGTAGAACAATGAATGGATCATGTAGACGGTTGAAATCATTGTATATATTGCTTCTATATAGTCTACGAAACATATATGCAAAGCATCCAAACAGTACAATTCGCCAATTTTTTGTACTTCAAGTTTAAGTGAACTACGAGCCCCATTGTTAATCCTTTAACGGAAATTAATTGTAACTTTCTACAAGTAGAACAATGAATGGAACAGGTAGCCGGTTGAAATCTTTGTATATTTTGCTTCCATATAGTCTAAGAAACATGTACGCAAAGCATCCAAACAGAACCATTCGCCAATTTTTTGGTCTTCAAGTTTAAGTCAACAATGAGCCCCATTGTTAATCCTTTAAAGGAAATTATTTGTAAATTTCGGCAAGTAGAACAATGAATGGAATAGGTAGACTGTTGAAATCATTGTATATATTGCTTCTATAAAGTCAGAGAAACATATATGCAAATCATCCAAACAGTACAATTCGCCAATTATTTGATCTTCAAGTTTAAGTGAACTACGAGCCCCATTGTTAATACTTTAACGGAAATTATTTGTAACTTGCGACAAGTAGAACAATGAATGGAACAGGTAGCCGGTTGAAATCAATGTATATATTGCTTCTATATAGTCTAAGAAACATATATGCAAAGCGTCCAAACAGTACCATTCGCCAATTTTTCTTTCTTCAAGTTTAAGTGAACAACGAGCCCCAATGGTTAATCCTTTATCGGAAATTATTTGTAACTTTCGACAAGTAGAACAATGAATGGAACAGGTAGACGGTTGAAATCAATGTATATATTGCTTCTATATAGTCTAAGAAACCTATATGCAAAGCATCTAAACAGTAACAATCGCCAATTGTTTGATCTTCAGGTTTAAGTGAGCAGCGAGCCCCATTGATAATCATGAAATGGAAATTATTTGTAACTTTCTACAAGTAGAACAATGAATAGTACAGGTAAACGGGTGAAATCTTTCTATATATTGCTTCTAAATAGTCTAAGAAACATATATGCAAAGCATCCAAATAGTACAATTCGCCAATTTTTTGTTCTTCAAGTTTAAGTGAACAATGAGCCCCATTGTTAATCCTTTATCGGAAATTATTTGTAACTTTCGACAAGTAGAACAATGAATGGAACAGGTAGACGGTTGAAATCTTTGTATATATTGCTTCTATATAGTCCAAGAAACCTATATGCAAAGCATCCAAACAGTACACTTCGCCAATTTTTTGTTTTTCAAGTTTAAGTGAACTACGAGCCCCATTGTTAATCCTTTAAAGGAAATTATTTGCAAATTTCGACAAGTAGAACAATGAATGGAACAGGTAGACGGTTGAAATCAATGTATATATTGCTTCCATATAGTCTAAGAAACATGTACGCAAAGCATCCAAACAGTACCATTCGCCAATTTTTTGATCATCAAGTTTAAGTGAACAACGAGCCCCAATGGTTAATCCTTTATCGGAAATTATTTGTAACTTTCGACAAGTAGAACAATGAATGGAACAGGTAGACGGTTGAAATCATTGTATATGTTGCTTCTATATAGTCTAAGAAACATATATGCAAAGTATCCAAACAGTACCATTTGCCAATTTTTTGTTCTTCAAGTTTAAGTGAACTACGAGCCCCATTGTTAATCCTTTAAAGGAAATTATTTGTAATTTCCGACAAGTAGAACAATGAATGGAACAGTTAGACTGTTGAAATCATTGTATATATTGCTTCTATAAAGTCAGAGAAACATATATGCAAATCATCCAAACAGTACAATTCGCCAATTATTTGATCTTCAAGTTTAAGTGAACAATGAGCCCCAATGGTTAATCCTTTATCGGAAATTATTTGTAAATTTCGACAAGTAGAACAATGAATGGATCATGTAGACGGTTGAAATCAATGTATATATTGCTTCTATATAGTCTAAGATACATATATGCAAAGCATCCAAACAGTACCATTCGCCAATTTTTTGTTCTTCAAGTTTAAGTGAACAATGAGCCCCAATGGTTAATCCTTTATCGGAAATTATTTGTAATTTTCGGCAAGTAGAACAATGAATGGAATAGGTAGACGGTTGAAATCATTGTATATATTGCTTCTATATAGTCTAAGAAACATATATGCAAAGCATCCAAACAGTACAATTCGCCAATTTTTTGTTCTTCAAGTTTAAGTGAATTACGAGCCCTATTGTTAATCCTTTAAAGGAAATTATTTGTAAATTTCGACAAGTAGAACAATGAATGGATCAGGTAGACGGTTGAAATCATTGTATATATTGCTTCTATATAGTCTAAGAAACATATATGCAAAGCATCCAAACAGTACCATTCGCCAATTTTTGTTCTTCAAGTTTAAGTGAACTACGAGCCCCATTGTTAATCCCTTAACGGAAATTATTTGTAACTTTCGACAAGTAGAACAATGAATGGAACAGGTAGACGCTTGAAATCATTGTATATATTGCTTCTATATAGTCTAAGAAACATATATGCAAAGCATCCAAACAGTACAATTCGACAATTTTTTGTTCTTCAATTTTAGTGAACAATGAGCCCCAATGGTTAATCCTTTATCGGAAATTATTTGTAATTTACGACTTGTAGAACAATGGATGGATCAGGTAGACGGTTGAAATCATTGTATATATTGCTTCTATATAGTCTAAGAAAGATATATGGAAAGCATCCAAACAGTACCATTCGCCAATTTTTTGTTCTTCAAGTTTAAGTGAACAATGAGACCCATTGTTAATCCTTTATCGGAAATTATTTGTAACTTTCGACAAGTAGATCAATGAATGGAACAGGTAGCCGGTTGAAATCAATGTATATATTGCTTCTATATAGTCTAAGAAACATATATGCAAAGTATCCAAACAGTACCATTTGCCAATTTTTTGTTCTTCAAGTTTAAGTGAACTACGAGCCCCATTGTTAATCCTTTAAAGGAAATTATTTGTAATTTCCGACAAGTAGAACAATGAATGGAACAGTTAGACTGTTGAAATCTTTGTATATATTGCTTCTATATAGTCTAAGAAACATATATGCAAAGCATCCAAACAGTACAATTCGCCAATTTTTTGTTCTTCAAGTTTAAGTGAACAATGAGCCCCAATGGTTAATCCTTTATCGGAAATTATTTGTAATTTTCGACAAGTCGAACAATGAATGGAACAGGTAGACGGTTGAAATATTTGTATATATTGCTTCTATATAATATAAGAAACATATATGCAAAGTATCCAAACAGTACCATTTGCCAATTTTTTGTTCTTCAAGTTTAAGTGAACTACGAGCCCCATTGTTAATCCTTTAAAGGAAATTATTTGTAATTTCCGACAAGTAGAACAATGAATGGAACAGTTAGACGGTTGAAATCTTTGTATATATTGCTTCTATATAGTCTAAGAAACATATATGCAAAGCATCCAAACAGTACAATTCGCCAATTTTTTGTTCTTCAAGTTTAAGTGAACAATGAGCCCCAATGGTTAATCCTTTATCGGAAATTATTTGTAAATTTCGACAAGTAGAACAATGAATGGATCATGTAGACGGTTGAAATCAATGTATATATTGCTTCTATATAGTCTAAGATACATATATGCAAAGCATCCAAACAGTACCATTCGCCAATTTTTTGTTCTTCAAGTTTAAGTGAACAATGAGCCCCAATGGTTAATCCTTTATCGGAAATTATTTGTAATTTTCGACAAGTCGAACAATGAATGGAACAGGTAGACGGTTGAAATATTTGTATATATTGCTTCTATATAATATAAGAAACATATATTCAAAGCATCCAAACAGTGCCATTCGCCAATTTTTTGTTCTTCAAGTTTAAGTGAACTACGAGCCCCATTGTTAATCCTTTAAAGGAAATTATTTGTAAATTTCGGCAAGTAGAACAATGAATGGAATAGGTAGACGGTTGAAATCATTGTATATATTGCTTCTATATAGTCTAAGAAACATATATGCAAAGCATCCAAACAGTACAATTCGCCAATTTTTTGTTCTTCAAGTTTAAGTGAATTACGAGCCCTATTGTTAATCCTTTAAAGGAAATTATTTGTAAATTTCGACAAGTAGAACAATGAATGGATCAGGTAGACGGTTGAAATCATTGTATATATTGCTTCTATATAGTCTAAGAAACATATATGCAAAGCATCCAAACAGTACCATTCGCCAATTTTTTGTTCTTCAATTTTAGTGAACAATGAGCCCCAATGGTTAATCCTTTATCGGAAATTATTTGTAATTTACGACTTGTAGAACAATGGATGGATCAGGTAGACGGTTGAAATCATTGTATATATTGCTTCTATATAGTCTAAGAAAGATATATGGAAAGCATCCAAACAGTACCATTCGCCAATTTTTTGTTCTTCAAGTTTAAGTGAACAATGAGACCCATTGTTAATCCTTTATCGGAAATTATTTGTAACTTTCGACAAGTAGATCAATGAATGGAACAGGTAGCCGGTTGAAATCAATGTATATATTGCTTCTATATAGTCTAAGAAACATATATGCAAAGTATCCAAACAGTACCATTTGCCAATTTTTTGTTCTTCAAGTTTAAGTGAACTACGAGCCCCATTGTTAATCCTTTAAAGGAAATTATTTGTAATTTCCGACAAGTAGAACAATGAATGGAACAGTTAGACGGTTGAAATCTTTGTATATATTGCTTCTATATAGTCTAAGAAACATATATGCAAAGCATCCAAACAGTACAATTCGCCAATTTTTTGTTCTTCAAGTTTAAGTGAACAATGAGCCCCAATGGTTAATCCTTTATCGGAAATTATTTGTAAATTTCGACAAGTAGAACAATGAATGGATCATGTAGACGGTTGAAATCAATGTATATATTGCTTCTATATAGTCTAAGATACATATATGCAAAGCATCCAAACAGTACCATTCGCCAATTTTTTGTTCTTCAAGTTTAAGTGAACAATGAGCCCCAATGGTTAATCCTTTATCGGAAATTATTTGTAATTTTCGACAAGTCGAACAATGAATGGAACAGGTAGACGGTTGAAATATTTGTATATATTGCTTCTATATAATATAAGAAACATATATTCAAAGCATCCAAACAGTGCCATTCGCCAATTTTTTGTTCTTCAAGTTTAAGTGAACTACGAGCCCCATTGTTAATCCTTTAAAGGAAATTATTTGTAAATTTCGGCAAGTAGAACAATGAATGGAATAGGTAGACGGTTGAAATCATTGTATATATTGCTTCTATATAGTCTAAGAAACATATATGCAAATCATCCAAACAGTACAATTCGCCAATTTCTTGTTCTTCAAGTTTAAGTAAACTACGATCCCCATTGTTAATCCCTTAACGGAAATTATTTGTAATTTTCGACAAGTAGAACAATGAATGGAACAGGTAGACGGTTGAAATCTTTGTATATATTGCTTCTATATAGTCTAAGAAACATATATGCAAATCATCCAAACAGTACAATTCGCCAATTATTTGATCTTCAAGTTTAGGTGAACTACGAGCCCCATTGTTAATACTTTAACGGAAATTATTTGTAACTTGCGACAAGTAGAACAATGAATGGAACAGGTAGACTGTTGAAATCATTGTATATATTGCTTCTATATAGTCTAAGAAACATTTATGCAAAGCATCCAAACATTATAATTCGCCAATTTTTTGTTCTTCAAGTTTAAGTAAACTACGATCCCCATTGTTAATCCCTTAACGGAAATTATTTGTAACTTTCGACAAGTAGAACAGTGAATGGAACAGGTAGACGGTTGAAATCTTTGTATATATTGCTTCTATATAGTATAAGAAACATATATGCAAAGCATCCAAACAGTACAGTTCGCCAATTTTTTGTTCTTCAAGTTCAAGTGAACAATGAGCCGCAATGGTTAACCCGTTATCGGAAATTATTTGAACTTTCGACAAGTAGAACAATGAATGGAACAGGTAGATGGTTGAAATCTTTGTATATATTGCTTCTATATAGTCTAAGAAACATATATGCAAAGCATCCAAACAGTACCATTCGCCAATTTTTTGTTCTTCAAGTTTAAGTGAACTACGAGCCCCATTGTTAATCCTTTATTGGAAATTATTTGTAAATTTCGACAAGTAGAACAATGAATGGAACAGGTAGACTGTTGAAATCATTGTATATATTGCTTCTATATAGTCCCAGAAACATATATGCAAAGCGTCCAAACAGTACAATTCGCCAATTTTTTGTTCTTCAAGTTTAAGTCAACAATGAGCCCCATTGTTAATCCTTTAAAGGAAATTATTTGTAAATTTCGGCAAGTAGAACAATGAATGGAATAGGTAGACTGTTGAAATCATTGTATATATTGCTTCTATAAAGTCTAAGAAACATATATGCAAATCATCCAAACAGTACAATTCGCCAATTATTTGATCTTCAAATTTAAGTGAACTACGAGCCCCATTGTTAATACTTTAACGGAAATTATTTGTAACTTGCGACAAGTAGAACAATGAATGGAACAGGTAGACGGATGAAATCAATGTATATATTGCTTCTATATAGTCTAAGAAACATATATGCAAAGCACCCAAACAGTACCATTCGCCACTTTTTTGTTCTTCAAGTTTAAGTGAACAACGAGCCCCATTGTTAATCCTTTAAAGGTAATTATTTGTAAATTTCGACAAGTAGAACAATGATTGGAACACGTAGACGGTTGAAATCTTTGTATATATTGCTTCCATATAGTCTAAGAAACATGTACGCAAAGTATCCAAACAGTACCATTCGCCAATTTTTTGTTCTTCAAGTTTAAGTGAACTTCGAGCCCCATTGTTAATCCTTTAAAGGAAATTATTTGTAAATTTCGGCAAGTAGAACAATGAATGGAATAGGTAGACGGTTGAAATCATTGTATATATTGCTTCTATATAGTCTAAGAAACATATATGCAAATCATCCAAACAGTACAATTCGCCAATTTCTTGTTCTTCAAGTTTAAGTAAACTACGAGCCCCATTGTTAATCCTTTAAAGGAAATTATTTGTAAATTTCGACAAGTAGAACAATGAATGGATCATGTAGACGGTTGAAATCATTGTATATATTGCTTCTATATAGTCTACGAAACATATATGCAAAGCATCCAAACAGTACAATTCGCCAATTTTTTGTACTTCAAGTTTAAGTGAACTACGAGCCCCATTGTTAATCCTTTAACGGAAATTAATTGTAACTTTCTACAAGTAGAACAATGAATGGAACAGGTAGCCGGTTGAAATCTTTGTATATTTTGCTTCCATATAGTCTAAGAAACATGTACGCAAAGCATCCAAACAGTACCATTCGCCAATTTTTTGGTCTTCAAGTTTAAGTCAACAATGAGCCCCATTGTTAATCCTTTAAAGGAAATTATTTGTAAATTTCGGCAAGTAGAACAATGAATGGAATAGGTAGACTGTTGAAATCATTGTATATATTGCTTCTATAAAGTCAGAGAAACATATATGCAAATCATCCAAACAGTACAATTGGCCAATTATTTGATCTTCAAGTTTAAGTGAACTACGAGCCCCATTGTTAATCCTTTAACGGAAATTAATTGTAACTTTCTACAAGTAGAACAATGATTGGAACACGTAGACGGTTGAAATCTTTGTATATATTGCTTCCATATAGTCTAAGAAACATGTACGCAAAGCATCCAAACAGTACCATTCGCCAATTTTTTGGTCTTCAAGTTTCAGTGATCAATGAGCCCCAATGGTTAATCATTTATCGGAAATTATTTGTAACTTTCGACAAGTCGAACAATGAATGGAACAGGTAGACGGTTGAAATATTTGTATATATTGCTTCTATATAATATAAGAAACATATATTCAAAGCATCCAAACAGTACCATTCGCCAATTTTTTGTTCTTCAAGTTTAAGTGAACTACGAGCCCCATTGTTAATCCTTTAAAGGAAATTATTTGTAAATTTCGGCAAGTAGAACAATGAATGGACCAGGTAGACGGTTGAAATCATTGTATATATTGCTTCTATATAGTCTAAGAAACATATATGCAAAGCATCCAAACAGTACAATTCGCCAATTTTTTGTTCTTCAAGTTTAAGTGAACAATGAGCCCCAATGGTTAATCCTTTATCGGAAATTATTTGTAAATTTCGACAAGTAGAACAATGAATGGATCATGTAGACGGTTGAAATCAATGTATATATTGCTTCTATATAGTCTAAGATACATATATGCAAAGCATCCAAACAGTACCATTCGCCAATTTTTTGTTCTTCAAGTTTAAGTGAACAATGAGCCCCAATGGTTAATCCTTTATCGGAAATTATTTGTAATTTTCGACAAGTAGAACAATGAATGGAACTGGTAGACGGTTGAAATCTTTGTATATATTGCTTCTATATAATCTAAGAAACATATATGCAAAGCATCTAATAAGTAACAATCGCCAATTTTTTGATCTTCAAGTTTAAGTGAACAGCGAGCCCCATTGATAATCATGGAATAGAAATTATTTGTAACTTTCTACAAGTAGAACAATGAATAGTACAGGTAGACGGGTGAAATCTTTCTATATATTGCTTCTAAATAGTCTAAGAAACATCTATGCAAAGCATCCAAACAGTACCATTCGCCAATTTTTTGTTCTTCAAGATTAAGTGAACAACGAGCCCCATTGATAATCATGAAACGGAAATTATTTGTAACTTTCTACAAGTAGAACAATGAATAGAACAGGTAGACGGTTGAAATCTTTGTATATGTTGCTTCTATATAGTCTAAGAAACCTATATGCAAAGCATCTAAACAGTAACAATCGCCAATTTTTTGATCTTCAAGTTTAAGTGAATTACGAGCCCCATTGTTAATCCTTTAAAGGAAATTATTTGTAAATTTCGACAAGTAGAACAATGAATGGATCAGGTAGACGGTTGAAATCATTGTATATATTGCTTCTATATAATCTACGAAACATATATGCAAAGCATCCAAACAGTACAATTCGCCAATTTTTTGGTCTTCAAGTTTAAGTAAACTACGAGCCCCATTGTTAATCCTTTAACGGAAATTAATTGTAACTTTCTACAAGTAGAACAATGATTGGAACACGTAGACGGTTGAAATCTTTGTATATATTGCTTCCATATAGTCTAAGAAACATATATGCAAAGCATCCAAACAGTACCATTCGCCAATTTTTTGTTCTTCAAGTTTAGGTGAACAATGAGCTCCATTGTTAATCCTTTATCGGAAATTATTTGTAACTTTCGACAAGTAGAACATTGAATGGAACAGGTAGACGGTTGAAATCTTTGTATATATTGCTTCTATATAGTATAAGAAACATACATGCAAAGCATCCAAACAGTACAATTCGCCAATTTTTTGCTCTTCAAGTTTAAGTGAACTACGAGCCCCATTGTTAATCCTTCAAAGGAAATTATTTGAAAATTTCGACAAGTAGAACAATGAATGGATCAGGTAGACGGTTGAAATCATTGTATATATTGCTTCTATATAATCTACGAAACATATATGCAAAGCATCCAAACAGTACAATTCGCCAATTTTTTGATCTTCAAGTTTAAGTGAACTACGAGCCCCATTGTTAATCCTTTAACGGAAATTAATTGTAACTTTCTACAAGTAGTACAATGATTGGAACACGTAGACGGTTGAAATCTTTGTATATATTGCTTCCATATGGTCTAAGAAACATGTACGCAAAGCATCCAAACAGTACAATTCGCCAATTTTTTGTTCTTCAAGTTTAAGTGAACAATGAGCCCCAATGGTTAATCCTTTATCGGAAATTATTTGTAAATTTCGACAAGTAGAACAATGAATGGATCATGTAGACGGTTGAAATCAATGTATATATTGCTTCTATATAGTCTAAGATACATATATGCAAAGCATCCAAACAGTACCATTCGCCAATTTTTTGTTCTTCAAGTTTAAGTGAACAATGAGCCCCAATGGTTAATCCTTTATCGGAAATTATTTGTAATTTTCGACAAGTCGAACAATGAATGGAACAGGTAGACGGTTGAAATATTTGTATATATTGCTTCTATATAATATAAGAAACATATATTCAAAGCATCCAAACAGTGCCATTCGCCAATTTTTTGTTCTTCAAGTTTAAGTGAACTACGAGCCCCATTGTTAATCCTTTAAAGGAAATTATTTGTAAATTTCGGCAAGTAGAACAATGAATGGAATAGGTAGACGGTTGAAATCATTGTATATATTGCTTCTATATAGTCTAAGAAACATATATGCAAAGCATCCAAACAGTACAATTCGCCAATTTTTTGTTCTTCAAGTTTAAGTGAATTACGAGCCCTATTGTTAATCCTTTAAAGAAAATTATTTGTAAATTTCGACAAGTAGAACAATGAATGGATCAGGTAGACGGTTGAAATCATTGTATATATTGCTTCTATATAGTCTAAGAAACATATATGCAAAGCATCCAAACAGTACCATTCGCCAATTTTTTGTTCTTCAAGTTTAAGTGAACTACGAGCCCCATTGTTAATCCCTTAACGGAAATTATTTGTAACTTTCGACAAGTAGAACAATGAATGGAACAGGTAGACGCTTGAAATCATTGTATATATTGCTTCTATATAGTCTAAGAAACATATATGCAAAGCATCCAAACAGTACAATTCGACAATTTTTTGTTCTTCAATTTTAGTGAACAATGAGCCCCAATGGTTAATCCTTTATCGGAAATTATTTGTAATTTACGACTTGTAGAACAATGGATGGATCAGGTAGACGGTTGAAATCATTGTATATATTGCTTCTATATAGTCTAAGAAAGATATATGGAAAGCATCCAAACAGTACAATTCGCCAATTTTTTGTTCTTCAAGTTTAAGTGAACAATGAGCCCCAATGGTTAATCCTTTATCGGAAATTATTTGTAAATTTCGACAAGTAGAACAATGAATGGATCATGTAGACGGTTGAAATCAATGTATATATTGCTTCTATATAGTCTAAGATACATATATGCAAAGCATCCAAACAGTACCATTCGCCAATTTTTTGTTCTTCAAGTTTAAGTGAACAATGAGCCCCAATGGTTAATCCTTTATCGGAAATTATTTGTAATTTTCGACAAGTCGAACAATGAATGGAACAGGTAGACGGTTGAAATATTTGTATATATTGCTTCTATATAATATAAGAAACATATATTCAAAGCATCCAAACAGTGCCATTCGCCAATTTTTTGTTCTTCAAGTTTAAGTGAACTACGAGCCCCATTGTTAATCCTTTAAAGGAAATTATTTGTAAATTTCGGCAAGTAGAACAATGAATGGAATAGGTAGACGGTTGAAATCATTGTATATATTGCTTCTATATAGTCTAAGAAACATATATGCAAATCATCCAAACAGTACAATTCGCCAATTTCTTGTTCTTCAAGTTTAAGTAAACTACGATCCCCATTGTTAATCCCTTAACGGAAATTATTTGTAATTTTCGACAAGTAGAACAATGAATGGAACAGGTAGACGGTTGAAATCTTTGTATATATTGCTTCTATATAGTCTAAGAAACATATATGCAAATCATCCAAACAGTACAATTCGCCAATTATTTGATCTTCAAGTTTAAGTGAACTACGAGCCCCATTGTTAATACTTTAACGGAAATTATTTGTAACTTGCGACAAGTAGAACAATGAATGGAATAGGTAGACGGTTGAAATCATTGTATATATTGCTTCTATATAGTCTAAGAAACATATATGCAAATCATCCAAACAGTACAATTCGCCAATTTCTTGTTCTTCAAGTTTAAGTAAACTACGAGCCCCATTGTTAATCCTTTAAAGGAAATTATTTGTAAATTTCGACAAGTAGAACAATGAATGGATCATGTAGACGGTTGAAATCATTGTATATATTGCTTCTATATAGTCTACGAAACATATATGCAAAGCATCCAAACAGTACAATTCGCCAATTTTTTGTACTTCAAGTTTAAGTGAACTACGAGCCCCATTGTTAATCCTTTAACGGAAATTAATTGTAACTTTCTACAAGTAGAACAATGAATGGAACAGGTAGCCGGTTGAAATCTTTGTATATTTTGCTTCCATATAGTCTAAGAAACATGTACGCAAAGCATCCAAACAGTACCATTCGCCAATTTTTTGGTCTTCAAGTTTAAGTCAACAATGAGCCCCATTGTTAATCCTTTAAAGGAAATTATTTGTAAATTTCGGCAAGTAGAACAATGAATGGAATAGGTAGACTGTTGAAATCATTGTATATATTGCTTCTATAAAGTCAGAGAAACATATATGCAAATCATCCAAACAGTACAATTCGCCAATTATTTGATCTTCAAGTTTAAGTGAACTACGAGCCCCATTGTTAATCCTTTAACGGAAATTAATTGTAACTTTCTACAAGTAGAACAATGATTGGAACACGTAGACGGTTGAAATCTTTGTATATATTGCTTCCATATAGTCTAAGAAACATGTACGCAAAGCATCCAAACAGTACCATTCGCCAATTTTTTGGTCTTCAAGTTTCAGTGATCAATGAGCCCCAATGGTTAATCATTTATCGGAAATTATTTGTAACTTTCGACAAGTCGAACAATGAATGGAACAGGTAGACGGTTGAAATATTTGTATATATTGCTTCTATATAATATAAGAAACATATATTCAAAGCATCCAAACAGTACCATTCGCCAATTTTTTGTTCTTCAAGTTTAAGTGAACTACGAGCCCCATTGTTAATCCTTTAAAGGAAATTATTTGTAAATTTCGGCAAGTAGAACAATGAATGGGACAGGTAGACGGTTGAAATCATTGTATATATTGCTTCTATATAGTCTAAGAAACATATATGCAAAGCATCCAAACAGTACAATTCGCCAATTTTTTGTTCTTCAAGTTTAAGTGAACAATGAGCCCCAATGGTTAATCCTTTATCGGAAATTATTTGTAAATTTCGACAAGTAGAACAATGAATGGATCATGTAGACGGTTGAAATCAATGTATATATTGCTTCTATATAGTCTAAGATACATATATGCAAAGCATCCAAACAGTACCATTCGCCAATTTTTTGTTCTTCAAGTTTAAGTGAACAATGAGCCCCAATGGTTAATCCTTTATCGGAAATTATTTGTAATTTTCGACAAGTCGAACAATGAATGGAACAGGTAGACGGTTGAAATATTTGTATATATTGCTTCTATATAATATAAGAAACATATATTCAAAGCATCCAAACAGTGCCATTCGCCAATTTTTTGTTCTTCAAGTTTAAGTGAACTACGAGCCCCATTGTTAATCCTTTAAAGGAAATTATTTGTAAATTTCGGCAAGTAGAACAATGAATGGAATAGGTAGACGGTTGAAATCATTGTATATATTGCTTCTATATAGTCTAAGAAACATATATGCAAATCATCCAAACAGTACAATTCGCCAGTTTCTTGTTCTTCAAGTTTAAGTAAACTACGATCCCCATTGTTAATCCCTTAACGGAAATTATTTGTAATTTTCGACAAGTAGAACAATGAATGGAACAGGTAGACGGTTGAAATCTTTGTATATATTGCTTCTATATAGTCTAAGAAACATATATGCAAATCATCCAAACAGTACAATTCGCCAATTATTTGATCTTCAAGTTTAAGTGAACTACGAGCCCCATTGTTAATACTTTAACGGAAATTATTTGTAACTTGCGACAAGTAGAACAATGAATGGAATAGGTAGACGGTTGAAATCATTGTATATATTGCTTCTATATAGTCTAAGAAACATATATGCAAATCATCCAAACAGTACAATTCGCCAATTTCTTGTTCTTCAAGTTTAAGTAAACTACGAGCCCCATTGTTAATCCTTTAAAGGAAATTATTTGTAAATTTCGACAAGTAGAACAATGAATGGATCATGTAGACGGTTGAAATCATTGTATATATTGCTTCTATATAGTCTACGAAACATATATGCAAAGCATCCAAACAGTACAATTCGCCAATTTTTTGTACTTCAAGTTTAAGTGAACTACGAGCCCCATTGTTAATCCTTTAACGGAAATTAATTGTAACTTTCTACAAGTAGAACAATGAATGGAACAGGTAGCCGGTTGAAATCTTTGTATATTTTGCTTCCATATAGTCTAAGAAACATGTACGCAAAGCATCCAAACAGTACCATTCGCCAATTTTTTGGTCTTCAAGTTTAAGTCAACAATGAGCCCCATTGTTAATCCTTTAAAGGAAATTATTTGTAAATTTCGGCAAGTAGAACAATGAATGGAATAGGTAGACTGTTGAAATCATTGTATATATTGCTTCTATAAAGTCAGAGAAACATATATGCAAATCATCCAAACAGTACAATTCGCCAATTATTTGATCTTCAAGTTTAAGTGAACTACGAGCCCCATTGTTAATCCTTTAACGGAAATTAATTGTAACTTTCTACAAGTAGAACAATGATTGGAACACGTAGACGGTTGAAATCTTTGTATATATTGCTTCCATATAGTCTAAGAAACATGTACGCAAAGCATCCAAACAGTACCATTCGCCAATTTTTTGGTCTTCAAGTTTCAGTGATCAATGAGCCCCAATGGTTAATCATTTATCGGAAATTATTTGTAACTTTCGACAAGTCGAACAATGAATGGAACAGGTAGACGGTTGAAATATTTGTATATATTGCTTCTATATAATATAAGAAACATATATTCAAAGCATCCAAACAGTACCATTCGCCAATTTTTTGTTCTTCAAGTTTAAGTGAACTACGAGCCCCATTGTTAATCCTTTAAAGGAAATTATTTGTAAATTTCGGCAAGTAGAACAATGAATGGGACAGGTAGACGGTTGAAATCATTGTATATATTGCTTCTATATAGTCTAAGAAACATATATGCAAAGCATCCAAACAGTACAATTCGCCAATTTTTTGTTCTTCAAGTTTAAGTGAACAATGAGCCCCAATGGTTAATCCTTTATCGGAAATTATTTGTAAATTTCGACAAGTAGAACAATGAATGGATCATGTAGACGGTTGAAATCAATGTATATATTGCTTCTATATAGTCTAAGATACATATATGCAAAGCATCCAAACAGTACCATTCGCCAATTTTTTGTTCTTCAAGTTTAAGTGAACAATGAGCCCCAATGGTTAATCCTTTATCGGAAATTATTTGTAATTTTCGACAAGTAGAACAATGAATGGAACTGGTAGACGGTTGAAATCTTTGTATATATTGCTTCTATATAATCTAAGAAACATATATGCAAAGCATCTAAACAGTAACAATCGCCAATTTTTTGATCTTCAAGTTTAAGTGAACAGCGAGCCCCATTGATAATCATGGAATAGAAATTATTTGTAACTTTCTACAAGTAGAACAATGAATAGTACAGGTAGACGGGTGAAATCTTTCTATATATTGCTTCTAAATAGTCTAAGAAACATCTATGCAAAGCATCCAAACAGTACAATTCGCCAATTTTTTGTTCTTCAAGTTTAAGTGAACTACGAGCCCCATTGTTAATCCTTTAAAGGAAATTATTTGTAAATTTCGACAAGTAGAACAATGAATGGGTCATGTAGACGGTTGAAATCATTGTATTTATTGCTTCTATATAGTCTACGAAACATATATGCAAAGCATCCAAACAGTACAATTCACCAATTTTTTGTACTTCAAGTTTAAGTGAACTACGAGCCCCATTGTTAATCCTTTAACGGAAATTAATTGTAACTTTCTACAAGTAGAACAATGATTGGAACACGTAGACGGTTGAAATCTTTGTATATATTGCTTCCATATAGTCTAAGAAACATATATGCAAAGCATCCAAACAGTACCATTCGCCAATTTTTTGTTCTTCAAGTTTAAGTGAACAATGAGACCCATTGTTAATCCTTTATCGGAAATTATTTGTAACTTTCGACAAGTAGATCAATGAATGGAACAGGTAGACGGTTGAAATCTTTATATATATTGCTTCTATATAGTCTAAGAAACATATATGCAAATCATCCAAACAGTACAATTCGCCAATTATTTGATCTTCAAGTTTAAGTGAACTACGAGCCCCATTGTTAATACTTTAACGGAAATTATTTGTAAATTTCGACAAGTAGAACAATGAATGGAATAGGTAGACGGTTGAAATCATTGTAGATATTGCTTCTATATAGTCTAAGAAACATATATGCAAAGCATCCAAACAGTACAATTCGCCAATTTTTTGTTCTTCAAGTTTAAGTGAACAATGAGCCCCATTGTTAATCCCTTAACGGAAATTATTTGTAACTTTCGACAAGTAGAACAATGAATGGAACAGGTAGACGGTTGAAATCTTTGTATATATTGCTTCTATATAATCTAAGAAACATATATGCAAAGCATCCAAACAGTACCTTTCGCCAATTTTTTGTTCTTCAAGTTTAAGTGAACAACGAGCCCCATTGATAATCATGAAACGGAAATTATTTGTAACTTTCTACAAGTAGAACAATGAATGGAACAGGTAGACGGTTGAAATCAATGTATATATTGCTTCTATATAGTCTAAGAAACATATATGCAAAGCATCCAAACAGTACCATTCGCCAATTTTTTGTTCTTCAAGTTTAAGTGAACTACGAGCCCCATTGTTAATCCTTTAAAGGAAATTATTTGTAAATTTCGACAAGTAGAACAATGAATGGAACAGGTAGACGGTTGAAATCAATGTATATATTGCTTCTATATAGTCTAAGAAACATATATGCAAAGCATCCAAACAGTACCATTCGCCAATTTTTTGTTCTTCAAGTTTAAGTGAACTACGAGCCCCATTGTTAATCCTTTAAAGGAAATTATTTGTAAATTTCGACAAGTAGAACAATGAATGGAACAGGTAGACGGTTGAAATCAATGTATATATTGCTTCTATATAGTCTAAGAAACCTATGTGCAAAGCATCTAAACAGTAACAATCGCCAATTGTTTGATCTTCAAGTTTAAGTGAACAGCGAGCCCCATTGATAATCATGAAATGGAAATTATTTGTAACTTTCTACAAGTAGAACAATGAATAGTACAGGTAGACGGGTGAAATCTTTCTATATCTTGCTTCTAAATAGTCTAAGAAACATATATGCAAAGCATCCAAATAGTACAATTCGCCATTTTTTTGTTCTTCAAGTTTAAGTGAACTACGATCCCCATTGTTAATCCCTTAACGGAAATTATTTGTAACTTTCGACAAGAAGAACAGTGACTGGATCATGTAGACGGTTGAAATCTTTGTATATATTGCTTCTATATAGTCCAAAAAACCTATATGTAAAGCATCCAAACAGTACAATTCGCCAATTTTTTGTTCTTCAAGTTTAAGTGAACAATGTGCCCCAATGGTTAATCCGTTATCGGAAATTATTTGTAAATTTCGGCAAGTAGAACAATGAATGGAACAGGTAGACGGTTGAAATCTTTGTATATATTGCTTCTATATAGTCCAAGAACCCTATATGCAAAGCATCCAAACAGTACACTTCGCCAATTTTTTGTCCTTCAAGTTTAAGTGAACAATGAGCCCCATTGTTAATCCTTTATCGGAAATTATTTGTATCTTTCGACAAGTAGAACAATGAATGGAGCAGGTAGACGGTTGAAATCTTTGTATATATTGCTTCTATATAGTCTAAGAAACATATATGCAAAGCATCCAAACAGTACCATTCGCCAATTTTTTGTTCTTCAAGTTTAAGTGAACAACGAGCCCCAATGGTTAATCCTTTATCGGAAATTATTTGTAACTTCCGACAAGTAGAACAATGAATGGAACAGGTAGACGGTTGAAATCTTTGTATATATTGCGTCTATATAGTCTAAGAAACATATATGCAAAGCATCCAAACAGTACCATTCGCCAATTTTTTGTTCTTCAAGTTTAAGTGAACTACGAGCCCCATTGTTAATCCTTTAAAGGAAATTTATTTGTAAATTTCGACAAGTAGAACAATGAATGGAACAGGTAGACGGTTGAAATCTTTGTATATATTGCTTCTATATAGTCCAAGAAACCTATATGTAAAGCATCCAAACAGTACAATTCGCCAATTTTTTGTTCTTCAAGTTTAAGTGAACAATGTGCCCCAATGGTTAATCCGTTATCGGAAATTATTTGTAAATTTCGACAAGTAGAACAATGAATGGAACAGGTAGACTGTTGAAATCATTGTATATATTGCTTCTATATAGTCTAAGAAACATATATGCAAAGTGTCCAAACAGTACAATTCGCCAATTATTTGATCTTCAAGTTTAAGTGAACTACGAGCCCCATTGTTAATACTTTAACGGAAATTATTTGTAACTTGCGACAAGTAGAACAATGAATGGAACAGGTAGCCGGTTGAAATCAATGTATATATTGCTTCTATATAGTCTAAGAAACATATATGCAAAGCGTCCAAACAGTACCATTCGCCAATTTTTCTTTCTTCAAGTTTAAGTGAACAACGAGCCCCAATGGTTAATCCTTTATCGGAAATTATTTGTAACTTTCGACAAGTAGAACAATGAATGGAACAGGTAGACGGTTGAAATCAATGTATATATTGCTTCTATATAGTCTAAGAAACCTATATGCAAAGCATCTAAACAGTAACAATCGCCAATTGTTTGATCTTCAGGTTTAAGTGAACAGCGAGCCCCATTGATAATCATGAAATGGAAATTATTTGTAACTTTCTACAAGTAGAACAATGAATAGTACAGGTAAACGGGTGAAATCTTTCTATATATTGCTTCTAAATAGTCTAAGAAACATATATGCAAAGCATCCAAATAGTACAATTCGCCAATTTTTTCTTCTTCAAGTTTAAGTGAACAATGAGCCCCATTGTTAATCCTTTATCGGAAATTATTTGTAACTTTCGACAAGTAGAACAATGAATGGAACAGGTAGACGGTTGAAATCTTTGTATATATTGCTTCTATATAGTCCAAGAAACCTATATGCAAAGCATCCAAACAGTACACTTCGCCAATTTTTTGTTTTTCAAGTTTAAGTGAACTACGAGCCCCATTGTTAATCCTTTAAAGGAAATTATTTGCAAATTTCGACAAGTAGAACAATGAATGGAACAGGTAGACGGTTGAAATCAATGTATATATTGCTTCCATATAGTCTAAGAAACATGTACGCAAAGCATCCAAACAGTACCATTCGCCAATTTTTTGATCATCAAGTTTAAGTGAACAACGAGCCCCAATGGTTAATCCTTTATCGGAAATTATTTGTAACTTTCGACAAGTAGAACAATGAATGGAACAGGTAGACGGTTGAAATCATTGTATATGTTGCTTCTATATAGTCTAAGAAACATATATTCAAAGCATCCAAACAGTACCATTCGCCAATTTTTTGTTCGTCAAGTTTAAGTGAACTACGAGCCCCATTGTCAATCCTTTAAATGAAATTATTTGTAAATTTCGACAAGTAGAACAATGAATGGAACAGGTAGACTGTTGAAATCATTGTATATATTGCTTCTATATAGTCTAAGAAACATATATGCATAGCGTCCAAACAGTACAATTCGCCAATTTTTTGCTCTTCAAGTTTAAGTGATCTACGAGCCCCATTGTTAATCCTTTAAAGGAAATTATTTGTAAATTTCGGCAAGTAGAACAATGAATGGAATAGGTAGACGGTTGAAATCATTATATATGTTTCTTCTATATAGTCTAAGAAACATATATGCAAAGCATCCAAACAGTACAATTCGCCAATTTCTTGTTCTTCAAGTTTAAGTAAACTACGATCCCCATTGTTAATCCCTTAACGGAAATTATTGGTAACTTTCGACAAGTAGAACAATGAATGGAACAGGTAGACGGTTGAAATCATTGTATATATTGCTTCCATATAGTCTAAGAAACATATATGCAATGCATCCAAACAGTACAATTCGCCACTTTATTGTTCTTCAAGTTTAAGTGAACAGCGGGCCCCATTGTTAATCCTTTAAAGGAACTTATTTCTAAATTTCGACAAGCAGAACAATGAATGGAACGGGTAGAAGGGTGAAATCTTTCTATATATTGCTCCTATATAGTCTAAGAAACATATATGCAAAGCATCCAAACAGTACAATTTGCCAATTTTTTGTACTTCAAGTTTAAGTGAACTACGTGCCCCATTGATAATCATGAAACGGAAATTATTTGTAACTTTCTACAAGAAGAACAATGAATGGAACAGGTAGACGGTTGAAATCATTGTATATATTGCTTCTACATAGACTAAGAAACATATATGCAAAGCATCCAAACAGTACAATTCGCCAATTTTTTGTTCTTCAAGTTTAGTGAACAATGAGCCCTAATGGTTAATCCTTTATCGGAAATTATTTGTAATTTTCGACAAGTAGAACAATGAATGGATCAGGTAGACGGTTGAAATCATTGTATATATTGCTTCTATATAGCCTACGAAACATATATGCAAAGCATCCAAACAGTACAATTCGCCAATTTTTTGTTCTTCAAGTTTAAGTGAACTACGAGCCCCATTGTTAATCCCTTAACGGAAATTAATTGTAACTTTCTACAAGTAGAACAATGATTGGAACACGCAGACGGTTGAAATCTTTGTATATATTGCTTCCATATTGTCTAAGAAACATATATGCAAAGCATCCATACAGTACAATTTGCCAATTTTTTGTACTTCAAGTTTAAGTGAACTATGTGCCCCATTGATAATCATGAAACGGAAATTATTTGTAAATTTCTACAAGTAGAACAATGAATGGAACAGGTAGACGGTTGAAATCATTTTATATATTGCTTCTACATAGTCTAAGAAACATATATGCAAAGCATCCAAACAGTACAATTCGCCAATTTTTTGTTCTTCAAGTTTAAGTAAACTACGATCCCCATTGTTAATCCCTTAACGGAAATTATTTGTAACTTTCTACAAGTAGAACTATGAATAGAACAGGTAGGCGGTTGAAATCGTTATATATATTGCTTCTGTATAGTCTAAGAAACATATATGCAAAGCATCCAAACAGTACCATTCGCCAATTTTTTGTTCTTCAAGTTTAAGTGAACTACGAGCCCCATTGTTACTCCTTTAAAGGAAATTATTTGTAAATTTCGACAAGTAGAACAATGAATGGAACAGGTAGACGGTTGAAATCTTTGTATATATTGCTTCTATATAGTATAAGAAACATATATGCAAAGCATCCAAACAGTACAATTTGCCAATTTTTTGTACTTCAACTTTAAGTGAACTACGTGCCCCATTGTTAATCCCGTAACGGAAATTATTTGTAACTTTCGACAAGTAAAACAATGAATGGAACATGTAGACGGTTGAAATCTTTGTATATATTGCTTCTATATAATCTATGAAACATATATGCAAAGTGTCCAAACAGTACAATTCGCCAATTATTTGATCTTCAAGTTTAAGTGAACTACGAGCCCCATTGTTAATACTTTAACGGAAATTATTTGTAACTTGCGACAAGTAGAACAATGAATGGAACAGGTAGCCGGTTGAAATCAATGTATATATTGCTTCTATATAGTCTAAGAAACATATATGCAAAGCGTCCAAACAGTACCATTCGCCAATTTTTCTTTCTTCAAGTTTAAGTGAACAACGAGCCCCAATGGTTAATCCTTTATCGGAAATTATTTGTAACTTTCGACAAGTAGAACAATGAATGGAACAGGTAGACGGTTGAAATCAATGTATATATTGCTTCTATATAGTCTAAGAAACCTATATGCAAAGCATCTAAACAGTAACAATCGCCAATTGTTTGATCTTCAGGTTTAAGTGAACAGCGAGCCCCATTGATAATCATGAAATGGAAATTATTTGTAACTTTCTACAAGTAGAACAATGAATAGTACAGGTAAACGGGTGAAATCTTTCTATATATTGCTTCTAAATAGTCTAAGAAACATATATGCAAAGCATCCAAATAGTACAATTCGCCAATTTTTTGTTCTTCAAGTTTAAGTGAACAATGAGCCCCATTGTTAATCCTTTATCGGAAATTATTTGTAACTTTCGACAAGTAGAACAATGAATGGAACAGGTAGACGGTTGAAATCTTTGTATATATTGCTTCTATATAGTCCAAGAAACCTATATGCAAAGCATCCAAACAGTACACTTCGCCAATTTTTTGTTTTTCAAGTTTAAGTGAACTACGAGCCCCATTGTTAATCCTTTAAAGGAAATTATTTGCAAATTTCGACAAGTAGAACAATGAATGGAACAGGTAGACGGTTGAAATCAATGTATATATTGCTTCCATATAGTCTAAGAAACATGTACGCAAAGCATCCAAACAGTACCATTCGCCAATTTTTTGATCATCAAGTTTAAGTGAACAACGAGCCCCAATGGTTAATCCTTTATCGGAAATTATTTGTAACTTTCGACAAGTAGAACAATGAATGGAACAGGTAGACGGTTGAAATCATTGTATATGTTGCTTCTATATAGTCTAAGAAACATATATTCAAAGCATCCAAACAGTACCATTCGCCAATTTTTTGTTCGTCAAGTTTAAGTGAACTACGAGCCCCATTGTCAATCCTTTAAATGAAATTATTTGTAAATTTCGACAAGTAGAACAATGAATGGAACAGGTAGACTGTTGAAATCATTGTATATATTGCTTCTATATAGTCTAAGAAACATATATGCATAGCGTCCAAACAGTACAATTCGCCAATTTTTTGCTCTTCAAGTTTAAGTGATCTACGAGCCCCATTGTTAATCCTTTAAAGGAAATTATTTGTAAATTTCGGCAAGTAGAACAATGAATGGAATAGGTAGACGGTTGAAATCATTATATATGTTTCTTCTATATAGTCTAAGAAACATATATGCAAAGCATCCAAACAGTACAATTCGCCAATTTCTTGTTCTTCAAGTTTAAGTAAACTACGATCCCCATTGTTAATCCCTTAACGGAAATTATTGGTAACTTTCGACAAGTAGAACAATGAATGGAACAGGTAGACGGTTGAAATCATTGTATATATTGCTTCCATATAGTCTAAGAAACATATATGCAATGCATCCAAACAGTACAATTCGCCACTTTATTGTTCTTCAAGTTTAAGTGAACAGCGGGCCCCATTGTTAATCCTTTAAAGGAAATTATTTCTAAATTTCGACAAGCAGAACAATGAATGGAACGGGTAGAAGGGTGAAATCTTTCTATATATTGCTCCTATATAGTCTAAGAAACATATATGCAAAGCATCCAAACAGTACAATTTGCCAATTTTTTGTACTTCAAGTTTAAGTGAACTACGTGCCCCATTGATAATCATGAAACGGAAATTATTTGTAACTTTCTACAAGAAGAACAATGAATGGAACAGGTAGACGGTTGAAATCATTGTATATATTGCTTCTACATAGACTAAGAAACATATATGCAAAGCATCCAAACAGTACAATTCGCCAATTTTTTGTTCTTCAAGTTTAGTGAACAATGAGCCCTAATGGTTAATCCTTTATCGGAAATTATTTGTAATTTTCGACAAGTAGAACAATGAATGGATCAGGTAGACGGTTGAAATCATTGTATATATTGCTTCTATATAGCCTACGAAACATATATGCAAAGCATCCAAACAGTACAATTCGCCAATTTTTTGTTCTTCAAGTTTAAGTGAACTACGAGCCCCATTGTTAATCCCTTAACGGAAATTAATTGTAACTTTCTACAAGTAGAACAATGATTGGAACACGCAGACGGTTGAAATCTTTGTATATATTGCTTCCATATTGTCTAAGAAACATATATGCAAAGCATCTAAACAGTAACAATCGCCAATTTTTTGATCTTCAAGTTTAAGTGAATTACGAGCCCCATTGTTAATCCTTTAAAGGAAATTATTTGTAAATTTCGACAAGTAGAACAATGAATGGATCAGGTAGACGGTTGAAATCATTGTATATATTGCTTCTATATAATCTACGAAACATATATGCAAAGCATCCAAACAGTACAATTCGCCAATTTTTTGGTCTTCAAGTTTAAGTGAACTACGAGCCCCATTGTTAATCCTTTAACGGAAATTAATTGTAACTTTCTACAAGTAGAACAATGATTGGAACACGTAGACGGTTGAAATCTTTGTATATATTGCTTCCATATAGTCTAAGAAACATATATGCAAAGCATCCAAACAGTACCATTCGCCAATTTTTTATTCTTCAAGTTTAAGTGAACAATGAGCTCCATTGTTAATCCTTTATCGGAAATTATTTGTAATTTTCGACAAGTAGAACATTGAATGGAACAGGTAGACGGTTGAAATCTTTGTATATATTGCTTCTATATAGTATAAGAAACATATATGCAAAGCATCCAAACAGTACCATTCGCCAATTTTTTGTTCTTCAACTTTAAGTGAACAACGAGCCCCATTGATAATCATGAAACGGAAATTATTTGTAACTTTCTACAAGTAGAACAATGAATAGAACAGGTAGACGGTTGAAATCTTTGTATATGTTGCTTCTATATAGTCTAAGAAACCTATATGCAAAGCATCTAAACAGTAACAATCGCCAATTTTTTGATCTTCAAGTTTAAGTGAACAGCGAGCCTCATTGATAATCATGAAATGGAAATTATTTGTAACTTTCTACAAGTAGAACAATGAATAGTACAGGTAGACCGGTGAAATCTTTCTATATATTGCTTCTAAATAGTCTAAGAAACATATTTGCAAAGCATCCAAACAGTACCATTCGCCAATTTTTTGTTCTTCAAGATTAAGTGAACTACGAGCCCCATTGTTAATCCTTTAACGGAAATTAATTGTAACTTTCTACAAGTAGAACAATGATTGGAACACGTAGACGGTTGAAATCTTTGTATATATTGCTTCCATATAGTCTAAGAAACATATATGCAAAGCATCCAAACAGTACCATTCGCCAATTTTTTATTCTTCAAGTTTAAGTGAACAATGAGCTCCATTGTTAATCCTTTATCGGAAATTATTTGTAATTTTCGACAAGTAGAACATTGAATGGAACAGGTAGACGGTTGAAATCTTTGTATATATTGCTTCTATATAGTATAAGAAACATACATGCAAAGCATCCAAACAGTACCATTCGCCAATTTTTTGTTCTTCAACTTTAAGTGAACAACGAGCCCCATTGATAATCATGAAACGGAAATTATTTGTAACTTTCTACAAGTAGAACAATGAATAGAACAGGTAGACGGTTGAAATCTTTGTATATGTTGCTTCTATATAGTCTAAGAAACCTATATGCAAAGCATCTAAACAGTAACAATCGCCAATTTTTTGATCTTCAAGTTTAAGTGAACAGCGAGCCTCATTGATAATCATGAAATGGAAATTATTTGTAACTTTCTACAAGTAGAACAATGAATAGTACAGGTAGACCGGTGAAATCTTTCTATATATTGCTTCTAAATAGTCTAAGAAACATATTTGCAAAGCATCCAAACAGTACCATTCGCCAATTTTTTGTTCTTCAAGATTAAGTGAACAACGAGCCCCATTGATAATCATGAAACGGAAATTATTTGTAACTTTCTACAAGTAGAACAATGAATAGAACAGGTAGACGGTTGAAATCTTTGTATATGTTGCTTCTATATAGTCTAAGAAACCTATATGCAAAGCATCTAAACAGTAACAATCGCCAATTTTTTGATCTTCAAGTTTAAGTGAATTACGAGCCCCATTGTTAATCCTTTAAAGGAAATTATTTGTAAATTTCGACAAGTAGAACAATGAATGGATCAGGTAGACGGTTGAAATCATTGTATATATTGCTTCTATATAATCTACGAAACATATATGCAAAGCATCCAAACAGTACAATTCGCCAATTTTTTGGTCTTCTAGTTTAAGTGAACTACGAGCCCCATTGTTAATCCTTTAACGGAAATTAATTGTAACTTTCTACAAGTAGAACAATGATTGGAACACGTAGACGGTTGAAATCTTTGTATATATTGCTTCCATATAGTCTAAGAAACATATATGCAAAGCATCCAAACAGTACCATTCGCCAATTTTTTGTTCTTCAAGTTTAGGTGAACAATGAGCTCCATTGTTAATCCTTTATCGGAAATTATTTGTAACTTTCGACAAGTAGAACATTGAATGGAACAGGTAGACGGTTGAAATCTTTGTATATATTGCTTCTATATAGTATAAGAAACATACATGCAAAGCATCCAAACAGTACAATTCGCCAATTTTTTGCTCTTCAAGTTTAAGTGAACTACGAGCCCCATTGTTAATCCTTCAAAGGAAATTATTTGAAAATTTCGACAAGTAGAACAATGAATGGATCAGTTAGACGGTTGAAATCATTGTATATATTGCTTCTATATAATCTACGAAACATATATGCAAAGCATCCAAACAGTACAATTCGCCAATTTTTTGATCTTCAAGTTTAAGTGAACTACGAGCCCCATTGTTAATCCTTTAACGGAAATTAATTGTAACTTTCTACAAGTAGTACAATGATTGGAACACGTAGACGGTTGAAATCTTTGTATATATTGCTTCCATATGGTCTAAGAAACATGTACGCAAAGCATCCAAACAGTACCATTCGCCAATTTTTTGTTCTTCAAGTTTAAGTGAACAATGAGCTCCATTGTTAATCCTTTATCGGAAATTATTTGTAACTTTTGACAAGTAGAACATTGAATGGAACAGGTAGACGGTTGAAATCTTTGTATATATTGCTTCTATATAGTATAAGAATCATATACGCAAAGCATCCAAACAGTACAATTCGCCAATTTTTTGTTCTTCAAGTTTAAGTGAACAATGAGCCCCAATGGTTAATCCGTTATCGGAAATTATTTGTAACTTTCGACAAGTAGAACAATGAATGGAACAGGTAGACGGTTGAAATCTTTGCATATATTGCTTCTATATAGTCTAAGAAACATATATCCAAAGCATCCAAACAGTACCATTCGCCAATTTTTTGTTCTTCAAGTTTAAGTAAACTACGAGCCCCATTGTTACTCCTTTAAAGGAAATTATTTGTAAATTTCGACAAGTAGAACAATGAATGGAACAGGTAGACGGTTGAAATCAATGTATATATTGCTTCTATATAGTCTAAGAAACATATATGCAAAGCATCCAAACAGTACCATTCGCCAATTTTTTGTTCTTCAAGTGTAAGTGAACAATGAGCCCCAATGGTTAATCCTTTATCGGAAATTATTTGTAACTTTCGACAAGTAGATCAATGAATGGAACAGGTAGCCGGTTGAAATCAATGTATATATTGCTTCTATATAGTCTAAGAAACATATATGCAAAGTATCCAAACAGTACCATTTGCCAATTTTTTGTTCTTCAAGTTTAAGTGAACTACGAGCCCCATTGTTAATCCTTTAAAGGAAATTATTTGTAATTTCCGACAAGTAGAACAATGAATGGAACAGTTAGACGGTTGAAATCTTTGTATATATTGCTTCTATATAGTCTAAGAAACATATATGCAAAGCATCCAAACAGTACAATTCGCCAATTTTTTGTTCTTCAAGTTTAAGTGAACAATGAGCCCCAATGGTTAATCCTTTATCGGAAATTATTTGTAAATTTCGACAAGTAGAACAATGAATGGATCATGTAGACGGTTGAAATCAATGTATATATTGCTTCTATATAGTCTAAGATACATATATGCAAAGCATCCAAACAGTACCATTCGCCAATTTTTTGTTCTTCAAGTTTAAGTGAACAATGAGCCCCAATGGTTAATCCTTTATCGGAAATTATTTGTAATTTTCGACAAGTCGAACAATGAATGGAACAGGTAGACGGTTGAAATATTTGTATATATTGCTTCTATATAATATAAGAAACATATATTCAAAGCATCCAAACAGTGCCATTCGCCAATTTTTTGTTCTTCAAGTTTAAGTGAACTACGAGCCCCATTGTTAATCCTTTAAAGGAAATTATTTGTAAATTTCGGCAAGTAGAACAATGAATGGAATAGGTAGACGGTTGAAATCATTGTATATATTGCTTCTATATAGTCTAAGAAACATATATGCAAAGCATCCAAACAGTACAATTCGCCAATTTTTTGTTCTTCAAGTTTAAGTGAATTACGAGCCCTATTGTTAATCCTTTAAAGGAAATTATTTGTAAATTTCGACAAGTAGAACAATGAATGGATCAGGTAGACGGTTGAAATCATTGTATATATTGCTTCTATATAGTCTAAGAAAGATATATGCAAAGCATCCAAACAGTACCATTCGCCAATTTTTTGTTCTTCAAGTTTAGGTGAACAATGAGCTCCATTGTTAATCCTTTATCGGAAATTAATTGTAACTTTCTACAAGTAGAACAATGATTGGAACACGTAGACGGTTGAAATCTTTGTATATATTGCTTCCATATAGTCTAAGAAACATATATGCAAAGCATCCAAACAGTACCATTCGCCAATTTTTTGTTCTTCAAGTTTAGGTGAACAATGAGCTCCATTGTTAATCCTTTATCGGAAATTATTTGTAACTTTCGACAAGTAGAACATTGAATGGAACAGGTAGACGGTTGAAATCTTTGTATATATTGCTTCTATATAGTATAAGAAACATACATGCAAAGCATCCAAACAGTACAATTCGCCAATTTTTTGCTCTTCAAGTTTAAGTGAACTACGAGCCCCATTGTTAATCCTTCAAAGGAAATTATTTGAAAATTTCGACAAGTAGAACAATGAATGGATCAGTTAGACGGTTGAAATCATTGTATATATTGCTTCTATATAATCTACGAAACATATATGCAAAGCATCCAAACAGTACAATTCGCCAATTTTTTGATCTTCAAGTTTAAGTGAACTACGAGCCCCATTGTTAATCCTTTAACGGAAATTAATTGTAACTTTCTACAAGTAGTACAATGATTGGAACACGTAGACGGTTGAAATCTTTGTATATATTGCTTCCATATGGTCTAAGAAACATGTACGCAAAGCATCCAAACAGTACCATTCGCCAATTTTTTGTTCTTCAAGTTTAAGTGAACAATGAGCTCCATTGTTAATCCTTTATCGGAAATTATTTGTAACTTTTGACAAGTAGAACATTGAATGGAACAGGTAGACGGTTGAAATCTTTGTATATATTGCTTCTATATAGTATAAGAATCATATACGCAAAGCATCCAAACAGTACAATTCGCCAATTTTTTGTTCTTCAAGTTTAAGTGAACAATGAGCCCCAATGGTTAATCCGTTATCGGAAATTATTTGTAACTTTCGACAAGTAGAACAATGAATGGAACAGGTAGACGGTTGAAATCTTTGCATATATTGCTTCTATATAGTCTAAGAAACATATATCCAAAGCATCCAAACAGTACCATTCGCCAATTTTTTGTTCTTCAAGTTTAAGTAAACTACGAGCCCCATTGTTACTCCTTTAAAGGAAATTATTTGTAAATTTCGACAAGTAGAACAATGAATGGAACAGGTAGACGGTTGAAATCAATGTATATATTGCTTCTATATAGTCTAAGAAACATATATGCAAAGCATCCAAACAGTACCATTCGCCAATTTTTTGTTCTTCAAGTGTAAGTGAACAATGAGCCCCAATGGTTAATCCTTTATCGGAAATTATTTGTAACTTTCGACAAGTAGATCAATGAATGGAACAGGTAGCCGGTTGAAATCAATGTATATATTGCTTCTATATAGTCTAAGAAACATATATGCAAAGTATCCAAACAGTACCATTTGCCAATTTTTTGTTCTTCAAGTTTAAGTGAACTACGAGCCCCATTGTTAATCCTTTAAAGGAAATTATTTGTAATTTCCGACAAGTAGAACAATGAATGGAACAGTTAGACGGTTGAAATCTTTGTATATATTGCTTCTATATAGTCTAAGAAACATATATGCAAAGCATCCAAACAGTACAATTCGCCAATTTTTTGTTCTTCAAGTTTAAGTGAACAATGAGCCCCAATGGTTAATCCTTTATCGGAAATTATTTGTAAATTTCGACAAGTAGAACAATGAATGGATCATGTAGACGGTTGAAATCAATGTATATATTGCTTCTATATAGTCTAAGATACATATATGCAAAGCATCCAAACAGTACCATTCGCCAATTTTTTGTTCTTCAAGTTTAAGTGAACAATGAGCCCCAATGGTTAATCCTTTATCGGAAATTATTTGTAATTTTCGACAAGTCGAACAATGAATGGAACAGGTAGACGGTTGAAATATTTGTATATATTGCTTCTATATAATATAAGAAACATATATTCAAAGCATCCAAACAGTGCCATTCGCCAATTTTTTGTTCTTCAAGTTTAAGTGAACTACGAGCCCCATTGTTAATCCTTTAAAGGAAATTATTTGTAAATTTCGGCAAGTAGAACAATGAATGGAATAGGTAGACGGTTGAAATCATTGTATATATTGCTTCTATATAGTCTAAGAAACATATATGCAAAGCATCCAAACAGTACAATTCGCCAATTTTTTGTTCTTCAAGTTTAAGTGAATTACGAGCCCTATTGTTAATCCTTTAAAGGAAATTATTTGTAAATTTCGACAAGTAGAACAATGAATGGATCAGGTAGACGGTTGAAATCATTGTATATATTGCTTCTATATAGTCTAAGAAAGATATATGCAAAGCATCCAAACAGTACCATTCGCCAATTTTTTGTTCTTCAAGTTTAAGTGAACTACGAGCCCCATTGTTAATCCCTTAACGGAAATTATTTGTAACTTTCGACAAGTAGAACAATGAATGGAACAGGTAGACGCTTGAAATCATTGTATATATTGCTTCTATATAGTCTAAGAAACATATATGCAAAGCATCCAAACAGTACAATTCGACAATTTTTTGTTCTTCAATTTTAGTGAACAATGAGCCCCAATGGTTAATCCTTTATCGGAAATTATTTGTAATTTACGACTTGTAGAACAATGGATGGATCAGGTAGACGGTTGAAATCATTGTATATATTGCTTCTATATAGTCTAAGAAAGATATATGGAAAGCATCCAAACAGTACCATTCGCCAATTTTTTGTTCTTCAAGTTTAAGTGAACAATGAGACCCATTGTTAATCCTTTATCGGAAATTATTTGTAACTTTCGACAAGTAGATCAATGAATGGAACAGGTAGCCGGTTGAAATCAATGTATATATTGCTTCTATATAGTCTAAGAAACATATATGCAAAGTATCCAAACAGTACCATTTGCCAATTTTTTGTTCTTCAAGTTTAAGTGAACTACGAGCCCCATTGTTAATCCTTTAAAGGAAATTATTTGTAATTTCCGACAAGTAGAACAATGAATGGAACAGTTAGACGGTTGAAATCTTTGTATATATTGCTTCTATATAGTCTAAGAAACATATATGCAAAGCATCCAAACAGTACAATTCGCCAATTTTTTGTTCTTCAAGTTTAAGTGAACAATGAGCCCCAATGGTTAATCCTTTATCGGAAATTATTTGTAAATTTCGACAAGTAGAACAATGAATGGATCATGTAGACGGTTGAAATCAATGTATATATTGCTTCTATATAGTCTAAGATACATATATGCAAAGCATCCAAACAGTACCATTCGCCAATTTTTTGTTCTTCAAGTTTAAGTGAACAATGAGCCCCAATGGTTAATCCTTTATCGGAAATTATTTGTAATTTTCGACAAGTCGAACAATGAATGGAACAGGTAGACGGTTGAAATATTTGTATATATTGCTTCTATATAATATAAGAAACATATATTCAAAGCATCCAAACAGTGCCATTCGCCAATTTTTTGTTCTTCAAGTTTAAGTGAACTACGAGCCCCATTGTTAATCCTTTAAAGGAAATTATTTGTAAATTTCGGCAAGTAGAACAATGAATGGAATAGGTAGACGGTTGAAATCATTGTATATATTGCTTCTATATAGTCTAAGAAACATATATGCAAAGCATCCAAACAGTACAATTCGCCAATTTTTTGTTCTTCAAGTTTAAGTGAATTACGAGCCCTATTGTTAATCCTTTAAAGGAAATTATTTGTAATTTACGACTTGTAGAACAATGGATGGATCAGGTAGACGGTTGAAATCATTGTATATATTGCTTCTATATAGTCTAAGAAAGATATATGGAAAGCATCCAAACAGTACCATTCGCCAATTTTTTGTTCTTCAAGTTTAAGTGAACAATGAGACCCATTGTTAATCCTTTATCGGAAATTATTTGTAACTTTCGACAAGTAGATCAATGAATGGAACAGGTAGCCGGTTGAAATCAATGTATATATTGCTTCTATATAGTCTAAGAAACATATATGCAAAGTATCCAAACAGTACCATTTGCCAATTTTTTGTTCTTCAAGTTTAAGTGAACTACGAGCCCCATTGTTAATCCTTTAAAGGAAATTATTTGTAATTTCCGACAAGTAGAACAATGAATGGAACAGTTAGACGGTTGAAATCTTTGTATATATTGCTTCTATATAGTCTAAGAAACATATATGCAAAGCATCCAAACAGTACAATTCGCCAATTTTTTGTTCTTCAAGTTTAAGTGAACAATGAGCCCCAATGGTTAATCCTTTATCGGAAATTATTTGTAAATTTCGACAAGTAGAACAATGAATGGATCATGTAGACGGTTGAAATCAATGTATATATTGCTTCTATATAGTCTAAGATACATATATGCAAAGCATCCAAACAGTACCATTCGCCAATTTTTTGTTCTTCAAGTTTAAGTGAACAATGAGCCCCAATGGTTAATCCTTTATCGGAAATTATTTGTAATTTTCGACAAGTCGAACAATGAATGGAACAGGTAGACGGTTGAAATATTTGTATATATTGCTTCTATATAATATAAGAAACATATATTCAAAGCATCCAAACAGTGCCATTCGCCAATTTTTTGTTCTTCAAGTTTAAGTGAACTACGAGCCCCATTGTTAATCCTTTAACGGAAATTATTTGTAACTTGCGACAAGTAGAACAATGAATGGAACAGGTAGACTGTTGAAATCATTGTATATATTGCTTCTATATAGTCTAAGAAACATTTATGCAAAGCATCCAAACATTATAATTCGCCAATTTTTTGTTCTTCAAGTTTAAGTAAACTACGATCCCCATTGTTAATCCCTTAACGGAAATTATTTGTAACTTTCGACAAGTAGAACAGTGAATGGAACAGGTAGACGGTTGAAATCTTTGTATATATTGCTTCTATATAGTATAAGAAACATATATGCAAAGCATCCAAACAGTACAGTTCGCCAATTTTTTGTTCTTCAAGTTCAAGTGAACAATGAGCCGCAATGGTTAACCCGTTATCGGAAATTATTTGAACTTTCGACAAGTAGAACAATGAATGGAACAGGTAGATGGTTGAAATCTTTGTATATATTGCTTCTATATAGTCTAAGAAACATATATGCAAAGCATCCAAACAGTACCATTCGCCAATTTTTTGTTCTTCAAGTTTAAGTGAACTACGAGCCCCATTGTTAATCCTTTATTGGAAATTATTTGTAAATTTCGACAAGTAGAACAATGAATGGAACAGGTAGACTGTTGAAATCATTGTATATATTGCTTCTATATAGTCCCAGAAACATATATGCAAAGCGTCCAAACAGTACAATTCGCCAATTTTTTGTTCTTCAAGTTTAAGTCAACAATGAGCCCCATTGTTAATCCTTTAAAGGAAATTATTTGTAAATTTCGGCAAGTAGAACAATGAATGGAATAGGTAGACTGTTGAAATCATTGTATATATTGCTTCTATAAAGTCTAAGAAACATATATGCAAATCATCCAAACAGTACAATTCGCCAATTATTTGATCTTCAAATTTAAGTGAACTACGAGCCCCATTGTTAATACTTTAACGGAAATTATTTGTAACTTTCGACAAGTAGAACAATGAATGGAACAGGTAGACGGATGAAATCAATGTATATATTGCTTCTATATAGTCTAAGAAACATATATGCAAAGCACCCAAACAGTACCATTCGCCACTTTTTTGTTCTTCAAGTTTAAGTGAACAACGAGCCCCATTGTTAATCCTTTAAAGGTAATTATTTGTAAATTTCGACAAGTAGAACAATGATTGGAACACGTAGACGGTTGAAATCTTTGTATATATTGCTTCCATATAGTCTAAGAAACATGTACGCAAAGTATCCAAACAGTACCATTCGCCAATTTTTTGTTCTTCAAGTTTAAGTGAACTACGAGCCCCATTGTTAATCCTTTAAAGGAAATTATTTGTAAATTTCGGCAAGTAGAACAATGAATGGAATAGGTAGACGGTTGAAATCATTGTATATATTGCTTCTATATAGTCTAAGAAACATATATGCAAATCATCCAAACAGTACAATTCGCCAATTTCTTGTTCTTCAAGTTTAAGTAAACTACGAGCCCCATTGTTAATCCTTTAAAGGAAATTATTTGTAAATTTCGACAAGTAGAACAATGAATGGATCATGTAGACGGTTGAAATCATTGTATATATTGCTTCTATATAGTCTACGAAACATATATGCAAAGCATCCAAACAGTACAATTCGCCAATTTTTTGTACTTCAAGTTTAAGTGAACTACGAGCCCCATTGTTAATCCTTTAACGGAAATTAATTGTAACTTTCTACAAGTAGAACAATGAATGGAACAGGTAGCCGGTTGAAATCTTTGTATATTTTGCTTCCATATAGTCTAAGAAACATGTACGCAAAGCATCCAAACAGTACCATTCGCCAATTTTTTGGTCTTCAAGTTTAAGTCAACAATGAGCCCCATTGTTAATCCTTTAAAGGAAATTATTTGTAAATTTCGGCAAGTAGAACAATGAATGGAATAGGTAGACTGTTGAAATCATTGTATATATTGCTTCTATAAAGTCAGAGAAACATATATGCAAATCATCCAAACAGTACAATTCGCCAATTATTTGATCTTCAAGTTTAAGTGAACTACGAGCCCCATTGTTAATCCTTTAACGGAAATTAATTGTAACTTTCTACAAGTAGAACAATGATTGGAACACGTAGACGGTTGAAATCTTTGTATATATTGCTTCCATATAGTCTAAGAAACATGTAAGCAAAGCATCCAAACAGTACCATTCGCCAATTTTTTGGTCTTCAAGTTTCAGTGATCAATGAGCCCCAATGGTTAATCATTTATCGGAAATTATTTGTAACTTTCGACAAGTCGAACAATGAATGGAACAGGTAGACGGTTGAAATATTTGTATATATTGCTTCTATATAATATAAGAAACATATATTCAAAGCATCCAAACAGTACCATTCGCCAATTTTTTGTTCTTCAAGTTTAAGTGAACTACGAGCCCCATTGTTAATCCTTTAAAGGAAATTATTTGTAAATTTCGGCAAGTAGAACAATGAATGGAACAGGTAGACGGTTGAAATCATTGTATATATTGCTTCTATATAGTCTAAGAAACATATATGCAAAGCATCCAAACAGTACAATTCGCCAATTTTTTGTTCTTCAAGTTTAAGTGAACAATGAGCCCCAATGGTTAATCCTTTATCGGAAATTATTTGTAAATTTCGACAAGTAGAACAATGAATGGATCATGTAGACGGTTGAAATCAATGTATATATTGCTTCTATATAGTCTAAGATACATATATGCAAAGCATCCAAACAGTACCATTCGCCAATTTTTTGTTCTTCAAGTTTAAGTGAACAATGAGCCCCAATGGTTAATCCTTTATCGGAAATTATTTGTAATTTTCGACAAGTAGAACAATGAATGGAACTGGTAGACGGTTGAAATCTATGTATATATTGCTTCTATATAATCTAAGAAACATATATGCAAAGCATCTAAACAGTAACAATCGCCAATTTTTTGATCTTCAAGTTTAAGTGAACAGCGAGCCCCATTGATAATCATGGAATAGAAATTATTTGTAACTTTCTACAAGTAGAACAATGAATAGTACAGGTAGACGGGTGAAATCTTTCTATATATTGCTTCTAAATAGTCTAAGAAACATCTATGCAAAGCATCCAAACAGTACAATTCGCCAATTTTTTGTTCTTCAAGTTTAAGTGAACTACGAGCCCCATTGTTAATCCTTTAAAGGAAATTATTTGTAAATTTCGACAAGTAGAACAATGAATGGGTCATGTAGACGGTTGAAATCATTGTATATATTGCTTCTATATAGTCTACGAAACATATATGCAAAGCATCCAAACAGTACAATTCGCCAATTTTTTGTACTTCAAGTTTAAGTGAACTACGAGCCCCATTGTTAATCCTTTAACGGAAATTAATTGTAACTTTCTACAAGTAGAACAATGATTGGAACACGTAGACGGTTGAAATCTTTGTATATATTGCTTCCATATAGTCTAAGAAACATATATGCAAAGCATCCAAACAGTACCATTCGCCAATTTTTTGTTCTTCAAGTTTAAGTGAACAATGAGACCCATTGTTAATCCTTTATCGGAAATTATTTGTAACTTTCGACAAGTAGATCAATGAATGGAACAGGTAGACGGTTGAAATCTTTATATATATTGCTTCTATATAGTCTAAGAAACATATATGCAAATCATCCAAACAGTATAATTCGCCAATTATTTGATCTTCAAGTTTAAGTGAACTACGAGCCCCATTGTTAATACTTTAACGGAAATTATTTGTAAATTTCGACAAGTAGAACAATGAATGGAATAGGTAGACGGTTGAAATCATTGTAGATATTGCTTCTATATAGTCTAAGAAACATATATGCAAAGCATCCAAACAGTACAATTCGCCAATTTTTTGTTCTTCAAGTTTAAGTGAACAATGAGCCCCATTGTTAATCCCTTAACGGAAATTATTTGTAACTTTCGACAAGTAGAACAATGAATGGAACAGGTAGACGGTTGAAATCTTTGTATATATTGCTTCTATATAATCTAAGAAACATATATGCAAAGCATCCAAACAGTACCTTTCGCCAATTTTTTGTTCTTCAAGTTTAAGTGAACAACGAGCCCCATTGATAATCATGAAACGGAAATTATTTGTAACTTTCTACAAGTAGAACAATGAATGGAACAGGTAGACGGTTGAAATCAATGTATATATTGCTTCTATATAGTCTAAGAAACATATATGCAAAGCATCCAAACAGTACCATTCGCCAATTTTTTGTTCTTCAAGTTTAAGTGAACTACGAGCCCCATTGTTAATCCTTTAAAGGAAATTATTTGTAAATTTCGACAAGTAGAACAATGAATGGAACAGGTAGACGGTTGAAATCAATGTATATATTGCTTCTATATAGTCTAAGAAACATATATGCAAAGCATCCAAACAGTACCATTCGCCAATTTTTTGTTCTTCAAGTTTAAGTGAACTACGAGCCCCATTGTTAATCCTTTAAAGGAAATTATTTGTAAATTTCGACAAGTAGAACAATGAATGGAACAGGTAGACGGTTGAAATCAATGTATATATTGCTTCTATATAGTCTAAGAAACCTATGTGCAAAGCATCTAAACAGTAACAATCGCCAATTGTTTGATCTTCAAGTTTAAGTGAACAGCGAGCCCCATTGATAATCATGAAATGGAAATTATTTGTAACTTTCTACAAGTAGAACAATGAATAGTACAGGTAGACGGGTGAAATCTTTCTATATCTTGCTTCTAAATAGTGTAAGAAACATATATGCAAAGCATCCAAATAGTACAATTCGCCATTTTTTTGTTCTTCAAGTTTAAGTGAACTACGATCCCCATTGTTAATCCCTTAACGGAAATTATTTGTAACTTTCGACAAGAAGAACAGTGACTGGATCATGTAGGCGGTTGAAATCTTTGTATATATTGCTTCTATATAGTCCAAAAAACCTATATGTAAAGCATCCAAACAGTACAATTCGCCAATTTTTTGTTCTTCAAGTTTAAGTGAACAATGTGCCCCAATGGTTAATCCGTTATCGGAAATTATTTGTAAATTTCGACAAGTAGAACAATGAATGGAACAGGTAGACTGTTGAAATCATTGTATATATTGCTTCTATATAGTCTAAGAAACATATATGCAAAGTGTCCAAACAGTACAATTCGCCAATTATTTGATCTTCAAGTTTAAGTGAACTACGAGCCCCATTGTTAATAGTTTAACTGAAATTATTTGTAACTTGCGACAAGTAGAACAATGAATGGAACAGGTAGCCGGTTGAAATCAATGTATATATTGCTTCTATATAGTCTAAGAAACATATATGCAAAGCATCCAAACAGTACCATTCGCCAATTTTTCTTTCTTCAAGTTTAAGTGAACAACGAGCCCCAATGGTTAATCCTTTATCGGAAATTATTTGTAACTTTCGACAAGTAGAACAAGGAATGGAACAGGTAGACGGTTGAAATCTTTGTATATATTGCTTCTATATAGTCTAAGAAACCTATATGCAAAGCATCTAAACAGTAACAATCGCCAATTGTTTGATCTTCAAGTTTAAGTGAACAATGAGCCCCATTGTTAATCCTTCATCGGAAATTATTTGTAACTTTCGACAAGTAGAACAATGAATGGAACAGGTAGACGGTTGAAATCTTTGTATATATTGCTTCTATATAGTCCAAGAACCCTATATGCAAAGCATCCAAACAGTACACTTCGCCAATTTTTTGTCCTTCAAGTTTAAGTGAACAATGAGCCCCATTGTTAATCCTTTATCGGAAATTATTTGTAATTTTCGACAAGTCGAACAATGAATGGAACAGGTAGACGGTTGAAATATTTGTATATATTGCTTCTATATAATATAAGAAACATATATTCAAAGCATCCAAACAGTGCCATTCGCCAATTTTTTGTTCTTCAAGTTTAAGTGAACTACGAGCCCCATTGTTAATCCTTTAAAGGAAATTATTTGTAAATTTCGGCAAGTAGAACAATGAATGGAATAGGTAGACGGTTGAAATCATTGTATATATTGCTTCTATATAGTCTAAGAAACATATATGCAAATCATCCAAACAGTACAATTCGCCAATTTCTTGTTCTTCAAGTTTAAGTAAACTACGATCCCCATTGTTAATCCCTTAACGGAAATTATTTGTAATTTTCGACAAGTAGAACAATGAATGGAACAGGTAGACGGTTGAAATCTTTGTATATATTGCTTCTATATAGTCTAAGAAACATATATGCAAATCATCCAAACAGTACAATTCGCCAATTATTTGATCTTCAAGTTTAAGTGAACTACGAGCCCCATTGTTAATACTTTAACGGAAATTATTTGTAACTTGCGACAAGTAGAACAATGAATGGAACAGGTAGACTGTTGAAATCATTGTATATATTGCTTCTATATAGTCTAAGAAACATTTATGCAAAGCATCCAAACATTACAATTCGCCAATTTTTTGTTCTTCAAGTTTAAGTAAACTACGATCCCCATTGTTAATCCCTTAACGGAAATTATTTGTAACTTTCGACAAGTAGAACAGTGAATGGAACAGGTAGACGGTTGAAATCTTTGTATATATTGCTTCTATATAGTATAAGAAACATATATGCAAAGCATCCAAACAGTACAATTCGCCAATTTTTTGTTCTTCAAGTTTAAGTGAACAATGAGCCGCAATGGTTAATCCGTTATCGGAAATTATTTGAACTTTCGACAAGTAGAACAATGAATGGAACAGGTAGATGGTTGAAATCTTTGTATATATTGCTTCTATATAGTCTAAGAAACATATATGCAAAGCATCCAAACAGTACCATTCGCCAATTTTTTGTTCTTCAAGTTTAAGTGAACTACGAGCCCCATTGTTAATCCTTTATTGGAAATTATTTGTAAATTTCGACAAGTAGAACAATGAATGGAACAGGTAGACTGTTGAAATCATTGTATATATTGCTTCTATATAGTCCCAGAAACATATATGCAAAGCGTCCAAACAGTACAATTCGCCAATTTTTTGTTCTTCAAGTTTAAGTCAACAATGAGCCCCATTGTTAATCCTTTAAAGGAAATTATTTGTAAATTTCGGCAAGTAGAACAATGATTGGAACACGTAGATGGTTGAAATCTTTGTATATATTGCTTCCATATAGTCTAAGAAACATGTACGCAAAGCATCCAAACAGTACAATTCGCCAATTTTTTGTTCTTCAAGTTTAAGTGAACTACGATCCCCATTGTTAATCCCTTAACGGAAATTATTTGTAACTTTCGACAAGTAGAACAGTGAATGGAACAGGTAGACGGTTGAAATCTTTGTATATATTGCTTCCATATAGTCTAAGAAACATGTACGCAAAGCATCCAAACAGTACAATTCGCCAATTTTTTGTTCTTCAAGTTTAAGTGAACTACGATCCCCATTGTTAATCCCTTAACGGAAATTATTTGTAACTTTCGACAAGTAGAACAATGAATGGAACAGGTAGACGGTTGAAATCTTTGTATATACTGCTTCTATATAGTCTAAGAAACATATATGCAAAGTATCCAAACAGTACCATTCGCCAATTTTTTGTTCTTCAAGTTTAAGTGAACTACGAGCCCCATTGTTAATCCTTTAAAGGAAATTATTTGTAAATTTCGGCAAGTAGAACAATGAATGGAATAGGTAGACGGTTGAAATCATTGTATATATTGCTTCTATATAGTCTAAGAAACATATATGCAAATCACCCAAACAGTACAATTCGCCAATTTCTTGTTCTTCAAGTTTAAGTAAACTACGAGCCCCATTGTTAATCCTTTAAAGGAAATTATTTGTAAATTTCGACAAGTAGAACAATGAATGGATCATGTAGACGGTTGAAATCTTTGTATATTTTGCTTCCATATAGTCTAAGAAACATGTACGCAAAGCATCCAAACAGTACCATTCGCCAATTTTTTGGTCTTCAAGTTTAAGTCAACAATGAGCCCCATTGTAAATCCTTTAAAGGAAATTATTTGTAAATTTCGGCAAGTAGAACAATGAATGGAATAGGTAGACTGTTGAAATCATTGTATATATTGCTTCTATAAAGTCAGAGAAACATATATGCAAATCATCCAAACAGTACAATTCGTCAATTATTTGATCTTCAAGTTTAAGTGAACTACGAGCCCCATTGTTAATCCTTTAACGGAAATTAATTGTAACTTTCTACAAGTAGAACAATGATTGGAACACGTAGACGGTTGAAATCTTTGTATATATTGCTTCCATATAGTCTAAGAAACATGTACGCAAAGCATCCAAACAGTACCATTCGCCAATTTTTTGGTCTTCAAGTTTCAGTGATCAATGAGCCCCAATGGTTAATCATTTATCGGAAATTATTTGTAACTTTCGACAAGTCGAACAATGAATGGAACAGGTAGACGGTTGAAATATTTGTATATATTGCTTCTATATAATATAAGAAACATATATTCAAAGCATCCAAACAGTACCATTCGCCAATTTTTTGTTCTTCAAGTTTAAGTGAACTACGAGCCCCATTGTTAATCCTTTAAAGGAAATTATTTGTAAATTTCGGCAAGTAGAACAATGAATGGAATAGGTAGACGGTTGAAATCATTGTATATATTGCTTCTATATAGTCCAAGAAACATATATGCAAAGCATCCAAACAGTACCATTCGCCAATTTTTTGGTCTTCAAGTTTAAGTGAACAATGAGCCCCAATGTTTAACCCTTTATCGGAAATTATTTGTAATTTTCGACAAGTCGAACAATGAATAGTACAGGTAGACGGGTGAAATCTTTCTATATATGGCTTCTAAATAGTCTAAGAAACATCTATGCAAAGCATCCAAACAGTACAATTCACCAATTTTTTGTTCTTCAAGTTTAAGTGAACTACGTGCCCCATTGTTAATCCTTTAAAGGAAATTATTTGTAAATTTCGACAAGTAGAACAATGAATGGATCATGTAGACGGTTGAAATCATTGTATATATTGCTTCTATATAGTCTACGAAACATATATGCAAAGCATCCAAACAGTACAATTCGCCAATTTTTTGTACTTCAAGTTTAAGTGAACTACGAGCCCCATTGTTAATCCTTTAACGGAAATTAATTGTAACTTTCTACAAGTAGAACAATGATTGGAACACGTAGACGGTTGAAATCTTTGTATATATTGCTTCCATATAGTCTAAGAAACATATATGCAAAGCATCCAAACAGTAGCATTCGCCAATTTTTTGTTCTTCAAGTTTAAGTGAACAATGAGACCCATTGTTAATCCTTTAACGGAAATTATTTGTAAATTTCGACAAGTAGAACAATGAATGGAATAGGTAGACGGTTGAAATCATTGTAGATATTGCTTCTATATAGTCTAAGAAACATATATGCAAAGCATCCAAACAGTACAATTCGCCAATTTTTTGTTCTTCAAGTTTAAGTGAACAATGAGCCCCATTGTTAATCCCTTAACGGAAATTATTTGTAACTTTCGACAAGTAGAACAATGAATGGAACAGGTAGACGGTTGAAATCATTGTATATATTGCTTCTATATAGTCTAAGAAACATATATGCAAAGCATCCAAACAGTACAATTCGCCAATTTTTTGTTCTTCAAGTTTAAGTGAACAATGAGCCCCAATGGTTAATCCTTTATCGGAAATTATTTGTAAATTTCGACAAGTAGAACAATGAATGGATCATGTAGACGGTTGAAATCAATGTATATATTGCTTCTATATAGTCTAAGATACATATATGCAAAGCATCCAAACAGTACCATTCGCCAATTTTTTGTTCTTCAAGTTTAAGTGAACAATGAGCCCCAATGGTTAATCCTTTATCGGAAATTATTTGTAATTTTCGACAAGTAGAACAATGAATGGAACTGGTAGACGGTTGAAATCTTTGTATATATTGCTTCTATATAATCTAAGAAACATATATGCAAAGCATCTAAACAGTAACAATCGCCAATTTTTTGATCTTCAAGTTTAAGTGAACAGCGAGCCCCAATGATAATCATGGAATAGAAATTATTTGTAACTTTCTACAAGTAGAACAATGAATAGTACAGGTAGACGGGTGAAATCTTTCTATATATTGCTTCTAAATAGTCTAAGAAACATCTATGCAAAGCATCCAAACAGTACAATTCGCCAATTTTTTGTTCTTCAAGTTTAAGTGAACTTCGTGCCCCATTGTTAATCCTTTAAAGGAAATTATTTGTAAATTTCGACAAGTAGAACAGTGAATGGATCATGTAGACGGTTGAAATCATTGTATATATTGCTTCTATATAATATAAGAAACATATATGCAACGCATCTAAACAGCAACAATTGCCAATTTTTTGATCTTCAGGTTTAAGTGAACAGCGAGCCCCATTTATAATCATGAAATGGAAATTATTTGTAACTTTCTACAAGTAGAACAATGAATAGTACAGGTAGACGGGTGAAATCTTTCTATATATGGCTTCTAAATAGTCTAAGAAACATCTATGCAAAGCATACAAACAGTACAATTCGCCAATTTTTTGTTCTTCAAGTTTAAGTGAACTACGAGCCCCATTGTTAATCCTTTAAAGGAAATTATTTGTAAATTTCGACAAGTAGAACAATGAATGGATCATGTAGACGGTTGAAATCATTGTATATATTGCTTCTATATAGTCTACGAAACATATATGCAAAGCATCCAAACAGTACAATTCGCCAATTTTTTGTACTTCAAGTTTAAGTGAACTACGAGCCCCATTGTTAATCCTTTAACGGAAATTAATTGTAACTTTCTACAAGTAGAACAATGATTGGAACACGTAGACGGTTGAAATCTTTGTATATATTGCTTCCATATAGTCTAAGAAACATATATGCAAAGCATCCAAACAGTACCATTCGCCAATTTTTTGTTCTTCAAGTTTAAGTGAACAATGAGACCCATTGTTAATCCTTTATCGGAAATTATTTGTAACTTTCGACAAGTAGATCAATGAATGGAACAGGTAGACGGTTGAAATCTTTGTATATATTGCTTCTATATAGTCTAAGAAAGATATATGCAAATCATCCAAACAGTACAATTCGCCAATTATTTGATCTTCAAGTTTAAGTGAACTACGAGCCCCATTGTTAATACTTTAACGGAAATTATTTGTAAATTTCGACAAGTAGAACAATGAATGGAATAGGTAGACGGTTGAAATCATTGTAGATATTGCTTCTATATAGTCTAAGAAACATATATGCAAAGCATCCAAACAGTACAATTCGCCAATTTTTTGTTCTTCAAGTTTAAGTGAACAATGAGCCCCATTGTTAATCGCTTAACGGAAATTATTTGTAACTTTCGACAAGTAGAACAATGAATGGAACAGGTAGACGGTTGAAATCTTTGTATATATTGCTTCTATATAATCTAAGAAACATATATGCAAAGCATCCAAACAGTACCTTTCGCCAATTTTTTGTTCTTCAAATTTAAGTGAACAACGAGCCCCATTGTTAATCCTTTAAAGGAAATTATTTGTAAATTTCGACAAGTAGAACAATGAATGGAACAGGTAGACGGTTGAAATCAATGTATATATTGCTTCTATATAGTCTAAGAAACATATATGCAAAGCATCCAAACAGTACCATTCGCCAATTTTTTGTTCTTCAAGTTTAAGTGAACTACGAGCCCCATTGTTAATCCTTTAAAGGAAATTATTTGTAACTTTCTACAAGTAGAACAATGAATGGAACAGGTAGACGGTTGAAATCAATGTATATATTGCTTCTATATAGTCTAAGAAACATATATGCAAAGCATCCAAACAGTACCATTCGCCAATTTTTTGTTCTTCAAGTTTAAGTGAACTACGAGCCCCATTGTTAATCCTTTAAAGGAAATTATTTGTAAATTTCGACAAGTAGAACAATGAATGGAACAGGTAGACGGTTGAAATCAATGTATATATTGCTTCTATATAGTCTAAGAAACATATATGCAAAGCATCCAAACAGTACCATTCGCCAATTTTTTGTTCTTCAAGTTTAAGTGAACTACGAGCCCCATTGTTAATCCTTTAAAGGAAATTATTTGTAAATTTCGACAAGTAGAACAATGAATGGAACAGGTAGACGGTTGAAATCAATGTATATATTGCTTCTATATAGTCTAAGAAACCTATGTGCAAAGCATCTAAACAGTAACAATCGCCAATTGTTTGATCTTCAAGTTTAAGTGAACAGCGAGCCCCATTGATAATCATGAAATGGAAATTATTTGTAACTTTCTACAAGTAGAACAATGAATAGTACAGGTAGACGGGTGAAATCTTTCTATATCTTGCTTCTAAATAGTCTAAGAAACATATATGCAAAGCATCCAAATAGTACAATTCGCCATTTTTTTGTTCTTCAAGTTTAAGTGAACTACCAGCCCCATTGTTAATCCTTTAAAGGAAATTATTTGTAAATTTCGACAACTAGAACAATGAATGGAACAGGTAGACGGTTGAAATCTTTGTATATATTGCTTCTATATAGTCCAAAAAACCTATATGTAAAGCATCCAAACAGTACAATTCGCCAATTTTTTGTTCTTCAAGTTTAAGTGAACAATGTGCCCCAATGGTTAATCCGTTATCGGAAATTATTTGTAAATTTCGACAAGTAGAACAATGAATGGAACAGGTAGACTGTTGAAATCATTGTATATATTACTTCTATATAGTCTAAGAAACATATATGCAAAGTGTCCAAACAGTACAATTCGCCAATTATTTGATCTTCAAGTTTAAGTGAACTACGAGCCCCATTGTTAATACTTTAACGGAAATTATTTGTAACTTGCGACAAGTAGAACAATGAATGGAACAGGTAGCCGGTTGAAATCAATGTATATATTGCTTCTATATAGTCTAAGAAACATATATGCAAAGCGTCCAAACAGTACCATTCGCCAATTTTTCTTTCTTCAAGTTTAAGTGAACAACGATCCCCATTGTTAATCCTTTAAAGGAAATTATTTGTAAATTTCGACAAGTAGAACAATGAATGGATCATGTAGACGGTTGAAATCAATGTATATATTGCTTCTATATAGTCTAAGATACATATATGCAAAGCATCCAAACAGTACCATTCGCCAATTTTTTGTTCTTCAAGTTTAAGTGAACAATGAGCCCCAATGGTTAATCCTTTATCGGAAATTATTTGTAATTTTCGACAAGTAGAACAATGAATGGAACTGGTAGACGGTTGAAATCTTTGTATATATTGCTTCTATATAATCTAAGAAACATATATGCAAAGCATCTAAACAGTAACAATCGCCAATTTTTTGATCTTCAGGTTTAAGTGAACAGCGAGCCCCATTGATAATCATGAAATGGAAATTATTTGTAACTTTCTACAAGTAGAACAATGAATAGTACAGGTAAACGGGTGAAATCTTTCTATATATTGCTTCTAAATAGTCTAAGAAACATATATGCAAAGCATCCAAATAGTACAATTCGCCATTTTTTTGTTCTTCAAGTTTAAGTGAACTACCAGCCCCATTGTTAATCCTTTAACGGAAATTAATTGTAACTTTCTACAAGTAGAACAATGATTGGAACACGTAGACGGTTGAAATCTTTGTATATATTGCTTCAATATAGACTAAGAAACATATATGCAAAGCATCCAAACAGTACAATTCGCCAATTTTTTGTTCTTCAAGTTTAAGTGAACAATGAGCCCCATTGTTAATCCTTTATCGGAAATTATTTGTAACTTTCGACAAGTAGAACAATGAATGGAACAGGTAGACGGTTGAAATCTTTGTATATATTGCTTCTATATAGTCCAAGAAACCTATATGCAAAGCATCCAAACAGAACACTTCGCCAATTTTTTGTTTTTCAAGTTTAAGTGAACTACGAGCCCCATTGTTAATCCTTTAAAGGAAATTATTTGCAAATTTCGACAAGTAGAACAATGAATGGAACAGGTAGACGGTTGAAATCAATGTATATATTGCTTCCATATAGTCTAAGAAACATGTACGCAAAGCATCCAAACAGTACCATTCGCCAATTTTTTGATCATCAAGTTTAAGTGAACAGCGAGCCCCATTGATAATCATGAAATGGAAATTATTTGTAACTTTCTACAAGTAGAACAATGAATAGTACAGGTAGACGGGTGAAATCTTTCTATATCTTGCTTCTAAATAGTCTAAGAAACATATATGCAAAGCATCCAAATAGTACAATTCGCCATTTTTTTGTTCTTCAAGTTTAAGTGAACTACCAGCCCCATTGTTAATCCTTTAAAGGAAATTATTTGTAAATTTCGACAACTAGAACAATGAATGGAACAGGTAGACGGTTGAAATCTTTGTATATATTGCTTCTATATAGTCCAAAAAACCTATATGTAAAGCATCCAAACAGTACAATTCGCCAATTTTTTGTTCTTCAAGTTTAAGTGAACAATGTGCCCCAATGGTTAATCCGTTATCGGAAATTATTTGTAAATTTCGACAAGTAGAACAATGAATGGAACAGGTAGACTGTTGAAATCATTGTATATATTACTTCTATATAGTCTAAGAAACATATATGCAAAGTGTCCAAACAGTACAATTCGCCAATTATTTGATCTTCAAGTTTAAGTGAACTACGAGCCCCATTGATAATCATGAAACGGAAATTATTTGTAACTTTCGACATGTAGATCAATGAATGGAACAGGTAGACGGTTGAAATCAATGTATATATTGCTTCCATATAGTCTAAGAAACATGTACGCAAAGCATCCAAACAGTACCATTCGCCAATTTTTTGATCATCAAGTTTAAGTGAACAGCGAGCCCCATTGTTAATCCTTTATCGGAAATTATTTGTAACTTTCGACAAGTAGAACAATGAATGGAACAGGTAGACGGTTGAAATCTTTGTATATATTGCTTCTATATAGTCCAAGAAACCTATATGCAAAGCATCCAAACAGAACACTTCGCCAATTTTTTGTTTTTCAAGTTTAAGTGAACTACGAGCCCCATTGTTAATCCTTTAAAGGAAATTATTTGCAAATTTCGACAAGTAGAACAATGAATGGAACAGGTAGACGGTTGAATTCAATGTATATATTGCTTCCATATAGTCTAAGAAACATGTACGCAAAGCATCCAAACAGTACCATTCGCCAATTTTTTGATCATCAAGTTTAAGTGAACAGCGAGCCCCATTGATAATCATGAAATGGAAATTATTTGTAACTTTCTACAAGTAGAACAATGAATAGTACAGGTAGACGGGTGAAATCTTTCTATATATTGCTTCTAAATAGTCTAAGAAACATATATGCAAAGTATCCAAACAGTACAATTCGCCAATTTTTTGTTCTCCAAGTTTAAGTGAACTACGAGCCCAATTGTTAATCCTTTAAAGGAAATTATTTGTAAATATCGACAAGTAGAACAATGAATGGATCATGTAGACGGTTGAAATCATTGTATATATTGCTTCTATATAGTCCAAAAAACCTATATGTAAAGCATCCAAACAGTACAATTCGCCAATTTTTTGTTCTTCAAGTTTAAGTGAACAATGTGCCCCAATGGTTAATCCGTTATCGGAAATTATTTGTAAATTTCGACAAGTAGAACAATGAATGGAACAGGTAGACTGTTGAAATCATTGTATATATTGCTTCTATATAGTCTAAGAAACATATATGCAAAGTGTCCAAACAGTACAATTCGCCAATTTTTTGTTCTCCAAGTTTAAGTGAACTACGAGCCCAATTGTTAATCCTTTAAAGGAAATTATTTGTAAATATCGACAAGTAGAACAATGAATGGATCATGTAGACGGTTGAAATCATTGTATATATTGCTTCTATATAGTCTAAGAAACATATATGAAAAGCATCCAAATAGTACCATTCGCCAATTTTTTGTTCTTCAAGTTTAAGTGAACAACGAGCCCCAATGGTTAATCCTTTATCGGAAATTATTTGTAACTTCCGACAAATAGAACAATGAATGGAACAGGTAGACGGTTGAAATCTTTGTATATATTGCGTCTATATAGTCTAAGAAACATATATGCAAAGCATCCAAACAGTACCATTCGCCAATTTTTTGTTCTTCAAGTTTAAGTGAACTACGAGCCCCATTGTTAATCCTTTAAAGGAAATTATTTGTAACTTGCGACAAGTAGAACAATGAATGGAACAGGTAGCCGGTTGAAATCAATGTATATATTGCTTCTATATAGTCTAAGAAACATATATGCAAAGCATCCAAACAGTACCATTCGCCAATTTTTTGTTCTTCAAGTTTAAGTGAACAACGAGCCCCATTGATAATCATGAAACGGAAATTATTTGTAACTTTCGACATGTAGATCAATGAATGGAACAGGTAGACGGTTGAAATATTTGTATATATTGCTTCCGTATAGTCTAAGAAACATATATGCAAAGCATCCAAACAGTACCATTCGCCAATTTTTTGTTCATCAAGGTTAAGTGAACAATGAGCCCGATTGTTAATCCTTTATCGGAAATTATTTGTAAATTTCGACATGTAGAACAATGATTGGAACACGTGGACGGTTGAAATCTTTGTATATATTGCTTCCATATAGTATAAGAAACATATATTCAAAGCATCCAAACAGTACAATTCGCCAATTTTTTGTTCTTCAAGTTTAAGTGAACAACGAGCCCCATTGTTAATCCTTTAAAGGAAATTATTTGTAAATTTCGACAAGTAGAACAATGATTGGAACACGTAGACGGTTGAAATCTTTGTATATATTGCTTCCATATAGTCTAAGAAACATGTGCGCAAAGCTTCCAAACAGTACCATTCGCCAATTTTTTGTTCTTCAAGTTTAAGTGAACTACGAGCCCCATTGTTAATACTTTGAAGGAAATTATTTGTAAATTTCGGCAAGTAGAACAATGAATGGAACAGGAAGACGGTTGAAATCATTGTATATATTGCTTCTATATAGTCTAAGAATCATATATGGAAAGCATCCAAACAGTACAATTCGCCAATTTCTTGTTCTTCAAGGTTAAGTAAACTATGAGCCCCATTGTTAATACTTTAACGGAAATTATTTGTAACTTGCGACAAGTAGAACAATGAATGGAACAGGTAGTCGGTTGAAATCAATGTATATATTGCTTCTATATAGTCTAAGAAACATATATGCAAAGCATCCAAAGAGTACCATTCGCCAATTTTTTGTTCTTCAAGTTTATGTGAACAACGAGCCCCATTGTTAATCCTTTAAAGGAAATTATTTGTAAATTTCGACAAGTAGAACAATGATTGGAACACGTAGACGGTTGAAATCTTTGTATATATTGCTTCCATATAGTCTAAGAAACATGTGCGCAAAGCTTCCAAACAGTACCATTCGCCACTTTTTTGTTCTTCAAGTTTAAGTGAACTTCGAGCTCCATTGTTAATCCTTTAAAGGAAATTATTTGTAAATTTCGACAAGTAGAACAATGAATGGAACAGGTAGACTGTTGAAATCATTGTATATGTTGCTTCTATATAGTCTGAGAAACATATATGCAAAGCATCCAGACAGTACCATTCGCCAATTTTTTGTTCTTCAAGTTTAAGCGAACAACGAGCCCCATTGTTAATCCTTTAAAGGAAATTATTTGTAATTTTCGACAAGTAGAACAATGAATGGAACAGGTAGACGGTTGAAATCTTTGTATATATTACTTCTATATAATATAAGAAACATATATTCAAAGCATCCAAACAGTACCATTCGCCAATTTTTTGTTCTTCAAGTTTAAGTGAACTACGAGCCCCATTGTTAATCCTTCAAAGGAAATTATTTGTAAATTTCGGCAAGTAGAACAATGAATGGAACAGGTAGACGGTTGAAATCAATGTATATATTGCTTCTATATAGTTTATGAAACATATATGCAAAGCATCCAAACAGTACAATTCGCCAAATTTTTGTTCTTCAAGTTTAAGTGAACAATGAGCCCCATTGTTAATCCTTTAAAGGAAATTATTTGTAACTTTCGACAAGTAGAACAATGAATGGAACAAGTAGACGGTTGAAATCTTTGTATATATTGCTGCTATATAGTCTAAGAAACATATATGCAAATCATCCAAACAGTACAATTCGCCAATTTTTTGTTCTTCAAGTTTAAGTGAACAATGAGCCCCATTGTTAATCCTTTAAAGGAAATTATTTGTAACTTTCGACAAGTAGAACAATGAATGGAACAAGTAGACGGTTGAAATCTTTGTATATATTGCTGCTATATAGTCTAAGAAACATATATGCAAATCATCCAAACAGTACAATTCGCCAATTTTTTGTTCTTCAAGTTTAAGTGAACAATGAGCCCCAATGGTTAATACTTTATAGGTAATTATTTGTAACTTTCGACAAGTAGAACAATGAATGGAACAGGTAGACGATTGAAATCCTTGTATATATTGCTTCCATATAGTCTAAGAAACATGTACGCAAAGCACCCAAACAGTACCATTCGCCAATTTTTTGTCCTTCAAGTTTAAGTGAACAATGAGCCCCATTGTTAATCCTTTATCGGAAATTATTTGTAACTTTCGACAAGTAGAATAATGAATGGAACAGGTAGACGGTTGAAATCTTTGTATATATTGCTTCTATATAGTCTAAGAAACATATATGCAAAGCATCCAAACAGTACAATTCGCCAATTATTTGTTCTTCAAGTTTAAGTGAACTACGAGCCCCATTGTTAATACTTTAACGGAAATTATTTGTAACTTGCGACAAGTAGAACAATGAATGGAACAGGTAGACGGTTGAAATCCTTGTATATATTGCTTCCATATAGTCTAAGAAACATGTACGCAAAGCATCCAAACAGTACCATTCGCCAATTTTTTGTCCTTCAAGTTTAAGTGAACAATGAGCCCCATTGTTAATCCTTTATCGGAAATTATTTGTAACTTTCGACAAGTAGAACAATGAATGGAACAGGTAGACGGTTGAAATCTTTGTATATATTGCTTCTATATAGTCTAAGAAACATATATGCAAAGCATCCAAACAGTACAATTCGCCAATTTTTTGTTCTTCAAGTTTAAGTGAACAATGAGCCCCAATGGTTAATCCTTTATCGGTAATTATTTGTAACTTTCGACAAGTAGAACAATGAATGGAACTGGTAGACGGTTGAAATCTTTGTATATATTGCTTCTATATAATCTAAGAAACATATATGCAAAGCATCTAAACAGTAACAATCGCCAATTTTTTGATCTTCAAGTTTAAGTGAACAGCGAGCCCCATTCATAATCATGAAATGGAAACTATTTGTAACTTTCTACAAGTAGAACAATGAATAGTACAGGTAGACGGGTGAAATCTTTCTATATATTGCTTCTAAATAGTCTAAGAAAGATCTATGCAAAGCATCCAAACAGTACAATTCGCCAATTTTTTGTTCTTCAAGTTTAAGTAAACTACGATCCCCATTGGTAATCCCTTAACGGAAATTATTTGTAACTGTCGACAAGTAGAACAATGAATGGAACAGGTAGACTGTTGAAATCATTGTATATATTGCTTCTATATAGTCTAAAAAACATGTACGCAAAGCATCCAAACAGTACAATTCGCCAATTTTGTGTTCTTCAAGTTTAAGTAAACTACGATCCCCATTGTTAATCCCTGAACGGAAATTATTTGTAACTTTCGACAAGTAGAACAATGAATGGAACAGGTAGACGGTTGAAATCATTGTATATATTGCTTCTATATAGTCTAAGAAACATATATGCAAAGCATCCAAACAGTACAATTCGACAATTTTTTGCTCTTCAAGTTTAAGTGAACTACGAGCCCCATTGTTAATCCTTTAAAGGAAATTATTTGTAACTTTCGACAAGTAGAACAATGAATGGAACTGGTAGACGGTTGAAATCTTTGTATATATTGCTTCTATATAATCTAAGAAACATATATGCAAAGCATCTAAACAGTAACAATCGCCAATTTTTTGATCTTCAAGTTTAAGTGAACAGCGAGCCCCATTGATAATCATGAAATGGAAACTATTTGTAACTTTCTACAAGTAGAACAATGAATAGTACAGGTAGACGGGTGAAATCTTTCTATATATTGCTTCTAAATAGTCTAAGAAACATCTATGCAATGCATCCAAACAGTACAATTCGCCAATTTTTTGTTCTTCAAGTTTAAGTAAACTACGATCCCCATTGTTAATCCCTTAACGGAAATTATTTGTAACTTTCGACAAGTAGAACAATGAATGGAACAGGTAGACTGTTGAAATCATTGTATATATTGCTTCTATATAGTCTAAGAAACATATATGCAAAGCATCCAAACAGTACAATTCGCCAATTTTTTGTTCTTCAAGTTTAAGTAAACTACGATCCCCATTGTTAATCCCTTAACGGAAATTATTTGTAACTTTCGACAAGTAGAACAATGAATGGAACAGGTAGACGGTTGAAATCATTGTATATATTGCTTCTATATAGTCTAAGAAACATATATGCAAAGCATCCAAACAGTACAATTCGCCAATTTTTTGTTCTTCAAGTTTAAGTGAACAACGAGCCCCATTGTTAATCCTTTAAAAGAAATCATTTGTAAATTTCGACAAGTAGAACAATGATTGGAACACGTAGACGGTTGAAATCTTTGTATATATTGCTTCCATATAGTCTAAGAAACATGTACGCAAAGCACCCAAACAGTACCATTCGCCAATTTTTTGTCCTTCAAGTTTAAGTGAACAATGAGCCCCATTGTTAATCCTTTATCGGAAATTATTTGTAACTTTCGACAAGTAGAATAATGAATGGAACAGGTAGACGGTTGAAATCTTTGTATATATTGCTTCTATATAGTCTAAGAAACATATATGCAAAGCATCCAAACAGTACAATTCGCCAATTTTTTGTTCTTCAAGTTTAAGTGAACAATGAGCCCCAATGGTTAATCCTTTATCGGTAATTATTTGTAACTTTCGACAAGTAGAACAATGAATGGAACTGGTAGACGGTTGAAATCTTTGTATATATTGCTTCTATATAATCTAAGAAACATATATGCAAAGCATCTAAACAGTAACAATCGCCAATTTTTTGATCTCCAAGTTTAAGTGAACAGCGAGCCCCATTGATAATCATGAAATGGAAACTATTTGTAACTTTCTACAAGTAGAACAATGAATAGTACAGGTAGACGGGTGAAATCTTTCTATATATTGCTTCTAAATAGTCTAAGAAACATCTATGCAAAGCATCCAAACAGTACAATTCGCCAATTTTTTGTTCTTCACGTTTAAGTGAACAATGAGCCCCAATGGTTAATCCTTTATCGGTAATTATTTGTAACTTTCGACAAGTAGAACAATGAATGGAACTGGTAGACGGTTGAAATCTTTGTATATATTGCTTCTAAATAGTCTAAGAAACATCTATGCAAAGCATCCAAACAGTACAATTCGCCAATTTTTTGTTCTTCACGTTTAAGTGAACAATGAGCCCCAATGGCTAATCCTTTATCGGTAATTATTTGTAACTTTCGACAAGTAGAACAATGAATGGAACAGGTAGACGGTTGAAATCCTTGTATATATTGCTTCCATATAGTCTAAAAAACATGTACGCAAAGCATCCAAACAGTACCATTCGCCAATTTTTTGTCCTTCAAGTTTAAGTGAACAATGAGCCCCATTGTTAATCCTTTATCGGAAATTATTTGTAACTTTCGACAAGTAGAACTATGAATGGAACAGGTAGACGGTTGAAATCTTTGTATATATTGCTTCTATATAGTCTAAGAAACATATATGCAAAGCATCCAAACAGTACAATTCTCCAATTTTTTGTTCTTCAAGTTTAAGTGAACAATGAGCCCCAATGGTTAATCCTTTATCGGTAATTATTTGTAACTTTCGACAAGTAGAACAATGAATGGAACTGGTAGACGGTTGAAATCTTTGTATATATTGCTTCTATATAATCTAAGAAACATATATGCAAAGCATCTAAACAGTAACAATCGCCAATTTTTTGATCTTCAAGTTTAAGTGAACAGCGAGCCACATTGATAATCATGAAATGGAAACTATTTGTAACTTTCTACAAGTAGAACAATGAATAGTACAGGTAGACGGGTGAAATCTTTCTATATATTGCTTCTAAATAGTCTAAGAAACATCTATGCAAAGCATCCAAACAGTACAATTCGCCCTTTTTTTGTTCTTCAAGTTTAAGTAAACTACGATCCCCATTGTTAATCCCTTAACGGAAATTATTTGTAACTTTCGACAAGTAGAACAATGAATGGAAAAGGTAGACTGTTGAAATCATTTTATATATTGCTTCTATATAGTCTAAGAAACATATATGCAAAGCATCTAAACAGTACAATTCGCCAATTTTTTGATCTTCAAGTTTAAGTGAACAGCGAGCCCCATTGATAATCATGAAATGGAAACTATTTGTAACTTTCTACAAGTAGAACAATGAATAGTACAGGTAGACGGGTGAAATCTTTCTATATATTGCTTCTAAATAGTCTAAGAAACATCTATGCAATGCATCCAAACAGTACAATTCGCCAATTTTTTGTTCTTCAAGTTTAAGTAAACTACGATCCCCATTGTTAATCCCTTAACGGAAATTATTTGTAACTTTCGACAAGTAGAACAATGAATGGAACAGGTAGACTGTTGAAATCATTGTATATATTGCTTCTATATAGTCTAAGAAACATATATGCAAAGCATCCAAACAGTACAATTCGCCAATTTTTTGTTCTTCAAGTTTAAGTGAACAATGAGCCCCAATGGTTAATCCTTTATCGGTAATTATTTGTAACTTTCGACAAGTAGAACAATGAATGGAACTGGTAGACGGTTGAAATCTTTGTATATATTGCTTCTATATAATCTAAGAAACATATATGCAAAGCATCTAAACAGTAACAATCGCCAATTTTTTGATCTCCAAGTTTAAGTGAACAGCGAGCCCCATTGATAATCATGAAATGGAAACTATTTGTAACTTTCTACAAGTAGAACAATGAATAGTACAGGTAGACGGGTGAAATCTTTCTATATATTGCTTCTAAATAGTCTAAGAAACATCTATGCAAAGCATCCAAACAGTACAATTCGCCAATTTTTTGTTCTTCAAGTTTAAGTGAACAATGAGCCCCAATGGTTAATCCTTTATCGGTAATTATTTGTAACTTTCGACAAGTAGAACAATGAATGGAACTGGTAGACGGTTGAAATCTTTGTATATATTGCTTCTATATAATCTAAGAAACATATATGCAAAGCATCTAAACAGTAACAATCGCCAATTTTTTGATCTTCAAGTTTAAGTGAACTACGAGCCCCATTGTTAATCCTTTAAAGGAAATTATTTGTAAATTTCGACAAGTAGAACAATGAATGGAACTGGTAGCCGGTTGAAATCTTTGAATATATTGCTTCTATATAGTCTAAGAAACATATATGCAAAGAATCCAAACAGTACAATTCGCCAATTTTTTGTTCTTCAAGTTTAAGTGAACAATGAGCCCCAATGGTTAATCCTTTATCGGAAATTATTTGTAAATTTCGACAAGTAGGACAATGAATGGAACAGGTAGCCGGTTGAAATCAATGTATATATTGCTTCTATATAGTCTAAGAAACATATATGCAAAGCATCCAAACAGTACCATTCGCCAATTTTTTGTTCTTCAAGTTTAAGTGAACTACGAGCACCATTGTTAATCCCTTAACGGAAATTAATTGTAACTTTCTACAAGTAGAACAATGATTGGAACACGTAGACGGTTGAAATCTTTGTATATATTGCTTCCATATAGTCTAAGAAACATGTACGCAAAGCATCCAAACAGTACAATTCGCCAATTTCTTGTTCTTCAAGTTTAAGTGAACTACGATCCCCATTGTTAATCCCTTAACGGAAATTATTTGCAACTTTCGACAGGTAGAACAGTGAATGGAACAGGTAGACGGTTGAAATCTTTGTATATATTGCTTCTATATAATCTAAGAAACATATATGCAAAGCATCTAAACAGTAACAATCGCCAATTTTTTGATCTCCAAGTTTAAGTGAACAGCGAGCCCCATTGATAATCATGAAATGGAAACTATTTGTAACTTTCTACAAGTAGAACAATGAATAGTACAGGTAGACGGGTGAAATCTTTCTATATATTGCTTCTAAATAGTCTAAGAAACATCTATGCAAAGCATCCAAACAGTACAATTCGCCAATTTTTTGTTCTTCAAGTTTAAGTGAACAATGAGCCCCAATGGCTAATCCTTTATCGGTAATTATTTGTAACTTTCGACAAGTAGAACAATGAATGGAACAGGTAGACGGTTGAAATCCTTGTATATATTGCTTCCATATAGTCTAAAAAACATGTACGCAAAGCATCCAAACAGTACCATTCGCCAATTTTTTGTCCTTCAAGTTTAAGTGAACAATGAGCCCCATTGTTAATCCTTTATCGGAAATTATTTGTATCTTTCGACAAGTAGAACAATGAATGGAACAGGTAGACGGTTGAAATCTTTGTATATATTGCTTCTATATAGTCTAAGAA